>CM061063.1:157500284-158887944 GCA_030762895.1 Sophora flavescens | reverse complement strand
TTTAACTATACTTTAGAAGTTGGGTAGTGTGTAGAACCCGATGCGATAATTAACATTAGTATGGCATATGGTATTTATATACTTTGTCTATGTAGTATTATATGTCATGCATTGAGAGAAGGATGATTTCACCGATACGAGAATCATGGCTCATGGAAGAGGGAATCCGATTATTAGTGGCTTGATAGATCTCTGAGGAACCATAGGGTGATAATGGTGAGGTTAATCCTAATGGAAATGGAGGAGAGTCATCTGCGAGCTCCCCTGATATCATGGAAGCGATAATTTCAGCGCCTTGCTATTTCAAGCACGGCGGGAGAATAGGCAGATGCTGAGCTAAACAGAAGCGAGCGAGGGCGAAGAATCAAACAACAGCCATTGAGCGGAAGGGCAGAATTGATTACTTTTCCTAAAAGGAAGCCACCACAGTTCCGGGGGGACTATGACCCAAAGAAGGCAGAGATGGGTGAGTCTGAGAGATAGAAGATATTTGACACCATTCTTGTTTGCATGGAGAGAAAGTGACTTATCTTTGCATACATGTTAAGCTTCAGACCCAGAGTCTTGGTGGAAGGTAAGATAAGAATCTTTGGAGTTAGAGGTAGGATTGTCTGTGGCAGTTGTTCTTTGAATGCTTACAAGTATTTCCAAATGTAATCCGTCACGAAGAGAGGAGAGTTTACTAGTCTCGACAAGGAAACTTATATTTGTGGCGATTATGTATCACGCTTTGAGGCTACGGTGCTTTTAGAATTCTATCGAGAGATTCCCGAGGATGAGAAGTTGGCGGTGTAGAAGGTTTGAAGAGGATTGCGACATGAGGCTGCCGAAGAGTGTAGTGTATTTAGATATTCGGTGTTTTCGGAGTTGGTTGATAGTTGCGGTCTTGTAAAGCATAAACCGAGAGGCAAGATCTTTGGTGAAACAACCCGAAGTGGAGGCCCACTGTCGATCGGAGTTCTCCAAGGAGGTGGTAGTTCTCAAGGAGATGGGGACCATGCATATTAAACCCAGTCTTGAGGCGGCTGCACCAGCGCTGAAGTGGTGGGTCGGATCGACAACAACAAGTCTATGTTTGCTTCGGATGCGGAGGATCGCGTCACATTTGGGAATACTTGCGGAAAAACCTAGTTGTTATTTCCATTGTAGTAAACCAAGGTCATTATGCTCGTAAGTGTGACGGAGAAATAGAGCGGCGGAGCAGTGGCTGCGATAAAGTGGAAGTTATGGAGGTGAAGCAAGGAGAAAGAGATCTAGGAGAGCGGGTCGGCCCGACCACGTAAGGCTAAGCTTGCTTTATAGGCGGAGGGACCTCATCATGTTGTGGAAATTTGCAGGAGAAAACCTAGTTGCTTCAGCACTGGGGAAACTCTGGTCATATAGCTAGAGATTGCGGACGCTGGGTCAGCACGGAGAATTGTTTACAATGAGGGGAGTTAAAAACCTCTAACACCAAGATCTCATATAAGGTATGCGTTTGTACATCGCGTTAGTTGTTGGGAATATGACATTTATTGTAAACACTTGTCGATAATCTTATGGAAGTGGGAAATCGTGTTCTTGGTGGGAAGGTTCAAGATGGTGGCGGTAACTGTAGTTTTTAGCCGGTTGTGGGTTTTCATTACTTGTTTAAAAATCAATTACAAGGAAAGTATAGATTTGTAGGATAATGGTATTAAAGGAACTTTATCTTTAAGTGCTTGATATATTTTGGATAGTATGGGTAGTCCTTGAAAATAATAAAGAGATACGAATTAGTTTGGAGCTTTAGCGAAATATAGGATTGATTTGGTTGAAACTTTGTAGCCTATTATTTTTGAGATAATGGTTATAATGATATGTTGTTCTTGTTAAATGGTGAGTTAGGATTTCACCTTAATCTCACGATGGTTATGGATTGCAATGAAGACTTTATTGAGCAACATATAATCTAGATATAGTACTATATTGTTTCCCTATAGTAGGATAAATAGGAGTTGATGGGAGTTTTTTAGATATAGATATGGCCGAGGAAGATTAAGATCAGTATCGGTGAGTAAGCGATTACTTAAATCAGTGTTGAAGAGGCATAGTATCATTTGGAATCTAGGGCAATGATTAATGATCATAGTTAAGATGGACTTTTAACTGAGTTTCGTAAGAGTAAACGAAAGTGTATAGTAGTAATTTCACCTAAGTTGAATATGAATGGTAAAAGATGATTTTTGATGTAAATTGAGGTTACTAGAGAATTCAAATTTGTTAAGTTAGATAATCCCTAACAGGTGTTGTTCTTTTTGATTTTACCTTACGTAATGTTGAGGATGTTTATTTGGAGACTTGGAAGGTGTGATTTTGATATAATCTAGAATAGGTGAAATACATTTTAAGGAACTAAGACTACATTGGATACATGAAGTAAATGAAGTTAGTGGTAGTTCGATTGCGGTGTTAATTGTAGAAGTTAGATGTAGAAATTGATTGTGGTGTTAATTGCGGGAGTTAGATGTTGAAATAAAGTTCTCTAATGGATCAATAGTAAGAAGAATGAAATGATTAAGTCTTAATTATGTCCTTCAAGGATGATAGATCAGAACGTTAAGGACAATGAATATAATGTAGTGATGGGATTATTTTGAGGATAAATAGAGCGATATAGATGAATTTTGTTATTTAAGTTACCACGTGCCACAGGAAAAACAGAGATGAGAAATATATTGTTGAAGCTTTAGATTAAGATAAGATTACAAGATGATGTCTAGTGTTGAGTTAAGAAATTTTGAGGACGGAATTTTTTTTCTAAGAGGGTAGTAATGTAACACCGATTTTCACGTTTGTAATATCGGTAATAAATATATAAATATATATTTTTTATTGAGACTTAGAAAATGATTTTGGATAAACCAAGGTCATTTCCTTGTTATACTTATTTTCATAAGGTTACGGAAAGTTTTGGTTGAAAATTGGGAGACTAAGCTCTATCTCGTCTTTCAGGTTTTCTACGACAGAAAAAGTTCTAACTCGTAAAACCAAATTTAATTAGGTGGAACGAAATACTTAATTTTAGTATTTTATTTTCTACGATTCTGTATTTTTAGAATTATTTTCAAAAAAAATAAAATAATTTACGTATTATGGCGGAAAGCGTAATCGGGTAGACGACGGAATGGAAATTAGAGTTTCTAAGAGTGGATAGAGGGTTTATCTTAGGATTTTGAGATGATTCAAGGGGATGAATCATATTTTTAAGTCTAGAAGGTTTTTCAGGGTTAAATAGAAAATTTCTGAAATTTACTGTTAAGTCCCCCAACTTTCGTAAATTACCCTTTGTCCCTAAATTAGTTTTTTCGTTTTTTCAAGTGGATTGGGCTAGAATCCTTTTTTCTAACCTTAAATGGTCTTGGCTTAGAAGACCAAACTTTTATATTTCATAGTTTAGTCCATAAAGCCCATTTAAGTTTTCTTATCTTAAGCTTAAAAGCTTAAATCTTCAAGTGGGCCCCACAACAAACAAGAAAATGAAACTAAGCCCAAATGTGTCAAGCCCAAATACATAAGCCCGTGAGAGAAGATGACTTTCTCATTTGATGGATGAATCAAGAATTCTCTAGAATGTTCCACACTTTTCTACATCATTCTTGGTTTTTCTTCAACATTCTAGATTATTCTCAAATGTTCTTGAATTTGTCTTAACTTATCCTTGACTCATCAAATCAGACAACTAAGTCAAAGATAAGCTAGCATTTAATGTGACAAAAATCATCATCATGACATTTTATTGTCCATTTGCAAACTAGTCCTTCAACTATTGGAATCTTTTGCAATTTGGTCCTTAACTTAATTGTATTTTGATCCTTGAACATGACAACTCATCTTCATCTAGAATTTTCTTGAGATTTCGCCACTCACACTATAAATACCCTCCTCTCACTTTTCATTTAGTTCTTTGGTCATTTGCTTTCTAAAAAACTCTAAAGTTTCCAAGTTTCTTAGTTCTAAGTTTCAAAGCAAGTTCTTGGATTGTCTTCATCATTGAGTCTCAAGAGGTAAATCCTAACCTTTGTCTTAAATCATGCTCTATGTTCTTTAGATAGTTTCTTGATTCAAGACTTATATCATGGTGGTTCATCATTTTCAAGTTTCAAAACCCTAGAACTTTGAAAAATCATAATAAATCCTTAGAAAATCTAATGATGATGAAACTACTTTCATCTTCTAGATATCATGTCTACTATCTAAATCCAAGAGCATGAAGCAATCAAAAATTTCTTTCTTGAAAACCTAGCCTTGGCCGAATCTATCAAAGTAGGTTTGGTAGAGTTTTTGTTCATGGTTTTCATTAATGATCTTGTTAATCAAGCTATTAGTATGTATGATTAATAAATCCAAGTTGGTTTATTAAACTAAAGAACCCTAACCCTAAGATTATGTTGAGGTCGAATCTATGTATAAAAGAGTTAGAAAGTTTTGAGTTTCAACTTTAGTTGTTTAGTCACTAATCCATGATTTAGGTTAATCAAGGATCATTAATCTATGACTTAATCATGATTAGGAATTTTAAGGATTTTGAACCCAAAAAGTCAGCCCTTGGCCTAAACCCCAACCCTAAAGGTTGAGAGGATTTTGTTTCAAATTTTAGTCTTGTAATAAGTAATCTATGTTAGTTAAGACTCTAGTAATTAGGATCCAAAGATGACATTAACAAGATAATCCTAAACCTATTTCTAAGTCTTGGCGAACCCTAGCCCTAAAGTGTCATAGATGGGTGTTAGTTGATTAATTATAATTATGTTGTTTGGTTGAAGGTGATTGTGTTAACTTGTGGCGGGATAACGAGGATCGTCGAGTACGTGTTTTCGGTGCAAACTCGAGGTGGGGAAAAGAATCAACCTATCGTCGGAATCGATAAGTAGTAGATTATATGATAATTGTGTAGGCTGACCCTAAACCCTACTAGTAGTCGAGTAATCGACAAGACCAAAATCCCATTGGAAACCTTTTACTGTAAAACCAATGGTGATTCGGGGATTGTAGGTTTATCGATATTAAGTTGATTTTAAGTATTTGAGGATGTTTGATTTTATGTTATCAAATTCTCCCGTGATATCCGGTTGAGGTATTCCATCTGCATGTGACGTATTGTTTCAGGTGTTTTGATAATTATGATAGTGAGGATGTTTTTTGTCCGTCACAGTCGTGATGGTTGTCATGGCAGGCCGTGATGAGTTGCCTTTTGTAGAATTCTTGCCTTTGTTGTTTGTCCGCTTACCGTGATGGCTATCACGGCCGAGCCGTGACAGAATCTGACTTTGTTATTTATTTGGTTGAACTATTATGAGTTGGTTGTGATAAATTGCTTTATATGATATGGAGATGTTTGAATATTCTATTGTTTAATGTGTATGCATGATCTGCCTGGGTTTAATTCTATGCTTAGAAAATTTTAAGGAAAGATATATATTGATCGGAGGTATTTTGTTTGGGTGAGAGTTTTGAATATGAATTAGAAGTGCCTCGCTATTATTTTATAGAAGTGATGTGATATAGAGTGTAAGTGGAGGTGATGAGGAAAAGCTTGAGGTACTAGGTTGTTATTGATAAAAGTCAGTGAGAATCATGTGTTGCATTGTTGTTCATAACCGTGTATTTGAGATACACGAGGTCCGAAGTTCTTGTAGACCGTTCCAAATTAGAATTTAAGTTGTGCAACTATAGTGTCATTGCTTTGCATGAGCACCCTCGAGAGAGTGAGGATGAGAATCGGGGTGTGCACCGACGATACTGATGCGACTATAGTGTCATTGCTTTGCATGAGCATTCTTACCATGGATAAGAATGTGCACTGGGTGTGGGGAACGTGTCACTTGACGATCGACCGGCATCCCTAACGAGGGATGTGTGACAGAGTAGTAGTGGCCACGTCAAAGATAAAGGTTTAGTTGCATGAGTTGAAGGGTAGAGGATGATATAGTGAATTGAGGATGATTGTTGATTTTGAATGATGCGTGTCTGTGACTATTATTTTATTATATGCTATGAATCTTTTCCACTTATGATGATAGAACTGTTTCTTATCTCCCTATTTCTGTATTTTTGGGGTATGTCTACTTTGTTACGTTAGAAGACCAGATGAACGAATATGTTTCGAGGAGATGGATGGAACCCCATACGAGACTGGAGATTGTTGAAGAGTTGAACGACGTTCCGTATGAAGATGACGCTGGAGAACAACCTACTGATTCTAATAATATAAAGTAGTAAGTTTAGGGCCAGTGAGTCATATAAGACGTTTCTTGTTTTCAGTTAGTTATAAGCATGTTTGTATAAATAAGTACCGGTGTGGGATCCTACTGAGAGGATACCCTAAACCGTGTTGTCTAAAATAAAGAATAATTATGTGTGTATTTATGTAATATAGTTTTGGTGTGTTTTGTATTTGTAGAAGTTATATGATTATTATTTAAGTTTTAATTTTTACGTATTTTCAATAGTAAGCGCGCGATTAAATAAATAAATATTAAGGTTTTAATGTAATAATACAATGGGGCACAACGGGGTGTCTCACATGATGCCTGCTATGCCTCGTCGACCGTTGAAGTTGTACATATCAGCATCTGAAGACACTATAGGATGTCTCTTGGCCCAGGATGACTATGACAATGTCAAAAGGGCCATGTATTATCTAAGCAGAGTCCTCAATGATGCTGAGAAAAGATATAGTGCTATAGAGAAATTATGTCTAGCATTGTATTTTTCATGTACTAAACTTAAATGTTATATGATGCCTTGTAATGTGTTGGTTATTTCCAAAACTGATGTAATAAAGTATATGCTGTCAAAATCAATCCTTAATGGATGTATTGGTAAATGGACCGTTGCTTTGTCAGAATGTTCTTTACAATACGTGCCAGCAAAAGCTGTCAAAGGTTAGGCAGTTGCTGATTTCTTAGTAGAACATCTAGGATTGGATGTACCAGAAGTAAATTTTGCCTGTTTACAGCCTTGGAAACTCTACTTTTATGGGTCAAGGCATCAAGGAGGTAGTGGAGTAGGTGTCTTAATTGTGACTCCACAAGGAACCCCCACCAAGTTCATGTTTGAACTTAAGTATCCATGTTCTAACAATGATGCTGAGTAGGAAGCTTTAATTGTCGGATTAGAGATACTAGTAGAGATGAAAGCACGAAATGTACATATCTTTGGGGACTCTCGGTTGGTTATTAAACAACTTACCCAAGAATACAAGGGTGTCAGTTACAACTTGACAAAATATTGTATTGTAGCAAGTAAGTTAATGAGAAAATTCGATGACGTAGCTGTCAAGAATATCCCTAGAGAATTAAATCAATAGGCTAATGAGTTAGCTCAAATAGCTTAGGGATACAAGATATCTCCAAAGACTTTGTCAGGTCTAATGGAAATAAGAGAGTTATTATATCCATTGGAAGAAAGAGATGTCTTGGTCAAAGATGTAATCCTGCCAAATGACTGGAGGTTGCCAATAATTGAGTATTTGGAAAATCCAAGTCAAAATGCAGATAGAAGGATAAAATATAAAGCATTGAATTATACAATGCAGGGTGGGCTGTTACATAGAAGATATATTGATGGAACTTTATACAAGTGCTTAAGTGAGCAAGATGCTTATTTAGCTTTGTCGGAAGTCCATAAGGGCAGCCCACCAAGCAGGAGATAAAATGAAATGGATGCTTCGACGTAGTTTGTATTATTAGCCAACTATGGTAAAGAATTTCATTTTGTTTGCCATGTCTTGTGAGCAATGTCAGAAACATGGCCACATACAAAATGTTCCGGCCAGCGAGTTACATTCTATTGTCAAACCTTAGCCATTCGGAGGATGGGCGTTCGATTTAATTGGCCAAATACATCCTTCTTCGTCAAAAGGGCATCAATTCATTTTAGTTGGAGTTGATAATTTTACCAAGTGGGTAGAAGCAGTTTACTTTAAAGCGGTCACCCAAAAAGATGTAATTGACTTCATTGAAAATCACATTATTTGTCGGTTTGGCATACCACAAACCCTGACAACGGATCAAGGGTTAGTATTTAATGGTAAGAAAATCGTAGAATATGCTAATTCTAGGAATATAAAGATGCTTACATCTACTCCATATTATGCGCAGGCCAATGGACAAGTCGAGGCTATCAATAAAATTATTATTGGTCTTATTAAAAAGCATGTCGGTAGACAGGCTAGAAATTGGCATAACACTTTTGATCAAATACTATGGGCATATATAAATTCTCCCAGATAGTCGACAGGGACGTCACCATATAGGTTAGTATATGGACATGATCCTGTATTACTGTCGAAATCAATCTTCAATAAACTCGTATTCAAAGGCAAGATGACTTCTGTCACTACCAATATTCGAATGCAATGTTGGGTGAATTAGATGAGTTGAGTGACGAAAACCTGATGGCATTAGAGAACTTGATTAGACAGAAGGAAAGAATTGCAAAATTCTATGACAGAGACGAGTTAAGTTTAAAACATTTAAAGTTGGTGATTTGGTGTGGAAAGTAATTTTGCCCATGGGCAAAAGTTGTCGCGAATATGGCAAATGGTCCCAAAAATAGGAAGGACCATTTAAAGTTACCAAAGTTTTCTCCGGGAATGCTTATGCACTCGTCGATATGAATACATGCCTAAGAATTAAGTCGAGTTAACGGCAAGTATTTGAAGAAACATAAACCGACAATGCTAGAAGTAAATGTTGACAATAAATGAAATGGTATAGAAATTATTAATCAAAAGCCATTCTCATTGATTGTTTGGCAAAAACAAAAGTTGAAGATTACAAGATGATTGGTTGACAAAATAAAGTTGACAAAAGGAAAAATAAATATCTATTGAGTTCTGTCTGAAGTGATGGTAAGGGCCAACTGATCCCATGCATATGAAAGATCGGTTCACAAGAATAACAACATCATATTCAGCTGTAAAGTGCGAAATTTGTTGACCACAGGTCTCAGCTTGTTTGCCAAGCTCCATAGACTCGTTGTTAATGGCCCTAACTTTTTCTATATTTTTCAAAGCCTTGTCAAACTTGGCACACTTCAATTCTGTCAGCTCAATCTCCGCCATCTGCCTCTTCCGATATTCCAAGAGAGCTTCCTTGGTATGGGCTCATATCGAGATAAGTTCAAGCTCCTTCTACTTGGTGGACTCAAGATCTTGGAACTTAGCTAAAAGCTTGTCCTTATCTTTTTCCTCCTCTTCAAAGGAAGGAATGACGAAGTCATCATCTCCACTTGCCAAAAAGTGCTCCCAAAATTGGTAGATCGAAAAGAAGTGGGTACGGTGGCCAAGGGAAGATTGAATTGAAGTGGGGTAATTTCCTTAATTAACATCGACAACTCTTGTTGAATGTCGCATCGGAGTAAAGAGTGTTGAAAGAGTTGTCAAGAAGGGCTTTTATCTCATGCATAAGATTGACAACCCGAGAGTCACCGGAGTCATCTTTGGGTCATTGGGATCCCTTTGACCGACTTCGCCAAAGCATGTTGATCCAAGTGTTGAAGTGAAGGACCGGCATGGGTTCGGGAGATTTCTCGATGCCTGGAACTTGACTGGAGGTGGAGGTAAAGAGATGGGAACTGATTCAGCTAGCAAAGCCTCCATGTTGATATCCTCATCTGGAATCTCGATCATAGTGACAGCTTCAACTGGTTTGTCGACTCTAGGAGTTGAGGTTGGAGTAATTAATGCGTGCTGCCGAGGACTGGGGGGCACTTCCTGGTTAGACTCAGGGATTGGGGCATTTTCTGCCAGAACTTCAGCCTAAGTAGCCATGCTTTCCAAATTTTCATAGAGGAAGCAAAGGGAAAGAAAGTCACAATGTTGATGTGATTGCAATTTTAGAAAAGTGAGGAGTTGTTGGTTCAAGTTCCAAGAAACTTATAACGTTATGATTATCCCTATTAAGTAGGGGGGTGATTAAATTGATAAGATTTAATCTTGTTTGAATTAAATCTAGAATTTCAAAGGTTTGTTAGGAATTTGAAAATTCAAATTTTGCTATTCTTTCGAGCAAGGTCGTCGAAAAGAAAAACTTGGGGGCATCTGTTAGGGGTGAAATTTTTGATTATTGACGGATGCATTTCGATAGGTCGATGAAGGAATCAGAGTAATGACTAATATTTTCTAAGTGTTTAAAATATTTAGTTGACAAGAAAATATTGGTGCATTTAAAAGATAAATTGGCAACCAAGCTTTTTGGCAAAGTATTAAGAAGAGTTGTCAAACGTACGAGAGAAGTGTGAAAATGGCTAAGTGCTCAAAACTGACAAGGCATTAGCAAGACAAGCTATCAAGGAGCCAAACCGTCGAAGACAATCAAGTTGACGCGGAGCGGTTCAAGAAATTGAGCAGTTATCAGAGTTGTTTGACAAGCAGTTTAAATTTGAAGTATAGAAAACTGCCAAGATACGTGGCAATCATTAAGATAGGAAGTTAGTAATAGGTAGTTACTTTATTTGCCTATAAATACTAGTAAGCACAATGTAAATGGGGTTGGAACTTGAAACATCCTAGACGTCTCGATCACACAGCAGACTGACGGATTAACTCAAGTATTCCTTCCACCATTTTATCATCAATACAATGTTCAACATCAATACAATATTGGTTCATTTCTTTCAAGTTCTTCATACACTTTCCAGTATATTCATCATGTTTTTCATAGTGTTCTTACACTTCTTTATTTTACTGCCATCAATATTGTGATGGCGGATTCATCTTATTTCTTTGTTAATTTTTATTAACTTTTAATATTTCTTCAATAGTTTTTCATGCATTTTCCAGTTTATTTATAATCATCTTCAAGTTATTTCTTTGAACTTCATTATTTTTCTACAAATTAATACTTGTTTAATCCAGTTTTCCTTTACTATAATCATTACTATTATGCATTTAGTATTTGTTTAATCAAGTTTCCCTTTACTTTAGCATTTTTTAGTAGTTTCTTGTTTAGTATCTTTTCATCCAAACCAACATTTTTCACTCGTTCTCTAGTTAATTTTCCAGAAAGTATTTCTTTAATAAATAACCACTTTTTACGTTGCTCTTACTTCTTAAGTCTAAATTCTACTTCTTGTCAAGTATTTCATAGTCCATTATTTCAATTCCAGAAACTGTTTTTATCATCTTCATTGAATAACTATACTTTCTACATATAATCATATGTTTCTTATTTTAAAGTTAGATAGCATTATCTGTCTAATATTCGTATCCAATTAATTACCTGTCAATGTGCATTGTCAATTTCGTTCACTTGTCAAATCCAGACTATTAGTCTTTGCTAGTATATTACCAAATTTGACTAAGTTGTCAAACGTGTACTTTGCAGACATTATCATCAAATAGCATATTTCTGATGAGATTAGCGCATAACTCGTAGGTCTCACACTCGTTTGATCTTCAATTATTTGTCATGAAGGAATTTTGGTCAAGAACCAAAAACCACGTTAACACCGTATGACAAATAGAAGACCTCAAGAAATAATTTTTAGATGTGCAGAGTCTTTCGAATTTTGAAAAGACTTCTCTCGCTTTGTTGTCATAGTCTAGTAGTATTTTTATTGAGAGGTTTTGAGCTGAGTTATAGGTTATGTTTTAAATCTTTTATAGGCGTTTCAATGGATTTGTTTTGATGACATTGAGGCCAGGGACGTACTCAAAATCTTATAAGTGGGGGCAAAATTATATATCATAAATATTTTATAAAAAAATAAATAAATATATAAGCGATAGAATGATGACATTATTATTATTATTAAATTCGTAATTGGAGATGATGAAAACTATATCATTATATAGCCATAAAATACCTTGTCACATCGTAGTTTTTAGAAGCAGGATAACTAGTATTAAATTGTTTCAATAATTTTTTTTTATATAGTGATAATTGGTTGTGTTTGATAATTATAAAATAATATTCTATAATTTTATATCAAAGATAATTATTTTGGGATTTATAAAGGGTAAAATTTATTTATGAAACTACTTAGTTTTAAGATAACACATATATTATTAAAAGCTGATTTAATTAAAATTCTATTCGCACCCCTCCTTTTGCTCGCACACACCCCCTTCTCTTATTTCTTTCACTTTCTTCTTCTATTCTTCTTCGTTCTTCTCCCTTCACAGAAACACCACCACAACTCTTCCTTCCTTTCCTCTTGAACCAGAGCCGTCCAGCCAACCACCCAGCCGCGCATTGCCGTCTATCCGCCGTTCGGTGGCCGTACGTCTGCGCCATGAAGGGGGAAGACGAACTCGAGTCCGGATCCACTGAGCTCCTCATTCTGGATCATTATTTCAGTCGCGAAAAGGAGCTTCGCCATCGCTGCCACCGCGTTAACGTCTCCTAGCCGCTGTCCAAGGTGGTTTCGCCATTTTTGTGTGGTTCGAGCTCTCCTTTTCCCTTCCATGAAGCTTAGTTCTATTTCGTTTGGTCATGGCTGTTACAGAAATGAAGCTCCGTCGATCTATCGTCACTGTCGCCGGCGCAGTTCGCCGCTTACCACCCCATCTCCGGAGTCTCCTTCTTCCTCTTGGTTGGGTGAGTGATTTCCTCACTTTACCTTGCTTATTTTCAAAAATCCCCAAATCAATTTCTGAAACCCTAATCTCAATTTTCATCTAAATTTTAATTCTTGACTCTGTTAAGGATTAATCTTCAAATTTCCTTAACTATATAACACGTAATGATTGATATTTCAGTAATTAACGGACTGCTTGTTGAATTAAAATGTGAGGCCATTTTCTTTTTGATTGGCGGAAGCTGTACAAGAAGGAGGAATGAGAGGATTTAATTCAAACGTTATTACTGATGAGACTATAACAAGGAAAATAAACAAAGACATAGCTAGGACATCGAGAAAAGAGCTAGATTTCCATATAATCTCCTTTTCAAGAGGATTCAAGGTGACAATAGAATCCCTCAAAACCTCTCTATTTTGGTGTGGGTAATTCTTTGAATTGGTGTGATTATTTATATGAATTGATGTGATTACATATTATGTTTGATTGGTTTGTTCATATGTTTTGGTTTGGATTGACATGTTTATACATGAGAATGTGTTATAGCATGATGATAATTGAATCACTTTGTTTGGCAATACTTTTAATATGTGACTTGTATGGTTAACTAGTAGAATGAACAATTATCTAGCCAGAGATTATTATGAGATCAATGATGTAAGATAATGTGAGTTAAGTGTTGAGATAGTGATGAGAGGTTAATGCACTAGTTTGTGACCCGATAAGAGTTTGTGAGACTCATATTAGAATGCATGGTGTTGTTCACGATCGTGTGGCTGGAACGCACGAGGTCAGTGTATTTGATTATGGATACAGGATATCATGGGTCAGTTCCCTAACAGAAATGGGGGAGACTACTGTGATACTCGTATAGTCCTTGACGAGCTGCTCTGAGTGCTTATGTACTATTCCTTCATAGGACTCGCTAAGGTCTTTCGGACGCGCTGAGGTCTATGGAGAATAGTGGCGCACCGTGCTTTTGTACTATTCCTTCATAGGATGCGCTAAGGTCTTTTGGACGTGTTGAGGTCTATGGAGAATAGGGGCGCACCATTATGTGCTTATAGCGCTATTTCCAATGGGGGAATAGTGGCGCGCCATGCATATGCACTATTCCCTATTAAATATGAGGGAATAGGGGTGCACATTGATCTTTTGAAATGCACCGCTTGGACGACTGACTAATATCCCTAATTAGACGACGGATGTGGGACGAGATTAGGTAGTGGCCACATCAACATTGTGTGATATGAGGTTGTGGCCTTCGGGCAAGATTGTGGCCTTCGAGTGAGAAAGGGACTGGTTAACGTGCTTTTAGGAATGGTAATTTTTATAACATATGTGGTTCTTTTACATATGAAAATTATACTTTCTGGTGTTTATTTTATCTTGATTATGTGTTGGGTTGTTAAGAGAGGATTTTCTATACCTTTCACACCAGGTATAGTTGGAAATGTCATAGTTCAAACTGTTTTAATATATTTACTATTGTCACTGGGTTTTACTCATTTTTGGGATTTTTGACATTTTCTGGTTTTAAATGTGGCATTCGGCTCTTGATAGCATTTCTGGGATGGTTGATAGATCCCAATGAGGAAAGTCTTTTAGTCAGGTCGAGCCGGATCGAAGTCTGTTAAAATGGTCCACTTAGTCCTATTAAGAATGTTTGTAAATAATCAACTCTGTTATTGTTTTAGTCACTTTTGGAATTTTCAGATACGATAATCAAGTATTGAAATACAATTTATTTTATTAAGTTTGGTATATTGTTTATAACTATTTTGGGTGTCACATTATGGTATCAGAGCAGTTTGGTCCTACTGGACTGTGAGTTTATCATAATAAGAAGAGTGTGTTTAGCATGATCCGGCTTAGGACATCAGTAGTCATTGTCTTTCTGCAGTGTTGTTACAATTCTGAGTTCTCTGGGGACAAATTATCGAGACTGGCCATCCCAATAGTTTGCTCTAGGAATGAGCAAGGGTAATGACCTACATGGGTAAGCATTAAAGAGGCAATGCTTCCCATGGTTTATTTTGTGGTGGTTATAGCTAGTCTCTTGAAAAAGATTTTTTGATTTTCGTTTTAAATATTTCCATATATTATTTGCATACAACTTGAATTACGTATTTCAACAAGATTTGGCTTGTGAGTTAGTGTTTTGATGTTGGTTTTTGGAATTAATTTGTTTCTTCAATTTAATGTTCTAGATGTGTATAATCTGTTTGATAAAATGTTAACTCCATGAAAGTTTAGACATTCTAGGCTCTTTCTTTGAAGTGAACCCAATGTGTTTGAATGTTTGCATATGAGCTGTTTGTTTTAAATTCTGAATCAAAGATTCTTTTGATAATATGTCCTCTTCGTTCATACATGACTGTCAAGAAGCTCTTAGGTTTACACGAAGCTTCAGCTAAAATCTTGTTTCATAATCATGGTTAATGCTCATCGGTCTATATTTGTTGTCACAGGGAAGGAATAAACTATGTAGGAAAATTTTAGAAGCAGGATAACTAGTATTAAACTTTTTCGATAAATTTTTTTTATATAAGTGATAATTGGTTGTGTTTGATAATTATAAAATCATATTCTATAATTTAATATCAAACAATATTCATCTTTGACTAAGAAATATTCTTGTGAGAAAAGATAATTATTTTGGGATTTACAGAGGGTAAAATTTATTTATGAAACTACTTAGTTTTAAGATAACACATATTTTATTAAAAGCTGATTTCATTAAAATTCTACTCGCATCCCTCCTTTTGCTCACACACACCCCCTTCTCTTATTTCTTTCACTTTCTTCTTCTATTCTTCTTCGCTCTTCTCCCTTAACAGAAACACCACCACAACTATTCCTTCCTTTCCTCTTGAACCAGAGCCGTCCAGTCAACCGCCCAGCCGCACATTGCCATCTGTCCGCCGTCCTGCTGTGCGTCTGCGCCATGAAGGGGTAAGACGAACCCGAGTCCGGATCCGCTGAGCTCCTCGTTCTGGCTCATCATTTCAGTCACGAAAAGGAGTTTCACTGTCGCTGCCACCGTGATAACGTCTCCTAGCCGCTGTCCAAGGTGGTTTCGCCATTTTTTTTGTGGTTCGAGCTCTCCTTTTCCCTTCCATGAAGCTTAATTCTATTTCGTTTGGTCATGCCTGTTGCAGAAATGAAGCTCCGCTGTTCTACCGTCATCATCGCCGACGTGATCCGCCGCTCACCACCCCATCTCCGGAGTCTCCTTCTTCCTATTGGTTGGGTGAGTGATTTCCTCACTTTACCTTGCTTATTTTCAAAAATCCCCAAATCAATTTCTGAAACCCTAATCTCAGTTTTCATCTAAATCTTAATTCTTGACTCTGTTAAGGATTAATCTTCAAATTTCCTTAAATATATAACACGTAATGATTGATATTTCGGTAATCAATGGACTGCTTGTTGAATTAAAATGCAAGGCCTTTTTCTTTATGATTGGCTAAAGTTGTACAAGAAGGAGGAAGGAGAGGATTTAATTCAAACGCTATTACTGATGAGACTATAACAAGGAAAAGAAACAAAGACATAGCTAGGACATCGGGCAAAGAGCTAGATTTCGATATAATCTCATTTTCAAGAGGATTCAAGGTGACAATAGAATCCCTCAAAACCTCTCTATTTTGGTGTGGGTAATTATTTAAATTGGTGTGATTATTTATATGAATTGATGTGATTACATATTATGTTTGATTGGTTTGTTCATATTTTTGGCTTGCTTGTTTTGGTTTGGATTGACATGTTTATATGTGAGAATGTGTTATAGCATGATGTTAATTGAATCACTTTGTTTGGCAATGCTTTTGATATGTGACTTGTATGGTTAACTAGTAGAATGGGCAATTATCTAGCCAGATATTATTATGAGATCAATGATGTAAGATAATGTGAGTTAAGTGTTGAGATAGTGATGAGAGGTTAATGCACTAGTTTGTGACCCGATAAGAGTTTGTGAGACTCATATTAGAATGCATGGTGTTGTTCACGGCTGTGTGGGTGGAACGCACAAGGTCAGTGTATTTGATTACGGATACTGGATATCATGGGTTAGTTCCCTAATGGAAATGGGGGAGACTACTGTGATACTCGTATAGTCCTTGACGAGCTGCTCTGAGTGCTTATGTAATATTCCTTCATAGGACGCACTGAGGTCTTTCGGACACGTAAAGGTCTATGGAGAATAATGGCGCACCGTGCTTATGCACTATTCCTTGATAGGACGTGCTGAGGTCTTTTGGACGTGTTGAGGTCTATGAAGAATAGGGGCGCACCATTATGTGCTTATAGCGCTATTCCCAATGGGGGGAATAGTGGCGCACCGTGTTTATGCACTATTCCCTATTAGAGATGAGGGAATAGGGGTGCACATAGATCTTTTGAAATGCACCGCTTGGACGACTGACTAATATCCCTAATTAGACGACGGATGTGGGACAGGATTAGGTAGTGGGCACGTCAGCATTGTGTGATATGAGGTTGTGGCCTTCGGGCAAGAATGTGGCCTTCGAGTGAGAAAGGGACTGGTTAACATGCTTTTAGGAATAGTAATTTTTATAACATATGTGGTTCTTTAACATATGAAAATTCTACTTTCTGGTGTTTATTTTATCTTGATTATGTGTTGGGTTGTTAAGAGAGGATTTTCTATACCTTCCACACTAGGTATAGTTGGAAATGTCATAGTTCAAACTGTTTTAATATATTTACTATTGTCACCGAGTTTTACTCATTTTTGGGATTTCAGACATTTCAAGGTTTTAAATGTGGCACTAGGCTCTTGATAGCATTTCTGGGATGGTTGATAGATCCCAATGAGGAAAGTCTTTTAGTAAGGTCGAGCTGGATCGGAATCTGTTAAAATGGTCCACTTAGTCCAATTAAGAATTTTTGTAAATAATCAACTATGTTATTGTTTTAGTCACTATTGGAATTTTTAGATACGATAATCAAGTATTGAAATACAATTTATTTTATTAAGTTTGGTATATTGTTTATAATTATTTGGGGTGTCACATACCTCAACTTCTATAAATTATAATTGTTTTCTACATGTTTCATACTTTTATATTGTTGTATATTTTTTTTCATTTTAATCGAAAATATTTCTCTATTTATGTGACCTAGTTTTACTGAAAAAATAAAAGATATTATATGAAGTAGGGTTGTAGAGCAATGAGGGCAACATTTTTATTGTTATTTAGAGTAGAGTTATAGCGCAATGGGGGCAATATAATTTTTTTTAGTGGGGGCAACATAAAAATTTATCTAATATTTAATTAAAAAATAATTATTTGGTGAGGGAAGTTGCCCCCCAACCCCATTTACATTGGTCCGTCTTTAATTAAGGCTTGAGAAAAGAGAGATGAACCCTGAAATTTTTTATTAGTAGGCTTACAAGATGCATATTGTTTGTTTTAATGTATTGGAACATAAAATTATATTATGGAGTCTGCAAATCAAACTATGAATATAAAAGATGAAGGTTTTTGTAAAACTATTACTGCTTTTTCGATAATACTACATCAACAAGAAAAGCAACTTCAAATGTTTTGAAGTTTTTTTTACAAAAACTGTTAAAGAAAAGGATGGTATTGAAAGGGCTGGTTGCAATTATTGCGGACATGACAATCCAATAGGTAAAAATCCTAAGAGAAAAACAAGTTATGAGACTTCACATTTAAGTCGCCATATTTTGGTTTCTAAAGGGATTTTGATCTCAAATCTGAATGTGGATGATATGTTGTTGTCTAACCAGAAATCTAGTGGTAGAAAGAATAACCAAAAGATCCATCGTGACTTTCTTGCAGAAGCAATTATATGAGAAGAATAGAAAATAGGTGAATTATTTGAATCTAGAGGTTGTGATGAACTCTAGGAACACTGTTGTATCAGATATTAAAAAAAGACTATACCAGAGAGAAGGACAAACTTATAAGGAGGTTATGTCCAAAATCCTTAATAGAATGTGTTTAACTTCTGATGTGTGGACAACCTCTACTATGGATGGGTACATTTGTTTAAATGCACACTTTGTTGATGAACAATTGAAATTTGTTAGTAAAATTCTTAATTGTTGTCGGATGAAGCTAGGCATGGCAACGAGACTCGAACATGCGGGTACCCACCCGAACCCGCCCCGACTTTGACGGGAAAAACCAGCTTTGACTAGGGACGGGGGCGGGGATAGGCATACAGATACCCGCCCCCAACCCGAACCCTCCATGTTGTTTACGTAATTTTACTAATATCATCATATATCTATCTATGGCATTGGATTTGTTTTGATTGAAATGTTCCATTCCGTATAAAATGGTACTTTTTAAATAAAAAAAATTGTTGAACATTTGATTGTGCTTTTATTATGGTCTTTTGATGCTATGAGTGTTATTTAAAGCATAATGAAGTGCTTCTAAAGCATTATTTTCTTTTTAATTTGTAGCTGAAAGAAAATTAAGTTACAGTTTCTGATTGATTGTTTTGATTGTGTGAAGGTTTTATTTATTTATTTATTTGAAGTATAATTTTTGAGTTGTTAATTTCAATTGAAGCAAAATAATTTTTAAATTTGGTTACTCATTGAAGGGGGGCAGGGACCCACGGGAAAACCCGACCCCCGCTAGGAGCGGGGATGGGGATATATTTTCCAAACTCGAAGGAAAGAGAGGATGTGTTGGGGAAGGAAAAACTTGCCCCCGCCTCGCCTCGTTGCCAACCCTAGATGAAGCCTCCCCACATCGAATCTGAATTTAAAAACTGTTGTATTTTGTAATGCCATGTTTTCTCGATTTATGATTAAGGAAGGGATTAGGTATGTTTAAAGGCTTAATCTTATTCCTTGGGTGTTGATAAGCTTATGTGTCAAATTTGAGGTCAATCGGACTTCAAACAAGCTTAGAACGCGAAGAAACGCGTGAAAGATGGGTACCGACAGCAAGGGCCACACTTGAACTTGGAGTGACCCAACATTCAAGCGTGGGCATGCTCAAACGTTGGGTAGTGGGTGCTTGAGCGTGCTGAGGAATGGACACGTGGATTGCTGATTCGCCGCATGGTGGAGTCGTGGCTGTGAAGGGGCCACGCTCTAGCGTGGGAGGACCCAATGCTAGAGCTTGGGCATGCTTTAGCGTACTCAGTGCTGAACGTCCCTTTTTGTTCTTCATTAGGAAAAAATTATGTGAAAAACTTAATTTTCAAAACTTAAAATATAGAGTTGAGGATAGAGAGAGAAGACATGTTAGAGAGAGAAATTGATCCTGCGAGAAAGTTGTTCGTCCTATCGCGATTCTGACTACACCGTTGTGATCAGGGTAGCGAGTACTACAAGTATCGACTATCGATTCTTCGATACGACTGAGGTAATGTCCGAATCGCTAATGTATCAACACGTTGACATTGTCGACATTAGTGTTCTTAATCATTTTCCCTATTTCTCTGGTTATTTCTTGCTTCGATTCACAATTTAGAACGAGATTAGGGTTTATGACTATGCATGGATATTGTCTGTGTTAGGGCAAATTTTGGAGCTTTGAGGGGTCTCAGAGTGTGCGAGACAGCAAGCTAGAAGGGAGGAATACATGGTTCGAGGTGCCGAGGGAGTTTACACTAATCTTCAAGGTGGGGATAAAGTATCTGACATCGTTAGAGAGGCAAGCGTAGAATAATAGTTATATGCATGTGTGTAGGGTTCTCCAGACCTAATAAAATAATATTTTAATGTTGTCTCGGGTTTAGTGGTTTTAGGTTTATTGACTATAGGCCTAAAACCCTAGGTTACCAAAATTATGCTGGTTGAGGTTGTTTGGAATGCATGCTAATGTGCTGCTTGCCTGATATATGATGACATATGGTCTTTGATATCTTTGATATGTTTAACATGATTATATGAATATTATATGTCGGTATATGAGAATCGATGATTGGTTGATATTCTGATAAATATATGTCTGTATGGTTGAGTTGAGGGTTAACACCGTGGTAATGGCTTGAGACTGTGGCTTTGAGGCCGGGGATGTATGGACACTTGTTGGGAGAGAGTGAATGTGTAAGAAGGTTTCGGTGTTAACCATAGAGATGGTTGTTACATTGCATTTTACCAAAGTGGCAAGTCGTATGATTGGGAGTCATACGAGGTTAGTTGTCCTCGAGTGCCAGTACGGATTACCGAGGGGCCGATCTGTGAAGAGGCCATGAGGATGTACGAACTGGACTCGGGAGGCCCACGGTGACCATTAGGTAGATCCTAGTGTGTCGTGTACCACGATATAGTCAGGTTTTCCTGACTTTACCCTGAGTATCCACATCGCAGGTGGACGTTCCGAGGCGACCCAGCTACCTCTTATGAAGCTGAGCTCATAGAGGGATGCACTCTTATGGGTCATGGCGAGCGGAAGGGTTACCTGGACAAACTAATCAACGTTCTTTTAGCAGTGAGACTTGGTAAGATGAATGTTTCGGGGTTGAGACCCAGATGAGATATATCAGCCAACATGAATAGGAGTGAGACTCCTTAGAGGATTGATCTGACAGTAAACTTCAAGGATGTACTGTGTTGCTGTGACTCGGAAGATGGTTGCTTATTACTTGCTATATGTGTTATCTGTGTATATGATTATTTGCTCTATGTGCCTATCCCCATTTATATGACCATGTTCTGCTGGTTATCTCCCTCTTTTCCTCTATTTTCTTTGTATGTATACCGTTAGATGAGCAGCGCCAGTCGGACAGAGACGGTAGCGGGTTTGGGTTACCAGCCCAGGCACTATCTTCAGAGGATCTCTCCAACGATCCCGATCCTCAGGAACGTTAAGATCGTCTATCATGACGATCGTGGATGGCAAATCGACCATTCACGATTCTTCATGACGTCGTCGGCCTGGTGAGCTTCTATATGCGAATGGGAGATGGTCCTTACTTTCAAAGGGATGACCCATATTAGATCTCGTAGAGGTTACCTTTCCCTGATATGTGGTTTCCACCTCGTCAATAGGAGTTCCCTGACGATATGTGGAGTATGGTGGACCACTTAGAGGCGAGGAGTCACGTTGGTATGGTGCAGAGGGGTCGGAGATAGCGGAGTGTTCAGACAATGTATCACTATTGCCGTCGTCGCGTTGTTATGAGTAACGATGAGTCGATTTGGGAGCCGAGGTCCCAATATGACAGAGTCTACCGACTTCACTATGGAGAGGGAGAGGGTAGCTCCAGACGCCCATATCGTCTGTGATATGGCTTAGTGGGACGCGTTTGTTAGGTCGTGAGCCTCTGTGAGCTTTATTTTGTATTTTGATGTATTTTGAGAGACGGGTCGGGTATTTCTAGGAATTTTCTTTTTGTGACCAGTTTTAATATGTATCTTTATCTTTCAGATGTCTGTATAGTTTTAGTAGGCTTAGGGTCCCTCTGTTGGGATCCAACGTACTCTGATGACATTATGTATATATGTGATGTGTGTTTATCGTTGCGCATGATTTATGTTTTAAACGTTTTTAATTTTCCGCTTCCAAGAAATTAATTTTCGTCTGTAATAATTGCGTTGACATTAATTACAGATTAAAGAATAGTTAATTAGGGTTTTCTTTAGTTGGATATCGGGGTGTTAAATTTGGTGGTATCACAACAGTTCAGTTCTATATCGGACTGTGAGGATAAATAAGGTGAGTACCGACGATAGCCACATCTTAAGAAATTTAAAAGAAGAACCATGCATTCTGTCATCCTACTTCAGAGATAGCAGGATAGGAAAATGATCAGATTTGGATCTAGTGAGGGTGCAGCAGGCTCCACCATTCCACAAATCAAGCAAATCATTATTGCAAAATGATCTATCCAACCTTCTTTCAGTGTAATTGCCACCAATTCAACCATTAGACCAAGTATAAGAAGAGCCTCTAGTATCAATATGGATCAGATTTAACAAATCAGTCCAACTTCCGAATTCCTCACAAGGAACTCTAGATGGCAAACCTCTGCCTCTATGCTCATGTGAACCAAGGACACAGTTAAAGTCCCCAAAATAGCACCAGGGAACACTGTGAGATTGATGCAGAGAAGTAAGATCAGCCCAAAGTTGCCTTCTGTTAATGTAATTGGTTGAAGCATAAACAGCAGTAACATAGACTTCCCATCTATATCCACTGAGCATGTAACTTGGTAATCCGACACAAATAATAGTAGGAGACAAATTCAGAGAGCACAAACACCATAAATTAGGAAGTTTAGAGGGCCTCTCATTAACAACAAACATTTTTAAATTTAAATCCTTCCAAAATTTACCTGGCATTTGAGAAGGAGAAATCCAAGGCTCGGCTAAGAACACAAAAGAAGGCTTATGGTCAAAGCAAAGCTTTTTCAAAACTAACCTAGTGTCTAGGTTCCCAGTCCCTCTAGCATTCCAGAATAGAAGATCCATTATGCATAGTTGTTGGGACCACCCCTTGAACGGGTAATAATACCATGAGCCTTCTCAATTTTTAACTTATTCTTCTTTTTTTGTTTTTTCTTCTGAGATTTTGAGAGCACAACTGTGTAACCATCTTGGATCTCATTAACTTTAGGATCCACAAGGTATTTAGAATAAATTGGTTGCTATCTCTGATTAGAAACCTCAATTTCAGATTCCTCTGCATTTTCAACTTGATCACTCCACAACACTCTGCTAACCACTTGTAGGTCATGAGCTACAACAAGATTGATTGTTGGGGGAGCAACATTGCCAACATGCTCAGGACTAACAGAAGTTAAAGAATTAGGAACAAATTCCATACCTTGCAAAGAATTTGAAGGAGTATTTTGAACATCTTCAGCAGTATAAGAAGCACTGCTAGCAGAAAAGACATTGTGAAGAGCTTCCTCCACACCAAATTCTTTTTGAGGGGAATCCAGTAGTACATTGGAGATAACAGGTTCATTATTGATACCCAAGAATTCAGATCTGTCCACAACACCATCCTCCGCCACATAACCATTATTTGTTGAAAGACTTTTCATATTAGCTATAGACAAGTTTTCCACATTTGACTTCACTAGAGCAGCAAAAACAATCCCATCATTCTCGGATATTAATTCAACAACATAAGAAGTATCCTTGCTCAAGAATTTAGTAACCGCTCTTCCCTCTATATTGTTTGGACCATGGGCTGAATTAATGCCCTCATCATCTTCTCTATCATCTTCAATTAAAATGCCTTTCCCTTTATCCAATCTAGCAACATTAGTCCTCGTCACTTGATTATCCTTTTCCATAGTTTTTTCCTGTTGAACTCCCTTCTTTGGAACATATTGGAACACTGGTTTCTTGGGAGCTGCTTTAACAGGCTCATCAGGTTTCTTGGAAGCTTTAACAGGCTCATCTAATTTCTTGGAGGCTTTAACAGGCTCTTCTCATAATTGCTTTGTAACACGGCAATCCCTCAATATATGGCCAATCGATTTACAGAATGAACGAGAAGGAGGCAGCCATTCATATTCAATTTCAACAATGAAAGCAAATCCTTCCCTCTCAACCATAATTTTGTCACGAAACACATCCGAGA
The DNA here is from genome assembly GCA_030762895.1 of Sophora flavescens. NCBI lineage: Eukaryota > Viridiplantae > Streptophyta > Magnoliopsida > Fabales > Fabaceae > Sophora > Sophora flavescens. The sequence continues at coordinate 158,863,839 of CM061063.1, read as the reverse complement.
GATCAATATCAATGAGAATTCTAGCAAAGTGACTAAAGGTTCTCTTTCTTGTAGCTTCGTCCAAGGCTATAGGGGCTCCAAGAGCACCACCAATTTCAAAGAGAGTTTTAGGGCACCAATACTCTCTGGGCAAGCCATGAAATCGAACCCATCCCTGGTAATTTTTTTGTTTGATCGTTCTTGGATTAAAATCCGGACTCCATGCAAAGACTCTCAAAAGACCCGGGTTGAGGTTCCATGATCCAATGGATCTAAGGCTACGAAGGTCATCTAAACAGGAGAAACTGAACTCAAAATAGCCTCTACCAAGAGACACAATATTCCAAGAACCATTCAGTTTCCAAATCCTTGTTAACTTGTTTCGCAAGTCAACAACCTTCATTGGTGTATCACCTTTGGAAAGCGTTAGACGGCCGTGCAACACGTTTTTGCAGTCGGCAACACCAGTACGATATTCCTCTTCAGAGATCTTGATAAATAATTTATCTCCTTTTAGACATGGCTTCGGAAGTTGGCTGACTGGGATGTCACATGAATTTTGTAGCGCCTGTGCAAACGTTCTCTGTTGGACAAAAGAAGAATGCGGCTTCTTTGTGGAGGCGGAAGGAAGAGAAGAAGAAGGAGGGAGGGAGGGGGTGAGAGGCACAAGAAACTGCCAATGGCAGTGAGGTTTCACCATGACTGCCATCATCAACCATGAAAAACCCTAGGCTACCAAGCAAAACCAAACCCTAGCAGAGAAACAAACAGGTACGACAACTTAAACCAGTTAAACAAACACAACAGGTAAATCATACAGACACCAACCAGATAGCACGTAGCCATCAGAAAAATCCCTCAGGCAATCCCCTCTTACCACTCGTATAACTCTCAGCGGAATAAATTGCTTCATCGAATGCCCGGTTCTCACGTACACAACGGAATAAATTCAACCTTCACCATCAAAATCCTTCCTACATGGTCACGGCCTCAAGGGGCTTTGTGACTAAAAATTCCTAATCATGATTAAGTCATGGATTAATGATCCTTATTAACCACGACCATGGATTAGTGGCTAAACAACTAAGTTTGGAAATCAAAACTTCCTAACTCACACACCTAGTTTCGGTCATGACATGTTCATAGGGCTAGGGATTTTTGTTTGACAAAACAACTTGGATTCCCTAAACATATATACTAACAAGCTAATATACATGATTATTTACAAAAGACATGAACAAAATCTCCTCCAAATTCACCTCTATTGGTTCGGCCATTTCTGTCATTGGCCATAGCCATGCTATCCCGCTGCTCTTCTTCAGCCATTTCTGAACCAGCAAGAGATATTGCTTCAGTAGAAATTGGTGTGGAGTTGGTTGGAGTGTTCAATACCAACTCAGGTAGAGGGTGAGATGCTTGACCTCTTCTTAGCCTCCTGAATGTCCTTTCTATCTCTGGATCGAGTCTGTAATCAGGTGACAAGAACCTGTACATACATTTTCAGTACCCTGTGCAATAGCAAATCACCCAGAGTATTAGATCTTCTAACTACAAAAATAATAATCTAAAAATAGAATTTTAACACCATTAACAATCGCTGGCAACGGCGCCAAAAACTTGTTGCCTCAAAAACAGTTGTCTTTAAGCTTGTGAAAGTATATACAATCGTATCAAGTAACATAGAAGGTAAGTTCAGATATCGTTCCCATAGGGATTATAATGATGTATCAAATTCCAATGCAGATTATATGTTCTAGGAGTTAGAGTAGGTAACCAAAAATTTGCAAGTAAAAGTAAACGTAAATATTTCCTTGAATTAAAACTTGAACTAAATAAATCAAGCAAAAGAGAGAGTGTTGTCAAATAAAGAGAAAATAGCTCTAGGTATGCTGCTTCGTAAATCCTACTTAGCATGTATTATGCTCTGACTATGCTCCAGCATTTAACTCCAGGAAATAAAAATGTGTTTTCCAACACTTAAGGATTAGGTTCATTAACTGCTTTCTATTCCTAGATTTAGATTAATTACACAATCCTCTTAATAAGCATGTTCCAGCTAGTTTAGGGACTTGAATAACTATTCTTAGTCTATTCAACACCATTTAATTTTCAAATTAATGATTTAACTCCTATCCTTTATCACTTTCCACTTACTTAATTCTTACAAACCAAGCAAGCTTGACATTTAATTAAGTTGATCACTCTTAACTAAACGACATTACACATATAATAAGGGAAAATGCAGAACATATTCATTGCATAGAATCAGCTAAGCAGTCATTACATAAGCATACCCAAAGCTTAAAATGTTTAGCTCATGGTGAGATTACAAAGAACAAAATAATAAAATGAAAAGGAAGTCATTACAATGGAAGAAAAATAAATGGCAGCAGCTGGAAGTTGGAGATGAATAGCGCATCCTCCAATGTAGGACTAGGAATATTATGTCATAAAGTGATCTCTCCTTTTCTAGGGTTGCCCTAAATGCTTATATAGTACCCTATTCTCTTTCTTCCATTTTGGGACAGCAAAATACATTATATTAATTCAATCCTAGCACAATTCCAAAAAGCCAAGAAATTTGATCCCTAGGCGCGTGATATTCCATGATTCAGAGGTGTCAGCGCTTCTGAGGAGAGAGAAAAGGTGTCCATGTCAGCTTTGTCTTCTAGTGCAGAGTCACTGGAAAGTAATCCCTGCTGCAACAACCAAGAGCTTATTCATTCATGCTTCAGCTTTGCTCCAGCAATGTTACTGCATGCGCAGACACGGAAATTTGAGACAATGATAAAGCATAACAGAGCAAATTGTTGATATTACCAATGCTTCACACAAATATTTACAGACTAAACATTTCCTACCAAAATCATGAATCAAAACTTCAAAGATAACCACAATTTAAAGTAAAAAGGATCTAAATAACTCTTCATTCAAAGAGTTATCAGAGTGTTGTTTCTGTTTGTTAAAAGAAGGACGGTAGATCGAGGCTATGTGTAGACGGTAGCAACTGAATAAGGTGACAATAAAGAACAAGTATCTGTTGTCGAGAATTGATGACTTGATGGATAAATTTTGAGGAATATATGTGTTCTCTATCATTGATATGAGGTTAGGATACCATCAGATCATAGTGAAAGAAGATGATATACCAAAGACTGCTTTAAGAAGTCAATACAGACATTATGAGTATTTGGTTATGCCGTTTGGCGTGACTAATGCTCTTGATGTATTCATGGTTACATGAATCGGATCTTCAGACCATACTTTGACAAGTTCGTCATGGTGTTTATTGACGACATTCTTATCTACTCCTCGAGTAGAGAAGAACATGAAGAGCATCTTCGGGTTGTACTTCAAGTTCTTAAGGATAGACAACTTTATGCCAAGTTGTCTAAGTATGAATTTTGGTTGGACAAAGTACAATTTCTTGGGCATTTTACAATTTCTTCGGGTTGTTTACATGTACCTTCTACCCAGAACAGTACGGTCATGCTCCCATAAGCATGGGCGTGCTCAATAGACAATACGCCCGTGCTTAACTTAAGTGCCATCACGCCTGTGTCGGGGGTCATCATGACCATGCTCCCATAACCATAATAGACGTTAAGTGAGAACAAGGGTGGTTTCACCCAAATTGTTCCCTATGATGAAATAAGACACCAATTAAATAAAGATAAGACAAAGAAACATAAAACATTAAGATGGTTAAGATGGTAACGATGTGTTACTGCACGATGTTAACTTTGGTGCTTTGTGGCCAAAGTAACCTTGAGGCTTATTGGTCGACGTGTTGACGATGTTGAACTCTGATGCTTAATGGTCAGGGTAGCCTTGATGCTTATTGGTCAAGGTGTTGATGGTGTTAAACTTTGGTACCTGTTGGCCAAAGTGGTGGTGGCGATTATGTTTGTTTGATGTTGTTTCTCATGCATACGCGCATTGAAGATGTTAGTGGTGGAAGTACAACATAGGGGAGGTCAACCAAGAGTTAGGTGATCTAGCCGTCTGCGGTGATTCATCCGAGATTTAGGTGAATCGTGGCCCCCGTGGTGGTGCATCCTAGCGTATGGTGCATTGGCTATCCAAAGGTTCACCCATGGTTTGATGAACTGCCAGCGTTGGTGCTTATTGGACAATGTGGATATGTAACTCCGACGTTGTCTTCCTGATATAGTTTGGATCCACATGCATAATGATGACAACCAAATGGTAAGGTTGCCTTTGAAAAGATCTTTTTGGTTGAATTTTTAAGAAGAAATTCGTGTAACACTTAGTAACAAAGATTAAAGTGAAGAAAGAAACAAAATGGATGAGAAAGAGATGATGATGGCACCACAAACTAGAGTTTGATAAGCCTATGATGTTCGCCACAAGAATCTTGGATTCTTGATAAGAACAATTTGTCTCAACTAAGAACCCAAGAGACAATTCTCTCACAAAATGGAGTTTGATCCAAAATGAACATCCAAGTTATCAATTGATGTGTTTGGGGCACGAAAATATACAAGTCTTGGTTGCCCACTTTTGGCTTGCCTTGTTCTCAAAATATTCCATAACCCCCAACTAATGACTAACTTAATTCAACAACTAATGACTCAATTAACTAACAAATTAACTTAGCCACTAATGGTGAGCTATTATTCTCTCTCCCCTCCATTATGTAGAAGCCACACTTATTTCTCATATTAAAAGTGTAACTCCCACATAATTAACAAAATACATAAAAGACTAATAATTCAAAAAGAAGTTACTTGTGGTATGCAAACCAAAAGATACCTCCAACTAAGCCTAGAATTCAAAATTCTTCATGAAACCAAGCTTATTACACTTTATTTAATAGAAATAAACTAGAAAATGCCATTTTTAAGAGGTGGACGTCCAAGCCCATCATGGGTCTTCAAGTTGGATGAGATAAGTAAGCATTTTGGCCCCCACTCCATTAAAACTTGAACTTGGGCTTATTTCCATCAAGGTAGACACTATTTGGTTTATAACTTCTTGGGCTTTCTTGACTTTAGCTCTTGTCTTAGGCCCACCAAGTCCTTGTAGTGCTTCTTGATCCATGGTCTTCATTGGGCTCAAATCATTTTTGTTGAAAAGTAGACTTGCCCCCTCTTGGCTCATATCATACCCTCCTTCTTTAAGAAAATTCGTCCACGAATTTATTACTTCAGTCCCTACATCAAATGAAAGACATAGATGCCACATTGAAAGTAAGTCAATATCAAAGATGTTCTTATTTATTTTCCCTACAACTTGCAATTGCCCATCTCTTCTAGAATGGACCTTTGATTTCCTTTTATCGGGAAACTTTTATTGTTTTTTTGTACACACACCCAACCTCCGGGATCAAATGGAAATTGATAGTAACCACCAAATGTAGCAAGTAGGTGTAACACATTTCCATTTTGTACAGTCAACATCCCAACACATTCATAGCCAAGGTAATGAATTATAAGAGTAAGCAGAAAATTATACCTCTTGTGAAAATCTACTTTCAAGTACATTTGATCTTCATACACTTGTTTTGGTGACAATGATCCAAGAGTAATTTTGCGATTATTAAATACAAATGAGTACCTATTGTTGTATACATCATATTTCACTTCTCGTTCAGCCCTCCAAGGACGCCTATCTTCATATCTCCCAATCAGGAACGACACTAGTACTCGTTTGTTCACCATCACGTCACCGAGATCACTAAACTCCGGGATGCTCCAAATGACATACGATTGTGGATGCTCTAGAAGAGGAAGTCCCAACTTTTGCACCATGGTGGTACTAGCTAGGTTGATGTAACCTTTTCTATCAATGACCAAGCTACATATCTTGTCCTCCACATAGCATCTAGAATAGAAAAGATCCTCCATTTTCTTGGCATCATTTTTATTCATTAGTGACTCCATGAAGAACCCGCTAAGAAAAAATTCAAACTTCCTGAAAAATCGAAAAATGAAATCAAAAGTCACTCTTGGAAGGATGGCTCTAGATACCACTTGATGACAACCAAATAGTTAGTTGCCTTTGAAAAGATCTTATGGTTGAATTTTTAACACCAATTCGTGTAGCACTTTGTAACCAAGATTAAAGTGAAGAAAGAAATAAAATGTATGAGTAAGAAGATGATGATGGCGCCACAAAACAAGAGTTTTGATAAGCCTATGAAGTTTGCCACAAGAATCTTGGATTCTTGATAAAAAACAATAGTTTGCCTCAACCAAGAACCAACGAGAACAAAATTCTCACAATATGGAATTCAATCCAAAATCAACTTCCAAGTTTACCTTTCTTGATTTGAACATGGTCATAAAAGACAAGGTACTTTCTCTTTTTAAAGGCTCCCATGAAAGTTGAGCCTTATGGACACTCTCCTTAAACAAAGGGTGATTCTTTTTTAAACAAGGCAATCCTCTTAAACACATTTGGACCATCATATGAAAGCCTAAAAGAATTTGCAAGAATGGGTAGAGTAACAAGCAGAATAATAGTTATCTCATCAATTATTGTTACATGCAAACCTTTAGAGCTTATAACAAACCTCAAAATTCTAAATTTATTTTGATCAAAAGAGTATGTGAGCAAGTTAGCAAACAAACTTTCTCTAAGTAATCCAACACATTCCTCAAAATTGTTGTGATAAATCAAATGAACATTAGAAAGCACAACAACACATTTATCAAGGAATTCATTCAAGCCTTGGTTCATAATTCTCAAATCAATCTTAGGAAGATGATATGAGTCATTCAATTCATCAAGCAAGTTTTCATTCCTATCAAATGTAGAAGAATAACAAGACCCATGCAATTTACCAAGCATATTACCAAATTTTGTGTTAAGATATCCATGCTTTTGGGAAACCAAGCAAGTTCCCAAACCATGGGGTACTTCCCTTGGGATTAACTCTTCAATTACATCGGTTGTCTTGCAAGCTTCCATTGGAGGAACATCTTCGATTTCCTTCAAAAGAGAATCAACGCAACTAGGAAAAGAGTTAGGAAAAGCATCAAAACAAGCAATTATTTTTTCCTCCTCGCTTTTTGTTTTGCTCTCATCTTTTTCTTGTTTCTCACTCTTTTCCATACTCTCATCTTTCTTTTCTTCCTCATCAAATGTACTCTCATTCTTTTCACTCTCGTTTTCTTTTTCCACTTGTATTTTACTTTCTCTCAAATTAGAAGAGGCTTCCATAGGTTTCTTTACACGAGCACTTGCCATGGCCTCCTTAGAGGTTGAAGTGTTGCCCTCCTTCTTTGATTTTTTGGGAAGAACTCTATGAAAATGATATGGAACAAATCTTATCCTCGTGATTTTTCTCATCTCGGCCGAAGTCTAAATAGGCTCCTCCTCATATCTTCTTCTCTCATTTTGCAATTGATTCCACCAAACAAGTGCATAGTCCTTAAATTAAATAGATGCTACCTTCACTTTCTTTCTCTCATTGTAATTGTTACAATGGAACACTTGCTCTATCTCCATCTCCCATTTCAAATAGGCTTGGGGATCATTCTTCCCATGAAAGGTAGGAACTTTGATCTTGACCCCTTCTCTATTTTGGAGAGCGACAAGTTGTCTATCATAATTTGCACTCATTTGCTCCATTTGCCTTTGAAGGGTTTGTATTTGAGTAGCCATTCTAGCATGAAGAGTTGAAAACCTTGGAGAAAGTGGTGGACTATCTTCTTGGGCTTCCATCACTTGAACACACAATATCAAAAGATAACAAAAATTCCTCACTACTCTCCCCCACTTGTGCACACAAATGTATTTTACTCAATTGGTTTTTTCCACACAAGATGTAATTTTTCACTATTGCCTTTTTGCATTTTTCCACTCTATTGTCCTTCTTTAGGTCTTAGAGGAGTCAATCACAAAACCACACAAAAATTCCAAAATTCAAGCAACAAAAATCATAAAACTTATCAAAACAAAGGAAACAAAAGGAAAGGCTAGAAAGGAAAAGCTTTGGAAATAAAGAAACAAGGGAAGAAGGGAAATATTTTCAAGAACACAAATTGCTCAATTAGAACTTTTATCGTCTCCTTTTGTCAAACTTTCTTACACAATTTTTAAAAAAAAATCTGTGCAATTTTCTTATTTTGTTTTTTAAACTTTGAAGAAGAGAATCACACTTGAAAACTTGTTTTTGAGAAAGAACAACAACCACGAAAAATTCCCTTCACAAACAGAATCAAAGTGATCTTTTTTTTTTTTTTTGATTTTGGGTTTAAAAGAAGAAAAGAAGAAAGGTAGAAGATGAAGAATAAAACTCAAAAATTCAATCAAAGCCTAAGCTTTGATACCACTTGATGACAACCAAATGGTAAGGTTGCCTTTGAAAATATCTTTTTGGTTGAATTTTTAAGAAGAAATTCGTGTAACACTTAGTAACAAAAATTAAAGTGAAGAAAGAAACAAAATGAATCAGAAAGAGATGATGATGGCGCCACAAACTAGAGTTTGATAAGCCTATGATGTTCGCCACAAGAATCTTGGATTCTTGATAAGAACAATTTGACTTAACTAAGAACCCAAGAGACAATTCTCTCACAAAATGGAATTTGATCCAAAATGAACATCCAAGTTATCCATTGATGTGTTTGGGGCACGAAAATATATAAGTCTTGGCTGCCCACTTTTGGTTGCCTTGTTCTCACAATATTCCATAACCCCCAACTAATGACTAACTTAATTCAACAACTAATGACTCAATTAACTAACAAATTAACTTAGCCACTAATGGTGAGCTATTATTCTCTCTCCCCTCCATTATGTAGAAGCCACACTTATTTCTCATATTAAAAGTGTAACTCCCACATAATTAACAAAATACATAAAAGACTAATAAATCAAAAAGGAGTTATTTGTGGTATGCAAACCAAAAGATACCGCCAACTAAGCCTAGAATTCGAAATTTTTCATGAAACCAAGCTTATTACACTTTATTTAATAGAAATAAACTAGAAAATGCCATTTTTAAGAGGTGGACGTCCAAGCCCATCATGGGTCTTCAAGTTGGATGAGATAAGTAAGCATTTTGGCCCCCACTCCATTAAAACTTGAACTTGGGCTTATTTCCATCAAGGTTGACACTATTTGGTTTATAACTTCTTGGGCTTTCTTGACTTTAGCTCTTGTCTTAGGCCCACCAAGTCCTTGTAGTGCTTCTTGATCCATGGTCTTCATTGGGCTCAAATCATTTTTGTTGAAAAGTAGACTTGCCCCCCTCTTGGCTCATATCACATAACGGAGTAATGGAGCAGCACTGCATCGCATAGCATACTTGATTGAGATGATGTGAATGATATTGATATGCAAGATATTGTTATGGTATAATATGCTATATATGTGATGTATACTATCTTGCTAACTGCTCCTTTGCCATTATGTTTATACGATGATTTACTCCCCATTTTCTGTTGTTGTTTGCATGTACCTTTCTTTTACACGGAGGTTGGTGAGCAGTCAGTTGATGAGTGGTTCTGAGGAGCCGCTTACTCGTAGGTAGGATTTATCTTTAGTTTAGTTTGTTTATCCGATGTATTTCCGGATTTTTGGTTATCAGCTCTAACATGTGACATCGAGGTTGGGTTTATTTATTAATAATATTCATGTGTTTTATCTTATTTTATTTCCTTATGTCATTTATAAATACACGTGGGATAAAAGGTATGACACACCTACGTCTACCTCATAACCAACAGAGGAATGATTACACCGAATCATTATTATTCTAACATATTCCCTAACAACTTTGTTCAAGAACATAGCTATGTCACCATCTAAATGACCCTACTTATAATATATATAATCAGACCAATTCTTTGGACCTTAGCTGATCCTCTTTGGCCTTTCTGATGTGTTAGACGTTTGAACCTCTTGCTGGACTGTGTTGTTTGACGTTTGGGCCTCTTGCTGGACCATATCACATTCTGAAGCAGTACCTTCACATTCAAACATAAACACAAGACAACCCCACCACCATCACTATCACCAAAACCTTTCCGAGAAAATCATTATACAATAAATTACAAATTTATTTTAGTTGTAAATTTTTTAATATATCAGTTTTATTATAGTTTTGTATTTCTTTTAAAGGATAGATTATGTCTAAAATAGAACACCAAAGAATTTTAGGATATTTATTAATTTTCGAATATGTCCATATGAAACTCGAATAAATGTGTTATTCGTGTGAAAAGAGATCAATCAAAGTGATTTTGTACCTACAGAGTTGACTGAAGTAAATAACATTAACCTTTTAACATTTATGAGGATTGGAGAGAAACTTATTATTTGTGTTTGGGAGAGTGAAATAGGGAAAAAGATTATTTCCTCTGTTGACTTACTGGGATAGAGCTCATGAATTGAACCATACTTCAAGTATATATTGGAATATTAAGTAAAAGAGAATACACAAAATAGGAAATGCTTCAATCCTCCCATTAACTCATTGAGGAGGGTTCCTCATTTATTTTGACAGGTGACAATCCTCCCACTGCAAAATTTGTCATCAATCATTGTTCTCTTTTATAAACACATAACAATAGCTTCAAACTGGTCCCTTCCATTCTCCGTCACCCCCGCTCCAGAGGAATAACCTTCCTTTCGTTCCTCCATCTCCCTCATTAATTTCATGGTGTTTAATTATATTTATTCATTATATATTTATTCATTAATTGGATTCATTAATTGTTGTCGAAGAGCGGGGAGCAATGTAGCAAATCATGAACATTTGTAAATAATCAAAACAGAAAACCCGAGATACGTGGAATCACATTATCTTCAATAGTCAAAACACGCTCTTCCCATAATAAACCAATGAATTGATTTGTATTCATTAAAAAAGCTTTTAATAATATATCAAAACCGATTCTGAAAAGTTTTTAAAATCCTGCACGTTTTCCTTTATCAAATAAGCATGTTTTGCTTTCTCTATCAAAAATAGCAAGTTGACTAGGGATGGCAATTTTATCCGTCGTACGCGGATCCGTGGCGGATAAAATCCGTGCTAGTGCAGGACGGGTAGTTAAGCGAATGCCGTGGGTAAAATAAACGGGTAATTCCAATACCCTTTTATAATCGGGGCGGGGGCGGGTATCATACTATCCGTGCCCGCGGATACCCGCATTCGCTTCTTAATTAATATAATACCCTTTATTATATATATCTACTCTCAAAGTCCTTATATCATTTTCTAGATAATTTTCATCTATTGTGTTGTTTCATGAATATTTTAAGTGTGATGTATTAATTTGTAGGTGCTATTTTGTTCAAATATCGGAAGATATTAATGTGGTAGTTTGTTTAAGTTTTATGTATTTTTTTAAAATTAAAAAAAGATTTATTTTTTTTATAACTACCCACGGATATCCGCGGATACCCGCGGATCCGTTAAGAACCCGTTAAACGGATATCCCGTGCGAAGTGCAGGGGCCAGTGCGGGTAGTTTTATTATCCAACGGGACGGGTAGCGGGTATCCAGTATCCGTGCCCGCCCCACCCCGTTGACTTCCCTAAAGTTGACCATGTTTCTATCTGTATTTATCACAAACAATTAATTTTATTCAATACAATTAATGATTGCATATATACAATTTTGAACCCCCTCATGTCATTTGTTTCAGTGCAGATAAAAGAATATTAAAGGACTTTTATTACAATAAAAGAAAAATTAAAACTTTAACTTTTTTACTTCAAAATTCCAAATTAATATTTTTGAAATAAATAAAATATATAATAACCAAGCTTTTTGATCCAATGATATCGTAAGGTGTGTCTTAGACATTCTAGGAGTCAACTCGATTTATTTACGGATTCAATTCATGGCAGCGTGAAAATATATAATACTTAGGGACGTCCAGGTGCTTTGTTCTTTTTTAGTTTGATCATCCAAGCATATGAAGTAACCAAAACGAGAGACGATGAATTTAAAGAAATCTTCTGACCACGCATGAACTGGAACCCCATAGCAACGCACCCAAGCGAATCTCTCCTTGTCAATTTCCGACGAGTTCCAATGACGAATTTCTTCGAACCAAGTTGAAACCCACTCTGCGTCATTTATAAAATTCTGTAACTCCGTTTCACTACCTGTCTCCAGAAGGACCAAGTTTGCTCCCAGAGGAGTTGTCGTAATGCCAAAGAAACCCTTCAAATGGAACTTTTTCTAAACTTTAAAAGAATCCCCGGGGTTTCTCACCTTTCCCACAAAGGAAGAGTTTAAACTCTCAATGCCATCCTTGTCAACAGAATAAGACAGGTTGACGACATCACTTTTGTTTTGAGAACTTCCACCTACTCCGTCTTTCCTACCTTTCACCGCTTCAGTATAAGATACCACCTGCTTTATTGGACCAAACCTCACCAATCTGCTCCCCTCTTGGCCAAAGATTCTTGGTTTTTCTCTTCCACTAACATGTGAAAACCCTTCTTTCCATTGATTCTTGTCAAAGTTTCTTAACATTTTACTTTCCCTTCCAAACTTTGATAAGTTAGCAAAAAGCTTCTGACCTTTTCAAGCCTATAACCAAATGATCTTGGCTCCTGTACCCCTTTGAAACGCACGAAACCAAAACGATGGCCCCTACAATCACGTTTTGTAGGAATGACCACATCACAAATCTGGCCCCATTTCTGAAACACACTAGTGTTTACAAGTGAGTTTATATTCCTTTGTGGTTGACAAGAGGTGATATCTCTTCGGTTATTGTTTGTGGCTATTTTACCGGGGTGATATCCCTAATATGTGAGGAGTGTTCTTGATTGTAAAGGTTTTAAATGATCTTGTTTAAAGATTAGTGTGGGGTGAAAACCCTTGGTGGTATTACTTGGGGATTGGACGTAGGCAACGTGGGTAGTTTGTGACCGAACCAGGATATATCGTCGTGTTTTTCTTCTTTCACTACAACAGAAAATGCTTTAGATAGCATTTCTGGATGTCTTTTAATAGCGTTTGTAAGCGCTATCTATGTCACCGCTATTAAAAGTCGTTAGCAAAGATAACATTTAAGAAGTGCTATTAAAAGATGACCTTAGATAGCGTTTCCGTGTACAAACGCTATCTAAAGTCTGCCCTTAGATAGCGTTTGTACACGGAAACGCTATCTAAAAGATGACCTTAGACAGCGTTTCCGTGTACAAACACTATCTAAAGTCTGCCTTTATATAGCATTTGTTAATACAAATGCTATCTAAAGTCAGCCTTTAGATAGCGTTTGTTTAAACAAAAGCTATCTAAAGGCAGACTTTAGATAGCGTTTACAGAAACAAACGCTATCTAAAGTCTGACTTTAGATAGCATTTGTTAATACAAATGCTATCTAAAGTCTGACTTTAGACAGACTTTAGATAGCATTTGTATTAACAAATGCTATCTTAAGGCAGACTTTAGATAGCATTTGTATTAACAAATGCTATCTAAAGTCTGCCTTTAGATAGTATTTGTTAAAACAAACGCTATCTATTCCTTTTTTTTTTTTAGTTTACCTATTTCTCAACTTTACCTCCATTCCTGCATATTGTTTATAAAAAACAGAAGGTTTACACAAAGAAATGAAACACAATCCAAATTATCACTACAACAGATTAGACTTTAGATAGCGCACCTTTTATAGCATTTCCTACGGAAATGCTATTAAAAGTGATGGGGGGACTTTTAATAGTGGTTCCTTAAGGAAACGCTATCTTAGGTGATACCTAAGATAGCGTTTCCTTAAGGAACCGCTATTAAAAGTCAAGCTGCAGGAAAAGATAGCATTTCCTTTAGAAAGCACTATCTTAACTAACCACCTAAGATAGCGGTTCCACACGGAAACGCTATCTTTTCTAATTTGCAATAAATAAATAAAATAAAATCAACTTTAGATAGCGTTTAAAATTAGAAACGCTATCTTAGGTGTTTGCTGATTCCTGCGCGCACGTTTTATCCTTCCATTCTCAGTCTAGGGTTGCCTCCCTTCACTCTGACTCACTCGTCTCACTACTGCAGCCGCGCTCCATAGTCCAGAGCCTCCATCCCTCAGTCGCGTCTCTACCCAAATGAGGTTTCGGACATTCCTGCAGAGTTAAACCCAAATGAGGTTCCCTTGCCAGAGCCGCCAGACAGATTTGGCATCTTGTCGTCGCCGTTCATTCCGCTTCTACCGAAACCATCTTATTCTTCACTATTTCTATTGTCTAAAGTAACAGGGCAATGTTTTGGCGACATCCCTACCGAGATAACCCCCACCGAGACTCCCCCACCGGAGCCACCAGACAGCGTCGCCGTCCCGCTGCCTGCGCCCGTTCATCCTCCGCCAGGACCAAGCTCGGCAACTAGTCCCATTAAAACCAGAGTTTCGAGTACCACCTCTCACCCAATTTATGTTTTGGGGCCCTCACCACCCAACCAAACAAGGACGGCGATTCACCCATGGTATGCATCACACATTAACTTTCATGTCTCTGGTTATATTGTTCTTGTTCAAGACATTGTTGAAATCACCAATCCCATACAAATGTTGGACACTGCACCATACTTCACACATACTGAGAATTAAAATTTCAATTTCCTTGACAAAATGGCACCATCTGCATCCATTTTGGTTAATTGTCTGTATTGGGAGAACATAATTCCTCTGTTGTTGAGCTATAAACAGATTCCCAATTCTTTGTTATCACTATCGACAGTTCAGGTAATGAGATGTCTAGTTGATAGAAATATAATTCTTACGGGATGTTCTAGTGTTGTGCATCGAACTAAAACTCGTGTGGGTGCTGGATTTGGCAAATCATATGGCATCTCAGGGTGTGCAGTTGAGAATTTTGAAAGAAATGGTGCTTTATCATGCTTGCTCCTGCAACTTGACTTCTCCAATTGTTGGCACCATGGAAGAACACTTCTGCACCATGATATCCTCTATGGAAATGTTGAGGTTGTTAGGATACTCCTTGAATGTCATGCTAATGTGGAATTCTCAGTCAAAACAACCAACAAGACCGAGTTCCTCCCTATGCACTTGGCATCTCATTTTGGTTTCCCAACACTAGTTCAATGCCTTATTGATTTTGGGTGTGATTTGGACTCACTAACAGACTTTGGTGATAAAGCCTTGGTGATTTGTGCAATTTATATGCATGCGCAGTGTCTCAAAGTACTAACAAGAGTTGGTGCTAATTTTGGCTTGGTGACTATCGCTGGTCAAATTCCATGTTCAATTGTTGAGTCTACCAAGCTGTCACTTGGTCTTCAACAAGCAGTGTTGGATACCATTAGAAAAGGCCAGGTACCCAAATTTGTAAATAGAGGCTGTGTTCCTTCCAAAACTCTTTTGGCCATCAGGGATCGTATGCGGGAACTAAAAAGCGATCAATTCTTGCTGTCCTTGGGCTTACATGTCCCTGTGGCTAGGTATGACAAACAAAGAGTCGTTCATCGTGCTAATAATCTTGCTTCGCCAACCCACAGCAATCTGCCTAACTCACTAAAAATGGTCGGAGTAGACTTACTTACTGGTTTTGGAACTATATGGGGTCCTCAAAATGTGCAAGTTGGCTCTTCAAACATCATAGTACGTAAATGCACCAGATATCTTCATTGCCACTGCTTCTGTTCATTTTGTTCCTAAAGGCATTAAAGTTGATGAGAAGACTGTGATTACTTGTGACAATGCACTTAAATTGGAGTCTGTTCCTTCATGGTTAGAAATGGTAAGATGCGGGTATATTGGCCTTGAATTGGGTGATGTATATACTGCACGCATTTTTTCTTTTTCTTTTTTAATTTGATTTATGTGTTTAAATTTTTTATAGCTATGTGGGTTTGGTTTGTGGGAATTGGTGTTTGGTTCAATTGGGTTTTCTTTTCTGGGTTGCTTGCAAAATTAGTTCTTTTTGGGTTTGGTTTGTTGTGGGAAATTTGGGTGATTTACTCTCTGGAAGTATTGTCCACTTACAATTTAGTCATTGAATTTAATTATTATCCGAGTTAGTTGCCGAACTTATAATGACTTCAAGTGGAGGATAATTTTAGGGACTAGGGAAGTAATTTAACTCTGGAATTTTAATATGGGTTTAGTTAATTGGTGTTGAAACTAATGGTTGAAGTGTT
This sequence comes from Sophora flavescens, assembly GCA_030762895.1. Lineage (NCBI taxonomy): Eukaryota > Viridiplantae > Streptophyta > Magnoliopsida > Fabales > Fabaceae > Sophora > Sophora flavescens. The sequence continues at coordinate 158,847,773 of CM061063.1, read as the reverse complement.
CATGAGTTTTGTGTAGTTGAGGGAATTGGTAAAGTTTTGAATTTTGATTAGTGATGATTTTGATTTTGAGTTTTATTGTTGGCTCATGTATGTTATGTTACTATTTTCCATTGAGTTGGAAGTTAGATAAGAAAAAGAGAGAAAGAAATTGATCCATGGATTCTCTAAATGGCGTGTGTAATATAAATTTTGGACAAAGAAACACCATTGAGAAGATTCTTTACTGAGCTCAAGAGACTATTCTTACACACTTTTATTATCAACACTTGTTGCTATTGACTTATAACTGTTGATTCTACTGTTGATTCTATGTGGAAAGGTGATTTATCTCATTTTGTTTTCTCATGATATCAAAGGATAAAGAGTATATTAGCAAATTATGTTGTTTGGATAAAATTATTTTTACCTCTTCTTTTCTTTTCTGGATCTAATAAAACTCCACTTTCATGGTTTTATGATGATTTACATTGTTTAGTATTGAATTTAATATCGGTAGTTGGTTTAGTTGATTCGAAATATTTCTTTTGGTTTTTTTATAGATGGCAAGTTTTGTACTAATTACTTGTTTGCCTGGTGACTCTCTAATTTTTCTGGAAGATCTGATCACTCAGTATGATTTTACTGCGAGTAAGGGATAGTATATTTATTACTAAGTCAATTCTCTTTAAGGTGGTTCTTCTGCACAATTGATTTTGGATTATATGTATGTATGTATGTATGTATGTATGTATGTGTTTTTCCTCTTTTCTAAGGAAAGATAGTGTTATTATGTAAAAGAAATGGCTTTTTGCTTTCAATTTAGATATTAGGCTATTAGCTAACATGCTTGTGCAGTTGGTGATTGTGAAATTGGAAGTACAAGAAAAGCCTGCAAAAATTTCTCTTGTTGGATAGCTATCACAGACAAGATATTCTTGTTCAAGTATTCATGTTCTGTAATGTGAAGGTTCAGTTTTTTAGTCTTTATTTATCTTTCTTTGATAATCAGTTTTTTAGTCTTTATTTTTTTTTCTTTGATAATCAGATTTCAAGGATCTTCTCACACAGCTAGGAGCAGCCTACAAGACCATTGAATTGGATAAGGAAAGTAAGTCTCCTTTGGCTGCGCTTTCAATTGATTTCATGTCTCATACTTTGGTACATAATATCAATTTCGTTATCTTAATTACCTGCTTTTTGCTTTTGTTTTCGTTTCCCCTCTTTTTACGTCTCTTGTCAGGAATTAACCCTTTCTGTCTTTTGAAGTTTGAAGATTTTATGATAATTGTAAAGTTATAAAACTGCCTTGAGTCCAGAGTTACTTTACTTTCTGTTAGCACTCATTATCTGCTTTATGCTATGCTTTTTGCATTATGAATGTGGAATATGCAAAAATAAAGTCTATCTAACCCCTAAATTGGGGTCTATTCTCTTCTGCTCGGAGGGCTGTTATTCATTAATTTCAACAAACTAATTTGTTAGCATTTGGTTTTTCAATCATTTTCTTTACCTATTTGAAGGTGATGGGGGTGATATTTAGTTAGCACTAGCTGAGTGGACAGGGCTTAGGACTGTGCCTAACGTGTTTATTGGAGGAAAGCACATTGGTGGTTGTGATAGTAAGGCCACCCTCCCTTTTGCTTCCTTTCTATTTGGTCCCTATCTGCTTTATCTTCCATGACTATTGAGGGGAAGGCCAAATAAATTGTTATTTTTCTATCTTCATTTTTGGTCTTTTTAACATTTTATCACTTGGGTCTTGCAGCTGTTTTGGAGAAACACCAGGCAGGTCAATTGATTCCCCTTCTCAATGATGCTGGAGCCATCGCCAATAACTCTGCTCAGCTCTGAATAACCACCGAATATTGTTAAATCAGTTAAATGATATGAAATAAGGAGAAATTGTATTATAAAACTGTTTGGTTGTAAAATAGTTCAGATATACAGATACTTATAAATTAATATTGTATTTACATCTTGTAATTTTATTCCTTTCAATTAGAGTTTCCCTAGAAGTTCTGTAGAATCTTCAAATGCTTAGAATGCACGGATGATGATGATGATTTCAGTTTATTGATCATTGTTAATATTATCAATGAGTATGAATTGTCAAAGTAGCTTGTTATATATGCATATGGATTGTGCTTCATTTCTTTGTGTAAACCTTCTGTTTTTTATAAACAATAATCAGGAATAGGTAAAGTGAAGAAATAGGTAAACTAAAAAAAAAAAAAAGGGAATAGATAGCGTTTGTTTTAACAAATGCTATCTAAAGGCAGACTTTAGATAGCATTTGTTAATACAAATGCTATCTAAAGGCAGATTTTAGATAGCATTTGTTAATACAAATGCTATCTAAAGGCTGACTTTAGATAGCGGTTGTTAAAACAAACGCTATCTAAAGGCTGACTTTAGATAGCGGTTACGTGTACAAATGCTATCTAAAGGTTGACTTTAGATAGCATTTGTATTAACAAATGCTATCTAAAGGCAGATTTTAGATAGCGGTTCCGTGTACAAACGCTATCTAAAGGCAGACTTTAGACAGCGTTTGTACACGGAAACACTATCTAAGGTCACCTTTTAATAGCATTTCTTAAATGCTATCTTTGCTAACGACTTTTAATAGCGGGGGCATAGATAGCGGTTACAAACGGTATTAAAAGGCATCCGGAAACGCTATCTAAAGTCATTTCTGTTGTAGTGTATGGGTAGCAAATAAAACCCAGACACCTAAGTTACTTGTACCAAACCATATGCATATAACAAGCTACTTTGATAGAAAGTATTCCACCAAAAAAATGTGTAGAACCATCAATATATTGAACCCGTAATAATAAAGGCATATAGCAAATCTTCAAATCATCAAATGCTACTCAATAGTCCCTATAGATGAAAGTGACCCAATTGCATACGCTTCAGCTACTAAGTCTGACCCAATTGCATACATATCAGTTAATATAATTTAACCAAGAATTCTTTCATCCATATACAGTACAATACAAAGTTTAGACAACAAGCGTAATCAAATAAACTTTTCAACAATATAGCGACACCAATCTTCCTTGACTTCAGATAGTTGAGCAGTGGAGTATGTGGAGCATTTGAAGTCAGGGAAGTACTGCGACATAAAAATTTAATAAATTAAGTTACAATTGCTAAAACATTTGAATAGTCACAGTAAAAAGCTAAGTAAACAACATACCGCCATTGGTATTTTAACTTGGTTCTGTAAGATAATTTCCTTCATGAAACGCATGACATAGTACCCACAGTCTGTATCGTTGGGTTGTCTTGGGCACTATAAAAAATAAAATAGTAAATCAATATAGTTTTTTTTAACTAATTGCGCATTAAGTTTTTGCAAATATACCTCTATTCGAATCCATTTAATGTTGGTTGCCTTTAAACGCGGCACCTTAGCTCCGCTACGTGCACGATAAACTTGCAAAGCACTAATCACAAAATCAAACAGACTTCATTAAGAAACATATTTTCAATCATCACAAACACACGCATGGATTCTCTAACAAAAATTCTCAATGGTAACATCTAAATAGAAAATGAAGGTTCCGGTTGCTTTTTTTTATTTTGAACCACAACAGCCACAACCAGTATATGCCAATTCAACACAGTTATTCTAATGTCAAAAATCAAAAGCACATTAGGACCGTGACAACTTGCAACATGTATCTACCATAGAAGCCATTCGACAGAATCATAGAAAATCAGAAATATAAAAGTATGCTTACTTATTGAACAGATTCTTTAATTCTGGACGATTCCTAGGATCAACATGCAAGGAATCCAGATAGTAAACTGAATATGCAAGTGACTCATTTGTTATCAATAAGACAGTAGAAATCACCTTTTGGATTCCACAAGAAGGGCACGCTGTTTGGGAGCCTTATCAGAACTAACATCTACTTCACTGCAAGCCAGAAAGAAAGGCCCAAAGTCATAACCATTGTGTGCATAGGTAATAAAAAAACATTAGCAACAACACAGTGGCAACCACTAGAGAAGCACAATTGTTCACCAAAAGTAACACATTCATTGTTTAGAATGTGTTCACTCCATAAAATTGCAGCAACACAACCCAGACGCACAAAGCAAAAAAAACACAGTCTTCCACTGTTTTAGACTCCAACAATAATTGATTAGTGACCTGGATGAAAGAACTGCTTGTGGAACAAAAGGAGTGTAAGCTGTTTCCCTCTCAGCTGCAAGACGTTGTGCCTTCTAGAATTCCTTCAATACTGCCTGAAAATCTTTTGCAAGCTTAGCATCTGCTATCTTCTTGTTTTCCTGCAAACACAAGAAAGGCCTTGAATATATCCTTTTTTTCAAGGTAAAACAATTGAAGATCATGTTACCCAATAAATCAAATCAATATATAACTGCAAAAACTACAGAACAAGCATTCTAAGCATGTCCAACGAAATCTAAGCAACAATATCACAGGCACAAACATACGCACGAGGCCACAAAGAGGGAAATGTGTAAGGAAGGTGATAAGGGTCTTTCTATAACAAGCTTCTAAGCATGTCCAAGGAAATCTGAGCAACAATATCACAGGCACAAACATACGCACTCAAGCAATTTTCCAAGAACAATCTTTCATAGCAAATGAATGGACACCCACAGCCCATTTTGTAAACCCTAACAGCCACAGTAACACAAGAAGCATGCTTGAAACCCCAAATTAGCACATTATCACACAACCCCTCAATCCTCGATCATAACAGGGACATGCTCATGCACACAATCAATATTTCAAATACAAGCCTGAAGAGATTCATTAGAACAAATTCCAAAAATTCTCCAAACAGAGTTCTTAATCCCAGAAACCCTTGGTTCTTATGAACAAAAATCACATTTTCTAGTTTTAATTCTAACAAAAGTTCACCAAAGACAATCATCATCAGAGTTACTTGCTCATTACCTCTCATTGTTACCAAACTCGGACCAAGAACTCTCAGACCCAAGAACTACATTCATTTTCTTTCGCAATAGGGGAGAGGGACATAGCTAGACAGCATACCTTGGTCGTAGGGAGAGAAGGGATGAAGCAGAGAGAGTGTAGGAGGTGGTGTGATGTAGCGCGAGGAACAAGCGAGGTGGTGTGGTTTGAATGACACAGGGAAGAGCCGCGTTGTTGAAGTTTAAAAACCTCTGACAGTCGCCAGGCGGAATTTATGGTCCGCGGCGTCAGCGTGCTCCGGCGCGACGACGGGTGGCGATGAGTGGCGGAGCAATGGAGGCGTGAGAAGGAGTCTGAGGCGTGAGAGCAAGAGTGAGAGGGAGAAGGCGTGAGAGGGGACGAGCTCTGCGGAGATGGCAACCCTAGACTTGAACTGAGGTCAATGGTACGCAGAAACTGAGAATTGAAGGATCAAAGCATACGCGCGCGCGGGTAGTTCTCACCTAAGATAGCGTTTCTAACTTTAAACGCTATCTAAACGTTACCTTTTAATGGCATTTCATTTTACAAATGCTATTAAAAGTTGATTTTATTTTATTTATTTATTGCAAATTAGAAAAGATAGCGTTTCCGTGTGGAACCGCTATCTTAGGTTGTTAGTTAAGATAGCGCTTCCTGATGGAAGCACTATCTTTTCCTGCAGCTTGACTTTTAATAGCGGTTCCTTAAGGAAACGCTATCTTAGGTATCACCTAAGATAGCGTTTCCTTAAGGAAACGCTATTAAAAGTCCCCCCATCACTTTTAATAGCATTTCCGCACGGAAATGCTATAAAAGGTGCGTTATTAAAAGTCTAATCTGTTGTAGTGTTTCCTTATATCCTTTTATTATCGCACTTAAATTAACGCTCTTTACATTTCCTTTGTTTTCCTTATCGCGCTTTATTTTCAAAGGATTTATTTTTTAAAGCACCTTAATTAAATAGAAAAGAATTATTTATCCGCTGTGATTTTTGTTTATATTTTAAAAGGGTTTTTGATTTACCGAAAAATATTTCATCTTCATTTAAAACCCAATTCACCCCCGGGTGATGGTTGCCATGGCCAACACAAAATAGTATATACCAGATTTTTTCTCTATATCTAAAATTCCAACGCTTCAAGAGAATCATCATATCAAATATTTTTAAATAGATAAAGATCAAATAAAAAAATAGCTTCTTCCTTTTTTTTTATATATATAAAAATATTTTTCTCATTATCACATACCTCAATTTTTCTCATTATCACATTCCTGAATTTCTACATCAAGTATACAATTATATGTATACTTCAGCCAAGTACTACATACAGTGGTTCGTCATCAATAATTTCACAATTAAATTCCATATACACATATTCAAGACTAAAATCTCAAATCAAATAGTATCGAAGTTCACATATAAAGAACAATAATTGTCATGATGATTTTAAAAAATGATCATGTTCTCATGATGTCCATACACTTTTGTAGGCGAGCAATGTAACAAATCAAGAATCTATGTAAATGGACAAAACACAAAAACCTGAGACGTGTGGAATCACACTGTTCTCAATGATTTATTCGCCTAGGACGAAAATCTCCCAAAATTTAACATGATCTTCCCGGTTGAAACCGAGATATCAGAACAACACGAGAATAAGCAAGTGTTAACCTTGAAAAGAGAACAGAGAGAAAAAAACTCGAGAAATTTTTTTTCACACTGCAAAGCCCATAAACGGGATTTTATCACTTGCCAAATCCGTATACCCGTTAACAAAAATTGTACCATATCCAAGAATAAACCAATGAATTGTTTTGTATTCATTAAAAAGCTTTTAATAATATATCAAAACCAATTCTACCAATAGGTCGTTGATTTAGTGGAAGCAACTAACCTCCATAAGGAGGAGAATCTGGAAAACCCGAATTCGAATCCTTGTGGAGTCATCCCTTTTCTTTATCAAATAGGCACGTTTTGCTTTCTCTATCAAATAGCAAGTTGACCATATATGTTTCTATCTGCATTTATTATAAACAAATATTTTTATTCAATACAATTAACGATTGTACATATATATACAATTTTGAAACCCCTCATGTCATTTGTTTCGGTGCAATCTATATAATTAAATAAAATATGCAGGTTAAATCATTTATACTCAAAATATTGTAATTAAATATATTAAAGTAAATAAAGAATGATATCAATGTGTTGTTAGTCCAAGTGGTAAGGCGGCTTAGGTCCCTTGAACATGTGATCCTGGATTCGATCCCTGGATCCGTTTGTATGGAAAAAAAATATCATTGGAAGGGGTCGTACTCCGGGAGATTAGTCTCTCGTTTGTTAGATGAGAGGACATTCTGGGAAACCAAAAAAAAAAAAAAGTAAATAATGAATGATAATGAAATATTAAAGGACTTTAATGACAATAAAAGAGAAATTAAAACTTCTAACTTTTTTACTTCAAAATTCCAAATTAAATAACAACACGGTGATCATCTTCAAATCCATTTTTTTGATCAAAAATAAATAAATCTTCAAATCCATTTTTAATATTCATAAATCAACGGCTTCAATCCGTTTGAGGATCCATCACTCGTATACCATATGCATAAAGTGGCATGGTTAAAAGTGTGGTTGAATTGGATCATACGTGAAGGAAACACGGATAATATGGAAGTTGAAAACTCTATTTAACCTTATAATTAATACACTTAGACTTGTTACCAAAAAGAATACCCTTAAACTAGCAGTGCTTTGTTCATGGTCGGGGCAAATTAAACAAACAGGTCACCAGCTGATGGTAACTTGCACGTTCCTCCGTTGCATTTAATGGTTATGCTTTTTGCGAAGCCTATGTTCTCATGCAATGGAAACTTTGGCTTGTGGCGTCAACAACACTCTAGTTAGGGTCACAGGTTTCCTCATACAATCACTTTGTTTGTTTGCACACATATTCTTCAAATCCTACAAATATACAAACTCCTTTAAAGTTATGTGAAACCAATCCTATCAGTTATATTTGAAAATTCTTTCTTTTGAATGAAAAAATGCAGAAACTTTGTCTCCAGTCTTTTCATTAAGGCTATCAGCTGACTCTATTCTATTACTCCCTGTCATTTATATATTATATTATGACAACCAAACAATAAATTAGAAAAGGACTTTACTGTCATTACATTATATACTAATGCATCTAAACTGCTATTATTAGTCTATAAGACATTTGAAAACATGACCGGAACAAATCTTATTTTTAATTTGCAAACATATAGGAAGTGTGTTTGATTTCCATATATTTTTATTTTCATTTTAAAATAATAATATAAGTTACGTAAAAATATGCTTATTTTGAACATGCAACGGAAAAAGTGTGAAAGAGAAACGAGAGAGAGGGAGACATAGGTGTTTGAGGAAGAAGAAAAGAGTGATAGTAGATTTATGAGGGAGTGAGAGAGAAAGGGGTTGGGGTTGGATTACGTGTAGTGGTGAATTGAGAATGGTTTGCAGTTATTTTGAAATTATCATGTTGCTGGTTTTTCTTGTCATACCACAGTAAAGTAAAATATTGCCTTTGTATAAAAAGCCAAAGTACACAGGTAGTGGAATATAAGATTAGTTCATATAAAGCCGAGCCGGAAGCTATATGATACGGATACTGCTGTGTAGGCAAATGAAGGCATCAGGGCACCACCTGATAGCATCTGCACAATCCTCACATTTCCAGAATATTCCAAATAACAAAGTTAGTTAGGGAATTTATAGTTTTTGCAATTTAGGAAAATATGAGATGGAGTCATGTGGCTGCAGATCCTTAACAGTAGGCTAATTTACATTCAGTCTGTTATTTTGTTACCTTATAAGAAAAGTAAGTGGGGAATAGAAAAGTAGAAGAAAATTGAATCAAAATCTCTCTCACCCTCTAGGCTTTCTCCTTGTGAGAATTCAATCTCCCCCTAAATTCCTTTCCCTATCTCTTCTCTATCCTTAATCTCCTTGTTGTCTTCTCCCTAAATTCTACTTTCTATCAGGTGGTGCCTTGGTGCCTTCATTTGCCTACATATCCGTATCACTATACTCTAGGCGAGCTGTTGCTGTTGTAAGGCCATGTCTTTTTATATGGTGTTGTCTCTTTCACGTCACTTGAATTGGTAGTTGGTAACATGTATTTTTACAGCATTAATGTGAATGGAAGGGTAGCTGGTGGTGCACTGGTGTGGTAATCGAAGATTTGTTCATATTTATTTTTTGGTAGAATGAGATTAGTTCAAATAAAAATATAGCAAGCAAGTGTATTAATTTGAATTGATGAAAGTGAGCATTTTTTTTGGTGTTTTGAAAAGCCATACACTAGTGCATCAGTTTAACTTTAGAAAGACGGGGCTCTATCATTAAATGGTAGGTAGAGAAATTAAGGCTTATGATTACTTTTGTTCATATTCCCTTTTACACTTTGGGTTCAATTGTTACCACAGTTTAAGCTAAGTGATAAATGATGGGAAGTAGTCCAGCTGTTAGGGGAGACACAGATGCAGGACGAAAGGGAAATTATGGGGAAGAAAAAAATGTAAGAAAGAAAGTCACGTTAATAGAAGATAGAAAGGAAGAGAGACGTGCATAGTGTGTGACAGAATTCGCCCAGTGACAGCTAGTTGAGACTTTCTATACCTCATGTGACATATATATATTGTAGGCATGAGATGTAAATTTGATCAATGGTTAATGTTAAGTATAAGAGTTGTAAACATAAATAGGTGTAATTTGATCACTCATCATAGTAATAGGAAAAATAGTGTTAAAATAGAAAATCAGAGTATAAGTGAAAGTAGAATTATCAAACTATCGGTTTTATTTCAAAATACTAATAGTAAATTACAAGAGGTTATCAAAACATTATCAAAGTAACTTACAAACACTGGTGTACTTCAGTAACCTTGCTTCAAAAGCTATTACACTACAAGATTACAAATGAAACTTAATTAGTAAATCAGGTCGAAGGTAAAGTCTGCCTTGAATGATGCACGAAGTCTTCTTAAATAGAGGGGAGAAGCCTTCCGGAAGAGAGCAGACTTGAATGGGTTTGGAATCCCAAAAAAGTCATGTTTATCTTTTGACTTCGATGCTTTAATTATCGTAGCCATGTGATTCCTGTCGGCCAACAACTCAGCGTCGGCACAACTGGACAAACAACTTTACTTTTGCTTTATTAAAAGCGGGTGACTTGAAGGATCCTTTTGTCGGCCATCTTGATTTTGCTGAGAGGCGACAATTTTTGAATTATTGAGTTATTGATCGAAGAACCCAAAATCCGGGTCATTATTTTCCAAGTAGGGATTATAGTCGACCCCTACTTTGTTGTTGAGTCGTCTCATCGCTTCTTCTTCATCTGATCCCAAAGATGAGAGAGCATCTCTTAACATCCTTTTATATTCTTGAGGTGTTGAAGCACTCAAGTTAATTGTATAAGGAGTTACTGCTTGGGATGGAGTGCAAATTTCTTTATCTTTTACTTGTGGGGGAGGAGTTTTCGGAGGCTCGAAGGCTGGTGGAGTCTTTTTAGCACGAACCTTATTTTTCCAAGAAACAAATTTCGTTTCTACCACCTTTTCATTGAATTTCTTCCACCAGTAAACAGTGTTGATTGAACAAATATATTTTGGAAAAGGCTCTGGTAAATGCAAATGATACTCATAATTAAACTTGAGTAGCCAAGCAATACCAAATTGAGCACAAAAATGAAGTAACTTGCCGAAGACTGGAATTGAAGGGGTTAAACCCTTATATTCATTGTAAATATTATAGAGTGAATTTGGGAGTATATCTGCAGATAAACCATATTCCCAAAACCACTCCATAAACCAATTCGGATATCGGGCTTGGTTATTTAAAAAATTGAAATACCATGAATGGCAAGGATTTGGTTGAAAAAGAATTAATTCCCACGCCCTCTGGTAGTCCCAATAATTATAAACTGGAGGGTCAAAGACCCTTGAGAATCTTTTTGGATAGAAAGGACTTTTCCCCATTCTGAGAGGGCAAGTACTTTCATTATTTTACACTGAGAATAGGCAATTATATCCAGAGCATTTGAATTTGTATTTTGTTCAATTTTTACTGACTTGGTATCAACCAAAATGTATTGGTAGAATGCAAGGGTTTTTGTAGCGTCACTAGTGGGGACCCAACCAAAACCATCTGGAATAAGTTGTTTGAGCATATCCCAGGGGTCATCTGTAGTAGGTTTACCATATTCTTGCTCTACTAGGGCATGTCTTCGATAGCATGGTTTTATTTTAAAATTCAAGGGCTCTCTTTGAGTAGTTAGTTTATTGGGTTGTTCTTCACCTAATGAGGCAAATTTGTTGGGGTTCTGAATTGGGTTATTTGTAGGGCTTAATTGAGGAAGGTGTTTTCTGGTTATTTGAGAGGCTGATGGAGCAAAAGAATCAGGGGTTAATTCCTTGGTTTTATTTGGAGAGGAAGAGGATGCTCCTCCTCTAGTGGATCCCCCTCGAGATCGAGATGTCATTTTGAAGTGGTTCCTTGCAAGAATTCCCTGGTTAGAAAATCAGGGATAAAATTGTTATCACCTTTTAAATATTCAATTTCAAAATCAAAACAACTAAGTAAACTTTGCCATCTGGCGAAAATATGTTTGGAAACCAAATTTTTAACATCTTTTTGTAAAACATCTTTTGCAGCTTTACAATCAATCCTAAGTAAAAATCGTTTATTGATTAAATCATCTTGAAATTTTGTAATACATAGTACTATAGATAAAATTTCTTTTTTAATAGTACTGTATTTTTTCTGTGATGAGATCCAAAGACCTGAATGATATCTGACCACTTGCTCTACTTTAGAATTTGGAAGGATTTGTAGAAGGATACCACCAAATTCTTTATATGATGCGTCAGTCTAGACAATTAGACTAGCATCGGGCTGTGGAATACCTAAACAAGGAAGTGATTTGACATCTTTCTTTATTTCTAAAACTAATTTGGATAACTCTGGTGACCATGCCTTAGGATTTGAAGTCTTCCTAAGCCTAGAATAAAGGGGTTTACACTTTATCCTAATATTGGGAATGAACTCGGAGACATAATTTAAACAACCTAAAAATCTTTGTAACTGTTTCTTATCAGTTAACTCATTTGGAAACTTATCAGCAAACTCTATGCTTCTGCTTATTGGTGTTATTGTTCCTTGGTAAATTTCATGACCTAGAAACCTTATTTTAGTTTGAAATAATTTTATCTTTTTGGCGGATATTACCATACCATTTCTTTTTATTGTTTCTTTAAAAATATTGAGATGTTTGAAATGTTGTTCTAGTGATTGTGAAAATATCAAACCACCATCAATATAAACAATAGTGAAACCAGAATGTGGGTTTAATATAACATTCATTATGTGTTGGAATTCAGAAGGGGCATTCTTTAGTCACATGGGCATTACATTCCATTCGTAATGTCCAAAAGGAACAGTAAAAGCCGTTTTCTACTTATCTTTTTCTTCTAACTTTATTTGATAGAATCCTGACTTCATATCAAATTTTGAGAAGATTATACCATCGTGTAATCTTCTAATTAAATCTATTTTATTTGGTATTGGATATCTTATCCATTTCAAAACATTATTCAATGGTTTGTAATTAATTACTATTCGAGGCTCTCCTCTTTCTATTTCTGATTGGTGGTTAACATAAAAGACAGTGCAACTCCAAGGGGATTTGCTTGGCCTAATAAGTTTTTTATCAAGGAATCCTTTTATTTATTTTTTACAATATTCCAAAGTCTCGCTATTCATTTGAATAGGCCTGGCTTTGGTTGGTATTTTACTTTCATGAAAATCTTCCTCATATGGTAGGGACACCGTATGAGTTTTTCTTTCCCAAAAGGCATTGGGAACTTCTGAACAAACTTCTTTTTCAAAATCCTTTTGAATTTTAATTATCTTTTCTTTTATCAAATGATCTTGAATTTGTTTTTCCATTTTAGCATATAAGATTTCCTTTTGAAGAAATCCTATCTGACTCTCTTTTCTACGAATTATTGATAGAAAATTTTTTTCTTTTAAATTATCTTTTATATTATTTAGTTCTTTAGTCTTTATTGGATTTATAAATTCAAATAATACTTCTTGGTTATCTTTTTTAGTTTTTATTCCTTCTTCTGTTATTGGGAGGGGATAAAGTTGTGTTAGGAAAGGAGTTCCTAATATTATTTGTTATGAAGTATCTTTAACAAGGAGGAATGAGCTTTTGAAAAAAATTCCTTTGTTACAGATACTAGCATCCTCTAGTTTATAGTTTACTTGTAACTCTTGGTTATTAGTTGTATATAACTTTTGGAGTGTTTTCTGATAATATTGTGTGGGAATAAGACCTTCTTGAATGCAATTAAGGTCTGCTCCCGAGTCTATTAAGGCAATAAATGGTTGATGAAAAGAATTTTTTATTTTTAAATTTATCTTTACATGCCATTTTTGCTGCATGGTTTTTATTCTTAAAAAGAAATTTGTCTCTTCATTGTAAAGAGTATCGAATTCTTTTTTAAGATGTTGGATTGATCGGAATTGAACTCGCTTGAAATTCGAAATTATTACTTGCAAGACTTGACATGACTCGACTCTAGCTTTCGTTGTTATTGTGAGAAATGAGAAATGAGAATTATTAATTACAATCGATAGAATAAATTATCGGCTCATATTATGTCATTAATTACAAACCTCCCTTAATTTTCTTCCTTTAATTAAAGATCATATGAGATTTTTAAAAGATTGCACGAGTTTAAAGTTTTTAATTGATATGTACTGTCAGTATAGAATTTTTTACATTATCAACCAATCATAGTATGAATGACTTTTAAGATGCTTAGGATAAGAATCAAATATTTTCAATGACGTGACAATTTATTATTGGTTGACATTATAAAAAATATTTACACTGACGGTGTATACCAAATAAACTCATATATATATATAGGGGACATATATAGTGAGAGAGCCTTACTTATGTGATAGTGAGATGAACAAATCATAGCCATTAGATCCAATCACGAATGATTAAGATTAAAACAAAAAAGTTATGTGATTTTTTTAAATTGGCATCTGACTTTTTAACCTTTCAACTAACGTTAGCAAGTTATAACGAAAAAAATTGACAAATACACCTATAGATATAACTTGCTAACATACACCTTCCAAAAACAATGGAATGTACGTTAACAATTATGTATGAATTTGCTAACATATAATCACTCATTTTTTAAAAGGTATACATTAGTTTATCAAATACATCCGAAAGTATAAATTGCTAACACACTCCTTCTAGAAAATGAGTAGCAAATCCCTGTATGGGCTAACAACAATATAGTCAGCCTATACGTGTTTTCAGGATAGTATTATTTCTTTGCAAAAGCCGGCTTATACGTTAAGTTATGAGTATATATATATATATATATATATATATATATATATATATATATATATATATATATATATATAATCATCTTTGTGGCGAAATAATATTTAAGTAGAATGTTTACACATTTCAGACAATAAACCTTATTTCATATTCTTTCTTTTGTTATATTAAATTTTACTTCTCAATTTTATATAATATTTTTTCAAATATCTTTTATCCATTATTATTTAAAAATAAATTTTATTTATTAGTAATAATAAAATAAGTATAAAAACTGTAAAAAATATTGATCTAAAATATTTCAAAGGCAGGATTTGAGACTTTGGCAATATATATTATTAGCAGACAAGAACTTAAAGAAGATGCTGTTGCGAATTATTCCTATACCATATGCAGAAAGTGGCGTGGTTAAGGGTATGATTGAATAGGATCACATCGGAAGGAAACATGGATATTATGAAAGTTGAAAACTCTATTTAACCTTATAATTAATACACTTAGACTTGTTACCAAAAAGAATACCCTTAGACTACCAGTGCTTTATTTATGGTCGAGGCATATTAAACAAACAGGTCACCTGCTGATGGCGACTTGCTCGTTCCATCTTAGCATTTAATGGTTATGCTTTTCGCAAACCAATGCTCTCATGCAATGGAAAACAATCCTATGAGTTATATTTAACAATTCTTTCTTTTGAAAGAAAAGATGCAGAACTTTTTTTTTAAAAACAAGATGCGGAAACTTTGTCTCCGGTCTCTTGAGTATGGCTATCAGACTCTAATCTATCACTCACTATCATTTATATATATTATATTCTGTCAACCAAACAATAATTAAGACATTATATATTAATCCAGTCTAAACAGCTATTATTAGACTATAAGACCTTTCAAAACATGACCAGAATAAATCTTATTTTCAATTTGCAAACATATACGACGTGTTTTTTTTTTTTTTTTTGGTGTACAAGGGAAGAAAAGCAAAACAGACAAAAGAAACTAAGCTATAAAGCGTAAACCTAGGCTATCCCTTAGTAGAGACAAGCCTGGCGGCAGAGGTGGAGAGGACCAAGTCTTCCATCCAAGATATTCCTTAGCTCCATATTTGGCAAGGTAGTCACCATAAACATTAGCTTCTATGTAGGACTTTTTAATCAAATTGAGTTTTTTTAGAAATTATTTATCAGTTTAGGATTATTCTGAAACTATTTAGTAATGGGAGGTTCTTTTGGACACGTGGCATATTTTATTTGTTTTCACTCTGACGGGTCAAAGACGTCAGTCTACCAGTTTTTTGTTTATTTTAAAAAAAGACAAAACCTGCCCTGCAGGAGAGGCACCACTGCGCCTGGCGCCTTCCTGCAGTGCGCCACGTGGCACTGCAGGGGGCGCCCCCCAACCCACCACCCGCTCCCTCCCCTCAGGACAATTCCTCCTCTATAAATAGGCATAAGTAGGAAATTTTATTTACTACTTGTGATATTATTTGTTACTTGTTATTAGGGTATTTTTTTATTGCCTCTTATTGTTTTAAATAGATACTTTATCATTAATGTCATCGTTACTTTCTATACTTATAATATACTGTTTTTTTTTGTAGCGGTATTCCTTTAAAATTGCTGGTGACTTTTTGTAGTGTTGGAACAACATGATTTCTACACACCGCCTATGCCGGGACGTGGAGAAGGATATTATTATGCGCCCTCCCAGGGTCATGACTTTACACAGGAACCCGCTCCAACGTATTTTCATACTGACATGGCGGGACCATCGTCCATGCCTGCCCATTCCTCATCGTCCATGCATACTCATTCCCCTATGCATCCAAATTCACCCAATTTGTTCTTCACACCACCCGCATATCACCCGACTGCTAACACACTAGGAGCACCCAATCTCTTGATTGAGCAAATACAAAACACCCCAATATGAATTAAAGAAAGTCACCTGTAATTTTAAAAGAAAGTTGCCTGCAATTTTAAAGGAACAACGCTACAAAAAAAATTATACTATAAGTATAGGGAGTAACGATGACATTAATGATAAAGTATCTATTTAAAACAACAAGAGACAATAAAAAAAATCACGTAATAACGAGTAGCAAATAATATCACAGGAGGCATAAAAAAATAATAGCAATAACAATTTACACCAATAAATATTCATCAATTATTATAGTAGTAAAAAAAAAATTTACCCTATAAGAATTAAAATAAAGTCACCAGCAATTTTAAAGGAACACTGCTACAAAAAATATTATACTATAAGTATAGGGAGTAACGATGACATTAATGATAAAATATCTATTTAAAACAACAACAGACAATACAAAAAATACCCTAATAACAATTAACAAATAATATCACAAGTAGTAAATAAAATTTCCTACTTATGCCTATTTATAGAGGAGGAACTATCCTGAGGGGAGGGGAGGGATTACGTGAGGGGGGGCACCTGCAGTCTTCGTTTTTTTGGGTGGGGGGGCCTGCTTCAAAGACTTTTGTGGGGGGGGGGGGGGGGAGTGCCACGTGGCGCACTGCAGGGGAGGCACCACTACGCCTGACGCTTCCCTTGCAGTGCGCCACGTAGCACTGCAGGGCAGGTTTTGTCTTTTTTTAAAAAAAAAAACTGGTAGGCGACAGTCTGACTGGTGCCTTTGACCCGTTAGAGTGAATAAAAATAAAATATGCCACGTGTCCAAAAGGACCCCTATTGGTAAATAGTTTCAGAATAACCCTAAACTGGTAAATAGTTTCTAAAAGGAACCCAGTTTGGTCAAAAAGCCTCTATGTAGACATGATGAATAGTTACTGACCATTGACGCTCCAGAATTTCCTTAATATATATTAATATCTGCTATGAGCTCGGCATGCCTGTGGTAGTTTATTATTCTGAAGGATATCACATAACTCCATGTGATGGGCTCCGGCAAGTGTACCAGATCGAAGCAAGTAATAAAAACACGGTAAGTAATTATCGAGATCGAACACGTGGACTGGGTGGCCAATTATAATCAATATTTAAGGGAAACAGTTAGGATTGACCAAGTCAAGAGAGAGAGTTTGTTGTGAAATCAAGTAGTAACCAATTATCAAGAATAATTCAAGAGTTCAATTAAAGCAAGAGCAAATATCAAGAATTTGTGAATTATGAATGGGGAAAATCTAAGGTTACGAATCCGCCAACCCAATTAAACACAGATCAAAAGTGTTATTTTCTATCCCTAGGTTCAATTACATGCCAATCAAGAACCCGAAATTATCCTAATGTCTTGGTCGAGCACAAGAGCAAATACCTAACATGCCAATCAACTATATCTCTATGATGACAAACACGCAAGATTCATTAAGTTCTTGGTTCCCTATAACGATTGCATAAATCTCCTATTATATCTCTATCAATATTCAATTTGAGTTTGTAATTCAAGTCCTAAAGCATGAATCTCCGGTCGGACTCATCACGCTTGACTAGTTAACCACGAGCTCATATGATCAACACATGCAAAACAGAATTGAGAATTAGGGAGTAGAAAACATCACAATTTCACTATGCCGTCATGAGCTTCCTCAGAAAAGAGAATTAGTTCCTCATAGAGTGCTTCAACATTCTCAATCCAAAAGTAAACATGAAATAAAACTGTAAAATAGTATGTAAACCTAAACGAGACGCAACTCACAAAAAACTAGGATTCGATTCCTAAATTCGCATAACAACAAGATATAAATAGGAGTCTGGTTCTGTGCTCGCTCGCGGGGCGAGCACTGAAGTTTGGCTCCATTCTGAATTTGAATCCTCGCGGGGCGAGACTGAAAAGTCTTTAGAATCCCGTGTTTGGCTCACGGGGCGAGACTGAAAGACTCCAACTTCCTGCTCAGCATCAGTTCTAGCTTGCGAGGAGAGCACTATCTTGCCGAGCGAGACCTTGAAAAATTCCTTTTTGCTCGTTTTCTTCAATTTTTCCAAGTTTCCTTGAGCTTCACTTTTAACTTGAAGATAAAAGTAGCACTTGGTGCTTTATTTGACTAGAAAATAACAGAAATACCTAAAAATTATTCTTAAGACTCAAAATGTTGCTTGTGAACAATTAAAGTCAAAATTGGGCTAAAACGAGAATAAACTCGAGCAATTAGTATTAGAATTGAGGTTTTTCTAGTCATAAAACTAGATGAACAAAAGGTTTATCAAAATACCTCAAACTTAAACTTTGCTTGTCCCCAAGCAACTAAAAAAAAAAAAACTCGAAACTAGGTAAGCTTAATGGACTTAATCAACTTTGCCCAAATTTCATGCAAGTTTATCAATTAAATTTTTCATTCATGTTTCCCTTTCCTCACTTCAATTAATCAATCCCCAAATTCATCTACTTTTAAACAACGAGAATCCAATTATTCATCCAATCATTAATCTAAGCCAAGGATCCAACCTACGCATAAGAGGGAGATCACTAATTGAAAACAATTGCCTTTCTCACAAGGGCATTTAGTGATTCACTCATTCGCTCAATTTTTCAAGGTTTTCAACTTTCACTCAATTTCTCATTTCAAGCACACCTTCCATGGATTTGATTTTCATCTCAAAGATAGTTCCCACGAAAACATGCATGCAACATCAAAATGTCTTTTAAAGGTTGTAATGGGGCCTAGCTAAAGGTAGGATATACAAAGGTATTAGGCTTACGACACTGGGAATTAAGAGAGCATGAAACTTTTTACACTTTTATTCTCATTCTAATTCATTTTTCCATTTTTTTCTTTTTCACGCTTCGGGAGGCTACAACATATTTCCTTTGACACCCTTTTATTTTGCCCTTTTTGGCATTTTTGTATTTTTCTTCTTTTTTTCTTTTTCTCTTTTGCCCCTGGCTTCAACTTTTTTATTTTTCTTTTTCTCATTCCCAAGTAACATGATAAACTCATTGTAGCCACCCCAAACTTAGTTTTTAAACAACCCTTTTTCATCCATGCTCTCCTAAATCCTAAGATTAGGTTAACATGGTTTTTCCGGATTTTCGACTTGTATAGTTAGGTTATTAAGAAACACTAGGCTGATTAGGCTCAAATTGGCTAACTATGGAACATGCATTAGGAATGGTTCATTTTGGCCAAGTAGCTATTTCGAAGAAAATTGCCTAAATCATTTGATGCAACACATAAACATGCAAACCATGAAGAGATTCAAGCAAATCCGGGAAAGTGCAACTCAAAAGCGATTCACAGAATTCAAAAACATGTTCGAGGCTCAAATTCCTCACCTTGACATTTTTAGTAAATTATTTGACCGAGATACATCCCTAATGTGTGCATCCCTTCACCCCAAACTTGTCATAAATCATGCAATCCAAACAAAAATTCTCAATATTCAATTTTCAATTTTTCACGGGGATCAATTTTTCTCATTTTTCAAAAGCATGAGGAAAAACATAAAAGATTTTTCAAGTTTTATCACATGCATTCAATTTAGGCACATTGCAATCAATCCCATCAATACTTACCAACTAGACTCTTTAGACACTATTTGTTTTTGTGCATTGACCACTATTTACTTGCAAAAAAAAAAATAATTCAAAAATAAAAGAAAATGAAAGAAAAGAGTTGAGTTTAGAAAGAGTTATCTCAAGAGGTTCGAGCGAACCCCACGCTCTAATTAGCATGCCTCGCCTCTTCCTTATCTGTCTTTAATTTCTTCCTTGGCCGACTAGATTCGGCCTCATCGAGATACTTAGCCCACACAATGTCCGGGCTAATCACAGTAGCTTCCTCTCTTGGAGCCCTTCCTCCCGGAATTACTTCCCTCGCATGCCGGATCATCTCCATCTCTACCCATGAGACATCATTTGCTCCTTTGAAGGTTAGAAGTCATTTTGGGTCCCACTTGTCCTCTTCTTCCTTAATTAGTTAAGATCTCTGCTTCCGGGAATGGAATCTCTCCTCCTACCACCGACTTCTTGACTTTCTCATACAACGCATGTTCAGTGGGTATGCAAATTGGGATGTCCTTTTGCATTTCTTCAATCTTACACTCAATTTCCCTCCGAACATAGTCATTCACACCCTTATCAAAGCTTAAGTGAAACGGATCCTCCTTCTCCTCTTGTTCTTTTGTCAATCTCTCTAAGTGAGGGTAGGGGATTCGTCTTTCTCTTATGCACAAACGGACGTACTCATAATCCGGGTGGTCTGGAGTGATTGTCTTCTTATCAATTGGTTACCTTTCTTTGCGTAAGGAACTCCAATCGATAGTCATCTAATTCACAAGTCAACTAATGATAAATAATATAATCAAAAAATTAAAAAATATCGAAAAAATAATAATAATAAAGCATGCACAAAATATATATACAATAAACTCAGTGCATAAGGTGTCATCATGTCATAAGAGTTTCTAGCTAATATGAATATACAACCATATCGAATATGTATAGCTAGAACTCAAAGAAGAAAAAATATAAAAATGGCCGCCTCCAGCTTAGCTGAAGTCGATCTGCTCCAACATGTCATCATCCTGGTCACCCTGAGCAGTCGCCTCATCACCTGGGACCTCGGGCACCCCATCACCTGGGACCTCGGGTACCCCCCTATGACCGGGCATCCTGGTCCCCAGGATAGTCCTGCCACCCTAGCCGAGGTGCTAAGTCCTCCTCAGATGGGTAGATGAGTACTCGTCCCTCCTGCTGAGCCAGGAAAATCTCTGAAGAAGTCCCGGAGTACCTCATGCTACCTCTTCTCTGCTTGTTGGTTTTGAAAAAACAAAACTATATCCGCTGATTGTGGCCTCTGAGGGGGCTGTCCTGCTGGCCTCCTAGGAGCTGCTGGCTCTCCAAAGCAGTGACGACGGATGTAGTCTCTGTCGATCGGCTGTCGGGGGACTTTCTCATTCTCCCCAGAAATAGTAACCCCCGCCCTCGCCATCATCTCAGTAATAAAAAATCCATGAGCCAACACCTCCTTGGCGTTCCTGGAGTTGGCCTTCTGCTGGATGTCCTGGGTTATGAATGAGGCCACATCAATAGTCTTCCTCTCCATAATGTCATAGAGGAGGTGGGCCCGTGCACTAGTGATGTCAGACTCGTGAGAGCTGCACTTCAAGTTGGCATGGATGAAAGCATGCCAAACACGGGCTGCGGGATTGAGATTCCTCTCCGAAGCCTCGGTAGGTTCTCAGAGATCCCTACTTCTCAAAGATCCCTACAAGGGCCTTGACCGCCGGCATGAGTGAGTGCTCACTCCTCTCCCCCAAAGTGTTGGGAATGCCCAAGCACTGGTTAATGCCATCGGGGTAGAATGTGACTGCCACACCCCTCACCATGCTAATGCAACCTGGCTCAGAAGGGTCAAGGCTATAAGCATTGGCATAAAATTCCTTGACGAGTTTAACATCAACTCACCTAGTAAGATTAGCCAAATAACCCCAGCCCCGATCCCTGATAGCATCAGAGATGAAAGAGTAGTTGTTCCCTACGAGAACCACCCTCCTCTCAAGTACTATGTCCTTCAGACGCACCAACTCCCAATGCTCCTAGTGAACAGGAGAACGGAAGCGGATGGAAGGAGTAGTACACCTAGAGGAGGTACCGGGTTCCTCAGTGAACACCTGCTCCTCCCCTTGAGCTTCCTGGCGCTTCTTGCGCTTCACAGACGGTTTCTCAATAGGGTTCTTTGGATGAGCCATACCTGAATATCAGAAAAATTTCCCAGTATAGTTCAATATCAATATCACATTATCAAACGGTGCAGAATTCAGAGTTCTATCCTACACTATCACAGTTATATCATAGGTAGTCCAATCATCAAATTAGAACACAGTAATTCATTCTACATTAGAAAAATCTACCCAAAACCCAACTTAGGCATGCATCATCTCTAATCACCCAAACTTAGGTTTCTAGCAAGTAGTTCAATCATGGGGGCATCCATATTGATATTTGAAACAGAGCATTCGTAACATGTTTATCATTTCGCATTTGCTCCAACACTTCCTTACACCACTCACATGCTTAAGCACACATCATACACACAGGGATTAAAATATTCAACAATCAAAATTTCAAATTCCATCAACAATCATTATGATATCCCTATGGTATATTCTAAGAAGTTCTACATTGTTCTTGATCATCAACCCCTATGCATATTATGATATCCCTATGAGACACTTTTTATTATTTTTGGACTTTATAAATGCGTAAAAGGATATGAGTCTTGGGTTGCCTCCAAAGTAGCGCTTGTTTAACATCCCGAGCCTGACTTAAGTTTCCTGTGAAGGGCTAGTCTAGCTTCAAGCTTTGGTGGTCTCTTTGGAAGTCCTCCCCATAATAGTGCTTGAGTCTTTGGCCATTCACCTTGAATATGTCACCTGGTTCGTTGCCCTCTAAATCCATTGCTCCATGTGGAAAGACCTTGTGAACTTTGAAAGGTCTAGACCATCGGGATTTCAGCTTACCCAACAATAACCTGAACCTGGAGTTGTACAATAAGACCCATTGCCTCTATTCAAACCTTCTAGGAAAAATATGCTTATCATGCGAAGCCTTTGTCCGCTCCTTGTAAATGCACGCATTTTCATACGCTTGCATACGGATCTCTGCCAATTCATTCAAGTCCAGTAGGTGTTTTTCACCAGCTTTCGTCAAGTTATAGTTGAAGGTCTTGATGGCCCAATAGGATTTATGCTCCAATTCCACCGGTAAGTGATACGCCTTTCCAAACACCAAATTATATGGACATCTACCAATGGGTGTTTTGAAAGCAGTCTTGTATGCCCAGAGTGCATCACCTACCTTACTTGACCAATCCTTCCGTGATGAGTTTACTGTTTTTTCAAGAATCCGCTTCAACTCACGGTTGGACACGTCCACTTGACCGCTGGTTTGCAGATAGTCAGGAGTTGCAATCTTATGTGTGACCCTGTATCTTGAAAGTAGGTGATCCATTTGTTTGTTGCAAAAGTGTGAACCGCCTTCACTAAATAGAACCCTTGGGGCACCAAACCTTGTGAAAATGTTACACCTTAGGAATTCCATGACGACCCGTGAATCATCTGTTGTGGTTGGTATGGCCTTGACCCATTTGGACACATAGTCCATCGCCACCAAAATATATTGATAGGAAAAAGAAGGAGGAAATGGTCCCACGAAATCAGTGGCCCACACATCGAAGATTTCTACCTCCAACATGCTCTGGAGAGGAAGTTCGTGTCTCTTGGAGATATTACCAACCCTTTGGCAACGATCACACCTTTCTGCGAAAGCTTTTGCATCCTTGAAGATGGCCAATAGAAACTGCTTTGGAGAACTTTTTCTATAGTTTTCTTTCCCCCAAAATGTCAACCATAATCCGAGCCATGGCAATGCCACAACACGCTCACAATTTGATCATGAGGAATGCACCTCCGCATCAATCCATCCGCGCATTGCTTAAATAAGAAGGGATCTTCCCAAATGTATTACTTTGCATCCGAGAAGAATTTCTTTTTATGTTGCCTATTATAGCCTTCCGGGACCACTTTTGATACTTTGTAGTTAGCCATATCCGCGAACCAAGGAGGAAAATTTTCAAAAATTGCGAACAAGCGCTCATCTGGAAATTTATCCGTGATATCTAAAAGTTTCTCCTCTTGGTCGGGATTGATTATTCTTGACAAGTGGTTTGCAACTCCATTCTCGGAACCCTTCCGGACCCTAATGTCAAGATCAAACTCCTGCAAAAGTAATACCCACCGGATTAGTCTCGGTTTGGCCTCTTGTTTTGTTATTAAGTGTTTAATGGCCGCATGATCGATGAATATAATAATCTTAGACCCTACTACATAAGATCCAAATTTATCAAGCAAACACTACCGCTAGAAGTTCTTTTTCAGTGGTGGAATAGTTAGCCTGTGCATCGTTTAAAACTTTGCTAGCATAATAAATTATATGGACTAAATTTTCCACCCTTTGTCCTAACACAACCCCCACCGCATAATCACTTGCATCACACATGATTTCAAATGGTAATTCCCAATTAGGCGTAGTGATTATGTGTGGGGTTGCAAGTTTATGTTTCAAAATATTAAAAGCATCTAAAACATGAAACATTAAATTCAAAGGATACATCCTTCATACGAAGGTCACATAGTGGCATCGCTATTTTGGAGAAATCCCGAATGAAGCGCTGGTAGAAGATGGAATGCCCGAGAAAACTCCTTACTCCCTTCACATTTGTTGGTGGGGGAAACTTCTCAATCAATTCAATTTTTGCCTTGTCTACTTCAATCCCCTTTTGAGAGATTTTATTCTGCAAGACCACACCTTCACGAACCATGAAATGACTATTCTCCCAATTGAGCACTAGGTTGGTCTCTTGGCACCTTTGTATCACACACCCCAAGTTCTTCAAACAATTGTCGAACGAAATTCCAAAGACTGAGAAGTCATCCATGAAAACCTCAATGAACTTTTCCACCATGTCCGAGAAGATAGATAACATGCACCTCTGGAAAGTAGCCAGAGCATTGCATAGACCAAAGGGCATCCTCCTATATGTAAATACACCATATGGACAAGTGAAAGCCATCTTTTATTGGTCCTCTGGATCCACCACAATTTGGTTATATCTGGAATAACCATCTAAGAAACAATAGTACTCATCAGTAGAGACCACTGGTTCCACCTTCATCTTCTGCTCAGCAGCAGGCTTCTTCTTCTTCTTCTTCTTCTTCTTCTTCTTCTTCTTCTTCTTCTTCTTCTTCTTCTTCTTCTTCTTCTTCTTCTTCTTCTTCTTCTTCTTATCCTTCTTGTCTTCCTCTTCATCCTCCAGAGGAATACCCTCCATGTTCATCATAGACAAGTTCTTCATGTCAATAGGAAAGGACATGTCTATGAATTCTCCATCACCAGGAACAAAAAGCTTGTTCCTGAAGAGTCTTGTCAGCAGCATTCCAAAGAGGAAAGTTTGCATGTGGGTCCTCTTGATCAGGGATTCAAGGCAGATGAAGATCAGGTCATTGGTATCCACCTTGATCTTGTGAATTAAGTGGTACAGAGCAAACCTATCCATCTTGGTCATACTATCCCGTGACACTTTCCTCAGCATCACACATTCCAGCAGCAACTTGTGCATGAATCTACACTTCACTACCATGTTCACAGGCTTCATGTTGTCTGGGTTGGGAACACCAAACAAAGCAATGTTCACATTCTCTGTTCCCACTTGATCTTCCCACACAGGCTTGTACGCTGCTCCAATCCTTGGGCATTTGGTGACAGGTTCCAGAAAACTGATGGGAACGAAGATAGTTGTATCCAACACTCGAGCATGATAGCTCTTGGTTCCATCAATAGTACTGGTGACAACCACAACACTTGTCCAAAAGTCTCTGACAAGTTTGGGATGAACCAGTTCCTTTAAGTCGAAGAAGGAGGTCCACTTGGAGTATTCCAACTCCTCTGTGACATCCATTCCCCACTTCTTCATTTGTTGGAGATCCACAGTTTTGCAAGCCAAGATCTTTTCAACATCTGAGAGTCTCATATTGTATTTCTCAGCAATTCCTTTTGAAGAGAGGTGTAACACCCCATTTTCTCACGTCTTGATAGGTAATTATATTATTACCGGGGATCTAGAAAATGATTTTTAGGAAAACAAGACCATAGTTGAGACCTTCTATATTGAAGGAAGTTACGATTAAATTTTGGGTTTAAAACTCAGACGGAAACCGGTCTGCGTTTTTACTGACAGTATAATTTTATACTGGTAGAAAACCCTAATTTCAGCTCGAAAACGAAAAATTTCAAAAGTTTGCTACTCTTTGGGAACAATATATATTTCAAGAATTTCTACCCAAAAATAAAATATTCTATTTTATCGGGTGAAAGTTTAGTGAAAAAGGTTGAAAACCCTAATCGGGTAAATCGATGGAGCTGGAAATGGATCTGTAGAGGTATGCCAAAGGATAGGAGTGATCACTCAACTTGGACAACTACCCTAATGAGTCATCTAGTGACTCACCACTTGTCATTATGACTTTAGATATTTTACAAAATATCTATACATGTAAAAGTCCATAATACCCTTAAGTTCCTAACTAATTCCCAATATGTCCCAAGATATTTTTAGACCCCAAATTCCTCTCTAATTTCGTGCATCCCATCCACTAAACCAAACTCATTTTATTTTGCTTTCATTTCATCATCTTCCTCTCAAAAACCTTAATCAGGTAAACAATGGAACCGGACACGAATGTGTAGAGATATAATGGGGGGACAGAACGACAAGTCATCCATGATGACTCAAGAGGAATGAGTCACCATGGCGAGTCATGGTAGTGACTCACCTCCCTCATCAATGCTCATAAATGCCAATACTACAATATCTAGATACTTATGCCTTAACATAACCTATGTCTAGTTAACATCAACCATGGTTCACAAGGCAATTCCAAGATGACTTCTCTTCCTTCAAATGTATGAAGGCTGAGAAATGTACTTGAAAGTAGATTTTCACAAGAGGTATAAAATGAACAAGGTTTCTGTATCTTTACCCTTAGAAGTGATCATGGGGGAGAATTTGAAAATGAGCAGTCCACAACAAAATGGAGTGGTTGAGAGAAAGAACAGATCTCTGTAAGAGATGGCTAAATCTATGCTCAATGAGAATAATCTCCCTAAGTACTTCTGGGCAGAAGCAGTAAACACTGTATGTTATGTACATAACAGAATACTTATTAGGCCTTTTCTAAAGAAGACACCTTATGCATTATGGAAAGGTAAAAGCCCCAACATATCTTATTTTCATGCATTTGGTTGTGAATGCTTCATTCTGAACACTAAGGATTAACTTGGAAAGTTTGATTCCAAAGTGGATGAAGGTATCTTTGTAGGATATTTTGAAATGTCTAAAGCCTTTAGAATTTATAATTCCAGAACTTCTATTATTGAAGAATCTGTTCATGTTAAGTTCAATGATGGTTAAAAGGCTGATAAGGAACTATCAGATTTAGAAGATGATCTTGCAGGTCTTGACATAAATAAGCCAGAGAGTAAAAAACCTGATCTGACCAAGACAAAACCTGTAAATGAGCTAGACAAACAAGTGGAGCAGACAAGTCAACAGACAAGTTAGCAGACAAGTCAAGATCTTCATGATGATCTCAAAAGGGACTGGAAGTTCAAAACTCATCATCCTAAGGATCTTATTATTGGAAATCCCTTAGAAGGAGTAAGAACCACATCTACTCTAAGAGAATCAAGCAATGTAGCTTTTATGTCAAAAATGGAGCCAAAACGCATTGAAGAAGCTCTTGAGGATGAAAGTTGGATTCTTGCTATGCAAGAAGAACTCAACCAGTTCACCAGAAATAATGTCTGGACACTTGTCTCCAAGCCCAAAAACAAATCAGTCATTGGAACAAGATGGGTTTTCAGAAACAAATTGGATGAGGATGGCAAAGTTGTCAGAAATAAGGCAAGGTTAGTAGCTCAAGGCTATAACTAACAAGAAGGTATTGATTATACTGAAAGCTTTGCACCTATAGCTAGAATAGAAGCTATTCACATATTAATGTCATATGATGCACAACACCAAATCACTCTTTTTTCTAATGGATGTAAAAAGTGTTTTTCTAAATGGTATAATTGAAGAATAAGTGTATGTTAAGCAACCCCCTGGTTTTGAAGATACTGATAAACCAGATCATGTTTTCAAACTTAAAAAGGCATTATATTGTTTGAAACAAGCATCTAGAGCATGGTATGATAGACTTAGTTCTTTTCTCATGCATAATGGTTTTACTAGAGGACAAGTAGATACTACCTTGTTTAAGAAAAGTTCAAAAGAAAATTTCATTATAGTCCAAATTTATGTTGATGATATTATTTTTGGAGCAACTAATGAAAAGTTATGCAAGGAATTCTCCAAACTAATGCAAGCAGAATTTGAGATGAGCATGATGGGAGAATTAAAGTTCTTCCTTGGATTACAAATCAAACAGACAAATGATGGAATCTACATCAATCAAAAAAAATATACCAAGGAGATACTCAAGAAGTACAAGATGGAAAGTGCTAAACTCATGAAAACTTCCATGCACCCCAATGCAAAACAAAGCAAAGATGATGAGGTAAAAAGGTAGTCCAAACTGTCTACAAAGGTATGATTGGCTCTCTATTGTACTTAACTTCAAACAGACCTGACATTCAGTTAAGTGTCTGTATGTGTGCTAAATTCCAATCTGACCCAAGAGAATCTCATCTTAAAGCTTTTAAAAGAATATTTAGATATTTGCTTGGGGCTACTAATGTTGGTTTGTTGTATCTAAGATCAAAAGAATACAGATTATTAGGATTTTGTGATGCTGACTTTGGTGGAGACAGAATAGAAAGGAAAAGCACTAGTGGAGGATGTCACTTCATTGGAGCAAGCTTAGTCTCCTGGTCAAGCAAAAGGCAGACAACTATCACCTTGTCTACTGTTGAAGCAGAATAGATCGCAGCTGCTAGTTGTAGCTCTCAACTCTTATGGGTAAAACATCAACTTCAGGATTACTCTATTTATGAGCATAATATATCTGTGTGGTGTGATAATTCTAGTGCCATATGCTTAACTAAAAATCCAATTCAGAATTCTAAGGCTAAGCATATTGAAATCAAACATCACTTTATAAGGGATTATATTCAGAAAGGTATATTTGATATTAAGTTTGTTAAAACTGAAAATCAATGGGCTGATAAGAACTTAGAATTCTAACAAGAAATTTTCAGAGAGAGAAAATAATTCTCTAAACTTTACCCTCACAAGAAAGAATAAAGTAGAATGAGTAGAAAAACAAAGAATATTCTCATATGTGAAAAAGTTCTTTAATAGATTTCTGAATGTAAAGTGCCCGGCCGGTACAGATTTACAAACATGACTCTAATAAAGCTACTATTCCCACAAGAACTCCCTTCGAAGGAAAAATCTTTGAAGACGGTGATTTTATTTCTTTCCAAGAGTCTAAGACTCAAGTCAAAATTACTCTTGGTTTTTAAGAAAACCATAGTAAAAGAATTTACGAGTTTTCTCACTTGAAGTAACTCCAACTCGTTGGTCACAACAACAAAATGTATTGACAAAAGTTTCATATGCCAGGAAATTTATAACTCTTTACCCACACAGACTAATAGGATATGATCTGTAAGAGATCACTCCATTTCTCAATTGTACTCATTTGCAGTAAACAGGTGGTTGAGTTTACAAAACTCAATTGTCAACAATACAGGAGTAAACAAAGTTTTCTGACTAGGATGAGTTATCAAGAAACTGTAAAGGTAACCTTATTAAGGGATAACAGAGAATACAAATTATGATCGTTTCGCATCCAACAAAGACAATAAAAGATGCAATGATGTATCAAATCTAACTCAAAATAGGTTGATGATAAACTTAGCTAGACAGTACATAGATAAATACACAGTATTTTACAAGTGCGTAGGAAATCAAAATGATTTTCCATGTGAATTAACAATACATTCAAAAGTCTACTTTCTATAACACAACACATTTCACTTTAAACTTTTGTGAACTACCTCCTCGGTCACACTATTCCTTAATCGGATCCTTGTCCGTGCTGCCTAGAGAGGTGCCCAGGCTTCCCACACTTAAAGAATATAATACCCTTGATGACACAGTCACAAGTTGCATGTCCTTTACCGCATTTCATACACATCTGTGGGGACATTATGGATGGGCCAACCTCTCCAGTGCCTCTTTCTCACAACTTTGACCGCCATCATAGTTGTGCCCGTGTTGGTTTCGCATACGACTTTTTATGTAACTCCTTGTTGTCTCTAAACCTCAAAGTTCCACAACTCCCCTTTCTATTTTTTCCCTTCTCCAGATCTCGAGGAACTCGACACTCATCCATTAAGGTTAGAAATTGTAGTAATTTCAATGACAAGATAGTCTTCCTCATTTCGACTTTCAGATTTTCCTCTAACTTCCTACAGTTCCGTCCCTCCTCGGCATCATTCGAATACAACTCTTTAAACTTAATTAACTCTTCCAACTCAACGGCATATGCAGTGATTGTCATGTCCTCTTGTTCGTGCTGCAGGAATTCAATCTCTCCTACCCGACTCACTTCAGTGGAAACATATTTCTCCAGGAATATGTTCGGAAACACAATCCAGGTGATCGCTTCATGTCTTGCCACTAACAGCTGGCAAGTTTCTCTCCACCAAACTCCAGCATCTTCTATCAACAGGAATGTCGCACAAGCTACCTTCCAACTATCAGGGTATTCCTTAGTTCTAAATATCCTTTCTATTCCCTTAATCCAGAGTTCAGCCTTCTTCGAGTTAAGCTAACCATCAAATTGAGATAGAGAAAATATCCTTTCTATTCTCTTAAAGTGCTGGATGCTTCTGGTTTTGCTCCTAAGTTCTGCAGCTGGAGACTCACAATCCTAAAATCTGCTAAACTCTCTTTCATGGTTAATGGTCGTGCTGTTGGTTATTTATCTTGTAAGAGAGGTGTGAGACAAGGTGATCCTCTTTCTCCCCTCCTTTTTTGCTTAGATGAAGATGTTTTAAGTAGGAGCATTGATCTATTAGTGAAATCCAAGAAGCTTTTGCCCATGGCAGGTCCTAGGGGGTTCCAAACTCCTTCCCATGTCCTTTATGCTGATGATATTATGGTTTTTTGTAAGGGAACCAAAAAGAACCTTTCCACTTTGTTGTCTCTATTTGATGACTATGCTGAGTCTTCTGGTCAGCATCTTTCCCTTGGTAAATGTAGGTTCTTTGCAGGGTCAGTTTCTTCTAGAAGATTGCAGGAGATTAAGTCCATTCTTGGTTTCCCTGCAGGCAGTATGCCTTTTTCTTATCTGGGTGTTCCAAACTTCAAGGGAAAACCAAAAGTATTTCATTTACAGCCTATTGCGGATCAAATCAAGGCCAAGTTGAGTGCTTGGAAAGGTTCTCTTTTGTCCATTATGGGTAGAGTGCAGTTGGTGGATTCTATTATTAATGGCATGTTGCTATATAGATTCCACATATACTCCTGGCATGTTTCTTTACTAAAGTCTATTGATAGATGGATTAGAAATTTTGTTTGGTCTGGAGATATTCATTCTAAGAAGCTTGTCACAGTTTCTTGGAAGAGAGTGTGCACTCCTATAAAAGAAGGTGGACTTGGCCTTAGATCAATCCGTGCCATCAATGATTCTGCCTTGCTAAAGCTAACTTGGGAAGTTGTTTCATCAAATGAATTCTGGGCGGCCTTCTTGAGAGCTAGATTTTTCAGAAACAAAAAGTATCCTACCACTTATTGCAAGTCATCCATTTGGCCTGGTCTTCGAAAATTCTTGTGCTTGGTCTATGACAATTCCTCTTGGATTATTGGGGATGGAAAAAGCATTAACTTTTGGAGGGACAGTTGGCTTGATCTCCCTATTATAGATGCCATTCATTTGCTTTCCAATCTTCATGAATTTCTTCGGGCTACTGTCTGTGATTTCATAAGTAATGCATCTTGGTTGCTTCCCCCTGAATTATGCGAAAAGTTCCCTGATCTTTGTGAAGACATTGGCAAAGTGGTGATTCCAATTTGTGCTGATGAGAAAGACCAGCTGGTTTGGAAAAATTCAGATTCGGGTGCTCTGTCTCTCAAAGAGGCTTTTCTGTTTCTCAACCCTGCTGCATCTCAGAATTGGTGTCAGGTTCTTTGGTCTAACTATATCCCTCCATCCAGATCTTTTTTAGTTTGGAGGATTTTCCATTGCAAAATGCCAACTGATGATTGTCTTAGGAAAAGGGGTGTCATCATAGTCTCTATGTGTTCTTTATGTGGAGAATCAGATGAAACAACTGAACATCTGTTTTTACATTGTAAATTCGCAACCCTCTTATGGAACTGGTTAAGCCAAGCGCTGCAATGTCCTCTAGATCTGTCCTCAATTGCTGCAATCTTCTCGGTTCTGGACAGAAATTGGAGCAAACATCTTAATTTGGTCATCAAGGCTGCCATCATCAATGTGGTTTGGATGATTTGGAGCTGCAGGAATCACTGTAGATTCAATAACGTCTCCATTCCTCCTTCGAGGGTTGTTGGTGCTATTTTAGCTGCTACCAACCTTTCTGGCTCCTTATCTCCTGGTCCAATGTTTTCCTCAATAGAGGAGTTTAAGATTCTTAAGCATTTCTCAATCTCTGGTAAGTGCTGCAAGGCTCCTACCATTAAACAGGTGGATTGGTTTCCTCCAATGTGCTCTTGGATTAAATGTAACATTGATGGTTCGGCTAAGGGCTCCCCGGGTCATGCTGCTAGTGGGGGTATTTTTCGGGATTCAAGTGGTGCTATTCTTGGATGCTTCTCATCTTACATTGGCATAAATTTTGCTTTTACAGCTGAGCTTACGGCAGCCATGACTGCCATTGAGATTGCCTTTAGCAAAGGTTGGGTCAAACTATGGTTGGAAAGTGATTCTATGTTTGTAGTGGATGCTTTCAGTTCTAATAAGGTCATTCCTTGGAGATTGAGAAATAGATGGAGAAACTGCTTGGTGTATGTGTCACAGATGCAATTTTCAGTTTCTCACATTTTCAGAGAGGGCAATGCCTGCGCTGACAAATTAGCCTCATCTGGAACATCAAACCATGGTTTCCACTGGTGGGATCTCCCCCCTCCTTTTATTAAGGATGACTTCATTAGGAACAGACAGGGTCTTCTTAATAATAGATTTTGCTAATTCTCTCATGGGTTTTGGTCATTGTCCCCCCATGTTTTTGTACTATTTTGTACTCTTTTTATCTTTTTAATATACTAAGGTGTGCTGCAGATGATGGGTAGGTCTGGTGGTGCCAACCTAGTTGGGATTACCTTCTCTATTATGATGCCTATGCATGCCTTAGCCTTTTATTAAAAAAAAATATTGAAGACATACAAAATTAATTAAAGATCACCATTAACAATGAAATACAACTAACAATAAAAAGTTACATTTTTGTTATTTTTGCCTATATATATATATAGGAAGTTTTGGCATGCAAATTGAAAAAACATGTGAACACTAAGTGTCGAACTTCTAGCAAACAAGCAAATAATAAGCATAGTAACAAAGCCACCATAAACCTATTAATTGCAAGCCAACAAATAATGGGTCTACTTCTAGCAAATCAAAATTGAAAATGAAGGGTTCTAGTTACTAAGTGTGTACTACGTTGCTTATCATCATAAAGCCTATTAACCAAATATAAAAATAGAAATGAAATACAAATTACAATAAAAAGTTATAAATAATACATTGTACTTACATTTTTTTCTCTAGCCTCTTCATTGACAAATGATCCATCCTTCCTTTTGTGAGAAATAGGATAAAATTCTACCTTGCCAAATTCTCGTCCTTCTAGTAATTCTTATAATTAAGCACCATACAATAAGTGCTAGTACAAACAAATTATACTGTTGAAAAAAATGAGTGAACCATACCAACTCATCTTTTGTCCTTGCAATTCCCTTGGAGCCTAATGTATGGTGGATCACTAACTTTTCACGATTTGCTGCATTTTGGTCAGCTATCTCCTGCATTAATTAATAACATAATGAAGAGTTAGTAGATAGTAGTTGAAGTAACAAAGACTGCAACTTATGATGATTACCATTTGTTTAGCATTCCGCCTATAATTTATATAAACAACCCAATGGTTGGAGTCAATATCAGGTGGGTGCCTCTGAAGATTTTCCGCCAAGGAAAGCTCCCAATCATGATATTTATGAAATAATCTGCATCGTGTGTCCCTCCATTTTTTTGCAAGGCTAGTTAAAATATACTTTTTGTGTTCTCTATCATTGACAACAAATTTATTCTTCAAGAAAACATAATAAAAGATAGTGTTAGATAACAAAACACATAATAAATCGAACGTATTCACTTAACTACAAATAATACCTGTATTTTTTGAGAATAAAGATTGTTTTTCAAAGTATCTGGAACTTTTTTCCAATTCTCAAACATTATGGGAATGTTATTAAAGTTTCTTGCAAGTTTACCCAAAAATCCTACCAATAAACCAATTGACTCTCCCACTGGTTGTGTATGTCGATTCCACCTAGTTATAACCCTTGTTGTACCACTTGATGCAAACACATTTGTCACCCTTAAACGTGTTTGCATCACCTGACCGCTTGCATCTAACACATAAAGTAAACAAATTAAAACAATTCCTAACCCAACATATAATAAAATTTAAAAAAAAAATAAAAGATAAATATAAAATAGATTAGACATACTTATAACATCTACTGTCCAATATGTTGGAGTTTTTTTTGGAACAGGCAAGGGACCTTCAACCACATCAGGTGCAGATTCAGAAGTTGGTGCAGTGTGTACCTCATCATAAAATGATGATTCAACATTGGGTAAAGGATCACTTTGTTGTAGATGTCCATCTACATATCCTTCGGAAGATGCATTTGGTTGAATTGGTGTGGATTGACACCTCCGACGAACACTTCTTGGACCGACCATACCTGAGAAGTATAATGTATCAAACAGGTACATGACAAGCAAGAACACCACACATTCACAAATTACCTAAGAATCAAGAATCAAACTAATATAATTAACCAACTAAAATGGAACATAACGAGACATTCAAATTGATATAATAAATATGAGCCATTTTTCAGTAACAAACCTTAAAAAAATTACAAAATAAGTTCACTAAGCTAGAATCACCACAGGTTCCAAGTTCTACACAACATAACACAAAAAACTAACATGTCTATAAAATCACCAATGGATCATAAAACCATATCTTGATTATCATCATTAAAATTATCATTAATGGTTGAACTTTCAGGATCATCATCTGCAGCCATTCTTGCCAATTGTACATGTGGGGTATCATCAGAGAAAATTTGTTCCAAGTTTTGTGATGGGTATGCATCAATGGATGTCATAATTTCATCATCTTCACCCATGTCGTACAAGTCTCTTGGCTTCAAATGAACTGGTATGCTCCAACCTTTTTCCTTCTCATCCTCCACATAATAAACCATTTGAGCTTCTGAAGCTTTAATGTATGGTTCATCATCTTCATGTTCTCCAATATGTATTAGTCTTGTAAAATTAATAGAGATAAAACCCAACTTATTTGTCTTCATACCTCTTGGGTTAGTGGTATTAGCCCATTCACATTTAAATATGGGTACTGTGAAGCCATTATAGAAAACCTCAATGATGTCTATCAATCTTCCATAGTAAGGTACCCCTCCAAACCTCATTTGGGCATCCTGGTTCCTAACATTCCAAAAACCCCACTGTTTTGAGTTTTTAATAACATATCTCATGCCAAGGTTCGAAATTTGTATCCATTGACATTATATGCAGTGAACCTTCTAGATTTGTCATGAGGACCTTGTGCAAGACTAACGAGAACATCTTTATCTGGTCCACTAAGGCTGTCGAGATTGTTACAAATCTAGATGCCATAATAATATATATTGTTAGTCACATTCTTGTTCAAAAAATACGTAAATGACACTAACACACTAATAATCATTGTTATGAACACTAACACGATTTGTGAACCAACGAACAAACTCTCTATGAACCTTCTTGTCTACCTCAGAAGCACTCCTTGCACCACCCCTTAGTTGCCTTCGCACGCTAGTTCTATACTGCCTATTTAGTTGAATCATATTAGATGTATTGAAAAAAACTTAAGAATAATTAAACCAAGTAGAATAATTACTTACGGAAGATAGTAATCAACTATAGAGCAATTTGTTAACACATGTCTATGAGCCTAAAACTTTTCCATGGGTGTCAGGGTGACATATGAAGAGCCACCAACCGATTTTCCAACTTTAGGAAATAATTCAGCTACTCGTGAGCCATATTGTATATCATTAATAGGCTCATCGTCTACACGACTAGGTCGTTTCCATCTAGTCTCAATGCTATCTAGATACCTTGAACAAAACGTAAGAATCTCTTGCACAAGGTAGTCTTCCGCAATAGATCCTTAAGGTCGTGCTTTATTACGTACAAAGGATTTTAGCTGTCCCAAGTACCTATTGTTAAACCACAACAAGTATTATTTAGAACAACCTGTACATTACAAAATTAGAAAAAATAAAATGACTAATATCGCACATCTTTTACCTTTCTATAGGATACATCCATCGATAATGAACGGGACCTCCGAGTTTAGCTTCTTCAACAAGATGAACAACCAAGTGAACCATAACAGTAAAGAATGAAGGAGGAAATAACATTTCCTTGTGACATAAAGGGAGGATGATTTGATTTTGCAATCTGTCTAGATCTTCAAATTTTAATACTTTGCCACATAGTTGTCTAAAGAATGAGCACAATTCAATTAATATTGCCGAAACCTCATCAAGCAATGTTACCCGCATGGCTAATGGTAGCAATTGCTCTATCAATATATGACAATAATGACTCTTCAACATTCCATTCAACTTAAGATTGTCCAAATCAATGCACCTAGAAATGTTGCTTGAATAACCATCCGGCACAGTGATATTCTTTAAAGTAGTTAAAAATGCCTTCCTACCTTTATTAGTCA
The DNA here is from genome assembly GCA_030762895.1 of Sophora flavescens. Taxonomy (NCBI): domain Eukaryota; kingdom Viridiplantae; phylum Streptophyta; class Magnoliopsida; order Fabales; family Fabaceae; genus Sophora; species Sophora flavescens. The sequence continues at coordinate 158,810,876 of CM061063.1, read as the reverse complement.
ATGTAAAGACAGCTGGAGAATATTTTCCATTTTCATTGGGCCAAAGGTCAGGCCTTAAACCCATAGCTTGAAGATCTCTTCGAGCATTAACATGATCTTTGCTCTTTGTGCTGTCATTTAGCAAAGTAAATATGACATTATCGCACACGTTCTTCTCAATATGCATCATGTCAAGACTGTGACGCAAACAATTATCCTGCCAATACGGAAGTTCAAAGAATATGCTTTTCTTTTTCCATTGTTGAGTGGTACCCCATGTAAGTTGATTGCCACGTGTTCTTTTTCCCGAAACTTCTTTCTCTAATTTTCTACCAAATATGACATTGATGTTTTGAACCTGTTCAAGAATTTCAGAACCAGATAATGTTTTTGGTGGACTACGCATTTCTTGTTCACCATTAAAGCGGACCCTAGTCAGTCTAAATATGTGTCTCTGGTCAAGAAAACGACGATGACCCATAAAACACCATTTTTTGCTATGAGGAAGACGACATGGAATGGAGTCGAAGTTACAAGATGGGCAAGCAAGTCCGGTGTACGTGTTCCACCCAGAAAGTGTTTCTAGCCCAGGAAAATCACTAATTGTCCACATTAAAGCTGCATGTAATTTGAACATCTCTCGCTTGAAAGAATCATAGGCATCCACACCCGTTGTCCATAACTCTTTCAACTCTTTAATCAAAAGTTGTAAGTAGACATCTATATCATTCCCTGGCATTTTTTTACCAGGAATTATCATTGAAATTAAAAAAGATGTCGACTTCATGCACACCCATGGAGGGGTATTGTATGGAATGAGAATAACTGGCCAAATACTATAGTTTGAACTCATGACACCAAAAGGATTAAAACCATCAGTGGCTAATGCGAGGCGCACATTTCACGAATCTGATGCAAACTAAGCATGCAACGAGTCAAACTGCTTCCAAGTTTCAGAATCTCTAGGATGCCTCAACATTCCATCATTGTTATTATCGTCAGCATGCCATCTCATATCCTCAGTTGTCTTTGATGAAAAAAACAATCTCTGTAATCGAGGCTTCAGTGGAAAATAACGAAGAACTTTTGCAGCCACTTTCTTCATACCAGTGCCATCACCGGACACCCTAGTCTTACTAGCTTTTGCCCTTGATTTCCATTTGGAAGTGTTACAAATTTTACATGTCTCCCTCTCTTCATCTTCCGGATTACCCCAATAGAGCATACAATTATTCGGACATACGGGTATCTTTTCATAGTTCAAACCAAGCTTGATGATCGTTTTCTTGGCCTCGTAGAATGAACTTGGAATATTTGCATGTTCAAATGCATCTTTCAATAGTTCTAAAATAATTGTCATGGCCTTCTCGCTCATTCCACACAGGCATTTGATATGATACAACTTTACAAAAAAAGACAATCTTGAATACTTCGTACACCCTTCGTACAGGGGTTGTTCCACATCTCTAGCTAATTCATAGAATTCTTCATCTTCATGTTGTTCTTGAGCTGTATTTGGCATCACATCTGCATCCCGGTCAATATCCGCATTTGATGCAACGGGTACTTCATTTGCAAGGTGCCTATCAACTCCAAATGCATCATCGATCATGTTCCGAATAGGATCCTCAACAATAGTGGGGTCTTGAACTACATTTGGAATATTACTAGGTGATATATTACTAGTTTCTATTGTTCTGGACTCCCCGTGATAGGACCAAAAAGTGTATCCTGTTGGAAATGGTGTACAGATTAAGTGATCATACACCACATGCCTACTTTGCCATTTTTTGAAACCACATCGTTTACAAGGGCATATTGTTTTCCCATTTACTGATTGATGTACAAAGGCAAAATCAATAAATCCCCTAACCCCTTGCTCATATTCAACTGAGTTTCGTGGCTTCATTATCCATGACTTATCCATTACTTCAAAATATTAAATCTGGATTTAAAAATAACACCCCACTTCATAAATTGAAAAATATATACTATTTTTAAAATATACATAAACTACCATCTAATAGAAACATATCAAAACTAACATAGCTACACAACTAATTTAAAGTGCAAGTATACAATTGCTTTCTACAAAACCAAAACTGTCTCTGAAAAAACCATGTTGATTTTTTTTATAGAAAAGGTATACTGAAAAAACCAAGAAGCAGTAAAATCCACAACAACCTGGAACAATCAGAGAGGCAAGTATGTCTTATATTCTTGACTAACAATTAACATGAATGAATAACAATAGTAACCTTCCCAATTGAACTTCATAGGAAATTTATCCTCTTTCAGTATATTACTTAAACATGAATTTGAACTCTACTACAGAACAAAATCAATTTAACTCTAAAATTGCACTCTAAAATTGTCATAGTTGACAACCAAACCAACACTGATGTAAGTTTCAACATTCTAGAGCTGTTGTTTCTTTAACTCAACACAATAAGAACAAATAATCTCTCACAATTCCGATTTTTCCTTATCTTTCATGTTTAACCATAATCAAATAATCAAAGACTGTTTTTGCTTCACTAAGAGAAATTTTTCTATACTTCATTACCTGTGAAGAAATGCAGCAAATGCTAACTACTATACATACATATTTAATCCCCACAAAGAGGAGTGTTGAAAGACAAGGCCTAGATAAAAATCATGTTCAAGATTTTCATACTTTTTAATTAGTTATATTGTAACTTGTCAGTAATAAATGCAAATAGTTAGAACATGTGGAATGAACTACCATATTATCACAAGAAAAGATTACCAGAATTGGTTTGTGTCAAGATTCAAATACACAACTTTTACCAATGAGATGAAGTGGTATAGTACAGAGAAAAAGCCAGGCAAGGAAAACTACACTATCTCAGATGCCATACTTAAATTCTCCAAAGACAATGGTATTTGTGTTAGAGGTCATAACATTTTCTGGGACAATAAAAAATACCAGCCTGAATGGGTCAAGTCCCTATCTCCTGAGGAATTAAAAGCAGCAGCAAGAAGAAGAATGCAATTTGTGGTTTCGAGATATAAAGGAGAACTGATTGCATGGGATGTGATGAATAAGAATCTGAACTTCAGATTTTATGAGGATAAACTAGGCGAAAATGCTTCTGCAGCATATTATGCTACAACATATAACCTTGATCCAAACACAACCATGTTCATGAATGAGTATAATACCATGGAATATAGTAGGGATGAGGGTGCTAGCCCAATCAACTATCTCAATAAATTTCAGGAGATTCTGTCATTTCCAGGAACTGGTGGAATGTCAGCAGTAATAGGGTTGCAAGGCCATTTTGGTTCTGGCCAGCCAAATCTGATTTACATGAGAAGTGCTCTAGAAATTCTTAGTACTGCTGGCCTTCCAATATGGCTCACAAAAGTGAGTGTAGGTCCAGACCCAAATCAGGTATTTCCTCAGCTTTCAGAAAGTATTCTCATACAAAATATTTACTTCTACACCTCCCTCTTATAACAAGACCTTCTGCTTATCACACAATAAGTCAAAATATAACACCCTATGATTTAATACAACAAGACTTATCTTACAAGAAAATACAGAAAATTAAAAGGATGTAGCTTATGAGGGAACATTGTTTTTCTAATTCTTGTTTGTTGGGCAGCCAGAGTACTTGGGAATGATACTAAGAGAGGCTTATGCTCATCCTGCTGTTGAAGGGATTATAATGTTCTCGGGTCCAGCATTAGCTGGTTTCAATGAAACGACCCTAGCAGATGAAAATTTCAAGAATACTCCTGCTGGAGATGATGTGGATGAGCTGATTCAGGAATGGGGAAGTAGACCTCAGAGAGCCATAGCAGATAGCACAGGATTTATAGATATTTCACTACATCATGGAGATTATGATGTAACTGTCACACATCCTCTGACCAACTTCTCCAAAACATTGAATCTAAGTGTAGGGAAATATTTTCCACAAGAAACCATCCATGTGAAATTGCACACCTAAACAACTATTCAATAATTTCATACTTTTTAACTTCAGCTTTTGCCTTTGCAACGGCAGTTGCCTGCATTTGGCTTCCAGTATGTATCTTGAATCCTAACTTATCTTTTCATTAACCATGTATATCTCTAATCTCTCCATGTTTTGTGATTTTGATTCCAACATTACTATGAGGACATAACAAAATGTAGAACCATTTTTGTGTGAAGTTTTCAGCTCAGCCCTGCTTTTCCCTTGTTTTTTTTCCCCATCACTCGGGTCAATAGAATTGTTTCAAAATAACAACTCCCAGCAATTGAAAACCCATTACCACACCATAAAAGTCCATAAATCATAAATCACAAGTTCATAAATTGAAAAAAAAAAATCTTGTTCATAAATCATTCAAAATCCCAGCAATTGAAAAAACTTGTTCATAAATCATACCAACTCAATAAACACACAATTTCACAAGTCACAAACAATAGGCATAACAACAAAAGTAAAAAAATAGTAAAAAAATATGAATGGGATGGTGAGAGCTTACCTCTCTGTAGCTAAAGAAACAACTGCTCCTCGCTATTAGAGTAGGAGTTTCTGGGAAAAAATAATGAATAAAATCAGAATAAATAAAAAAGAGAATTAATTGATTATATACTTCTGGATGGAATGAACCAAGGGCCACAAATTCACTCTTTATCCAGTAAGAAATCATGTATAAGTGCAGAATCCACATAAGTCTTTCTACTTGCACTTCCATGTATAAGTCTCAGATTAACTCCATAAAGATCTGGAACAACATGCATAGAAACATTGGAAAAAATGGCAGTAAAATAACCATTGTAGCAGCATGTAACATACCGAGTCAAGCCATACCAATCTTCAATCCCTAACAGAGAAACAAAGAGTAATCCCTTTTATGACTTTGATGCGAAGCCAGGGATGGGTCGCATGCAAGGGTACCAAATTATCATAAATAACAAAACGAAAATCCTCAATTGCTATTATTTCAAAATTGTCAAAGAATCAGATTTGTTATGATAGAGAAGAGAATCTAGGGTTTTCAAATTGGGCAGCAATCAAGAGTGAATGAAATTTGGAAGAAATCAAGATTCAAGAGCAAATAGAAAGACAAAAAAAAAGGCGAAAAGAGAGAGAAGAAGAATGGAAGCTTACAACAATAAGCTTTCTTTGTACCTTCATTGGCTTAAAGAATCGTCCCCCTTTTCAGTGACGAGATGCAGCGACGGTGAGCGACTATGGGGCAGAGGACGACTGTAGAGTGATGAGGAATCTGTTGACGGATCTGGGCAAGTATACCCAGTCGTGCAAGTAATACGGTGGTGAGACCGGTTATCGTATCCACGGGGATTGGATGTCAATTACCAATTCAAAAACTCAGCAACTATCTAGACTATGAAGAGAAATCAAAACAAACAAACAAAGGAATAAAATCTTTTTGTATTTTTGTCGAGCACTTGGAATGCAAAAAGGATATGTTGGGATTAGATTTCACCAAACCTGTCTCATGTACTACCAGGACTAGATACCTCCCATTCATGCTTCAAATGTTAAAATCAATCCACTAGATTACTCAAGCCCCGATTCCTCGGATGACAAGAGCCTAAATCCACTAATAGACCCTAATTCCTTAGGTGGCCTAGATTAATGAATTTGCATTAGGATTAGGGATTACGCGATTACTAGTAAACCAAACTCCATTCCTAGATGCAAGGGTTACTAGGTGATTAAATTCAGTTCCGGTTTCAATACGAATTTTCCAATTGCATACCAAAACACTAATCGAGTCATGGGGGTGCTAGCCACAACAAGCATTAAGAATGGAAAATTAATCACTAATACGAAGGCATGAACACAGAATAATCAGTCAAGGCACATACATAATAATCAGTTTGATTACATCTAATCCCAACAAACGGGATTTAGCTACTCATAAAAGAGAAAGCAAAAACCAGAGAAATAGGAGAAGAGGAGAGAAGAAACTCATGGGAGCTTTCCACTATCGTCACAGCAGTCCCTCTCAGCAGCTCCGTTCTAGGGTTCCAATCCTTCCTTAGCCGTAGCCTCCAAGGTCTCTGTTTTTCTGATGGTTTCTGGTCTCCACTAGGGTTCCTAGCTCCAGATCAGATCTCTTTTTTTTTGTCTTTTGTGCTCATATTTATAGATAGGCCACGCGTCACAGCCGTGATGGCCATCACGGCCAGGCCGTGACGTGTTTTGGAGTGGGCGCGCTTTCAAATTTGGAGCATCACGGCCGTGAGCCTCATCACGGCTAGGCCGTGATCGGTTCTGTTTGTCCTGTCATGGCCGTGATGGTTATCACGGCTAGGCCGTGACAGCTTATGACTTTTGCCTTCAATCTTCTCAGTTTTCTTGATCATGACCGTGATGGTCATCACGGCCAGGCCGTGATGGGCTCTGCTTGGCTCATTTTTTTCACTTTTAAAGCTTTATTTCATCCAAGCTCCATCAAGGCTAATTCTGAGCATTTTTCCTTAAATTCCTGCAAAACAACACCAAGAAACCGCTTCACCCGTTCCAAGGGAAAAACTAACTAAAATCAAATAAAGAATGCCTCATCTATTTGAAAAATGCATGCAAAAGTGTATATGAAACATCATGTAAAATCACACTATCAAATCACCCCTAGCTTATTCAATTGCTTGTCCTCAAGCAATCACTAAGGCCAGAAGATCAAAATAATCAGTGCATGGATAGTGAATCAAGAACCCGAGTAAATGATCCAAGTAACAGGCATTTCAAATAATTCGGCAAGAGACAATCAGTTTCAAGTCCAATTAGAGGCTTAGGTTTCTTAGACTCATATTCTCACCGATTAGGGCACTCTTTCTCACCTGAAGATCACCCGAAGCTTGTTCATTTGCTTGGCCCTCTTTCTCACCACACTCAAGTGTTAGGGATATAAGATAATTTGCTCCAATTTCCTCAAGGAATGAGTCCTACCATAGGCTTGACTATCAACCAAATTTCTACTTTATTAATAAAAACAACTAAGAATCAAGAGGTCTTTTACTTTGGATGTAACGTGGCCATGGGATTTATCATTAGGTGGGGAAATCAAGAAAAGGACATTTCAAAAGGGCTAAACCAAGTATTAAGCATTTCAACACATGACACCTTCTAAAATACCTTTGTGGGTTTTGATTCATTTTCCCACCATTCTTCCTTTCTTTTTGTTTTATTTCTCATTTCTTTTTGTCAACCCCTTCTCCATATATTTTTCTTTTTCTTTTGTTTTCCTTTTGCATGGAGAAGGGGAGATTTTCAACTCAAGAGAAATATTTTTCTGATTCTTTTCATCCCAAACTTTTTTCCAACTACCTTTTTACCTTTTTTTTTTGTAATACTTTAGAAGGTATCCTATCAAGCATTATTCATCAAAACATTTCAAGGTGCCAAGAAAAGCATTTTATTCTTTCAGGCTCAAAATTGGGCAACTAAGGGGTAGCATTTAGTCATTCAAAGCTCAAAAGGCCAGAAAAATACCTAGTGCCTCAATCATTTTCAAAAATGTTTTTAAAAATTTTTAAGCTTCAAAATGGTTTCAAGTCAAGTTCTAGAGAAAACAATCCAAGAGGAATAACACTCTAACACAAAGAATGGGGTAAAATTTAGTGAGTACCCCTTTTGGCTCAAAATCTCACATTTTAGTAGTTCAACCATCAATGAGAAACACAGATCTACGAAACCATATGCTAATTATTAACTACCACAGATCATCTCAAACATTTTTTTATTTGTAGCCTCATCACAAGAATAAAAAAACTGGGTTCAACAATTCACTATCTCAATTTATTTGGCCTTTAGTTCTCACAATTGGATGCAAATTTCTAAACAAGGGCAATCTAATTGTGTGATCATACAAAGCTATCATGCAAAACTATATGAATGCAACATGAAAAATGCAAATGCAAAATACCCCTACCCCAAGCTTAAGAATTTACATTGTCCCCAATGTAAACAATCAAGTTAGAGAGAGGAGAAAAATGGAACGACTTACCGAGGCGGTAGCGGGTGTTGGCTCTCATTCCAGTCAGAAACTTGTTGGGAGATGCATCACGGTCGTGAGCCTCATCACGGGCAAGCCGTGATCAATTCTGATCCATGGGTGTTGGCCTGTCACGGCCGTGAACCCCATCACAGCTAGGCCGTGATGCTCTCTGCTCTTCAGGGTCTTCTCATCATGCCCCAGCCGTGATCCTTTCTAATCTTCAATTCTGGCTCATCACGGCCGTGACCAGTGTCACGGCCTGGGCGTGATGGTTGTTGACTTTGCTGTTTCTGCCCTTTTTGCTTCTCCTTCCCTGAAAACACTTAACAAATTTATTAGTAAAAGAAAACTCTTGATCTTCTCAAATTATTCAAGAGTTTAAAATCAAAAACTAAAACTACTAAGAAAATGAAAATCCTAAAAAGAAGGGTTAAGAAACTTGGGTTGCCTCCCAATAAGCGCTTCTTTAACGTCACTAGCTTGACTCATTAGAAGCATCCACCTGGATCCCATAGCCTGTGGTATAAGGACCAGTTGGTGCTCACAGTATAAGATCCTCCACCCGGATCCCATGGTTTATGGAGTGGCGACTGCGGCAGTAATATAACTCTGGCCACAATCCCACCTAGCCAGTGTATGAAAAATCCATTGACCTCTTTAACTGTAATGATGAACTCACTTCCTCTCGGGTCAATGGAATTTTCAAGAGGAATTTTTCCAGACAAGTGGAAGGGGCAAGCTTTGCAGAGTCCACACATGCATGTAAGCCGACATATTTGTCCAACGCAGAAAATTCAGATTCCTTAGCAAGCATGGTGGAATCCACTACCACTTCGTCTTCATCTTGAACTATCCCCAAAACCAGATTCTGCTCAAACAATGCTTCATGTGGGTATTGTACTAGCTGTTTGCAAATCTCCCCCACTTGCATTTTGAAGCTTTGCGTCAGAGCATCGATACAATCATAATTGGCTCTTGCCTTGGCCTCAGAGATGGATAGTTATTGGGAATACTGTTCTAGAGAAGCTTTCAACGGTGTTTGCTCATTCCATTCCCATTCCTCTTCTTGTGGTTCTTCTACCACCACCACTTCATCTTCAATCACGTCCATGCAAGCAAGTAGATTCTCTTCAATTTGCATTCCATGTGGCCTTTCTGCTAGCAATTTAGAGAATTCACTAGCCTGTTCTTCCAACTTCTGAAAGATGTCGCTTAGTGATGCTACTACATTACTAGCATTTTTCCCTGCTCGCATCTCAGCCCTCTGTATCATGGAACCAACTTCCTCCTGGCTACGCTCTATGCTCATGCTCAGGGGATAAGCATCTATATCCCAAAGAATCTCTAGCAAATCAGGATCCAGCTCGAAGTGTGGTGGTGGTTGCAAGGATGACAAATACGACTGCCATTCCTCCTTGGAGTAAATCTTCACGTGCTTAACAGTGATGCCATCAAACACGATCCAGTCAAGTTGAGCTTCCCAAGTTGGAAGGTAATGATAGTCCATGTGTTTCCTCACCCTTGCACAAAAAACACTGAACAGAAAAAAAAATCAAATCTGTACAGAGAAAATGTCAAATATATATACAGAAAAATAAAAGATAAAAATGCCTAAATTAGTTGCCTCCTTTGTTACTAATGATATTGGCAAAACCAATCCCCAGTCGTGCAAGTAATACGGTGGCGAGACCGGTTATCGTATCCACGGGGATTGGATGTCACTTACCAATTCACAAACTCAGCAACTATCTAGACTATGAAGGGAAATCAAAACAAACAAAACAAAGGAATAAAATCTTGTTGTATTTTTGTCGAGCACTTGGAATGCGAAAAGGATATGTTGGGATTAGATTTCACCAAACCTCTGTCTCATGTACTACCAGGACTAGATACCTCCCATTCATGCTTCAAATATTAAAATCAATCCACTAGATTACTCAAGCCCCGATTCCTCGGATGACAAGAGCCTAAATCCACTAATAGACCCTAATTCCTTAGGTGGCCTAGATTAATGAATTTGCATTAGGATTAGGGATTACGCGATTACTAGTAAACCAAACTCCATTCCTAGATGAAAGGGTTACTACGTGATTAAATTCAGTTCCGGTTTCAATACGAATTTCCCAATTGCATACCAAAACACTAATCGAGTCATGGGGGTGCTGTGACACCCTAATCTCGGGTCATCACATGGTTACCCGTTTGCGGAAATAAAACTTAATTTGCTGGTTGCTTTTGGAAAATAATGTTTTCTCAACGTTTATCTCTTCAAAATATGGTGATAAAAAATTTTCTTTTCCTCCTTATTTTAACCTCATAACCACAACAACGTATTCAAATCACACTTAACTACATAATGTATATAAGTCCTCCAACTATATTGCCTCATATTTTTCTCACATAAATCATAATCAACTTTATTCTTAAAACATAACATTACCTAAGCTGGTCGTAACTAACGGACACTACAACCGATAAAAACAGCACAGCATGCCTCGATCTAGACAGCCTTCGTCTTCTTGTAAGGATCATACCCCTCGTACAACTCTGATATGGTTGTAAGGGTGAGACGCCAATATATGGATTTATTACAATAACTAAATGCACAACACAAAAGATTGCACATACACATATACATGTCTATAACAACGTACCCATTCATATTATATCACATCGTTTATCAATGGGTTTCACACCCCAAACATCAACGTTGGAAAACTATGCATGAACACTTCAATACATCTTCTAAACATTCATACTTAATCTCATGAGATATCTCCAACCTCGTAAACCTCGTGATGAGTTGATCAGACTCAATTTCCACAGGCATACAGCCACAGGCACGCCCATCGCACACTGCCCAGCATCGTGGCACAGTGATAACAATATGAGATGGGGCCTCATTGTCCAAACCCTGGGCACAATGAGAACATCTTTGTATGATCTTCCCTGACGCCGCAAGGTAATCCCTCTTTTGATTATGGCACGTCTACCAAATGCATGCAAGAAAACATTTTATTCTCAACACTTTTCTTTGTGCTATATCTTTGTTTGTCAAAGCTCTCAAAAGCTTACAACTTAACATCTTTTGAAACATCTTTACATCTTTTATTAACAACACAGGACCTCAAAGTCCGAGTGCTCAATCACGAAGCCCCTAGACCTTGCAATCAGTCTTAGGTTCGTGGTAGTAGAAAACAACTTAAAACGTTTTAACTTCTTTAAATAGATACCCAGTTTACAACATAACGAACCTTAATACCCCGACGTCTCGGTTATTAAGTTCCAAATCTTTGTACATCTTTTTACATCGTTTTACATCTTTCACATCGTATTACATCGTTTTACATCTTTTACATCATATTACATCTTTTACATCGTTTTACATCTTTTACATCGTTTTACATCTTTTACATCTTTTCTGTCTATGAAAAACAAATCCAAAATAGGATAACGTCATAAGAACACTAGTACCCCGACATCTCGGTTACTAAGTTCTATATCATCCTTTACGTCATTAAGTAAAACTCATTAACCGAAAATTCTTTCTACTTGAAATTCGTTTATAAAACGTCAATTCATAGAAAATCCACTTTTCCTTTGGAAACACATTTTTTTCCAAAATAACGTCAAATCATCAACAACTTCTTTTTATTGAAACTTCAACTCTAATAAATCAATTCAAATTTAATCTCTTTTCAACATAAGTACTGCTGTTTTTAAACTCTCACCGTAAATAATTTCGAAACTTGCCGTCGTTTAGCATTTTCAAAGAAAACGTCTTTAAGTCAAACTTTGACATTTCTTCTAAAATAATTTTCTTATATAATAAATAAGGTCTTTTCGAATATCAATTTAACAAAATCCCTTTTTATAATATCTTGGAATTTCTTGTGTAAAAATTAGCACTAAAAAAATTTCACGGTTACGCTCTCACAGTGACTCGTAAATTTCTTTTACACTAATAAATCCTTAAAATAATAATATTTCTTAAAACTCATTATTTTTCCAAAATCATATTTTCCTCTACTATTATATTCCAACATTCCCTATAAAACGTTGAATATAACTTCCACAACTTATTAAATCTTTTATCTCATTAATCGGTTGTGCACTGACCACTGTCAGGCCTCTCAAACAACATTCAACATTCAACATTCAACAACATCATCATAGTTCTATCACCAGGCAGATCATGCATCATAACAACATAATATACTACTGCAGATAATTAAAATCAGATCAATCACCGATACACAGATAAACAACACATCATAAACAACATAAACAATTAATCACAAACCACATATAAATCATATAAGCCACACTAAAAGCAAATAGTTATAGAGAAAATCCCTCAAGTAAGCTCCCCTTACCTCTTGAAGACTCAACTAACGTTTTCAAACAACCTCCCGATTTAATCCGGTTTCCTTCGTCGGCTTTAGGTCAAACCAACCCGATTGATTCCTTCAAACGAATTGCAACAAAAATAAATCAAATCAAACCACAACATACTTAGCTCATGAGGGTTAGGTTTCGGTCAAAGGCTGACTTTTATGGTTCAAAATCCTTAAAATTGCTAATCATGATTAAGTCATAGATTAATGGTCCTTAATTAACCTAAATCATGGATTAGTGACTAAACAACTAAGTTTCAAACTCAAAACTTCCTAACTCTTCTATACCAAGATTCGGCCTCAACATGTTCATAGGGCTAGGGTTCTTAATTTAATAAACCAACTTGGATTTATTAAACATACATACTAATAGCTTGATTACTAAGATCATTAATGAAAACTTTGAACAAAACTCATCTAGTTCCAAGAACTAGGGTTTCGGTCTTGATGAAATCAATATGTGAGAGTTTGATTTTTGATCTTCTATATACTTGGATACAATAACTATCAAGGTATTTGAAGATTGAATCATGAATCAAGACATGAAAATGAAACAAAACCTATGAACACAACATTGACCTAGGTTCGGCCAAGTCCAGAAATTAGGGAAAGAATTTTCTCATGATCTTATGATTCTAGATGATGAAAATAGAGATGATTATAAGATCATAGCAATTGGTTTCATGTCAAAAGGATTTTTCTAGAATTAGTTGTAACTTTTCAAATTTCTAGGGTTAGAAACTTTAAAGTGATGAACAACTATGATATAAGCCTTGAATCAAGAAACTTGCTAAAGAACATAGGCATGATTAAGAAAGAATATTAGGATTTATCTCTTGAAGATCAATGATAAAGGAAATCCAAGAAACTTGCTTCACAAACTTATCACTAAAGAACTTATGAACTTAGGGTTTTGAACAAAAAGGCATTAGAAACTAAGTGAAAAGTGAGAGTATGGTATTTATAGAGCTTGATTGCGCCACTCTTGGAAGGATCTAGATATGATGAGTTGTCTTGCTAAAAGGATTAAAATGCAAATACTTCCTAGGGACCATTTTGCAAAGATTCCAAAAGTTTAAGGACTAGTTTGCAAATTGTCATTAAATTGTCATGATGACTTTTTGCCACAATAAATGTGGTCTTATCTTGAGGACTTTTGGGCTTATTTTTGTCATAGATCTTTTAAGACAAATCAAGAAGGTTTGAGAAGATCAAAGAATGATATAGAACAAAGTGGAAGAATGCAGAATAATGTGGAAGATTGTTGAACATTCTAGAAAATTCTTAACTCATCCAACAACAAATGAGGGCAGCCATCAATCCCTCATGGGATTGCACATGGGCTTAGCAAATTTGGGCTTGGTTTCATTTTTGTGGGGCCCACTTGAAGATTTAAGCATTAAGCTTAAGATAGGAAACTTATATGGCTTCAAATGGGCTTTATGAAACTTAAGTCATGGGTAATGAATTTGGGCCTCAAAGCCACGGTACTCTATGGATTTGGAACAAGGATTCTAGCCCAATTCACTTGAAAAAACTTAGAAACTAACTCAGGGACAAAAGGGTAATTAACGGAAAGTTCAGGGACTTAAGCGTAAAATTCATAAATTTTCACTTTAACCCTGAAAAACCTTCTAGACTTAAAAATATGATTCATCCCCATGAATCATCTCAAAATCCTAAGATAAACTCTTTATCGGCTCTTAGAAACTCCAAAATCCCCTCCGTCGTCTACCCGATTACGTATTCCGCCCGTAAAACGTAAATTATTTTATTTTTTCTGAAAAAATTCTAAAAATACACTCTTGTAGAAAATAAAATAAAAATCTTAAGTATTTCGTTCACGAATTAAAATTAGGTTTTCTAAGCAGTAAACTTTTACTGTCAGTGAAAACACAGAAAACGACAGACCGGTTTCCGTCTGAATTTTCAACCCACAAACTTCCCCGTAACTTATGAAAATAAGTATAACATGGAAATGACCTTGGTTTATCCAAAATCATTTTCTAAGTCTCAGATAAAAATATATATGTTTATATATTTATTACCGATATTACGAAGCAGCGAAAATCGGGGTGTTACAAGTGCTAGCCACAACAAGCATTAAGCATGGAAAATTAATCACTAATACGAAGGCATGAACACAGAATAATCAGTCAAGGCACATACATAATAATCAGTTTGATTACATCTAATCCCAACAAACGGGATTTAGCTACTCATAAAAGATAAAGCAAAAACCAGAGAAATAGGAGAAGAGGAGAGAAGAAACTCCATGGGAGCTTTCCACTATCGTCACAGCAGCCCCTCTCAGCAGCTCCGTTCTAGGGTTCTAATCCTTCCTTAGCCGCAGTCTCCAAGGTCTCTGTTTTTCTGATGGTTTCTGGTCTCCACTAGGGTTCCCAGCTCCATATCAGATCTCTTTTTTCTGTCTTCTACGCTCATATTTATAGAGAGGCCACGCGTCACAGCCGTGATGGCCATCACGGCCAGGCCGTGACGTGTTTTGGAGTGGGCGCGCTTTCAAATTTGGAGCATCACGGCCGTGAGCCTCATCACGGCTAGGCCGTGACAGCTTCTGACTTTTGCCTTCAATCTTCTCAGTTTTCTTGATCATGGCCGTGATGGTCATCACGGCCAGGCCGTGATGGGCTCTGCTTGGCTCATTTTCTTCACTTTTCAAGCTTTATTTCATCCAAGCTCCATCAAGGCTAATTCTGAGCATTTTTCCTTAAATTCCTGCAAAACAACACCAAGAAACCGCTTCACCCTTTCCAAGGGAAAAACTAACTAAAATCAAATAAAGAATGCCTAATCTATATGAAAAATGCATGCAAAAGTGTATATGAAACATCATGTAAAATCACACTATCAGAATCGTTGGGTGAGGGAAGGTGAATGGTTTGAGAAACGACGGTAGAGTGAGAGCAAAGTCAGAGAGGGAGGTTGAAAAAAAAAGGTAAAGTGAGGACGAAGCATGCGGTACCCTATTTGTTTTTCAAAAAATGCCGTTAAAAAAATAAAGAACCGCCGCAGTGTTTTATTGTTTGGGGCGGTTAGCATAAACCACCGCTCTAACTGCCGCAGATTATTACCGGTGGCGGTTGGACTAAAACCGCCGCAAAGTGTCTGTCGCAAATTCTCAATTTTCATGTAGTGTGTATCCTCCCCTTTAAGAATCCTCCACCTCCATTTGGCTAATAAAACTAAGTTAAACCTTCCTAAATTCTTAACACCCAACCTTCCAACCTTCTTAGGCAAGCAAATCCTATCCCACTTTACCCAAGCTATTTTCTTCCCCAACCAACAACCTCCCCAAAGAAAATTCCTTTGAATACGAGTAAGTGTAAGGAGTACCTTTCTCGGTGCTTTGAAGAATGATAGGAAATAAATTGGGAGGTTGCTCAAATCTAATTGTTTCGTGATTCTTCTGCCAAAATAAATGTGTTTCCATTTCCAAGAGGCCAGCTTCTTCTCCAAAGCTTCAACCACCGGTCTCGATGTTTGAGTCCTCCTCGGATTTGCCCCTATAGGTAGGCCAAGATACTTAAAAGGCACCACACTTGTTCTGCAATTTAGAAAGTATAATGCTTTATCCTGGAATGTTTGATCAACATTTATACCAATTAACCGACTCCTGTAAAAATTAATATTCAATCCGGAGACTAACTCAAAACACCTTAGGATCGAGTTCATTGTCCAAAAATTCTCCCATGAATTCTCCCCCACTAAAAGTGTGTCATCGGCATATTGTAACACCGAAGTTCCTACCTCTTCATTCCGAAATCTAAACCCCTTAAAATGACTCATCGAAACAGAATTCCTCATTAACCTGACAAACCTTCCACAACCAAAAGGAAAAGCAACAGGGCTAGAGGATCCCCTTGTTTCAATTCTCTTTGAATGGAAACCTCTTCCGTTGGGCTCCCGTTCACCAAGACCGACATGTCCCCTCTAAAAACGCATTCTCGTATCCATGACCTCCATTTTTATTCCATCCCAAACCTCATCATCATATATTCTAAAAAACCCCAATTAACGGAATCATATGCTTTTTTGAAGTCGGCCTTCAATATAAAACATTCCTTTCTAGTATTCTTAGTAAAATCCACAATCTCATTAATTACTAACACTCCATCCAAAATGAACCTATTTGTCAAGAAAGCAGATAGATTAGGTGCTATAATTGAATCCATTACCTTACTCAATCTCGCTGCCAACACTTTTGCCAATATCTTGTATATACAACCGAGGATAGAAATCGGCCTAAAGTCACCAATTCCTTGTGGATTTTTGCACTTCTGAATCAGTGAGATGAAATATGAAGTAAAAAACTTTGGTAGCTTTCCATTCAAATAAAATTCCTGAAACAACCCCCATACATCCAGTCTAATCACAGTCCAGTATTTTTTACCAAAATTGAAGTTAAAGTCATCCGGTCCCGGTGCTTTGTTACCCTCACAACTCGCCACATCATCATCCAGTTCTTCCAATAAAAAAGAAGCAGTTAAACCTACACTCTGTACAGATGACGGAAGTTGAAAATCCAGTTCATCCAGGGTTGGTCTAACCCACCCATCTTCAACAGAAATCTCTGTAAAGTACCTTTTCACTTCCGTTTTAACCGCAACTGGCTCCTCAACCCATAAACCATCCCTCTTGATTTCTATTAGCTAATTACTCCATCTCCTAGATGCAATGCAAGCGTGGAAGAAAGATGTGTTTGCATCTCCACTTTTCAGCCACTTCTGTTTGGATTTTTGCTTCAGTAAACATTGCTTATCATTCAGCTTCTTCCACAGTTCAGCAAAGGATCCTCTTCCCAAAGCCAATTCATCATCAGATAGGCCACACTCCTCTACCTTCTTATTCAGGTCGCTGATAACAGATTGCAGCTCTTCAATCTTCGTATGAATGTTACCAAAACTTTTAGAATTCCACTCCCTGATAACAAATTTTAAGCTCTTTAATTTTTCCTTCAGGACAAAACCCATCCATCCATTAAAATTGACATTTAACCAGCTAGTCTCCACCAGCTCCTTGAAAACTTCTTGCTTCAGCCAACATTTATTTATCCTAAAGGGTTTGGGACCCCATTGCAAAGTGCCCAAGCCGAGAACAATTGGGCAATGATCCGACACATCCCTCGATCTAGCCCATTGAGCTGTGACGCTCCAAGTTGATACCCAATCTTCCACAACAGGAAACGATCCAGCCTGCTCATAGAGGATCCATCGGGTCTATACTAAGTAAATTTGCGCCCAAGGAGTGGAAAACCTACTAATTCCATATCTGCCACAAAACCCCTGAATTCACCTATTTCCACATTAGATGGCAAGTAGCCTAATCCCCTCCTTTCTGTGGACCTGCAAACTGCATTAAAATCACCCCCGAAACACCATAACCCTTTGCCAAGTTGAATTTAGTTTCCAAATTCTAAATATATAGAGGTACTATACACAGGCAAGTAGCCTACCACTACCAGAAAACATGATATTGTTGACGGAAAATTATCGACGGACTTCATATCCCTCGGTAGTTTGTGCGTTTCCGACGGATTTAGCCGTCGGTACGTTAGAATACCAAAATTTGCACAAATTACCAACGGAAAGCCCGTCGATAATGTTACCGACGACTTTTTCCGTCGAAAAATCTGTCGGAAGGGATGGCGGGAATGGCAAATTTTTCGCGGGAGAGTGTACCGACGGAATAGTCCGTCGGTAATTCTGAAATGTAAGTACCGACGGATTCGACCGTCGGAAATGTTCTTGTGGGTACCGACCGAATATTCCGTCGTTAATTTTTTTTTGAATTTCCGACGGAAAAAACCATCAGAAGGTGTCGGTAACCTTTTATTTTACATGATCGTAACCCTTCCCCCCCCCCCCCCAACCCCTCCACCCCCCCTTCTGCTTTCTCTCTATGCCTTCTCTGCTTCCCTCACTGCGCACCACCGTCGCCGCCACTGAACACCACCATCATCGCCTCCATTCGTGACTCGTGAACACCGCCACTGTCTCCAGTCCTTTCTTCTCTCATTTCCTCCTCTCCTTTCCTCTTCTCCTCCCTCTTCGGTTCAGTCTCGAATGCGCCAACCACCGCAGCAACCACCGTGAACCACCACTCGAAACCCACCATCACCCTTCTCCTTCACCTCCCCTCTCCCTGTCCCCTCCATTCCCACCAGCAACCCACATTCCCTTGCAAAACCACCACCACCCCCAGAACCACCACCACCACCACCACAGGATTCACCACCACCAGAACCACCACCACATTGTTTAGGTACCTCCTAACTTTGTTCCTATTTAATTTTATTCCTATTTATTAAAAATGGGTTTATTGGCTAATTATAATTAATGTTGATTAAGGTTATTTATCGTGTTTTGTTGGTTGTTGTTGTGATGTCTGAAATTTGGTGAATCTGATTTATTTTGTTGTTTTTGTGCTCTTTGTTTTTAGGGCTACCAGAGGTTGAGACTAGCCACCGTCACCACCGTTGCGTACAATAGTTTCTGGCCGCCAGCGGTACTGGGGGTTTTCTATTTTGGGATATCAATTATAACTGTTCAATGCATGCTAAAGAAATTGTATAAATTTGATATGTCAAATTTGTTGTAATCTGTATATATCTGTTTAATTCGTATGGGTGTATTTTTTATATATATATTTGTCCAGTTGTAACAAAATTGTGTTTATTAGTTTTAAATTTAGTAAGATGTTGTTTTTGCTAATTGCATAAATTAATTAATGAATATATAATTAATTAATGTAGATTAATTAATGAATTTTCTCTAATATAAAATCATAAGGACAAGTATTGTTGATAGGATGAGACGTGGCTAGGATTAGTCAACCGGTAAAATCGTTTTCCTCCCACATATACTTGCAGCAGTAGTGATTAAGCTAGCTGATTCGACGTAGCGATGGTGATCGATTATAAGCGTGATTGGTATTATTTGTACGTAAATAATGGAGTGATTAAATAATACTTAAGAAGTTAATCAAATCATATTCGACAATAACGAGCAGATTTGGCAGTAACTCATAGTGATCAGTTAAGCGTGATCGGTATCGTTTGTACATAGTATGGTTGAATTAATCAATAAATAATTACATAATAACGAGTAATTAGTTCTTTGTTATGTAATAATTGATATTAGTGAAGAAGTTAATTATTTAAATCATTAATTTAAAATAAAGTAATTAATAATTATTTTAAAATGTCATATTTGAATAAATCAATCTTATGGGAAGAATTACTAATTATTATTTAAGTAATTAACATCATAGGATTTTAAATAGTCAAGTAACGTAATAAGTGGGAAGAATAAAAAAATATTTAAATTTTTTTTTGTTAGTAACAATTATTACAAACAATTAACTAATATACTAATAATAGATTTTAAAACTTGATATATAAAAAGTCAAGTAAACAAACATAAGTAATTAACTAATTAAATAAAATGTTTTGTTAATTAAAATTAATTTAAAATATAAATGATTTAATAAATCATTAGATAAATAATTATGCGAATTTTTTTTGGACAAACCTTTGTTTAATTATCTATTTAATTGTTTGCTGTTATTGTTAAACTTTATGCAAATTATCTCTGTTACTTAAAGTTTTATTTTATTTTAGAGTATAATTAATACGTCATCGAGAAAAACCTTAGTCACCCGTTCGAGGTTCAATATTATTGAGCATGTGTACTCGTGATCATGGTATCACTCATTTTATGGAATCTTGAATTGTCCAATTGGGACAGTTTGAGAAGAAACTTTTTCTCCACCGCTATACTAATTACTCGTTGATTCTCATTTGTTAAATAGTTGATGAAATTTCGGTTTGAAGCATTTCCTTTTGTTCTCCAGGTCCATAATTGATTGTGGTATCTTACCGCGGTCAAGTCGTGTACTTGGAGACCAATGGGAAATGCTGTCGAAATTGCGTCAGCTATAAGACATGAGAAGTAATGAGTAACTAGTATAATACAGTGGTGAAAAAGTTTTTCCTCGAATGGGATTGGGCCACACCTTTTAAGGAAAGGGAGAGATTCGGGGTTATCGTATCATGTTTAAAAATACGTCTATTTATCTGAAATTGTAGAAGGATGCAATATTATCCCTCGAGTTGTAGTTGGGTGTATGATAGGAACGAGTCTGGGAGACGACTTCTGAAACAGTCATTTGTAGATGGAGTTGAGAAGTTTATATCGAAAACCAAGCAACATTGTGATTATGTTGAAGAGGGGGGCTTAGATGTCTGTGCATAAAGTACAACTGTATGACGGTTTTGAGTGATGATGACTTGAAGTTACACCTATACCGACGTGGGTTCAAACCTAATTATTGGAGTTGCCGGATATTGATCTAAATGAAGTCGGTGGTGACGATCTTGACATGGGTGCATTAGGCAGTGGGTTACACGACGACTATGTCGAACAACTCCAGTCAATGCATATGGTGGTGGATGATTGTCTTGGGCAACATGGCAATTTCGAGGCGAATGAGTCTGATGACATGAAAGAGCCTCATAATGAAACGACACGGGTTCAAAATTATCGATTTGGGTTAGGCTTCTAGCTTGCAAGTCCAATTGGAATGTCCCCGAGCAATGTTTGGAGTTTTTTGTAAAATGCTTCAAGATGTGACACCCTTCAAAGAGTTGTTACCAAAAACTTATTATGACGCGAAGCGGTTGGTGTCAAAACTGGGGTTGGGGGCTAAGAGGATTGTTGGTTGCCCGAACGGGTGCATGCTATATTATGACAGTGATTTGGGCACAAATGGTAGCCCACTGGAAGAATGTAAATTTTGTCAGAAACCCAGGTACTGCGTTCAAAGTAGTGACAGTAGTAAGAACAAACCAGTTCCTGCGAAGGCAATGTTATATTTGCCAATAATTCTAAGGTTGCAGAGACTGTTTGCATCAACACATACTGCGAGACAGATGAGGTGGCATTATGAAAATAGAAGAAGTCCTGGCGTTATATGCCACCCTTCTGATGGTGAAGCCTGGAAGCACTTCGATCGGGTACACCCTGAATTTGCATCATATCCTCGCAATGTACGACTTGGGCTATGCTCAGATGGTTTTACCCCATACATTCAGGTGTCAGCCTCGCCATATTCATGTTGGCCAGTGATTGTTACACCATACAATCTTCTTCCCGAGATGTGCATGTCAAAACCGTATATGTTTCTTACTTGTCTCATTCCAGGACCATCTAATCCGAAGTCTGGGATAGATGTATATTTGCAACCTCTAATCGATGATCAGAAGAAGTTGTGGGATGGTGTGTTGACGTATGATGTTTCAAAGAAGCGAAACTTTATGATGAGGGCGACAATGATGTGGACTATCAATGATTTTCCTGCACATGGAATGCTTTCTGGTTGAGGGACCCACAATAAATTGGTGTGCCCGTATTGCATGGACCATGGAAAGGATTTTTTACCCCAAGATATGGTGCCAAAGGTTTCTGGTTTGATTCTCATCGTCGGTTCTTAGATCCTGACCATCCCTTCCAAAGGAATATCCGAGCATTCAAAAAGCATCAGACAGAAGAGGAAGGTCCCCCGCCTTTGTTGACTCTTGAACAAATATGGGGTCGGGTTAGGGATCTTCCTAAAGTCATTGAAGCAGGTGTGTCAAAATTACCCGGGTATGGAGAATGGCATAACTGGACAAAACAAAGTATTTTTTGGGAACTACCGTACTGGAAGGATAATTTGTTAAGACATAACCTTGATGCGATGCATATTGAGAAAAATTTCTTTGACAACATTTTTAACACGGTTATGAATGTGTGCAACATCCCTGACTGCTTTATGGGTTGACGATTGTCCCCACAAACCAACACAGGTCTTCTCAGCGTGCTTTGTCCTCACTCACACGCTTCCTGGGAAAACAGCATGCTTAACTATGGAGTTCTTAAGTGATGGGCTATCGAAAAGAATATGCATCTTGTTGGTATAGGTAGTGCCAATCAATTCATATAAGCCATCCTCAATGGTGTAGTCCCATACCTACATAGTCTCGGGATCTCTCTCATTCCAGTATGTTATCGGTTCATTCATGTGGCCCTCCGCCTAGAAGCCTACACTCCCCGCCCTCGTCAGCCCCGGGTGTCACATGCCCACCAGCTTCCACCTGGTTCATCCTCGAACCACACCGTATTGGGAGAGGTGCCGCTCTAATACCATTTGTAACATCCCTGACTGCATTATGGGTTGACGACTGTCCCCACAAACCAACACGGGTCTTTTCAGTGTGTTTTGTCCTCACTCACATGCTTCCTGGGAAAACTTCCCAGGAGGTCACCCATCCCAGAATTGCTCCAAGTCAAGCATGCTTAACTATGGAGTTATTAAGTGATGGGTTGTCGAAAAGAAGATGCATCTTGTTGGTATAGGTATTACCAATCAATTCATATAAGCCATCCTCAATGGTGTAGTCCCATACCTACACAGTCTCAGGATCCCTCTCATTCCGGTGTGTTATCGGTTCATTCATGTGGCCCTCCGCCTAGAAGCCTTCCAGAAGCCGCTCCTTGTCCGTGCCTTCTTGCATCGGTGACCACTCCCCGCCCTCGTCAGCCCCAGGTGTCACAATGTGTTTGGCAAGACGAAGGACAATGAGAAGGCAAGGATGGACATAGAGCTGTACTGTAGACGAAAGGATTTGGAGCTGAAGCCGCAACCTAAAGGAAAAATGGTCAAACCAAAAGCTTGTTACACTCTAACCGCCGATGAAGCGAATTCAATTCGTCGGTGTTGAAAGACCTTAGGACCCCTGATGGTTATTCCTCTAATTTGGCACGATGTGCTGATGTCAGAACGGGGAGGCTTCATAGAATGAAAAGTGTAACAGCCTGATTTTTAATTGCGCTGTTTAACCAGTTAAAATATAATTAATTATATTTTAATCTGAGAGTTAGAAAGTGATTTTGAATAAAATAAAATCATATTCATAGTCTCTCTTATGGTAGAAGGTTACGGTGAAAATTTTGGTTGGTTAAAAATTCAGACGGAACCCGGTATGCATTTTCACTGACATTAAGATTTTACTAAGCAGAAACCCTAATTTTGACTCGTGAACGAGACCATTAGGTTTTATATTTTGTCCCAGGAGGTATTTTCCAAGTTTCTAAAAAATTCGTTAGGAATGAAATTAATATTATTTTATTCGAGCGTAACCGTTAAGAAAACGCGTAAAATCTAAGTCGAGGAATAAGTCGGGTCAACGACGAAGTCAATTATGGAGCTGAGGTATTAGGAGAGATTAATGTAGCAGAGAGGACAAGGAGTCCGACCTTAAACTTTAGTAATCAGGAATTTTGAAGTGAAATGACCAAAATACCCCTAAGCTTAACCTAACCGACGTTGAGTTATTTTTAACCATGGTTAAGGAACCAAGGTTAATTCTTGTGGACCAAAATTAGCCACACCCTTCATCAATTCTTGGCCACATGATTTTAACCATATTTAGCAAAGTAACACTAGTCAAGTTAATTATTAACCATAGTTAACTATTATGTTATTTAATATTCACAAAACCCATTAATTCAATTACTAACAACCAAACATCTAAGAATTACCCTATAAAACCCCCCAAAACGCAGCAGTCCCCCCTATCACTCATGTTTTCATTTTCTTCATTCTCTTTCATTTTTCTCAAGAACACTTTAGGCAAAATTGTGAAGGACTTGATCCATTCTTTTCAATTTTCCAACATCGAAGAGGTATACCTTACTCTTCTTGATCAATAAACATCATGTTCTTCATTGATTTTCTTGTTTCCAAGTCATGATCATCAAGTTTTATTGATTTTTTCATTCTTAGATCTAGAATTTCAAATATTTCTAGAAAATTGTACAAAAATCATTTTAATGTGTAACCAATTTCTATGAACCTTATATGTCTTCTACTATCCTCATCTAGGAGCATATACGCAAAATCATTTTCCTTCCTATTTTTCTTAGTGTGGCCGAATCTAGGTGTTTTTGGGCAAATGAGATTTTGTTCAATCTTTAAAGTATGACACTTGATCTTAAATCTTTAATACCTCTTGTTGTTATATCTAGAAACTTGAAATCAAAAGAAATTCCTAGCCCTATTTTATTGCCTTGGCCGAAATTATGTTCATATAGGTAAATGAGTTTTTCTTCAATTTCTACTTGAATGATGACTTGTCTAAACTAGTTAAGGTCTCTAGGTTATAGATCCAATAGCATGTGAGCAAAAAGAATTTCTAACCAATTTCACTATGCTTTGCCGAAACCCTAACCTATTTGGTTAGAGGATTTTGTTTCATATTTTTAACTAGTAACACTTGATTTATGTTAGTTAATACTCTAGTAACTAGGATCTAAAAGATAGAATTGAGAAAATAACCCTAGCCCTATTTTGAATTGATGGCCGAACCTATCATAAAATGGACATAGATGAGTTTTGTTTGATTAACTAGTGGTTATGTTGTTTTGGTTGAAGGTTAACCATTAATCGTGGTAGAATAACGAGGATCGAAAGTTCGGGACTTCGGTGATAAGTTTGGGTGGGGAAAGAACCATTACATCATCGGAACGTATAAGTAGTATATAATTTATAATAATGGTGTGGGGCGACCTAAACCCTACTAGTGGTCGAGTAACCGACAAGACCAAAATCACATTGGAAACTTTTTCGTAATACCAATGATGATTCGCGGATTGTAGGTTTATCACCATTAGGATAATTTTATAATATTCAAGGATATCTGATTTTATCATTATTGAATTTTTTGTGATTTACTGGTAATGGTAAACTTCTTTATGTGATGTTGTGTGTTATCTGATTATTTTATGATTATTGTATTATGTATGATCTGCCTGGTTTGATAACATGCTTAGTTGGTTGTTAGGCAAGGATATATGTTGTTTGGGAGATATGTATGTCGGTGAGAGAATTATTGTGGTTTAGAGGTGCCTAGTTTTGATGGTTTGGCAAGTGTACCAAATCGCTACAAGTAATAAAGTGAGAGTAGAGTATCGCTCCCAATGAGGATTGCGTTTCAAGTAACAAAGTGGCCTAGGCAATTGATATTTGAACCAATGAAATTCATAGTTCCAAGAATGTTTATGGATTTTTGATTTTAGAATTATCCAAACAATGAATGAAAAAAAGCAATTGATGAATGAATTCAATCAAGGCTAAAGCGGTTAGGTGTCGGAATCCTTCAATTCTCACTTAATGTAACTTTATTCAACTCTAATTTCAATTCATTCCACTCAATTGAAATTCAAATCACTACCTTAGATTTATCCCTAATTCCTTAGGTGATAATCCTTTTGTACTAATTAAGAAGCCTAATTCCTTAGGTCATTCAAGCATTAGCACAAACATTAAACATGAGATTTATAAGAATGCATTGAAACATGGTTCTCTTCCTAGAATCAACATTCCAATGGTAATCTACTTCAATTCCAATTCAATAACCAATTTTCCAATTGTGAAATTGAATCTAACATCAATCTAGAGTTGATCAATCAATAGAAGCATTAAGCATAGAAGCAAATCACTCAAATTGAATAAACTTGAATTGAAATCAGAGATTGAGGTCAATTACATCAAGAATTCAATTAGAATCATCCTAAACCTAACCTATGTGATCTAGCTACTCATAATAGGGAGATATAAGAGAGAAGAACTTGAGTAGATGTGGAAGGAAGACTCCATTGAAGCTCCAATTCTTGTTCCCAAGGTTGAATCTCCAAGGAAGATGAGAGAAAATGGTGTTTCTATGAGTGAAAATGTAAAAAATGAGTGAAAGATCCCTCCAACTCTGTCCAAAATCGAATTTATAGAGTTTCTGCACATCGCCCAGTAATGAGCGTCCTGATCCCAGCATTGGGCGCTTGTTTTCACCGAGAACTCAATGCTATTTCCCAGCTGGCGCTGAGCGCTAGTTCATTTCGGTCATCTTGCGAGCTGAGCGCCCAAAACTGCGCTCAGCGCCCGGCTTGCTATCTGATGCTGTTTCGTTCCTTATTCGCGGGCTGGGCGCCCGGTTCCAGAGCTTAGTGCTTGGCCTTCAATCCTAGACATTTTCAACTTGTTTTTGGGTATATTTTTCATATAAAAGATCAAAACTCTAGTCAAATGGATGTGCAAAGTTTCTAATCCGTTTCATTCACAATTCCTAAGATTATTTACAAACTTATTCCTATTTACACTTCCAAACTATCATAAATTTCACATTCATTACCTAGCCTAATGAAATTATTTTATAGATGAGAGGTGACATGGAATGTGTGTTGAGACTGTGGTGGCTGGTTGAGGCACTAGGTTGTAATAGACGTGGGTTAGTGAGATTCATATACATGCATTGTTATTCACAACGTTTTGTTGGGAACACACGCGGTCCGAAAATCTCACGGGATCGTCCCAACTTATATTTAAAATATGCTGCTATTCTCTAACTGGAATGGGGGAATAGTATCATTCTTGGAATGAGCATCCTAACGGGAATGGGGGTGTGCACCAGTTTTTGGGGACGTGCCGTTTGGACGACTGACTAACATCCCTAACAGGATTGGGATATGTGACAGGATTAGTTGTGGCCACGTTAGCATACAGGATCCGTTGCATGAGCGCGAAGGGTAGAGGATGTTAATATACTTCGAGGATAAATGTTATTGATATGTGATGAGTGTCTGTGACTATTATTATATTGTATGCTATGTATTCCATTTCCACTTATGATGATAGAATTGTTTCTTATCCCCTATTTTCTGTATTTGGTATATATTTTATCATGTGATCGTATGAGAAGATCCGGTGGAGGAACTAGTTACTGAGGAGCTGGATAGGATTCCGTATGAACCGGATGCGGGGGGATGAGTTGTGGATTCCAGTGATGTAGTTTAGTGTCTAGGGTTAGTGAGTCTTATAAGACGTTTTATTTTCCGCTGATTATAGTAGTTTGTGTAAGTATGTACCTACAAGGGATCCTACTGATAGGATACCCTAACCAGTGTTCTATTTTATGAATGTTAGTCATATATGTGTATGTGTAATATAATTATGATATGGTATGTCCACTTTCAGAAGTTGGATTTGTTATATTTAAGTTTTTAATTTCTTCGTATTTTCGGGTTACGTTTAACGTTAAGAACGCAAATAAGTTTAACTAAATAATTAATGGCACAACAGGGCACAACGGGGTGTTTCATTAGGTGGTTTCGGAGCAGTTCGATTCTAATCGGACTGTGAGGTTTAGGATGTTGATACTGGCCGTGTCTAGTTGAATCCACATTGGATATTGACTATGCTTAGAAGTTGGGTAGAGTGTCCGACTCAAAAGTTATCTATAGTGTCTACTTTGAGTCATGAAATTCCGAGGACGGAATTTTTTTCTAAGTGGGGTAGTAGTGTAACAGCTTGATTTTTAACTATGTTGTTTAACCGGTTAAAATATAATTTATTATATTTTAATATGAGCGTTAGAAAGTGATTTTGAATAAAATAAAATCATATGCATAGTCTCTCTTAAGGTACAAGGTTACGGTGAAAATTTTGGTTGAAAATGCAGATGGAACCCGGTCTGCGTTTTCACTGACAGTAATATTTTACTGAGCAGAAACCTTAATTTTGACTCATGAACGAAACCATTAGGTTTCATATTTTGTCCAGGAGTATTTTCCAAGTTTCAAAAAAATTCATTGGGAATGAAATTGATATTATTTTATTCGGGCGTAATCGTTAAGAAAACGCATAAAACCTAAGTCGGGGAATTAGTCAGGTAAAAGACGGCGTCGGTTATGGAGTTGAGGTATTAGGAGAGATTAATGTAGCAGAGAGGACAAGGAGTCCGGTCTTAAACTTTAGTAATCGGGAATTTTCAAGTGAATTGACCAAAATACCCCTAAGCTTAACCTAACCGACGTTGAGTTAAATTTTAACCACGGTTGGAGCCAAGGTTAATTCTTGTGGACCAAAATCAGCCACACCCTTCATCAATTCTTGGCCACATGATTTTAACCATAGTTAGCATAGTAACCCTAGTTAAGTTAATTATTATATTATTTAATATTCAAAATCTCATTAATTCAATTGCTAAGAACCAAACAAGGCCTAAGAACTACCCTATAAAACCCCCCAAAACCCCCCCCCCCCCCCCCCCCCCCCCTCCCACTCATTTCTTCATTTTCTGTCATTTTTCTCAAGAACACTTTTGGCAAAATTGTGAAGGACTTGATCCATTTTTTCAATTTTCAACCATATAAGAGGCATACCTTACTCTTCTTGATCAATAAACATCACGTTCTTCATTGATTTCCTGGTTTCCAAGTCATGATCAAGTTTTATTGATTTTTTCATTCTTTGAACTAGAATTTCAAATATTTCAAGAAAATTTTAGAAAAATCATTTTAATGTGAAACCAATTTCTATGATCCTTATATGTCTTCTACTATCCTCATCTAGGAGCATGTAAGCCAAATCATGTTCCTTCCTATTTTTCTTAGTGAGACCGAATCTAGGTGTTTTTGGGCAAATGGGATTTTGTTCAATCTTTAAAGTATGACACTTGATATTAACTCTTTAATACCTCTAGTTGTTATATCTAGAAACTTGAAATCAAAAGAAATTCCTAGCCCTATTTTATAGCCTTGGCCGAAATTATGTTCATATAGGTAAATGAGTTTTTCTTCAATTTCTACTTGAATGGTGACTTGTCTAAACTAGTTAAGGTGTCTAGGTTATAGATCCAATAGCATGTGTGCAAAAATAAATTCTAACCAATTTCACTATTCTTGGCCGAAACCCTAACCTATTTGTTTAGAGGATTTTGTTTCACATTTTAAACTAGTAACACTTGATTTATGTTAGTTAATACTCTAGTCACTAGGATCTAAAAGATAGGATTGAGAAAATAACCCTAGCCCTATTTTGAATTGATGGCCGAACCTAGCATAAAATGGACATAGATGAATTTTGTTTGATTAACTAGTGGTTATGTTGTTTTGGTTGAAGGTTAACCATTGATCGTGGTAGAGTAAAGAGGACCGGAAGTTCGGGACTTCGGTGATAAGTTCGGGTGGGGGAAAGAACCATTCCTTGGTCGTAACGGATAAGTAGTATATAATTTATAATAATGGTGTAGGGCGACCTAAACCCTACTAGTGGTTGAGTAATTGACAAGACCAAAATCACATTGAAAACTTTTCCGTAATACCAATGATGATTTGGGGATTGTAGGTTTATCACCGTTAGGATAATTTTATAATATTCAAGGATATCCGATTTTATCATTATTGAATTGTTTGTGATTTGCTGGTAATGGTAAACTGTTTATGTGATGTTGTGTGTTATCTGATTATTTTATGATTATTGTATTTTGTATGATCTGCCTGGTTTGATAACATGCTTAGTTGGTTGTTAGGCCAGGATATATGTTGTACGAGAGATATGTATGTGGGTGAGAGAATGATTGTGGTTTAAAGGCGCCTAGCCTAATCAAATTATTTTATAGATGAGAGGTGACATGGAATGTGTGTTGAGATTGTGGTGGAAGGTTGAGGCACTAGGTTGTAATAGATGCGTGTTAGTGAGATTCATATATACGCATTTTTATTCACAAACGTGTGTTGGCAAGACACGAGGTCCGAAGTTCTCTCTTGATCATCCCAACTTAGATTTAAAATGTGCAGCTATTCTCTAACTGGAATGGGGGAATAGTATCATTATAGGAATGAGCATCCTAACGGGAATGGGGGTGTGCACCCATTTTTGGGGATGCGTCGCTTGGACGACTGACTAACATCCCTAACTGGAATTGGGATGTGTGACAGGATTGGTTGTGGCCACGTTAGCATACAGGATCCATTGCATGAGTGCGACGGGTAGACGATGTTAATATACTTCGAAGATGAATGTTATTGATATGTGATGAGTGTCTGTTACTATTATTATATTGTATACTATGTATTCCATTTCCACTTATGATGATAGAACTGTTTCTTATCCCTTATTTTCTGTATGTGGTATATATTTTATCATGTGATCGTATGAGAAGATCCGGTGGAGGAACTAGTTACTGAGTAGCTGAATGGGATTCTGTATGAATCGGATGCGGGAGGATGAGTTGTGGATTCCAGCGATGTAGTTTAGTATCTAGGGCCAGTGAGTCTTATAAGACGTTTTATTTTCTGCTGATTATAATAGTTTGTGTAAGTATGTACCTACCAGGGATCCTACTGATAGGATACCCTAACCAGTGTTCTATTTTCTTATGGTTAGTCTTATGTGTATATGTGTATTATAATTATGATATGGTATGTCCACTTTCAGAAGTTGGATGTGTTATATTTAGGTTTTTAGTTTCTTCGTATTTCGGGTTACTTTTAACGTTAAGAACACAGATAAGTTTAAATAAATAATTAATGGTACAACGGGGTACAACAGGGTGTCTCAAAAAGTCATGATTGTCATATATTCATGGAGTGTTTGCTTCCTCTTTCTTTCGGCTCGTTGCCCCCTCATGTTGCGAACCCGCTTATAGAAGTCAGTCATTTCTTCAAAGATCTATGCTCTGTAACTTTAAGAGCGGATTGTCTGACGAATATGGAAGAAAACATTCCAATAATTCTGTGCAAGCTGGAGAGTGTATTTCCCCCATGATTTTTTGACTCAATGGAACATCTCCTTGTCCATCTTGCATATGAAGCGAGGCTTGGTAGACCCGTACAATATAGGTGGATGTATCCGTTTGGAGGGTAATTTTATTATATTTTGACATTTAAATAATTAGCCTCCCTTGAATAATGCCTTGTCACTAATGTTTTTTATTACTTAGATTCATGGGTGACTCTGAACGATCAATTAAAAACAAGGCTAGGGTGGAAGGATCAATCTGTGTGTATTACTTACACCGTGAGACAACCCATTTCTGTTCCCACTATTTCAACAACTTTATGTTGGCACCAAGACATGTTAGGAACGAGGTAGATGATGATAATGCAGGGTATCCTTATATGATATATGTATTTAACCTTCCTGGTCGTCATGGCAAGGAGCTTACTTACTGGTTAAGTGATGAGGAGTATGCATCGACCCATGTTCATGTCTTGATAAATTGCAAAGAGGTGAAACCATACCATGAGTAAGTTTCAACGAACTATTTTTGAAATAATGTATCACATGTTATATCAATTTCTCCTTTAACACATAGTACACATTTTATTTGTCAGTGTGTTCCTGCAAATTATTCAATTAAGTGAACAAGATGCTTCTGCTCGTACACATGCAGAATTTACTGAATGGTTCAAGTAACAAGTAAGTGTCATATAACTTAGCAAACAATATATTAAGCTTAATTTCCTTTGAAAAAGTAATTATTTAATATGACTTACCTATTCGTAGGTGTATCAACAGCCATTAAGTGTGACTAATCAACACTTGAGAGATTTATCGTACAAGCCCTTTAGCTATGTTCGATCATGGCATACATACTTTGTTAACGGTTACA
Source organism: Sophora flavescens (assembly GCA_030762895.1). Lineage (NCBI taxonomy): Eukaryota > Viridiplantae > Streptophyta > Magnoliopsida > Fabales > Fabaceae > Sophora > Sophora flavescens. The sequence continues at coordinate 158,779,001 of CM061063.1, read as the reverse complement.
AATTCCACACAGATGAATGGAACGAGGGCAAAAAGACAATTAATGGTGTTGACAAGTGACTCCAAACACAAGAGGGGGGTGAATTGTGTTTTTCAAAAACTTTGATAAAATAAATTTTTTCTCTTCAATATAATTAGAAAAACTGTTTACGAAACGCGTGCAATTAAGAAACGTTTTGAAGTCATAAAGCTAAAATAAAAGGAGTAAGGTTTTAGAAGATGAACACAAGCGAAATATCCTAGTTCGGCCACAAACTACCCACGTGGCCTACGTCCAGTCCCCAAGGCAATACGACCAAGGGTTTTCAATCAACTCTAGCTTTTAATAGGATCAACTAGAACCTTTACAAAACAGAGAACTCTTAACACAAATCTCAGGACGTACTATCCCTTGTGCAAGAGCCTCAAAAGTGTTTACGTGAGATTACACTCACAAAAATTCAGAAACGAGTTTACAATCAGAAAGCACTCACAAGTGCAAATAATGAAACAAATTGAAGCACTACAACAACACCTATATGGTGTGTATGTCTCTCAAAGATTAGTTATTCAAGTGTAAGTATATAAGAGTGATATAGATTAGTTCAAGAGAAGAGAAAGTCAGAAAATGATAGCTCAGTTCGTTGTATGCTTTCTCTAAAAATGACCAGTATATATTACTTTGAAACTTAGGTAAAAAACTCTTGAAAACTGATTTTTCTCGTGCATTAATCGATTATTGACAAAGCATAATCGATTATTTTAAGCATTTTCACAAAGCGCATTTTGAAACAGTAAGATCATAATCGATTACTTGGTCTCTGTTTGAAAGCTCAGACTGAATCAAATTAGCATAATCGATTATGAACTCTCTGACTTTTGGTTAAAAAGCAATAATTGATTTTTGAAACCCATAATCGATTATATCATTTTGAATTCAAACTCAACGGCTTAATGGATGATTGATACCATTTCAATGCATATTAAAGCCATTTTAAAACTGAGTTTAAAACGTGTTCAAAAGGCATAATCGATTTCCATAATCGATTATTTTCTTTGAATTTTGAATTTCAAAAAACCTAACAGATCTGATATTTAAAAACTCGTTTAAGCACAATTAAGAGCTGCATAATCGATTATGCTAATCGATTATTTCACGTATAAAAGTGTTTTTGAAAAACTTTAAAGGTCAAAAGATATTATAATAAATTCTAGTTTAAAGACCTTTTAAGATTCTTTTTCAAGTCAGATTTTAAGTGTGTGTGCGATTGATTTTAACCTTAAGAGAGACAACACTACCATTTACATTACTTCTAAAACAAGCAATATAGTAAAAGAAAATTTCCCTTAACCCATTTTATTTTCTTGTTCGTCCTTTCCACCAAATATTTGCTTGCTAGTCATTTTCACGCTTTTTGTAAATAAGTCCTTGGGCTTGAATATTTCCTTTTGTCCATCATCAAAACATATGTACCTGTCAAGGCATATATCCACAAACTCCCCCTTTTTGAAGATGACAAATATCTCAAGGGGGATTTTCTAAAAAGCAGAGTTAGATCAAAAATTATATATATCAGAGTTTTAAACTAATGCTCTACTCCCGCTCACTTTAAAATCCTCTTCCCCTTAAGTATGCAATCATATCTCTCTCCTCCTTTTGGCATTATCAAAAAGTAGGAAAAGCAATGAAACCTATCATGGCATTTATCCACTAATAATTGAATCATTCAAGCATAGATATAATTACCATGGCATGCAAACAGTAAATTATTCAAACACAATAGGCATTGATAATTAAAATGTATGTGCGGAAGCAAAAAGTGCCAGGAAACTAAAAATATACAGTCATCCCAAATTAGAAATATAAGTCATAAAAATAATGAAAATAGTACTAAACATAGTACTCATCATCTCCAAAATCTCCACCCATCCCAGCATCTCCACCATCCTAATCTCCACCATCATCATCCATGCTATTGCTATCAAAGTCATCCTGAGTCTGTGGGGCCGCTCGTAATGGTCTGACCTCAGCCACAGTAACTCTATGCTCTAATGATTTGACTTCCAATGAGAGCTCACAAATAGCCGTAGAGTTAGATCGGATCTCCGTGGTGTTTACCCGAACCTCAACAAGTATACTATGAAGTAAAACCATCATTTCTGAGGAGCCGGGAGCTGGAGGTGCCTGTGAAGAAGATGATGCTCCATCAGGGCAAGGTGGTGTAGTATCATATAGTTTCAGACTTTTGGGTTTGTATTCCCAATCCCCACCATGGTTAATGATTCCCATCTGGTTAGCCTCTCCAGTGAGGTTAACCCTAACATGCCTAATGATACAGGTCACCAAATGACCATAGGGCAATTCAGCACTCCCCATGTTGCCATACATGTGTTGCATGACTAAGCCAGTCCAGTTCACTTTATTTTTCTTCTCCAACAACCACAGCAAGACAACATCCATACGCAGTAACTGAGAAAATTTATGACGCCTAGGAAACAGAAGTCTCCCTAACATATAATGCAATAACCTACTTTGCACTTTCATCTGACCACCAATTATTTCTTTGTCATTCGCGTCAGAAGGATCAGTTAAGACATCTTTAATAGCCTGAATCCTAGCAAACTCGTTTACCAAGGGTTCCGCAGCAGGACCCTTGGCAGTGGTATATGTGCCTTCAAAAGGCAAGCCAACAATCCTACCAAACGCCTCATTAGTGAGACGAATGGGTTTCCTACAGACCTCAAAAATCATAACACCATCAACCAGTTTCAGATTACAGTAAAATACCTTCACCAAGTCAGGATAGATATCCTCTGATTGACATAGAAAGTCAGTGATCTCAGCGAATTCCAGAATTTTGAAGTTGTTCTTCCTCATCCACTCAATATCCAGAAAACGTGGCTTCTGAATCTCCTTGCTGATGTAGGTGGCCTTGTAGTTAGCAAACTGATCTCCATTTGAGAAATATTTCTCAACTTTCTCTTGAGTAAGAGGTCAAGGGGAGATAACAGTTGTTCTTTGATGATTTGGAGGCATGATGATGATTGGAGTTGAGTAGAGATGAAGAGTTTTGACAATAGTAGAGTTTTTGGCAAAAATCAGAGAGAAAAACGATATAGGAGGTGCACAAAATAGTGATATGCATGCAAATGAGTGCTTAGGGTTTCAGATTACCTTATAAAGTCATGCAATAATCGATTATTCTACCTCAATAATCGATTATTTTGATGATGTGGCAGCTTCTGATTGGCTGGTTCTTGCCCGTGTGGTTTTGGCGCCAACTCTTCATCTTCTCATAATCGATTATCTAATCGATTATTTTCTGGGTTCATCCTCAAAAATCGATTATTGATGAACATTGATGAACACATAATAGATTATGTAATTGATTATTTGCTTTCTGGAAATTTTCATCCAATTGCATAATCGATTTCTACAATTTATTATTGCTCCTCTGTCCACGCTGCTCAAAAAGTCAGTGAAGTCGTAAACGATTATTGTAATCGATTATGGACTCTTTGTTTTCTGAACTGAAAAATTCATTTTGGCATAATCGATTATGCTAATCGATCATGGCCTCTCTTCCTGTACACTTAATAAACCCATCAACAAATAACAAGATATAATATGCAGAGTTTAATCAATGCATGACTGATTTAAAATCCCTAATTCAGTTCTTATGAAGAAGATGTTTTCTTAAGGTAGGGTTTTGTAAAAATGTCTGCTATTTGTTTAGATGTTTCAACAAATTCGATTGTGCAATCTCCCTTTTGAACAAGATCCCTAATGAAATGGTGCCTAATTTCAATGTGTTTAGTCCTTGAGTGATACACAGGATTCTTTGTGAGGTTTATGGCACTTGTGTCCATAATCATTTAACTGTTGTTTCATCCAAATAATTTGTGCACAACAACTATCCGCCGTGACGTATTCCGCTTCGGCGGTGGAAAAAGCCACACTTGCTTGTTTCTTTCTATAGCAAGAAACTAAAGCGCTTCCTAGTAAGTGGCAAGTTCCACTAGTGCTCTTTCGGTCTAATTTGCAACCCGCAAAATCAGAGTCCGAGTATCCAATTAGGGTGCAATTAGCCCCATTAGGATACCATAAACCCATGTTTTGCGTGCCAATGGGGTATCTCATAATGCGTTTTACCGCGGCGAGATGTGATTCTTTTGGGTTCGATTGAAACCGTGCACACATGAAAACACTAAACATGATGTCAGGGCGACTAGCAGTAAGATAAAGGAGAGAGCCTATCATACCTCTATACTTACTTATGTCGACGGATTTACCATTTTCATCCTTGTCAAGATAACATGATGATCTCATGGGAGTTGAAAGTGAGACACCCCGTTGTTCCCTGGTGTTTTATTAGATTAATTACCTTCTAAAATCAATTCTTAATTGCGTGCTTATCGTGAAAATACGTAAAAATTAAAAACTTATTTAATTATCATATAAATTCTACAAATTTAAAACACAATAACTTTAACATATGTAAATACACACTTAGTTGTTCATTACAATACCAAAACACTGTTGAGGGTATCCTCTCAGTAGGATCCCTCACAGGCATAAACTTAATAACAGACATACTTAGCGGAAATATAAAAATGATCCTTAGACACACTGGCCATAATGTCTATACTCTAATCGCCATGGATCACAGCTCGACCCCCAGCATCGGGTTCATAAGGAGTTCCATCTAACTCCTCAACAATCTCCATTTCATACAGAGTTCTGTCCATCTCCTCAGCAACATAACCCTCCATCGGGTCTTCTAACGTAAACCAAAGTAACCCACAAAAATACAGAAACATAGGGAATAAGAAACAGTTCTATCATCAAAAAGCGGAAAAGTGTCATTGTAAATCATACAGTAATTGTCACAGACAAACAACGCACATAACTAATAGATCACCGTCAAGTTAATATATCATCGTCTACCTCCAATCTCATGCTACTCAAAGACACCATAGTTGCACACCTATTTCCTAAGGTGGAAGTGGTCTCACGAGAACTCTTGAGTTTTACGTGTATTATATTACCAATATACACGGTGTATTATATTACCAATACACAGAAGTGTTTTACACAGAAATGTTTTATGTGTATTATATTACCAATACACGGTGTATTATATTACCAATACACAGATGTCCTTGCGTATTATATTACCAATACACTTTTGTCTTTGTGTATTATATTACCAATACACTTTTGTCCTTGTGCATTATATTACCAATACACGGTTGTGGACAACAACACCTATACTTGAATCTCACCAACCTGTTTTAACAACATCCTAGTGCCTTAACCTTCCATTAGAACTTGACACATATTCTATGCCATAACACCTCTTTAACATACATCATCTAGGTTAGGCACTTCTAAATCATCATTATCCTCACACCCAAAACAATCATCTCTTAGACAACATGTATATCTTTGCTTAAAAACCACTAAGCATAATAATACAAACCAGATAGATCATGCATAACACAATATCAATCAAAATATACCCATATCACAAACATATCACAAAATTAATTCAATAAAGGTAATAAAATCAAATCAACCATCAACAATATAAAATCAATCTAATATCGATAAACCTACAATCCCCGAATCGCCATTGGTTTTTCAGAAATGGTTTCCAATGTGATTTTGGTCTTGTTGATTACTCGACTACTAGTAGGGTTTAGGTTGCCCTACACAATTATTATATAATCTACTAATCCATTCCGACGATAGGTTGGTTCTTTCCCCCACCTGGGTTATCACCTGACTCTCGAACTCGAAGCTCCTCGTTGTCACACCACTAAGTACTAACTCCACCTTCTGTGAAGGTAAGGAGATTAGATGCTCGAAGAGGTATACCACGAACGTCCTCATTTCCTCCGTGATGGAAGTCTAAGGTTATGAACACAAAATCACAAGTTAAAATCAAACAAGAACACTAAACCACATGGTATAGGTTTGGCCAAGACTAGTTCTTAGGGTTGGAGATTCCCAAAAATTATGTAACTCATGGATTTATGATCCTTAAGTGTTAGGAGTTCATAAACAATGATCACTTAACAAAGTTGAATTAAAATCCCACTAAGTTATAAACTTAGGGTATTCGGCCAAGGTTAGTAAAATAGGCTAGCATTCACTAAACTTTCCAATCTCTTAGGTTTAGCATCCATATGTATTAAGGAGCTCAAAACCATGATCATTTTGGAAAAGTAAGAACAAAGTATCCTAGGTCCATAACCTTCTAGGTTCGGCCTTCATAGGATTTATAGGTTAGAAATCCTTAAACTTTCCAATCTCTTAGACTTAGCATCCAAATATCTTATGGAGCTCAAGTCCATGATCATTTTGGAAAACAATGGAAACTTAAACATTCCAATCTCTTAGACTTAGCATCCAAATATCTTATGGAGCTCAAATCCATGATCATCTTGGAAAACAATGGAAACTTAAACATTCCAATCTCTTAGACTTAGCATCCAAATATCTTATGGATCTCAACTCCATGATCATCTTGGAAAAATGAAAGTAATATATCCTAGCTTTAATAACATAGAATAAACAAGTTAGAAATCCTTAAACTTTCCAATCTCTTAGACTTAGCATGCAAATATCTTATGGAGCTTAAGTCCATGAACATTTTGGAAAAATAAAAACTCACACATCCTAGCACGTAAACACTAAGTTTCGGCCATCATAGGATGATGAGGAAAATATTCTTTGTTTAACAATAACTCTTAGGTTTAAAATCACAAGTTATTAAGAGTTCTAAATCCATGATCATACTTGGAAAGTTGAAACATAGTATACTAGGCTTACTTATTCATATTTTCAGCCATCATAGGAACAAGCTATCAAAACTTCCAAGATTTATAGATTTAAGATCAATGGATAGTTAGAAACTCAAACACATGATCATATTCCAAAAGTTGAAACAAAAACTTCCTAGGTCACAAATGCAAGCATTCTGCCTTCATTGGAAGAGATAGGTAGAGATTTTTGTTTTACACAACCTCTTAGTATGTGAAAATATAAGTTAATACCAGACTATAGAAAGTGGTTTCAACTCAAAAGGAGTTTTCTACCATTTTAGAGAGATTTTAGAAGTTTAAAGCATATAAAGAACACATAAAGCAAACTAAGAAATAAAAGATTAAACTTGCAAAAAGATTCATATGAGAGCATTACTGTTAGTATAAGGAAGAACTTTAATGAAGAACTCAAGTGGAAAATACTAATAAAAATGGAAGCTTTAAGTGTTTGAAGAAAGAAGAAATGGAAGAAGTTGCAGAAGTATGAAGATGGAGGAAGAAAATGAGAGAATGAAGATGAGTGATGATTATATAGAGGAGGGAGAGGGGAGCACGAAATTTTGGATAGAGGATGAGCTTGGAGAGCAAGTTTTGACCTTGCGCCTTGTTTGGTTGAAGAGGAAAGAGAAAATTAGGTTTTTAGAATATAATATGATATATTTCAAAAAGTCCATCATGACCACTTTTTAGGAGGTAGCTTAGGCCATACCTCTAGTGAGTCACCTCACTCCCTCATGTCACCTCAAGCCTTTTATGTGTCCTATTCTGCTCCATTTCGTACCCGGTTGCATTTCCGATCGTAATTCTTCCGACGTTTTCGCCCGAATAAAATATTTTATTTTATTTTTGAACGATAATTTTCAAAATAACCAAAGTTTAAGGAAACATAATAAAAACACTAACTATCTCGTTCATGGGTCAAAATTATGTTTTCTGCACAATATACTTGTACCGACAGTGAAAACGCAGACCGGCTTTCGTCTGAATTTTCAACCGAAAATTTTACCGTAACCCTCTACCATAAAGTATACTATGAATATTTTTTTTTTATTCAAAAACACTTTTTAACTCTTAGATTAAAATATAATTAATTATATTTTAACCGGTTGAACATCATAATTAAAATCAGGTTGTTACAGAAAGCTCCTTTGAATTACTCATCCCAAACTTCTTGAGAAGCTCTTTACAATATTTGGATTGGTTGATGAAAATTCCTTCCTTTGATTGCTTGATTTGCAACCCAAGAAAGTAGTTGAGCTCCCCCATCATTGACATTTCAAATTCGCTTTGCATAATTTTTGAAAATCCTTGTACAAGGCTTCGTTAGTTCACCAAATATTATATCATCCACATAGATTTGCACAAGTAAGATGTCATGCTTTTTGTTTTTAATAAAAAGTGTGGTATCAATTTTTCCTCTTTGAAAACCATTTTCAAGTAGGAATTTACTTAGGCGTTCATATCAAGCCATAGGGGCTTGCTTTAAACCATACAAAGCCTTTTTCAATTTGAAAACATGATTTGGAAATTCAAAATTTATAAAACCAGGAGGTTGATCCACATAAACTTCTTCTGATGCTTAAATTTAGGAGAATGTGGCCAATAGGGACAGTTTTGTATAATGTTCGAGTTGTAGCTTATAAATACCAAGTGTAAATATGAGAAAGGTATGAATACAATCAAACAAGTTTATTCTCAATTTTATTGCTTTCAGTTTTATTTTTCGTAATTTAGCTTAGTTCTCTCACTTTTCACAATAAACACTCTTTGGAGTAGCTTAGGAACCTGCAAGTTAGGAGACAGAATCCCTATTCTAACGTCATCGACTGATAAGGGAAACATTGTTATTTGAACTTAGTCGAGGTCACAACTAATTTTACTTAACCAGATAACAATTTTTGGCACATCTAGTGGGACCAGTGAAGGTGAGCGAATTGGGAAGTTTGCTTCTCATGGTCAAGACTTCAATTGGCGCATGCACTTGCGCTCTGGAAAACAATTGAGTAACATGGATCCACAACAGAAACCAAAGAATGGAGGGAATAAGCATACCGAAGTACAACCTACTTTGGGGAATGCCAGTATCCTTTCAATCATCACCCAGTACTCCTGCGTCGAGTAACACACCTGCAAACCAAAAAGCGGGAACATCAACAGTGGTAGAAGGGGCTGAGCCAAGTCAGTCGATGGTGGTAACAGTCCATGGTGTGAAATGATATCCAAATGGAAGACTTGAGGCCAGGTTCTACGGAAAATTCGGCTACCTCGGCCAATCTAGGGCATCCGAATCCTCCTCAGATGAACCCTCCACTGGGAGGACACGCTGGTTATGGTATGCCACAAGTTCAGGCAGCACCATCTGTTAAGTCATAAAGCGTCTTACTCGTCATGCATCTGACTCACACTCCTATGGCAATTGTGTGTTTTGATGAACCCAAACATTAAGTAATTGATTTTACATTGAACCATCTAAACGTTGCTAATCATCTACTTGAGTTATGCAGCCAAAGCATTCTATCTTAGCAGAACAAGTCAACAAAATATTATGAAAGAATCAAATGGTTGTATACAAAGCTTCTGAAGTACAATGCGTCTGAAGCCTGACTCGCTGAAGCCTACATCGACATCTTTCAGACTTATCAAACTATGAAGAAGAATAGCTAGCAGCAGTATCAAAGCAAAGCATTCAATGATTGTCATCTTCACTGAAAGCTAAAGGAAAAGGACTTATTCATTCATAAGCAAACGAAAGAATAGAAAGTATCAAGCAATATTCTTATGGAAGACTGTTCGTTCTTACTTGATTGACTATGCTTAAGACCAAGAAGCATGAAGAAGTTATCAGTCAGAGTAATGATTAAAATATTCGAAGAATACAAACACTATCTTCTGAAGTAAGTTGAAAGAAGAAGAAGGATCAAGATTACAAATCATAAAGTCTCACTTCAATGAAGCATCTATCTCTCTCAGTATGCGTCTAAGCCTCTGACAAAGTCAGAACCACTTGTCTGTCAGATTAACATGTTTGATTCAAAAGATATTCAAACATCCACAAGCTTAGAAGATGTGAAACACTAAGTTACCTCTGTGTTATTGAAGCACGAGCCAATGAGAAAAGCTCTTTATGAAGGAATCACTTAATCTCTAATTCAAAAGTAAAGAGTGATTTGAAATATAGTTAATTTAACATGAAAGAAGTTTATTAATATATTTCTTGTCTTCAATCGAAATCAGAGAAGGAGAAAAGACAAAAGGGCAAAGCTACAGAAAAGCATTCCTTATGTTAGTAAGAGAAAAGCAATTTTTTTTGAGCCTTTCTAAGTGTTACACAAATAAGGAAAGAACGATGCCCAAAGCTAGAAAAGCATAACTGCTATACTCATATGTCAATAAGGAATCTCCAACGTTCTACAAAGCATTTATTATCAAGTCATAACGACTATTTCCTGAAGAACAAAGCTGAAGACTCTCAAATGCATCTCAACGAATCTTTGTGATCAAGTATAAATAGAAGAAGTCGAAGACTGAACAATAAGTGATGTGATATCGTGATAAGCAACAAGAGAAATTACTCATCAGTTGAAAAGCTATATTACTAAAAGAACAGTACTCATCTTATCAAATCAATAGCTGAAACCTCTCATCACTCACATATCTTCTTCATACTTTGAAAGGCATATATTCTAAGAGCCACTTTCATTCACTTATTTTGTTTTGTGCTTCTTAAACTCTGATTTTCAAAAACACTATTCAACCCCCTTCTAGTGTTGTTTTGTGCCATTTCAGTTGGTATCAGAGCTCAGCCTTTGGGTTGAGCACCTCACAGTGTAGAGGAAAAGATTCTAAAGAATGGCAAGTGAAGCAGCCTCAAGCAACAATATGTACAATCAGGGTACATATCTCAGCAAACCACCTATGTTCAGTGGAAAAGACTATAAGTACTGGAGGAGTAAAATGAGAATGTTCATAGAGTCAACTGATCTAGATTTATGGGAAATCATAGCTCAAGGTCCTTATAATCCAACTGATGAAAATGGAATTGTTATTCCTAGAAGAAGATGGACATCAGAACACAAAAATATGGTTCAACTTAATGCCAAAGCAAAATATCTTCTTGTATATTCTCTTAGCAGGTCTGAATATGATAAAGTCAGTAGCTGTGAAACAGTCAAAGATATCTGGATCAGACTAGAAGAACTATATGATGAAGATGTTGTTGTCAAAGAAACATCTTAAGAAAGATCAGTTAACAATGTTGACAAGCTTCCATCTTCAAATACACAATAGATCAATATTCTCAAAATGATGATGAAGATGAAGAAGTTTTTGAAGCAACCATAAAGATGAGAAGATTCTGGAATAAAATAAGAGCTAAGAAAGTAGCAATCAAAATAGCAGGTGATACAATTCCACCTCTCAAAAAGATGATCACTTGGGAAGATCTGGACAAAGAATCAGATGAAGAGCTCAAATGTCTACTTGGAGACACTGACTCGGATTATGAGGTAAATTCTGAATTTGAGGATTTACAAATGCCTATCATGAACTTCTCAGTGAATCTAACTATATTGTTGATAAGTTCAAAGAACTTAAGAAAAAGTATGTGAAGCTCACTAAGGAGCATGAACAGAAAAATCTTGAGGTCAATGAACTGATATTAGAAAACAGAAAGCTCAAGGCAGAAATGCTTAGAGTTGAGATCATTACTGAAACACCATCATCTGAAGAAGTTGTGAAACTTCAACGGAAAGTGGAAGAGCTTACTAATGATCTTGCTAGATTTGTCAATGGCAAGAACACCCTGATGAAACTTCTCGAAAGTCAAAGGTCTAGTTTTGACAAAACTGGTATTGGTTACATTGAAGAGAATCATGATAAAGTATCTGGAAAACTCTCAGATAATGTGAAAATTCCTATTAAACCCTCTTTTGATATATCATGTACTTTTTATGGTAAATCTGGACATATCATGTCCAAGTGCTTTCACAAAAGAAAAGTCAAGTCTTCACAGACTAAAATAACTAACAAAAGTGGACCCAAAAATGTATGGGTACCAAAGCACCTTATAATTCCTCTTGCAGATTTATTGAGTAGAACAAAGAAGACTCATTTAATAGAGATTGGAAAATGGACTCTCACAACTCACAATTAGAAAAGAGAATATATTCCAAAGGCTCCAATTTAAGCAAGAGCATATCAGAGAAAAAGATAGACAATAAAAGAGGTCAGTGATTTTCGAGACAAAACACTTACAAGTAAGTATTTAAAATCTTATTTTAATAACTTTATGTGTGAATATTTGATTAATGTGTCTGTTAGTTTAAAACCTGTCTGATACGACGTGGACCCTCTTTAAGACTGAGAAAGACACAATTAATTTCAAAATTCTCGAATGACTTAGTGGGAAGTTAATGAGATAACGTTTCACTCCCTTCGGCTAGTTTCTCTCTCCGCACGTCAGCATCATAAATGACAAAGTGTTTTTCTTAAACATCTCCCTCATACACAACCGTTCACCTTCAGTCTCCTCTCTCCCTAAAGTTTCTACCTTTCACCCTTCTTCTGCCCTAATCTGTCTTCACCTTCTTGCCCAAATGGCTTCCAGGAGATCATCAAACTCTTCTGCTATCCCTAATATGGAAGATTCTGAAGCGAGGAAGTTGGCTATAGAATCTCAAGGTGAGGATCGCCACAAGGGTCTTGGACTCTTGATAAGATCAAAGGGGTTGGCTCAATGAAGAACCCAAGAGAAAACACTCTCACAATTGGTAAAAACCAAATTGAACATCAAAGTTGTATTTCATCATGTAATAGGTGTGTACATATAGCATAGGGAAAGAAAACAAAAGGTCATCATAAGATGACATAACTCCTAATAACTGGACATAACTCTCCACTAAGTGGCTATTAAAATAACATAACTATCCTACTTAAGAAAATAATAAAAATGATGTATCACTTCTAAAAAGGAGTTACTTAGGCATGTAAGCTAAAAGTTAACCTCCTAAGAACTCAAACTCGTCCAAAAATTTGTGTCAAACTTCCAGCCCATTATTCACCATGATAGAGGCTGAATATGGTCAAGAGGCTTGAGATATGATTTGTAGATAATTTCCTAATCTTTCCAACAAACCAAAGAATACATCCATTGGAGATATGTAGCTCAAGATACAGCCAAAACAAGCATACAGATTCAACACAATGAAAATAAAATTTTCATCAAAAATTAATTTGGCATTAAATTGGGTATCATTCTTGGTTTGCATCAAAAGAGTATGAAAACAAGGAAGAAGTTAATCTAACTCTGTTCTGAGACAGACTCATGGAAAGCAAGTTTGTTCGGTCTCTTCTACCAAAGGCAAGGTTTTTACATCTTCTCTTAACTAGGTGTGTGACTCCAAGAAAAGGTTCCGTAAATGTTATTTCTAGAGCTGATAAGTATGCTTTATATTGACTTCTTCAGTTTAGGAAAGTAGATATAAATGATCTTATCTTCAATCATATGCTTAAGATAGTTAATGGAAATAAGACATGCTATCCTTATGCTATGCTCTTGACAAGCTTGATAAGGAATAAGGGAACCGTCTTAAGTTCTGAAGTTATGAATCATATTCCTGTTATTTCAGTAAGAACTCTTATAGAACTGGAAATGAAGACTGAATCTGGAAATGATTTCATAATTGCTGAAAACCCTGTTGAAGAAGTAGCCCCTGAAAGAGTCTCTGAGGACTCAGATGATGACAAGGCCATAGCTTGTATTGTGAATAGAAAAAGAAAGAAAGTGTCAGTGGCTGAGAACAGTAGGAAGAAAAAAAAAGTAAAGTGATACAAACCAAGAATGATGTCCAATTTAAGGCCAAATTAATTTTTGATAATGATACAAGCCAAGAAGAATGATGTCCAATTTAAGGGGAAAATAAAATTTTTGATAACGATACAAACCAAGAATGATGTCCAATTTAAGGCCAAATTAATTTTTGATGAAAATTTTATTTTCAATGTGATGAACTCGTATACTTGTTTTGGTTGTATCTTGAGCTACAGATCTCCGATTGATGTATTCTTTGGTTCGTTGGAAAGCTTAGGAAATTATCTACAAATCATATGTCAATCCTCTTGACCTGGTTCGGCTTCTATCATTGTGAAAAATGGGCTGAAAGTTTCTGACGAATTTTGGACATGATTGAGCTTCAAAGGAGGGTGACTTTTAGCTTGCATGTCTAAGTAACTCCTTTTTAGATGTTATGGATCATTTTTATTATTTTTCTTAAGTATGGTAGTAACTCCAAGTAGTGGAGAGTTAAGTCTTTAATTAGCCACTTAGTGGTTAGTAAATGTTTTTATTAATCCATTAGTGCAATAGTTATATTTAGTTATGTTAGGGGTTATGTCATCTTATGATGACCTTTGGTTTTTCTTTCCCTATGCTATATGTACCCACGTATTACATGATGAAATACTACTTTGATGTTCAATTTGGTTTTTACCAATTGTGAGAGTGTTCTCTCTTGGGTTCTTCATTGAGTCAACTCCTTTGATCTTATCAAGAGTCCAAGACCCTTGTGGCGATCCTCACCTTGGCTTATCAATTCCCTTGGAATTGTGGCACCTACCTTCCATTCCTCATCTTATCCATTTTTGTATTTCTTCTTCTTCTTGAATTTTGCTTGGCCACTCAAGGATAGATCCAAAAATTTACATGCTCCTTTTTAGGATCATATCATTTGGTATCTAGAGTCATCCTTCCTATAGTGACCTTTGATTTTGTTTTTCAATTTTTCCGGAAGTTTGAATTTTTCTTAGTGGGTTCTTCATGGAGTCACTAATGAAGAAAAATGATGCCAAGCAAAGGGAGGATCTTTTCTATTCTAGATGCTATGTGAAGGAGAAGATATGTAGCTTGCTTATTGATAGAAAGGGTTACATCAACCTAGCTAGTACCACCATGGTGCAAAAGTTGGAACTTGCTCTTATAGAGCATCCACAACCGTATGTCATTTGGAGCATCCCGGAGTTTAGTGATCTCGGTGACGTGATGGTGAAAAAACAAGTACGAGTATCATTCCAGATTGGGAGATATGAAGATGTGTTATGTGATGTGGTGCCCATGGAAACGAGGCACTTGTTACTTGGCCGTCCTTGGAGGGTTGAACGACAAGCGAGATATGATGTCAACATAACAAGTACTCATTTGTATTTAATAATCTTAAAATTACTCTTAGACCACTGTCACCAAAACAAGTGTATGAAGATCAAATGCACTTGAAAGGAGAGAGTGAGAAAAGAAAATTGAGTGATAAAAAAATAACGGAAGAGGGTTCGGTGAATGAGGAAAATAAAAAGGTAAAATTTGAGAGTATATTTTAAGAGAAAGAAAAGAAAGATGAAAGTATGGAAGAGAATGAGGAAAAAGAAAAATATGAGAGCAAAAAAGAAAGTGAGGAGAAAAAAGAAAACGTGAATACTTGTTTTGATGGTATTCCTAATTCTTTGCCTAGTTGTGTTGATTCTCTTTTGAAGGAAATTGAGTTTGTTCCTCCAAAGGAAGCTTGCAAGACATTCAATGATATTGAAGATTTGATTCCAAAGGAAGTTTGCAAGACAACCGATGCAATTAAAGATTTAATCCCAAAGGAAGCACCCCATGATTTGGGAACTTGCATGGCCTCTCAAAAGTATTTTGTTCATTTGGTTCATAATCACAACAATTTTGAGGAATTTGTTGGGATGTTGATTGTATAAGATGGAAATGTGTTACGCCTACTTGCTACATTTGATGATTTCTATCAATTTCCATTTGACCCCGGAGGATAAAGATGATTCCTTTAGGCAATAAATTCGAGGTCGAATTCTCTTCAAGAGGGAGGGAATGATACAAACCAAGAACGATGTCCAATTTAAGGCCAAATTAATTTTTGATAATGATACAAACCAAGAATGATGTCCAATTTAAGGCCAAATTAATTTTTGATGAAAATTTTATTTTCAATGTGATGAACTCATATACTTATTTTGGTTGTATCTTGAGCTACAGATCTCCGATTGATGCATTCTTTGGTTCGTTTGAAATCTTAGGAAATTATCTACAAATAATATCTGAATCCTCTTGACCTGGTTCGGCTTCTATCATGGTGAAAAACGGGCGGAAAGTTTCTGACGAATTTTGGACATGATTGAGCTTTAAAGGAGGGTGACTTTTGACTTGCATGCCTAAGTAACTCCTTTTTAGATGTTATGGATCATTTTTATTATTTTGCTTAAGTATGTTAGTAACCCCAATTAGTGGAGAGTTAAGTATTTAATTAGCCACTTAGTGGTTAGTAAATGTTTTTATTAGTCCATTAGTGCAATAGTTATATTCAGTTATGTTAGGGGTTATGTCATCTTATGATGACCTTTGGTTTTTCTTTCCCTATGCTATATGTACCCACCTACTACATGATGAAATACAACTTTGATGTTCAATTTGGTTTTTACCAATTGTGATAGTATTCTCTCTTGGGTTTTTCATTGAGCCAACCCCTTTGATCTTATCAAGAGTCCAAGACCCTTGTGGCGATCCTCACCTTGGCTTATCAATTCCCTTGGAATTGTGGTGCCTACCTTCCATTCCTCATCTTATCCATTTTTGTATTTCTTCTTCATATTTTTGGTTGTCACTCAAGGATAGATCCGTATTTTCATATGTTCCTTATTAGGATCATATCATAAAGAAACCTAAGTCTGGAGAACCATTAGTCTTAGTAACTAAATCTGTATCTGAATTAGTTGTTGGCGTGTCTGATTGTTTCAACAAAAACAAAAGATTACCAAGAAAAATAAAAGGAGGAAGGACTGACAAAGAGGAATGAAGATTAAGTAAAGGCATCAAAATCTGTGAACCAAGGAATGAAGAAACTGTGGAGAAAAGGCTGTCTGAACTAGAAGTAGAACAAGAAGAAGAAGAAATGCAACAAGAAGAGATTGTTGAAGAATCCGAGGAAGAAAGAAGAAAAAGACTGAATGAGTTTGATCAAAGTTGGGAAAAGTACAACCTTGGCTTGTGCATGAGGTACAGACAAATTCAAGATACTACACCACATCCAATGAAAACAATTGGTGAAGTTTCTGAAAAAGAGTTTGAAGCAGCAATGACCAAGAGAAAGAAGAAGCCAGTAAAGGCAAGGAAATTTATTGCAAACGATACTCATGTCCACATTCCAAGATTTCTTTTGGATGACACTTAGAGGAAAGATCTCAAGAGAAAGATTGATAAGAAAACTTGCACTCCAAGAGATGTGGCAGTGTATCTAGAAGACGAGAAGGGTCAATGGGATGTAGAGTCATCTGGATCTGGGTTGACAGAATATCATAAATGGAAGACTCCCACTTAGAATGAAAGGATCGACTTTGTTGCTTTGCAACATTTTGGGTACGTTGGACCCTCACAACCCTTACCTTTCTATACCATAGTGACACACTCTATAATTAATAGATTGAGTCTGTGGTGTAGAACTCCTGTTTATGAAGAATATGTAGCTGGAAACCACCCTTCCTTGCACCAATTCATGTGTCTGAACTCTCTGCACCACTTCATATGCTCCATTTTTAACACTTTTTTTTGTGTTAAGATTTGTCACTATTCTGTTTGAAAACTGTTTTTCAAATCTGGTTATCACATCTGAACCAAATTTATCTGATATTGAGGATGAATACTATGCTCATGTACCTCAAGTTTTTTTATTTGTGTCTACTCCATCCTTGATTAACTTCTCTACAACAATTCCGTCTGTGATTAATCTCTTTGAAGAAGAAACAAGGAATGTGTTGGTTGTATCTTCTGAGCAAACTTTAGTAGAGGAAGCTCTACAATGTGCTGAATTTGTAATGGGAGAAGCTATGATTGTTGAAGTTTCTGAAACAAGTTTGGTATCTCTCTCTGCTCCTAATGTGTTGTCTGCAACCTCTTCAAATCTCCTACTTCTGCCATGGTATGATAACTACCATGAGGCAATGATTTCTAATGAAGATATTGTTGAAGCTACCCCTATCCCTGAAGTCTCAGTGCACCCAAGAGAAGAAGTCCCGCTGCTAGAAGAGCAAGCTAATCAACATGAACCAAGAACTGAACCGAATCCTGCAGTTGTCACTGATCCTGTAGCCAGAGCAGAACTGCGTGGAATGCGCCATGAAATGAAACAAGTCGTGACTCTTCTACACAAAATTATTGAAAAGATGAACTAATTTGTCTTTCGATGATGTTCCTAATTCACCCTATTTCTGATCTTATGTTTTAAATATATGTCTTTGTTTAAGCCGTTTTTGTGGACTCATTATGTTTTGATAACTTTTTGAGCCTCCGGTTGGACTCATATTTATCTAATTGCTGGCTAATGTTTATTTTATATCCGTGTGTTAGTACAGATTGTTGTGTTATTTATCAACCTTACTTGTATGTTTTCTAGCAAAATGCCTCCCCAAAAAGTACCAAAGTACCAAAAAGTAGCAAAATGCCAAAAGGGGGAGAACATAAAGCAACATAGCAACTTAAAGCAAAAGAAAATAGGTTTAAAAAGAGCAAGAATGGATATTAGGATAAAACTCTTCGTTGTTTTAATTATAGCATAAGTTTAGGGGGAGTCTCTAAACTTTCTTGGAAACAAAATGTTTTGATAATCTGCTATTTGCTAGTGCTAAAGTTTTTTCATCTTTGTCTCTGTTGCTTGTTCAATATAAAATCTTATGGAATGTTTGTCATCATCAAAAAAGGGGAGAATGTTAAGTAATAAAGTGTCTGACTCGTCATGCGTCTGACTCACACTCATGTGGCCCTTGTGTGTTTTGATGAACCCAAACATTAACTAATTGATTTTACATCGAACCATCTGAACGTTGCTAATTATCTACTTGAGTTATGTAGCCAAAGCATTCTATCATAGCAGAACAAGTCAACAAAAGATTATGAAAGAATTAAATCGTTGCATACAAGCGTCTGAAGTACAATGCATCTGAAGCCTGACTCACTGAAGCGTACATCAACATCTTTCAGACTTATCAAACTATGAAAAAGAATAGCTAACAGCAGTATCAAAGCAAAACAATCAATGATTGTCATCTTCATTGAAAGCTAAAGGAAAATGACTTATTCATTCATAAGCAAATGAAAGAATAGAAAGTATCAAGAAATATTCTTATGGAAGATTGTTCGTTCTTACTCGACTGATTATGCTTACGACGAAGAAGCATGAAGAAGTTATCAGTCAGAGTAATGATCAAAATATTCGAAGAATACAAACACTATCTTCGGAATTAAGTTGAAAGAAGAAGAAGGATCAAGATTAAAGATCATAAAGTCTCACTTCGATGAAGCGTCTATCTCTCTCAGTATGCGTCTAAGCCTCTGACAACGTTAGAACCACTTGTCTATCAGATTAACATTTTTTATTCAAAAGATATTAAACATCCACAAGCTTAGAAGATGTGAAACACTAAGTCACCTTTGTGTTTGAGAAAAGCTCTCTATGAAGGAATCACTTAATCTATGATTCAAAAGTAAAGAGTGATTTCAAATATAGTTAATTTAAATTGAAAGAAGTTCATTAATATATTTCTTATCTTCAATTGAATCAGAGAAACGAGAAAAGACAAAAGGGCAAAACTACAGAAAAGCATTCCTTATGTTAGTAAGAGAAAAGCTACTTTATCTGAGCCTTTCTAAGTGTTACACAAATAAGGAAAGAATGCTGCCCAAAGCCAGAAAAGCATATCTGCTATACTCTGAGGTCAACAAGGAATCTCCAACGTTCTTCAAAACATTTATTATCAAGTCAGAACGCCTATTTCCTAAAGAACAAAGCTGAAGACTCTCAAATGCATCTCAACGGATCTTTGTGATCAAGTATAAATAGAAGAAGTCGAAGACTGAACAATAAGTGATGTGATACAGTGATAAGAAACAAGTGAAATTACTCATCAATTGAAAAGCTATATCACTAAAAGAATAGTACTCATCTTATTAAATCAATAGCTGAAAGCTCTCATCACTCACATATCTTCTTCACACTCTGAAAAATCATTTGAAGAAGAACGCATCTGCAACTCACCAAGTTCCAAGTTCATATTCATTCTCTGTAGTGTTTAAAGATTGGTTGAATTTCTTTGTAACTTTGAAGCTGTGGTTCAAAACTCTCTCAAAACTCTGAGCCTGAAGAGGCTTGTTTCAAGAATACTTGTTAAGACTAAAGAGGCTAGGTGTGCAAACAATACTTGTGGTTGAGCCTGGAGAGGCTAGGTGTGCAAATAATACTCGTCTTTAACCTTGATCAGTTATAGTGTTAAAACTTGGTAAAGCCAAGGACTGAATGTAGCCCAAGGTTTATGGGTGAACCAGGATAAATCTGAGTATACTCTCTCTCCATTCTTCACTTTATTATTCAATTATTTAACTGTTTTAAGTAACTAACTCGGGCGTGTTATATAGTTGCTGATCAGTGTGTTGTGAAAGGCATCTGTTCTAAGAGCCACTATCATTCACTAATTTTGTTTTGTGCTTCTTAAACTCTGATTTTCGAAAATACTATTCAACCCCCCTTCTAGTGTTGTTTTGTGCCATTTCACCATCATGTATGGTACAGTTGAATGTAGTGCAGCAGGTACCATCTCATATTCCTTTGTATTCTGATATGACAATGCCCACTACTAATTCTTCAAGTTTTCCTGTGGGACGTGATGATTTCCATTCTAACATACAACATAGATAGGTTTCAACGGCTATGAGGTCACCGGGAATTGTCGGGTCGTTGGGGATGCCTTACCTGGGACTAAATGCTTCGGCAAGTGGGACCAGTATTCAGGCAGTCACACCAGATCAAACCTTGTGTCCAGCCACGGGCTATGAAGGAACACAGACTAAGCCATTTGGTAACTATGTGGGGGAGCAGCAATGGAATGTGGTTCCACCTTCCGTGGCTGGTTTGCTATTCGGACAAACTATGCCAGAGCAGCCCCCTTATAGTAATTTGGGTTCGGTTCCTCAACGAGGAGTTTTGTGCAAGACACCAGGGGAGTATTCGGGTGAGTAGATATGGAATTATTTTGCACCTCATGCTGGATATTTCTCGACTGTCCAAGGGATGCAATACAGGGTTCCGAAAGGTTACACAAATGAGCAGCAATGGACTAGTAATCCACCTCAGATTGGTAATGTAGCCAGGAATTCATACACGCCAGAATATGGTTATCAAAATCCTTACCAGGGGTTATCTATTCCTTTTGGGCAGCCAGTCGTTGGGGGGAACCTCCCCCAAGGAATGGCAGCCGATTGCAGGCCTCTCGGATCTCATCTAATCGATCCCAATATGATTGCTGAGACTATCAAGAAGTATTTTGGCGTTCAACTGAAGCCATTAGACAGACCTGTCTTTAAGAAGCCCTACCCCGAGTGGGTAGATAAGATGATGTCCTTGCCGAGGGGCTTCCAAACTCCAGATTTCATGACGTTCTCGGGAGATGATGGAAAATCCACAATGGAGCACATTGGTAGGTTCACGGCTTAGTGTGGTAAGGTGAATCAGAATGAATAAGTTAAATTGCAGTTGTTCCCTCTCTCTCTGACAGGGACTGCTTTTACTTGGTATTCTTCCTTGCCACCCAATTTTGTATAAAATTGAACTGATATGCAAAGATGTTTCCATGGCAAGTTCCATAGACCTCAGTCGAAAGTTACCGCAGCAGACGTAATGAATTTGAAACAACAAGTCGATGAGCCAGTCGCAGAATTCATTGAAAGGCTTAGGAAGTTGAGGAGTCGTTGCAGTGTGCAATTCCCAGAATCAGAATGTGCTTCTATGGCCATAAGCAATATGCACCCTAAAGTAAGTGAAAAATTGGTGGCTCAGCGGTTCCTGGACTTGGATCAGCTAGCTTCTGTACTAACTCAGGTAGAAAAATTCATCATTAAAAAGGAACAAAGGAGATCCAGCGGGAATAGGGGGCTCATTTGATATCCATTGTAGATGCTGAAGGCTTGAACGACATAATGGAACCTTCAGCCGATTCCACGGCTGACATTATGGCAGCCGAGATCCTCAAAGGGAAACCTTATTCTTGTCCTGCCTTGAGGGCTGCTAAAGGCAAATAAGTAGACACCCAAGAGCATAAGATAGAGTATTCTTTTGATATATCGAAAGCTGACCAGATTTTCGACTATTTACTCAAAGACAAACAAATTCGTTTAGTCAAGGGTCACAAAATTCCATGGGCAGATGAATTAAAGGGTAAGAAATATTGTAAATGGCATAATTCCTATAGCCACTTCATAGTGAATTATGTAGTTTTCAGGAAGGCTATCGAGAAGGCAGTAAAGGACGAAAGATTTAAGTTATCCAATAAGACTGTGGCTGAAATGGGCATGAACATAGATACATTTACAAACATAGTCATTTACATGGTCTCCGTTTCTGAAGGGTCTGGCTCACCATATAAGAAATGGAATCAGTCGAACCATCATCAAGGGAGGATAAAGAAAACAACTGAAACACGAGGGAATGCAAGTTCTCAGCCGAGGCCAGTGGAAGAAATCTGAAGCCAAATGTATTCGAGATGTTGGGAACTCCTAGTGTGATAGCCGTTAAGAAATCAATTCCTCATAAGATATCAGGGAATGCACAACCCCAAAGTCCCGGTGTTTTCAGCAGGTTGATTAACCCAAAAACTAACAGTAGTGTTGAGGGCTTGAGTACGCAGTTTGAAGGGCATACTATTCAGCCCCGAAGGTATCATCAGTATAGGCCTGGGGGCAGAGTGGCTAATCAAGGTAAATTGGATGATAAAGGAAAGCTGCCAATGATTGATGAAAGCCCTATCCCATAGGGTAAACGACATGTAGCTGAAATGAGTAAGACAGGAGGAATGACATCTCTAAGGGTAATTGTCAGAAACGAAGAAGACATGAAACCACAAAGGACAGTCAAACCCTCGGCTAAGGTGGAAGAAGGAAAATGGCATGTGAATAAACAAGTCCGAGCGAGTAAGCCTACCAATTCCACCTCTCATCAGCTGACACACACTCAAAAAAGGAGGCAACAAAGAAAGAAATTTGTGTGGACAATGAACATGACTTTGCAAATGTTACCCGAGGCCAAGGGCAAAGATAAGAAAGATATTACATCTAGTAAGGTCAATGAGGCTTTAGAAAAGGCCTTTTTCCTCCATCATGTAGAAGAAACACAAATATGGGGGTTGGAAGAAGAAAAAACAGAATCAGAAGCACCAGAAACTCAACCATTAGATGAACAAGATGAGCAGGAGAGCGTGTTAGAGTCTTTAAATAAGGTTAACCTGATGCAGAGCCCTGCATTGGAGAAGGATGGTGACTGTTTTGAAATAAGTGGAAATACAAGAGATACATTGGCCAATGAAAAGGTTGACATGATGCCATTCTTCGAAGAATCTTGCTAGATACCCTTCTGGCTGAAGAGACCTCACCATCAGCTGAAGTGGATGTTGTGAGTATCTTTCCTAGTGAGTTATGGGCAGGGGAAGAACAACCGATTAAGTTGAAAGGAGATGTATATGCAGAAGAGATAGAATGGGTCGTTTTGTTTGATGAAGCCTTCTTAAGTCATGTGGGGATGATGTTTGACAAACCTACGGATGAGATGCCCAAGAATTTGAAGCCTCTGTATATCAAGGTACATCTGAATGGTAAAGAGATCAGTCGAGTGTTTGTAGATGGAGTGGCAGTGTTGAACGTGATGCCTGTTAGTACTCTACGGAAGTTGGGAAAAACAAAAGAAGATTTGGTGTCGACTAATATGAAGATGACCAATTTCACTGGTGAAGCAACGACTGCCTTAGGAGTGGTGGTAGCCGATGTTACAGTGGGATGAAAACATATTAGTTCTGTTTTCTTTGTGGTAGATGCCAAAACCACTTATTCAATATTATTGGGCAGAGATTGGATCCATTCGAGTAAATGTGTGCCTTCGACTCTGCATCAATGACTAATAATGTGGAATGATGGAAAAGCAGAAACAGTGTTGGCAGACAAAAATCCATTCACATCCGAGGTAAGGGCAACTGAATCCTTATTCTATTCACCGTATATGGAAACTATCGTAATACATGAAGTTTATGAAGAGGGAGTTTGGGAATCAAGTGACTTGACCTCAAATGGTTTTGCAGTAAAAATGTTGGCTGACTCACGACCTTTATACATTTTTAATGATCGGTAAACCTCGGGTTATTAAGAATCTTCTCCAACGACTGATTATGTTCACCGCTGAAAGTAAGATCATTGAAGCAGGATCAGTCGAAGGAGAGATGCAGAATGGGGTTGAGGAAGAAACTAGGGGGCAAGTTAATGACAGTAAAGATATACAGCCTTTGGTGCATGAAAAGTTGCCAACTTTTGAAGCACAAGATCCAATGATAGCAGTGAACTTAGGTTCGAATGACGAGCCGAGGATGACTAAGGTCGGTGGTTTGTTAGCCGAAACTGATAGAATCGGGTTGGTTGAGCTCATTAAACAATACAGGGACTGTTTTGCTTGGGATTACAGTGAGACACCTGGTTTGTCTAGGCAGCCGGTGGAGCATCGACTACCGATTAAGGAAGGATTCAAGACGTATAAGGAACCAGCTAGGAGGTTCAATCCAGATTTGCTTCCTAAGATCAAGGAAGAAATAGAAAGATTACTCAAAGCTGGGATTATCCGGACACTTAGGTACATTGAATGGCTCTCTAACATTGTTCCAGTGTTCAAAAAGAATGGCAAACTGAGAATTTGCACTGGTTATCAGAATCTGAACTTGGCAACACCTAAAGACGAATATGTTATGCCTATAGCCAATATGTTGGTTGATGATGTGGCAAGTAATGGGATTCTTACATTAATAGATGGACATTCAGGATATAATCATATTTATATAGCCGAAGAGGTCGTTCATAAGACTGCTTTCATATGCCCAGGTTCAATTGGAGTATTCGAGTGGTTGGTCATGTCGTTTGGATTAAAGAATACTGGAGCTACTTATCAAAGGGTTATGAATGCCATTTTCCATGAACTGATTGGGAAAAGTATGGAGGTGTACATTGATGATGTGATGGTTAAATCCATAGATGTTGAAAGACACCTACACGACTTAGAATTGGCATTCCAAAGGATGAGGTTTCATTGCTTGAAAATGATCGCAAGAGAAGTGTTCATTTGGAGTCTTGGCTGGTAATTTCTTGGGTTTTTTTGGTGCATCGGCATGACATTGAGATAGACAGAATAAAGCAAAAGCAGTGTTGGAAGTGTCATCTCCCAAAAACAAGAAAGAGTTACAGAGTCTGATAGGGAAGATTAATTTTCTAAGGAGATTTATTGCTAATTCGGCTAGGAAAATGAAGGCCTTTGCTCCATTGTTCAGGTTGAAGAATGCCGAGGAGTTTGCTTGGGGGGCCAAAACAACAAGATGCTTTTGATCAAATTAAACAGGCTTTAGCGAATCCACCTGTCTTGGTGCCCCCTATGCCAGGAAAACCTTTGAAGTTTTACATATCGGCAGTAGAAGGATCAATCAGCTGCCTTTTGGCGCAGAAAGTCGATGATGGTATTGAGAGGGTTGTCTATTATCTTAGCCTTTTGTTGAATTCGGCTGAGTCTATATATACTCCTATTGAAAAGTTATGTTTAACCTTGTTTCGTGCTTGTACAAAACTTGAATATTATTTGTTGCCTAAAGAAGTTTTAGTTTTGTGCAAGATTGATATTGTGACATATTTACTTAATAGGCTTGTCTTACAAGGTAGATTGATGAAATAGGTCAATATGTTGAGTGCATATACGTTAACCTGTGTACCATTGAAGGCTGTAAAAGGCCAAGCTGTAGCCAATTTCGTGGCTCAGCATCCCTCGGTTGATGTATTCGATTCATTTGAATAGGTTAATCATTGTATTAATCTTAAACCGTGGATCTTAACGTTTGATGGATCAAAAACGATAAAAGGAGCATGGGCTGGAGTTACAATTGTAGGACCAACTGGACAAAACTGGAAGTTTATGTGTCAGTTGCAGTCATTGTTCTAATAATCAAACCAAATACGAGGCTTGGATTATGGGACTGAGAATCCTGATATCTATAAAAGCTCAATATGTTCAGATAATGGGTGATTCTCAGTTGGTTGTTAAACAATTAACTAGGGAATATAAGTGTAACATCCCTAAGGCATTATAATATTACGAAACCACTAGCTTGTTACTAAAACATTTTGCCGATGTTGTAGTAATGGATGTTCTATGGGAACAAAATGATGAGGCTAATAACCTAGCCCAACATGCATCTAACTATAAGGAAATGAAAATCCTAGATGGTCAGACGGATGATCTGAAGTAAATAATGTCTCTTGATAGTCAGCCAGCCGAGGATTGGAGAACTGAGCTCATATATTATTTAAAGAATCCCTCGACTTAGTCAAATTACAAAGTAAGACAGAGGGATTTAAAATATTCTCTACTCAATGGAGAATTGGTAAGAAGGGGAATTGATGGAGTATATATCAGATGTGTTGGTAGTGAGGAAGCATTAAGAGTGATGGGAGAAATTCACGAAGGAATTTATGGTGCTCATAGGGCAAGGCCAGTTATGAAATGGACTTTGCATCGGATGGGGTATTATTGGCATACTGATGAGTGTGATTTCACCTCATATTTTCTTGACATTTTGCATGCATTTTCATATAGTTTAGGCATATTTAATTTCATTATTTCTTAGTTTTTACCTTGGAACGGGTAAGGCGGTTTTGTGGTGTTGTTGTGCAGGAATTGAAGATTAAAATGTTCAAGATCAACCATGATGGAGCTTGCATGAAGATGGGGCTTGAAAGCAAGAAAATGAGACAACCAGAACTGATCACGGCCTAGCCATGATGGCCATCACGGCCATGATCGAGTGGAGCTGAAAAGAAAGAATGGGAAAGTCAGAGCTGGTCACGGCCAGGCCGTGATGCCCATCACGGCCGTGACATGCCAACTGAACCAGACCCTCACAGGAAGAACAGATCACGGCTAGGCCGTGATGGTGGTCACGACCGTGACAGACCACCCAGCAAAGCAACCCCATGACAGAATCCGTCACGGCCTGGCCGTGATAGCCATCACGGCCATCACGCGTAATATATTGACCCACAGAAACTGATTTGATCTGATTTTTGTATTGGCTTGGTATTCAAGTTACCCTACCTTATAAATAGGACCTAGAG
Source organism: Sophora flavescens (assembly GCA_030762895.1). NCBI lineage: Eukaryota > Viridiplantae > Streptophyta > Magnoliopsida > Fabales > Fabaceae > Sophora > Sophora flavescens. The sequence continues at coordinate 158,751,968 of CM061063.1, read as the reverse complement.
GCTCGAAATTAGGGGACTCTACCTTAGGCAAAAATAGGATTTCTCTTCTTCTTCTTCTTCTTCTTCTTCTTCTTCTTCTTCTTCTTCTTCTTCTTCTCCTCCTCCTCCTCCTCCTCCTCCTCTCTTAGGTTTTCTTTTATGCTTCTGTTAATCAAGCTTGCTAGGTTTTCTTTTATGCTTCTGTTAATCAAGCTTGCTATGATCATGGCAATGCTTGAGTAGTAGTCTTATTTCTAGGAATTGGGGCTATGCCCAAGATTTGTTTATGGTGACGAATTGATGTTTGGTCTCTTGTTAATTTTGATTTTGTTTTCGATTTGATTTCTATTGCTTTAATTACTTGTAAATTCGGTGGCCATTTATTTGCTTGTCGTAGATACTCTAAAGAGGAACCTAGCGGTGAACTTAGGTATCGGATCTATAGGAATCAAACTTAGGACTTCAATCATGAGAGTTAGAAGTGGTCCTTCGAGGGTTCACGAATTGTCACAAAACTTAAAGGGTTCAATTTAAATTCAATTACCACGAGAGTAGGGGTTGGTTTAACTGGACAAGGTTTTTGTAACCCGAGAGGGAACATTAACTTATTAAGGATAAATTCGTCTCCAAAGCAATTTTGATAATTAACAAGGGGTAGTCAATTTGGTAACATGAACAATCTTGTTGGTAACCCAAATTCCTAGGAATCTCTTTTGATTTGAAAAAAACCCCTAATTGATTTATTTTCCTATTTTAATTTATTGTGTTCTTAAATATCTGATTTTCTAGTTAATTCTTATTACAAAAATCAATTCTTTTCCAAATCCTTTTTTATATAGTCCGATTTAATTGATTTAATAATTAATTGTTATTTGAGATCACGGTCTCTGTGGGATCGATCTTTTTATTAATTGACGATGAATCCGGTACACTTGTCGGTGACCCATCAAGGTTTTGGCACCGTTGCCGGGGACTGTGTTTTCTTAAATTTCAATTTAATTTTTAAATTGATTTTTCTGGACATTTTTTTTATTATTTAATTCTTTTTCTTGACCTCGAGATCGAAAGGACCTTTCGTAGACGTGGGAGACTACAAATACAAGGAGAGAGAGAGGTTGATTCCTATTCCACTCATGGCGAATCTATCGGATACCAAACCACTGAAGGACTACGCAACCCCAAATACTAGGGGTTTGCGTACTGGGATTGCTAGGCCAGAAATTGAGGCGGAAAACTACACTAAACCGCCTATGTTAATTGGCATGATTAGGCAACATCAATTTGGAGGATTACCCTCGGAGGACGCGACTGATTACGTGGAGACATTCTTGGAGTTCACCGATGTAATAAGAATTCATGGTGCCTCGATTGATGCTATTCGCCTCAGGTTATTCCCCTCCTCTCTGACTGGAAAGGCAAAAGCTTGGTTGAAGCAAGTGCCCGCTAATACATTGTCAACTTGGGACCAACTGGAACAGGCATTCTTGGAGAAATTCTTCCCTCCATCCAAGACAGCTTACCTACGAACTCAAATCATCGGCTTCTTCCAAAAGGACGGAGAATGCTTATCCGAAGCTTGGGATCGTTACAAAGGGTTGCTGGAGTTTTGCCCACATTATGGGCTCGGGAGGTGGTTGTTAGTGCATACCTTCTACAACGGATTGGATTACTCTTCGAAGGTGTCACTTGCCTCCTTAGCTGGTGGAGCCTTTATGAATAGACCTCTGACTGAAGCATTCAATATCATTGAAAACGTGGCCATAAACTATCACCAATGGGGTTCGGAAAGAGGTAATAACCCGAAAAAGATTTCGGGGGGTAAGTTTGAAATGAATAGCACTGATCTAATTGTGTCTAAAATTGACTCACTGAATAAACGCTTTGATAAGCTTGAAAAGGCTCATGTGAGTTCAATAGGTGCTACTAATGTTGTTTGTGAGATTTGTGGAATGCAGGGACATGACATAATGGAGTGCCCACATGGTATTGCTCCTGGATCCGGTGCTTCGGGGGAACAAATGAACTCTTGTCACAACTTCTATGACACGAACCTGAAGTTGCCAAATTATGCTCCCCCAAATCCTTACAACCAAGGAAGGAAGAATAGCCCTTATCTCTCCTATGGGAACTACAACAACACGTTGAACCACAAATTCCAGGAAGGCCAAGGTAATAGGAAACCCGCATCGGGGTATCCTCAGGTACAAAAGTCTAAACTTGAGTCTCTTTTGGAAAATTTTGTGGAAACTCAAACAAAGCAAAATGAAGAGTTTAGGCAACAAGGTAGGGCAGTCAATGAGGCAATAAAAGAGTTAGCATCTAAGGTAGATAACTTAGCCATCCATAATAAGATGTTAGAAACTCAGATTTCCCAACAAGCTAGTACATATTCTAGAACTAAGGGTACGTTTCCAGGACAACCCGAAGTTAATCCCAATGAGCATTGTAATGCTATATACTTGAGGGGTGATAAGCTTGGGGTAGTTGAAAAGAACGTGGAATGTGAGGAGGACATGGATGAACATGAAGAGACAGAGCCAAAGTATGTCCCCCCCACCACCTTACCAACCCCCAATACCTTTCCCATAAAGGTTGGTCAAGAAAAAACAAGTAGAAAAAGAAACTAAGAGCTTAATTGAGGAGCGTGATGCCGTGATAAAAACTTATATGCCTCCTAAACTAAAAGATCCAGGAAGTTTCTCTATTGCTTGCTCAATTGGAGAATTAAAAATAGACCAAGCCTTATATGACTTGGGGACTAGTGCGAGTTTGATGCCGCTTACTATCTTTGAGAGGTTAAGAACCAAGGAATTGAGTCCATCCAAGTCCTCTTTACAATTTGCGGATGGATCAACTAAAACTCTTCTAGGCATACTAGAGAATGTTCCCATAAAGGTAGGGAAATTTTTCATTCATACCAATTTCATGGTGTTGGACATGAATGGGAATTCTAAATTTCCTATCATTCTTGAAAGGTCATTCTTGGCCACAGCTAGAGCGATAATAGATGTAAAAAATGGTAAGCTCTCCGTGAATGTAGAGGAAGGTGTTGAGTCACCGGCAAGTGTACCGGGTCATTGCAAGTAATAAAATAAACACGGTAAGTAATTACCGAGGTCGAACACAAGGATTGGGCTACCAATTCGACTAATTCGCGAGAAATTCGATAAGTTGGTCAAGTAACATCAAATGGTTGAGAGAAAAAATAGGATCGCAAATTAAATTAACAAATCTAATAGAACTAAGGTATTAAAATCTGGAAATTAAAATATCTAAGGTCACAAATCCACCTACCCAATCATGTATAGTACCCAAGTGATGATGATTCCTTCCTAAGTTCAATTACAATGTCAACCAGGACCCCCAAATTCTCCTAAATCCACCGTCGTTCTCAATAGGACGTATTCGACGATTGAATTAATTACTTACTAGGTCTCATAACCCAATCATCAAACTCTATTAAATCTGGTTCCTATAAGGTTGCACCGATCTCCTATTCACTCTCGTGCAATAGTCGATCGATGATCCCAATTCAAGTTCTAAAACGCGAATTGCCTCCTAAGCCTCAACACGTTTAACTAGTCAATCACGCAAGCATATGATCAACACAACAAATTCAGAATTGGAAAACACTATTGAGAAAAGGAAGAGAAACATACATCACATCGAACACTATACTGCCATGGGTGGTTTCATTGTTCCCTTAGACGAGGGGATTAGTTCCTCATGCTCGTAAAGACACACAAGCAATCGGCCATAATCACCATTGTAAAAAATAAGAAAATAAAAGAAGCAGACGCAGTTCCAGAGAACGAGGAATCGTCCAGAAAGCGCTACAAAACCAGTGGAGAACCAAAAGCTACTAAATTCTGCCCTAAAACGGCAATATATAGGATTCAGGATCTGCGCGTGCTCGCGAGGCGAACAGCCTCTCGCGACGCGAATATTAAAAATGGCGCGCTTTCAAATTGGACTCTCGCGAGGCGAGAGGAAGATTCGCGAGGCGAGACTTGGAATTCTAGTCTGTCACATCCGTGACCTTCATCACGGCTAGGCCGTGATGGTCTCTGTCCTCCAGGTCTTCAGGCTCGCGAGGCGAGCATCCTTTCGCGGGGCGAGTATCTCCAGAATGGCTTTTTCCACTGTTTTCTTGACTCTAGAGCTTCACTTCTACCATAAAACAACAAAAGAAAACGAAAAACGTAATTCTATTCAAAATAAACTAAAAACTACAAAAAATGCCTAGAACGAGTCAAAGTCTAACTTAGGAACAAAACAAGGCCAAATTTGGGCGAAAACGAGATTGAACTCGAATAATTAGCACATAAACCACAGTCTTACTAGTTATAAAACTAGATAAGCCAGAGGCTTATCAAACACCCCAAACTTAAACCTTGCTTGTCCCCAAGCAAGCTAAAACTCAAAAAGACTCAAGACTTGGCAAGCTTAAAGATTCAATCAATTTCGCACAAATTTCAAGTAATCAAAACAGTTTTTTTCTTCAATGAATTCCCCCATTGCATCAATGTAATCCCCACATTCATTTACTTTAAGCAATTGAGAACTTCATCATTCATGCAATCATTAATCTAAGTTGAGGATCAAAGTCACACACAAAAGGAAGATCACCAATTTCAAACAATTTCCTTCCTCACAAGGGTATGTAAAATTTCACTCATTCGCTCAAATTCGTCTAGGCTATCAACTTTTCACTCAATTTCACATATCAAGAGCACTTCCCATGAATTTGATTTTCATCTCAAAAATAGTTCCCACGAAAACATGCATGCAACATCAAAAGGTCTTTTAAAGGTTGTAATGGGGCCTGGCTAAGGGTAGGATATTCAAGGATACTAGGCTTAAGTCCCTAGGAACTAAGAGAGCGTGAGCATTTGACACATTGAATCTCCACTCAATTCCTTTTTTCATTTTTCTTTTTGCCTTGGGTCACTACAGCCCTTTCCTTGCTAAGCTTTTTGTTTTGCCCCTTTTCTTTTGGCAATTTTTTTTCTTTTCTTCCTTTTTTTTCTTTTTGCCTTGGGTTTCAACCTTTATTTTTTCCTTTTTCTCAACCCATAACGACATATCAAACCTTGTAGCCACCCCAAACTTAGTTTCTTACGACCCTTCTCTTGCTCAGTTTCCATGCTCTCGTAATCCTAAGATTGGGTAAACATGGTTTTTTCAGATTTTGGCTTATAAAATAGGGTCATCAAGAAACAATAGGCTAATCAGGCTCAATGTGGCTAACTAGGGAACATGCATCAGGGATGGTTCTTTTTAGGCCAAGTAGCTATTCAAAGAAAACTACCTAAATCATTTGATGCAACACATAGACATGCAAACCATGAAGAGATTCAAGCAAATTCGGGAAAGTGCAACTTAAAAGTGATCCACACAATCAAAAACAAAGTTGGAGGCTCAAATCCACACCTGGACATTTTTTCAAATTGTTTGACCGAGATACAATTCCTAGTGTGTGCACCCCCTCACCCCCAAACTTGTCATAAATCAAGCAATCACAGCAAAATTTCTCAATTTTCAATTTTCAATTTTTCCCATGGGGATCAACTTTTCTATTTCAGAACCTAGGGGGAAATCATCGATGGTCAAAATAATTCATGCAATCAATCTATGCTAAGTTTAATTAAAATCCAACAAGCTTGCCGACACAACATTCATACACAACACTCTTAATCTTCTCAAATTATTCAAGAGCGAAATTCAAAAACACAAACAAAAACAAGGCAATTGGTTCCCTCCCCCCACACTTAAAGCATACATTGTCCTCAATGAAAGAACACAAATATAAAATAAGAGTGAGGAAAGGAGAGGGTGCCCCCTGATCAAGTTGTAGTGTAGGTGGCCGCTTCCACCCAAAGCTCTTCTACGGTTGCATCCTCATCCAATTGGTCTCACGGGCACCCCCCCATTGCAAAGCATCCTGGAAGAACTCCTACAAATTAAAACCTTAATTGCAGATTCACGAGGCGAGATATCACTCGCGAGGCGAATCTGGAAAAATTGTTCTTCACACTTTCCAGAATCGCGAGGCGAGTAGTAACTCGCGAGGCGAATCTGGAATTCCAACAGCTGATGGTGCCCAGAATCGCGAGGCTAAAGTAACTCTCGCGACGCGAGACAGAAGCGTGAGCAAGCCTCTGAGATTCAGGGCTTCTGTCTCGCGCGGCCACTGTGTATTCGCGTGGCGAATCTCTCTTTTTTTTTACATAAGGGAAAATGACAGAAAAATAAAGGATACCTAGCTTGGGTTGCCTCCCAAGTAGCACTTGTTTAACATCCCGAGCCTGACTCAAGTCACCCCTAAGGGTTAATCCGGAAGAAGATCTTGCTTGCCATGCCTTGCCTTAGTCCTCTCTTTGTAGGTTCTTGCCCTTTCATATGCTCGCATGCGGTTCCCGGACAACTCATTTAAGTCCAACATCCTTCTATAATAAGCACGAACTCTCCACCCCATGATGGTCCTTATTGGGATCGATTTATTGCTTTTATTGACCACCACGGTTATGCCACCTTTCTTCGTGTCCACATGAATTGGATTACCCCAACTACTATCCGAGATTGGATAGATGATTCCGGCCCCTAAAGGTTTGATCCCTTCCTCGCGCACCGCTTCTTTAATTCCTTCCTTGTTAATCTTTTCCATTGTACCTTCATCCTCTGGGAGACTCGGTAAGCCTTCCATGTCTTTCAACCACTCAAGATAGACCTCATCCCCCAAAGGGTCTTTTTCCTCACTATCATCATCATGGGATTTTACCAACACTTGTGCAAGTGAAGAACCATGGGCTTCTCTAGTTGCCTTTGCCTTGACAGTTGAGTCCACTACATCCACTCGATACACATCCGACCTCTCAGCAGGGTGCTTCATTGCTTCAAAGACATTGAAGACTACCTCATCATCTTGCACCCTTAGAGTGAGTTTCCCTTGTCGCACGTCTATCAAGGCACCCCCAGTGGCCAAGAAGGGCCTACCCAATATGAGAGGGATCTCGGTGTCTTCATCCATATCAAGCACCACAAAGTCCGCCGAAAATATGAACTTGTCCACCTTCACTAACAAGTCTTCGACCACTCCATAAGGATATTTTATAGAATGATCGGCGAGTTGGAGTGACATCCGTGTATCCTTGACTTCTTTGATCCCCAACCTCTTCATCATAGAGAGGGGCATCAAGTTGATGCTTGCCCCTAGATCACACAATGCCTTCCCTAGAGTCATCCCCCCAATGGTGCATGGTATAGAAAAAGAGCCGGGATCCTTCAACTTTGGAGGTAGTTTTCTTTGAAGAACGACACTACACTCCTCGGTCAAAGCAACCATTTCCTCATCCACTATTCTCCGCTTCTTGGAGATAAGCTCCTTCATAAACCGGGCATAAGATGGCATTTGTTCCAAGGCTTCCGCAAAAGGAATGTTAATTTGAAATTTGCGGAAGACATCAAGGAATTTATTGAACTGCTTATCTTGTTGAGGCTGCTTCAATCTTTCAGGATATGGTACCTTCACGTAGGGCGGGAGGTCTTGGGGTTCAACCCACTTCTTTTTTCGGAACTCTTCATCTACAAGTTTCAGCCTTCCCCCTTGCTCCGGTGCCTTGTCACTTGCCAACTCCTCTTTCTTAGGTTGCTCTTCCTCAACATGTGGTTGTTCTTCCTCAACTTCCTGAGAACTAGTTGCACCCTTGTTAGATCCCAACACCCTTCCGCTTCTAGTTATTATGGCATTGCATTGGTTCTTAGGGTTGTTCTCGGTATTACCTGGGAAAGTGCCTGGGAGACGCTCATTTAGTTGCCTTGCGAGCTGGGCAATCTGCGTCTATAGATTCTGAATTGCTGCCCCTGTATGAGTTGCCAACTTATCAATGGATGTGCCTGTATTGGTTGCCAACTTCTCAACTGCCGCATTCATCTTCTCAAGAGCCAAATCCCAAGGTTGCCTTCCACCATCTGTTATTTGCAATTGATTAGGCCCCGGAAGAGCCTGCTGAGTATTATGTTGATGGATTCCATAGTTTGGTCTCTGACCCTGCTGAGGTTGTTGTTGCCAACTCTGTTGGGGTTGTTGTTGCCCGGCTAGACCACCACTAGCATTACTCCAAGCGAAACCCGGATGGTCTCTCCTCATATAACCCCTACTCTGATTCTGACTGTTCCTCTGATAGTTGTTCTGGGGCACACTGTCATAGAAATTGTGGCATGAGTCCACATGTTCTCGAGAGAAGTTGAACGGACAGCTCTGAATGTCATGATTTCCATTACAATTATCACAACCCGAAGGCATTCCCTCGTGTATCGCATTAAACTTCTTGTTCTCAGACAAAGCCGCCATTTGCATCTTCAACAGTCTATTTTGCTCTAGAATGGCTTCCATTGCTGCAGAACTGACTCCACTTGAGGTTTCCCTACCACGGTTGTAATCATTGTACGACATCTTCTCCAATAATGCCCATCCATCCTCAGCTAATAAATAAGAAAAGGAACTGCCAGTTGCGGCATCACAATTCATCTGATAGCGCCCCCTTAACCCGTTAAAGAAATGTTGAACCTTGGAGACCGGGTCAAAGAAAGCTGAAGGACATCTTCTCAAGAGCACATTATATCTCTCCCAAGCTTCATTATAGGATTCATCTTCTGTCTGCCTGAAAGAAATGACGGCTACTCTTGCTTGTGCCGCTTTCTGAGGAGGAAAATATTTGGTTAGGAACTTTTGTGCCATTTGCTCCCAAGTTCTGATACTGTTCCTATCCAAGCTGTCAAACCAATCGCGAGCGACGTCCCTAAGAGAGAGAGAGGGAATAGCTGCAAGCGAAACTGTCTTGAGTAACTCCTCTTGTCTTTTGCACGTCACAAGCTTCAAGGAAGCGAGTGATGTGTCTATGACGGTCTTGTTTGCCACTCTCATCAAATTGATTCTCACGGATCTGGAATGTGACACATCCTTCCACTCTAAAGGAATCTGTATTGAGGCTGCCCCTCAGGATAGAAGAATCACAATCACCCAGGTTGGGTAGATCGTACTCGAAGAGAGGCTTGTAACGAGGAGGAGGAGGAGGGTTTTCTTCGGCCATCCTCTCAAAATCAATTGCTTCAAGCCTCTTCCATTCTCTTGCTTCTTTCCTTAAGCGCTTCTCGGTCTTGGTGATCTCCGAATCAAACAGCAGGTCCTCTTGTGAAATGGTACCTCGCATACAAAAACTAGGCAAGACCAAGTGGAATCAAAGAAGTAGAGAGAAATAATATAAAATAAATAACATAAAATAAAAAATAAAAATAAAAATAGCTTAACCAAATAATCGAATTCCCTAAAAATTAGGAAAATGGGTTGTGCCAATCCCCGGCAACGGTGCCAAAAACTTGTTGAGTCATCGGCAAGTGTACCGGGTCATCGCAAGTAATAAAATAAACACGGTAAGTAATTACCGAGGTCGAACACAAAGATTGGGCTACCAATTCGACTAATTCGCGAGAAATTCGATAAGTTGGTCAAGTAACAGCAAATGGTTGAGAGAAAAAATAGGATCGCAAATTAAATTAACAAATCTAATAGAACTAAGGTATTAAAATCTGGAAATTAAAATATCTAAGGTCACAAATCCACCTACCCAATCATGCATAGTACCCAAGTGATGATGATTCCTTCCTAAGTTCAATTACAATATCAACCAGGGCCCCCAAATTCTCCTAAATCCACCGTCGTTCTCAATAGGACGTATTCGACGATTGAATTAATTACTTACTAGGTCTCATAACCCAATCATCAAACTCTATTAAATCTGGTTCCTATAAGGTTGCACCGATCTCCTATTCACTCTCGTGCAATAGTCGATCGATGATCCCAATTCAAGTTCTAAAACACGAATTGTCTCCTAAGCCTCAACACGTTTAACTAGTCAATCATGCAAGCATATGATCAACACAACAAATTCAGAATTGGAAAACACTATTGAGAAAAGGAAGAGAAATAAACATCACATCGAACACTATACCGCCATGGGTGGTTTCATTGTTCCCTTAGACGAGGGGATTAGTTCCTCATGCTCGTAAAGACACACAAGCAATCGGCCATAATCACCATTGTAAAAAAATAAGAAAATAAAAGAAGGAGACGCAGCTCCAGAGAACGAGGAATCGTCCAGAAAGTGCTACAAAACCAGTGGAGAACCAAAAGCTACTAAATTCTGCCCTAAAACAGCAATATATAGGATTCAGGATCTGCGTGCGCTCGCGAGGCGAACAGCCTCTCAGACGCGAATATTAAAAATGTCGCGCTTTCAAATTGGACTCTCGCGAGGCGAGAGGAAGATTCGCGAGGCGAGACTTGGAATTCTAGTCTGTCACAGCCGTGACCTTCATCACGGCTAGGTCGTGATGGTCTCTGTCCTCCAGGTCTTCATGATTCGAGAGGCGAGCAGCCTCTCGCGAGGCGAGCATCCTTTCGTGGGGCGAGTATCTCCAGAATGGCTTTTTCCACTGTTTTCTTGACTCTAGAGCTTCACTTATACCCTGAAACAACAAAAGAAAACGAAAAGCTTAATTCTATTCAAAATAAACTAAAAACTACAAAAAATGCCCAGAACGAGTCAAAGTCTAACTTAGGAACAAAACAAGGTCAAATTTGGGCGTAAACGAGATTGAACTCGAATAATTAGCACATAAACCACAGTCTTACTAGTTATAAAACTAGATAAGCCAGAGGCTTATCAGAAGGTAGGGTGGATTTTGATTTGACTAACTCATATAACAACTCTCATTTTGAGAGTCATGTGTGCAGGATTGAGATAATGCCCCCAAAGGTGAAGGAAGAGCTTAACATGGAAGCAACTCCCAAACTTTGCATGACAAATGATGCACCAAATAAAGAATAACCAGGAGTTGCTCAACACGTGGAGTTAAAACTTCCTCCGGAAGGAAGTAAGGCAATGAAACTTAGATTGAAACGAGCAAAGCGAAAGCGCAATTGGCCATACGAACAAAATAGGCTCTTTGAAGGACTTCCATGGAAGAGAGGTGTTCTTGCACATCCAAGCCCAGCTGATCCCGGTTGATCCAAGGGAGTATGGTCAAGCTTAAGACCGTAAATAAGCGTTTATTGGGAGGCAACCCAAGTTTTCTTCCCCTTTTCAATTTGTTTTTGAATTTTGTCTTTGAATAATTTGAGTTAAGAGAAGAAATATCACTAACTGATGGTTTTGCCAAGTATTTGAAGGTTGTAAAGGCAGGAAGAACAAAAAGGCATGGAAAAATAAAGTCAAAATTGATCACGCCCAGGCCGTGACAGGGGTTACAACTGTGATTAGCCAATAGCTGAAGATCAGAAAGGATCACGGCCCAGCCGTGACAGCCCTCACGGGCGTGACGAGGAGGACCCAAAAGATCAGAATGTATCACGGCCTAGCCGTGATGGAATTCACGGTCGTGAGAGGCCAGCTCCTATGGACCCGAAAGGATCACGTTCTGCCCGTGATGAACATCACAGCCGTGACACATCTTCCAGCAACTCTTTGACTGGCATTTGAGCCAGCACCCTCCACCACCTCGGTGAGTTGTTCCATTTTCTCCTCTCTCCAACTTGATTATTTACATTGGGGACAATGTAAGTTTTTAAGCTTGGGGTAGGGGTATTTTTACATTTTTTTGCATTTTTCATGTTGCATTCATATAGGCATAATTTTGCATAATCACATGATTAGATTGTCCCTTGCTCAAAGTATGCCTCCAATTGTGAAAACTTTGTGCGAATTGAATTGAGACGGTGACTTTTTGAACCCATTTTTTATATTCTTGTGATAGGCTAAAAATAAAAATGCTTGAGATGTTCTCTTGATAGTTAATAATTAGCATGTGGTTCCTTAGATTTGGGTTTCTCATTGATTTTAAACTACTAAATATGAGATTTTTGAGCCAAAAAGGGGTACTCAGTAAATCTACCCCATTCTTTGTGATTGAGTGTTTTATTACTCTTGGATTGTATTCTCTAGAACTTGACTTGAAACCGTTTTGAAACTTAAAATTTTTTGAAAACGTATTTGAAAATGATTGAGGCACTAGGTATTTTTCTGGTCTTCTGAGTTTTGTCTGATTAAATGATATCCCTTAGTTGCCCAATTTTGAGCCTAAAAGAATAAAATATTTTTCTTGGTATCTTGATTTATTTTGATAAATGATACTTGGTATGACACCTTTTAAAGTATTGCAAAAAAGGCAAAAAGGTAGTTGGAAAAATTAATTGTGGGATGAGAAAGTTAGAAATATATTTCTCTTAAGTTGGAAATCTCCCCTTCTCCAAATTGAAAAAATAAAAATAAAACAAACAAAAAAAAATGGAGAAGGGGATGAGAAAAAGGAAAGTGAAAATAAAATAAAATAGAAAAAAAAGGTGGAAAAGTGAACTAAAGCCTAAAAAAGTATTTTAAAAGGTTGTCATGCTTTGCATTATTTAATATTTTGTTTAGCCTTCTTGAATTTTTCTTTTCTTGATATCCCCACTTAACAATTAATCCCATGGCCCCATTACAACCAAAATAAAAGACCTCTTGATCCTTATGTGTTTTCATTAATGAAGTAGAGAATTGGTTAATAGTCAAGCTTATGGTAGAATACCTTCCTTGAGGAAATTGAGCGAATTGTCATATACCCTTAAACACTTGAGTGAGGTGAGAAGAGTGTCCGAATCAGTGAGAGATATGAATTTAGGGGACCTAAGCTTCTAATTGGACTTAAAATTGATTGTCTCTTGGTAACTTATTTGAATATTCCTGTCACTTGGATTAGTTACTCGGGTTCTTGGTTCACTGCCCATGCTCTAATTGTTTATCTTGTCTGGCCTTGGTTATTGCCTGAGGACAAGAAAAATCTTAAGCTTGGGGTAGTTTGATGAGTGTGATTTCACCTCATATTTCCTTGACATTTACATGCATTTTCATATAGTTTAGGCATATTTAATTTGATTCTTTCTTAGTTTTTACCTTGGAACGGGTAAGGCGGTTTTGTGGTGTTGTTGTGCATGAATTGAAGATTAAAATGTTCAAGATCAACCATGACGGAGCTTACGTGAAGATGGGGCATGAAAGCAAGAAAATAAGACAAATAGAACTGATCACGGCCTAGCCGTGATGGCCATCACGGCCATGATCTAGTGGAGTTGAAAAGAAAGAATGGGAAAGTCAGAGCTGGTCACGGCCAGGTCGTGATGCCCATCACAGCCGTGACATGCCAACTGAACCAGACCTTCACAGGCAGAATTGATCATGGCTAGGCCGTGATGGTGGTCACGGCCGTGACAGACCAACCAACAAAGCAACCCCAAGACAGAATCCGTCACGTGCCTGGTCATGATAGCCATCATGGATGTGACACGCAATATATGGATCCACAGAAACTGATTTGTTCTGATTTTTGTATTGGCTTGGGATTCAAGTTACCCTACCTTATAAATAGGACCTAGAGGCTCGAAATTAGGGGATTTTTTGGGCTGCTACCTTAGGTAAAAATAGGATTTCTCTTCTTCTTCTCTTCTCTTAGGTTTTCTTTTATGCTTTTGTTAATCAAGCTTGCTATGATCATGGCAATGCTTGAGTAGTAGTCTTATTTCTAGGAATTGGGGCTATGCTCAAGATTTGTTTATGGTGACGAATTGACGTTTGGTCTCTTGTTATTTTCGATTTTGCTTTCTATTTGATTTCTATTGCTTTAATTACTCGTAAATTCAGTGGCCAGTTATTTGCTTGTCGTAGATACTCTAAGGAGGAACATAGCGGTGAACTTAGGTATCGGATCTATAGGAATCAAACTTAGGACTTAAATCACGAGAGTAGGGGTTGGTTTAATTGGGCGCGGTTTTTGTAACCCGAGAACAAACATTAACTTATTAAGGATAAATTCGCCTTCAAAGCAATTTTGATAATTAACAAGGGGTAGTCAATTTGGTAACATGAACAATCTTGGTGGTAACCCAAATTCCTAGGAATCTCCTTTGATTTGAAAAAAAAACCCTAATTGATTTACTTTCCTATTTTAATTGATTGCGTTCTTAAATATCTAATTTTCTAGTTAATTCTAATTACAAAAATCAAATCTTTTCCAAATCCTTTTTTATATAGTCCAGTTTAATTGATTTAATAATTAATTGTTATTTGAGATCACGGTCTCTGTGGGATCAATCTTTTTATTACTTGACGACGAATCCGGTACACTTGCCGATGACCCATCACCTACCATGACGGCTGATTGCCATAAATATGCCAAAGATGTGAGTCTAGCTAGAGACCTGGTCCTATTCAAAGAGTACCCGCTGAGGAACCTCATACCATAGTCAAACCATGGCCTTTCAGAGGATAGGCAATGTATATGATTGGAAAAATATATCCCCCATCGACTAAACAACATGCCTTCATTATTGTAGCAACTGATTATTTTACCAAATGGGTGAAGGCACAGTCGATGGTTAATGTTAGTCAACATGATGTTATTAACTTCATTAAATAGCATATAATCCAAGATATGGTATCCCTAAAACAATCACAACAGACCAGGGTGTACGACCCGATTTTCTGATAAGTTGTATTAATGGTAAATATATATATTTATTTATTTATATTCTTATCTGAGACTTAGGAAATGATTTTGGTGAAAACAAAATCATATATAGAACCTACTCTATGGTAGGAAGCTCAAGTTAAAATTTGGCTTTAAAACTCAGACAGAAACCGGTCTTGGTTTTTTAATTGACAATATAATTTTATACTAACAAAACCCTAATTTGACCTGCAAACCGAAATTTGTAGATTTTTTATATTATGTTTGTGAGAAATCCTACTTTCCAAATTTCTGATAAGAAATAAAATATTATGTTTATTCGGGCGAATTTTGGTAAAAGTTCGGACGGAAAACAATCGGTGTTTTCACTGACAGTGAGATTTTAATGACCAGAAAACCTAATTTTGACTCATGAACGATGTGGTTTATGTTTAAAACATATTTCCAACGAGTTTGGTTATTTTGAAAATTTTCGATCGAAAAACAGACAGAAACCCAATCGGGAAACCGACGGAGTCGAAAACGGAACTGCAGAGACCCGTCAAGAGATCGGGATAACGAGTCATACATGATGACTCATGGAGGATGAGTCACCAAGCATTTTTGAGCATTAAATGCTAGTAATCATGACTTTTAGGTAAAATGACCAAAATACCCCCAAGCTTTCGTGGTTATTAACAAGACACATCTATGCACTCTTAACCACTCATTTTACATAGTTGCAAACCTCTCACCTCTCTTCAATTTCGTGCAACCATCTCCAATAAACCATACCTATTTCATTTTGCTTTCATTCCATCATTTTCCTCTCAAAAACCAAAATCGGGTAACTGACGGAGCTGTGTACGGGATTTCTAGGAACCCTAAGGGATTGGATCGATGAGTCAAGGATGACTCATAAGATGTGGCCTCAAATCAGTCACTCCTACATTAATTATGAGCCACATGAATTTTAACCCTAGTTAGTAACATAACCCTAGTTAAGTTAACTATTAACTACGGTTAAGCTTATATTAATTAAATATTCACAAAACCCATTAATCTAAAACCTAAAAACCAAACAAAGCCTAAGATCTAGCCCATAAATACCCCACAAAACCATGGCCTCCCCCTCTTTTCACTCATCTTCTTCATTTTCTTCATGTTCTTCACTAAAAACACTTAAACTCCATTTTCAATCTTCAAAAGCTCCAAGTTCTTTCAAGTGAAACTTTCCAAGATCATCATCTATTCTTCCTCCATCTTCTTAACTTGGTGAAACTATTAAGCTGTGGCGTGATAGCGAGGAACGTCGAGTTTGGGATTTTGGTGCTAACTCGGGTGGGGGAAAGAACCAATCTACCGTCGGAAATGATAAGTAGTATATTCTATAATATTTGTGTAGAGCGACCTAAACCCTACTAGTAGTTGAGTAATAGGCAAGACCAAAATCACATTGGAAACCTCTTCTGTAAAACCAATGGTGATTCGGGGATTGTAGGTTTATCGACGTTAGGATGATTTTATCTTATCTGAGGTTGATTTAATTTTTTATTATTATTGAATTGCCTATGTGATTTTTTGTGGTATTTGAATATTTATGCTTGTTTGTGTTATGCATGATCTGCCTGGTTTTAATATTTGTGCTTAGTGGATTTAAGGAAAGACATATGTTGTTCGAGAGATAATCGTACGAGAAGACCCTATGGAGGATCCTATTGCTGAGAAGTTGTATGGAACTCCTTATTAGCCAGAAGCTGGAGGAAGAGCTATGGACTTGAGTGGTAGAGTCTAGATCGTTAAGGCCAGTGCATTTTGTGAGATGTTTTATATTTTCCGCCTAAGTTAGTTGTGTAATTATATACCGGTTTGGGATCCTACTGATGGGATACCCTAAACAATGTTTTAAATACTCTGATGCATAAACCTATGGTATGTATGTTATATATATATATGGTGTGTTGCTTTGAATTTTTCATCCGCCGTATACTTATAATTTAAGTTTTAATTTTTACATGTTTACACGATAAGCGCGTGATTAAATAATTAAATAATAAGGTTTTAATTTAATGGAACAAAGGGGAACAACTGGGTGTCTCATTTGGTATCAAAGCGGTTCGATTCTAATCAGACTGTGAGGTCTAGGAAGTTGTTACTGGCAGTGTCTAGTTGAATCCACATCAGATTTTAACTTTGCTTAGAAGTTGGGTAGTGAGTCCCGATGTGATAGTTAACAGTTATATGGCATATATATACCAGTTTTACGTAGCATTATATGTCGTATACCAGTGTTCAGAGAGGTGGTGCTGGAAAAGGATTTCCAGCAGCAGGACAGCAGATGGCCAGACCTCAGGCCACCGAAAGAGTATTTACCATGAGGGGAGTTGAATTCTCAATCCGGGATCTTATACAAGGTATGTATTTGATATCTGGTAGACTTTGTTTGTTTGTCTAAGTAGCATGATAGACAAGAAAGTGATGAGAGTTTTGTTGATGTATAGTTGTGACTGGTAGGATGTGAACCCTTAAGATCAATATCAGTGAGTAAGACAATTACTATTAGTCAAATGTTGATCGAGGGATAGTATCGTTATGGAACCTAGGGCAATGATTAATGTTCGTAGTTAAGATGGATTGTATGAGTTTAGGAAGAGTAAACGAAATTGTATATAGTAATTTCACCTAAGTTGAATATGAGCAGAAAAGATGATTTCTGTTGTAAATTGAGGTTACTAGATAAATTCAAATTTGTTAAGTTAGAGAATCCTAACAGGTGTTGTTCTTTTGATTGAAGTTTATCTTAAGGAGTGTTGAGATGTTGATTTGGAGACTTGAAATATGTGATTTTGATATAATCTAGAATAGTGAAATACCTTCTAAGGAACTAAGACTGTGATTTGATACATGAAGTAGGAAGTTAGGGTAGTATTGATTGTGGTATTAATTGTAGAAGTTAGATGTTGAAATTAATTGTGGTGTTAATTGCGGGTAATGATAGAAGTTAGATGTTGGAATTTATTGTGGTGTTAATTGTGGGAGTTAGATGATGAAATAAGGTTCTCTAGTGGATCAGTAGTAAGAAGAGGAAAGGATTAAGTTTTAATTATGTCCTTCAAGGATGATAGATCAAGGTGAAATGTTAAGGACAATGAATTGTTTTTAGGATAAATAGAACGATATAAGAAAGAATTCTGTTATGAACTTACTGTTGTCACCTAGGGGAAAGACAATGATGAGAAATATAATGTGGGATCTTTAGATTAAGATACAATTGCAAGATGATGTCTAGTTTCGAGTTACAAATTCCGAGGACGGAATTTTTTCTAAGTGGGGTAGCAATGTAACAGCCCGATTTTCGGATAAGCTGTATTAACGGTATATAAGAAAGAACCTACTCTGAGACATTGGAAATGATTTTGGAGAAAACAAAATCATATCTAGAACCTACTCTTTGGTAGGAAGCTCTAGTTAAAATTTGGTTTAAAACTTAGACGGAAAACTGGTCCTGGTTTTTTAACTGAAGATATAATTTTATACTGACAGAAAACCCTAATTTGACCCGAAAACTGAAATTTGTAGTTTTTTTTTATATTATGTCCGTGAGGAATTTTACTTTCCAAATTTCTGATCGAAATAAAGTATTATGTTTATTCAGACGAATTTTGGTAAAAGTTCGGACAAAAAAAGTCGGTGTTTTCACTGATAGTAAGATTTTAATGATCAGAAAACCTAATTTTGACTCATGAATGAAATGGTTTATGTTTAAAACATATTTCCAACGAGTTTGGTTATTTGAAAATTTTTGATCGAAAAACAAACAGAAACCCTAATCAAGAAACCGACGGAGTCGAAAGCGGAACTGCAGAGACCCGTCAAGAGATCGGGATAACGAGTCATACATGATGACTCATGGAGGATGAGTCACCAAGCATTTATGAGCATTAAATGCTAGTAATCATTACTTTTAAGTAAAATGACCAAAATACCCCCAAGCTTTCACGGTTATTAACAAGACACATCTACGCACTCTTAACCACTCATTTTACATGGTTGTAAACTCCTACCTCTCTTCAATTTCATGCATCCACCTCCAATAAACCACACCTATTTCATTTTGCTTTCATTCCATCATTTTCCTCTCAACAACCGAAATCGGGTAACTGACGGAGCTGTGTACGGGATTTCTAGGAACCGCTAAGGGATTGGATCGATGAGTCATGGATGACTCATAAGATGTGACCCAAAATCAGTCACACCTACATTAATTATGAGCCACATGAATTTTAACCCTAGTTAGTAACACAACCCTAGTTAAGTTATCTATTAACTATGGTTAAGCTTATATTAATTAAATATTCACAAAACCCATTAATCTAAAACCTAAAAACCAAACAAAGCCTAAGATCTAGCCTATAAATACCCCTCAAAACCGTGGACTCCCCCTCTTTTCATTCATCTTCTTCATTTTCTTCATGTTCTTCAATAAAAACACTAAAACTCCATTTTCAATCTTCAAAAGCTCCAAGTTCTTTCAAGTGAAACTTTCCAAGATCATCATCTATTCTTCCTCCATCTTCTTAACTTAGGTGAAACTAATAAGCTGTGGTGTGATAGCGAGGAACATCAAGTTCGGGATTTCGGTGCTAACTCAGGTGGGGGAATAACCAATTTACCGTCGGAAACGATAAGTAGTATATTCTATAATAATTGTGTAGGGCGACCTAAACCCTACTAGTAGTTGAGTAATCGACAAGACCAAAATCACATTGGAAACCTTATCTGTAAAACCAATGGTGATTCGGTGATTGTAGGTTTATCGACGTTAGGATGATTTTATCTTATCTGAGGTTGATTGAATTTATTATTATTATTGAATTTCTTATGTGATATTTTGTGGTATTTGAATATTTATGATTGTCTGTGTTATGCATGATCTGCTTGGTTTTAATATTTATTCTTAGTGGATTTAAGCAAAGACATATGTTGTTCGAGATATAATTGTTGGTTTGGGTGTGAGGATAATGGTGGATTAGAGGTTCCTAACCTAACTGAGTTATTTTAAAGAAGAAGTGTGACATAGAATATGTGTTATGACTTTGATGGAAGGTTAATGCACTAGGATGTTATTAATATGGGTTAGTGAGATTCATGTGTTTGTATTGTTATTCACAGCCGTGTGAGTGGAACACATGAGGTCAGGATATCCTATTTTGGGATATCGGATATTACGGGTGAGTACCCTACGGATGTGGATGTCGAGGTAGACTACCGTAATATTCTTTAGTTCTTGACGCGTTCGAATGTTCTTGGCACTGGACCTTGGAATGATATTCCTTGACGATTTCACATGTTCTTGGCACTGGACCGTTCTGGATCGATACTCCTTGACGTGTTCTTATATTCTTGGCACTGGACCATTTTATACTAATACTTGTTTAGTCTTTGATGCGTTCAAAAGTCATTGGTATTGGACCGTTCTGGATTGATACTCCTTGACACGTTTGTATATTCTTGGCACTGGACCATTTTAGACTAATACTTGTTTAGTCTTTAATGCATTCGAAAGTTATTGGTGCTGGACCGTTCTAGACTACTGACTAACGTGATAGGAATAGAGATGGCCACTTCAGTATAAAAGTTTAGTTGTATGAGATTGGGGTAGAGGATGATACATTAATTTGAGGATGACTTGTTAGTTATGTATGTTGATTGTATGTGACATTTATTGTATGATATGCTATGACTCTTTTCCGCTTTTCACGATAGAAATGTTTCTTATCCCCTATATCTTTCTATATGTTGTATTTTATTTATTATGTGGTCGTACGAGAAGACCCTATGGAAGAGCCTATTGCTGAGAAGTTGTCTGGAACTCCTTATTAGCCAGAAGCTGGAGGAAGAGTTGTGGACCCGAGTGGTAGAGTCTAGATAGTTAAGGCCAGTGCATCATGTGAGACGTTTTATATTTTTCGCCTAAGTTAGTTGTGTAATTATATACCGGTTAAGGATCCTACTGATGGGATACCATAAACAGTGTTTTAAATACTCTGATGCATAAACCTATAGTATGTATGTTATATATATATGGTGTGTTGCTTTGAATTTTTCATCCGCCATATACTCCTAATTTAAGTTTTAATTTTTATGTGTTTTCACGATAATTGCGTGATTAAATAATTAAATAATAAGGTTTTAATTTAATGGCACAATGGGGCACAACGAGGTGTCTCACAGTGTACTATGTTCACTGGTGAAAAAATGGTGGCCTTTGCCCAGGAATATGGGATCAAGTTGCTCCATTCTTCCCCATATTATGCTCAAGCCAATGGGCAAGTCGAGGCTACTAATAAGGTATTGATTGCCATGATTAAGAAAACTTTGGAAGATAACCCAAGGAAGTGGCATGAGGCATTATCTGAAGTGTTGTGGGCCTACAGGAATTCTAAGTCCACGACTACATGCTTAACACCTTATCGACTAACCTTTGGTCAGGATGCTATGCTGCCTTTGGAAATTAATGTGAAGTCCTTAAGGGTAGCCAGACAACGTGGGTTAACTTTAGATGACTATCAACAAGCTATGTTGATGGAATTAGAGTCAGTCGATGAGGATAGATTAATGATCCTTGATAACATTTGGCGAAATAAGCAGAAGGTTGCCAAAGCTTATAAAAACATGTTAAAAATAAGCAGTTTGCCGAAGGGGACTTGGTTTGGAAGACCATTTTGTCAATTGGGAGTAAAGATCCTAAGTATGGGAAATGGTCACCAAATTGGGAAGGGCCATTTATTGTTAGTCAAGTTATTTTTGGAGGTGCTTATCGGCTAGTTAATATGCAAGGAGAAGAACTGAACCGAAGCATAAATGGAAAATACTTAAAGTCATATTACCCTTCAATTTGGGAAGGGGTAATCTCAAAATGATGACCACAAGCCGGTCAGGTAGCTTCACAACCATTAAAAAACTACAAAAGGGAAATACCATTGGCTACTGCTAAAACACTACTATCCTAGTTAGCTGGATCGACCGATGGACTTGGAGTAGCTGCAGGCTAATCTTCAATCAGAGTACTTGGGGGAGCTTCATCCGGGTTAGCCATTGCCACATCTTCAGCAGTAATGTAGCCCTCGGCTGTATTTTCTTCATCAGCCATTCTTGCCTCCTCATTGCCTTCAGTCGCAGGTATTCCTTCAGTCGTGTTGGCCACTTCGCTGGTTACAATATCACTAACGACTGTAGTTATGATGGCTTCGACTGGGATAGACATGCTAATAGCCAGTTCTAAAGCCAATGTGTCAAGCTTGGGGGCAGGGCCAGTTGGTTCTATTGCTGACGGTGGAGTAACTGTTGGAGCTGGTGGTGCTTTGGCTTCTAGAAACAGGGTCTTCAATTCCTTCCAAGAATTCTTGGCAGTCGAAAATCCAAGTTCTGTCGTAGTCAAGTCTCCTTCCAGTGCGACTCGTTGCTGAGCAAGGGGGCTGATTTCCTTGTTGAGGATGGTGGATTGTTGGTACAACTGGACTCTGGTCTTAGCACTCGACTTAAGTTTTTCCTCTATAATCTTTAGTCGAGGGTCAGTCTCAGCTATCTCCTTGTTGATCCTTTCTCGCTCGACTATTAAACTCGCAAGGCGATCAACCAATCTCTTGTTCTCAGCCGGGTCAGATTTTCTTTCAGCTTGCATGGTTCGGAAGGTAGTCAGCAGTTGGAGTTTTTGAGCTTCAAGACCGGATAAATGATGGAGGTTGCTGGAAGCTTTTTCGTGCCGTTTGACGTGAGCCGAATGATCATAGTGGATGTCTCCGATCTTGACTGATATATGGTTGAGAATGGTTTTTTGGCTCTCCGAGAATTCTACATGTTGAACGGCTTTGGATAGTGCCAACCGCAGCTTCATTATTATGGCTTCATCAGAAGGTACTTCATTCTCCAGTTGCTCTTCAATGAAGGTTAAATGTTAATCTACTGGAGAAGGAGGAGCGACATTTGGTGGAAGAATGGAAGTATCAAAATATTGAAGGAGCACGTCGTCCGGAATCACGCACTCGGGGGATGCAGTTGTGTTTTCTAGGGTGGAAGGATGAAGAGCTTCTTTCAAATTGCCTTCTGATGGTTGAAGGATCGGATGATTGGCTGACGTTGCATGGATATTAGGGATGTCAGCCGCTAGTTCTTGATCTCGAGGAGAAGCGGTGGTTTCTGGAATAGTAGTCTAACAAGAACGGAATACATGTTAGCCGAATTGGATAAGGAACAAAGAGGAAATTAGTTGAGGGAGAAACAGGAAAATACCTCAACAACTATTCTGGTAGTCCTTCTCTTCGGTGATGGTGCATTGAGGGAGACACTTCAGGAGTTGATTTCTCGGCCTTCTGAAGAAAAGGAATAAACAACCATTAAAATACCATTATGAATAAGACTTAAACCATGGATCGATTAAGAGATATACCTTAGCCGAACCCTCGGCTCCTTTCTTGGATTTCTTGGGAGCAGTTTATGTGGCCTCTCTAATGACTATTCCTTGGGATCGTGTTCTTTTCTTGACAGAAGAAAGGGGGCGTCATCAGGTCCATCATCCATATTAATAATCTTCTTTCTCGCATCAGAGGCAGGCCGATAGTGAGAATCAGTAAGAATGTTGGAAGTCAATAAGAATTGTTAAATGAGCATCGACTTACCTTTTACTTGCGAAGATGAGGATGGAAGGCGTGAAGAAATGGGTTGAACGTTCAAAAGGGGTGATGGAGATCATTCATCTGTCTTGCCTTCTATCAGTCGATTAACCCAGTCAGCAGTAGAGTTGTTGAAGATTTTATCGACTACAGATGACCACTAGTTAAGAAAAGCTGAAGTTGTTCCTAGTTGTCGTTGAAAAATTTTGCATCGAAAGGAAAACAGTCGATCAACAATAACTGTGAACTGCTCCGCGTCTTCTTCTTCAGTATAAGTGGTCCTATATGTTGGGGGTGCTGGTTCTGAAAATGATGTGGGGATGTGCTACAACAGTCCAAATTGTCTTGCAAAACATTGAGGATTGTAGTATTCCGAAGAAGACTTGTTGTTTCTCGACTTGGGCTTGATTCTAGTGAGGAAGTTTCGAGTCGTTAATGCATTGGCCCAACCGAGCACAATCTCACGGCGGATGTTTTGTGTAGCAGTACTTTCAAAAGAAGTGAAGATCCAAGATGGACCAATTCTAGCTGATATAGTGGGATGGAACTCTGAGGAAAGTCGAGTAAGGGAAAGAAGAGCGCTCCCTACCTCGACAGTCGAGCAGTCCGAAGGGGTGAGAGTAACCGGTCGTTCCCCCAAGATTGGTGGATTGCGAAAATGAGGAGCTGGATTCTTGGTTAATGATACAAATTCTGGGAAGTAATGGAGCATCCATAGATGCAAGAACCAAAGTGGGCCAAGGATGTTGTCATTTTTCTCATGATTCTGCAGTCGTTCCACGTACAAGAACATGCTTCGGTAAAATAGACTGAGAAACAAAGGGTCGAGAGCCAAAGCTTGTCCAGAAGTAATGAGTTGGACATAATTAAGGCATTTGGCTACTATCTGAATCGAATTGGTACATATGAAGTATCTGCACATCCAGTACAGCAAGAAAGCGTGATGCTCGAGGTCAGTGACTTTTCCAATCGAATTCGAGTTGGCAGTGATGAAGTTGCTATAATAGAAATGTGGCTTGGAACATTTGATACCAGTCATTTGCTCGACTGCTTCAGAAAAGGCAAGGACTTCGTTGCCTTGAAGAGGAAGCCTAGTAATAGCCGCGACATCGAGTAAGGTGGGGCTCATTATACCACAAGGAAAGATAAAGCTATTGATAAAAGTATTCCAGAAACCGCAAAAGCCGAAAAGAAGATCAATGTTGAGTGGGATTTCGTGACGAGAGAGAATTATTAGGTTAAAAATGCCCCAAGATTTCCAGTCTTTACTTTTGACCGTGGCTACGGGAGGGAGCCATTTGTTGTAAGAAGAAGTGTCGTTGGGCTAGGTTTGAAAGCTTGATGTTCTTTTGTCAAGGGTAAACCAATCCGAAGAAATGGGCAAGGAAAACAGGTTGGGATAAAGAACATTGTCAAGAAATAGTTTGCCCTCATCCTGGTTTTCGGTGGAAGGGTTTAAGGTCATGGAATGTTCAATACGGCAAAGGGTTCCCGTGGCTTGCTCGGAATCAGAAGTAGAAGAAGAGGAACGGTTGAGACCAATGGAAGCCGAGTCATCCGAGGCATCGTTGCCGTAGGAGATGTTGTCAGGATTTTGGGAATCAGAAGAGGAAGAGATACTTGATCAAAGAAGAAAGAGAGTTCGAGGGCAAGGAAAGCTTAAGGAAGATTGAAGAAGGTAGAGTAAATGGTTGAAGGAAGCCGTCAACGGATTTTATAAAGAAGAAAAATGTTTGTGAAAACTAGCCGTTAACAATGAAAGAGGGATAAGGAGTCAAGGCAGCCAATGCGTGGATTAACGGGATTAATTTAACCGTTGGTAAACTAGCGGTTGGAGCTAGTCCAATCGGAAACCGGTCGAGTGTATTACATTGGTAGCTGATGGAAGAACAACCAATTGATTAAAAGCGGTTAAGTAAATGATTTGGTTTAAAGGATAAGATCCTGGATAATCCGTTTGCGTTTAAAGTATTGGTAACAGCCGAAGAAGTAAGATGGGAGCATCAATTCTTTTAGCCGTTGCACGTGCTAACAGTTTTCCTGAAGAAGTGGAGATCGGTTTCAAACTGTTTTTGCACATTTTTAGGAGGCAAAGAGATGTTGAAGATTGTAGAAAAACGTGCTCAGTTATTTATTGGCGGATGATCATTGAAGACTTTCCTAGAATATAGGAGTTTTAGTTAGACATGGTTAGCCGTTGTAAACCAGTTAGTTTATGTTGACCACTAAGCGCATGATGTTTAAATTTAGAAGAATGTGGCCAATAGGGACAGTTTTTTATAGTGTTCGAGTTGTAGCTTATAAATACTAAGTGTAAATATGAGAAATGAATGAATACAATCAAACACATTTTATTCTAAATTCTATTGCTTTCAGTTTTATTTTTCGCAATTTAGCTTAGTTCTCTCATTTTTCACACAAAACAATACTCTTTGGAGTAGTTTAGGACCGCAAGTTAGGAGACAAAATCCATCTTCTAACATCATCGACTAATAAGGGAATCATTGTTATTTGAACTTAGTCGAGGTCACGGCTAATTTTACTTCACCAGATAACAGAATGCAATTGTTTTCTTTGGATGAAACATATTATTATATGCTTGTGAGGCTGCGAAGGGAAAAGAGAGACTTTCCTTTTTGACTGGTAATGGTTATGAAATTCGAGTCTTGACACTACTATACTTGACCCTCCTTAGAATTGGCAATTTTAGGCCTGCTCAATGGGCTCACCTTAACAGCCCTTACCTTTGGTCAAGCTGGTCTCTAGAAATATTAAAGCGAGAATTTCTGGCCTGTTTGGCCCGGTCCAAATATCTCTACGGGCAAACCGGGTTTGGGTCGGTCTGCCTGAGAACGGGGTGGCCCGATAAATGAAAAGCCACAGGGAGCTGCTACCTACACTCCACATATTGTTCATCCACCCCCACACTTTACACTTTAACATATGAAATTACTGTTTTACTCTTCTTCCTTCATCTCCATCGAGCACACCACCAAACTCCTAAAATTCCTCTCTGTTCGAACACACCCACACCCCTTCATCTCCTTCATCTCCATCTCCTATTCAGTTCACACCCCCACACCTTCCTCTCTCTGCCTCTTGTCAGTATCGATGCCTCTCTCCCATTTTGGTTCTTTCTCTTGCTTCTTTTTCCTTGGAAGGATGCTATTGTTTGTAGACATTTAAATATACGTAATTCTTTTTATTATTTGATGCCCGATACCCAGTCGATGGTTGTCTCCAAATACCCATTTGTGAGATAACTTGAGTCTTCATGTCAAACACCTTAGTGGAGGAGGAAGAGGATACACGATTTCCCATTGAGATGAGAGCGTTGGAGTGTCTGGGTAAAGGGTTCGACTTAGCTGATGATTTTCGATTGAAGTTTGCAAAGGGAATGGGAGAAGATAAGAAGAAGAGGTTGGTGGTGCTTGATGAACACAACAAAAGGGATATTGATTCCTGGAGCTATTGATGGAGTTCCATTTCCAATAGAGGGGTTTCTGAGAGTATAAACTGCGATAAAGGGGATCCAAAAAAAATATCGGAAGGTATAAAAAAACGAAAAAAAGGAGGGAGAAGAGAGAGAAAAGAGGGTGGTGGTAATTTTTACCAAGTAATTATGGTAAGTTTAACAAGGATAATTTAATTTCATAATAAAAAAAAAGTTTAAAAAGTTGTGTTGGAGTGGATGTCCATGTGAGGATGTAGGCAACAGCCCCAAAGCCACACCACTTTGCCCCATTATGCTTTCTTTGGTAGATGAGAAGATAAGAAGAGAGAAAAGGAAAAGAAAATGTAGTTTTCTCCTGTTTGGTAGATGAGAGAAATAGAGAAGAGAGAAAAAATATGGTGGGACCCACCCATTTTTTTTTTCTCTCCATTGTTGAGAAGAAAACACGAGAACAGAAGGTATCTTTTATGAAATGACTTAACTAACCTTGTTCTTCTTTCTCCATCACGTCTTCTTCCAAGTTCAGTGGACCATGACTTATCGTAGCTCTCAACTGTGCCGCTAACCTTGCAGTACGTGGAATGCATATCATAGCCCAAAACTTTTACCCATTTTCGTTGGACTCTTGGACATCTTCTAGTTACTTCTACACACATAACTTTTAAATTTATTATTTTAATACATTTTTCTGACCAAGAAATATCACTTTTCTTTTCCCACTTCAATTTATATTCCAGCATATCAACGTAAAAGCATAAATTTATTGTAATTCGAAAACAATATGATAAATATAGAAAAATATGGTATATAAAATATAATAATTTTAAATAAAAATATAGTAAATATATGATATAATAAATATAATCATTTTTATAATATATATAATTATTATATATAAAGATAAAAATAATATACTATTTTTTAATAAGGGACACTTATGTCATTTTATGCATTCTTTAAACTTCTTTCCTCTTATTTTCTTTCACGCTTCTCTTATACCAAACAACCTTTAAAATGCACTATTTTTCTCACCATATTCTCTCTTTCCATGTTCTCTCTTTCCATTTACTCTTCCCAACCAAACAAAGCCTTAGTGAATAGTCATTAGAGTTTAGACCTGGCCCATTAGCGAGCATCATCAGACTAAGCCTGTTTTGCGTCGCTGCTCCTTCCTGCTCCGCCTCGCTCGTAGTTGTGCGCCGCTGCGCCGTTGTTTGCAAAACCCCCCAAATTCGATTCGATTATCGCAAGTTGTTTGCTGTGTTGATCGGTCTCTCACACTCTCTCAACTCTCTCTCTCTCGCTCGCTCTCTCTGTCTCTCTCGATCCTACAACTCAGGTACATGTTCTCTTGTTGTTCTTCAACAGTTTCAAATGTTTAAATTAATTTGTTCTCTTCGATCATCTGTTTGTTAATCATTGAATGGTTATTTTCCCTCTCACACTCTCAGATCTCAACCTTGGCTCTGACCTCACACCTCTCTTTGAATACTATAACTTCTGTTCAGTTCTCATGTTCTACAACTGTTTCAATTTGTTTATCAATATATTTATTTCTCTTTGAATTTAGACCATGGTTGTGGTTGTTTCATATTTTTATCGATATGTGATAATGGGGGATAATTATAATTATCAATACTTTTTTTTTTAGCTTGACCTGTTATTTTGCTTGGGTAGTTGTGTATGAATCTAAGTATAGCGAATGGGTAGGTTGTGTGCTTCTAACATATTTGATAAAATGTCTGTTTGATTCAGTTTGGTAAAATGTCTACTTTTTTATTTGGGGATAATTATAATTATCAGTACTTTTTTTTTAGCTAGACCTGTTATTTTGCTTGGGTAGTTGTGTAAGAATCTAAGTATAGTGAATGGGTAGGTTGCGTGCTTCTAACATATTTGATAAAATGTCTGTTTGATTCAGTTTGGTAAAATGTCTACTTTTTTATTTTAAAACTTTTATTTTTGTGTATTATTTGAGAAAATTGAGTATTTACTGATTCAGAAGTTTTGCATGTTTTGGGGTTAGGATTACATTAGTGGATTATTGGATTTAAGGGAAAAAAGCTTACTTACATTTTTGCCTTTACTTTTGTTCTCTAGTTCAAAGATTAAACTATTGTTGCTCACAGAAAAGCACCCGGGACTTGTCTTCTGTGAACTAAATCCACACCACAGTATTGTTATCTATGATGTCTCAGATCTTGTGAATCCTTTTTATGTTCCTTCAAACTATTCCACACACAAAATCACTCGTCTATCTCTAATATTCCAACATGAGTCTTTCTCATTTATATGTATCCCACTTCCATTGTTCCTCAACATGAACAACTATTTCATAATTCATTTTGAGAAATTAAAGGCAAGGGGAGAAGGGCAATATTAATTTACCCTATGCCATTTGGGCAAATAAATTAAGACGAAGGAGCTATGAGCTACGCTAGAAATCAGAATAGTTACCAATTTAACATGTGAGATAAGGTACTCGGCTCTGTATAGTTTATATAGCCCAAAATGGATAGGTACTTGGAATGAAGTCATGGTCTCGTAGATGATAAGGAAACCAACTCATTCACAGTCCTGCTACTGCTTGTACATATTGCAAAACACTTTTTTACCCTTGAGTTTTGGCCTTTGGGTAGGAAAATATTTTTGTATCAAAAAGAAAATTTAATCTGTGATACTGCTACTTTTTTATTGCCCTAATCTTTATAATAGTGTTTAGACATATTTTCTCTTTGTGGTCCCCTGGAACATATAGTAGAGAGTGATAGAAAATTAGAATCTGGTAAACGGGTGGATAACTATAGTGGGGCATCTGTAAACAAAATAATTAATGATAATAAAATTTCTGAGAAGTATGGACACAGTCTCTTATCCTCCTCAATGTTAATAAACAATGTTGTGATGATTGTTGTTTCATAACCTGCCTGGATGAGTGAAGAGGAAAGCAATTCCCAATGAATTTGGAATTCTTTATTTATATATATATATATATATATATATATAGATATAGATGGCTAGTTGTTTTCTTTTTTAGCACCAAGAAGGAGGTGCAGTTACTTAGGGTTGGTGACTTTTGTTAAAATGGATAAAGTGGGGTCTCCTTGCTCTTTAGAAAGTATAGATAATAATGCTGTTCGCTTAATATTTGCCTGTAACATCAAGTATATGAATAAAATTATTAGTTAATTGATAAGGTAAGGCAAGCGTAGTGAATTTTCGTTTTTGCATTGGTTCCAAAGTGAAAACTACGGGCTGTAGAACTAAAACTATTCTTAAAGTATGTTGTTGTCCTTACTGAGTAAGTGCTCATTGGAGGTTGATTACAGGTAGCATATGGTCAAGCTTTGTGTTTATGTAGCGTCCATTTCTTCATTTTTATGTAGAAAAACTATAGACAAAATATATATTTGCTTGTGCTCCTTGAAACTGCTGTTATTTTTGAATGAATCGTTGTAGCAATTCTCTTATGTGAAAGTTCATGGTATTCTTTCATTAATCTTATGTTTAAATTTTAATGGGTCTAGCTAATGTAAATGACTTAATGTATATGCTTTATCATTAAAGGCGGTATTCTGTTTCAATTTGTTCTATTATTTTGTTCTATTCTGTTGGCTTAGTTTGTACTTTTCTATTGTTCTTCAGTCAGGATAATGAAACTAGATGAACAAGTTATCTAGAGTAATGTTAGTAACGGGTGCTATGCTCCTTAAAATGAAGGTCCAGGTGGAATCATGTGTTTATTCCACTTGTATTTCTATGTCAATTGCCATATGCTATATATAATAGGATGCATGGATCTGTTTCATTAGCAGTAGATGTTGCTGCCTCTCGGAATTTGGGAGCTCTGCTTTGGAATTTTTCTTTTTGGCCCTTCTCGTGTTATCTCTTTCTGGTTTACTGTTTTATTATGTTGGGGTGGTTGCTTTATCACTTATGATAATTTCTTGATGGTGTCAACGAGATTGCTTATTGTATCCACACATGTTCAACATGCTACCCTTTCCATTTTCAGTATGCATTGGCCCTATATTTGATGAAATGCTGGCTGGCAAAGAACATTATAAAAGAAAGACTAAAAAAGGATATTAAAGCTAATAAGCAGATTTTTGTTAAAAATTTAAGGCCCATTGACTGGCCCTGACCCACAAGGTTTTGGGCGCCTTTTTGGCCCCATGGACTTTTCTAGATGTGGGCTTTTTTTGGCCCAGTGGGCTTTTGTGTCCCTATCCCACGTGGGGGCAAGGCTGGGCCAAATGGACAGCTTTGCCCTTCGTTCATGTCGAATAGAACTGAGTGAGAGAGTCGAGAGAGAGAAGAGAAACTGAAAATGTAATTCTGTTATCATTAATGAATAAAAGAGTTGTACAAGCTTTTATAGCTGGAGCCAGGGTAGTGAATAGCACGCAATAGCGGTGGTGCGGGGCGGAGCGGCCGGCGGCTGCTACCTCGTCGGCAGGGCAGAGCGTTTTTGGGTAGCGGCCGTTGCGGCCGCTATTGTGGGTGGGAATCGCGCTCTGTTGCGGTGCTACAGGTTCGCTAGGGCTTCATGGCCCGATTTTCCCTTTTTGCCATCCAATATTTTCGTTGGTTACATGTTTTTAAGGGTATTTTTGGTTTTTCCACTGTAATGTTTGAACCTTTATTAGGGTTAACTTCAAAACCCTATTTCATTTGTTCGACACTTTGCCCTCCTCTCTTTTGTGTTCGGCTCCCCCTCTCTCCCTTCCCTCTCAATTGCGATCTCCGATCGCCATCTCCAGCGAGTTTCCGGCGACCAAACACTGTTCCCAGACTTGGACCTCGCATTCTCAGCTTTGGACCTCGCATTCTCAGCTTCAGACCTCACATTTTCAGTTTCTCTCATTCTCTGTTTCGGGCTCTCTGCTTCGGGGTCTCTCCGTTCTGTCTCATTCTCTGATATGGCTTCTAGTTGTCAAGCATCTGTGTCTGCTCCAACTCCAACATTAGTTGCTTCTTGTGGGCTGGTCAAACCTACTGGTGAGAATATTGACTTAGCATGGCAGTGGAACGGCTTGAAAGATATCAAAGACAGGAAGAGTGTTACATGTGATTTTTGTGGAAAAACAACTACTGGAGGAATTACCAGAGCTAAGAGACATCAGATGGGGGTGAGGGGAGATGTGAATCTTTGTAAGAAAACTCCAACAGATGTTAAGAACTTATTGAGGGAAGCCCAGGAGAAGAAAAAGGGGGACAAGGAGGCATGGTTGACCGAGTTGTTGAATGAAGAACAAGGTGAACAAGATGATATTCAAGAAATTTTCAAGCTATCCAAAGGGAAGAGGCCTGCAACAGCAGCAGCAGGAAGTGCCTCTTTGCCTCCAGCTAAGAAGACTACAAATGTCAAAGGCCCTCTTGATGTATTGCTGTGGAGAGATTCTGAAACAACCCTTAGTTTGGCAAAGAATAAGAAGCAAACAAGCATGAATGATGCTTGTATTAAGGAGGCAAGAGCAAAAACTGTCCAATACATAACAAGATGCTTTTGCCGGAATGGAATAGCTTTTAATGTTGTGCGTACAAGAAGCTTCCAGCTGATGGTCGAAGCGATTGGAAACTATGGTCCGAACCTCAAGCTACCAAGCTATCACGAGATGAGAGTTCCACTCCTTAAAAAGGAGTTGGAACACACCAACTCAATGATGAAGCCTCATGTGGATGAGTGAGTAGTTTATGGGTGCTCAATTATGTCGGATGCTTGGACCGATAGGAAGAATAGGACTTTGATTAATTTTCTGGTGAATTGTCCAACGGGCTCTATGTTTGTGAAGAGCATTGATTCTTCTTCATATGTGAAGAGTGGGGAAAAATAGTTTCAGCTTTTGGACAGTTTTGTCAAAGAGATTGGAGAAGGCAATGTTGTGCACCTAGTGAGTGACAACGGAAGTAACTACGTATTGGCTGGTAAGAAATATTGTTCATGCACAAATTTAATTAATTGTTGTTAGCTTGGCACTCATTTAATTTTATTGACGTGACTCTTAGGAAAACTATTGCAAGCCAAGAGACCAAACATGTTTTGGACTCCATGTGCCGCTCACTGCCTAGACTTGATGCTAGAAGATATTGGCAAGATTCCTAGAATTAAAAGGGCAATACAAAGAGGCATCACTCTTATGGGTTTTATTTATAACCACACATTGGCTATGAACAGTATGAGGAAGTTCACAAGCAAGGCAGAGTTGGTTAGATACGGAGTCACTAGGTTTGCTACGACTTTCCTAACTTTGCAAAGGTTGCATAATCAAAAGAACCACCTTAGAAAAATGTTCACTTTTGATGATTGGTTGAAGGCCAAGATAGCCAAAGAAACTAAGGGGAAAACGGCAGCTGATGTACTTATGCTTACATTTTGGAATGATGTTATTTTTACACTTAAGGCTGTGGGCCCTCTTGTACGTGTGCTTAGGCTTGTTGACAATGAAAAGAAGCCTACAATGGGTTACATTTATGAAGCCATGGATACTTCAATGGAGAAGAAAGCAAGTACAAGGAGATTTGTGAAATCATTGACAGAAGATGGGAGTGCCAACTTCATCATCCACTCCATGCAGCTGGCCATTTTCTAAACCCTGAGTTCTACTACAATCCACTTATTGAACTTGATCATGAAGTGGTGGAGGGACTTCATCAAAGCATTGAAAGACTTAGTGCAAATGATGAAGCTGTGGACAAGATTACCAACCGACTGTCAAAATGAGAGCTTTAGGTCTCTTTGGGATAAGATCAGCCGTAAGGCACCGGACTACTATGGCTCCTGGTAAGTGGAATTGTGGAAGTGCTAATTTTTTTTAAACATAGTAATGCTTAATTCTTGTTGCATTATTTCGTGTTTGTGTGGTGGAGGAATTATGGATCACATTGTCCAGATTTGATGCAACTTGCCGTTAAATTATTGAGCTTGACTTGCAGTGCATCGGGTTGTGAGCAAAACTGGAGTATTTTTTAGCATGTAAGTTATTCTTAACATTCAGTTTGGGTTAGAAAAGAACTGACATAGATTGTAAAGAAACTAACATTTAGTTTTTGTAAAAAACTAATGACATTTCCATTTGAAGAAGAGAAGTAGGCTTGAGCATTAGAAGTTACAAGACTTGGTTTATATTAAATATAACCAAGCTCTTAAAGAGCGTTTATTTTATAACGATGTGATTGTTCCCATTCTCTTGAATGATATTGATGATAGCATTGAGTGGTTAGTGGGAGAAATGGGTGGAAATGGTGAAGATGCTAGTACTGAATTGGTTTTTGATGATGATACCTTGACATGGGGAGATGTTGCTGATTTAACAGGGGCTGGTGAGCCTTCAACCTACACTAGGCAGCATACAAGAACAAGGAGAGTAGCGGCTTCTAGTAGGCCTACAAGCTCAAGGGGA
Organism: Sophora flavescens; assembly: GCA_030762895.1. Lineage (NCBI taxonomy): Eukaryota > Viridiplantae > Streptophyta > Magnoliopsida > Fabales > Fabaceae > Sophora > Sophora flavescens. The sequence goes on along the minus strand of CM061063.1, from coordinate 158,717,922 downwards.
GGAGTGATAGAAGAAGGAAAAAGTGATGAAGAGATTCAGCAGGAGGAGGAGGAGGAGGAGGAGGAGGAGGAAAGACTCTACAAGCTTAGCAGTGACAATGAAAAAGAAGAAGAATACTTGGCTGATCTTGAATATGGTGTTTGATGTTTAGTTTAATGTTTAGTTTCTTTAAGCCTCTAGGTCTAGGGTAGCAGGGCTTAAATTGATATATGCACACTTGTTTTTGTACTTATTAACTAGTGTGCTTTGCTTAGGACCTATGACTATCTATATGTTAAGTTTAATGTTTAGTTTCTTTAAGCCTCTAGGTTAGTAGGGCTTAAATTGATATATGCACACCTGTTTTTGTACTTATTAACTAGTGTGCTTTGCTTAGGACCTATGACTATCTATATGTTAAGTTTAATGTTTAGTTTCTTTAAGCCTCTAGGTTAGTAGGGCTTAAATTGATATGTGCACACTACTTTTTGTACTTATTAACTAGTGTGCTTTACTTAGGACCTATGACAGTATGATTATCTGACTTGAATTATGAATATGATTTAAATTTTGAGTATTTCTAATATTTTGTGCATGTATATGTATGTATATGTATCTAGTATAAAATTATATTTCTATCTACCCTGTATAAAAAAAGCCTAAAATAGCGGCCATCCCGCTATGCGCTATACCGCTATAGCGTTTTTTGGGTCCGTCGCTCTGTGCTGCTTTCCGGGATTAACTACCCTGACTGAAGCTAATACAACTAGGTTTTAACTGTCCTAAGTTCCTAATTGATTCTTAACCGAATGTTGACTCAACAATACAGTTGAGTTACAAGCTTATGCTAGAGCTAAGCTATACCAAGGTAGTCAATAGCATACGTTCGCGGTGGTGCGGGGCGGAGCGGCCGATGACCGCTACACAGGCGGCGGAGCGGAGCGTTTTTCTGTAGCGGCCGTTGTGGCTGCTAAAGCTGCGGAAAAACACGGGATTGCTGGGAGTAGCGGCGCTCAAGAGCCGATATTGGTTCATGGGCCAATAGCACCCTCCGGCGAGCCTCTTCTGGCCACACCCCATCATCGGCGCCACTGTTCCATAGCTAGTTCTTCCTCTCCCACGACAGATCTTCCTCTCCTGCAACTGGAATTTCAGATCTAGGGTTTTGATTTAAGTTTTGGCCATTCTTTAATTTGATATACCTATTCTACCCTCTCTTTAACTCACAAATTCTCTATTTTACCCTCATTTAACTCACAAATTCTTTGTTTTGCCCTCTTTATTTATGCAAATGACTTGTTTACCTTCACTTATACCCACTAAAATATCTCTTTTACCCTTATTTCTTTTACTCACTCTTCCCCCCAATCTCTTCTCCCTTGCGTATTCTTCTTCTTCTTCTATTACAGAGCCATTCCTCCCACTTCTCTTCTCCCTCCCACTTTCATTCCTCTTCCCCCCTGCCTCTCCTCCTTCTTTCCTTCTCAAGTCTCACCACTGGCCTAAAATAGCGTCCGTCCCGCTACACAACATTGAAATTGGAACGAAGAGCACTGAATCTGGATGAAGACAGAAGCTTGGTGAAGGAGTCAGCCAATTGATCTGCAGCAGGAACATGATGTACAGAGAGTGCTTTGGACAACACTTTTTCTCGAACAAAGTGTATGTCAAGTTTAATGTGCATGGTGTGTGCATGCAGAACTGGATTAGGTGCAATGGAAATTGCACTCAAATTAGCACACAGCAGCTGATGGGTGAGGAAAGGGACTCCCAACTAGCGAGCAGAGACATAATCCAAAGGACTTCAGCAGTGGTGTTGGCCATACTCCGGTATTATGACTCAGTACTGGACCTAGCCACTAGGGGCTGCTTCCGTGAGCACCACAAAATCAAATTGGGACCTAGGTAAATGCATGACCCAGAGGTAGATCTTCTATCATCTGGATCGCTGGCCCAATCAACATCACAATAGGCCTTGATAGGGAGGGGTTGAGCAGGAACTGCTGGCTGCAGTAACAACCCAAAGTGTAGAGAGCCTTTTAGGTATCGCAGAATGCCCTTCACTGCTTGCCAGTGTGACTCCAAGGGATTTGCCATGAATTGGCAAACTTTGTTGACACTAAAGGCAAACTGAGTATGGTACTTACACTATGGCAGATCCTAGTCAGTACCCTTGGCTTCTAGCTTGTTGGCCTTGGATAAAAGATCTCTGACATACTTAGATTGTGTAAGTAATAGGCTGCCATTAGGTAAATGCTTAACTTACACACCAAGAAAGTAGTCTAAAGTGCCAAGCTCTTTGACAGCAAAGGTAGCATTGAGTTTCTTGATAAGGTCAGAAATTAGAGAACTGAAGACCCCGTGAGGATGATATCATCCACATAGACTAAAACTAAAACATAGAGACAAATTGCACCTTTAGAATATATGAACAGAGATAGGTCACATCTACTGATGACAAACCCAAATTACAGCAAGGTGCTGGTGAGCCTTTCATAGCAGGCCTGTGGGGCCTGTTTAAGGCCATAAAGAGCCTTTTGCAGCTTGCAAACCAAAGTTTTGTCTTGGGATTCAAGCCCGAGAGGGTTGTCATATAAACCTCCTGATGCAAACCAAGAATGATGTCCAATTTAAGGCCAAATTAGTTTTTGATGAAAATTTTATTTTCATTTGTTATGAACCCGTATTCTTGTTTTGGCTGTATCTTAAGCTACAGATGTCCGATTGATACGTTATTTGGTGCGTTGGAAAGCTAAGGAAATCATCTACAAATCGTATTTCAAGCCTATTAACCAGAGTCAGCTTCTATCATGGTGAAAATATTGTTTTCAATTTTACACGAGTTTGGTAGCTTAGTTGGGAGGAATCTTTTGGCTTGCATGCCTCAAGTAACTCCTTTTAAGTTATTAGTCATTTTATTGTTTTTAAATAGTGGGGTTACACTTTTAATTTGTTTAAGAGTTAGAGTTTAGCAGCCACATAATGGTGGAGAGAGAACATTTTAATACACAATTTAGTGGCTTAGTTAAGTGAGTTAATAAAGGGGGTTATGGTATCTTTTTGGAAGCCAAAAGTTGGCAGCCACAAATACTATATGTAACACACCCAAACATGATGAATGATAACTTGAGTTGAATTTGGATTGAAATCCATTTGTGAGACTTTGTTCTCTTTGGTTCTTGGTTGAGCCAACCTTAGTTCTTATCAAGAATCCAAGATTCTTGTGGCGAACCTCACTTGGCTTATCAAAACTCTTGTTTTGTGGCGCGATACCATCTCTAATCTTCACCCATTTTTATACTTTCTTTCTTTTATGTTACAACACACTTCCTTTATTGGTACATGATCTAGATGAACACCATAGTCAATTAATTGTTGTTTCATCCATAGGATTTGAGCACAACTCCCAGCTGCAACATATTCTGCTTCAGTTATGGATAAGGCCACACTAGTGTGCTTTTTACTAAACTAAGACACTAGGGAATTTCCTAATAAATGGCATGTTCCACTTGTACTCTTCCTATCTAACTTGCATCCAGCAAAGTCAGAGTCGGAATATCCTATTAATGTGCAAGTGGATCCCTTGGGATACCACAGCCCCATTTCTTTTGTTCCTAAAAGATACTTCATGATTCTTTTAACCGTAGTAAGATGTGATTCTTTAGGATTAGCTTGATACCTTGCACACACACACACTAAACATTATATCTGGCCTACTTGCAGTGAGATAAAGTAAGGATCCGATAATACCTCTATACTTGGATACATCTATAGATTTACCATATTTGTCTTTGTCCAGGTAGCAGGCTGGACTCATTGGTGTTGTCATTTCCTTTGCGTTTTCGACTCCAAACTTCTTTAGTAGTTCCTTGCAATACTTTGTTTGGCTTATGAAGGTTCCATCTTGGCATTGTTTAATTTGAAGTCCAAGAAAGAAGGTAAGCTCTCCCATCATGGACATTTCAAATTCACTTTGCATTAGTTCACCAATTTCCTTGCATAAAGACTCATTAGTAGCACCAAAAATAATGTCATCAACATATATTTGAACAAGATATTGTGTGCTTTTGTTTTAGTAAATAATGATGTATCAACTTTTCCTCTTTTAAACCCTTTCTCTAGGAGAAAATTGCGTAACCTCTCATACCAAGCTCTAGGAGCTTACTTGAGTCCATAGAGGGCTTTAGTGAGTTTATAGACATGATTTGGGAACTCACTATTAACAAAGCCAGGGGGTTGGCTTACATACACTTCCTCTTGTATTATTCCATTTAAAAAGGCACTTTTCACTTCCATTTGGTATAGTTTAAAGTTCATTATATATGCATAGGCTAATAGCATTCTTATGGCTTCTAATCTAGCTATGGGAGCATATGTTTCATCATAATCAATTCCTTCTTCTTGATTATATCCCTTAGCTACTAGTCTAGCCTTGTTTCTTACTATTACTCCATTCTCATTCATTTTGTTTCTAAACACCCATTTAGTTTCGATTATTTGGTTACTTTTGGGTTTTGGAACTAAATCCCAAACTTTGTTCCTTTTAAATTGATTTAACTCCTCTTGCATTGCAATCACAGAGTTTTCTTAAAGAAAATTGGTTTTCACTCAATTTTAATTCCCAAGAATCAAGTTATGTAACAAGTAATGACGTTAAGAAGAATTATAAGAAGTAACACCAAGTTTAACACAGATTGTAGATCAAAGATTTAAGTTAACAAGCATTCTTAAAATTCATTCACAACACACAAGTGCATATAATATGTATATGGAGTTTAGAGATGAGAAGAACACGCAAAACCGATTTATCCTGGTTCGGCTATCTCCTCTGGTAAGCCTACATCCAGTCCCACACCTCTGTGGTTTTCTCCACTATAACCAGAAATTACAATATCCAATTACAGCATTCACAAGGATAACCTCCTTGCTCAAGAACACACCAAAAAGCACACTTGCTTTTCTATACCCAAGGATCCCTTCTATCCTTGTTCAATCTTAAGATATACCCTCTTAATTACACTAGTTCACAGAAAGAATTGAGTAGAAGAAAGACTCTAAAAGTCTGATTATACAAATTGAAGTTCTAAGAAATATCACACTTTTCTCTCAAAGATGAAGCACTTTTGGAAGCTTTTGAATCTTTCGTATTTTCACTTTCAGAATGTGTAAGGTTATTGAAAAGTGTTCCTTTGATCCCTCTTTATATAGAAAACAAGTTATTGTCGTTGGGATCAATTAAAACACATTTGGATCTGATTTAACAAAATCTGTCTGTTTTCTTGATTCTTGTTCTTGAAATAAGATTGTGATTGTTCTTGTAGAATTCGCGTCCATCTTGAAAATAACCGTTTCCATCTAGCCATTAAAATTTACATTCGGATGGGCTAGTAGACGAGCTCCATTTAGTACTTTAGTAGACGGAGCTTCTCATTAAGGACTTAGTAAGTCCAAAGAGCGTAACCTTAGTAGGCGAGCTCCATATGCCACTTTAGTAGACGAGCGCTTCTTGTTACTTCAGTAGACGAGCGCTTCTTGTTACTTCAGTAGATGAGCTCCATGTGCCACATCAGTAGACGAGCGCTTCTTGTTACTTCAGTAGACGAGCGCTTATATTATCCTTTGTAAAAATTAGTTTCTTAAATTTAAGTGCTTCACCTAAGAAATCAAATGTGCTATTTTTACAATAGCATCTAAAGTATAAGATCTTCATTGCTTGATGCTTTAGTCCTTCATTGCTTTTTGTCCTTGGTCTTCCATCCTTTAATCCTTGATTTATCTTTTTCATGAGTGATCTTGCATGCAACTTAACACATAATAAGTACATAGTCAAAATAAAAAGTCTTATGCAAAATACATTTTGTTTGTCATACATCAAAACATGAATGAGGGCTTAGTCTTACAATAAAGTCATATAATCTGACCAGGAACAAAGTCATACAATATGTCGCAACGGTGTGGCATAGCTGACATGTAGGTCTATCACCACCACGTCCTCGGCTCCGATTAGAACCTTGATAACCACGATGATTCGAATTGAACTCAGTATCGGATCGTAGAGTAGAGGAGGTACCAACCGAATCCGCTTGAGCTAGGTTTAGAGAGATCGAGGATAAAGGAAGTTCCTATCTGTCCCTCTCAAATTGAGCATCATGAACAACTAAAAGTGCTTCGATATCATCAACTGAAGCAGGTTCGACACGAGCATAGATCATCATGATAAGAGAGTTAAATTCTTCTTGTAATCCTTCCAGAATTGTATCAATATGATCTTGTTCGAGCACATGATATCCAATTGCTTGAAGCGAAACGACGAGAGCACGAATACGCACGAGATAATCAGTGATCGAATGTGAACCTTTCTTCGTATTCTTCAATCGAATGGAAGAATTTGTGCACCTTATCCCAAACCTGCCACGATTGTTTGCAGTTGATGAGGTGAGGAAGTACCGACGACGAGATCGAACTGAGCAACCACGTAAAAAGCATTTGATCTTGAACCAAGCAGAGCTGATATGCTTAAGAAACTAGATCTAGAGCTCGATCTTGCTCAGAATTGTACATCGGTGGAATGCTAGGGCTGACAACATAGCGATGAAGCTTATGAGCTATGATTATGGCCTCAACTTGTTGCTTCCACCGAAGAAAATTTTGATCGTCCATCTTCACATAAAGCGAAGGATTGGAGCTCATCATCACCAAGGAAGAAGATGATGAAGCTCCGGTGACAGGATTGTCGGTGATAGGATTTCCGGTGGCCGGAATTTCAATGATTGGGATCGGTGTTTCAACAGATAACAAGAATCGTGCCTAGAAAAAGCTCAAGATACAATAATAGAACCGAGTGAGAGAGTTGAGAGAGAGAAGAGAAACTGAAAAAATAATTCTGTTATCATTAATGAATGAAATAATTGTACAAGCTTTTATAGCTGGAGCTAATACAGCTAGGTGTTAACTGTCCTAACTAATTCTTAATCGAATGCTGACTCAGCAATACAGTTGAGTTACAAGCTTATGCTAGAGCTAAGCTATACTATACTCTAATACCGTTGATTTTACTCTCTTCAACCCTCAGTGCCCTAATGCTCTCTCTCCCATCGCCTCGTTCTTCGATTCCTAGCTCTGGCAAGTTCAGTGTTTTCACATTAATCTTACAAATTGACATTGTAGTGTGATTTAGTAGAAGTTCATTGTGGTCACTGTTCCTTTAATTTTATGTAAAAAAATCTTTCAAGTGGTTTCAATAATCGCCAATAACTATGCCTTTATCAGAAATTATCTGGATCATGACAATGTCACAACTGTGTGCTTTATGCTGTTGAATTGACAGATTTTGTCTGAGAATGGTACATAAGCAGAGTTGTGTTGTTATTCTGTGAATGTATGGTTGTGTGATCAAAACGATCCGTTATATATGTGAGTTTGAACTATCATCTTAATGTTGTTGTCTTGTACTTCAATCTTGCTTTCACTTCTCCTAATTGTATCTGGAAGCTGTATAGTTGTCTCAACATAAATTATGGACTTATCTCTTCTTTTTTATTTAGTGGCAATTTATCTTTAATTCAGACTAGGAACCCTAAGGTGAGGAATATAGATCAATCCATTGTCTCTTCACCTGAGTTTTCGTCTTTGTTTAAATCTATTTTATAGTTTATAAATATTTTTTTTGAGCATCCAACTATGGAGAGATAAAAATATTTAACAAAAAAACTAATTCTCAGGAGAATTTGGAAAAACGAACTCTTGATAAAACATTTTACCATAAGGAAAGAAAGAATACATTTTCATAGCAAGAGGTTGTCATTTTCGTTCGATCTCACTCTCTCTCAATGCTACCACTTAGGTACAGTTTCTTTCATTGTTCTTTAATTGTTTAAGATGCATGAATTCGGTTGTGTTTGTTGTTCAAATGTTTGCAATTTGTGCTCCATGAATTTGTATTATGGTTGTGGTTGTTTATTCATTGTATTGTGAATGTGATAATGGTTTGAATCTGATTTTGTTAAATTTTGTTATGCTAAGTGGGTTCTTTTGGGTCTCACTCTGGGATTCAATTGTTAAATTTTGATCATTGTTTTGTGAGTAAGTGCATCACGTTGTAAATCTTAGTAAACTGATTTAACATGTTTGATGAAATGTCTATTTGATTCGAGGGACTTGTTGAAATATTTGGTGAAAGCTGGTTAATCTTTTGATTTCGATTGTTATTATGTGCAAAATTAAATCTTTATATCCTCCTTTTGTGTTTTTTTGGGTGCAGTTCTGGAAGCTTCTAGATAATGGCAACCACTGCCTGTTTCATCATCGTTAGCAGAAATGATATTCCTATATATGAAGCTGAAGTTGGAGTAGCTACTAAAGTATAATACCTTTTTTTTTTTAAAAAAAAAGCTTAAGCTTTTATGAAAATTATATTAAAAAAAACTTGATTCTTGGTAGATATTGGTTTTTCTGACTATTGAAATGGATTATAAGATTTTAGAGGCTAATTGAAGGTTGAAAATATTATGGGGATTTGATTGACATCATGACTTGTTTTTAAGATTAATGTAAAAGCTTATTTGAATCTTTTGCATTAGATTTTTTTTTTTTTTGTGACTTCGATTACAATGGGTTCTTGTTTTCTTCACCAAATTTATATCAGTTGCAATTGCATGCTGTCCTTTACAGAGGGAGGATGCTGCACAGCTCCATCAATTTATACTGCATGCTGCTCTAGATGTTGTTCAAGACCTGGCATGGACTACTAGTGCTATGTGAGTTTACAGTCTACACTATCCAATTCCAGATAAGAAGCTGTTCCCTTATGAACCTGTTTTGGTGCTTGTCAATCTATTTGTTATGTTCTTGTCGTCGGCATTTTGTTCCTGAACTTTCTTGATGCAGGTACTTGAAATCAGTAGATAGGTTTAATGAACTGGTGGTCTCGGTGTATGTCACAGCTGGTCATATCCTCTATTTGTGGCGATTATTTTTAGTTGATGTAAAATTATATTGCTCTTGGTTTGTTCATATAAATGAAGTACTGAACTAAACTTTAAGAAACATTTGATTTGATTTTCTTCTTTAAACCATTGTTCAAGAACTCCTTTGCCCGTCACTGGCAAGGCAACAACAAAATCAAAGAGCCAACTGTGAACTATTAAATGTTACATGCACCATATATGCATTTTGGTTTATTGTGATGTTTTCCTTAACGTACCATACATACCCGATTTATGTTGCTTCATGACTCTCGTAACGATGATGGCATTAAGAGCTTCTTCCAAGAGGTGCACGAGCTTTACATAAAGGTAGAATGCTTTTTCTTACGCTCTATAACATGTTTTATATGTAGCCTTTCCTTTATAGGTTAATTAATTTCAGAATATCAAAACCTTTTCATGTGTTCTTGAAATGGGATTATGAAGAGGTTCATGTTTACGAGTTCTTAAAGTATGCTTTGCTGACTATAGAATGTTAATAGCTGTTGGATTACTTTTTTTTTTTATGGTTTTGTTGATGTTGAATTAGTCATTTTCAACATTTCCCCCCTTAATTGGCATTTGAGTATTTCATTATAATAAGCATGCCTAAATGCCTACTTTTGGTCTAGAAAGACAAACTGTATTTTAAGATAAGTTTAACGAATTCCATTATGACTATTTTATAGTACAGGATTCTTCCTAGAGGAATGTGCATAATACAAAAGAAGTTCTAAATGAATACGGTTCAGTAGTTGGGTTTTTTCAGCTTCTTCGTTATTTTATGTCAGTATATAATTGGTAATACTACTATTTGTTAAAGAAGTTGAAGTTGCCAACTGTCCTTAATTTTCTTGGTTTTAATTGTCCTCCTGATTTGGTTATGAAGATAATATACAGATACTATAGCTAAATCTGTTTGTAAATTTACCTTCTGTCATGGATTATGAAATATTGACCAGTAAGAGAGTCGTAACTTTATTTGTATGTTTGCAGATTCTTCTTAATCCTCTTTACTTACCTGGCTCTCGGATCACGTCATCACATTTTGATACAAAAGTTCGTGCCCTTGCACGAAAATATTTGTAGAATGGTGGTAGTTAGGTGACAAGATACTTGTTCATGTAGCACTGAGGTTTGAGTCCTACCTTGTTTACTGATGTTTGACAACATCTATTCCATTACTAGTCGTTACATTTGGAATACATACTAATCTTGTACTTTATGATCAACTATTTGATTGAGTGATAAAGAATGATTTTTTATTGTTTGTGCTTCAAGCTTATATGAGGTTTAGAATTCGGAAGTATATATAGTGCTGCTGTCCCTTGTACATACTAGTAAAATGTGATATCATAATTTCCAATTTGAGATGATTGTCCTTGTATTTATAGGTTTTCTATCAGCATTGTAAGTTGGGATTTGTATTTTGTCGTGCATTCATAATTTGTATTAGAATTTGATCTATGAATTACCTACCAAAATTTACAATATTTATATCAAACTTTAAGCCCCCGAAGTGAGGATTTCAAATCTTTGGCTACTTCTCTCAGATCATTTTTCGTTTGAAAGTTACATCTTAGAAGGTAAACATATGGCAGGCTAAGTTAACATTTTACAGCACATGCATCCACGTTATTCACTCGTACAGCTCATAATATTCATATTTCAACATCAAACTTGCATGAACCACAGATCAAACATGAAATCCATGGAGTACACAAACATGCAAACACGTTTTCAAACACACAAGGACCTAAAGGAAAGGCTCTATTTCACATGCAAGAGAGTCTCCTCTCTTACCTCATGTCCTTAGCTAAGCCATGTTGTCTTCTTCCTAGCAAGCTCCAAGCTTTCCATTTTATCATTCAAGGTTGCTCTCCAAGGTGACTCGTTTATGATGGATCTAAAAGTTAGAAGAGGTTTTATCCACATGCATATATGAGATCTTAAGGGAATGGACATGCATGTAGTTAGAACTAAAGGAATGGATACTCTAGAAGATTTGGAGCTATTGAAGTGTAGATGACCAAAAAAAAGATGATCTCCCTTGTTATGGTGTTTCAGCCAAGAGAATATTGAAGGACCTAGATGTTTTTGTTACAGAAATTTGAAGAGTTTATGGCCATGAGGAATAATAAAAGTGAGTTTGAGTGGTGGTTGATGGTTGTTGTGGTGGTGGCCGATTAGCTTGATGGTGGAAAGGAGATGAATGTCTCGGGGGGGGGGTGTTGAGAGAAAATGAGAGAGTGAGCGAGGAGAGAAGCATGAGATGAAAGGAGGAAAAGAGAGTGAAATCTAATTTTGGGGTTTATATAGTGGGGGTCATATTGCATGTAAGCCCTTGAACTTTAGCTTGTTTTGCAAACAAGCCCTTCCTCCTCTTGGGATTAATCCTTGGACTTCTCCTTATTATAGATTGATCCCATTCTTATCATGATGCACACACTTACACTTGTCACAATCACTCCACCACTTATTGCCACATGGCAAATACACATTCACCACTTTCTTTTTGTATCCTGTTGTCTTTTCCTCTTGTCCTTTCCTTTTGTTTCTAACACTACACATACACTTCCTTCCAACACTTGTATTTATCTTCATCTCTTATGGCTTGGCATGTATTATTGAACACTAATGGGCTTTCAATAAAATTGGGCGAATTAATATGATGAAATACAGTCATTTGGGTCCTTGCATTTTCTCCTTTATAAAATCCTTAATATTTAAAACTTGAGATCCTCTGCTGTTTAATTAATTACAGTGTTCCATTACTTTAATTTTCGGAACGTGACAATGAAAGGAAACCCACCGCAATTCCATGGAGAATATGACCCTGAGGTAGCAGAAAGATGGCTGCAGGAAATAGAAAATATCTTTGTAGTCATCAATTGTAGGGAAGAAAGGAAGATCACATATGCTTCCTTCATCCTGGTTGGAGTAATGGAGGCTTAGTGGAAGAATAAGTTGAGATTGCTTGAGACATAAAGAAGGATGATGACTTGGGAAGTGTTCAGACAGTGTTTCTTAGAGAAATACTTTCCTAAGGGCAATAGACAAGAGAAATAAAGAATTCATGAACCTAAAGCATAATGATCTGTCAGTAGGAGAGTATGCTATGAGGTTTGAGGCGTTGTTGAAGTTCTCACAGTTTTATCAAGTTCACCCTGATGAAGAGTGGGTATGCCGGAAGTTCGAGGATGAGTTGAGACAAGAATTGTAGAGAATGATGCTATCGTTAGAGATAAATCAGTTCCCAACCTTGGTGGAAAAGTTCACAGTGCTTGAAGGTAATGACCGCTCCAGTGTATTCAGAAAGTTCAGGCACAACAAAGGAGTGGCAAGCTAGTATGCAGTGGAAGTCAAAGAGGAAGAAGTGGGAAGTTTTAGCATAGGGTGAAGCCTTATAATCACCCAAATCAGCAAACAACAAGTGTGGGAAGTGGGAGCTCAAATCAATGGGCTTAGGCTTGTTCCAAGTGTGGAGGGCCACACATGATTAGAAAATACCCTCGACGATAGAATATCACATGTTTCAGTTGTCGCAAGACTGGTCACACATCCTAATTCTGCCAACAGACTGGGATGGAGATAAATCAGGCTTCACAGTAGAGTCGCAGAGCTCAGAATGTTGGAGCCAGATCACAAGGAGCAAGTCAGCAGAGTAGATCACATGCTAGTGGGAGAGTCTTTGTCGTGAGAGGTTCTGAAACATTTGGATGTCCTGATGTGATACAAGGTAAGTGCCTAGTGTCTGGACATCTCTTATATAAGCTAAAGAGTCTCCTCAACAGGAAGTGATGCCTGTCGTGTGCGACATTCCAAAAGTATTCTCGGATGATGTTCCAGGGTTGTCACCTAAGCGAAAGATAGAGTTTACGATTGATCTCATACTAGGGACAGGGCCTATTTCGAAAGCACCCTATCAAATGTCCCCAATAGAGTTGGCAGAGTTGAAAAAGGTATTGGATGATATGTTGAAGAAAGTGAAATGAACAAATATAAAACACGAGAAGGGGGGTTGAATTGTGTTTTATTTAACTTTTGAATATCAAAAAGTTTTCTTTCTAATAAGCGATCAGACACTTATGAGGGGTCTGAAGTAAAACAAAAAAAATAAGAAAACTTAACACTTTCAACCCAGTTAGCACAGAAGAATATAAAGCAATATTAAAGGAAAGAGACAAGAGAGTCAACATAGAGATTTATACTGGTTCACCCCAAACCTTAGGCTATGTCTAGTCCTTAGTTTCCCAAGTGTTATCTGTATAACTGATAAGGTTACAGATGGTATTGTTTGCACACCTAGCCTCCACAGGCTCAACTAACAAGTATTGTTTGCACACCTACCCTCTCCAGGCTCAAACAAGTATTCTTTCAGCAAGCGTCTTTTGGCTCTACAAATGATGAGAGTTGAATGAAGCAGCAGCTTCATGATGTTGTGCGATCCGGCAAGTGTACCGGATTCATCGCCAAGTAATAAAAAGATATCAATCCCACAGAGACCGTGATCTCAAATCGCAACTAATTATCAAATTGATTAAACTGGACTATAAAAGGGATTTTGAAAAGGTTTTTGATTTTTGAAATAAGAGATAACTTAGAAAATCAGATAAGGAATGCAATAAATTAAAACAAAAGTAAATCAATTTGGGGTTTTTTCAAATCTAAAGGGATTCCTAGGAATTGGGTTACCAACAAGATTATTTATGTTACTAAATTGACTACCTCTTATTAATTATTGAAATTGCTTTGAAAGCGAATTTATCCTCAAATAGTTAATGCTCCCTCTCGGGTTACAAAAACCGTGCCCAATTAAACCAACCCCTACTCTCGTGGTAGTTGAATTTAGATTGAACCCTTTAAGTTTTGTGACAATTCGTGAATCCTCGAAGGACCGCTTCTAACTATCGTGATTTAAGTCCTAAGTGGACTTAAATCTGATTCTATAGATCCGATACCTAAGTTCACCGCTAGGTTCCTCCTTAGAATATCTACGACACGCAAATAAGTGGCCACCGAATTTACGAGTAATTAAAACAATAGAAATCAGATCTAAAGCAAAATGGAAATTAACAAGAAATCGAAATCAATTCATAACATAAATCAGATCTTGGGCATAGCCCCAATCCCTAGAAATAAAGCTACTACTCAAGCATTGCCATGGTGATGACAAGCTTGATTAACAACAACATGAAATAAAACCTAAAAGAGGAGAAGAAGAAGAGAGAACCTAAAAATTTACCTAAGTGTGGCAACCCAAAAGCCTCTGTCAGTCTCTGCCTGATTTCCATATTTATAGATTAGGGAAGTTTGAATCCCAATCAAACACAAATTCAGATCAATTCAGTTCCTTCAGATCCAAATAATGCGCGTCACGGCCGTGATGGCCATCACGGCCAGACCGTGACGGATTCTGCCTGGGGCGTTGCTTCACTGATTGGTCTGTCACGGTCGTGACCACCATCACGGCTAAGCCGTGATCAGTTCTTCCTGTGAGGGTCTGGTTCAGCTGACATGTCACGGCCGTGACCAGTTCTGACTTTAGCCTTCTTTCTTTTTAGCTCTACTCGATCATGGCCGTGATGGTCATCACAGCTAGGCCGTGATAGGCTCTATTTGGCTCATTTTCTTCACTTTTCAAGCTCCATCTTCATGTAAGCTCCATCATGGCTGATCCCAAGCATGTTATCCTTAATTCCTGCAAAACAACACCACAAAACCGCCTTACCCGTTCCAAGGTAAAAACTAACCAAAATCAAATTAAAAATGCCTAAACTATATGAAAATGCATGTAATATGATAAACAAATATGAGGTGTAATCACACTCATCAAACTACCCCAAGTTTAAGATTTTGCTTGTCCTCAAGCAATCACTAAGGCCAGAAAATATAAACAATCAGAGCATGGATAGTGAACCAAGAACCCGAGTAACTAATCCAAGTGACAAGCATATTCAATAAGAAACCAAGGGACAATCAATTTCAAGTCCAATTAGAAGCTTAGGTTTCCTAAATTCATATTCTCATTGATTCAGGCACTCTTCTCACCTCACTCAAGCGTTTAAGGATATATGACAATTCGCTCCATTTCCTCAAGGAAGGTATTCTACCATAAGCTTGACTATTAACCAAATCTCTACTTTATTAATGAAAACACATAAGAATCAAGAGGTCTTTTATTTTGGTTGTAATGGGGCCATGGGATTAATTGTTAGGTGGGGAAATCAAGAAAAGGAAATTTCAAGAAGGCTAAACAAAATATCAAACAATACAAAGCATGACAACCTTCTAAAATACCTTTTTGGGTTTTAGTTCACTTTTCCACCTTTCTTTCTTTCTTCTTCTTTTTTTTTAAATTTATTTCTCACTTCCTTTTTATCATCCCCTTCTCCATTTTTTTTTTGTTTTTTTATATTTATTCATTTTAAGAAGAGGAGATTTTCAACTTTAGAGAAATTTCTCTAACTTTTTATCTCACAATTTATTTTTCAAACTTCCTTTTTACCCTTTTTGCAATACTTTAAAATGTGTCATACCAAGCATCATTCATCAAAATAAATCAAGGTACCAAGAAAAGTATTTTATTCTTTTTGGCTCAAAATTGGGCAACTAAGGGGTAGCATTTATTCAATCAAAGCTCAGAAGGCCAGAAAGATACCTAATGCCTCAATCATTTTCAAAAATATTTTCATAAATTTTTAAGTTTCAAAATGGTTTCAAGTCAAGTTCTAGAGAATACAATCCAAGAGGAATAAAACACTCAATCACAAAGAATGGGGTAGATTTAATGAGTACCCCTTTTTGGCTCAAAAATCTCACATTTAGTAGTTTAAAATGAGTGAGAAACACAAATCCAAGGAACCACATGCTAATTATCAACTATCAAAAGATCATCTCAAGCATTTTTATTTTTAGCCTTATCACAAATACAAAATTGGGTTCAAAAAATCACTATCTCAATTTATTTGGCACCAAGTTCTCACAATTGGATGCATACTCTAAGCAAAGGGGCAATCTAATCATGTGATCATGAAAAACTATGCCTATATGAATGCAACATGAAAAATGCAAAAAATTACAAAAATACCCCTACCCCAAGCTTAAAAACTTACATTGTCCCCAATGTAAATAACCACGTCGGAGAGAGGAGAAAAATGGAACAACTCACCGAGGTGGTAGCGGGTGCCGGCTCACATGCCAGTCAAAGAGATGCTGGAAAATGTATCACGGCCGTGATGCTTATCATGGCTAGGCCGTGATCAATTCTGGTCTTCTGGGTCCTTCTCATCACGCCCGTGATGGATGTCACGGCTAGGCCGTGATCAATTCTGGTCTTCTTTGGTTAGCTCATCACGGCCGTGTCCACCGTCACGGCCTGGGCGTGATAACTTCTGACTTTATTTGTCCATGCCCTTTTTGTTCTTCCTGCTTTCATAACCTGAAAACACTTGGCAAATCCATCAATTAGTGATCTTTCTTTTCTAATATTCTCGAAGTATTCAAAAACAAAATTCAAAAACAAATGGAAAAGGGAAAGAAAACTTGGGTTGCCTCCTAAGAAGCGCTTATTTACGGTCTTAAGCTTGACCATACTTCTTTCAATCAATCGGGATCGGCTGGGCCTAGAAGTGCAGGAACACTTCTCTTCCACGGGAGTCCTTCAAAGAGCCGATTTTGCTCATATGGTCAATTGCGCTTTCGCTTTGCTCTTTTCACTCTGAGTTTTATGGCCTTACTCCCTCCCGACGGAAGTTTTGTTTCCACATGATGAGCAACTCCAACCTCATCACCATTTGGTGCATCTTTTGTCTTGCAAAACTTCGGAGTTGCTTCCATGTTGAGCTCTTCCTTCACATCTGGAGACTTTATATCGATCCTGCACACATGACTCTCAAAAGGAGGGTTGTTGTATGAGTTAGTCAAATCAAAATATACCCTACCTTCCTCTACATTCAGAGAGAGTTTGCCATTCTTTACGTCTATTATCGCTCCAGCGGTGGCCAAGAAAGGCCTTCCTAAAATGATGGGGAATTTAGAATTCCCGTTTATATCCAACACCATGAAATCGGTAGGAATGAAAAATTTCCCTACCCTTACGGGAACATTCTCTAGTATGCCTAAGGAGTTTTAGTTGAGCCATCCGCAAATTGTAAAGAGAATTTGGATGGACTCAATTCCTTGGTTCCCAACCTCTCCAAGATAGTAAGCGGCATCAAACTCGCACTAGCCCCTAAGTCACATAAGGCTTGGTCTATTTTCACCTCTCGAATTTAGCAAGCAATAGAGAAACTACCTGGATCTTTTAGTTTAGGAGGCGTATTAATTTTTATCATGACATTGTGCTCCTCAATTAAGCTCTTAGTTTCTATTTCTACTTGCTTTCTCTTGACCAACCTTTGTGGGAAAGGTATTGGGAGTTGGTTTGGTGGTGGAGGGACATACTTTGGTTCTGTCTCTTTATCTCTGCTCATGTCCTCCTTACATTCCACATCCTTTTTAACTACCCCAAGCTTATCATCCCTCAAGTATATGGCATTACAATGTTCATTGGGATTAACTTCGGGTTGTCCCGGAAACGTACCCTTAGGTCTAGAATATGTGCTGGCTTGTTGGGCAATTTGAGTTTCTAACATCTTATTATGGATGGCTAAGTTATCTACCTTAGATGCTAGCTCTTTTATTGCCTCGTTGACTGCCCTACCTTGTTGCCTAAACTCTTCATTTTGTTTTGTTTGAGTTTCAACAAAACTTTCCAAAAGAGACTCAAGTTTAGACTTTTGTACATGAGGATACCCCGATGCGGGTTTCCTATTACCTTGGCCTTCTTGGAATTCATGGTTCAGTGTGTTGCTGTAGTTCCCGTAGGAGAGGTAAGGGCTGTTCTTCCTTCCTTGGTTGTAAGAATTTGGGGGAACATAGTTTGGCAACTTCGGGTTCGTGTCGTAGAAGTTGTGACAAGATTTCACTTGTTCCCCCGAACCGCCAGATCCATGAGCAATACCTCGTGGGCACTCCATTATGTCATGTCCCCGCGTTCCACAAATCTCACAAACAACGTTAGTAGCACCTATTGAACTCACATTAGCCCTTTCAAGCTGATTAAAGCGTTTATTCAGTGAGTCAATTTTAGACATAATAAGATCAGTGCTATTCATTTCAAACTTACCCCCCGAAATCTTTTTCGGGTTATTACCTCTTTATGAACCCCATTGGTGGTAGTTGGTGGCCACGTTTTCAATGATGTTGAATGCCTCAGTCAGAGGCTATTCATAAAGGCTCCACCAGCTGCAGAGTCAAGTGACACATTCGAAGAGTAATCCAATCCGTTGTAGAAGGTGTGCACTAACAATCACCTTTCGAGTCCATGACGCGGGCAAGACCCTAGCAATCCCTTGTAGCGATCCCAAGCTTCGAATAAGAATTCTCCGTCCTTTTGGAAGAAGCCGATGATCTGGGTTCGTAGGTAAGCCGTCTTGGATGGAGGGAAGAATTTCTCCAAGAATGCCTGCTCCAGTTGGTCCCAAGTCGACAAGGTATTAGCGGGCACTTGCTTCAACCAAGCCTTAGCCTTTCCAGTCAGAGAGGAGGGGAATAACCTCAAGCGAATGGCATCAACTGGGGCACCATGAATTCTTATTGCATCGGTGAACTCCAAGAATGTATCCACGTGATCAGTCGGGTCCTCCGAGGGCAATCCTCCGATTTGATGTTGCCTAATCATGCTAATTAGAATGGGGGGTATAGTGTAGTTCTCCGCCTCGATCTCCGGCCTAGCAATCCCAGTTCGCAAACCCCTAGCATTTGGGGCTACGTAGTCCTTCAGTGGCTTCGTATCCGGTAGCTTCGCCACGAGTGGAATGGGATTCAACCTCTCTCTCTCTTTGTAGTCTCCTACGTCTATGAAAGGTCTTCTCGATTTCGGGGTCAACCTCAATAAGGCTTCTAAGACTTAGGGATCTTTGCATAAAAGAGAAAAACACAGAGAGAGAGATACTCTAGAAAGAAAAAGAGAAAAATGAAAAAAAAGGAAAATATTTTTTTTAACAAAAAACAATTAAAAAGAAAAAGAAAAAGTCTAGGAAAATTAATTTAAAAATTAAATTGAGATTCAAGAAAGCACAGTCCCCGGCAACTGCGCCAAAAACTTGATGTCGTGCGATCCGACAAGTGTACCGGATTCGTCACCAAGTAATAAAAAGATATCAATCCCACAGAGACCGTGATCTCAAATCGCAACTAATTATCAAATTGATTAAACTAGACTATAAAAAGGATTTTGGAAAGGTTTTTGATTTTTCAAATAAGAGATAACTTAGAAAATCAGATAAGAAATGCAATCAATTAAAACAGAAAATTAAATCAATTTGGGGTTTTTTCAAATCTAAAGAGATTCCTAGGAATTGGGTTACCAACAAGATTGTTCATGTTACTAAATTGACTACCCCTCGTTAATTATCGAAATTGCTTTGAAGGCGAATTTATCCTCAAATAGTTAATGCTCCCTCTCGGGTTACAAAAACCGTGCCCAATTAAGCCAACCCATACTCTCGTGGTAGTTGAATTTAGATTGAACCCTTTAAGTTTTGTGACAATTCGTGAATCCTCGAAGGACTGCTTCTAACTCTCGTGATTTAAGTCCTAAGTCTGATTCTATAGATCCGATACCTAAGTTCACCACTAGGTTCCTCCTTAGAATATCTACGACACGCAAATAAGTGGCCACCGAATTTACGAGTAATTAAAACAATAGAAATCAGATCTAAAGCAAAATCGAAATTAACAAGAAATCGAAATCAATTCATAACATAAATCAGATCTTGGGCATAGCCCCAATCCCTAGAAATAAAGCTACTACTCAAGCATTGCCATGGTGATGACAAGCTTGATTAACAACAACATGAAATAAAACCTAAAAGAGGAGAAGAAGAAGAAGAAGAGAGATCCTAAAAATTTGCCTAAGTGTGGCAGCCCAAAAGCCTCTGTCAGTCTCTGCCTGATTGCCATATTTATAGATTAGGGAAGTTTGAATGCCAATCAAACACAAATTCAGATCAATTCAGTTCCTTCAGATCAAATAATGCGCGTCACGGCCGTGATGGCCATCACGGCCAGGCCGTGACGGCTTCTGCCCGAGGCGTTGCTTCACTGATTGGTCTGTCATGGCCGTGACCACCATCACGGCTAGGGTGTGATCAGTTCTGCCTGTGAGGGTCTGGTTCAGCTGACATGTCACAGCAGTGATGGACATCACGGCCAGGCCGTGACCGGTTCTGACTTTAGCCTTCTTTCTTTTAGCTCTACTCGATCATGGCCGTGATGGTCATCACGGCTAGGCCGTGATCGGCTCTGTTTGGCTCATTTTCTTCACTTTTCAAGCTCTATCTTCATGTAAGCTCCATCATGGCTGATCCCGAGTATTTTATCCTTAATTCCTGCAAAACAACACCACAAAACTGCCTTACCCGTTCCAAGGTAAAAACTAACCAAAATCAAATTAAAAATGCCTAAACTATATGAAAATGCATGTAATATGATAAACAAATATGAGGTGTAATCACACTCATCACTTCACCAATTACAACTTTGCAAGTCAACCGAGTAACACTCAATGAGTGAATAAGTATTTAGTGTAGGTATGACCGCAATAAAGATTTTTCAATAAATACAAATGATTGACCAGAGAAGTTTTCTAAGAAGAACTTAAAAGATAGCTTTGAATGCAAAGAGAGTATTGAATAATTGAGTAAGTTCTTTCGGGTGTGTATCTTCAACAGTCTTTAAAGTCTTCTATTTATACTCATTAGTAATAAGTCCGTTGAGGAGGATTCTAAAGATGAGTAAAATTTTTGTTCTTCATCCATTAATGCCAAATAGTCGTTCTGACCTTGCATTTAATGTTTATGGTCGTTGGAGAGCTTCAAGACAAGTTGAACGTATATGTTGGCATTGCTTTATCAGAGTGCAGCTTGATTCAGAGCAGTGTATGTTGCATTTTAGACTTGGACATCGTGACTTTCCTTATTTGTGCAACGCGGGTCTGTGATTGAGTAAAGGTCATTTTGCCTTTTGCAACAAAAAGAATTTCAAGCACGAGTTAATGCTTTTAGCTTCTGAGTTTGAATTTCTCGATATAAAAATGCAAAGGAATATTCTTTGCTATTGAATAAAAGTGAAGCAAAGAACTTCTAGTCACAGAAGAGAGTAAATGTCTTGTAGAAACTGAGTCTTTCTTCAGACGCGTCGTAACACAGACGCATATTTAAGACTTGTATGCTCTTGCTTTATGATCTGCACGCTTAATACATATATTAGTGGATTTTGAGAGGTTCACTTAAAGTCATTCTATTGTTTGGATTCATCAAAATTAGAGATGTCAAAAACTTAGACTTAACAGAAAGAGTTTATCCGGCCAAGTGTTCCACCATGGCGAGCATCGGTGTTGTTCCTAAAGAAAATGGACGGAAGGTCATGGTTGTGTGTGGATTACCAACAACTTAACAAGGTAACGATAAAGAATAAGTATCTGTTGCCGAGGTTTGATGATCTTTATGACTAGTTGAGAGAGGCAACTGTGTTCTCTATGATTGATATGAGATAAGGGTATCATCAGATCCGAGTCAAGGAAGATGATGTTCCAAAGATTGCTTTTAGGAGTCGGTTATGCCTTTGGGTGTAACTAATGCTCCTGCTATTTTCATGTATTACATGAACAAAATCTTTAGACAGTACCTTGATAAGTTTGTTGTCGTGTTTATCGATGACATCCTTATTTACTCCTTGAGTATGGAAGAGGATGCGGATCATCTCAGGATTGTGCTTCAAGTGCGTAAGGACAAAAAATTGTATGCCAAACAGTCTAAGTGTGAGTTCTAGTTGGATGAAGTGCAATTTATGGGCACGTGGTAAAAAAAAGATGGCATAGTTGTAGATCCTGCCAAGGTAGAAGTTAGAAGTTTTCTTGGGCTAGCAGGATATTACAGGGGGTTCATAGAAGGATTCTCGATAATTGTGTTACCTATGATGCAGTTAACGAGAAACGGGCATGTGTTTGAGTCGACAGATGAATGCGAGGCTAGTTTTCGAGAGTTGAAAAGGAGGTTAACAACATCTCCGGTACTAGTCTTACTAGATTAATGATGACGTCATTTGATGTGTATTGTGATGCATCACATCAAGGTTTGGGTTGCTTACTCATGCAGAATGGAAAAGTGGTGGCATATGCCTCCATATAGTTAAGAGTGCATGAGAGGAATTACTCAACCCATGATCTGGAGTTGGTTGAGATAGTGTTTGCACTAAAGATATGGAGACACTATCTATATGGTGCTAAATTCATAGTATTTAGAGACCACAAGATCTTAAGATACTTTTCGATCTACAATACCATCCAGGAAAAGTGATGTGATCTAACATTGATCACTAAATTGATAGGATCTTTCTTTGATCAAATTTTTTAAGAATTAAAGATCAACAACAAATCAATAACACAAATGAATGAAGCTTGATCCTCAAGTGAGAATCAAGAGAAAACAAAAGAGTAGAAAATAAGCAATTGATATAGGAATTGAATTACAAGACAAGAAAAGTAAATTGCAAGAACTAAATTTCAAGAATTAAAGAATGTAAATGAAATAGAAAAATGGAGAAGATTAGATAAGGAAGAAGGCCCCATAATCAATCATCTTTGAGAAGAGATTGAATTGATAAGCCATGTGAAGATTCACCACTTGAACATGGAAGTTCAAGATAAGAATCAAGGTTCAACTTATGAACCTCTAGGAGGAGAACTCTCTCAAATCACTCTCTAGAGTATGAGAAACTTTGAAAATGTTTTCAATCTTCCAAAATGAGTTACAAATCAACTATTTATAGGTGAGGCTAGGTGCACCTTGCGCCTCTACCCTTCTTGACCGTGTGCATTTATGTGTACTTGGACCAATTGGACCAATGTGTAATCCTAGTTTACATGTTAGGCTAATTGGTCCAATAGGCCCAATCATCCTAAGACCAAAAGCCTAAATTATTCCTAAGTGCTTTTTGAATAAGCACTTTTATTACAAAAGTTCTACTCTATACATAGGTCCTAATCCTACTTTTATTACAAAGGTTCCTAACTTGGTGTTCAATAACTCTATACACAAGAGGGTCAAAGTGATGCCATCTTCATATGGTTGCCTATGAGTCAAATGGTTGACCACCACCTTCTTTAGTGTATCTTGGACTCTTCTTAGCCTTGACCTTGTCATGGGTCCATGTAAGTCTTCAAAACTAATCAAAATGATTTTCACAAGCATTGATGATTTCACATCTCCCCTCCTTCTTGAGGCACATTCGTCCACGAATTGTGTTGATCATCATCTGTGTCATTTTCAAAGAGACTTAGATCAGATACATTAAATGTGGCCCTTACATTATAATCACCAGGGAGATCAATCTTGTATGCATTATCATTTATTTTTTCCAATACTTGGAAAGGACTATCTGTGGATAAATAACCCTAGTATGTTTTGATTAATGATCAAAGTTAATATGATTATCACTTTGATTCACTAACTACTTGCCAAGCTTAAGTGTTTCTATGAGATTTCAATGGAGCAAGGAAGTGGATGCAAATGATCAAAGGAGAAAAGCAAGGATCATGAAGGAAGGCTTGAAGATAAAGAAGCATGAAGATGGACCTCAAGCATGATCATTATGACTCTTATGTAAAGAAAAACTTTGAAATTTTTCTCTTTGAATAAGATCTCAAAATTAATCAAAATGATTTTCACAAGTTAAAATGAACTTCAAATGAAAAATGATTAATTGAAAGTTCTATACATCTATGTGTACATTGATGTACTTTCAGCTAATTAACTAACTTTTAATGAAAACCTATGTGTACATCTATGTATAAATGTTATACATCAATGTATACATCGATTGATTCTGGACTTACTTGATCAGTATGCAAATTAGCTTCTGTAAATCGATTGATACATCGATGTATAAGGTAAAACAGAAATCAACCCTTTTTGAAATAATCATACAATCGATTGGTACATCGATGCATAAGCCAGAACAGAAGCAAGGTTTTTTTGAAATGAAGAAACAATCGATTGGTACATCGATGCATAAGCCTAAACAGAGGCAAGGACTTTTGATATTCGACATGCAATCGATTGATCAATTGATGTCAAGACTTCTGGGCTGAAAATGCATATGTTCTTCAAGAACACAATCGATGTACACATCTATGTATCATTCAAGATTAAGAATTTCCAAGAACACAATCGATTGGGCAATCGATGTACTCAGGCTAAAAAGTGAAATCTTTGTTTAATACATCGATTACACAATCGATTGACTGCTAACTGAATTTTCTAGATAAAGTTTGTTTTGATCTTAACTAACTTTTAAAGTGTGCCCAATGGATCTATTTTGAAATATAACTATATAAAGGCATGGGCAAACACTTTCTCAATAATAATTCATTCAATACTGAGATTTAACACGAATTTTTCTAAGAGAGCTTTTCATTGAGAAACCTTGAGTTTTTCTGTTAGAACTTCAAATTGTGATCTGATTTCTTAGAATATGAATCAAATCTTTTCCTACTGCAAAAGAAAGATAAGAGAGAAGGTTCTATCGCTTTTTAGATCAAGAGTAGAAGGGACTCTTGGTAGATTGACAAGAGTAGAAAGGACTCTTGGGAATTGCAAGATTGCTTTGTCTGGAAAAGCTGTCATTTGGGTAGAAGAAACCTAGAGTAGAAGCTTGTAAAGAATCCTGTAATTGATTTTGATTTAGTGGAAGAAACTCACAGTGATGTAGGGACTTGATGTAGGTTACCAGATGAGGTAGTTAAACCAGGATAAAATCGCGGTTTGAATTTTCTCTCTATCCCTTAAATCTTTATTTGCTTTATTGGTGAATGTATGTTTAAGCAATTGGTTAAGGAAACCTGAATGATATCATCTGTTTGTTCATATCTGAAATCAATCACTTTGTTAGTCTTTCTTGTTAAGTTTCAAGTCTTGTGTTAATTACTGTTGCAAAAACACTTTTTGGTTTGTTGGTTGGCAAAAATCTTTTCTAAGTTAAAGAAAGGATTCCGCCAAAAAGGGGAAAAGTTTTTAAAATTATCCATACTCAATTCGAACCCCCTTCTTGAGTATTAAAAAGCCACAATCAACACCATCTCCCATTGGTAGGAGTTTGGACTTCCTTTTTAAAGGAAATCTTTCTTTTCTTAAGTGCACCCATACCCAATCACCCGGTTTGAGTAACACTTGTTTTCTTCCTTTATTAACTTGCCTTGCATTGTGCTCCCCTTGTTTTTCAATATTTAATTTTACTTGTTCATGGAGTTTTTTAACAAATTCGGCCTTGCCAATCCCATCTTGATGCAACAATGATTGTTCAATTGGTAGTGGAAGCAAATCAAGTGGGGTTTGAGGATTAAATCCATAGACTACTTCAAAGGGAGAATGCTTGGTAGTGGAATGTTGCATTCGGTTGTATGCAAACTCAATGAAAGGCAAGCGTTCTTCCCAAGACTTGAGGTTTTTCTTGAGGATGGTGCATAGGAGAGTAGAAAGAGTCATATTGACCACCACGGTTTGCCCATCCTTTTGTGGGTGACAAGTAGTCGAAAAGAGTAATTTAGTTCCAAGCTTGCCCCACAAATGATATGAGCCAAAGGGGGGCAAGTCAACTTTTCAACAAGAATGATTTGAGCCCAATGAAGACCATGGATCAAGAAGCACTACAAGGACTTGGTGGGCCTAAGACAAGAGCTAAAGTCAAGAAAGCCCAAGAAGTTATAAACCAAGTAGTGTCAACCTTGATGGAAATAAGCCCAAGTTCAAGTTTTAATGGAGTGGGAGCCAAAATGCTTACTTATCTCATCCAACTTGAACACCCATGATGGGCTTGGACGTCCACCTCTTAAAAATGGCATTTTCTAGTTTATTTCATTTAAATAAAGTGTAATAAGCTTGGTTTCATGAAGAAATTCGAATTCTAGGCTTAGTTGGAGGTATCTTTTGGTTTGCATACCACAAGTAACTCCTTTTTGAATTATTAGTATTTTATGTATTTTGTGTAAATTATGGAGGGTTACATGAAGGTTAAAATATGGCAAGTGTACCGGATTCGTTGCCAAGTAATAAAAAGATCGATCCCACAGGGACCGTGATCTCAAACCACAACTAATTATTAAGTCGATAAAAACTGGACTGTATAAAAAAAGGATTTTGAAAAGGTTTTGACTTTTGAAATAAGAATCAAGTAACAATCAAATTTAATATCGCAATTAAACAAAACAGGAAAGCAATTCAAATTGGGGGTTTTCAAATTCAAAAGGAATTCCTAGGAATTGGGTTACCAACAAGATTGTTTATGTTACTAAATTGACTACCCCTTGTTAATTATCAAAATTGCTTTGAAGACGAATTTATCCTAAATAAGTTAATGCTCCCTCTCGGGTTACAAAAACCGTGCCCAATTAAACCAACCCCTACTCTCGTGGTAGTTGAATTTAGATTGAAACCTTTAAGCTTTGTGACAATTCGTTAATCCTCGAAGGACCGCTTCTAACTCTCGTGATTTAAGTCCTAAGTCTGATTCTATAGATCCGATACCTAAGTTCACCGCTAGGTTCCTCATTAGAATATCTACGACACGCAAACAAGTGGCCACCAAATTTATGAGTAATTAAAACAATAGAAATCAGATCTAAAGCAAAATCGAAATTAACAAAGGTGAAACATCAATTCATAACATAAATCAGATCTTGGGCATAGCCTCAATCCCTAGAAATAAAGCTACTACTCAAGCATTGCCATGGTGATGACAAGTTTGGTTAACAAAAACATGAAATAAAAATAAGAGAAGAGAAGAAGAAGAAGAGAGAAAATCCTAATTTTGCCTAAGGGAGCGACCCTCATGATTGTGCGGCGCTGCCTCCTTTTATTCTAGTTGACGCCATCCCCGCTAAAACAGTTTGGAACTATCCTTTCGTAGAGATAAATCACATATCTATATTTACAATTAAGATCAAATAAAATCCTTGTGATCTCGTGCCAGTAAAAATTGACGCTATCCTCTTCCTTTCTGTTTCAATTTCTAACCCATTAGCAAATTGAATTCTCGCCGGGCCTCCCACTCACTGACGCCAACCCTCTATTTATTGACAAAAAGTGTTGCCCTTTTCATATTTGTTAATCGTGTGGGCCCATGCTTCATTGTTTCACATTGACCTTGTTAAGACTTTGTTTCTTTTCTCATTCAATTGGACTTGGGCTCAGCATCTTTTTTCTATTTCACGTAGATTGGAGAATTCTCCAATTGAAGCTGCATTATTCAATTTGCATGAAAATCTCCCTGTAGCTTCCTTTGTTGGACCGCACCTATATGTTTATATATGTAACACCTTGCACTTGAATTGCGGTATTTTGTTCTTTTATTTCTTGTATTTCAAACTCCGCCTTCATGAAAACTCCAACATAACTGGTCCTGAGCATTTTAATCTTCAATTCCTGCACACAAACACCACAAAACCACCTTACCCGTTCCAAGGTAAAAACTCACAAAAATCAAATTAAATATGCCTAAACTATATGAAAATGCATGCAAAATGACAAGGAAATATGAGGTGAAATCACACTCATCAAACTACCCCAAGCTTAAGATTTTACTTGTCCTCAAGCTATAACCATGGCCAGAAAATATAAACAATCAGAGCATGGATAGTGAACCAAGAACCCGAGTAACTAATCCAAGTGACAGGCTTATTCAAATAAGTAACCAAGAGACAATCAATTTCAAGTCCAATTAGAAGCTTAGGTTTCCTAAATTCATATTTTCTCACTAATTCGGGCAATCTTCTCATCTCACTCAAGTGTTTAAGGATATATGACAATTCGCTCAATTTCCTCAAGGAAGGTATTCTACTATAAGCTTGACTATTAACCAAGTCTCTACTTTATTAATGAAAACACATAAGAATCAAGATGTCTTTTATTTTGGTTGTAATGGGGCCATGGGATTAATTGTTAGGTGGGGAAGTCAAGAAAGGGAAAATTAAAGAAGGCTAAACAAAATATCAAACAATGCAAGGCATGATAACCTTCTAAAATTCCTTTTTGGGCTTTAATTCACTTTTCCACCTTTATCTTTTTCTTCCTTTTTACTTTCTATTTCTCACTTTCTTTTTCTCATCCCCTTCTCCATTTTTTTTGTTTATTTCATTTCATTTATTTGGAGAAGGAGAGATTTTCAACTTAAGAGAAATATTTGTCTAACTTTCTAATCCCACAATTTATTTTTCAAACTACCTTTTTACCCTTTTTGCAATACTTTAAAAGGTGTCATACCAGGCATCATTCATCAAAACAAATCAAGGTACTAAGAAAAGTATTTTAGTCTTTTAGGCTCAAAATTGGGCAACTAAGGGGTATCATTTAATCAATAAAAGCTCTGAAGGCCAGAAAGATACCTAGTGCCTCAATCATTTTCAAAAGTGTTTTAAAAAAATTTTAAGTTTCAAAACGGTTTCAAGTCAAGTTCTAGAGAATACAATCCAAGAGGAATAAAACACTCAATCACAAAGAATGGGGTAGATTTAGTGAGTACCCCTTTTAGGCTCAATAATCTCACATTCAGTAGTTTAAAATCAATGAGAAACACAAATCAAAGGAACAACATGCTAATTATCAACTATCAAAAGATCATCTCAAGCATTTTTATTTTTAGCCTTATCACTAGAATACAAAAATTGGGTTCAGAAATTTACTATCTCAATTCATTTGGCACCAAGTTCTCACAATTGGATGCAAACTCTAAGCAAGGGGGCAATCTAATCACGTGATCATGCAAAACATATGCAAAACTAACCCTAATCAATGCAACATGAAAAATGCAAAAATGCAAAAAATTTCAAAAATAGCCCTACCCCAAGCTTAAAAACTTACATTGTCCCCAATGTGAATAATCAAGTCGGAGAGAGGAGAAAAATGGAACAACTCACCGAGGTGGTAGAGGGTACTGGCTCACATGTCAGTCAAAGAGATGCTGGAATATGTGTCACGGCCGTGATGCTCATCACGGCTAGGCCGTGATCAATTCTGGTCTATAGGAGCTGGCCTGTCACTGCCGTGAGTTCCATCACGGCTAGGCCCTGATACATTCTGATCTTCAGGGTCCTTCTCATCACTCCCGTGATGGATATCACGGCTGGGCCATGATCCTTTCTGATCTTCTTTGGTTAACTAGTCACGGCCATGACCATCGTCACGGCCTGGGCGTGATGACTTCTGACTTTATTTTTCCTTGCCTTTTTGCTCTTACTGCTTTCATAACCTGAAAATACTTGGCAAAGCCATCAATTAGTGATCTTTCTTATCTTATCTTCTCAAATTATTCAAAAACAAAATTCAAAAACAAATGGAAAAGGGAAAGAAAACTTGGGTTGCCTCCCAAGAAGCGCTTATTTATGGTCTTAAGCTTGACCATACTTCTTTCAATCAACCGGGATCAGTTGGGCGTGGAGGTGAAAGAACACCACTCTTCCGTGTATGTCCTTCAAAGAGCCGATTTTGTTCATATGGACAATTGTGCTTTCACTTTGCTCTTTTCACTCTGAGTTTCATGGCCTTACTTCCTTCCGGCGGAAGTTTTAACTCCACATGATGCGCAACTCCCATTTCATCATTATTTGGTGCATCATTTGTCATGCAAAGCTTCGGAGTCGCTTCCATGTTGAGCTCTTCCTTCACCTCTGGAGTCATTATATCGATCCTGCACACATGACTCTCAAAACGAGGGTTGTTATATGAGTTAGTCAAATTAAAATCTACCCTACCTTCCTCTACATTCAGAGAGAGCTTGCCATTCTTTATGTCTATTATTGCTCCAGCTGTGGCCAAGAATGGCCTTCCTTGAATGATAGGGAATTTGGAATTCCCGTTCATATCCAATACCATGAAATCGGTAGGAATGAAAAATTTTCCTGCCTTTACGGGAACATTCTCTAGTATGCCTAGAGGAGTTTTAGTTGAGCCATTGGCAAATTGTAAAGAGAATTCGGATGGACTTAACTTCTTGGTTCCTAACCTCTCAAAGATAGTATGTGACATCAAACTCGCACTAGCCCCTAAGTCACATAAGGCTTGGTCTATTTTTAATTCTCCAATTGAGCAAGCAATAGAGAAACTACCAGGATCTTTTAGTTTATGAGGCATATTAGTTTTTATCATGGCATTATGCTCCTCAGTTAAGCTCTTAGTTTCTATTTCTACTTGCTTTTTCTTGACCAACCTTTGTGGGAAGGGTATTAGGGGTTGGTAAGGTGATGGAGGGACATCATTTGGCTCCATCTCTTCATCTTCGCTCATGTCCTCCTCACATTCCACATCCTTTTCAGCTACCCCCAGCTTATCATCCCTCAAGTATATGGCATTGCAATGTTCATTGGGATTAACTTCGGGTTGTCCCGGAAA
The DNA here is from genome assembly GCA_030762895.1 of Sophora flavescens. Taxonomy (NCBI): domain Eukaryota; kingdom Viridiplantae; phylum Streptophyta; class Magnoliopsida; order Fabales; family Fabaceae; genus Sophora; species Sophora flavescens. The sequence continues at coordinate 158,687,495 of CM061063.1, read as the reverse complement.
CGTACCCTTAGGTCTAGAACATCTACTAGCTTGTTGGGCAATCTGAGTTTCTAACATCTTATTATGGATGGCTAAGTTATCTACCTTAGATGCTAACTCTTTTATTGCCTCATTGACTGCCCTACCTTGTTGCCTAAACTCTTCATTTTTGTTTTGTCTGAGTTTCAACAAAATTTTCCAAGAGAGACTCAAGTTTAGACTTTTGTACCTGAGGATACCCCGGTGCGGGTTTCCTATTACCTTGGCCTTCTTGGAATTCATGGTTCAGCGTGTTGTCGTAGTTCCCGTCGGAGAGGTAAGGGTTGTTCTTCCTTCCCTGGTTGTAAGAATTTGGGGGAACATAGTTTGGCAACTTCGGGTTCGTGTCGTAGAAGTTGTGACAAGAGTTCACTTAATCCCCCGAAGAGCCGGATCCATGAGCAATACCACGTGGGCACTCCATTATGTCATGTCCCTGCATTCCACAAATATCACAAACAGTATTAGTAGCACCTATTGAACTCACATTAGCCTTTTCAAGCTGATCAAAGCGTTTATTCAGTGAGTCAATTTTAGACATAATAAGCTTAGTGCTATTCATTTCAAACTTACCCCCCGAAATCTTTTTCGGGTTATTACCTCTTTCTGAACCCCATTGGTGGTAGTTGGTGGCCACGTTTTCAATGATGTTGAATGCCTCAGTCAGAAGCCTATTCATAAAGGCTCCACCAGCTGCGGAGTCAAGTGACACCTTCGAAGAGTAATACAATCCGTTGTAGAAGGTGTGCACTAACAACCACCTCTCGAGTCCATGATGTGGGCAAGACTCCAGCAATCCCTTGTAACAATCCCAAGCTTCGGATAAGCATTCTCCGTCCATTTGGAAGAAGCCGGTGATCTGGGTTCGTAGGTAAGCCGTCTTGGATGGAGGGAAGAATTTTTCCAAGAATGCCTGCTCCAGTTGGTCCCAAGTCGACAAGGTATTAGCGGGCACTTGCTTCAGCCAAGCTTTTGCTATTCCAGTAAGAGTGGAGGGGAATAACCTCAAGCGTATAGCATCGACCGGGGCACCATGAATCCTAATTGCATCGGTGAACTCCAAGAATGTCTCCACATGATCAGTCGGGTCCTCCGAGGGCAATCCTCCGAATTGATGTTGCCTAATCATGCTAATTAGTATAGGTGGTATAGTGCAGTTCTCCGCCTCGATCTCTGACATAGCAATCCCAGTTCGTAAACCCCTCGCATTTGGGACTGCGTCGTCCTTTAATGGTTTGGTATCCGGTAGATTCGCCATGAGTGGAATGGGAATCAACCTCTGTCTCTCTTTGTAGTCTCCTACGTCTATGAAAGGTCCTTTCGATTTTGGGGTCAACCTCAGTAAGTTTTCCAAGACTTAGGGATCTTTGCATACAGAGAGAGAAAAAACACAGAGAGATAGATACTCTAGAAAGAAAAAGAGATAATTTGAAAGAAAAGATTTTTTATTTTTTTTATTTTTTTTTAAAAATTAAAGAAAAAGTTCAGAAAAATCTATTTAAAAATTAAATTGAGATTCGAGAAAGCACAGTCGCCGGCAACGACGTCAAAAACTTGAAGGTTAAAATCCGGCAAGTGTAACGGATTCGTTGCCAAGTAATAAAAAGATCGATCCCACAGGGACCGTGATCTCAAACCACAACTAATTATTAAGTCGATAAAAACTGGACTGTATAAAAAAAGGATTTTGATTTTTGAAATAAGAATCAAGTAACAATCAAATTTAATATCGCAATTAAACAAAACAGGAAAGCAATTCAAATTGGGGGTTTTCAAATTCAAAAGGAATTCCTAGGAATTAGGTTACCAACAAGATTGTTTATGTTACTAAATTGACGACTACCCCTTGTTAATTATCAAAATTGCTTTGAAGGCGAATTTATCCAAAATAAGTTAATGCTCCCTCTCGGGTTACAAAAACCGTGCCCAATTAAACCAACCCCTACTCTCGTGGTAGTTTAATTTAGATGGAACCATTTAAGCTTTGTGACAATTCGTTAATCCTCGAAGGACCGCTTCTAACTCTCGTGATTTAAGTCCTAAGTCTGATTCTATAGATCCGATACCTAAACTCACCGCTAGGTTCCTCCTTAGAATATCTACGACACGCAAACAAGTGGCCACCGAATTTACGAGTAATTAAAACAATAGAAATCAGATCTAAAGCAAAATCAAAATTAACAAAGGTGAAACATCAATTCATAACATAAATCAGATCTTGGGCATAGCCCCAATCCCTAGAAATAAAGCTACTACTCAAGCATTGTCATGGTGATGACAAGCTTGGTTAACAAAAACATGAAATAAAAATAAGAGAAGAGGAGAAGAAGAAGAGAGAAAATCCTAATTTTACCTAAGGGAGCAGCCCTCATGATTTTGCGGCGCTGCCTCCTTTTATTCTAGTTGACGCCATCCCCTCTAAAACATATTGGAACTATCCTTTTGTAGAGATAAATCACATATCTATATTTACAATTAAGATCAAATAAAATCCCTGTGATCTCGCGCCAGTAAAAATTGACGCTATCCTCTTCCTTTCTGTTTCAATTTCTAACCCATTAGCAAATTGAATTCTCGCTGGGCCTCCCACTCACTGACGCCAACCCTCTATTTATTGACAAAAAGTGTTGCCCTTTTCATATTAGTTAATCGTGTGGGCCCATGCTTGATTGTTTCACATTGACCTTGTTAAGACTTTTTTATTTTCTATTCAATTGGACTTGGGCTCAACATCTTTTTTCTATTTCACATAGATTGGAGAATTCTCCAATTAAAGCTCCATTATTCAATTTGCATGAAAATCTTCCTGTAGCTTCCTTCGCTGGACCGCGCCTATATGTTTATATATTTAACACGTTGCACTTGAATTGCGGTATTTTCTTCTTTTTTTTCTTGTATTTCAAACTCCGTCTTGATGCAAAATCCAACATAACTGGTCCTGAGCATTTTAATCTTCAATTCCTGCACACAAACACCACAAAACCACCTTACCCGTTCCAAGGTAAAAACTCACAAAAATCAAATTAAATATGCCTAAACTATATGAAAATGCATGTAAAATGACAAGGAAATATGAGGTGAAATCACACTCATCATTACACTTTTATTTTGAGAAGCAAGTGTAACCACCACATAATGAGTATGTGAGAGTCATAAAGGGGTGGGGGTGTGAATTTGAATATGGTGGCTAAGTTAAGGTGTTTTAGTGAGTGTTTTTAGTGCCATGATTTGGCTAATTAAGTGAGGGGTTATGTATTTTCTTTTTTATTTTGGTGGCTGATTTAAGTTAGGCCTTTAGTGTGTTTAAGGTCATGTGAGAGAGTCATAAAGGGGTGGGGGTGTGAATTTGAATATGGTGGCTGAGTTAAGGTGTTTTAGTGAGTGTTTTTAGTTCCATGATTAGGCTAATTAATGAGGGGATATGTATTTTCGTTTTTATTTTGGTGGCTGATTTAAGTTAGGCCTTTAGTGTGTTTAAGGTCATGAATTAGGCCAATTAAGTGGGGGTTATGGTTTGTTTTAGTGGCTGAATTAAAATGGTGTTAAGTTAGTCTTGATTAGGCTAGTTATGAGGGGGGTTTTGGAATCATTTGGAAGACAAAGTGTGAGCCAAATGATATAAGCCACACTTCTATATGTATGAGGCCTAAAAACACATGAATAATAACTTGGATGTTGAATTTGGATTGAAATCCATTTGTGAGAATTTTGTTCTCTTTGGTTCATGGTTGAGCCAACCCTTGTTCTTATCAAGAATCCAAGATTCTTGTGGCGAACATCATAGGCTTATCAAACTACATGTTTGTGGCGCCATCCATCTTCTTATCTTCTTCCATTTTGTTTCTTTGTTCTTTTTATTTTGGTTCCAAAATTGGTTTCACATTAACTTGTTAAGAATTCAATAAAAAAGATCATCAACAAGGCAACCTTACCATTTGGTTGTCATAAAGTGGAGGAATCTTTTTGGTTTGCATACCAAAAGTAACTCCATTTTGAATTATTTGTCTTTTATGTTTTTAGTTAATTGTGTGGTGGTTACACTTTTAATTTGAGAAATAAGTGTGGCTGCTACATAATGATAGAGAGAGTGGGTAATAAGTCACCTTTATGTGGCTGAGTAAAAGAAGGGTTTAATGAGTCATTAGTTGTGGGAATTAAGTGAATTATTAGTTGGGGGTTATGGAATGTGGGGGAATACAATGTAATTCAGATTTAGGAAGCCATGGCTACATGTATTAGGCCTCTAAACACATGAATGATAACTTGGATGTTGAATTTGGATTGAAATCCATTTGTGAGAAATATTGTTTCTCCTTGGTTCTTGGTTGAGCCAACCCTTGTTCATATCAAGAATCCAAGATTCTTGTGGCGAACCTCATAGACTTATCAAACTACATGTTTGTGGCGCCATCCTTCATTCCTTTCTCATCCATTTTCTTCTTTATTTCTTCACCTTTAACTTTGTTACAATTCTGAATTCAAACTTTGTTTTGTTCTAAGAAGTGTTTTGCGCAACATACGTTTTAAATTCAACCAAAAAGATCATTCCAAGGCAACCTTCCATTTGGTTGTCATCAAGTGGTATCAAAGCCCCAATACATATTTTATTGCAAGAATTTTTATTTGGTTGCTAATACTTCTGATGATCTCTCTTTTCCTGGTGGTGTTGTAACTCTTTTGCAGAAATTTGGAGATTTAATCCCTAAGGAAGCACCACATGATTTTGGAATTTGTATGAACTCCCAAAAGCTCACTGAAGCGTCCATCATGCTTTACCTCCTATTGAAATATATTTTGAACTTAAGTTTGATACAACCAAAGTAATTGAAGAGTTCATCCCAAGGGAGGTACCCCATGGTTTGAGAACTTGCGTGGTTACCCAAAAGTATGGATATCTTAACACAAGATTTGATAACATACTTGGGATTGAAGTCATAAATTCGAGGACGAATTTTCTTAAAGAAGGAGGCTATGATATGAGCTGGGGGGGAGGGGGGGGGGGGGGGGGGGGAGTCAACTTTTTAACAAGAATGATATGAGCCCAATGAAGATCATGGATCAAGAATCAAAACAAGGACTTGGCGGGCCCATGACAAGAGTTAGATACAAGAAAGCCCAACAAGATCTTAATTACATGGTGGCTATTTTGATAGAAGCAAGCCCAAGAATGAGACCAAGTGGAATGGAGCCCAAATTGATAACTTATCTCATTCAACTAGAAGACCCATGAACATGCTTAAGTGGGGCGTGCAATAGTTATCAGCAGATTTTACTTGTTTTGTTTTAATTCAATAAGTGTAATGGGTTATTTGAGTGGATCCAAGTTTGTTAGTGTTGCAATTGGGTCAAGCCCATTTAATCTCATGTTGAGCACGAAATTACATAGGTTAGTTGGGAGGAATCTTTTTGGTTTGCATGCCAAAAGTAACTCCATTTTGAATTATTTGTCTTTTATGTTTTTAGTTAATTGTGTGGTGGTTACACTTTTAATTTGAGAAATAATTGTGGCTGCTACATAATGATAAAGAGAGTGGGTCATAAGTCACCTTTATGTGACTGAGTTAAAGAAGGGTTTATTGAGTCATTAGTTGTGGGAATTAAGTGAATTATTAGTTGGGGGTTATGGAATGTGGGGGAATACAATGTAATTCAGATTTGGGCAGTCATGGCTATATGTATTGGGCCCCTAAACACATGAATGATAACTTGGATGTTGAATTTGGATTGAAATCCATTTGTGAGAAATATTGTTTCTCCTTGGTTCTTGGTTGAGCCAACCCTTGTTCTTATCAAGAATCCAAGATTCTTGTAGCGAACCTCGTAGGCTTATCAAACTACATGTTTGTGGCGCCATCCTTCATTCCCTTCTCATCCATTTTCTTCTTTATTTCTTCACCTTTAACTTTGTTACAATTCTGAATTCAAACCTTGTTTTGTTCTAAGTGTTTTGCGCAACATATGTTTTAAATTCAACCAAAAAGATCATTCTAAGGCAACCTTCCATTTGGTTGTCATCAAGTGGTATCAAAGCCCCAATGCATATTTTATTGCAAGAATTTTTATTTGGTTGCTAATGCTTCTGATGATCTCTCCTAGTGGTGTTGTAACTCTTCTGCAGAAATTTGGAGATTTAATCCCTAAGGAAGAACCACATGATTTTTGAACTTGTATGGACTCCCAAAAGCTCACTAAAGCATCCACTCATGCTTTATCTCCTATTAAAATATATTTTGAACTTAGGTTTGATACAATCGATGTAATTGAAGTGTTCATCCCAAGGGAGGTACCCCATGGTTTGGGAACTTGCATGGTTACCCAAAAGTATGGATATCTTAACACAAGATTTGATAACATACTTGGGATTGAAGTCATAAATTCGAGGACAAATTTTCTTAAAGAAGGAGGGTATGATATGAGCCTTGAGGGGGGGAGTCAACTTTTTAACAAGAATGATTTGAGCCCAATGAAGACCATGGATCAAGAATCAAAAAAAGGACTTGGTGGGCCCTTGACAAGAGTTAGATACAAGAAAGCCCAACAAACTCTTAATTACATGGTGGCTATTTTGATGGAAGAAAGCCTAAGAATGAGACCAAGTGGAATGGAGCCCAAATTGATAACTTATCTCATTCAACTAGAAGACCCATGAACATGCTTAAGTGGGGCGTGCACCAGTTATGAGAAGATTTTACTTGTTTTGTTTTAATTCAATAAGTGTAATGAGTTATTTGAGTGGATCCAAGTTTGTTAGTGTTGCAATTGGGTCAAGCCCATTTAATCTCATGTTGAGCACGAAATTACATAGCTTAGTTGGGAGGAATCTTTTTGGTTTGCATACCAAAAGTAACTCCATTTTGAATTATTAGTCCTTTATGTTTTTAGTTAATTGTGTGGTGGTTACACTTTTAATTTGAGAAATAAGTGTGGCTGCTACATAATGATAGAGAGAGTGGGTCATAAGTCACCTTTATGTGGCTGATTTAAAGAAGGGTTTATTGAGTCATTAGTTGTGGGAATTAAGTGAATTATTAGTTGGGGGTTATGGAATGTGTGGGAATACAATGCAATTCAGATTTGGGCAGCCATGGCTATATGTATTGGGCCCCTAAACACATGAATGATAACTTGGATGTTGAATTTGGATTGAAATCCATTTATGAGAAATATTGTTTCTCCTTGGTTCTTGGTTGAGCCAACCCTTGTTTTTATCAAGAATCCAAGATTCTTGTGGCGAACCTCATAGGCTTATCAAACTACATGTTTGTGGCACCATCCTTCATTCCTTTCTCATCCATTTTCTTCTTTATCTCTTCACCTTTAACTTTGTTACAATTCTGAATTCGAACTTTGTTTTGTTCTAAGAATTGTTTTGTGCAACATATGTTTTAAATTCAACCAAAAAGATCATTCCATGGCAACCTTCCATTTGGTTGTCATCAACAAAGTTCGCCAAAAGCGACTTAAAACTTTGTATCTCTATCGGATACAATGCTTCTAGGAATCCCATGTAGTCTAACTATTTCCCTAAACAAAAGGTTGGCCACATGACAAGCATCATCACTTTTGTTACATGGTATAAAATGGCTATCTTGGAAGACCTATCCACAACCACAAAGATTTAGTCATTCCCTCGCCTAGTCCTTGGTAATCCCAATACAAAATCCATAAAGATGTCAATCCAAGGAGATGAAGGATTAGGTAAGGGAGTGTACAACCCATGTGGCTTACCCTTTGACTTTGCTCTCAAACACTCAATGCATTTTTTACATAAGTTTTGGACTTGAGTTTTCATGTTTAGCCAAAATAAATGTTCATGCAAAACCTCTAAAGTCTTGTGAACGCCGAAGTGCCCCATTAAGCCCCCTTGATGTGCTTCTTTTACCAACAACTCTCTAATAGAATACCTTGGCACACAAAGTCTCTTATCTTTAAAAAAGAACCCTTAACTTATGAAAAATCCTTTATGTGCCATGGACCCTATTTGAGTGTAAATTGTAGAGAAGTCTGGATCATTGAAATACAATTCCTTTATGTGATCAAACCCCAGAAGGTTTGTTTTAAGAGTTGATAGTAAAACATATCTACGAGAAACATCAGCCACAACATTGCTTTTGCCTTGTTTATGTTTAATCACATAAGGGAATTGCTCTATAAATTCCATCCATTTGGCATGTCTCTTATTTAATTTTCCTTGCCCTTTTAAGTTCGATTCATGATCACTATGAATTATAAATTCCTTGGGCAAGAGATAGTGTTACCAAACTTTGAGACTCCTTACTAGGGCATAGAGTTCTTTATAATAAGTTGAATAGTTCAAATGTGCCCCAACAAGTTTCTCACTAAAGTAAGCAATGGGGTGTCCTTCTTGAAGAAAAACGGCCCCAATGCCTACATTAGAAGCATCGCACTCTATCTCAAAATATTTCACAAAACGGCCCCATCAAGTGTTTTGCTATATACCAAGATATCATCAAAATAGGCAACCACAAATTTACCAAGGAATTCCCTAAGGACATGATTCATGAGCCTCATGAATGTGCTTGGTGCATTAGTGAGACCACAAGGCATCACAAGCCATTCAAAAGTCCATACTTGGTTTTAAAAGCGGTTTTCCATTCACCCCTTTGTCCTATCCTTATTTGATGATAGCCACTTCTTAGGTCAATTTTTGAAAAGATTTGTGACCCATGTAGCTCATCTAATAAGTCATCTAATGATGCAAACCAAGAATGATGTCCAATTTAAGGTCAAATTTGTTTTTGATGAAAATTTTATTTTCATTTGTGAGGAACCCGTATTCTTGTTTTGGCTGCATCATCAGCTATATATCTCTGATTGATACGTTCTTTGGCTTGCACGTCTCAAGTAACTCCTTTAAGTTATAAGCGGGGTTACACTTGTAATGTGAGAAGTAACTAGAAAATCAGATATTTAAGAACGCAATCAATTAAAGTAGGACGGTAAATCGATTAGGGGTTTTTCAAATCAAAAGAGATTCCTAGGAATTAGGTTACCAACAAGATTGTTCATGTTACCAAATTGAGTACCCCTTGTTAATTATCAATATTGCTTTGAAGGCGAATTTATCCTCAATAAGTTAATGCTCCCTCTCGGTTTACAAAAACCGTGCCAAATTAAACCAACCCCTACTCTCGTGGTAATTGAATTTAAATTGAACCCTTTAAGTTTTGTGACAATTCGTGAACCCTCGAAGGACCGCTTCTAACTCTCGTGATTTAAGTCCTAAGTTTGATTCCTATAGATCCGATACCTAAGTTCACTGCTAGGTTCCTCCTTAGAGTATCTACGACAAGCAAATAAGTGGCCACTAAATTTATGAGTAATTAAAGCAATAGAAATCAAATCGAAAGCAAAATCGAAATCAACAAGAGACCAAACGTCAATTCGTCACCATAAACAAATCTTGGGCATAGCGCCAATTCCTAGAAATAAGACTACTACTCAAGCATTGCCATGTTTATAGCAAGCTTGATTAACAAAAGCATAAAAGAAAGCCTAAGAGAATAGAAGAAGAAGAAGAAGAAGAAGAAGAAGAAGAAGAAGAAGAAGAAGAAGAAGAAGAAGAAGAAGAAGAAGAAGAAGAAGAAGAAGAAGAGAAATCCTAATTTTACCTAAGGCAGCCCCAAAAAGTCCCTAATTTCGAGCCTCTAGGTCCTATTTATAAGGTAGGGTAACTTGAATCCCAAGCCAATACAAAAATCAGATCAAATCAGTTTCTGTGGATCCATATATTGCGCGTCACGGCCGTGATGGCTATCACGGCCTAGCTGTGACGGATTCTGTCTTGGAGGTTGCTTTGCTGGTTGATCTGTCACGGCCGTGACCACCATCACGGCCTAGCCGTGATCAGTTCTTCCTGTGAGGGTCTCCGTGATGGACATCACGGCTTGGCCGTGACCAGCTCTGACTTTTCCATTCTTTGTTTTCAGCTCTACTCGATCATGGTCGTGATGGCCATCACGGCTAGGCCGTGATCAGTTCTGTTTGCCTCATTTCCTTGCCTTTCAAGCTCCATCTTCATGCCAGCTCCATCATGGTTAATCTCGAGCATTTTAATCCTCAATTCCTGCACATAAACACCACAAAACTGCCTTACCCGTTCCAAAGTAAAAACTAACAAAAATCAAATTAAATATGCCTAAACTATTTGAAAATGCATGCAAAATGTCGCTGAAATATGAGGTGAAATCACACTCATCAAACCACCTCATGCTTAAGATTTTGCTTGTCCTCAAGCAATCACTAAGGCCAGACAAGATAAACAGTCAGAGCATGGACAATGAACCAAGAACCCGAGTAACTAATCCAAGTGACAGGCATATTCAAATAAGTAACCAAGAGACAATCAATTTTAAGTCCAATTAGAAGCTTAGGTCCCCTAAATTCATATCTCTCACTGATTCGGGCACTCTTCTCACCTCACTAAGTGTTTAAGGGTATATGACAATTCGCTCAATTTCCTCAAGGAAGGTAATCTACCATAAGCATGACTATTAACCAAATCTCTACTTTATTAATGAAAACACATAAGGATCAAGAGGTCTTTTATTTTGGTTGTAATGGGGCCATGTGATTAATTGTTAGGTGCGGAAATCAAGAAAAGGAAAATTCAAGAAGGCTAAACAAAATATCAAACAATGCAAAGCATGACAACCTTCTAAAATACCTTTTTGGGCTTTAGTTCACTTTTCCACCTTTTTTTTTCTATTTTATTTTATTTCTCACTTTCCTTTTTCTCATCCCCTTCTCCATTTTTTTTATTTATTTAATTCTATTTTTTCAATTTGGAGAAGGGGAGATTTCCAACTTAAGAGAAATATATTTCTTACTTTCTCATCCCACAATTTATTTTTCAAACTACCATTTTGCAATACTTTAAAAGGTGTCATACCAAGTATCATTCATCAAAATAAATCAAGGTACCAAGAAAATTATTTTATTCTTTTAGGCTCAAAATTGGGCAATTAAGGGTAGCATTTAATCAATCAAAACTCAGAAGGCCAGAAAAATACCTAGTGCCTCAATCATTTTCAAATATGTTTTCAAAAAATTTTAAGTTTCAAAATGGTTTCAAGTCAAGTTCTAGAAAACGCAATCCAAGAGGAATAAAACACTCAATCACAAAGAATGGGGTAGATTTAGTGAGTAACCCTTTTAGGCTCAAAAATCTCACATTTAGTAGTTTAAAATCAATGAGACACAAATCCAATGAACCACATGCTAATTATCAACTATCAAAAGATCATCTCAAGCATATTTATTTTTAGCCTATCACGAGAATACAAAAATTGGGTTAAAAAATTCACTGTCTCGATTCAATTAGCACAAAGTTTTTCACAATTGAAGGCATACTCTAAGCAAGGGGCAGTCTAACCCTAAATGAATGCAACATGCAAGAATGCAAAAAAAATAATACCCCTACCCCAAGCTTAAAAACTTATATTGTCCCCAATGTAAATAATCAAGTCGGAGAGAGGAGAAAAATGGAACAACTCACTGAGGTGGTGGAGGGTGCTGGCTCAAATGCCAATCAAATAGCTGCTGGAAGATGTGTCACGGCCGTGACGTTCATCACGGGCGGGCCGTGATCTTTTCGGGTCCATAGGAGCTGGCCTCTCACGACCGTGAATTCCATCACGGCTAGGCAGTGATACATTCTGATCTTTTCGGTCCTCCTCATCACGCCCGTGAGGGCTGTCACGGCTGGGCCGTGATCCTTTCTGATCTAACCCCCGTCACGGCCTGGGCGTGATTAATTCTGACTTTATTTTTCCATGCCTTTTTGCTCTTCCTGCCTTCATAACCTGCAAATACTTGGCAAAATCATCAATTAGTGATATTTCTTCTCTTAATTTTCTCAAATTATTCAATGACAAAATTAAAAAACAAATTGAAAAGGGAAAGAAAACTTGGGTTGCCTCCCAAGAAACGCTTATTTACGGTCTTAAGCTTGACCATACTCCCTTGGATCAACCGGGATCAGCTGGGCTTGGATGTGCAAGAACACCTCTCTTCCATGGAAGTCCTTCAAAGAGCCTATTTTGTTCGTATGGCCAATTGCGCTTTCGCTTTGCTCTTTTCACTATGAGTTTCATGGCCTTACTTCCTTTCGGTAGAAGTTTTAACTCCACATGTTGAGCAACTCCTGGTTCATCTTTATTTGGTGCATCATTTGTCATGAAAAGTGTGGGAGTTGTTTCCATGTTAAGCTCTTCCTTCATCTCTGAAGGCATTATATCAATCCTGCACACATGACTCTCAAAAGTAGGGTTGTTGTTTAGTCAAATCAAAATCCACCCTACCTTCCTCTACATTCAAAGAGAGATTACCATTTTTTACGTCTGTTATCGCTCCAGCTGTGGCCAATAATGGCCTTCCAAGAATGATAGGAAATTTAGAATTACCTTCATGTCCAACACCATGAAATCGGTAGGAATGAAAAATTTCCCTACCTTTATGGGAATATTCTCTAGTATGCCTAGAGGAGTTTTAGTTGATCCATCCGCAAATTGTAAAGAGGACTTGGATGGACTCGATTCCTTGGTTCCTAGCCTCTCAAATATAGTAAGCGACATCAAACTCGCACTAGCCCCTAAGTCAGATAAGTCTTGGTCTATTTTTAATTCTCCAATTGAGCAAGCAATAGAGAAACTTCTTGGATCTTTTAGTTTAGGAGGCATATTAGTTTTTATCACGGCATCGCGCTCCTCAATTAAGCTCTTAGTTTCTTTTTCTACTTACTTTTTCTTGACCAACCTTTGTGGGAAAGGTATTGGGGGTTGGTAAGGTGGTGGAGGGACATACTTTGGCTCTGCCTTTTCATGTTCATTCATGTCCTCCTCACATTCCATGTTCTTTTCAACTACCCCAAGCTTATCATCCCTCAAGTATATAGCATTACAATGCTCATTGGGATTAACTTCGGGTTGTCCTGGGAACGTACCCTTAGTTCTAGAATATGTATTAGCTTGTTGGGCAATCTGAGTTTCTAACATCTTATTATGGATGGCTAAGTTATCTACCTTAGATGCTAACTCTTTTATTGCCTCATTGACTGCCCTACCTTGTTGCCTAAACTCTTCATTTTTCTTTGTTTGAGTTTCCACAAAATTTTCCAAAAGAGACTCAACTTTAGACTTTTGTACCTGAGGATACCCAGATGTGGGTTTCCTATTACCTTGGCCTTCCTGGAATTCGTGGTTCAACGTGTTGTTGTAGTTCCCATAGGAGAGATAAGGGTTATTCTTCCTTCCTTAGTTGTAAGGATTTGGGGGAGCATAATTTGGCAACTTCGGGTTCGTGTCATAGAAGTTGTGACAAGAGTTCACTTGTTCCCCCAAAGCACCGGATCCAGGAGCAATACCATGTGGGCACTCCATTATGTCATGCCCCTGCATTCCACAAATCTCACAAACAACATTAGTAGCACCTATTGAACTCACATTAGCCTTTTCAAGCTTATCAAAGTGTTTATTCAGTGAGTCAATTTTAGACATAATTAGATCAGTGCTATTCATTTCAAACTTACCCGTCGAAATATTTTTCGGGTTATTACCTCTTTCCGAACCCCATTGGTGATAGTTGGTGGCCACGTTTTCGATGAAATTGAACGCTTCCGTTAGTGGTCTATTCATAAAGGCTCCACCAGCTGCGGAGTCAAGTGACACCTTCGAAGAGTAATCCAATCCGTTGTAGAAGGTATGCACTAACAACCACCTCTCGAGTCCATGATGTGGGCAAGACTCTAGCAATCCTTTGTAACGATCCCAAGCTTCGGATAAGCATTCTCCGTCCTTTTGGAAGAAGCCGGTGATCTGCGTTCGTAGGTTAGCAGTCTTGGATGGAGGAAAGAATTTTTCCAGGAATGCCTGGTCCAGTTGGTCCCAAGTTGACAAGGTATTGGCGGGCACTTGCTTCAACCAAGCTTTTACCTTTCCAGTCAGTGAGGAGGGGAATAACCTCAGGCGAATAGCATCAATCGGGGCTCCATGAATTCTTATCGCATCGGTGAACTCCATGAATGTCTCCACATGATCAGTCAGGTCCTCCGAGGGTAATCCTCCAAATTGATGTTGCCTAATCATGCCAATTAACATAGGCGGGATGGTGTAGTTCTCCGCCTCAATTTCTGGCCTAGCAATCCCAGTTCACAAACCCATAGCATTTGGGACTGCGTAGTCCTTCAGTGGTTTGGTATCCGGTAGATTCACCGTGAGTGGAATGGGAATCAACCTCTCTCTCTCTCCTTGTCTTTGTGGTCTCCCACGTCTACGAAAGGTCCTTTCGATCTCGGGTTAAACTTCAACAATATTTCCAAGACTTTGGGATCTTCGCATAAGAGAGAAAAATTCCTGCAAAGAGAGAGGTAGATACACTAGAAAAAGAAAAAAAAGAAAGAATTAAATAAAAAAAAATGTCCAGAAAAATCAATTTAAAAATTAAAATGAAATTCAAGAAAACACAGTCCCCAGCAATGGCGCCAAAAACTTGATGTGTGTGCTCCGGCAAGTGTACCAGATTCGTCGTCAAGTAATAAAAAGATCGATCCCATAGAGACCGTGATATCAAATAACAATTAATTATTAAATCAATTAAACTGGACTATATAAAAAAGGATTTGGAAAATATTTGATTTTTGTAATAAGAATTAACTAGAAAATCAGATATTTAAGAACGCAATCAATTAAAGTAGGAAAGTAAATCGATTAGGGGTTTTTCAAATCAAAATAGATTCCGAGGAATTAGGTTACCAACAAGATTGTTCATGTTACCAAATTGACTACCCCTTGTTCATTATCAATATTTCTTTGAAGGTGAATTTATCCTTAATAAGTTAATGCTCCCTCTCGGGTTATAAAAACCGTGCCCAATTAAACCAACCCCTACTCTCGTGGTAATTGAATTTAAATTGAACCCTTTAAGTTTTGTGACAATTTGTGAACCCTCGAAGGACCGCTTCTAACTCTCGTGATTTAAGTCCTAAGTTTGATTCCTATAGATCCGATACCTAAGTTCACCGCTAGGTTCCTCCTTAGAGTATCAACGACAAGCAAATAAGTGGCCACCGAATTTACGAGTAATTAAACCAATAGAAATCAAATCGAAAGAAAAATTGAAATCAACAAGAGACCAAACGTCAATTCATCACCATAAACAAATCTTGGGCATAGCCAGCCCCAATTCCTAGAAATAAGACTACTACTCAAGCATTGCCATGTTCATAGCAAGCTTGATTAACAAAAGCATAAAAGAAAACCTAAGAGAATAGAAGAAGAAGAAGAGAAATCCTAATTTTGCCTAAGGTAGCATCCCCAAAAAGTCCCTAATTTCGAGCCTCAAGGTCCTATTTATAAGGTAGGGTAACTTGAATCCCAAGCCAATACAAAAATCAGATCAAATCAGTTTCTGTGGATCCATATATTGCGCGTCACGGCCGTGATGGCTATCACGGCCTAGCCGTGATGGATTCTATCTTGGAGGTTGCTTTGTTAGTTGGTCTGTCACGGCCGTGACCACTGTCACGGCCTAGCCGTGATCAGTTCTGCCTGTGAGGGTCTGGTTCAGTTGGCATATCACGGCCTGGCTGTGACTAGCTCTGACTTTTCCATTCTTTCTTTTCAGATCTACTCGATCATGGCCGTGATGGCCAT
Organism: Sophora flavescens; assembly: GCA_030762895.1. Classification (NCBI taxonomy): domain Eukaryota; kingdom Viridiplantae; phylum Streptophyta; class Magnoliopsida; order Fabales; family Fabaceae; genus Sophora; species Sophora flavescens. The sequence continues at coordinate 158,671,806 of CM061063.1, read as the reverse complement.
CACGGCTAGGCCGTGATCAACTACTGTTTGCCTCATTTCCTTGCCTTTCAAGCTCTATCTTCATGCCAGCTCCATCATGGTTAATCTTGATCATTTTAATCCTCAATTCCTGCACATAAACACCACAAAACCGTCTTACCCATTCCAAAGTAAAAACTAACAAAAATAAAATTAAATATACCTAAACTATTTGAAAATGCATGCAAAATGTCACTGAAATATGAGGTGAAATCACACTCATCACTTTTTTTGCTCATCGTCAAAATTAATTTCCTGAAAGTACATAGCATCCATATTGTAAAGTTCTACTACATCATGGATTTCTTGGTTGAGTACTCCCAAGAACCTAGACATAGTTTCCTCTATATCTTATTCTATGTTTTCTCTAATCAATATGACCTCCAACTCTTTGAAGTACTCTTCTACACTCATGCTCCCTTGCCTCAACCTTTGAAGCCTATGGTGTAGATCTCTAGTATAGTTTGAAGGCACATATCTCTTCCTCATAACCTTCTTCATTTCTCTCCAAGTATTTATTGGCTCCTCATCATACCTTCTTCTTTTCTTGCATAGTTGATCCCACCAAATCAAAGCATAATCATGGAATTCCAAATTTGCTATCTTCACTTTCTTCTCATGACTATAATTGTAGCAAGAGAATATGTGCTCCAATTTTGTCCCCCATTCTAAGTATGCATTCGGATCACTCTTCCTATGGAAGCTAGAGATCTTCACATTCAAATTTTGTAACTTATCATCCTTCTGATTCCTCCTTCCTCTATGTTCATGTCTTGGCCTCCATCTATCACACATTCTACACCTATCCTCATTGTTGTCTTCCGAAATGGAGTCTCTATGTGAGTTCTCATGCCTTGATCCTTCTCTATTCTCAAGCACTTTAAGTCTTTCAAAGAGCCTTTCAATGTTCCTTGTGACTCTATCAGGCTTTCTATTGATGCCTCTTGTCCTTGGTGATGATGGTGGAGATTCTTCATAGTCATGCTCATGTTGTGAACCCATATTGCAATTACAAATTGACAATTAAAATACAAATTACAACAAATGGAAAATTACACCAATAAAATTAAGATTACACGAATAAGAGAAAATTACACCAACAAAATCAAGATAATTAATTACAAACGAACAAGGAACAAATATACTTAAAGATCAAATGAAAGAACAACAATTACAAGTAAAGATGAAAAGTATAAGGACCTCACTACTCACTTACCATTCACTCAAAGATGTGCCACTCGTGTTTGTCACTCAAGTAGACTTTTACTAGATGATTTCACTCTTGTCTCTTTCCACTCAAGAGTTTCGTCTTCAAGGGATCTACAAATTGAAACAAGATTCTCAACTATTAGCCTCCAATATAAAAGTGAATAAATCAGCCAATTGAAATCAATTCAAAAGATATCAATAATTGGAAAACAAGTAAGGCAAAACCAATGGAGTTTAAGAGACAAACTAGAAAAGGTTTAAGAAGAAAAGCACACTCAATTAAGATGTGAAGAAGACAAGTAGGAAGTGAATCAACAATGTACCAATTCAAGTATAATCAAAGTGTTTTGTGAATAATTAATGATCAATGTGATTTGTGCTACACCAATATATGAAGGATCAATGCTAAATCATGCATGTGAAAGTAGTGACAAGTCTTTTACCTTTGCTGGAGTTTTCCAGAATTTGTACTTTTGCCCCAAAACTTTTGTATATTTATGGTTTTGGCCAATTTTTCTTTTTACACCAGTTATTTTTTTTAAATTTCAGCCACTTGACTTTTACTAATTCACAATTTCACAGAATTACAATTATTTTTCGATCCTTCAATCATGAACAAAATTGATTAATATTGGTGTAATACTTGGAAATATGAACAATTCAAGTAGTGTAATATGATTTCCAAGTAAAGAAGCATAAAACAAGTAATTAGAGACCTAGATTTTTCACTCAAGTAGTTGATAAACACATCAATTCCACAAGTTGAATTTCATCAGGATCTACAAGGTTCTAATAATATGAAATCATTAACGCACTTTTGATTAAAAACTTGAATTACTCTTACTTTTGTGAATTGAATTTGAATTTGAATTTTAAATTTGATCAAATTCACAAAGTAAGGAAAGTAGATCTATTCTTGAATTTTCAAGAAGCAATCAAAATCACATGCAAAGTGGCCCTAAAACAAGGGTGAAAAAGTGGAGGGAAAAACATTTTCACCAAATGATCAAGCATGATCAAATCAAAATCATTTCAAGTTCTAGATCTATGATTATATTTGGATTCAAATTACTTTTCATCATCCAAATTTCAATGACTAATGGAGCCTAATTCAAATGAATTTCATCATGATAATGGCTCCAAATCAAAGATCATCTTAGAATTTGAAAATAAATAAATTTTTTTAAACAATTGAAGATCAAAGATCTAGCTCACGATACCACATGATGTGATCTAACATTGATCACTAAATTGATAGGATCTTTCTTTGATCAAATTGTTTAAGAATTCAAGATCAACAACAAATCAAGAACACAATTGAATGAAGCTTGATCCTCAAGTGAGAATCAAGAGAAAACAAAAAAGTAGAAGAGAAGCAATTGATATAGGAATTGAATTACAGGACAAGAAAATTAAATTGTAAGAACTAAATTGCAAGAATTAAAGAATGTAAATGAAATAAAAAATTGGAGAAGATTAGAGAAGGAAGAAGGTGCCACAATCAATCATCTTTGAGAAGAGATTGGATTGATAAGCCATGTGAAGATGCACCACTTGAACATGGAAGTTCAAGATAAGAATCAAGGTTCAATCACGAACCTCTTGGAGGAGAACTCTCTCAACTCACTCTAGCTCTCAAGTATGAGAAACTTTGCAAATGCATTCAATCTTCCAAAATGAGTTACAAATCACCTATTTATAGTTGAGGCTTGGTGCACCTTGCGCCTCTACCCTTCTTGGCCGTGTGCATCTATGTGTGTTTGGGCCAACTGGTCCAATGCATAATCCTAGTTTACATGTTGGGCTAATTGGTCCAATAGGCCCAATCATCCCAAGCCCAAAATCCTAAACTATTCCTAAGTGGTTTTTGAATAAATACTTTTATTACAAAAGTTCTACTCTATATATAGGTCCTAATCCTACTTTTATTACAAAGGTTCCTAACTAGGTGGTCAATAACTCTATACATAAGAGGTTCAAAGTGATGTCCTCTTCATATGGTTGCCTATGAGTCCAATGGTTGACCACCACCTTCTTTAGTGTATCTTCTTAGCCTTGACGTTGTCATGGGTCCATGTAAGTCTTCAATGCTTGGTCCTTGGCTTTGTGAATCCATGCTCACATCAAAAAGCCAACGTGGTAGCAGATGCATCGAGTCATAAATCATTCCATATATATGTTATGATGGTTAAAGAATTAGAATTGATCGAGCAATTTAGAGATTTAAATCTCGACATAATGAAATTATTGTAGAGTAAGATATGTTTGGAAATGGTCACTATTACTAGTGATTTCCTAGTCTTAGTGTGGAAGAAGAAAGGAGAAGATCATTATCTGTAAAAGGTAAATTAGATGATAGAATAAGGAAGAACTTCAAAGATCAAGAGAGGAACTGGCGAAATCATAAGGGTTGGAGAGAGAATCGATGTGCCTCAGGATCGTGGAGTTAGGAAATTGATTATGGAAGATGCACATAAAAGTAAGCTAAGTTTCCATCCAGGTGCCACGAAGATGTATCATGACTTGAAGAAAATGTTCTGGTGGCCAGGGATGAAAAAGGAAGTGGCAAAATATTTGCAATCTTGTTTGGTGTGTCAGAAGGCTATGGTTGAACACCAAAAGGCAGCATGATTATTGCATTGGACTTTATATCAGGTTTACCAAGGACGCACAAGAGATATGATGCTATTTGGGTGATCATTGATAGGTTTTTAATGGGGAAGTTGACACAAATTACCTAAAAGAGGTTGTAAGTTGCACAGTGTGCCTTCGAGTATAATGTCGGACAGGGGTCTGAGATTTACATCAAGGTTTTGGAAAAGTCAGCACAATGCTTTGGGAACTAAATTTAGAATAAGCTCAGCTTATCATCCGTAGAAGAATGGTCAGTCTGAAAAGACAATTTAGTCACTGAAAGATCTTTTAAGAGCGTGTGTTTTAGAACACACATGAATGAAATGAATAGATGAAAACACGAGAAGAGGGGTTGAATTGTGTTTTACTTAAACATTTTCGAAAATAGAAACCTTTTCTCAAAGAAACAATATCAGACACTTAATGCGCCTGAGACAACTTAAACACAGAACGATTTGTCTAAGGTCTAACACTTTTAGCCTCGATTAGCACAATAAAAATAAAAAGCAAATTTAAAGAGAATAGGGATAAGGAAGTTGACATGGAAATTTATACTGGTTCACCCAAAACCTTTAGCTACGTCCAGTCCTTGGTTTCTGTAACATCTTGCTTTTTGTATGCTGTATTATCGGTAAAGATATATTTATTTATATTTTTTGAGACCAAGAAAATGATTTTTTATAAAAAAAATCATATTTATATTCTACCTTATGGTAGAGGGTTACCGTAAAAATTTGGGTTTAAAATTCAGACGGAGTCCAGTCTGCGTTTTCACTGATAGTAAAATTTTACTGAGCAGTAAACCTAATTTTGTCCCGAGAATGAAACAGTTTAGTTTTATGTCACATTTTCAACGATATAGGATATTTTGAAATTCTTGCTCAAAAATATATTATTATAGTTTTTGCGGGCGAATTTTTAAGGAAAACGCGCGAGAAAATTTAAATTGGGTAAACGACGGAGTCGGGAACGGATGTGTAGAGATATAAACGGACACCGGAAGGAGGTGCACTTGCCACCTAGGGTGGTGAGTCATGGGGTGAGTCACCACCATGACTCACCATGTAATGATGAAGTTCTCACAAAATTGCTAACCTCCTTAAACCAATGACCAAATTGCCCTTGAACTTTCTTTGTATTTCCAACTTTGTCCAACATTTTGTGGACCAAATTTCCCCCATTCTACACGGCCCTAACCATTCAAGACACTAAGGAAATTTCATTTCTTCATTCTTCACAAGTATTCATGTTCATTTTCTCCAAAACACTTTATGTTTCCATTCTTGAAAGCTTGTTATTTTGATCACTTTTCTTCAATTTCTTCATCATCTAAAGGTATGACCTCATTCTCCATGATCTATTCTTCCATTTCTCTCTTGAAAATTGTTGATTCCATTAAGTTTTTCTCAAGATCAAATTCCATGCTCTTTTCTTTAGAAATTCATGAAAATCATAGAAAAATGTTTTAAGTGTTATGACACTTGATCTTACCTCTCTAATACCTCTATTTGTCAGATCTAGAAGCTTGAAATCCAAATAAATTTCTAACCCTATTTTCTCCTCTTGGCCGAATCTATAGATATGTGGGTTACATGAGTTTTCTTCAATTTTTTAACTTGGATGATGATTGTTATAAGCTATTCAAGATCCCTAGATTGATGATCCAAGAGCATGAGAGCAAAATAAATTTCCTCCCTAAATTTTTATGTCATAGCCGAAACCCTAACTAGTGGGTTAGATGAGTTTTGTTTCAAATTTTTGACTTGTGACAATCTTTCTATGCTATCTAAGACCCTAACAACTAGTATCCAAAATATTGAAATGAGAAAAGAATCCTAGCCTTATTTGAATCCTGTGGCCGAACCCTACTTCTTTGTTACTCTAGTGGATTTTGTTTGAATAACTTGTTTTTATGTTGATTTGGTTGAAGGTTGATTGGTAGATTTTGGTGTGGTAACAAGGAGCTTAAATTTCGTGTTTCCAGTGTTAGCTCAGGTGGGAGAAAGAAATATCCTGTCGTCAGAATGAATAAGTAACATATATTGGGCGACCTAAACCCTACTAGTGATCGAGTAATCGACAATACCAAAATCACATTGGAAACTACCCCGTAGTACCAATGATGATTTGGGGATTGTAGATTTATCACCGTTAGGATATTTTTATAATATTCGAGGATGTATGATTTTATCACTGTTGAACTGTTTGTGATGCGCTGGTTGTGGTAACATACTTTATGTGATGTTTTGTGATACCTAACTATTTTATTATTATTTTACTGTGCATAATCTTTTTGGTCTGATAACGTGTAATATATGCAAATTAATTTTTAGTTGTTATTTAGGCGATGATATATGTTGGTCGGGAGATATGTATCATGGGGTGACAACGATTGTGATTTAGAGATGCCTAGCCTAATTAAATTATTTTATAGATGAGATGTGACATTGAATGTGTGTTGAGACTGTGCTGGAAAGTTGAGGCACTAGGTTGTAACCGATGCAAGTCAGTGAGATTCATATATATGCATTATTGTTCACAGCCGTGTGAGTGGAACATACGAGGTTAGAGTATATTTTGGATACTGGATATTGCGGGTGAGTGCCCTATGGATATTGAGTTCTGAGGAAGACTACCGTAATATCCTTTTAGTCCTTGACGAGTTGCTCTGATTATCCTATCGAGGATAGAGGTACTATATATGTTGTGTTTATTGCACTATTTCCAATGGGGGAATAGTGGCGCACACCGTGCTTAATGCACTATTCCCTACAAGAGATAAGGGAATAGGGGCGCACTGAGTTTCTGGCACTAAGTTCTTAGCATCGCACTGTCTGGACTACTGGCTAACGTGTAGGAGTAGAGATGGCCACGTCAGCATAAAGTCTTAGTTGTATGAGATTAAGGGTAGAGGATGATATCGTAAATTAAGGATGAATGTTATTTATATATGATGTGTGTCTTTGACTGTTATTGTTTTGTAAGCTATGATTCCTTTTCCGCTTATGATGACATAACTGTTTCTTATCCCCTATTTTGCTGTATTGTATATATTTTGTAAAGTGATCGTATTAGAAGATCCTGCGGAGGAGCCAACTACTGTGGATGTTGATAGAACTTCTTATGAACCAGATGTCGGAGAATGAGCTGTGGATTCTAGCGGTAGAGTTTAGGGTTTATGGGCAGTGCATCTTGTGAGACGTTTTATCTTCCGTTGTTTAGTACAATTTGTATAAGTATGTCTCTGCAAAGGATCCTACTGATGGGATATCCGAGACAATGTTTTGTACTTGATGGATAGACATATGTGGTGTATGTGTACTCTGTCTATGGTGTGATGGTTTAACTTTCAGACGTTGTATGTTTTGAATTTAAGTTTTTAATATTTTCATTTTTCAGTATATACGTTTAATGTTGAGAACGCGATTAAGTTTTAAATTAATGAGGTTTTACGTAATGGCACAACGGGGCATAATGGGGTGTCTTAGTTTCACCAAGTGTTTCACTATAACTGATCAGGTTACACACTATTATTATTTGCACACCTAGCCTCTTCAGTCTCCTTGAAGTATTGTTTACACATCTAGCCTCTCGAGGCTCCTTAACAAGTATTCTTTTAGTAAGCCTCTTTAGGCTCTACAGAGAGTAAGAATCAATGAAGCAGCAGCTTCAAGGTTTACAACTTTGCATGTCCACCGAAGTAACACTCAACGAGTGAATATAAAATTGGGTTGGTGTGACTGCAGAGATAATTTCTAAATAAATACAAATGATTGAGAAGATAAGTGTTCTTAGAATGAAAAACTTTAAGGGCTTTGAATGAGAGAAGAGTATTAATTGATAGATGATTTTTTTTAACCAGTCTTCAAAGTCTTCCTTTTATATTCATCGGCAATAAATCTATTATGAGACATTCTTCATATGAACATAAGTTTTGTTCTTCCATTCATAAATTCCAAAGATCCATTCTGAAAGTAATGTCAAAAACAAAAGGAAAAAGATAAAAAGATAAAGGAAATATAGAGTGTAAAGAGCCAAATGACATAAGACAAGGAATTCTAAAGGAAATATGTTCAAGGTTTGAAAGAGGAGTAAAAAGAGGTGAGAGATGAGAGAAAAACCATGATAAAAATTTAGTTGTAATAGGAAAATTGAAAGTATAAACTAAAAAATGATTTATGTAAAAATGAAGAGGTAAAATGAAAAGATAAGGGCTAAAGATGAAAGTTGGGTAGAAAGGGTAGAGCTGCCTTGATTCTTGTCTGTCTTTGAGACACCCCGATGTGCCCCATCGTATTATTACATTAAAACCTTAATATTTATTTACTTAATCGCGCGCTTACTGTTGAAAATACGTAAAACTTTAAAACTTAATTAATAATCATATAACTTCTACAAATATAAAACACACCAAAGTTGTAATATATATATTTGCACACATGTTTATTTATTACATTCCCAAAAGCACTGTTAAGGGTACCCTCTCAGTAGGATCCCTCACAGGCATAAACTTCACTACTGACATACTTAGCGGAAATATAAATACTCTTTAGACACACTGGCCATAATATCTATACTCTAATCGCTTTGAATCACAGCTCGACCTCCAGCATCTGGTTCATACGGAGTTCCATCTAACTCCTCAGCAATTGGTTCCTCCATCAGGTCTTCTCGTACGATCACATCAGAAATAAAATACAACACACAGGAAGATATAGGGAATAAGAAACAGTTCTATCATCAAAAAGCAGAAAAGAGTAATAGTAAATTATACCATAATTGTCACAGACACACATCACTCAAAATCAACAATCATCCTCAATTCACTATATCATCCTCTACCCTCAACCCATGCAACTAAAACTTTATACTGATGTGGCCATCTTCACTCCTGTCACATTAGTCAGTAGTCCAGAACTATTTAGGGTCAAAACTCAGTGCGCCCCTATTCCTGTATCTCTCACAGGAGATAGTGCATAAGCACAGTATGCGTCACTATTTCCCCCATTGGAAATAGCACATAAGCACATAATAACTGATAACTCGGTGCGCCCCTATTCCCTTACCTCTCATAGGGAATAGTGCATAAGCACAGTATGCGTCACTATTTCCCCCATTTGAAATAGCACATAAGCATATAATAAATAATAACTCGGTGCGCCCATATTCCCTAATCTCTCATAGGAAATAGTGCATCAGCACAATATGCGTCACTATTTCCCCCATTTGAAATAGCACATAAGCATAAAAGACCTCATAATTCGGTGCACCACTATTCCCTAATCTCTCATAGGAAATAATGCATAAGAACGGTATGATTCTCACTGACTTTTATCAATAGCAACCTAGTACCTCAAGCTTTTCCTCACAACCTCCACTTACATTCTATATCACATCACTTCTATAAAATAATAGCGAGTCACCTCTAATTCATATTCAAAACTCTCACCCAAAACTTATCTCCCGAACAACATATATCTTTGCTTAAAATCATCTAACCCTAGGATTAAAAACCAGGTAGATCATGCATAACACATAAATCAACAGAATATTCAAATATCTCAATATCATATACATCAATTTATCACAACCAACTCATAATAATCAAACCAAATAAATAACAAAGTCAGACTCTGTCACGGCCTGGCCGTGATAGCCATCACGGTCGTGACAGACAACAAAGGCAAGAAGTCTACAAAAGCGTAACCATCGCGCTACTGGCCATGACAACCATCACGGTAAGTGACAGGACAACAAACATCCTCAATATCATAAATATTCAAACACTGAAATAATACGGCACATGCAGATGGAATACCTCAACCAGCGTATCACAGTAAATTTGATAACATAAAATCAAACATCCTCAAATACTTAAAATCAACTTAATGTCGATAAACCTACAATCCCCGAATCACCATTGGTTTTACAGAAAAGGTTTCCAATGGGATTTTGTTCTTGTCGATTACTCGACTACTAGTAAGGTTTAGGTCGCCCTACACAATTATCATATAATCTACTACTTATCGATTCTGATGATAGGCTGATTCTTTTCCCCACCTGAGTTTGCACCGGAAACACGTACACGACGATCCTTGTTATCCCGCCACGAGTTAACACAACCACCTTCAACCAAACAACATACTTATAATTAATCAACTAACACCCATCTATGACACTTTAGAGCTAGGTTCGACCAAGACTTAGAAAATAGGTTTAGGGTTATCTTCTTAATGCCATCTTTTGGATCCTAGTTAATAGAGTCTTAACTAACATAGATTACTTATTACAAGACTAAAATTTGAAACAAAATCCTCTAACCTTTAGGGTTAGGGTTTCGGCTTCAACCAATTATCTAGGTTAGGAAGTTGAAAATTTGATTAACTTAAGGATTAATGATCTATAAGTTACTTAAGCATGATTAATCACTTAAACCATGATTATGAACCAAGAACATGAATTAAACTCATCTAGTTCTAAGAACTAGGGTTCGGTTTTCTCAAGATTTTTAGGCTAGAAATTTTAAAATTTCCTCAACTCTTGGATTTAATCAACATACAAAGTTTAGAGTTGGATTCAAGGATTACAAACAACTTTTGAATCACAAAACCATTAAGTACTCAAACCTAGGGTTTCGGTTTTTGAAGAAACAAATAGGCTCAAGTTTGATTTTTGATCTTCTATATACTTGAATACAAGAACTAGCAAGATACAAAAGGATTGAATCATGAATCAAGACATGAAATTGAAACAAAACCTAAGAACACAACTTTAACCTAGGTTCGGCCCAGTCCAGATTTTAAGGAAAGAAATTTCTCATGATCTTATGCTTCTAGATGATGAAAATAGAGATGATTATACGATTATAGCAATTGGTTTCATTTCAAAAGGATTTTTATAGAATTAGTTATGAATTTTTGAATCTAACTCCATGAACTTTAAGGTAAATGATGAACATATGAATCTTAGCCATGAATCTACAAAAGTTGTGAAGAGAAATGATTTAAATGACAAGAGAATAAGTTGTTACCTCTTGATGATCCAAGAAAACAAGATTTTGGATGAGGTTCTTTTGAATTTTCTTATGGTGTTCTTATGGCAAAGTTAAGAACTTTTGGAGAAGAAAGAACATGAAAATGGAAGAAAAGTATTTAAATGAAGAAGACAACTTACTTAATGAAGAAGACACTATTGGAGCTGTGGGTTTGGGGCAAGGTTTGGTCAACTTTTCCAATGGCATTTGCTTGCAATTGTCATAAAAAGACAAGGGCAAAATGGTCATTTCATTGGAAAATTTCACTTTGTCATAAATGCGCCATTATGGCCATTATGACTCGGATAAGCTCGTCATAAATGCTCGTCAAGTCGGTCAAATCCATCATCTCAGCTACGTTGCCGACTCCGGGTTTCATCTGACGTAGGTTTTTCCTAGAGATAATCTCGACGTATACGCCCGCAACAAATATAATATTTTAATTTTTTACCAAAATTTTCAAAACTTCCAGTATCGTAGTAAATACAATAAAAACATTTTTCATCTCGTTCACGAGTTAAAATTAGGTTTTACGAGCGATAAATTTTCTTGTCTCAGGAAAACACAGAAAAGCAATGACAGACAGGCTCCGTCAATTTTCAACCAAAAACTTCCCCGTAACCTTATGAAAATAAGTATAACAAGGAAATGACATTGGTTTATCCAAAATCATTTTCTAAGTCTCGGATAAATATATATATTTATATATTTATTACCGATATTACAAAGCAGCGAAAATCGGGGTGTTACAGTCTTCATCAAGATATCCTACCTAAGGAATATGATATTAGGAGAGTCAGTCTCCATATGTAGTCGTCTAAAGCCTATCAGCCCAGTGCAGTCCAGAATGGTGAGCTGGGTCTTGAACAATCCTTTAGGCAGGACGACTCCACAAAGTAGTTGTCCATTTAGGAAACTTCAGCTTCACTTCATCTCTTTTTAGCAGACAGATATGCTTCTTGCTCTTCAGTACGAGCTTATGTGGCTTGAAATATGGTCCTCTGTCAGGACACAACTTCAGATTAGTGTCTGGCCACATACAAACAGTAGGATTCAACTAGTATCTCCAAGAAGCTCTATTAAGCCTTACTGCAGCCTGTTTTGCAATCAAATTGCTTACCGCTTTAAGGTCCGTAGGAGTCAAGATATCATGATTGATGAAATGAATTGGTTGGAGTGAGACAGATGTATATGAAAGGAGGGGTAGTTACTTTTGGTATGCCTCTGTGAGGTGTGGTGAGAAAGGATGGGGGTACTTTCTAGGAAATTTCAGGTTTCCAGGAAGTGGTTAGAGGCGATAAGAGAGAATCAAAGGCTTGTCCTACTAGAACAAGTGTTTGGTTTTCTGTTGGTGGTGAAGAGGTGTTTGGAGAGTGAACAGGTGAGGGATTTGGTGAGATATGTGGTTGTAGTTCTGGTGAAATGTTGGCTGGTAGAAGGTTAAGTTTGAAATGCCATAGGGATTGAGAAAGAAGGTTTTTAGTCATAGAAATTTGTTTACATAGGGGGGAATTATGAGGTGATGGTGTAGAAGAAGAGGTAGAGGGTGAGAGAACCTGAGGTGGTAAGGATGGTGAGGGTTCTTGTGACTTTGGTGGAGAAGTAGGATGTGAAGCTATTGGTACATAAATTTGTATAGGCTATGCAATCTTAAACCTTGTAGACCTTCTCATCGGAGTAGCCTCTACTTCAGCTTTTCTCTTCAAATCCTTCTTTGGAGTAGGAGCAGACTCCTCCCTTAGTCAATTCCTTCGTCATAACCTTGGAAACACGTTCATTATTATCATCAGACTCCTCATTGATGATCAGTTTCCTCTTAACTTGAAGCTTTGGTCTTGTCATAGGGTCTGTAGGCACATGCTCTTCAGATGCTTCTGATTCTTCATATTCCTCAGATGATGCAATAGGAGACTCTTCAGCAGGCTTCTTAGCCTTGTCTTCATCTGAATCAGGGTTCTTCCCCGGTTTTCTCAGCGTCATCTGAGAGAGGTTCTTTCATCATTGACAGTTTCTATGTCCACTCTTCCAGTACTAAGTTGATAACCCTTGTTCCCCAGCTGCTTGGTAATGAACATCCCATATATGTAGGAGGTGCAATTTTGGAGTTTAACCATTTTCAGCATATACTTGAAGATTAGATTATTTTGATCTATCTTCCTCAGACTTAACAAGTGGAACATAACAAACCTGTCCGTCTTGTTAACATTATCCCTTGCTCCTCTCCTGGGCATCACACAATTCAACAAAAGGACATGCAGAAATCGTCCTTTTGGAACATGCTTTGAAGCAGCTTTGTTCTTGGGGTTAGAAGCTCTATATAGAACTCTATTCACAGTAGCTTCCCCAACTATATCTTCCCAGTTATTAGAAAAGTCAGCTCCTTCTCTAGGAGAACCAGTTACATCTTGAATAATCTTTAATAAGAATGTGTAGGGTTTCCCATTAAACTTGGTGCGAATGTAGAGCTTTGTCTCTGTCAGCCTTTCTTCAGCATTCTGCCAGAATTGATGAACTAGAAGAAGGTAAACGTGTTCCTCCAATTCAAAAAATTTGACCCATTGAGACGCTTCTAATTCAGGAAACACATCCATTCATGCTCTTTGAATTTTCCTCAGATTTACAAATGTTCCCGAGACAACCTATTGTATATCTATTACAACCATACCCAGATGACTAGCAGCACGAATAAGTTTCTTTGAGGGTCCTTTCGGTGGCATGGGTTTAAGTTTCATAGAGTGAAGGGGGATTTTGAAATTTTTCGCAAAGGAGAGAGAATGTGTGAAATAGATTGAAAGGAGGAGAAAGGCTTCTGACAAAAAGATGCTTTATTTTTAAGAGAGAGAAGAGAAGCTTCAAAAAAGCACGAGAGCAATTGAGAATAATAAAGAATCACTAAAGACAAAAACATTTTGAATTTCAAATTCATTTTAGAAAACTGCAATGTAATGTCTTAGTCATTAAACAACATCATCAAGCACTTTCTCAGTTACTTTAAGTATCAGGACACATTCAAACATATTAGTCATTAATGAGTTGCTTGTTCATATTATCTCTTATTTGTTAACTCTATAAAATGTCTGATGTGCATTTCCCTAAGTTTTGATGAGAACTAAACATTGGTTAATGATTTAATTAACCTTCATATTGGTTGCTAACCAGTCTATCTAGTGTGCAGATTAAAACTGTAAGAAGCGCTCATCCACTGAAGTGATAGAAGCGCTCGTACACTAAAGTAACAGAAGCGCTAGTCCACTGAAGTGATAGAAGTGCTTGTCCACTAAGGTGACAAAAGCCCTCGTCCACACAATTTTTTGGACTTGCTAAGTCCTTAATGAGAAGCTCCATCCAATGACGTGGCATATGGAGCTCGTCTACTAGGTTACATTCAACCAGTTAAAGGAGTATCCGTCCAATGACGTGGCATATGGAGCTCGTCTACTAGCCTGTCCGAATGTAAAATCTTAAATGGCTAAATGGACGCGGTTATTTTCAAGATGGACGCGCTTATCTTATGAACGCGAATTCTATAAGAATTATCAGAATCTTATTTCAAGAACCAGAATCAAGAAAAGTCAGAAGTTACTCTCTCAAGAAACCTCGGTTATCAGAACCAAAGACCAGTTAAAGAATTCTTCCAACATGCTTTATTCCCTAGTACCTCTGGTCCTTACACGAAAAGGGAATTGTACTAAGCAAAGTACAAAAAGCTCTCTGCACAACTCTAATATGTTTCTATCACGATGCATAAAGCCATGATCCTTCATGTTAGAGTTCAACCAACGTTCCTATTGCATTAATGGCTGCTTAGAACAACTCTAATGCATTTAATGAAGTTTTTCTTGAAGCCAACATCTGAGGGAATGTCTCTAACGTATCGTAAATGCTTGAATACTATAAATATAGAAGTCATTGAAGATGAAGTACAGAGAATAGAGAATACACATAGCATTAAAGAGCCATTACTCTGCGCATTAATATCTTCATTCTTTCATTCTGTATTCTTCAATCATTTGAAGATATTACGCAGACTTTCCTAAGCTTCACATTTAAACCACTCTGAGTGTTAGTGAAAGTTCTGTCTGTCTGAAGTTGTATTTATTTCAAACCAAATCTCTCAAACAAACCCGAGTGAGCCTGAAGAGGCTAAGTGTGCAAAGAATACTTGTCTTGAGCCCGAAGAGGCTAGGTGTGCAAAGAATACTTGTCTTGGAGCCTGAAGAGGCTAGGTGTGCAAACAATACTTAGAGTCTGTAACCTGATCAGTTATAGTGGATAAATCTTGGTGCTGCCAAGGACTGGACGTAGCTCTTTGCTTCTGTATGCGGTAAGATTTCAACTTTGTTTAAATTCTGATAAACACAATTCAACCCCCCTTCTCGTGTTTATAGTTGTCTATTTCAGTTGGTATCAGAGCTCAGCCTCTGGGTTGAGCATATAACAGTGAAGAGGTAAAAGGTCCTGAAGAATAGACATGATTGCTGGAGCTAGTTCAAGTGGAAGTCACCAGACTGAAGGAGCTTCCCTAACCAGACCTCCTTACTTCAATGGAGAAAACTACAACTATTGGAAAGATAGATTTCAATGGTTCATTCTATCTTCAAACTCTGATCTTTGAGATGTCATTACAGATGGTCCATTCATTCCCAAGAATGATGATAACACTGACAAACCAAAAGCTCAGTGGACTACTACAGAAAAGACAAAATGGAAGCTGAACCACAAAGCTAGATATAACATCATTTGTGCTCTCAGTCCCGAGAAGTTTGAGAAGGTATGTGCCTGTGACTCTGCCAAAGAAATATGGGACACTTTAGCTGTCTCACATGAAGGAACAACCAAAGTCAAAGAGTCAAAGATTGCCATACTTGTCAGAAAGTATGAACTGTTTGTCATGGAGGAAGGAGAATCTGTTGCTCAAATGATAGGAAGATTTCAAACTATAGTCAACAGTTTAAAATCTCTTGGCAAAGTCTATACCAATGTTGAGAAGGTTGGAAAGATCCTAAGAAGTCTACCTAAACAGTGGAGACCTTTGGTCACTGCTATCTCTCAAGCCAAGGATCTCACTACCTTGACTATGGATGAACTTCTTGGAACACTCACTGTTCATGAGCAAGAACTTGGAGATGAAGTTGCACCAAAGAAGGGGAAGTCAATTGCTCTGAAAGCTGATCAAAAGTCAACAAAAGTTTCCAAGGCTCTAAAGGCAGACGAGTCATCCAGTGATGCTGACCTGTCTGAACACGAGGATTCTGAGAGTGATGAAGAATTGTCTCTCCTAACCAAGAAGATAAAGCTTCTCCTAAAGAAAAATAAGTTCAAGAGGGATAAGCCATTCATAAGGTTCAACAAGGACAAGAACTTCAAAGAATCCACCTCAACAGACAAAAGTCCAATTCTTTGCTATGAGTGCAAGAAGCCTGGTCACATCAAGGCTGAATGTCCTCAACTCAAGAAGGCCCCTTTTAAGAAATTCTTCAAGAAGAAGAAGAAAGGAATGATGTCTACTTGGGAGGATCTGGAGTCAACATCTTCTGATGAAGAAATAGAGGAAGAAGCCAATCTCAGTTTGATGGCCAACACTGACTCAGATTCAGACGATGAGGTACATAATGAGTATGAGGAATTACTTGATGCCTATGAGGAGTTACTGGAGGAATTCAACTGCTTATCTAAGGCTTTCAAATCCCTCAAGAGAGAGTATGTAAAGCTCACCAGTGAGCATAAACAAAAATCTCAAGAGTGAGAGAAGCTGGCTAAAGAGAACAGTGAGTTGAAGACTGAAACGTCTAATGAAGCTAAGATCTCAAGTGAAACATAACCATCAGAAGAAGTTGAAAAACTTCAACAGAAAGTGGAATATCTCACTTCTGATGTAGAGATAATCTGACTAAGCTACTTGGCTGTCAGAGGCATTCTCTTAACAAAGAAGGTATTGGAAATGTCCATTAAATACATCATAAAGTATCAACTAAAGCTTCTACAGTATCTGTTAAGTCAACTGTAACCAAATCTACACCTATATGTAACTTCTGTGGAAAAACTGGACATGTTATGTCTAAGTGTATCCATAAGAAGAGAAGGAAGTCTTCACAGAATCCTAGAACTAACAGAAAAGGACCCAGAAAAATATAGGTACCTAAAGATCAAATAAATTTTGTTGCAGATGTCCTCAACAGGACAAAGAAAACACCACTGCTGGTACCTGGACAGTGGTTGCTCGCGTCATATGATAGGAGAAATGTCTATGTTCCTAGACCTCCAACTTAATAAAGGAGGACACATTGCCTTCGGAGGGAATCAGAAAGGGAAAGTTATGTGAATTGGTACTATTGGTGGTAAACCCCCTCTTCCCTCTATATCTAATGTTCTTATGGTTAAAGTATTAAGACACAATTTGCTTAGCATAAGTCAATTATGTGATAGTGGTTTTGATGTTTCCTTTACCAAGGATGTATGCGTAGTTAAAGATTGTTGTGGCAAAACCCTCTTTTTAGCTAAAAGACAACAAAATCTTTATAAGATTGAACTGACTGATCTCTCAGATCAAAGTGTAACCTGTCTGATGTCAAAAGAGGATGAGAGATGGTTATGGCATAAGAAACTAGGACATGCTAGTATGAAACTAATTTCTGAATTAAAAAGGAATAATCTCGTGAGAGGATTGCCTGATATTAGTTTTAAGAAAGATGTCTTGTGTGATGCATGTCAGAGAGGTAAACAGATAGAATCAAGTTTCAAATTTAAAAACCAAGTATCAACCTCTAGACCTCTTCAGTTGTTACACATGGATCTGTTTGGACCAGTTAGTGTTGCCAGTCTGGCTGGAAGAAAATATGGATTTGTCATAGTTGATGACTATTCTAGATACACATGGGTACTCTTCTTAACACACAAGGATAAGTCTTTTAAGGCTTTCTCAGTATTCTGTAAAAGAGTACAAAATGAGCAGGGTTTCTATATTTCTACCCTTAGAAGTGATCATGGGGGAGAATTTGAAAATGAGCAGTTTAGATAGTTTTGTGAGGAGAATGGAATCTCTCACAATTTCTCTGCACCTAGAACTCCACGACAAAATGGAGTGGTTGAGAGAAACAACAGATCTCTGCAAGAGATGGCTAGATCTATTCTCAATGAAAATAATCTCCCTAAGTACTTATGGGCAGAAGCTGTAAACATTGCTTGTTATGTACAAAACAGAATACATATTAGGCCTTTTCTAAAAAGGACTCCTTAATAATTGTGGAAAAGAAAAAGCCCCAACATATCTTATTTTCATGCTTTTGGATGTGAATGTTTTATTCTGAATACCAGAGATAATCTTGGAAAGTTTGATTTTAAGGTAGATAAAGGTATTTTCGTAGGATATTCTGAAATGTCTAAGGCTTTTAGAGTTTACAATTCAAGAACTTGTATTATTGAAGAATATGTTCATGTTAAATTCAATGATGAATTAAAGACTGATAAAGAACTATCAGATCTAGAAGATGATCTTGCAGGTCTTGATATAAACAAGCCAGAAATTCAACAACCCGATCTAACCAAAACAAAACCTGTGCTTGAGGCTGACAGACAAGTGGAATAAACGAGTCAGCAAACAAGTCAAGATCTTCATGATGATCTCAAAAGGGATTGGAAGTTCAACACTCATCACCCTAAGGATCTTATTATTGGAAATCCTTTTGAAGGAGTAAGAACCAGATCCACATTTAGAGAATCAAGCAATGTGGCCTTTATTTCAGATTTGGAGCCTAAACGCATTGAAGAAGCTCTTGAGGATGAAAGCTGGATTCTTGATATGCAAGAAGAACTTAACCAGTTCACCAGGAATGATGTCTGGACTCTTGTCTCTAAGCCTAAAAACAAGTCGGTTATTGGAACAAGATGGGTCTTCAGAAACAAATTGGATGAAGATGGTAAAGTTGTCAGAAATAAGGCAAGGTTAGTAGCTCAAGGCTATAACCAACAATAAGGTATTGATTATACTGAAACCTTTGCACCTGTAGATAGAATAGAAGCCATATGCATTTTAATGTCATATGCTGCACAACACCAAATTACCCTGTTTCAAATGGATGTAAAAAATGCTTTTCTAAATGGTATAATTGAAGAAGTGTATGTTAAACAACCCCCCGGTTTTGAGGATACTGATAAACTAGATCACGTTTTCAAACTTAAAAAGGCATTATATGGTTTGAAACAAGCACCTAGAGCATGGTATGATAGACTCAGTTCTTTTCTCATGCATAATGGTTTTACTAGAGGACAAGTAGACACTAATCTGTTCAAGAAATGCTCTAAAAAGGACTTTATTATAGTTCAAATATATGTTGATGATATTATTTTTGGAGCAACTAATGAAAAGTTGTGCAAGGAATTTTCAAATCTAATGCAAGATGAATTTGAGATGAGTATGATGGGAGAATTGAAGTTCTTCCTTGGATTACAAATCAAGCAGACAAGTGATGGAATTTACAATCATCAACAAAAATATACCAAGGGGATACTCAAGAAATACAAAATGGAAAATGCAAAACTCATAAAAACCCCTATGCAACCCAATGCAAAACTAAGCAAAGATGATGAAGGTAAAAAGGTATATCAAACTGTCTACAGAGGTATGATTGGCTCTCTACTGTACTTAACTTCAGGCAGACCTGACATTCAATTTAGTGTCTGTACGTGTTCTAGATTCCAATCTGATCCTAAAGAATCTCATCTTAAGGCTGTTAAAAGAATATTTAGATATTTGCTTGGAACTACTAATCTTGGTTTCCTGTATTTAAGATCAAAAGAATACAGATTAGTGGGATATTGTGATGCTAATTTTGCTGGATACAGAATAGAAAGAAAAAGCACCAGTGGAGGATGTCACTTCATTGGAGCAAGTTTAGTCTCATGGTCAAGCAAAAGGCAGACAACCATTGCCCTGTCTACTGCGGAAGCAGAATATATATCTGCTGCTAATTACTGCTCTCAACTCTTAAGGGTAAAACATCAACTTGAGGATTACTCTATCTATGAACATAACATATCTGTATGGTGTGATAATTCTAGTGCTATATGCTTAACTAAAAATCCAATTCATCATTCTACGGCTAAGCATATTGAAATCAAACATCATTTTATTAGGGATTATGTTCAGAAAGGCATCTTTGATATTAAGTTTGTTAAAACTGAAAATCAATGGGCTGGTATTTTCACTAAACCCCCGTAGAAGAAAGGTTTTTATTTATTTGAGATAATCTAAACATGCATTGCATTGTTGAATGACATGTCTGAATGTTAACCTGTCTGTGCTTTATCACCCGTCTATGCTAAATCTGTCTATAATCCTATATACATGTTCTTTTAACTAAGCATTAGTTCAGGGGGAGTAATGATACAATAGTTTAAGTGGAGTATGTTTCATATGCTTGCTGCATTACTATGATTTTCTTAACATGTTATCTTGCCCTTAACATATCTCATAAATAAAACTTGATAACCCTTTTTGATGTTGACAAAAGGGGAAGAATGGGAGAAATGTGATAGAAATATGTTACAGAAGAATGAATATGAATGAATATGATATGAATCTTAAATAATATGTGGACATGAGTATGTTATGATAGTTGCTATAATTGCTCAGATAAATTTAAAGTAAGATTGCTCTGATAATAATTTCAAAGTAAAACAAGTCAAATTTATGTGTGACTAAGTTAAACGAATTATATGATTAATATTAATGTCTGATAAAGCATATGCATGACCTGTCCGCTTAAGAAAATTTCAACCAGTCTGTTATATGCTATTTTCTTTGTTGATATTTTCTGAGGTTCATTAAATCATCTCAATGTTTGTCATCATCAAAAAGGGAAAGATTGTTAAGTCTCTAAAATGTCTGATGTGCATTTCCCTAAGTTTTGATGAGAACTAAACATTGGTTAATGATTTAATTAACCTTCATATTGGTTGCCAACCTGTCTATCTAGTGTACAGATTAAAACTGTAACAAGCGCTTGTCCACTGAAGTGATAGAAGCGCTCGTCCACTAAAGTAACAGAAGCGCTCATCCACTGAAGTGATAGAAATGCTCGGCCACTAAGGTGACAGAAGCGCTTGTCCACACAAGTCTTTGGACTTGCTAAGTCCTTAATGAGAAGCTTCATTCAATGACGTGGCATATGGAGCTCGTCTACTAGGTTATGTTCAACTAGTTAAAGGAGTATCAATCCAATGAAGTGACATATGGAGCTCGTCTACTAGGTTACGTTCAACCAGTTAAAGGAGTATATGTCCAATGACGTGGCATATGGAGCTCGTCAACTAGCCCGCCCGAATGTAAAATCTTAAATGACTAGATGGACGCGGTTATTTTCAAGATGGACACGCTTATCTCATGAACGAGAATTCTATAAGAATTATCAGAATCTTATTTCAAGAACCAGAATCAAGAAAAGTCAGAAGTTACTCTCTCAAAAAACCTCGGTTATCAGAACCAAAGACTAGTTAAAGAATGCTTCCAACATGCTTTATTCCCTAGTACCTTTGGTCCTTACACGAAAAGGGAATTGTACTCAGCAAAGTACAAAAATCTCTCTGCACAACTCTGATATGGCTGTATCACGATGCATAAAGCCATGATCCTTCATGTTAGAGTACAACCAACGTTCCTATTGCATTAATGGCTTCCCAGAACGACTCTATTGCATTTAATGAAGTTCTTCTTGAAGCCAACATCTGAGGGAATGTCTCTAATGGATCCTAAATGCTTGAATACTATAAATACAGAAGTCATTGAAGATGAAGTACAGAGAATGGAGAATACACATAGCATTAAAGAGCCATTACTTTGTGCATTAATATCTTCATTCTTTCATTATGTATTCTTCAATCATTTGAAGATATTACGCAGACTTTCCTAAGCTTTACATTTAAACCACTCTGAGTGTTAGTTCTGTCTATCTGAAGTTGTATTTATTACAAACCAAATCTCTCAAACAAACCTGAGTGAACCTGAAGAGGCTAAGTGTGCAAAGAATACTTGTCTTGAGCCCGAAGAGGCTAGGTGTGCAAAGAATACTTGTCTTGGAGCCTGAAGAGGCTAGGTGTTCAAACAAAACTTAGAGTCTGTAACCTGATCAGCTATAGTGGATAAATCTTGGTGCTGCCAAGGATTGGACGTAGCTTTTTTCTTTGAAGAGTGAACCATGATAAATAACTGTGTCAATCTCTCTTTCCTTATAACCTCTTTAATTGCTTTAGTTTTCTTATACGTTTATCAAAGTGATGTGTTTGCCAAAGTCACTGTTAAAATTTCATCAGACAGGTCACCCGTCTGTCCTGTTTATATCCACTAATCTAAACTAGGCTTCTGTATGCGAAAAGATTTCAACTTTGTTTAAATTCTGATAAACACAATTCAACCCCCTTCTCATGTTTATAGTTGTCTATTTCATTATGTAGACAAATCTGTCTTCATCTAAGTGTTTTGTTGAATATCAGCCCATTGATTTTCATTTTTAACAAACTTAATATCAATAACACCCTTTTGACCATAATCCCTTATAAAATGATGTTTAATTTCTATATGCTTTGCCTTAGAATGTTGTAAGGGATTCTTAGATAAAATTATAGCACTTGAATTATCACACCATACAGATATATTATGCTCAAAAGTAGTATAGTCTTCGAGTAGGTGTTTTACCTATAGAAGCTGCTGAATTGGAAGGTTTTAGGTAGGGAAGGAGAAAAATAGAGAAATAAACTAACAACAAAAAATACTGATCTAGATTTGATGTGGTGATGATCTGATTACAAAAGACAACCCTAATTGTCCTATTTATACTAAAAGTAGAATCCTAATCTTGATCAAATAGAGAATCAAATCATAAAATACAATTAAGAAATAAATCCTAAGAGATCATCTAGGATACGCTAAATTATTCTAAGATATGAAAAGATATTATCAGATATTTCTCTGATTTTCTAACACTCCCCCTCAAGCTAAAGCTTACTAAGCTTTAAGTTTGTTACACGAAAAACAATGCATTCCCCCTCAAATTAAAATTTAAAATATAAAAACCATAAACTGAGCTCCACAAAAATAATGGTTGGAAGGTAATACAAGGATGTTGTAGAGGCCGTAGAGAGTTGCTAGAAAGATAACTTAGCAAGATAGCTGGAATGATCATCAGCCTTACAGAAATTTCTTGGCAAGCGATCTAGTAGCAAGGTCCAAGCTTCTCAAAATCGCATTTGGAAGCTTCAACAACAATATCAGAGACCCAAATTATTTAAAATTGAAATTAAGGTAAACAATTACTTCCGAGTCTAAGACGAGGCCAATGCATTTGGGAAAAGGGCCATGGCTAGTGCATCTGGGACAAAGACGGTGCTAGTGCATATAAGACAAAAGTCGAGGCCAGAGCATCTGGACAAAAAGTTGGGCTAGTACGAGTTATAACCAACATAAGTCAATCATCGACGAAAATAGAAGTCACCACTAATATGATTCATCCGTGGGAAAGGAGTCACCACCGGAATGATCGTCGGTGGGAATAGAAGCCACTAGTATGATCCATTAGTGGATAAGAATTGCATGACAAACACAGGAGAAGCAAACAGTAGAACATAGCCAATAATTTCAGCTTTCGAACACAGTAAAACATAACCTAAGAGAGCTAAACCGCCACATGGAGGTGGTTGCTAAAAAGTGGTCTATCGAGGGAGGAGAGAACAGATCCGGAAAGAGGGCTGGCCAGTGGTCATGGCAAAGGAAATAGCGGTCAGAGAGGCGGTCGGACGCAGCAGAAAGGTGAAGGACGCGCCGGAAAAAGAAGAAGGCAACGAAGGAGAGAAAAATGACATGGTTTTGATTTTTTGCATCGCAAAGATGATGATAAGAGTTCATTCATACTTAGTGAAACCCCGCAACGGGACAGTGACGCGACAGGTCATGGAGGATGGTACCACTCTGATACCATGTTGAATTGGAAGGTTTTAGGTAGGGAACGAGGAAAAGATAGAAATAAACTAACAACAAATAAGACTAATATTGATTTGATGTGGTGATGATCTGATACAAAAGACAACCCTGATAGTCCTATTTAAACTAAAAGTAGAATCCTAATCTTGGTCAAATAGAGAATCAAATCATAAAATATAATTAAGAAATAAATCATAAGAGATCATATAGGATACTCTAAATTATTGGAAGATATGAAAAGATATTATCAGATATTTATCTGATTTTCAAACAGAAGCTATGAGCAATAGCTTGCAGCTAAAATGTATTCTGCTTCTGCAGATGATAGATCAATTGTTGTTTGTCTTTTGCTTGTCCAAGAGACTAAACTTACACCAATGAATTGACATCCTCCACTGGTGCTTTTTCTTTCAACTTTATCTCCAACGTAATCAGCATCACAGAAACCAACTAATCTGTATTCTTCTATTCTTAAATACATCAAACCAAGATTAGTTGTCCCAAGTAAATATTTAAATATTCTTTTAATAGCCTTAAGATGGGATTATCTAGGATCAGATTGGAATCTTGCACACATGCAGATACTAAATTGAATATCAGGTCTACTGGAAGTTAAGTACAGAAGAGAACCGATCATACCTCTGTAGACAGGTTGATCTACCTCTTTATCTTCTCTATCTCTGTTTAGATTTGCATTGAGTTTCATGGGAGTTTTCATTGGCTTTGCACTATCCAGCTTGTATTTCTTTAAGATCTCCTTGGTGTATTTTTGTTGATTGATGTAAATGCCATCATTTTTTTGCTTGATTTGTAAACCAAGGAAGAACTTCAATTCTCCCATCATGCTCATTTCAAATTCATTTTACATTAACTTAGAGACTTCGTTGCAGAGCTTTTCATTAGTAGCACCAAATATAATATCATCATCATCATCAATTTGTACTATAATGAAATCTTTCTTTGTGCTTTTCTTGAAAAGAGTTGTATCAACCTTTCCTCTTATAAAACAATTATGCATGAGAAAATAACTAAGTCTATCATAACATGCTCTAGGTGCTTGTTTTAAACCATATAAAGCCTTTTTAAGTTTAAAAACATGATCTGGTTTATCAGGATCCTCAAAACCAGGTGGTTGTTTAACATACATTTCTGCTTCAATTATTCCATTTAAAAAAGCACTTTTCACATCCATTTGAAATAATGTGATTTGGTGTTATGCATCATATGACATGACTATGTGTATAGCTTCTATTCTAGCTACAGGTGCAAAGGTTTCAGTGTAATCAATACCTTCTTGTTGGTTATAGCCTTGAGCCCTTAACATTTCTTTATTTCTGACAACCTTGCCATCCTTATCAAGCTTGTTTCTGAAAACCCACATTATTTCAATAACTGATTATTTTTTTACTTTTTGAACTAGAGACCATACATCATTTCTCTTGAATTGTTTCAGTTCCTCTTGCATAGCTAAGATCCAACTTTCATCTTCGAGAGCTTCACCAATATTTTTGGGTTCTATTTCAGAAAGAAATTCCATATTGTTTGAGTATCTGAATGCTGATCTAGTTCTGACACCTTGAGAGGGTTAACCAATTATCAACTCTCCAAGATGATGTGTCTTGAATTTTCAGTCTCGTTTGTTGTTTTCTGTTTCAGACTCCTGTCTGGAAGGTTGTTCAAAGACTTGAGTAAATGCTTCTGTTTCTTCAATCTTTAAGTTATCATTTTGTTGAACATCTTGTTTTTCAAGATCCAAACCTGCATGACCATCTTCAAGATTTTATAGTTCCCTATCGTTGTTTTAGACATCATTAAATTTGATTTGAATTGATTCTTATACAACATCAATTATAGAGTTATAGACTCTAAAAGCTTTAGATGTTTCATAATATCCAAGAAATATAGCCTTATCTACTTTGGAGTCAAACTTTCCAAGTTGATCCTTAGTATTTAGGATAAAGTGTTCACAGCCAAAGGCATGAAAGTAAGAATTTTTGGGTTTTCTCCCTTTTCATAATTCATAAGGAGTTTTGTTTAAGAAGGGTCTTACCAATATTATGTTATGTACATATCAAGAAGTGTTTACTTCCTTAGCCCATAAGTACTTTGGGAGTTTACTTTCATTGTGCATAGTCCGATCCATCTCTTGCAGAGATTTGTTCTTTCTCTATACTATTCCATTTTACCGAGGAGTTCTAGGAACAAAGAAATTGTGAGATTCTATTTTCTTCCCAAAAAGTGTTAAAATGCTCATTTTCAATCTCTCCCCCATTATCACTTATGGTAGATAAGAGGCAGAATCCTTTTTTATTATGCACTTTCTTACAGAATATGTAAAATGTAACATCCATGATTTTATGTGTTGTTTACCTAAGAGGATTAGGTTTAAGACTTGGATTACTTAGTTAAAAGGTTTTTTAAGGTCTAGGAGCCTTCGCATGGAAAGTACGCAACCATCTAGAGTGAGATTGAATGTAAAAACAACTTAGGGTTTTCCCGATTATCGTCTTTAAGGCGTATGAGTGTGAAACAAGAAATTTGGAGTTAAGATTAAGATGAGGCTATTTTGTGGGTTTGAGGTTGTTTATTAGGTCTTGATGAGCCTACATCTCAAATTTAAGGTCAATCGGACATCGAACGGACCCAGAATGCAACAAAACGTTCTCTGGTCAATGGTCAACACTCAACCGTGGTAAACTCAACATTCAAGCGTCCACAGAACCCTCAAGCATGGGTGTATCAATGCTCAAGCACCCTAGTCAATCAGACAAGGTCTAGCATTGACCTGCCACATGTCAATCAGGGCTTACGTGACACTTCAGGATTGGTTGTATGGCACAGTGGTCCACCTGCCTCCAACGCTTGAGCGTGGAGAAGCCAATGCTCAAGCGTTGGAGCGCTCAAGCGCTAGGGTTCCAACGCTTGAGCGTTGGGACATGAATCAACAACAAAATAAAATGGGACTTAAGTGACATAAGTCACTTAGTCCCATATGAAAACAGAGCAGAGCTTAGTGAAAGAATATCTGAGAGAGAAAAGAGAGGATTTAGAGAGAGAGATAGGGAGAGAAAACCTAGAGAGAGAAAGCTTCAAGACAAGAGTTAGAGTGATTCGATCGTCCCGTTACGAATCCGAGCATGTGGTTACGTTCGTGGCAGCATTATCTTCATATCCTCTTCTTATTTTCTTCTACAGAGAAGGTAAATCCTACCCCTTTTATGTCAAAATTCCATCCGTTACGGTATTTGAATTATCTTTAGTTTCGGTTATCGGAATTCAATTTCGTCTTCGTGTTAGAACTTCTTGTAACGTACGCTTCATAATGTGATGTCTAGGTGGAATTTCGGAGGCTTGGAGGCCTTAGAACTGCCCAGGGCAGAATCGAGAGGATTCGAGGACGACTCATTTCGTAGTGTTCTTTCACAGTACGACTTTCCAGGTGGGGGAAAGAAGCCATCTAACGTCAGAAACGACAAAGTGGCATTTATTTCGATAATGGCGTAGGGTGACCTAAACCCTACTAGAGAGTGAGTAACAAACAATGTCAATATCACATTGGGGACTACTTAGTGGTACCAATGATGATATTGGAATTGTATGTTTATCACCGTTACATATAAAAATATATTATTTTATTATTAATGTCGATTGCTTTGACTGATTGGACTGGTTTGACTGTTATGGGTTTGTTGTTGATATATGATGAGTTGTCTGTGTTATTTGTGCTTATTGGATAATAGATTAGATTAGATTATATTATTTCATTATATATGGAGATGATTGAAAAGATGACATGTTGACATGATGGGTGATTAGAGATTTTATGAGCATTGATACATGATGAGTATAGTGACGTATGTGGGGGTTCATGATACATGAGTTCAGAAGTACCTAACCGAGATGATTATTGTGATATGGTGATGAGACTGATGAGATGTGATTATTCTTGAGGTTATCTATGAGATAGTGATGAGAGGTTCAGGCACTAGGGGGTGACCTGAAACATGGTCTATGATATTGTGCATTGGCACTAGGGGTCTTATTCCTCGGAGGGTGTATTACCGTGGTTTAGACTATTGGTAGGACCATTCCAGACATTATTATTATTATTATTATTATTATTATTATTATTATTATTATTATTATTATTATTATTATTATTATTATTATTATTATTATTATTATTATTATTATTATTATTGTCGCAGCTATAGTTCATGCGTTGCATGAGCACCCTAGCCGTGGGATCAGTGGTGTGCACCGACGTGTATTGTGCAACTATAGTGCCATTGCTTTGCATGGGCTTTCTCCCTCCGCGGATGAGAATGTGTGCCGGGGACTCTGGAGATGTGTCGTTACAGATATCCAGATATGTGGCCAAACCTGATTGTACACATTTCATTGCATTGCATCATGATGGATATATAGAGATATATGGAGATGGATGTTCAGTGTGCTGTTATAGATATAAATGTTGCTAAAACCTTTCCATGTTTGATGTTAAATCTTTTCTTATCCCCTTTCTTTTGCTGTGGTGTTTGTTTTATTTTTACTGTTGTACCTTAGACCCTGAGCACGAGGATAGCACACTAGGATCACCCATGGATGACTCAGAAGGCAGGGTTTCGCCTCATGGGGACACTTGAGTTTGAGTTCATGGATCCCAACGGGTGGCTAGTGGACCCAGTCACTCGCTTCACGGTATCTACGGGTCCAGTCTCGGTGACTACCGGATTCAGACAGGGAGCTCCTTTGGGTTTGGTTGGTATCTTCCAAGCCGGCCAAACGTTTCCCTTCCCTATCGGATTTCCGGATGCACAGTTACCGCCGTTACCACCGATGTAGGAAATGGCCCCAGTTCCCTTTCTAATACCCTTTGAGGTACCTGCACCAGAGCCCGCACCAGCACCAGTAGGTTTCGACCAAACATAGTTTTTAGGGAAGGAAAATGTTTTTGATTACATGCTCTTGGATAATGAAAGTAGGGATCATAACTAGATCATAGAAATTGGTTTCACATTTTTATGATTTTTCTACAATTTTCTAGAACTATTCAAAATTCTAGATCTAGAAATGGAAAACTATGAAATATGGAGAACAAAAGCTTAAACAAGAGAGGAGATGATAATGTTACCTCGAGTTTGGTAAGTAGAAGAAGGAGATTAATGATCTTGGCATGTTTCTTCAATGGAAACACTTAAAGCTTTTGAAGATGATAATGGAGTTTGTGAAGAAAATGAAGAAGAAGAAGAATGAAAAGGATGAAGAGAGAACTTGGGAGGGGGACTTCGACTGCGGTTTGGGGGTTCAATAGGGTAGATCCTAGACTTTGTTTGGTTCCTTAGAGTCCAATTAATGGGTTTTGTGAATATTAAATAATATAATACTTAACTATAGTTATTATTAACTTAACTAAGGTTTCTTTGCTATCTATGGTTAACAAACATGTGGCTCACATTTAGTGGACGGTGTGGTTGATTCTTGGCCACAAGAACTTACCTTGGTTCCTTAACCATGGTTGAAATTTAACTTAACGTAGGTTAGGTTAAGCTTAGGGGTATTTTGGTCATTTCACCAAAATTTACATTTAATGCTTCATAATTGCTTGGTGAGTCATGGTGGTTTCCCGATTAGGATTTTACGCCCGAATAGAAGCATAATATTTCATTTTCGGTTGAAAATTTTCAAAACAAACAAACTAGTTGAAAATATGATTTAATCATAAACCATTTCATTCACGAGTCAAAATTAGGTTTTCTGATCATTAAGATCTTACTGTCAGTGAAAATACCGACCGTTATCCGTTTGAACTTTTACCAAAATTCGTTCGAATAAAGTTAACATTTTATTTCTGATCAGAAATTTGGAAAATAGAATTCCTCATAGTCAAAATATAAAAAATCTACAAAATTCAGTTTTGGGTCAAATTAGGGTTTTCTGCCAACATAAAATTATACTGTCAGTAAAATCGCAGACTGGTTTCCGTCTGAGTTTTAAACCCAAAATTTCACGGTATAGAGTATGAATATGATTTTGTTTTATCCAAACTCATTTTCTTGGCCTCGAATAAAAATATAATTATATATATTTTTACTGTTAAAACAACGTAATTAAAAAATCAAGCTATTACATTACTTCCCCTCTTAGAAAAAAATTCCGTCCCCGGAATTTCTTAAATCAAAACTGGGTAATGTCTTACAAGTGTTTCTTAATCTAAAGATCCTACATCGTATTTCTCTTGGCTATCTTCCCTTAAATGACAGCAGTAACTTCGTAACAGAATTCTTTCTTATATCATTCTATTACTAGTGCAATAAGTGCTTTTTACGCGAGTTAAAATTGATTTTATGTCAGAATATTGTCTGACGTAAATACAGCTGACGTTAATAGTAAAACTATTAACGTCAGTTCTTTAACACAACTGACATTAAATATAAAACTATTAACTTCAGTTCTTTAACACAACTGACGTTAATGTTGTTCAAACTAACGTCAGTTATGTTAAAGAACTGACGTTATAGGTTTTATTTTTAACGTCAGTTTCCTAATAGAAATGATGTTAATAGTGTACTGTATATTTTATAAAATACTATTAACGTCAGTTGTTTGATACAACTGACGTTAATAGATTTTTTTTAAATTCAGTTTTAAAATATCACTCCCCTCAGCTATCCCTGCATTCAGTAAATATCCCAGTAACACAGAATATCGCACACATTACAGAATTGCAAACACCACCCTTAAATTTCAATATTAACAAAAAGAAAAGAAATATACAAAGGAACAATGGGGGGACTTAAAACCAAAACCCATGTATAGGAAAAACATAACTATCTACAAGTATGTATGTATGTATATATATATATATATATATATATATATATATATATATATATATATATATATATATAAATTTTAGTCTCTAATGTCTAAAAACAAAACTACCAATCTAAGTATATATATATATATATCTATCTATATATATATATATATATATAAATGTTATTAATTAGTTTCTAAAGTCTAACAAAAAAACTATTCATCTAAGTATTGCGGATGTATCTTGTCATTTCCTTTTTCAGCCGCATACTTGTAGAAGAATTCTGCCAAGCGCATCCTCAAGTCTCTAAACTCATCTTTTTGAAGAGGCAATTGGTTGTTAAATGCCTACACACGTTCAAATAATAGCAATAACATTAACGCAAGTCATCACCAAAACTATAATATATAATTTAACAAGTTGTTTAAATATTACCTTCTTCAATCCATCCGTAATAGATGCAGAGACTATGTTCATCATATGAAGCATCACATAATAGCCGCACGACCACCCGCCAGGTTGAAATCGAGACTACAAATAAAATTAATTTCAATGTCAGTTAAATATACATATAAATTAGTAATTATAATATTAACTGTTTGATAAATAAACTACCAAACCTTGAGGATGATCCATTCAGGATTTCCTTTAGCCTTAGAAGTCCTACTTCTCCCGTTGGCGCAACTTATGCTACTCACCTTCAGCGCGCTATCATAAACAAATAATCATATCAATTAACAAATTCATATATCATGTGTGTAATAAACTAAAAACAACTGATATTAAAACTTAAATTAAATTGAAGATTAGTTACTTACGTATTTACAGCTTCCACCACCTCCTGTGGCGGGTTTTGGTGGAGAGAGCAGAAGAATATGACAGTATGCCTAGACGGGTGAAGTACGAACAACTGCCAATGGTTATTCATACAATAGGGAGCCAGATATAATTCTTTCCGATTGTCTCCCATCAAGTTCCCTATGTATTTACTAAATGCATCGCCAACAAAGAATTGAGGCATAAGGATTGACGGATCTAAGAAGCCGTAAACTGATGCAACACCCTTATCAAGCTGAAGACGATGGAGATACCTAAGATATGAAAAGGTGTGGATGTTAATTACATAATATATATATTGAAATTAAAATAAATTATTAAATGTAAAAATACCAAAAATAAATAAGTTATAAAATTAAAATTAACTTACATGCACCAGAGACTCAAAACCGTGCTAGCCATCCACACGTTATCTCTGCAGGCATGCCCGAGATCTTCACCACAGAAGGAAAATATGCTTTGTTGATTTGGGCGTGCCACCCATCCATCGTGCTCCAATGGACATTCAAAAATATCAAAGGCATAATCCTCACCAAGTGAGAACAAACGAGTGACAGGTGACAGCGACACCGACGTCGACTTGGCCTTCAATTTAGGAAAAATAAAATAGATAAGTTGTTGATAATTAAATAAAACACAAGTAATTATTTAACTAATTTGGACATTAATAATGAATACATACCTTTGTTACCATTTCGAGCTCACGGCGTTTGAAGTCCAACTCAAGCTCATGCCTTTACATTTCCAACTCAAGCTCACGACGTTGGACTTCCAACTCCCGCTCCCTAGCTGCCAACTCATCGTCCTCCACATGTGCCCTACTATAACTCTCTTTTGTGCTCACATGTGAAGGGTTGGCATGTCCTACTGTGTCCTAGGATGAACCGACGGAGGAAAGCTCTCTAGCAAGCGCCTGCTTGAATTCTAGGTTGGATAGTAAGCTTTTCATCAGATGCGTTGTAATAGCAGGGTTGAAGATGAGCTGCTGAGTCATGGATTCCAAAATTGATGCCTCATCGACGACCCGCTTTAGTGAAGCAGACTTGCCATAATATTCTCTGATGGTCACGTTCCCAGGAACACCGATAACCCGACGCGGATGGTCTTTCTTGCCTAGAGCAGTCATCAAGACATCCCGCCGTCCATAAGGGACGAATGAGCCTTGTGAGCATTGTGCTTTAAGATCCATCTACAATGAAGAAATGAAAAAACGTGCAAGTGAAAAGTGTTAAGAATATCTATACAAATATCAATTGAAATGAAGTTAATTATTTACTTACAATCTTATCTGCCACTTCGCGAGTGGCATAAACTTTAAAAGATCCTGTCGTTGTCATGCGGCCGGCTAACCAGACATCCTCACGGTTGATGTCCGATGGAGGACTTAATGGTGTGCCCTCAGGAACCTCTCCTCTTTCTATCCTAGCAGTGTGCTCTTTCTGCTTCACCCTCAGCCTATCCGCCATCATCTCCTCGATCCGAGTCTCGTACCTACCCTGAGATAGGGTGTGGCGGTGGATGTTCTTCACCTGATTCTGCTTAGCCTTCTCTGCCTTAGCCTATTCAAACAAAAACACATAATTAAATATAGTTAAATGATCTATAAGAAGCATACAAAATTAACTTAATCAACCAACCTGAAATTCTTCATCCTGTCGACTCCTAGCAAACATATCCCAAGTATCCTTATCAATCCAGGGATAATCCAAGAACATCTTATCAAGCCGCTTCTTCCCAGATACATAGTACCTGGTAAGATCATGCTTGAACCCATTCCAACGCTTTGATTCCATTTTCATACATTTCGTACGTTGATCCTCGTCATTTGGCACAGTCCAAGCTACCTACACATTAAATACATAACAACTGGATGGTTTATAACTCGGATAATTATCTAATAATGTAAATCAAAAGACTGTAAAGGTAAAATACCGTGATAGCCTCCTAAATCTGATCCTTAACGTTCTGTGGAACGTCATTCCAATGGTTGTAGTTGATGCTAACGTGCTGCTTCGCTTGTAGAAACACCCACCTTTAAAATTCTTTAGCACGGGGTCCCTGGGGCTTTAGATTAACATCAAAGCACACCTCAAGCTTCTGTCCGCTTTGCCTGGACTTCTCTAATTTCTTCAAAGTCGTGGCTCCTCTACCCCGTTTCCTCTAAGACTGTGATGTTTGTATGGACAAAAAAAATGATAAAATAGAGGGTTGTAACATTAGAAACCTACATTAAAAAGAAGGACTAAAGATAGTATATAACATGTAAACTTACACTAGAATCAGGCGTAGGCACCATCGGGTCCTGCGTAGGCCCCATAGTGTCCTCCCGTGCATGTGGGCCATCCGACTGATCCATATGTATGCCTGTTCAGAAACAATATATATTTATTAAAATAGGTTATAACTAAAAATAAATACAGAAGTATAAATAAAAATAAATGTACACTAAGTTTAAACTACCTATATCTATATCCCTTCGTGGTGATTATCACGAGTGGCATGTACATCGTCCACCTGTGTCTCCTCGATTATAGTAGACATGTTTGTTGAAAAAGAAGGAGTCTCAGGAATATCAATATTTGAATCTTGATTTTCATCATTACCATTATACATGCTTTTTCCTTGGAGAACCACAGACAACCTTTTGTTAGAAGGATCAGTGATGTAGAACACTTGTTTTGCTTGGGAAGCCATTATGAAAGGCTCGTTTATATGACCTAACTTGTTGAGGTCTACCAATGTGAACCCCATTTCGTCGGTTTGTATACCACCGTTACTATCAACCCACTTACATTTAAAAACCGGCACCGTAAGCTTAGTGTAATCGAGCATCCAAATATCTTCAATATATCCAAAGTAAGGTGTCGGTGCTTTAACGGGTTTTGTGTCCTTTGCACTAGAGAAGTGAATTGCTTCGACAAAGATCATAACCCCAATATTTTGCATGGTACTCTTGTTATCTTGTTCCTTTATATAAAAGGAAAAGTTATTGATGTCGTATCCGCTCCAACATATGACGTTGAAGCTAGACCCACGTGCTAGCCATCTTACGTCATCAGAAGCAGTACTACCATCCTTAAGCATTTCTTCCTTGAACCATGGTAATAAAGTCTTGTTATGCTTGTTCAATAACCACCTTTCGCTCATTCGAGGGTTTTCTTGATTGACTTTTCTTTTGTGTTCAAATAAGAAAGGTTGAACAGAATCAATGTTGTTCAATACATACAAATGTGCTTGAAGCACTTCCTCTCGACCCTTGCTATTAATTCTTAAGCCATGTGTACCCTTACCTTGACATCTTATCTCATCATGCCGAGGCTTAGGAACCCCTATAGGATCCGTGTTATGAAGGTAGTCCGAACAAAACTCAATAGCTTCTTATGCAACATACCTTTTAACAATAGATGCTTCCGGACGATGAGGATTCTTCACGTACCATTTTGATGAGTGTGATTACACCTCATATTTGCTTGTCATTTTTGCATGCATTTTCATATAGTTTAGGCATTTTTAATTTTATTTTTGTTAGTTTTTACCTTGGAACGGGTAAGGCGATTTTGTGGTGTTGTTTTGCAGAAATTAAGGATTAAATGCTCAGGATTAGCCATGATGGAGCTTGGATAAAGATGGGGCTTGAAAAGTGAAGAAAATGAGCCAAACAGAGCCCATCAAAGCCTAGCCGTGATGACCATCACGACCATGATCGAGCAATAACTGAAAAGAAAGAAGGCAAAAGTCAGAACTGGTCACGGCCTAGCCGTGATGCCCATCACGGCCGTGACATGTCAGCTGAACCAGACCCTCACAGGAAGAACTGATCACGGCCTAGCCGTGATGGCCATCACGACTGTGACGCGCATTACTTGGATCTGAAGCAACTGATTTGGATCTAAATTTATGTTTGATTGGGATTCAAACTTCCCAAATCTATAAATAAGGCATTTAGGTAGAGATGATGGGAGGACTTTTGGGCTGCTACTCTTAGGCTATAACTTAGGATCTCTCTTCTTCTTCCTCTCCTATTCTCTTAGGATTTATTTCATGTTGTTGTTAACCAAGCTTGTCATCACCATGGCAAGGCTTGAGTAGTAGCTCAATTTCTAGGGATTGGGGCTATGCCCAAGATCTGATTTATGTTGTGAATTGATGTTTTATCTTTGTTAATTATGATTTTGATTTAGATCTGATTTCTAGTGTTTTAATTACTCGTAAATTCGGTGGCCACTTATTTGCGTGTCGTAGATATTCTAAGGAGTAACCTAGCGGTGAACTTAGGTATCGGATCTATAGAATCAGACTTAATTAGGACTTAAATCACGAGAGTTAGAAGAGGTCCTTCGAGGATTAACGAATTGTCACAAAACGTAAATGGTTCAATCTAAATTCGAATACCACGAGCGTAGGGGTTGGTTTAATTGGGCACGATTTTTGTAACCCGAGAGGGAGCGTTAACTATTTGAGGATAAATTCGCCTTCAAATCAATTTCGATAATTAACAAGGGGTAGTCAATTTAGTAACATAAACAGTCTTGTTGGTAACCCAATTCCTAGGAATCCATTTAGATCTGAAAAACCATAAATTGATTTGCTTTATGTTTTACTTGATTGCATTCCTTATCTAATTTTCGAAGTTATCTCTTATTTCAAATATCAAAAACCTTTTCAAAATCCCTTCTTTATAGTCCAGTTTTATCGATTTGATAATTAGTTGTGATTTGAGATCACGGTCTCTGTGGGATTGATATCTTTTTATTACTTGGTGAAGAATCCGGTACACTTGCCGGATCGCACGTGCACTCGCACGACATCAAGTTTTTGGCGTCGTTGCCGGGGACTGTGCTTTCTCGAATCTCAATTTAATTTCTAAAATTGATTTTTCTGGACCTTTTCTTTTTATTTAATTTTTATAAATTAAAAAAAATATTTTCTTTTTTTTTTTCCTTCTAGAGTATCTATCTCTCTGTGTTTTTATGCAAAGATCCCTAAGTCTTGGAAACCTTAATGACGAAGTCGAAAGGACCTTTCATAGACGTAGGAGACTACAAAGAGAGAGAGAGGTTGATTCCTATTCCACGGCGAATCTACCAGATACCAAACCATTGAAGGACTACGCAGCCCCAAATGCTAGGGTTTTGCGAGCTGGGATTTCTAGGCCAGAGATTGAGGCGGAGAACTACACTATACCGCCTATGCTAATTAACATGATTAGGCAACATCAATTCGGAGGATTGCCCTCGGAGGACCCGACTGATCACGTGGAGACATTCTTGGAGTTCACCGATGCAGTTAGAATTCAAGGCGCCCCGGTTGATGCTATTCGTTTGAGGTTGTTCCCCTCCTCTCTTACTGGAAAGGCAAAAGCTTGGCTGAAGCAAGTGCACGCTAATACCTTGTCGACTTGGAACCAATTGGAGCAGGCGTTCTTGGAGAAATTCTTCCCTCCATCCAAGATGGCCTACATACGAACGCGGATCACCGGCTTCTTCCAAAAAGACGGAGAATGCTTATCAGAAGCTTGGGATCGCTACAAGGGAATGCTGGAGTCTTACCCACATCATGGACTCGAGAGGTGGTTATTGGTGCACACTTTCTACAACGGATTAGATTACTCTTCGAAGGTGTCACTTGATTCCGCAGCTGGTGGAGCCTTTATGAATAGGCCTCTGACTAAGGCATTCAACATCATTGAAAACGTGGCCACCAACTACCACCAATGGGGTTCAGAAAGAGGTAATAACTCGAAAAAGATTTCGGGGGGTAAGTTTGAAATGAATAGCACTAATCTTATTATGTCTAAAATAGACTCACTTAATAAACGCTTTGATCAGCTTGAAAGGGCTAACGTGAGTTCAGTAGGTGCTACTAACATTGTTTGTAGGATTTGTGGAATGCAGGGACATGACATAATGGAGTGCCCACGTGGTATTGCTCATGGATCCGGTCCTTCATGGGAACAAGTGAACTCTTGTCACAACTTCTGCGACACGAACCCGAAGTTGCCAAATTATGCTCCTCCAAATTCCTACAACCAAGGAAGGAAGAACATCCCTTACCTCTCATACGGGAACTACAGCAACACACTGAACCACGAGTTCCAAGAAGGCCAGGGTAATAGGAAACCTACACCGGGGTATCCTCAAGTACAGAAGTCTAAACTCGAGTCTTTATTGGAAAGTTTTGTTGAAACTCAAACAAAACAAAATGAAGAGTTTAGACAACAAGGTAAGGCAGTAAACGAGGCAATAAAAGAGCTAGCATCTAAGGTAGATAACTTAGCCATCCATAACAAGATGCTAGAAACTCAGATTGCCCAACAAGCCATCACATAATCTAGACCTAAGGGTACGTTCCCGGGGCAACCCGAAGCAAATCCCAATGAACATTGTAATGCCTTATACTTGAGGGATGATAAGCTTAGGGTGGTTGAAAAAGGCGTGGAACTAGAGGAGGACATGAGAGAAGATGAAGAGATGGAGCCAAAGTATGTCCCTCCACCACCTTACCAACCCCCAATACCTTTCCCACAAAGGTTGGTCAAGAGAAAGCAAGCAGAAATAGAAACTAAAAGCTTAATTGAGGAGCATAATGTCAAGATAAAAACTAATATGCCTCTTAAACTGAAAGATCCAGGTAGTTTCTCTATCGCTTGCTCAATTGAGGAAGTGCAAATAGACCAAGCCTTATGTGACTTAGGGGCTAGTGCGAGCTTGATGCCACTTACTATCTTGGAGAGGTTGGGAACCAAGGAGTTGAGTCCATTCAAATTCTCCTTACAATTTGCCGATGGCTCAACTAAAACTCCTCTAGGCATACTAGAGAACGTTCTCGTAAAGGTAGGGAAATTTTTCATCCCTACCGATTTCCTCGTATTGGATATTAACGGGAATTCTAAATTCCCCATCATTCTAGGGAGGCCATTCTTGGCCACCGTTGGAGCAATAATAGACGTAAAGAATGACAAACTCTCTAAATGTAGAGGAAGGTAGGGTAGATTTTTATTTGACTAACTCATATAACAACCCTCCTTTTGAGAGTCATGTGTGCAGGATCGATATAACATCTCCAGTGGTAAAGGAAGAGCTCCAAATGGAAGCAACTTCGAAGATTTGCATGGCAAATGATGCACCCAGTAGTGATGAAGTTGGAGTTGCTCATCATGTGGAAACAAAACTTCCGCCGGGAGGGAGTAAGGCCATGAAGCTCATAGTGAAAAGAGCGAAGCGGAAGCGCAATTGGCCATATGAGCAGAATTGGCTCTTTGAAGGAATTCCATGGAAGATAAGTGTTCCTGCACTTCTACACCCATTTGACCCCAGTTGATTGAAAGAAGTATGGTCAAGCTTAAGACCGTAAATAAGCCCCTCTTGGGAGGAAACCCAAGTTTTCTTTCCCTTTTCCATTTGTTTTTGAATTTTGTTTTTGAATAATTTGAGAAGATAAGAAAAGAAAGATCACTACTTGATGGCCTTGCCAAGTATTTTCAGGTTCTGAAAGCAGGAAGAGCAACAAGGGCAAGGACAAATATAGTCAGAAATCATCACGCCCAGGCCGTGACAGTGGTCACGGCCGTGATGAACTAACCAGAGAAGACCAGAAAGGATCACGGCCGTGATATGCATCACGGGCGTGATCAGAAGGACCCTAAAGATCAGAGAGTATCACGGTCTAGCCCTAATGCAGGTCACGGCTGTGACAGGCCAGCTCCTACACATCAGAATTGACCACGGCCTAGCCGTGATGAGCCTCACAGCCGTGACACATTTTCCAACATCTTTTTGATAGGCATGTGAGCCAGCACCCTCTACCACCTCGGTGAGTTGTTCCATTTTTCTCCTCTCTCCGACTTGATTATTTACATTGGGTACAATGTAAGTTTTTAAGCTTGGGGTAGGGGTATTTTTGTAATTTTGCATTTCTCATGTTGCATTCATATAAGCATAGTTTTGCATGATCACATGATTAGATTGCCCCTTGCTTAGATTATGCATCCAATTGTGAGAACTTGGTGCCAAATAAATTGAGATAGTGAATTTTTGAACCCAATTTTTTTATTCTTGTGATAAGGCTAAAAATAAAAAATCTTTTGAGATAATCTTTGATAGTTGATAATTAGTGTGTGGTTCCTTAAATTGGTATTTCTCATTGATTTTAAACTACTAAATGTGAGATTTTGAGCCAAAAAGGGGTACTCACTAAATCTACCCCATTATTTGTGATAGAGTGTTTTATTCCTCTTGGATTGTATTCTCTAGAACTTGACTTGAAACCGTTTTGAAACTTAAAAAAATTTTGAAAACATTTTTAAAAATGATTGAGGCACTAGGTATCTTTCCGGCCTTCCGAGCTTTGATTGATTAAATGCTACCCCTTAGTTGCCCAATTTTGAGCCTAAAAGAATAAAATACTTTTGTTGGCACCTTGAAATATTTTGATGAATGATGCTTGGTATGGCACCTTTTAAAGTATTACAAAAAGGGTAAAAAGGTAGTTTGAAAAAGTATGGGATGAGAAAGTTAGAAAATATTTCTCTTAAATTGAAAATCTTCCCTTCTCTAAATAAATAAAATAAAATAAACAAAACAAAAAAAATATGGAGAAGGGGATGACAAAAGAAAGTG
Organism: Sophora flavescens; assembly: GCA_030762895.1. NCBI lineage: Eukaryota > Viridiplantae > Streptophyta > Magnoliopsida > Fabales > Fabaceae > Sophora > Sophora flavescens. Next base: position 158,631,667 of record CM061063.1, on the reverse strand, counting down.
AGAAATAAAATAAAAAGAAGGAAAGAAAGGTGGAAAAATGAATCAAAGCCCAAAAAGGTATTTTAGAAGGTGTCATGCTTTGCAATGTTTGATATTTTGTTTAGCCTTCTTGAAATTTCCTTTTCTTGATTTCCCCACCTAACAATTAATCCCATGACCTCATTACAACCAAAATAAAAGACCTCTTCATTCTTATGTGTTTTCATTAATAAAGTAGAGATTTGGTTAATAGTCACGCTTATGGTAGAGTACCTTCCTTGAGGAAATTGAGCGAATTGTCATGTACCCTTAAACACTTGAGTGACGTGAGAAGAGTGCCCGAATCAGTGAGAATATGAATTTAGGAAACCTAAGCTTCTAATTGTACTTGAAATTGATTGTCTCTTGGTGACTTATTTGAATATGCCTGTTACTTGGATTAGTTACTCGGGTTCTTGGTTCACTATCCATGCTCTGATTATTTATATCTTCTGGCCTTGGTGATTGCTTGAGGACAAGCAAAGTCTTAAGCTTGGGGTGATTTGATGAGTGGGATTACACCTCATATTTGCTTGTCATTTTTGCATGCATTTTCATATAGTTTAGGCATTTTTAATTTTATTTTTGTTAGTTTTTACCTTGGAACGGGTAAGGCGGTTTTGTGGTGTTGTTTTGCAGAAATTGAGGATAAAATGCTCAGGATTAGCCATGATGGAGCTTGGATGAAGATGGGGCTTGAAAAGTGAAGAAAATAAGCCAAACAGAGCCCATCACGGCCTAGCCGTGATGACTATCACGGCCATGATCGAGCAATAACTGAAAAGAAAGAAGGTAAAAGTCAGAACTGGTCATGGCCTATCCGTGATGCCCATCACAGCCGTGACATGTCAGCTGAACCAGACCCTCACAGACAGAACTGATCACGGCCTAGCCGTGATGAGCATCACGGCCGTGACAGACCAATCAGAGAAGAAACGCCCAAGGCAGAATCCATCACGGCCGTGATGCGCATTACTTGGATCTGAAGCAACTGATTTGGATCTAAATTTGTGTTTGATTGGGATTCAAACTTCCCAAATCTATAAATAAGGCATTTAGGTAGAGATGATGGGAGGACTTTTGGGCTGCTACTCTTAGGCTATAACTTAGGATCTCTCTTCTTCTTCCTCTCCTATTCTCTTAGGATTTATTTCATGTTGTTGTTAACCAAGCTTGTCATCACCATGGCAAGGCTTGAGTAGTAGCTCAATTTCTAGGGATTGGGGCTATGCCCAAGATCTGATTTATGTTGTGAATTGATGTTTTATCTTTGTTAATTATGATTTTGATTTAGATCTGATTTCTAGTGTTTTAATTACTCGTAAATTCGGTGGCCACTTATTTGCGTGTCGTAGATATTCTAAGGAGGAACCTAGCGGTGAACTTAGGTATCGGATCTATAGAATTAGACTTAATTAGGACTTAAATCACGAGAGTTAGAAGCGGTCCTTCGAGGATTAACGAATTGTCACAAAACGTAAAGGGTTCAATCTAAATTCGACTACCACGAGAGTAGGGGTTGGTTTAATTGGGCACGGTTTTTGTAACCCGAGAGGGAGCGTTAACTATTTGAGGATAAATTCGTCTTCAAATAAATTTCGATAATTAACAAGGGGTAGTCAATTTAGTAACATAAACAGTCTTGTTGGTAACCCAATTCCTAGGAACCCATTTAGATCTGAAAAACCATAAATTGATTTGCTTTATGTTTTACTTAATTGCATTCCTTATCTTATTTTCTAAGTTATCTCTTATTTCAAATATCAAAAACCTTTTCAAAATCCCTTCTTTATAGTCCAGTTTTATCGATTTGATAATTAGTTGTGATTTGAGATCACGGTCTCTGTGGGATCGATATCTTTTTATTACTTTGCGACGAATCCGGTACACTTGCCGGATCATACGTGCACTCGCACGACATCACCTTTCAAGATCTTCATGTAGCGCTCAACTGGGTATATCCATCTCAGAAAAACCGGCCCACATAATCTAATCTCCCTCACCAAATTAACAGTTAAGGGAACCATTATGTCTAAAAAGGAAGGAGGAAAATACATCTCCAATTGGCACAAGATTGTAGCAGCCTCAACTTCCAAGTCATCCAACATACGGGGGTCAACGACTTTGCTACATATAGAATTGAAGAATGAGCACAACCGAGTAATAGCATGTCTCACATTTTTTGGAGAAATACCATGAATAGCAACGGGAAGAAGTTGTTGCATCAAGATGTGACAATCATGAGACTTTAAGCCAACCAATTTAAGATCACTAGAGACAAGCCTCTTAATATTTGAAGGGTAACCATGTGGAACTTTGATGCCCTGAAGACACCCGCAGAAACTTTGTCTCTCTTTTTTTGACAAAGTATGACATGCTGGCGGCAAATAAGTCCGCTTACCATCCTCAACAACTGGAGCTAACTACTCTCGTATACCCATAGCAACGAGGTCGAGACGAGTATTCACACCATCCTTTGTCTTACCCTGAATGTTGAGAAGCGTCCCGATCACACTATCACACAAATTTTTCTCCACATGCATCACATCAATGCGGTGTCTGACATAAAGCTTGCGCCAGTATGGAAGATCAAAGAATATTGACCTCTTCTTCCATATGTTTTTCTCAGTATCTTTACCTTTATTTTTGGACTTGCCGAATATAACATCGATGCCCTTTACCCTATGATAAACCTGCTCTCCAATTAAGGCCGCCAGAGCTTCTTCTGTCTCTTGGCATCCATTAAAAGTTTTTTTCATCTTACGATATGGGTGATCACGTCTAGGAAATCTCCAATGCCTAAGGTAAACCGTCTTCTTTCCATGATGTAACTGAGTGTAGCATGTGCCTTCTTCACATATAGGGAATGCTTTTTACCCCTTGACACTGTACCCGGACAAGTTACCGTATGCTGGAAAGTCGTTGATGGTGCAAAATAACATGGCACAAAGCTTGAAAGTCTCATGAGAATACCCATCAACTACATCAACACCTTCCACCCACAGCGTTTTCAAGTCTTCAATCTAGGGGCTTAGATAAACATCTAAGTCATTTCCTGGTTGCTTTGGGCCCGAAATCATCATAGACAACAACATGTATTTGTGCTTCATGCACAACCAAGGGGGGAGGTTGTAAATTATCAACAGAACATGCATTGAACTATGAATACTACTCATATTACCATAAGGATTCATTCCATCAGTAGCAAGTCCAAGCCTTAGGTTTCTTGGCTCATCGGTGAAATCCGGAAACATAGTATCAATATTCTTCCATTGCATAGAATTAGCAGGATGACGAACCTTTCCATCATGTTTCCTCTCATCATTATGTCATCTAAGATTCTTCGCATCTTTCGCATTGGTAAACAATCGCTTGAACCTTGGAATTATTGGAAGATACCACAACACCTTCGCAGGAGGACCCTTTTTTCTCACATCATCAAGATCATCATCACCATCACCACCCTTCACTTTGTATCGTGATAACCCACATTTGGGGCAATCGTGATTGTCTTCATGAACACCGGTGTACAATATGCAATCATTGGGGCATGCGTGTATCTTCTTATACTCCATACCCATAGGACACAATACCTTCTTGGCCTTATAGTTACGGTCAGGCAATGTGTTGTCCTCCGGAAGCAAGTCTTTCAACACTTCAAGCAATTCCGTGAAGCTTTTATTGGTCCAACCATTTCTCGCCTTCACACAAACCAATTTTAGCACCGCCGACAACCGTGTATGAGTAGTACACCCTGGATATAAAGGCTTATCCGCATTACCGCACAACCTATCATACACATGAGCTCGATGAAAAGATTCTTGTCCAATATCACGGATCATGTCCTCTACTCGATCATCCTCCATATCTACGTCAATGTCCTCACTTTGGAAGATACTTGCCGTACTACTCAACAACACATCATCATGCCATATCCATCTTGTATAACTCAAGTAAATCCCTTCACAAATCAAATGAGTACGTATATCCTTCACCGTACATTTCCTCGTATTCAAACACTTGACACAAGGACAACAGAACATTCCATTACTATTAGGAACATTCCTTTGAGAAAATTCTATAAATTCACCCACCCCCTTCAAATAGTCAGCACTAGTGCGCTCTTCTCTATATAAAGTACCATTCTCTGTATCAGTCTGTAATACACCCTCTTCTTTTCCTCTATATTTCGTGCGTTTTCTATTCCTTCACAATATGGCTCTATCATATTTGAGACTTTTGTTATTTCTTCCTATACCTAGACTTAAAGGTTTCTGTCTTAATGGTCAAAAAACTTCCGAGGTTGAGTAAATCACATTACATGGATGGTAAGGTTGAGTGAATCACATTATGCGATTCCCTCACTTTATTTCATCCCCGTCATCCCTTTCATTCCGCTTTGGCAGCAAGTGACTGTGGATTCAGATGGAGCATCAAGGAATTCAAGTGAGGGAGGGGATGCATCCATTGGAGTTTCTGAGGATAGGACTAGGAAGAAAATGACGTTGAAGCATAAACTTTTTTATATTTTAGGGCTATGTTGCAGAAATTTTTTACCTTTTAATCATGTAATTAATTGTAACTTATGAATCGCTTCAATGAGATACGATTTGATTATACATATAACTTGTTTTATGTTAAGTGTTTATTTATTTTAATTTGCACAAGAATTTGTTTACTAATTCAAGCTAATTAATTAAGATTAAAAATAAACTTGTTTAAAAAAAAGATTAGAAATAAACTGCACTATATATGGAGTGATCTGCGTTAAGAGTGACAACAAGGAGATGACAACGAAAGAAAGATATGAATGAATAGGATTATTTACGTTAGTTATTTATTTAACTGAAGTAAAAATAACACTTTTAACGTCAGTTGTATAAAAAACTGACGTTAAAAGTGTTAATAATTCTTTTAACGTCAGTTCATTAAACAACTGACGCAAATAGTGATTTAATATTTACAAAACTGCCACCGCCTCATTTTAAACATCAAACATATGGTTAATTGATGTAAAACGTTCCCGTAAAAAGCACTTATTGCACTAGTGTATTTATCCTCGTACTTATCCATCACTACATTCTGTTCATTGTCCTTAACTTTTCAACTTAACCCATCATCCTTAAAGGACAAAATTAAAACTTAATTCTCTCCTCTTCTTAATACTGCTCCACTAACCTCTATTTCCCACAATTAACATCACAATCAATACTACCTTAACTCCCTACTTAATGTATCCAATCATAATCTTAGATCCTTGAAGCATATTTCACTATTCTTGATTATATCAATATTACTCATACCTTCTATGAGATCTGCAGGGTGTGAAGATTCAATTCCCCTCATGGTAAATACTCTCCCATTGGTTGGAGGTCAAGCCATCTGCTGACCTGATCCCGGATCTCTTCTCCCAACTTCACCTCCATAACTTTCAGCTCCACTACCAACAGCTATTGGTTGTTGCATACCTTTCTTCCTACAATCACTAGCAAAATTTCCCGCTTTACCACAATGGAAACAACTAGGCCTTTCCGTGAAATCCCTAATATGATGCGATCATCCGCATCTGAAGCAAACATAGCCTTGTGGTTGTTGGCTTGATCTGGCCACTGTTGCGGATGCAAGTGTTTGTGCTGGTCTAGCATATGGTTCCCGTCTCCACTGAGGACCACTATCTACTCTTCTTTGAACATATGATCGAATAGGACCTACAATCCTTTGTTGCATCTGTTCAACAGTCATCCTCAGATCTATACTTTCAATAACACTACATCTCTCAACCGGTTCCGCGAAATACTGGATGTCGAGAGACACCACAGCCCTCTGTAACTCATTTCTAAGTCCTTCATCAAATCTCCTACATTTCGAGTCTTCATTCGGAAACCTCTGATAGTACTTTGAATACTTGATCAGCGCCTCAAAACGTGATGCATAATCACCTACAGACATGTTGCCTTGTTTGAGGTTTGTGAACTCTTTTTCCTTCTCGCGTCGAACTAGACACAAAAAATATTTTTCAAAGAAGCAGTTGGTGAATAACTGCCAGTTAATCATTCTGCCCTTAGCCTCCAATAGTCGTTTCTTTCCCTTCCACCAGAACCCTGCTCCTTCAGTTAGCATGAAGGCGGCATAAATCACTTTCCTCTCCTCGTTACAACGCACAGTTTCAAATATCTTCTCAATCTCTTGTATCCACCATTCAGCCTTCTCCGGGTCGTACTCTCCTCGGAATTGAGGTGGCTTCCATTTCATAAAAGTAGCCAATCCTGCATCTTCAGCTGCTGCAGTCCACCTCTAATTCTTTAGTTCCAGTTGATCTCTGTTCATCTGCAGTATCTCAGCATTCTGTTGGGTTTGTAATAGCATAGCAGCAACTATCATTTCCATGGTATTGGGAGTCGTAGATGACTCTCATCCAATGATGTCATTGTTGACAACTCCTATAATTATTTCCGGAGTTCTGTCACCACTGTTGGTTGGACGTCCTCTTCCTCGAGCCATGATTCTGGAACAGAAATCATACGCTCTCATCAGTAGGAAATATAATATCACATAATCCAGTATATAAATACTATATTCCATACCATCAAATGAGAAACCTTCTTCTAGAATTATGTAGAAGTTATAAGAATTACTTGGAGGTTTAGTATTGATTAGAGATGATTAAAACAACTAAACATTGAATTTTGAAGCAATATAATCGATTATGTCATGGTCATAATCGATTATTGGGTTTCTGTAACAGCATAATGATAATCAGACAACAAATAATTGATTATCTCATCAGGATAATCGATTATTAAGCCAATATAATCGATTATGAAATTTTAACAATCGATTATTTAGCTTCTGAAACAGTAATCTGCGAAAACAGAAAGTAGATAATCGATTATGTGGTTCCTATAATTGATTATCACTGCTCATATTTTTATAAATCCCTTGTTTTCAACCAAAAGACAAGAAAGAATGGTTTCGAGGTTCAAAATTTTCGTTTAATGTTAGTTATCACATCAAGTTTGAACCTACTACCCAACTTCTAAGCATAGTCAAAATTCGATGTGGATTCAAGTAGACACGGCTAGTAACAACAACCTAGACCTCACGGTCCGATTAGAATCGAACTGCTCTGATACCAAAATGAGACACCTCGTTGTGTCCCGATGTTTTATTAGATTAATTCCCTAGTAATTCATTTCTTAACCGCGTGCTTAACGTGAAAATAAAAAAAAATTAAAAACTTAATTTATAAAACATACAACTTCATATACTTAACACATTACACCATGGTTATGTTATACATACACACATATGTCTTACTATAATTAAACAAAACACTGTTTAGGGTATCCTCTCAATAGGATCCCTCACACACATATACTTAAATAAAAGTCATACTTAGCAGAAACTTGTAAAAATACTTCTTAGACACACTGGCCATACTATCTATACTCTAATCACCATGTGTCACAGCTCGACCTACAGCTTCGATTCCGATTCATAGGAAGTTCCATCCAACTCTTCCTCATTCAGCTCATCCACAAGGTCCTCTCGTACGATTCTATAATAAATACAATACAATGTATAGAAAATATAGGGGAAAAGAAACAGTTCTATCATCAAAAAGCGGAAATGAGTCATAGTATATAACATAATAAAAGTCACAGACAATCAACACATATAACTAACAAAACATCCTCGAAATTAAGATATCATCCTCTACCCTCAACCTCACACAACTAAACCTTTATGATGACGTGGCCACTAATTCCCTATATCCGTTAAGACTGTTAGTCTGTCGTCCAAGTGACGCATCCCTAAAACCGGTGCACACCCTTATTCATGGTGAGAATGCTCATGCAAAGCAATGACAATATAGCTGCACGGCACAGTCGGTGCACACCTTGGATCAATGGTGCTCATGAATAGCAATGACATTATAGCTTCACGGTACAATCGGTGCACAACCTCATCCATGGTCAGAATGCTCATGTAATACAATGACACTATAGCTGCACTATATAGTTGGTGCACACCCTGGTTCTCTCCCCCGATGGTGCTCAAGTAAAGCATTCACACTATAACTGCACAAATTAAATCTAACATTTGACGGTCCCACAAGGGCTTTGGACCTCGTATGTGTCAAACATATGGTTGTAAACACAATACAACTTATAAACCTCACTGAATTACATCAACAACAACCTAGTGCCTCAAGAATCCATCCTAGGCTTGACTCACACTCTATGACACATTTCATCTTTAAAATAATCAATTTAAGCTAGGCACTTCTAATTCACCGATACTTTCTCACCGAAACCAAATCTCCTGAACAACATATATCCTCGCTTAAATCAACTAAGCATAGTACTAAAAACCAGGCAGATCATGCACAACACAATATCAGAAAATATTCAAACACCAAAAATAATACGTCACATGCAGTGGAATACCTCAACCAGTGTATCACAACAATAAAATCAGACATCATCAAATACTTTAAAATCAACCTAATGTCGATAAAATTACAATCCCCGAATCACCATTGGTTTTACAGAAAAGGTTTCCAATGTGATTTTGGTCTTGTCGATTACTCGACTACTAGTAGGGTTTAGGTCACTCTACACAATTATTATATAATATACTACTTATCGATTCCGACGGTAGATTGGTTCTTTCCCCCACCTGGGTTATCACCAGAATTCGGAATTCGTCGATCCTCGTTATCACACCACAGCTTAATAGTTTGACCTTAAACCAAACAACATAATCAACAAATTAATCAACAACTCACCCTTAATCCTAGAATAGCTAGGTTCGGCCAAGTAAAACAAAAGAGGGTTAGGGTTCTTTTCTTAACCCAAGCTTTTGGATACTAATTATTTAGGTCCTAGGTAGAGTTAGAATAAATTGCTATAACTTGAAAACATGAACAAAATATTCCAAGCCCTATTTAATTGAATTTCGGCCTCACATAGGAAAATAGGCTAGGATTTTCAAATCAACTGAATCTCTTAGATAAATGATCTTAGAGTGTTAGAGAGCATGAATCAAGCTTTAGATTTCACAAATTGAACAAAAACATTCCAACCCTTTCATTTTAGGGTTTCGAATCAAATTGTAAAATTAAGCTAGGGATTTTTGTTGAACTTAATCCCTTGGATTTAGATCATAGAAGTATTAGGGGACTTAAATCAATTACTAACTTTCAACAAGAGAAACAAAACATCAAACCCATTTTCCTAGAGGATTTCGGCTAAACAAAGTTTTTAGTTAAGGAGAATGTTTTTGATTACATACTCTTGGATAATGAAAGTAGGGATCATAACTAGATCATAGAAATTAGTTTCACATTTTGATGATTTTTCTACAAATTTCTAGAATTATTCAAATTTCTAGATCTAGAAATGGAAAACTATAAAATATGAAGAACGAAATATTAAACTAGAGAGGAGATGACCATGTTACCTCAAGTTAGGTAAGTAGAAGAAGGAGATTCCTGATCTTGGCAAGTTTCTTCAATGGAAACTCTTAAAGCTTTTGAAGATGATAATGGAGTTTGTGAAGAAGAAGAATGAAAAAGATGAACAGAGAAATGGGGAGAGGGCTACGGCTGCGGTTTGGGGGTTTTAATAGGGTGGATCTTAGGCTTTGTTTGGTTCCTTAGAGTCCAATTAATGGGTTTTGTGAATATTAAATAATATAATACTTAATTATAGTTAATAATTAACCTAACTAAGGTTACTTTGTTAACTATGGTTAATAAACATATGGTTCACATTTAGTGAAGGGTGTGGCTGATTCTTGGCCACAAGAACTAACCTTGGTTCCTTAACCATGGTTGAAATTTAACTCAACGTCTGTTAGGTGAAGCTTAGGGGTATTTTGGTCATTTCACCTAAATGTATAATTGCTTGGTGAGTCATGGTGGTGACTGACCCCGTGACTCAGCTTCTCTAGTGTCCGGTTTTGTCTCTGTACCTCCATTCTCAACTCCGTCGGATTCCCGATTAGGATTTTACGCCCGAATAAAAGCATACTATTTCGTTTTCGGTTGAAAATTTTCAAAACAACCAACCTCATTGGAAATATGATTTAAACATAAACCATTTCGTTCACAAGTTAAAATTAGGTTTTCTAATCATTAAAATCTTACTGTTAGTGGAAATATCGACCGTTTTCCGTTCGAACTTTCACCAAAATTCGTCCGAATAAACATAACATTTTATTTCTGATTAAAAATTTGGAAAATAGAATTCCTCACGAAAAAATTATAAAAAATCTACAAATTTCAGTTTCGTGTCAAATTAGGGTTTTCTGCCGGTATCAAATTATACTGTCAGTAAAAACATAGATTGGTTTCCTTGAGTTTTAAACCCAAAATTTCATCATAACCTTGGGTCTTTTACTAAGCCCTATGAACATTACCTTACCTCCCACACTATATTCATGTATTATGAACAACTGGTGAAACATCCCTTAATTGTCATTATTATCATTAACGTATTTTAACATCTTAACATCATTGTTGGCATTAACATCCTCAACAATCAACACTCATAAAGAGTACAACACAAACAACAGTCAATAGCATCATACTCATCATAATCATGGCATCACAATATTAACATATTCATAATAGACAACATCAATTAACAGTAAGAACATTAATACCAATATTATCATTACAACATAAAATCATCAAACAACAATTAATCATAAAAACATATAAACATGTTAGCAAGGAAAGGGTCATGGGTAAACCTTCATCTTACGCTATGTCCAAGCCTACATACTCATACTATTTCTTCTCCTCATACCTAGTATGAAGATTCCCAAAACGAGAACGTTGATAAACTAGACACGTTCCCTCGAGCGGCTCGACGAGTTCTCCAAGCATTGGCCAAACAAGAAGAGGATAATCAATTAGTCTCTAGATCTAATAATAAAAAAGAGACTAAGATAGAGGGAAGACAATGTTACCTTAAACAACACAATCATGCTACTTCTCTCCCACAACTAGAGCAAGAACACCAAGAACTTGAAGGGGAGGGAAGAGAAGAGGTTTCTATCGCACTAAGATTGCCCAAAGTACCAAAAGAGAGGGTTTGGGTCGCAACCCTCATGAAACTGCTCTATTTATAGACTCTGAGGCCAGAGCACGGCCTTGCTCCCTGTTGAGCACGACTGTGCTCAATTCCTAAGCACGGGGCTCTCCAATATTGTACTATAAGACCATCCAAATGATCGAATTGGCCAAAACACATAAAATGAGGCTTATAGATAATTCTCCTGTCTTTCCAACACCACAAAGATCACCTCGATCAGACATCTAGAACTCAAGATATATCCAAAACGGTGAAACATGTTATTTGGACTTCAAAAGGATCGAACCTTTCTAAGGCTAAACTTCCCCAAACATAAGCTTAGGAATCAAAAACAAACATAACAAGCATATACATATACATATATATATATATATACATATATATATATATATATACATATATATATATATACATATATATATATATATATACATATATATATATATATATATATATATAACATATATGGAATCACTAAGCTTATTTACAAAAAACGGGGTGTTACAATTCCACCCCCTTTATAGAAATTTCGTCCTTGAAATTTCTATCACCTCAACTGGTTAACTTTCACCAATTAAGCTCGTACCTTGGGTTGAGTCCTTGGACTCTGAGACTCCAGCTCCACTAAGAGAGTAGACCCTCCCAGTGGTCTTTAGCCGATTGACTTGAGACTTCTGATTCCTGCTAACATTCTGTGGCTCTGACTTCTCTTCTTCGCAGTCCTGACGGAAGTGGCCATACTTGCCACACTTGAAATAGATGATTTCCGGCTCCTTGCATTGATGGGTATAGTGACCTTCTCCACATTTACCATACCTGATAGACCTAGAGGAATCCCAGTCCTTAGGCTTACCTGCTGGGAATTGCTGCTCCTTTCCACTCCTCTTGAAGCCCCGACCGATCGGAGCCAGATGTTGTCTTTCTTCTTCCTTCTGATCATCATTCTTACTGCTCTGTACATCTGAACTTTTATGGCTTGCGATCCTGGACTTGTTAGAATCCTCAAAGATTCGGCACTTGCTCACCAAGGTGGAAAAGACTCGGATCTCCTGGTAGCTGATAGCCTGCTTTAATTTTGGACGCAAACCGGCCTCAAACTTTATGCCCTTGGAGCGGTCGTCCGCCACATACTGGTATAATGTATAGTAACGAGCGAGCTCCTCAAACTTAGCCGCATACTCTCCTACGGACATGTTGCTATGCTTTAGCGTCAGAAACTCCATCTCCTTTTTGTCCTTGATGTTCGTCCGAAAGTACTTCTCGGGAAACCTGTCCTTAAATATCGTCCATGTGATCATAGTACCTTTGACCTTGATGCATTGACGACAGTTTTCCCACCAATGTTCAGTCTCCTCTATCAGCATAAAGGTTCCAAAGATGACCTTCTGCTGTTCGTTGCATCCCATAGCCCGGAAGATCTTTTCAGTCTCTCTTAGCCATAACAAAGCTCCCTTCGGGTCGTAAGCTCCCTTAAAAGATAGCAGGTTGTTTCGCTGGAACTTGTCCAATCCCTGAAACTCAGGTGGTCCATCATTGTTGTTGTTTAGGTTCTGGCCTATGGTGTTGGCGAGTAGTGCCAAAGCATCAGTGATCACTTGGTCGTTTTTATCTCTTCCTGCCATTGGTTCCTACATTTACCCGAGACAATAGTTAAACACAGGGAACCAAGCAGGAAGTGTAAGACTCAATGACTTAGAGATTTTGATATATGACAAATACAATTTAATGTGTGTGCAAGTGTTTTAGTGTCAAATTGCAAAGACAGGCATCAAGCAGTAATCAACAAGTTCATTAAGAAAATTCAAGGAAAATGTTCAAGGAAGAACTTGAAGGAATCATGGAGTTTCATGTAGAAATCAAAAGAGCAAAATCAAAGATCAAAGGATCGTCAAGACCAAGCTTAAAGGAGAATTTTAGATTTAAGTCTTAGATGATTTGTAAGAGAAAGAAATCTCTTAGTCACAAGATAGCTCAACTAAAAAGATGCATGAAGAAAATCAATTTTCATAACCTGCATTAAAAGGAATAAGTTTTTTTTTTTTTAATGAAAATGATTTTTGGAAATAAGAAAATTATTTGTCAGGTACTACCATGTAATCAATGGATGTATGTCTGCTACTGTAACTGACAAATGAATTTAAGGTTCTTAATTCATTACATAGATGTACTGAATGGGTGTACTGATGGATTAACCAAGTTCAAGATTTTGAAAAACACGTACATCCATGTATTACACAGGTGTACAGAAACTATCATAACTATCAGTATGAAATTGGTTAATACAACCCTGTACTCAACCCCTGTTCAAGAACCAGAATCAAGAAAACAGATTATGTTATCAGACCCAAATCTGTTTTAATTGATCCCAACGGCTATAACTTGTTTTCTATATAAAGTGGGATCAAAGGAACACTTTTAACATATTAGAAATTTTACAAAATCAATTTGAGAGATCAATTGTGAAAATCATTCATCTTCTTGCTTGAGCTTCATTGTGAAAAAGAGTGTTTCAATTCTCATAAGAACTTCAATTTGTATATATGACTATTGGGAGTTAGGAATCAATCTTTCCATTCTATTTGATTGTAAAGAGAGAGGGAGTCTCTCTGTGTGATTAGGGTGAGGTATCCCTAAGGAAGAACATTGAGACTCTTCACAAGAGTGTGGTAACTCGAGGTGAAGGAGTGCTCTGTGGTGTAAAGGTTTTTCAAGCTACCTGGCTAAAGCTTGCTGTGTTAGTGTGTGAAAACCCACAGGTGGAGTGGGGACTGGATGCAGATCACAGTGGTGGTGACTGAACCAGGATAAATCTGATTGTGTGGTATCTCTAAACTCAAACTCTTTAATTTCTTTCTTGTGCATATAACAGTGATCTTGATGTTCTAAGTTTTCAATTGATATAAGTTCTTGATCTGTTTAATTTGAATTAAAACCAGAGTATTATTGCAATCAATCTTGAGTTATTAATTGTTCAAAACTGAATTGATTAAAACTGTTCTTGATAACTGAAGCTAAAACTGATATATTGTAACTTCAGTTCTTGACTGACTAAGGCCTGTATCTAATACCTGTACGACCTTGAACTGATTTATCTTTCTGAATTGATTTACCTCATCACCTTCTATTAAAGATTTCATAAAAAGCCCTTTACTATTTTTGTAAAAGATCCTGAGGCAACTCTAATTTGAAAAGTACAGTTTTTGAAAAGGAAGAATTTTTGAAAACTCAATCCCCCCCCCCCCCTCTTGAGTCTTGAAGCCAAAACAACAATTGGTATCATAGCTAAACTCTTAAGTTTGGCTTAAAAGCTATAAGACTATGGCTTCCAATGACTGTTTGAATGAAGGGGCTTCCCTTGCATGCCCTCATGCCTTCAATGGATCTTAGTATATCTATTGGAAGGAAATAATGGTAATCTTTCTTGAGGTAGCATGTGTTGACATATGGGATGCAGTAGAGAATGGACCATTTGTCCCCTCCACTGTAGATGCTAACGGTGCTCCTTGAAATAAGCCTAAAACTGAATGGAATGAGGATGATAAGAAAAGAGTTCAATATAATGCACGTGGTAAGAATATTATAGCATCTGCTTTAAGCCGTGATGAGTTTTTCAGGGTTTCAAATTGCAAATCAGCAAAAGAGATATGATATACATTGCAAGTAACACATGAAGGAACCACAGATGTCAAAGGAGCAACAATGAACACCCTCACACATGAGTATGAGCTGTTCAGAATGAAGCAAGGAGAACCTATGACCGAAGTCCAAAAGAGATTCACTCACATTGTCAACCAACTTGCTGGTCTTGGAAAAGCTATATCAAATGAGGATCAAATTAATAAAGTAATGAGATGCTTGAGCAGGGAATGACAACCTAAAGTCACTACAATCTCAGAGTATAGAGACCTCTCATGAATAACCATTTCCACATTGTTTGGAAAACTGTAAGAGCATGAATTGGAGTTGAACAGACTGAATGAGAATGAAGAAACTGACAAAAATAAAAAGGGATTGACTTTGAAATCACAAGTCAGAGAAGTAGAAGACAGTGATGATGATGATTCAGCATAAGCGGCATAATCTGAAGAAGAGATGGGAATGCTAGTTAGAAAATTCAAGAAGTTCCTAAAGAAGAAAGGCAACTTCAAAAGAAAGCCATCCACTTTTCAAAGGAGAAATTTCAGCAAAGGTGACAACTCTTCCAACAACATCACATGCTATGAATGTGGAAAGATTGGCCACATGAAGCTTGACTGTCCAAAACTGCAAAAGAAGGACAAAATAGAAAAGTTTGAATCAAAGGACAGGAAGTGAAAGCCAAGAAAGGTCTACATTGCTTGGGATGATAATGATGTAGATTCCATTGAAGAATTTGAATCTAAGGAGGCAAACTTGTGCATGATGGCCAACAATAACAGTGAATCAGAGAGTGAGGTAAATTCTGATTCACAACCTACTTTTGATGAATTGCAAGATGCATTTGATGAGTTACATGCTGAATATCTTAAGATTTCTAAACAACTTGTCTCATCTAGAAAAGTAATTGCTAAACAATGTGATGAGTGTGCATGCTTGAAAATGAAAGAAAGAGAACTAGAAGCTAGGAATAAGGTCTTCATTGCATCTAGCTCTAATTGTTCCAAGTGTTGTACATTGACTAAAGAAGTTGAAAAACTGAAAAATGACTCAGCCAAGTTCACAAATGGTAGATATAACTTGAATGCTTTATTAGGACAGCAAAAGTGTGTTTATGATAAGGCTGGAATAGGCTATGAACCTAAGATACATGAGAAATCTTTCAATAAGTTTTTTGCTGCACCTAAGCATCAAACACACCATTTGTCAAATGCAATTTTTGTGCTAGAAAAGGTCACACAACTTCTACATGTCAATATAGAAAATCAGCATACAATAAACCTAACTATATATGGGTTCCTAAAGGAACTATTGCTACAACTAACTCAAAATGACCCAAACAGATTTCGGTACTGACGCGCTGTCGCGTACGCGTCAAAAAGCGAGCGGTTTGTAAAAATATGTAGATAGGGAGCGACAACTTGAGTATCGTCTCACATGGACTCTTGGATTGTTGTTAACAGAAAAGTCAGTTTTGGGGGGTTTAGGATTTAAAATTCAATTGAGAAAGCAAGCAGAAAACAATGCAAACTAAATAATTATAACTAAGCTAAATGATCAACCTACTGCTTTCGGTTTCCCACTATCATTGATTCATATAATTCCAAGCCCTAAGCGGATTCTAATCCCTTTTCGATTGTAGCGACAGTTAACAAGCGAAACCGACACTACGCGACATGTGTTCCTATTCCCGAATTAAGCAAACGGGGTGAAGCGCTCGTAAATTAATCAAACACGAATGAACACACGCGAATTAAGCAAACGCGATTAAGTATAGAAACCATCAATCATCGAAACAAATCAATACCCATTCAATACAAACTGAATTAAGCAAACAGAGAACATAGAATGGTATTGAAAGAGAAAAGTAATGAAATCAGGAATTACAAAACCTCAAGCGTCAATGGAACCCGATTACAGCAGATCAATCGAAGGAGACTAGTTCTCCATTACAAGGAAACACAAAAACGCTAAACCTAATTCGCATTCGTACTATCTTCAAAAGTTTGGATCCCCTATAATCTGCCCTAAACAGTAATTTATAAGCTCAGGATCTGCGCGCGCTCGCGAGGCGAATGGCCTGTCGCGAGGTGAATCTTATGAGTTAGTTATTCATTGTTTGACTTTCTCACGAGGCGAGACCATTATTCGCGAGGCGAGACTTCAAATTCCAATCTGTCACAGTCGTGACCATCATCACGGCTAAGCGGTGATGGTCTCTGTCCTTCATGGTTTGGATTTCTCGCGAGGCGAGACGAGGATTCACGGGGCGAGACAGAGAGGATGGCATTTCTGGCACAGCAAGGGTTCAGGTTCGCGAGGCGAGTAGCCTCTCGCGGGGCGAATAATTCCAGAATTGCTTCTCTTTATTAACTTGAAAACAAGATATGGCAGTAAGTGCTTTATTTGACTCTAAATCAGCTAAATTACCCTAAAACTACTTTAGAGACTCAAAATGTTGCTTGAAGACAATCAAGTCTAATTTGGGCGAAAACGAGATTAAACTCGAATGAAACATATGGTCTTACTAGTTAAAAACTAGTCGAGCCAGAGGCTGATCAGGTACCTATAGCACAAACATGAAATCCTGTTTTGTAGGTGTGGTGGAAGGTCAAGAGCGAAAATTGGAATCATGATATAGAGCCTTCTCCAAACACAAAATGTTTAACAATTCAGAAATAATATTGATTGAATATGTTTTCTAATTATCATTATTAATATATGATTGTGAATCTTTGTGTTGACTTATATATCATTGTATAGTATGTCTACATTGTTCTATTAAAGTTATTTGATCTATCTTGGAATAATCATATGACTTTTGTTTCACAAATTGAATCTAAGAAAATTGATGAAGCCTTGAATGATTTGATTTGCTTGCTATGCAACAATTAACTTTGAACATGATCTCTATCATAAGAACTTTATTCAAAGTAGAGATATTGAGATTGAATATGTTGATACACAACTTGTTGATATTTTTACCAAGCCTTTGAACAAGGAAAGCTTCTTTTTCATTAGAAGAGAATTGGGCATAATTGATCAATCCTATATCTAATCTCTAAAGAAACTATTTAGATGACTGTATCTTTGTGTAAATATGCTCTGATTCTTGTATGATTTCATTTAGAATATCTATGGATGATTAGAAGAGAGTTTCAGAAGAAATAGATTTGATCAGGAACACCAATGTACCTAACTCATGTACATGTGTAAAAACTGGAAATTTGTTTTAAACATGGATGTGATCAATAGCTATATAGAGGTTCAGGAATGGATCCCCTGTGTTTTTAGTCTGATAAACTTAGAATACAAAAGATTCTAATTCTGCTCGTCCACTGAAGTGATAGAAGCACTCGTCCACTAAAGTAACAGAAGCTCTCATCCACACAAGTGATAGAAGCGCTCGTCCACTAAAATGACAGAAGCGCTCGTTCACTAAATGACAGAAGCGCTCATCCACACAAGTCTTTGGGCTTACTAAGTCCTTAATGAGAAGCTCCGTCCAATGACGTGGCATATGGAGCTTGTCTACTAGGTTACGTTCAACCAGTTAAAGGAGTACCCGGTTGCCTTATTAACCGATTGCTTATTTCCCAACTGGTTGGCAATAAAATGATCTGCATCGTTAACTTAAACAATTATTAAATCTACGGCTATGGTTACAAAAGGATTGATCCTCAACTACGAGCCCTGAGGATTGAAGACGACGCCGATGTAGAATCTTATTTCAAAACTTCAAATCTTCTGAAACCCACTCTTTCTTCACCTAATTCTGCAACCCTAGCAGAGCTAACCTTAATCCTTCTTGTACCCAAACCAACCCTAATATGGCAAGAACCAAAAATACTGAATCTTCACCCTCAAAAGCTGCTGAGAAGAAGAGGAAGGAAATGGAAACTTCTAAGTTAGCTGAGAAGAAGAAAGGAGTCGAGACTTCAAAGGCTCCTGAGAAAAAGAGGAACAAAGGAAAGGAATTGGAATCTTCCAAAGAAAAGGAAGTCACTAAAAGTGCTTCTCCAACTTCATACATGGACAATGATGCTTTTCTTCAAAGGTATTTTTCTTCTGATGAACAAATGGAATACTTTAATCAAAACTTCAGATATGGAGAAATTCTAGAACCTTGGGTAATGGATGTAAAATATTTTGAGGATAATGAGTTTAACTTTCCTGAAATTATAGTCTGTCAAAAGCTCACTGAGTTTGTGCGAACTTAGTTTGACTATCACCCCTTACCGATCAAAGTCTTTTACTCGAATTTGGAAATGAATGCTAATGGAATTAGCTCCGAAGTTAAGGGAATTAAGATAAAAATGTCATTAGAGGAATTCAGTAATCTTGCTAACCTACCTTATTATGGACCTAGCATTGCTTGAAATGGTCCCAAATCTGAGTGGTATAATGAGTATGATACTGGCTAGACCAGATTTAGTTACCTCTAATGAACCTGAAGGTAGAGTTACCTATACCGGTATAATGAGTGTAGAGGATATACTTCTGCATTATGTTGTCTGCAGAATTTTAATTCCAAGAGGAGGAAATCACTCTATTCTGCAAAACAATGATTTAATGCTTATGTGGGCTATGCTTAATGAGAAGCAAATCAGCTGGGGGTACTGTGTTGCTGCACACATGATAGAATGCAAGAAAAGTAAGATAATGCTTGCCTACCCTGCACTGGTCTGCATAATCCTAGCTCATTTTCATGTTCCTTTTGATGGAGAAGAAAAGAAGCTTACAAGAAGAATAACTCACAAGTTTGGTGAAGAAATTGTGAGCAAAATGAAACTGAAGAAAGAAGATGGAAGATGTAAGATGGATAAGGAAAGCTGGAAATAAGGAAACTACTGCAGCTGGTACTTCAACTGGACAAGAAAATGCACCTTCTGATTTCCTGCAGAAACTGATGAAAATGCGGGAAAATGTTGAGGAAAATCAGAATAAAAATCATGAAATTGAAATGGCTACAATTGCTGAAGTGAATGAAAGGATAAAAATGGCAGAAAAGGACATTGATAAACTCAAAGATGACCTAGGAGTGGACTTTCATTTCCCTGCACCTCTAGCTCAAACAGAAGAAGATGTTGATGTTGCAAACATTGCATGAGCTGCTGTGAAGGAAGCTGAGCACACCCTTGCGGAACCATCACCTAAAGACCGAAACAAAAGAAAATCAAAAAGGAAGAACTAGTTCTAGAAATTCATAGGAATTAGAACTTAGTGTTTGACAGGTAAAATGCCTTAGTTTGTAATTTTGGCTGATGGTTTTTGTTCTTTTTGATTTGTCCTTGCACCTATCCCTCTATCATGAACAATTTTATATGCTATGTTTGAATGTTTAAATGCTTGCCTTCTCTATTGCTTTGAATGTTTCTTTTCTTTCCCTTTTTGATAATGCCAAAAGGGGGAGGAAAAAGTATGATATAGAGAAAGGGGATAATAACAAATTATACATGAATATGTTGAGGGGGAGCTTATAAGCTTACTTGATTAATGGGGAGTAAATCAAATTCTGCTATGATAATATTTTTATGCTCTGATACCATGATATAAATACATTAAAAACACTTAGCTTCTGCTACACTTATACTCTGATCTTATAATTTGTTAAAATATTTGTCATAATCAAAAAGGGGGAGTTTGTAAGACTCAATGACTTAGAGGTTTTGATATATGACAAATACAATTTAATGTGTGTGCAAGTACTTTAGTGTCAAATTGCAAAGACAGGTATCAAGCAGTGATCAACAAGTTTCTGTGTGATTAGGGTAAGGTATCCCTAAGGAAGAACATTGAGGCTCTTCATAAGAGTGTGGTAACTCGAGGTGAATGAGTGCTTTGTGGTGTAAAGGTTTTTCAAGCTACCTGGCCAAAGCTTGTTGTGTTAGTGTGTGAAAACCCACAGGTGGAGTGGGGACTGGATGTAGGTCACAGTGGTGGTGACTGAACCAGGATAAATCTGATTGTGTGGTATCTCTAAACTCGAACTCTTTAATTTCTTTCTTGCACATATAACTGTGATGTTGGTGTTCTAAGTTTTCAATTGATATCAGTTCTTGATCTGTTTAATTTGAATTAAAACCAGAGTATTACTGCAATCAATCTTTAGTTATTAATTGTTCAAAACTGAGTTGATTAAAACTGTTCTTTATAACTGAAACTGATATATTGTAACTTCAGTTCTTGACTGACTAAGGCTTGTATCTAATACCTGTACGACCCTGAACTGATTTATCTTTCTGAACTGATTTACCTCATCACCTTCTATTCAAGATTTCATAAAAAGCCGTTCACTATTTTTGTAAAAGATTCCGAGGCAACTCTGATTTGAAGAGTAAAGGTTTTGAAAAGGAAGAATTTTTGAAAACTCAATTCACCCTCCCTCTTGAGTCTTGAAGCCACAACAACAGGAAGGTCTAACGGTTCTTAAAACTAGAGCATCATTATCTATAAGTGTAGATAATTCAAACAAAACACGCAGAAGACTCGTAACAGACTCATACCACGTACAGACAGGGCCGAACTGCTCTGATACCACTAAATGTGACACCTTCTACCCCGCACACATTCAAAAGCAATAAATCATATATAAAAAAGATAGAACACATGGAAATATATATAATTATCAAAACCGTGCAGAGACTGCCGCATTGTAACATAACGCGAAAATAACCAAAACATGTTTATAAAGAAAACATAACATAAAACAAAACCATAAATGAACCCAACCTCGATGTCACACTACAGAGCTGGTATAACCAATCCAATAAAACAACTCAGATACAACTGGAAACAACTAAACAACTACTGAAAACGGGAAATCCTATCTACGAGTCACGGCTCCTCAGAGTCACTCCTCAACTGACCGTGTGACACCCTAATCTCGGGTTATCACATGGTTACCCGTTTGCGGAAATAAAACTTAATTTGCTGGTTGCTTTCGGAAAATCATGTTTTCTCAACGTTTATATTTTCAAAATATGGTGATAAAATTTTTTCTTTTTCTTTTAACCTCCTAACCACAGCAACGTAATCAGATCACACTTAACTACATAATGTATATAAGTCCTCTAACTATACTACCTCATATTTTTCTCATATAAATCATAATCAACTTTATTCTTAAAACATAACATTACCTAAGCTGGTCGTAACTAACGGACACTACAACCGATAAAAGCAGCAACAGCGTGCCTCGAACTAGACATCCTTCGTCTTCTTGTAAGGATCATACCCCTCGTACAACTCTGATATGGTTGTAAGGGTGAGACGCCAATATATGGATTCATCACCATAACTAAATGCGCAACACAAAAGAAGACACATACACATATACATGTCTATAACAACATACTCATTCATATCATAATATTATCAATGGGTTTCACACCCCAAACATCAACATTGGAAAAATCTATGCATGAACACTTCATTATATCATCTAAACATTCATACTTAATCTCATGAGATATCTCCAACCTCTTGATGAGTTGATCAGACTCAATTGCCACAGGCACACCGCCACAGGCACTCCCATCGCACACTGTCCAACATCGTGGCACAGTGATAACACTCTGAGATGGGGCCTCATTGTCCAAACCCCGGGCACAATGAGAACATCTTTGTACGATCTACCCTGACGCCGCAAGGTAATCCCTCTTCTAATCATGGCACGTCTGCCAAAAGCATGCAAGAAAACATTTTGTTCTCAACACTTTTCTTTGTGATATATCTTTATTTGTCAAAGCTCTCAAAAGCTTACGACTTAACATCTTTTGAAACATTTTTACATCTTTTATTAACAACACAGGACCTCAAAGTCCGAGTGCTCAATCACGAAGCCCCTAGACCTTGCAATCAGTCTTAGGGTCGTGGTAATAGAAAACATTTTACAATGTGTTAACTTCTTTTATTAGATACCCAGTCTACAACACAACAAACCCTAATACCCCGACGTCTCGGTTATTAAGTCCTATATCTTTTACATCTTTTTATATCGTTTTACATCTTTTACATCTTTTACATCTTTTATATCTTTTTACATCTTTTTACATCTTTTTATATCGTTTTACATCTTTTACATCTCTTACATCTTTTTACATCTTTTATATCTTTTTACTTCTTTTATATCTTTTTATAAAATAATGTCAAATCATCAATAACTTCTTTTTATAGAAACTTCAACCCTAATAAATCAATTCAGATTAAATCTCTGTTTTTTTTTAAATTAAGTACTGCCGTTTTCAAACTTTCCTCTTAAATAATTTCAAAACTTGTCGTCGCTTAGCATTTTCAAAGAAAATGTTCTTAAAGTCAAACTTTGACATTTCTTCTAAAATAATTTTCATATATAATAAATAAGGTCTTTTCGAATATTAATTTCACAAAATCACTTTTTATAATATTTCGGAATTTCTTGTGTAAAAATTAGCAGTACTAAAAAATTTCACGGTTACGCTCTCACCGTGACTCATAAACTTATTTTACACAAATAAATCATTAAAATAATATATTTCTCAAAACTCATTATTTTTACAAAAATTATATTTTCCTCCACTATTATATTCCAACATTTCCCATAAAACATTGAATATAACTTTCACAGCTTATTAAATCTTTTATCTGATTAATCGGTTGTGCCCGACCACTTTGTCAGGCCTCTCAAACAACACTCACAAACAACATTCAACAAAAATTATCAAAATTATATCCTCAGGCAGATCATGCATCATAACAATATCATATACGACTGCAGATAACTAAATAAAGTAAAGGCAGATCAAACACTGATACACAGATAAACAACACATCGTAAAGAACATAAACAATTAATCACAAACCACATATAAATCGTATAAGCCACACCAAAAGCAAATAGTTATAGAGAAAATCCCTCAGGTAAGCTCCCCTTACCTCTTGAAGACTCAACTAACGTTTTCAAACAACCTCCCGATTTAATCCGATTTCCTCCGTCGGCTTTAGGTCAAACCAACCCGATTGATTCCTTCAAACGAATTGCAACCAAAATAAATAAAATCAAACCATAACATACTTAACTCATGAGGGTTAGGTTTCGGCCAAGGGCTGACTTTTAGGGTTTAAAATCCTTAAAATTGCTAATCATGATTAAGTCATGGATTAATGATCCTTGATTAACCTAAATCATAGATTAGTGACTAAACAACTAAGTTTCAAACTCAAAACTTCCTAACTCTTTTATACAAGGATTCGGCCTCAACATGTTCATAGGGCTAGGGTTCTTAGTTTAATAAACCAACTTGGATTCATAAAGCATACATACTAAGAGATTGATTTCTAAGATTATTTATGAAAACCATGAACAAAACTCAACAAAACTCACCCACTTAGGGTTCGGCCAATCATAAAGATTTTTGAGAAAAATATTCATTTTAAGAGACTAACATGGATTAAAGTGTGTAGTCATACATGCCACATAAAATACATGATCATATATGACAACACATGAACAAAACTCTACCAAACCTACTTTACTAGATTCGGCCAAGGCTAGGTTTTTAGGAAAGAAATTTCTCATGATCTTATGCTTCTAGATGATGAAAATAGAGATGATTATAAGATCATACCAATTGGTTTCATGTCAAAAGGATTTTTCTAGAATTAGTTATGAATTTTCAAAGTTCTAGATCTAGAAACTTAAAAGTGATGAACCACTATGAAATAAACTTTGAATCAAGAAATTGATTGAAGAACATAGACATGATTAGAGAAGAAGAATAGGATTCACCTCTTGAAGATCAAAAACAAGTGAAGATCCAAGAACTTCCTTCACAAACATGACATTCAAAGACTTATGAACTTTAGGGTTTTTGGAAGCAAATGGCAAAAGAAACTAAATGAAAAGTGAGAGTATGGTATTTATAGGCATGCTTGCGCCACTCTTGGAAGGATCTAGAGATGATGAGTTGTCTTGCTTAAAGGACTCAAAATGCAATTAAGTTCTAAGGACCAAATTGCAAAGATTTCAATAGTTGAAGGACTAGTTTGCAAATAGGCAATAAAATGTCATGATGATGATTTTTGTCACATTAAATGCTAGCTTATCTTTGACTTAGTTGGCTGATTTGATGAGTCAAGGATAAGTTAAGACAAATTCAAGAACATTTGAGAATAACCTAGAATGTTGAAGAAAAACCAAGAATGATGTAGAAAAGTGTGGAATATTCTAGAAAAATCTTGATTCATCCATCAAATGAGAAAGTCATCTTCTCTCATGGGCTTATGTATTTGGGCTTGACACATTTGGGCTTGGTTTCATTTTCTTATTTGTTGTGGGCCCACTTGAAGATTTAAGCCTTTAAACTTAAGATAAGAAACTTATATGACTTCAAATGGGCTTTATGAAACTTAAGTCATGGGTAAGGAATTTGGGCCTCAAAGCCACGGTCCTCTATGGATTTGGAACAAGGATTCTAGCCCAATTCACTTAAAAAAACTTAGAAACTAACTTAGGGACAAAAGGGTAATTAACAGAAAGTTCAGGGACTAAAGCGTAAAATCCATAAATTTTCACTTTAACCCTGAAAAACCTTCTAGACTTAAAAATATGATTCATCCCCATGAATCATCTCAAAATCCTAAGATAAACTCTTTATCTGCTCTTAGGAACTCCAAAATCCACTCCGTCGTCTACCCGATTACGTATTCCGCCCGTAAAACGTAAATTATTTTATTTTTTTACCAAAATTTTCAAAACTTCTAGTATCGTAGAAAATAGGATAAAAACATTTTTCATCTCGTTCACAACTTAAAATTAGGTCTTCTGAGCAGTAAACTTTTACTGTCAGTGAAAACACAGAAAACGGTAGACCGGTTTCCGTCTGAATTTTCAACCCACAAACTTCCCCATAACTTATGAAAATAAGTATAACATGGAAATGACCTTGGTTTGTACAAAATCATTTTCTAAGTCTCGGATAAAAATATATATATTTATATATTTATTACCGATATCACGAAGCAGCGAAAATCGGGGTGTTACAGACCGCACATCGACCTCTGCATAAACGATACGTGCCACAAACAAGAAACATAGAGATAGGGAGTAAGAAACATATATATATGAATATAACGGCAAGGAAGTAGTTAGCTAGACGAGCATATATCAAACAAACACGGTATATCAAACAGCAATATCATAGCAATCATCATCATATAACGTGTATGCTATGCAATGTAGTTCTGCTCCACTCCTCTACTATGCACTTGGATCCAAACTAACTCAGGATACCAACTTTGGGGTTACATTTCCACATAGGCATAACACCAACGCCGGAGCAAATTCCTAGCTCAAATTCCTCCTCTTGGCCGAATCTTTGCAAATATAGGCAAATGAGATTTTGTTCAATTTTGTAACTTAGTTGAGGTTGGTTATAAGCTATCTCGAGTTTCTATAATCTATACCTCACAATCCAATTAGAATTGAACTGCTCTGATACCAAAATGAGACACCTCGTTGTGCCCTGATGTTTTATTAGATTAATTCCCTCATAATTTATTTCTTAATCGCATGCTTAATGTGAAAATACATAAAAATTAAAAACATAATTTATAAAACGTACAACTTCATACACTTAACACATTACACCATGGTTATGTTATACATACACACATATGTCTCACTATTATTAAACAAAACACTGTTTAGGGTATGCTCTAAATAGGATCCCTCACAGGCATATACTTAAATAAAAGTCATACTTAGAGGAAACTTATAAAAATACTTCTTAGACACACTGGCCATACTATCTATACTCTAATCACCATTGGTCACAGCTCGACCTCCAGCTTCCGATTCATAGGAAGTTCCATCCAACTCTTCCTCATTCAGCTCATCCATAGGGTCCTCTCGTACGATTCCATAATAAATACAATACAACGTACAGAAAATATAGGGGATAAAAAACAGTTCTATCATCAAAAAGCGGAAAAGATTCATAGTATATAACATAATAAAAGTCACAGACAATCAACACATATAACTAACAAATCATCCTCGAAATTAAGATATCATCCTCTACCCTCAACCTCACACAACTAAACTTTTATGATGACGTGGCCACTAATTCCCTATATCCGTTAGGGATGTTAGTCTGTCGTCCAAGTGACGCGTCCCTAAAACCGGTGCACACCCTTATTCATGGTGAGAATGCTCATGCAAAGCAATGACATTATAGCTACACGGCACAGTCGGTGCACACCCTGGGTCAAAGGTGCTTATGCATAGCAATGACACTATAGCTTCATGGTACAATCGGTGCACAATCTCATCCATGGTAAGAATTCTCATGTAATACAATGAAACTATAGTTGCATGGTACAGTCAATGCACACCCTGGTTCTCTCCCCAGAGGGTGCTTGATGAGTGTGATTCCACCTCATCTTTGTCCATCATTTTGCATGCATTTTCATGTAGTTTAGGCATATTTTTATTAGATTTTAGGTTAATTTTCCTTTGGAACGGGTAAGGCGGTTTTCGTGTGTTGTTTCGCAGATATCAAGGGTAAATTGCTCAAGATCAACCATGATGAAGTTTGTATGAAGATGGAGCTTTAAAACTGAAGAAAATGAGCCAAACAGAGCCCATCACGGCCTAGCCGTGATGCCCATCACGGCCATGATCGAGCAAAACTGAAAAAGAACAAAGGCTGAAGTCAGAGTCTGTCACGGCCTGGCCGTGATAGCCATCACGGCCGTGACCCAAAACCACCAAAAGTCAGAGCACATCACGGCCCAGTCGTGAAATTCTTCACGGCCATTACAGAGGGCTCGCGTCGCGAACAACATTCTCGCCCCGCGAGAGACCGGATTTTGCAAAGCAATCAGAGGCAGAGACCGTCACGGCCTGGCCGTGATGGCCATCACGGCCGTGACGCGCTTTACTTGGACCTGAAGAAACCGAAATAGATCAGATTTTGAGTTGGTTTGGGACTCTAACTTCCCCATTTCTATAAATATGGACCAAGGCATCAGAGACACAATGAGAATCAACACATTAGGGGCTACTACTCTAGGCTTAGATCTCTCTTCTCCTCTCTTCTCTTTTCTGATTTTTATTATGTTGTCAACCCAGCTTGTCATCTCCATGGCAAGACTGGAGTAGTAGCATAGTTTCTAGGGATTAGGGCTCTGTCCAAGGTTTGTAAATGATGTTAATTTGATGTTGAAACCATTGTTGATTTCATAATTGTTTTAGATCTGATTTCTAGTGTGTTAATCACTCATAAATTTCGGCAACCGTTTATTTACGTGACATAGACGTTCTAAGGAGGAACCTAACGGTGAACTTAGGATCTCTAGGGTGATTCACTCGTAAAGCCCGGCAGCCACTGGTTTGTGAGATGTGAATGATCCAAGGAGGAACCTAGCGGTGAACTTAGGTTATTTGCATGACCGAGACATTCCAAGGAGGAACCTAGCAGTGAACTTGGGTGTCGGACCTATAGAAGTCAGACTTGGGACTGAAATCACGAGAGTTAGAAGCCGTCCCTCGAGGAGCAACGAGTTGTCACGGAACGCAAAGGGTCCAATCTGGGATCGACTACCACGAGAGTAGGGGTCGGGTCAATTGGGCACGGCTTTTGTAACCCGAGAGGGAGCTTAAGCTATTAGAGGATAAACTCGCCTTCAAGGCAATTTCGGTAATCAACAAAGGTAAATCAGTTAGCAACATAAACAACCTCAAAGGTAACCCAAATCCCTAGGAATCCGTTTTAGATAAAAACCCCATAAACAATTGTTTTCTGTTTTAATTGTTCTCTGCTCATCTATCTTTCAATTCAAAAAACCAATTTCAAAACCCTCTTTAAAACTGTCCAGATATAATCGATTAGAATTTAATTGCGATTCGGGAACACAGTCTCTGTGGGTTCGATATCTTTTATTACTTGACGGCAGTCCGGTACACTTGCCGGATTCACACGAGCGTCGTCGCACGTCGACTTACGCCACACAGCAAGTTTTTGGCACCGTTGCCGGGGACTGTGCCTTTTCGAATCTCAATTCAAATTTTGAATTGATTTTTCTGGACCCTTTTCTTTTTGTTTGATTTTTATTTCTGAAATATTTAAAAAAAAAAAAAAATCAAAAACATTCTTTTCCTTCTATTGTATCCATCTCTCTGTGAGTTATATGCAAAGATCCCTAAGTCTTGGGAGCCTTAGTGAGATTGATCCGGAGATCGAGAGGACCTTCCACAGACGTAGAAGACTACGAAGAGAGGGAGAAAGGTTGAGTCCCGTTCCACTCATGGCGAATCAACCGGATACAAAACCTTTGAAGGATTACGCAGCCCCAAATGCGAGAGGCTTGCGAACTGGGATTGCAAGGCCAGAGATTGAGGCGGAAAACTATACCATACCACCTATGCTAATCAACATGATTAGGCAACATCAATTCGGAGGATTGCCTTCGGAGGACCCGACCGATCACATAGAGACATTTTTAGAGTTCACCGATGCAATCCGGATTCATGGAGCCTCAGTCGATGTTGTGCGTTTGAGACTGTTCCCCTCATCTCTCACTGGAAAGGCGAAGGCCTGGCTTAAGCAAATTCCCGCTAACACTTTGACTACTTGGGACCAATTGGAGCAGGCGTTCTTGGAGAAATTCTTCCCTCCATCCAAGACGGCCTACATAAGAACCCAGATCACCGGCTTCTTCCAGAAAGACGGAGAATCATTATCGGAAGCTTGGGATCGTTACAAGGGACTGCTGGAGTCGTGCCCACATCACGGACTCGAGAGGTGGTTAATAGTGCACACCTTCTATAACAGATTGGACTACTCTTGAAGGTGTCACTAGATTCTGCAGCCGGTGAAGCGTTTATGAATAGGCCTCTCACTGAGGCATTCAACATCATCGAGAATGTCGCCACCAACTACCACCAATGGGGATCCGAAAGAGGTAATAACCCGAACAAGATTTCGGGGGGTAAGTTTGAAGTAAGTAGCATTGATCTGATTATGTCCAAATTTGACTCACTAAATAAAAGATTAGATAAGATTGAAAGAGCTAATGTGAGTGCAATAGGTGCTACTAACCTTGTTTGTGAGATTTGTGGAATGCGGGGACATGACATGATGGGATGCCCACATGGATCCCAGGCGCCGGGTGAGCAAGTGAACTCTTGTAACAACTACTATGATACGAACCCGAAGCTGCCCAACTATGCTCCCCCAAATCCCTACAACCAAAGAAGGAACAAC
The DNA here is from genome assembly GCA_030762895.1 of Sophora flavescens. Lineage (NCBI taxonomy): Eukaryota > Viridiplantae > Streptophyta > Magnoliopsida > Fabales > Fabaceae > Sophora > Sophora flavescens. Next base: position 158,601,660 of record CM061063.1, on the reverse strand, counting down.
CCTTACCTCTCCTACGGCAACTACAGCAACACACTTAATCATGAGTTCCAAGAGGGTCAAGGTAATAAGAGAGCAGCACCGGGGTATCCTCAGGTTCAAAAATCTAAGCTCGAGTCTCTCATGGAAAACTTTGTTGCCACTCAAGCTCAGCAGAATGAGGCAATAAAGGAGCTAGCATCTAAGGTAGACCACTTAGCCACTCATAGCAAGATGCTAGAAACCCAGATTGCCCAACAAGCCGGCATGTACTCGAGACCCAAGGATACATTCCCGGGGCAACTCGAAGCAAATCCCAATGAGCATTGCAATGTCATACACTTGAGGGATGATAAGCTTGGGGTGGGGGTAGCTGAAATGGACGTGGAACCGGAGGAGGACACGAGCGAAAAAGAAGAGCCATAACCGAAATATGTCCCTCCACCACCGTACCAACCCCCGATACCTTTCCCACAGAGGTTGGTCAGGAAAAAGCAAGAAGATGTAGAGACTAAAATGCCTACTAAACTGAAAGACCCAGGTAGTTTCTCCATCGCTTGCTCGATCGGACAACTGCAAATTGACCAAGCCTTATGTGACCTAGGGGCTAGTGCGAGCTTAATGTCCCTCACTATCATGGAAAGGTTGGGAAGCAAAGAGTTGAGACCATTCAAATTCCCCTTACAAATTGCGGATGGCTCAACTAGGACTCCTCTAGGCATACTAGAGAATGTTCCTGTAAAGGTAGGGAAAATTCTCATCCCTACCGACTTCCTGGTATTGGACATGAAAGGGAAATCTAAATTCCCCATCATTTTAGGAAGGCCATTCTTGGCAACCGCTGGAGCATTAATAGATGTAAGGAATGGCAAACTCTCTCTAAATGTAGAGGAAGGTAGGGTAAATTTTCAGTTGATTAACTCTTGTAACAACCCTCCTTTTGAGAGCCATGTGTGCAGAATTGATGTAAAGACTCCAGCGGTAGAGAAAGAACTTAGCATGGAAGCAACCCCAAAGATATGCATGGTTGAAGATGCACCCAGCAGTGGTGAAGTTGGAGTTGCTGTCCATGCGGAAACAAAACTTCCGCCGGGAGGAAGGAAGGCTAGGAAGCTCCGAGAGAAAAGAGCGAAGCGTTACCGGCCGTATGAGCAGAAACGACTATTTGAAGGAGCTCCATGGAAGAGAAGTGTGCCTGCACTTCTACGCCCAGCCGACCCCGGTTGACTTGAGGAAGTTTGGTCAAGCTTAAGACCATAAATAAGCGCTTCTTGGGAGGCAACCCAAGTTTTCTTTCCCTTTTTCCTTTTGTTTTTGATTTAACCTCTTGAATAATTTGAGAAGATCAAGAGGCAAAAATATCATTAATAGGTTTGTCTAGTGTTTTCAGGTTGAGAAAGAGAAGAAGAGCATAAAAAGATAAAGTCAGAGGCCATCACGCCCTGGCCGTGACAGTGGTCACGGCCGTGATGAAATAAACAAGAGCACAGAAAGGATCACGGCCTAGCCGTGAAAACCATCACGGGCGTGATGAGTAGGATGCCAAGGCCAGAGAGCATCACGGCCTAGCCGTGATGTAGATCACGGCCGTGACAGGGCAACTCCTGAGGACCAGAAACAATCACGGCCTGCCCGTGATAAGCCTCACGGCCGTGATACTATTTCTACCCAAGTTTTGACTGGAATGTGAAGCCAACACCCGCTACCGACTCGGTAAGTTGTTCCAATTTTTCTCTTCTCTCCGACTTGATTATTTACATTGGAGACAATGTAAGTAATCAAGCTTGGGGTAGGGGTATTTATTTTTGCATTTGCATTGTTGCATTCATGTTGCATTCACATAGGCTTAGATTGGTATGATCACATTCTCTAGATTTCCCCTCACTTAGAACATGCATCCGATTGTGAGAACTTGGAGCCAAATGAATTGAGATAGTGAATTTTGAACCCAATTTTTCATTATTCTTGTGATATGGCTAAAAATGAAATTTCTTGAGACAGTCATTTGATCGTTGATAATTAGCATGTGGTTCCTTACACTTGTGTACCTCACTGATTTTTGAACTACTAAATGTAAGATTTTGAGCCAAAAGGGGTATTCACTAAATCTACCCCATTTCTTGTGAATAGAGTGATTTAATTCCTCATGGACTGTATTTTCTAGAACTTGACTTGAAACCATTTCAAAACTTAAAAATTTCTGAAAACATTTTTGGAAATGATTGAGGCACTAGGTATTTTTCTGGCCTCCCGAGCTTTGAATGATAAATGCTACCCCTTAGTTGCCCAATTTTGAGCCTAAAGAAAAAAAAAATACTTTTCTTGGTACCATAAATTAATTTGATAAATAATGCTTGGTATGGCACCTTTTAAAGTATTACAAAAAGGGTAATTGGTAGTTGGAAAAAGAATGGGATGAAAATATTTCTCTTGAGCTATAAATCTCCCCTTCTCCAAACAAATAAAAAATGAAATGAACAGAAAAAAATGGAGAAGGGGATGACAAGGAAAGTGAGAAAAAAAAAAAAAAAGAAGAAGAAAGGTGGAAAAAGTAAATCAAAGCCCTTAAAAGGTATTTTAGAAGGTGTCATACCTTGTAATGTTTGATAATCTATCTAGCCTTCTTGAAAATTCCCTTTCTTTGATTTTCCCACCTAACAATAAATCCCATGGCCACATTACAACCAAAGGAAAAGACCTCTTGATTCTTAAGTGTTTTCTTAAATAAAGTAGAGATTTGGTTAATAGTCAAGCCTATGGTAAAATACTTTCCTTGAGGAAATGGAGTGAATTGTCATAAACCCTAAAACACTTGAGTGAGGTGAGATGAGTGCCCAAATCAGTGAGGACATGAACTTGAAAAACCTTAGCTTCTAATTGGACTGGAACTTGATTATCTCTTGAATGCTTATTAAAAATGCCTATTACTTGGATTAGCTTCTAGGGTTCTTAGTTCACTATCCATGCTTTGAAAGATTTATATCTTATGGCCTGAGTAATTGCTTGAGGACAAGCAAAGTTTCAAGCTTGGGGTGATTTGATGAGTGTGATTCCACCTCATCTTTGTCCATCATTTTGCATGCATTTTCATGTAGTTTAGGCATATTTTTATTAGATTTTAGGTTAATTTTCCTTTGGAACGGGTAAGGCGGTTTTCGTGTGTTGTTTTGCAGATATCAAGGGTAAATTGCTCAAGATCAACCATGATGAAGTTTGGATGAAGATGGAGCTTTAAAACTGAAGAAAATGAGCCAAACAGAGCCCATCACGGCCTAGCCGTGATGCCCATCACGGCCATGATCGAGCAAAACTGAAAAAGAACAAAGGCTGAAGTCAGAGTCTGTCACGGCCTGGCCGTGATAGCCATCACGGCCGTGACCCAAAACCACCAAAAGTCAGAGCACATCACGGCCCAGCCGTGAAATTCTTCACGGCCATTACAGAGGGCTCGCGTCGCGAGCAACATTCTCGCCCCGCGAGAGACCGGATTTTGCAAAGCAATCAGAGGCAGAGACCGTCACGGCCTGGCCGTGATGGCCATCACGGCCGTGACGCGCTTTACTTGGACCTGAAGAAACCGAAATAGATCAGATTTTGAGTTGGTTTGGGACTCTAACTTCCCCATTTCTATAAATATGGACCAAGGCATCAGAGACACAATGAGAATCAACACATTAGGGGCTACTACTCTAGGCTTAGATCTCTCTTCTCCTCTCTTCTCTTTTCTGATTTTTATTATGTTGTCAACCCAGCTTGTCATCTCCATGGCAAGACTGGAGTAGTAGCATAGTTTCTAGGGATTAGGGCTCTGCCCAAGGTTTGTAAATGATGTTAATTTGATGTTGAAACCATTGTTGATTTCATAATTGTTTTAGATCTGATTTCTAGTGTGTTAATCACTCATAAATTTCGGCAACCGTTTATTTACGTGACATAGACGTTCTAAGGAGGAACCTAACGGTGAACTTAGGATCTCTAGGGTGATTCACTCGTAAAGCCCGGCAGCCACTGGTTTGTGAGATGTGAATGATCCAAGGAGGAACCTAGCGGTGAACTTAGGTTATTTGCATGACCGAGACATTCCAAGGAGGAACCTAGCGGTGAACTTGGGTGTCGGACCTATAGAAGTCAGACTTGGGACTGAAATCACGAGAGTTAGAAGCCGTCCCTCGAGGAGCAACGAGTTGTCACGGAACGCAAAGGGTCCAATCTGGGATCGACTACCACGAGAGTAGGGGTCGGGTCAATTGGGCACGGCTTTTGTAACCCGAGAGGGAGCTTAAGCTATTAGAGGATAAACTCGCCTTCAAGGCAATTTCGGTAATCAACAAAGGTAAATCAGTTAGCAACATAAACAACCTCAAAGGTAACCCAAATCCCTAGGAATCCGTTTTAGATAAAAACCCCATAAACAATTGTTTTCTGTTTTAATTGTTCTCTGCTCATCTATCTTTCAATTCAAAAAACCAATTTCAAAACCCTCTTTAAAACTGTCCAGATATAATCGATTAGAATTTAATTGCGATTCGGGAACACAGTCTCTGTGGGTTCGATATCTTTTATTACTTGACGGCAGTCCGGTACACTTGCCGGATTCGCACGAGCGTCGTCGCACGTCGACCGACGCGACACATCAGTGCTCAAGAAAAGCATTGACACTATAGCTGCACAAATTAAATCTAACATTGGACGATCCCACAAGGACTTTGGACCTCGTATGTGTCAAACATACGGTTTTAAATACAATACAACTTATAAACCTCACTGAATTACATCAACAACAACCTAGTGCCTCAAGCTTCCATTGTAGCCTTGACTCACACTTTTTGACACATTTCATCTTTAAAATAATCAATTTAAGCTAGGCACTTCTAATTCACCGATACTTTTCCACCCAAACCAAATCTCCCGAACAACATATATCCTCGGTTAAATCAATTAAGCATAGTACTAAAAACCAGGTAGATCATGCACAACACAATATCAGAAAATATTCAAAAACCAAAAATAATATGTCACATGCAGTGGAATACCTCAAACAATGTATCGCAATAAATTCAACAACATAAAATCAGACATCATCAAATACTTTAAAATCAACCTAATGTCGATAAACCTACAATCCCCAATTCACCATTGGTTTTACAGAAAAGGTTTCCAATGTGATTTTGGTCTTGTCGATTACTCGACTACTAGTAGGGTTTAGGTCGCCCTACACAATTATTATATAATATACTACTTATCGATTCCGACGGTAGATTGGTTCTTCCCCCACCTGGGTTATCACCGGAATTCCGAAGTCATCGATCCTCGTTATCATACCACAGCTTAATAGTTTCACCTTAAACCAAACAACATAATCAACAAACTAATCAACAACTCACCCTTAATCCTAGAATAGCTAGGTTCGGCCAAGTAAAACAAATGAGGGTTAGGGTTCTTTTCTTAACCAAAGTTTCTGGATACTAATTATTTAGGTCCTAGGATTTTCAAATCAACTAAATCTCTTAGATAAATGATCTTAGAATATTAGAGAGCATGAATCAAGCATTAGATTTCACAAATTGAACAAAAAAATTTGAACCATTTCATGTTAGGTTTTCGACCCAAATTGTAAAATTAAGCTAGGGATTTTTGTTGAACTAAATCTATTGGATTTAGATCATAGAAGTATTAGAGGACTTAAATCAATTACTAACTTTCAACAAGAGAAACAAAACAGTAAACCCATTTTCCTAGAGGGTTTCGTCCAAACATAGTTTTTAGTTAAGGAAAATGTTTTTGATTACATACTCTTGGATAATGAAAGTATGGATCATAACTAGATCATAGAAATTAGTTTCACATTGTTATGATTTTTCTACAGTTTTCTAGAATTATTCAAAGTTCTAGATCTAGAAATGGAAAACTATGAAATATGAAGAACAAAAGCTTAAACAATAGAGGAGATGATCATGTTACCTCAAGTTAGGTAAGTAGAAGAAGGAGATTCCTGATCTTGGCAAGTTTCTTCAATGGAAACTCTTAAAGCTTTTGAAGATGATAATGGAGTTTGTGAAGAAGAAGAATGAAAAAGATGAACAGAGAAATGGGGAGAGGGCTGCGGCTGCGGTTTGGGGGTTTTAATAGGGTGGATCTTAGGCTTTGTTTGGTTCCTTAGAGTCCAATTAATGGGTTTTGTGAATATTAAATAATATAATACTTAATTATAGTTAATAATTAACCTAAGGTTACTTTGTTAACTATGGTTAATAAACATATGGCTCACATTTAGTGAAGGGTGTGGCTGATTCTTGGCCACAAGAACTAACCTTGGTTCCTTAACCATGGTTGAAATTTAACTCAATGTCTTTTAGGTGAAGCTTAGGGGTATTTTGGTCATTTCACCTAAATTTACATTTAATGCTTTATAATTACTTGGTGAGTCGTGGTGGTGACTCACCTCATGACTCAGCTCCTCCAGTGTTTGGTTTTGTCTTTGCACCTCCATTCTCGACTCCATCGGTTTCCCGATTAGGGTTTTACTCCCGAATAGAAGCATAATATTTCGTTTTCGGTTCAAAATTTTCAAAACAACCAAACTCATTGGAAATATGATGTAAACATAAACCATTTCGTTCACAAGTCAAAATTAGGTTTTCTGATCTTTAAAATCTTACTGTCAGTGAAAATACCAACGGTTTTTCGTTCGAACTTTCACCAAAATTCGTCCGAATAAACATAACAAATTTCAAATTTCAGTTTCGGGTCAAATTAGGGTTTTCTGCCGGTATCAAATTATACTGTCAGTAAAAACACATACCGATTTCCATCTGAGTTTTAAACCCAAAATTTCACCGTAACCTAGGGTCTTTTACTAAGCCCTATGAACATTACCTTACCTCTAACACTATATTCACGTATTATGATCAACTGGGGAAGCATCCCTTAATTATCATTATTATCATTAACGTATTTTAACATCTTAACATCATTGTTGGCATTAACATCCTCAACAATCAACACTCATAAAGAGTACAACACAAACAACAGTCAATAGCATCATACTCATCATAATCATGACATCACAACATTAACATATTCATAACAGACAACATCAATTAACAGTAAGAACATTAATACCAATATTATCATCACAACAGATAATCATCAAACAACAATTAATCATAAAAACATATAAACATGTTAAGAAGGAAAGGGTCATGGGTAAACCTTCATCTTACGCTACGCCCAAGCCTACATACTCATACTATTTCTTCTCCTTATACCTGGTATGAAGATTCCCAAAACGATAACGTTGACAAACTAGACAAGTTCCCTCGAGCGGCTCGACGAGTTCTCCAAGCATTGGCCAAACAAGAAGAGGATAACCAATTAGTCTCTGGATCTAATAATAGAAAAGAGACTAAGAGAGAGAGAAGACAAAGTTACCTTAAAAAACACTATCACGCTACTTCTCTCCCACAACTAGAGCAAGAACACCAAGAACTTCAAGGGGAAGGAAGGGAAGAGGTTTCTGTCGAACTAGGATTGTCCAACGTACCAAAAAAGAGGGTTTGGGGTGCAACCCTCATGGAACTACTCTATTTATAGACTCAGACCAGAGCACGGCCTTGTTCCCTGTTGAGCACGACTGTGCTTAATTCCTAAGCATGGGGCTCTCCAATATTGCACTATAAGACCATCCAATGATCTAATTGGCCAAAACACATCCAATATTACTTATAGATAATTCACTTAGATTTCCAACGCCACAAAGATCACTTCGATCGGACATCTAGAACTCAAGATATGACAAAAATAGTGAAACATGTTACTTGGACTGTAAAAGGATCGAACATTTCTAAGGCTAAAATTCCCCAAACATGAGCTTAGGCATCAAAGACAAACATAACAAGCATATACAAATATATATATAACATATATGAAATCACTAAGCTTATTTACGAAAAACGGGGTGTTACAATTCCACCCTTTTATAAAAATTTCGTCCTTGAAATTTCTATCACCTCAACTGGTTAACTTTCACCAATTAAGCTCGTACCTTGGGTTGAGTCCTTAGACTCGGAGACTCCAGCTCCACTAAGAGAGTAGACCCTCCCAGTGGCCTTTATCCGATTGACTTAAGGCTTCTGCAAACATTCTGTGGCTCTGACTTCTCTTATTCGCAGTCCAGAAGGAAGTGGCCATACTTGCCACACTTGAAATAGAAGATTTCAGGCTCCTTGCATTGATGTGTATAGTGACCTTCTCCACATTTACCACACTTGAAAGACCTAGAGGAATCCCAATCTTTAGGCTTACCTGCTCAGAATCACTGCTCCTTTCCACTCCTCTTGAAGTCCCGACCGATCGGAGCCAGACGCTGTCTTTCTTCGTCCTTCTGATCATCATCCTTACTGCTCTGTACATCCAAACTTTTACGGCTTGCGATCCTGGACTTATTATAATCTTCGAAGATCCCGCACTTGTTCGCCAAAGTGGAAAAGAATCGGATCTCCTGGTAGCTGATAGCCTGCTTGAATTCTGGACACAGACCGGCCTCAAACTTTACGCCCTTGGAGCGGTCGTCCGGCACATACTAGAACAACACATAGTAACGGGCGAGCTCCTCAAACTTAGTCGCATACTCTCCTGCTGACATGTTGCCATGGTTTAGCGTCAGAAACTCCATCTCCTTTTTGTCCTTGATGTTCGTCCGAAAGTACTTCTCGAGAAACCTGTCCTTAAATACCGTCCATGTGATCATAGTACCTTCGACCTGGATGCGCTGACGATAGTTTTCCCACCAATGTTTAGCCTCCTCTGTCGGCATAAAGGTACCAAAGATGACCTTCTTCTGTTCGATGCATCCTATAGCCCGAAAGATCTTCTCAGTCTCCCTCAGCCACAACAAAGCTCCCTTCGGGTCGTAAGCTCCCTTAAAAGATGGCGGGTTATTTCGCTGAAACTGGTCCAATCCCTGAAACTCTGCTGGTCCATCATTGTTATGGTTCTGGTTCTGGCCTATGGTGTTGGCAAGCAGTGCCAAAGCATTGGTGATCACTTGGTCGTTCCTACCTCTTACTGCCATTGGTTCCCGCATTTACCCGAGACAATAGTTAAACACAGGGAACCAAGCAGGAAGGTCTAACGGTTCTTAACACTAGAGCATCATTATCTATAGCAAGTATAGATAATTCAAACAAAACACACAGAATACTCACAACAGACTCAAACCACGTCCGGACAGGGTCGAACAGCTCTGATACCACTAAATGTGACACCTACTACCCTGCATGCATTCCAAAGAGATAACACATATATAAAAGAGAGAGAACACATGGAAATATATATAATTATCAAAACCGGGCAGAGACTGCAGCATTGTAACATAACGCGGAAATAACCAAAACATGTTTATAAAGAAAACATAACATAAAACAAAACCATAAACGAACCCAACCTCGATGTCACACTACAGAGCTGGTATAACCAATCCAATAAAACAACTCAGATACAACTGGAAACAACTAAACAACTACTAAAAATGGGAAATCCTATCTACGAGTCACGGCTCCTCAGAGTTACTCCTCAACTGGATGCACATCGACCTCTGCTTAAATGATACGTGCCTCAAACAAGAAACATAGAGATATGGAGTAAGAAACATATATATATGAATATAACGGCAAGGAAGCAGTTAGCAAGATGAGCATACATCAAACAAACATGTTATATCAAACAGCAATATCATAACAATCATCATCATATAACGTGTATGCTATACAATGCAGTTATGCTCCACTCCTCTACTATGCACTTGGATATAAACTAACTCTGGATACCAACTTTGGGGTTACATTTCCACATTGGCATAGCACCAATGCCAAGGAAATCCACCAAACCATGGGTGGACCCCAGGACAGCCCACACATCTTATTCTCGGATGCGCCACCACGATGTATACATGATTCCCTTTTAGACGAATCCCGCGGACGGACAGATCATCTTACTCTCGGACAACCTCCCCTACGTTGCACAACCTCCAATCAACATCTCCGACGCATGAATGCATGGCAAACAACACACAACCACAACCACCACCTCCGCTTGGACCCATAGGCTACCCAAGTTTTATCACCATCAACACCACAACCACTAGGCTATCGAGGATTATCGTTTAACGTTCATCATTAAGTCTTTTAAGCATTAACAACACTAGCCATTAAGCACCAGAGCTCAACACCTTGACCATCAAGTATCAAGACCCCCTTGGAGCGAACACTAGGCTACCAAGGTACAACATCTTATCACTTGGAGTGAATACTACGCTACCAAGGTAGAACATCTTATCACTTGTCTTTGGTCTTCATGTTCCGTTGGTATCTTATTAAGTCTTTAAGTGTTTGGGGTGAAAACCCTTATTTCAACATTCTAGTTTCTGTTATGATTGGGCGTGCTCACCCTCAGCATGGGCGTGCTGGACTTGCAGGCAAGCACGGTCGTGCTGCCTACTGAGCACGGGAGTGCTTAAATGCGCGTCCTTCTCTGGGTTTCAAACTGGAGCACGAGCGTGCTCCTTGATAAGCACGCCCATACTCAATGGAGCGTGACCGTAATGATCTGGGCAAAAAGGGTCAGAAACCCTTTCCCAAATCCTTGGGACAGTTCACAGATTCAACCTATTGGCTTTTACTAACCCATTAATCATCAACTTCATTAATCTTAACTGTTTTTCATTAATATTCATGTCTTATCATCATGGGGAATTAATCCTTAACCATAGCTTCGTTATTAATGTTCCTAGAACACTCATTAATCAATCCTAGGATCTTTAACTAAGCCCTATGAACAGAACCTTACCTCTCACACTATATTCATGTATTATGAACAACTGGAGAAACATCCCTTAATTACCATTATTATCATTAACGTATTTTAACGTCTTAACATCATTGTTGGCATTAACATCCTCAACAATCAACACTCATAAAGAGTACAACACAAACAACAGTCAATACCATCATACTCATCATAATCATGGCATCACAACATTAACATTCATAACAGACAACATCAATTAGTAGTAAGAACATTAATACCAATATTATCATCACAACAGATAATCATCAAATAACAATTAATCATAAAAACATAAAAACATGTTAACTAGGAAAGGGTTATGGGTAACCTTTCGTCTTACGCTACCCCCAAGCCAACATACTCATACTATTTCTTCTCCCCATGCCTGGTATGAAGATTCACAAAATGATAACGTTGATAAACTAGACACGTTCCCTCGAGCGGCTCGACGAGTTCCCCAAGCCTTGGCCAAACAAGAATAGGATAACCAATTAGTCTCTAGATCTAATAATATAAAAGAGACTAAGAGAGAGGGAAGTCAATGTTACCTTAAACGACACTATCGGGCTACTTCTCTCCCACAACTAGAGCAAGAACACCAATAACTTCAAGGGGTCCATGGGGAGGTAAGGGAAGAGGTTTATGTCGCACTAGGATTGCCCAAAGTGCCAAAAAATGAGTGTTTGGGTCGCAACCCTCATGGAACTACTCTATTTATAGACTCTAAGACCTGAGCACGGCCTTGCCCCCTATTGAGCACGACCGTGATCAATTTCTGAGCACGGGACGCTCAAAGATTGCACTGTGAGACCATCTAAACGATCGAATTGGCCAAAACAGGGTGTTACACACATGAACTTAGGCATAAAAAACAAATATAACAAGCATATAAAAACATATATATAACATATATGAAATCACTAAGCTTATTTACGAATAACGGGGTGTAACACACAAGATGGGTAGAAAGTACCAACATTCATTGGGGAGGCAAAATTACATAGTATATTTTTATGTGTGTAGGGAACTCCAAACCCTACTAGTGGTTGCCTAACCAACAACACCTAAACTCTCTTGGTAACTACTTGGTAGTACAAATGGGGTTTTGGCATTGTAGGTTTAGTAACATTAGGAATGTAACCCTAGGTTAGTTTGATGATGATGAATGGGGTCATTGTGATTGCATGCTACTGTGCTAGTTGTATGATTGTGTACTTGCATGTTGTTGATGATGATGATTATTGTTATGATATGTTTTATGATGGTATTATTAATGATGCATAAATAATGTGATGGTTGGTCTGATAATATTTGTTGTGAGAGTTAGGGTTAGCACCGTGGTAATGCCCTGAGAAAGGAAATGGTTATGTGGATGTTTTGGGCATCGTGATGATTATGTGGATACCTTGGGCATCGTGTGAGTGAGGTTTTGGTAACCCGTATGAAGTTACAGATGTTAACCTAGTGATAGTTGTGCATTGAATAAGATCCCAAAGTGAGGGGCTGTATGATTGGAAGTCATACTAGTTTAGTTGTACCTGAGTGCAGGTACAGGAACGGAAGAGACGGTCTGTGAGACCTTGGGTATGTAACCGTGCTTGGAGTTTCATAGTGGCCAGTAGTTGATGCCTATTGTGTTGTGTACTGCACTGTAGCCTTGTTATCCCGAATGGACCTTAAGTCTTCCATGTTCCAAGTGGACATTCTGAGGCGACCAAGATAGCTATTGGAGTTGGACTAATAAGGGAAGCACTCTTATTGGTAACAACGAGCGGAAGGGTTGCCTGGACAAACTAACTGACATTCTCTGTGTTGTTGAAAGCTCTTGAGAGAGAATGTACTGAAGTTGGACTCTTGAGAGAAATCGACCAATATGCATGGGATATGAGTTCCCGTTGTAGAGGTGTTGATCTGAGAGAAAGTTTCTTAAGGATGATTGTGTTGGTGTGACTCGTAATATGGTTGATAGGTTTGTGTATATGAATAATATGCTTTCACTTATTCCCTTCCCCCTTTTTATGACGCGTATTTGTGCTTATCTCCCTTGTATGCTTTTTTCCGCTATACTTGTGCTTGTGATCATCTGAGTCGGAGGGACAGATGACCATCGATGTCATGGGATCATCGCCCGAGACATTATCCGGTGGCGCAGCCACCCAGAATCCCTGTCTTGGGTGAGGTGATCTACCACAACCCAGACGACTGGCAGGTGGACCATTCCTAGTTCTTCATTGTTTATGTTGGTCATGTCAGTCTTTTCATCAGATATGGGGAGGACCCATGCTCCAGCTCATTGGACCATTTCGGATAGCCTAGAGGCTACCTACTAAAGAGATATGGTTTCCGTTGAGACAGAGAGTTCCCTGAAAACATGTGGAACAACGTGCACAACTCTCTGGCGACGAGCAGATGCGGATTTGTCTACCGGGGAGCCAGGTGTAGGATGATGCAGTTTAGAGAAATGTGAGCAGGAGACAGATTGTCCCATCAGATAGCGAGGATTCTTTCTGGAGCCCAGAGTGTACCGACGCCGCTATGGAGGGGGAAAGGGTAGTTCCAGACATCCACATACTGATGATGTGGCATCAGCCGGTGGGTCAGAATAGGTTGTGTTTTGGTGAGCTTTTATCTTGTTTTTTTTTGGAAAGACAAGTCGAGTGATGCTAGGAGGTTCTATGTTGGTGTTGTTTTGTTGGGTGTATCTTTTCTGTTACCAGTCTGTATTATTTCTTTGTGGTGATGATAGTGGCTGTGTTTGGCCTATTGTACAGTTTGTGGGCAGATGATTGTATATATATGTACAGTTATGTTTCCCCTATAATTGCGCATGTTACAAAGTTTTGAAATTTTCTATATCATTATACTTAGCTTCTGCATGTTAATGAGCATTAACAATAATAAAACGGTTAAGGCTTAACTACTTATGTTTCATCAAATATGACACTTGCAAGGGTTTTGCATTTGGCCCTAAGATATCCACATAATATGACTTGATCCACGAGATAGAGGATGTTGGCCCATAGATATCCAAATTGTGAATATATGCCTTGAACAGGTTAGTTGTTTTGATGATAAACAAAAGAAAAAGTCTAGGAGGACTAAAGTGCAAAAAGCGGAAGATTATAAAGCAAGCAAGTATAAGGGGTAAAATTGGAATTTTATTATTTGTATTGTTTGTTTTATAATTATATGTAAATGGTAACTAGAGTTCTCAACTTAGTATTGGTCCCACACACACATGTAACACCCTGTTTTTCGTATGCTTCTTTATCAGTAAATACATGCTTTAATGTGTTTATTTTTTATAAAATCCAGAGGATGATTTTATTTAAAATAAAATCATTTTCTTGTGTTGTTTTACCGTATGAAGTCACGGTAAAATTTTTGGTCGAAAATTCAGACGAAAACCGGTCTGGGTTCTCACTGCCAGTACAAGTTTACTGAGCTAGAGACCAAATTTTAATTCGTGAACGAGACGTTTAGTGTTTTTATGATGTTTTGTGTAGGTTTGGAATTTTTTGAAAAATCTTGTTCGGGGCCAAATCTTAGGGATTTCCCCGGCGAAATCGTCACGAAATACAATCGGGGAAGTCATCTGATACGCAATGAAGCAGAGCATCAAGAAGATGAAGTAACATGAAGTGACTTGATGTGAAGGTTATGACACACTTCAAAAGGTGAATCATGACTTGTTTTCAAAAATCTCACTTTTTCATCTTTCTCTCTCCAATCACATCACATCACCTTAACTCTTTATCCTCTCTACAAGCAACCCACCTTCCTTCTTCTCTTCTTTCTTCCTCTCCCAAAACCGTGACCCTCTCCTCTCACTCTCTATAAATACTCTTCATTCCACACTTCATCACTTTCCTCCATTTCTCACATTTACACTTTACTACATTTCTTCTTCTTCTTCTTCTCTCTTACAAATTGTACATTTTTATCAAGCTTTTCTCTTAGAATTCTTCATCAAAGTTGTTCATCTTGTTAAGGGTAATACTTCTATGTAGTTCTTTTTCAAAGTTTCATCTTTTATTTCAAAGTTTTCTTCATATGTCCTTTATGTGGTTTTAACTTCTAAAACCTCTCAAAAATGGTAGAAAACTCCTTTTGATTTGAAACCACTTTCTATATTCTTGTATTTACTCATACTATCACATACTAAAAGGTTGTGTAAAACAAAGTTTCCTAACCCCTTCTTCCTAAGGAGGCTGAAACCATGTATATGGTTTAGGTGAATCTTGTTTCAACTTTTACATGTATGAGTTTGTATTTGAGTTTCATTTCCAAGATGATGATGGACCAAGGCTCCCTTATGTTCAAGGATGCTATGTCTAAGTGATTGGAAAGTTTAAAGATTTTTACCCTATTTTTATGTAAAGACCAAAACCATTGAGTTATAAGGCAATGGTGTTTAAGTTTTGTTTTCAAAAATGATCATGGATTAAGACTCCATGATATAGAAGGATGCTAAGTGCAAGAGATTGGAAAGTTTGAAGATTTCTAACCCCTATATCTTGAAAAGGCCGAAACCTTAAATGGTTATGGAAAAGATGTTGTGTTTTGTATTCCAAAGTGATCATGGACTAAAAAGCTCCTTATGTTAAAGGATGCTATGTCTAAGTAATTGGAAAGTTTAAAATATTTTCTTGCTTTATTTCCCTATGATGGCCGAATGTAACATTTGACCTAGGATGTGTTATTTTATTTTGTTTTCCAAGATGATTATGGGTTAAAGCTCCTTCATGTTTAAGGATGCTATGTCCAAAAGATTGGATGATTTAAATATCTCTAACCTCACAAACTTGTTAAGGCCGAACCTAAGAGTTCATGGTCTAAGACATTTGATTTTTCCATTTTCCGAAATGATCATGGTTTCAAGCTCCTTACTATGTATGGATGCTAACCTAAAGAGATTGGAAAGTTTAGAAATTCCTATCCTATTTACCTATGCTTGGCCGAAACCCTAAGCCAATTACTTAGTGGGATTTTTAATTCAACTTTGTTAAAATATTGTTGTTTATGAACTTCTAGGACTTAAGGATCATAAATCCAAGAGTCGCATAAATTTTGGAAACCCCTAATCCTAGTTTATTGTATGAACCGAACCTATACCTCGTGGTTAGTGTTCTCGAGTTGATTTTTTTTTACTCATGATTTTATGTTGGTAACCTTAGACTTCCATCACAGGAGAAGCGAGGACGTTCGTGAACCTTCTTTTCAAATCCAAAACTCTTAACTCCAACGTGAGGTAAGAGGGGATTTCCTAAAGATATTCAATAATTGTATGCATGTGTGTATTGATGAGTGTGATTTCATCTCATATTTGTTCATCATATTGCATGCATTTTTATATAGTTTAGTCATTTTTAATTTGATTTTGGTTAGTTTTTACCTTGGAACGGGTAAGGCGGTTTTGTGGTGTTGTTGTGCAGGAATTAAGGATTAAATGCTCAGGATTAACCATGATGGAGCTTGCATTAAGTTGGGGCTTGAAAAGTGAAGAAAATGAGCCAAACAGAGCCCATCACGGCCGTGATCGAGTAGAGCTTAAAATAAAGAATGGAAAAGTCAGAACTGGTCACGGCCAGCCCATGATGCCCATCACGGTAGGCCGTGATCAATTCTGGTGTATAGGAGCTGGCCTGTCACGGCCGTGAGTTCCATCACGGCTAGGCCGTGATACATTCTGGTCTTCAGGGTCCTTCTCATCATGCCCGTGATGGATATCACGTCTGGGCCGTGATCCTTTCTGATCTTCTCTGGTTAGCTAATCACGGCCATGACCACCGTCACGTCCTGGGCGTGATGACTTCAGACTTTATTTGTCCTTGCCTTTTTGCTCTTCCTTCCTTCATAACCTAAAAATACTTGGCAAAGCCATCAATTAGTGATCTTTCTTTTCTTATCTTCTAAAATTATTCAAAAACAAAATTCAAAAACAAATGGAAAAAGGAAAGAAAACTTGGGTTGCCTCCCAAGAAGCGCTTATTTAAGGTCTTAAGCTTGACCATACTTCTTTCAATCAACCGGGGTCGGTTGGGCCTAGAAGTGCAAGAACCCTTCTCTTCCATGGAAGTCCTTCAAAGAGCCGATTTTGTCCATATGGCCAATTGCGCTTTCGCTTTGCTCTTTTCACTCTGAGTTTCATGGCCTTACTCCCTCCCAACGGAAGTTTTGTTTCCACATGATGAGCAACTCCAACCTCATCACCATTTGGTGCATCATTTGTCTTGCAAATCTTCGGAGTAGCTTCTATGTTGAGTTCTTCCTTCACCTCTAGAGACATTATATCGATCCTGCACACGACTCTCAAAAGGAGGGTTGTTATATGAGTTAGTCAAATCAAAATCTACCCTACCTTCCTCTACATTTAAAGAGAGCTTGCCATTTTTTATGTCTATTATCGCTCCAGCTGTGGCCAAGAATGGCCTTCCAAGAATGATAGGGAATTTAGAATTCCCGTTCATATCCAATACCATGAAATCGGTAGGAATGAAAAATTTTCCTACCTTTACGGGGACATTCTCTAGTATTCCTAGAGGAGTTTTAGTTGAGTCATCCGCAAATTGTAAAGAGAATTGGGATGGACTCAATTCCTTGGTTCCTAACCTCTCAAAGATAGTAAGCGGCATCAAGCTCGCACTAGCCCCTAAGTCACATAAGGCTTGGTCTATTTTCACTTCTCCGATTGAGCAAGCAATAGAGAAACCACCTGGATCCTTTAGTTTAGAAGGCATATTAGTTTTTATCATGGCATTATGCTCCTGAATTAATCTCTTAGTTTCTATTTCTACTTGCTTTTTCTTGACCAACCTTTGTGGGAAAGGTATTAGGGGTTGGTACGGTGGTGGAGGGACATACTTTGGCTCTATCTCTTCATCTTCGCTCATGTCCTCCTCACATTCCACATCCTTTTCAACCACCCCAAGCTTATTATCCCTCAAGTATATGGCATTACAATGTTCATTGGGATTAACTTCGGGTTGTCCCGGAAACGTACCCTTAGGTCTAGAATATGTACTAGCTTGTTGGGCAATATGAGTTTCTAACATCTTATTATGGATGGATAAGTTATCTACCTTAGATGCTAACTCTTTTATTGTCTCATTGACTGCCCTACCTTGTTGCTTAAACTTTTCATTTTGTTTTGTTTGAGTTTCAACAAAATTTTCCAAGAGAGACTCAAGTTTAGACTTTTTTACATGAGGATACCCCGATGCGGGTTTCATATTACCTTGGCCTTCCTGGAATTCGTGGTTCAGGGTGTTGTTGTAGTTCCCGTACTAAAGGTAAGGGATGTTCTTCCTTCCTTGGTTGTAAGGATTTGGGGGAGCGTAGTTTGGTAACTTCGGGTTCGTGTCATAGAAGTTGTGACAAGAGTTCACTTGTTCCCCCGAAGCACCGGATCCATGAGCAATACCATGTTGGCACTCCATTATGTCATGTCCCTGCATTCCACAAATCTCACAAACAATATTAGTAGCACCTATTGAACTCACATTAGCCTTTTCAAGCTTATCAAAGCGTTTATTCAGTGAGTCAATTTTAGACATAATAAGATCGGTGCTATTCATTTCAAACTTACCCCCCGAAAGCTTTTTCGGGTTATTACCTCTTTTCGAACCCCATTGGAGGTAGTTGTTGGCCACGTTTTCAATGATGTTGAATGCCTCAGTCAGAGGCCTATTCATAAAGGCTCCACCAGCTGTGGAGTCAAGTGACACCTTCGAAGAGTAATCCAATCAGTTGTAGAAGGTGTGCACTAACAACCACCTCTTGAGTCCATGATGTGGACAAGACTCTAGCAATCCCTTGTAGCGATCCCAAGCTTCGGATAAGCATTCTCCGTCCTTTTGGAAGAAGCCGGTGATCTGAGTTCGTAGGTATGCTGTCTTGGATGGAGGGAAGAATTTCTCCAAGAATGCCTGCTCCAGTTGGTCCCAAGTCGACAACGTGTTAGCGGGCACTTGCTTTAGCCAAGCTTTTGCCTTTCCAGTCAGAGAGGAGGGGAATAACCTCAAGCATATAGCATCGACCGGGGCACCATGAATCCTAATTGCATCGATGAACTCCAAGAATGTCTCCACATGATCAGTCGGGTCCTCTGAGGGCAATCCTCCGAATTGATGTTGCCTAATCATGCTAATTAGCATAGGCGGTATAGTGTAGTTCTCCGCCTCGATCTCTGGTCTAGCAATCCCAGTTCGCAAACCACTCGCATTTAGGGCTGCGTAGTCCTTCAATGGTTTGGTATCCGGTAGATTCGCCATGAGTGGAATGGGAATCAATCTCTGCCTCTCTCTTTGTAGTCTTCTACGTCTATGAAAGGTCCTTTCGATTTCGGTGTCAACCTCAGTAAGTTTTCCAAGACTTAGGGATCTTTGCATAAAAGAGGAAAACATAGAGAGATAGATACTCTAGAAAGGAAAAGTGATAAATGAGATTTTTTTTTTATTTTTTTGGTTTTTTTAACAAAAAACAATTAAAAAAAGAAAAAAAAAGTCCAGAAAAATCAATTTAAAAATTAAATTGAGATTCGAGAAAGCCCGACAACGGCGCCAAAAACTTGATGTGCTAGATTCCTCCGACAAGTATACCGGATTCGTCGCCAAGTAATAAAAATATCGATCCCACAGGGACCATGATATCAAACCATAACTAATTATTAAATCGATAATACTGGACTGTATAAAAAGGATTTTGAAAAGGTTTTGATTTTTTGAAATAAGAATCAAGTAACAATCAAATTTAATATCGTAATTAAACAAAACAGGAAAGCAATTCAAATTGGGGGTTTTCAAATTCAAAAGGGATTCCCAGGAATTGGGTTACCAACAAGATTGTTTATGTGACTAAATTGACTACCCCTTGTTAATTATCTAAATTGCTTTGAAGGCGAATTTAACCTAAATAAGTTAATTCTCCCTCTCGGGTTACAAAAACCGTGTCCAATTAAACCAACCCCTACTCTCATGGTAGTTGAATTTAGATCTAACCCTTTAAGCCTTGTGACAATTCGTTAATCCTTGAAGGACCGCTTCTAACTCTCATGATTTAAGTCCTAAGTCTGATTCTATAGATCCGATACCTAAGTTCACCGCTAGGTTCCTCCTTAGAATATCTACGACACGCAAATAAGTGGCCACCAAATTTATGAGTAATTAAAACAATAGAAATCAGATCTAAAGAAAAATCGAAAATAACAAAGGTAAAACATCAATTCATAACATAAATCAGATCTTGGGCATAGCCCCAATCCCTAGAAATAAAGCTACTACTCAAGCATTGCCATGGTGATGACAAGCTTGGTTAACAAAAACATGAAATAAAACCTAAAAGAGGAGGAGAAGAAGAAGAAGAAGAGATCCTAAAAATTTGCCTAAGTGTAGCAGCCCCCCCCAAAAAGCCTCCTTGAGTCTTTGCCTGATTGCCATATTTATAGATTAGGGAAATTTGAATCCCAATCAAACACAAATTAAGATCAAATCAGTTTCTTCAGATCCAAATATTGCGCGTCACGGCCGTGATGTCCATCACGGCCAGGTTGTGACGGATTCTGCCTTGGGCGTTGCTTCACTGATTAGTTTGTCACGGCCGTGACCACCATCACGGCTAGGCCGTGATCAGTTATGCCTGTGAGGGTCTGGTTCAGCTGACATGTCACGGCCGTGATGGGTATCACGGGCTGGCCGTGACCGGTTCTAACTTTTCCATTCTTTCTTTTAAGCTCTACTCGATCACGGCCGTGATGGTCATCACGGCTAGGCCGTGACGGGCTCTGTTTGGCTCATTTTCTTCACTTTTCAAGCCCCAAATTCATGCAAGCTCCATCATGGTTAATCCTGAGCATTTAATCCTTAATTCCTGCACAACAACACCACAAAACCACCTTACCCATTCCAAGGTAAAAACTAACCAAAATCAAATTAAATATGCCTAAGCTACATGAAAATGCATGCAAAATGTCAACGAAATATGAGGTGAAATCACACTCATCATGTATGTGTTTAATTGGATATTTATATGTTGATTGAGCTTACTTGGTTATCTAATGTACTTGAACTGTTATGCTATTATCTGATGTTGAACTGTGCTTGTTCTAAATGTTATAATGCATATCTGTGATGAACTGCTTTCAACTGTGATATTAGCATTGAACTAAGAATATATACTAATGTTGATTGAAAGTTTGCTAAGCCAGACTTGTGTTTGTGCTCAACTGTTATAAGGATTAAAAACCTTAATAAGCTTCAAACATGAAAGGATTGGTGTTCTTTCCCAAAAGCTCATTAACTTAAAGAACTTGTTTTAAAAGTTGAAACGGTTTTGGTGAACTATTGTTATACAAGAGAAAAGTGCTTTTCGAACTATGTTTATTCAAGTGAAAACTTTCAAGATTATTTGGCAATATCCTATTGGGGATTTTCAAAGATGCTTTATAAAAGATTTTCAAAGAAAATGTTTTCTCCTAAATGTTTTAGAAACTTTCCGATAGCCTGGATAGGTTACCGAGGATTCGGTTTTGAATTTGATTTTCACTGAACGAAAAGTAAGTACTTAAGAAAGAGAATCTAGTACGCGAGACGTCGCCTCTAGTATTCATTTATACGCACGTGATCTTGGATCGGTGTTAATTCATCCTATTCATGATGTTCTGGATTGAGAGTCCATTTCTCGAAATCAAGGATAGTGCGTTCTGATTTCGTTGTTGTGGGCTATTATCCTTATCATGTTAAGTTCAAAACATGAATAAGAGCATAAGTGATTTATATGACCACAACCCTTGACTGCGGCACCGGTCTCGGGCGTTGTGATTGAACATTCGGACTGTGTGTCCTATGTTTGAGTTTTCAAGTGATGGGGAAATGATGATTAAGTTGTTAGCTTTGAGCTGCGACAGTGAAAAAGAATGAACACAAAGAAAACCTTTTGAATAAAATATTTTCTCATGTCCATTTCCCCATGTAGACATGCTTTCTTACATATAAGATACAAGGTGGTATCTGGGAGTCAGTCCATGTGACCGGTTCAGAAGCACATGTGACGTTGCTCGTCCTGAGTCCTTAAATGCAAGAGGGTATGGAGGCAAATGCCCGGTGGGCTAGAGATTGACCAACTCTAATTCTTCTCTAGTGGAAAACGGTATTGATATCTCATGAGATTAAGTTAGAGCCTGATATTGAAGTGCCATGCATATTTTCAAAGATTGACTGTGCGGGTTTGAGATCCTTTGATATAACATTGTTATGTTATGTATATGCATGATTTAACTGCTTAAATGATTATGTGATGTATGTATCATGTATATGGTTGTTGTGGGATATATCTTATGACGGTATCTCACTCTTGCACATATGTATGTTATGTTTTTTTCTTCTTGTATTGGGTATGCGCGTGCTTTTAGATAGATCTAAACGTTCCCTTGGAACAGTCGAGCTCGAGGAACGAAGTGTTTGATCATGCAGGGACGGCAGGGAACTGGACTATACATGAGGGTGCGACGACCGCGACGTATCGAGGACTAGTCACGACTACCGAGACGAATGCTAATGGAGTGCCCGTACGAAGAATTCATGCCATCGAGACAAGGACTGTGGTGCTTCCACCTCCATGGTACTACCTTCATATGCTACAAGTCACCTGTCTCCTTCATGAGCATTTTGATCCAGTTGAACCGCTTGCGGAGAATCCAGTGGAGGAGGATCCCGAGGAAGAACCTCTTGAGCTGATAGAGGTCGAGGACGAGGGGGAGGAGGAGCCAGAGTACCATCCGCAGGATCCCGGAGATGACGACGTCCCTATCGACGATGGCGGTGACGTTATCGATCCGGCATCTGATATCTCGTCTGGGGGTAGCATCTGTGGTCACTCTGCATGCAGGAGGCATTGGTAGATCGTTCGTCTGCTTTTGGAGTTGTCCCGATAGTCCCTAGGCTTTTAGAGCCATCTTTTGAGTCTTGTACCCAGTTCCCTATCCCCGGTTTGATGTTTCTTTTTTACCTATTTCTTCAGTAGCTGTTTTAGTGTATGTTGGCCAGTTCGACAAGACCTATTTTGTAATCAAACCTAATATCCCAAGTGGGACAATTATATTTATATGTATGATGTTTATTTTAATGTTCAGAGTGTTCATCACCTTTTCTTAACTTCTTTTAACTAAAAAAAAATTGAGTGCCTTTTTTCAGTAACCCTATATAAAAGGTTATTTTTCCGAAAGTGACCAGCGTTTTAAATAAGTTTCTTTTCCGTAATGGGTAACCATGTGATGCCGGATTTTAGGGTGTCACAACACACATATTTAACGTGCGCCTAAATGTTTAACGTGTGTTGAAATGATTTTGACATGTGTTTTAAATGGATTAAAACTAACAATTAGTTAACCCTAATGTGAAATCATTTTCCTTAATTGTAAATTTTTTCAAATTCAAGTTTACACGTACCACAATCGATTATGGTAATCCTATAATCGATTATGAGTTGAAATTAAATGGTTTTAATTAGTGTTAATGGGTTATTATGACATTAAAGTCGTTGGATTTAAATTTTGAATTAGTATAATCGATTATGATTGTGGTATAATCGATTATGTCCTCTCTAACTTCTCTTGGACTTTAAACAGAAACCTCGTAATCGATTATGTAATCGATTATGGCTTTTTATACAAAAGTCAGTGGACTCGTGATCGATTAGTATAATCGATTACAGCTTTTCTGTCAAACGCACGCATCCTGAAATTAACTTAAATAATCGATTATGGTCAGACAATAATCGATTATGGATCGACAGAAATGAATCTTAAAAGGCTTGACCTAATTTCTTTTTGAACCATCACCTATTTCCTATAAATTGAAGAATTGTAAAGTTTCACAATTCTCTGCTATCATACTCTGTGCTTAAACTCTGATCAATTTCGTTTATACTATTTTATATTGAGCTATCACTTGACCATACTACTTTGAGAGTTCTATACACCATATATGTGTCATTGTAATTGAGCTTCAAGTTGTGTTTCATATCTGCACTTTTGAGTGCTTTCGACTTGTAATCTTTTTAAAAGTTTTTCTAAGTGAGTGTGATCTCACGAAACTATTTTTGAGAATCTTGCACAAGGGATAGTACTTCATATGATTTGTGTTAAGGGTGCTCTAATTTGTAAAGGTTCTAGTTTAGCCTATTTTAAAAATTAGAGTTGATTAGAAACCCGTGTTCGTATTGCTTTGGGGAATGGACGTAGGTCACGTGGGTAGTTGTTTGGCCGAACTAGGATACATCGTCGTGTCATCTTCTTCCCTTATCTCTTTACTTTTTCACAACATTTTTAAATTTCTTATGCTTTATTTCGTAACGCTTTACTTTTAATCTATTGCTTCACAAAGCGAGTTTTAAATTTACTTTAAATCGCAAAATGTTTCCACAAATCAATTCACACATAATTTACCCCCCTCTTGTGTTTGAGGTCACTTGTCAATACAAATAACACGTCTTATGAAGAGATATTATTGGATTTTGGCCCTGAGATATCCACATATTAAGACTCGATCCACGAAGAGTTACATGACCTAATTGCTATATATCGACAGAATGTTTGACAACATTAATCTCCTTGGAGAAAAGTTAAGTCTAGTCCGATCATGTATTTGAAAGGTAATCTTTTCTGAAAAAATGTTTATATTTTGAATATATATATATACATATATATATCCACTTAATGCTATGTGGTGCCAATCGAAGTTTGGTTATTGAAGGTTTAATGACGATAGGCTTAATACCCTAGGTTAGAAGAACATTGCTTCTAGTTGTGTGATATGACTGCTATACATGCTGGTTGATGTTTGATGTGTTATCTGTGAATATCTGAGCTAGTGTATAATGATAAGTAAGAACGCATGTTCTATGAATTGATGTTTGTTTGTGTTAGTTTAGGCCTATATATGTTATTATATGCTTAATATGTTTGATCTTTATGTGTATGAGTATGTTAGAGGTAGTTTAACCTTTGGGAGGGTCATAATAGTGAATTTTGGTCTGATAGAATTCGACCGATGGAATTGGGTTCGCGAGGTGAGACAGAGTAGAAAAGTCACGTTTTGAGTTTCTACATAATATGCATGGCCTAAAGTTTGTGCGCCCCCGGGTTATCGAGTCTGACATACTAGGCTTCGATTTTATCCCAGTCGCGTCCTAATACATTTTTAACCTCTTAATCATGACATAAACCCTAATTTCATACAATCAAAGGCTCAGAAAACTACCTCTCTTCATCTCTTAGGTTTTCCCTTGGTTTCTCTCATGAGTTCTTGAAGGGAAATTGCTCTCGTTCATCATTCTTCATCATTTTTGGTCGGAAGGACACCACTATAGATACATGTCTCTTTTAGTGTCGATATTATCCTTTGGTTTCTAACTTTTGGACCTCAAACAAGGTAAAATTTCATTCATGAAGTGTAATACAGACTGATACAGAAGATTGAAAGGGTTTAAAATCCTATAAAAAGTTACATAGAAAGGGTTTAAAATCCTATAAAAAGTTAAATTGAAAGGGTTTAAAATCCTAAACATTAAAGCTACATCCCATCAGAGAGTTTTATGAAATATGCCAAAGGGAAAACTATACTCCGAAGGGTTCACTCGATCTGTTTTAGCAATGGTCTTGGAACAGTCACTTGCATCCTTTAAGACCTTAGAAAATTGGGGGGCATGAGAGAGCTCAAGAGAGGCAAAAACAGGTGCACTAGATCTGTTTCAAGCAAAGGCAGTGGTTCTAGAGACTTCCATGACGGTCACTTGCTGCCAAAGCCAAGGTTTTGGAACTGTGACACCCGAGCACCTGATTTGCCCTCCAGCAGCTGATTCTCCGGAAGGATGATAAGGTGAGCAACTCACATTGCGTGATTTACACAAGCTTATCGCCCATGTTACATGATTTACACAACCTCAGAAGTTGTTTGACCATTAAGACAAATATCTTTGAGTCTAGGAATAGGAAGAAAGAGTGATGTAGTTAATCTCCATGGCAGAGCCATATTGTGAAGCCGAAAATTAAAAGGATGGAAGGAAGCTATTTATAGGAGTAGGGGATGGAGTTACTAAGCTATTCTGATTTTCTTGAAAACTTATCTATAAACTTAATGCTCATTAAGAGGATTAAGTTACAAGGTGCATGGGTAGGTAGCATAGTAGTCAAAGGAATGAATGTTTTTGCAGATATCTATACACTTTTAACGTCAGTTGTTTAAAAAAACTGACGTTAAAAGTGTTTTTAAAATAAAAAATATTTATTGTTAACATCAGTTTTTTATACAACTGACGTTAAAAGTGTGATTTTTACTTCAGTTAAATAAATAGCTGACGTAAATAATCCTATTTATTATAAACGTGCAGAATGAATATTGGAAATAATGTAATTAAAATACGGGAACTTGGCAGTCATAAATTAAGTTGACGTTAAAAATGAGGTGGTGGCAGTTTGTAAATATTAAATCACTATTTGCGTCAGTTCTATAAATAACTGACGTAAATAATTGTGAAACTCATTTCATTGGTTGTCATATCCCTGTTGTCCCTCTTAACGCAGATCACTCCATATAGTGCAGTTTATTTCTAAACCTTTTTTTAAACAAGTTTATTTTTAATTTTTATTAATTAGCTTGAATTAATAAACAAATTCTTGTGCAAATTAAAATAAATAAACACTTAACATAAAACAAGTTATATGTATAATCAAATCGTATCTCATTGAAGCGATTTATAAGTTAAAATTACATGATTAAAAGATAAAAAATTTCTGCAACATAGCCCTAAAATATAAAAAAGTTTCTGCTTCAACATCATTTTCTTCTCAGTCCTGTCATCGGAAACTCCAATGGATGCATCACCCCCCTCACTTGAATTCCATGATGCAAAGTAAATCCTCAGTCACTAGCAGCGAAAGCAAAGTGAAATGGATCTTTGCATCTTTATTCTTCACTGGAATTCCTTGATGCATCGTCTTGAATCCACAGTCACTTGCTTCCAAAGCAAAGTGAAAGGGATGACGGGGATGAAATAAAGTGAGAGAATCACATTACGTGATTCACCCAACCTTACCATCCATGTTATGTGATTTACACAACCTCAGAAGTTGTTTGACCATTAAGACAAAGATCTTTGAGTCTAGGCATAGGAAGAAAGAGTGATGAAGTTAATCTCCATGGCAGAGCCATATTGTGAAGCAGAAAAAATTAAAAGGATGGAAGGAAGCTATTTATAGGAGCAGGGGATGAAGTTACTAAGCTATTCTGATTTTCTTGAAAACTTATCTAAAAACTTAATGCTCATTAAGAGGATTAGGTTACAAGGTGAATGGGTAAGTAGCACAGTAGTCAAAGGAATGAATGTTTTTGCAGAAACTAATAAACTTTTAACGTCCGTTGTGTAATACAACTGATGTAAGAAGTGTGAGTGTTTTTAACGTCAGTTTCTTAAGACAACTGACGTTAAATATATGACCTTTAATGTCAGTTTTTACTAACAACTGACGTAAAATATATGACCTTTAGGTTATAAGGTGAATGGGTAGGTAGCACAGTAGTCAAAGGAATGAATGTTTTTGCAGAAACTAATAAACTTTTAACGTCCATTGTGTAATACAACTGACGTAAGAAGTGTGAGTGTTTTTTAACGTCAGTTTCTTAAGACAACTGACGTTAAATATATGACCTTTAACGTCAGTTTTTACTAACAACTGACGTAAAATGTTGTTTTATTTTGATTATAACGTTTACACCCGCACGCCTTCTGCACTTCTCTGTACGTCTCTTTTCTCTTTTCCCTTTTCCTCACGCTCAACCCTCACTCTCAACCCTCACTCTCAACCCTCACTCTGCCCTAATCGTGAGCTCATCTCCACCACAACCACCGCGAGGGCTTCTTCGCCACCACCGTGAGGTACACTCTTAACCCCTAACTCTGTCTTTCCCGCTCATTCTTTGCAATAACTTGACATCTCCCTTTCCCCTTCCCGCGCACTAACTCTCCTTGTCCCTCTGCTCTCAGTAACCACATCGAACTTTGGCCACCACTCGAGCTTCCCCCCACCACCACGCGAGTGCCTATTTCTGGTGAGTCTTTAGGGCACATTTTTTTTATTTTTGGTTTTGAGTATATGTTGAAATTGTAGTCTCAGTAGTTGAAACTTGAAACTGTGAGTTTGAGTTGTTTGGAATGTCTCTATTTTTGGTTTTGAGTGTATGTTGAAACTGTAGTCTCAGTAGTTGAAACTTGAAACCGTGAGTTTGAGATGTTTGGAATGTCTCTATTTTTGGGTTTGAGTGCATGTTGCTCTGCTGGTTGATCTGTCACGGCCGTGATTCTCATCACGGCTAGGCCGTGATCAGTTCTGCATGTGAGGTTATGGTTCAGTTGACACGTTACGGTCGTGATGGACATCACTGCCAGGCCGTGACCAATGCTTGGCAATCTTCAAAAACTATAGTTTTCAATCTCCCGTATTGTCCTTATATTGGATAGATGTTTTGTATATCTACAGGACCTATCTAGTTATTTTTATTTATACTTCTGTATTTATTTTGAGTTATAACCTATGTTAATACATATATATTGTTTCTAAACAGGCATACATATGGATCAGTCGGATAGCCCACATGCACGGGAGGACACTGTGGGGGCTTCGCAGGACCCGATCACACCTATGCCTGATTCTAGTGTAAGTTTACATGTTATATACTATCTTTAGTCCTTCTTTTTAATGTAAGTTTATAGTGTTACAACCCTCTATTTTATCATTTTTTGTCCATACAGACATCACAGGCTCATAGGAAACGGGGTAGAGGAGCCACCTCGTTGAAGAAACTAGAGAAGGACAGGCAAAGCGGACAGAAGCTTGAGGTGTCCTTCGATGCTAATCTAAATGCCCAGGGACCCCGTGCTAAATAATTTAATAAGTGGGTGTTTCTACAAGCGAAGCAGCAAGTAAGCATCAACTACAACCACCGGAATGACGTTCCACAGAACGTGAAGGATCAGATTTGGGAGGCTATCGCGGTATTTTACCTTTACATTCGTTTGATTTACATTATTAGATAATTATCCGAGTTATAATCCATCCAGTTGTTATGTATTTAATGTGTAGGTAGCTTGGACTGTGCCAAATGATGAGGATCATCATCATAAATGTATGAAAATGGCATCAAAGCGTTGGAATGGGTTCAAGCATGATCTTACCAGGTACTATGTATCTGGGAAGAAGCGGCTTGATAAAATGTTCTCGGATTATCCCTAGATTGATCAGGATACTTGGGATATGTTTGCCAGGAGTCGACAGGATGGAGAATTTCAGGTTGGTTGATTAAGTTAATTTTGTACGCTTATTATAGATCATTTAACTGTATTTAATTATGTGTTTTTGTTTGAATAGGCTAAGGCAAATAAGGGTCGGCAGAATCAGGCGAAGAACGTCCACCGCCACACCATGTCTCAGGGTGGGTACCAGACTCGGATCGAGCAGATGATGGCGGATAGGCTGAGGGCGAAGCAGGAAGAGCACTCTGCTAGGATTGAAAGAGGAGAGGTGCCCGAGGGCACACCATCAAGTCCTCCGTCGGACATCGACCGCGAGGATGTCTGGTTAGCCGGCCGCATGACAAAGATGAGATCTTTTAAAGTTGATGCCACTCGCGAAGTGATAGATAAGATTGTAAGTAAATAATTAACTTGATTTCAATTGATATTTGTAAAGATATTTGCAACACTTTTCACTTGCACATTTTTTCATTTTTTTCATTATAGATGGATCTTAAATCACAATCCTCCCAGGGCTCATTCGTCCCTTCTGGACGGCGGGACGTCTTAATGACTGCTCTAGGCAAGAAAGACCATCGTGGTCGG
Source organism: Sophora flavescens (assembly GCA_030762895.1). Taxonomy (NCBI): domain Eukaryota; kingdom Viridiplantae; phylum Streptophyta; class Magnoliopsida; order Fabales; family Fabaceae; genus Sophora; species Sophora flavescens. Next base: position 158,571,951 of record CM061063.1, on the reverse strand, counting down.
GTTCTCGGTGTTCCTGGGAACGTGACCATCAAAGAATATTATGGCAAGTCTGCTTCACGAAAGCGGGTGGTCAATGAAGCATCAATTTTGGCTGACATTTCTCAGCACCTCATGTCCAACCCAGCTATTACAACACATCTGATGCAAAGCTTAATATCCAACCCGGAATTCAAGCAGGCGCTTGCCATAGAGCTTTCCTCCGACGGTACATCCCAGGACACCGCAGGGCATGACAACCCTTCACATGTGAGCACAAAAGAGAGTTTTAGTAGGGCACATGTGGAGGACGATGAGTTGGCAGCTAGGGAGCGGGAGTTCGAAGTCCAACACCATGAGCATGAGTTGGAAATGAAAAGGTGTGAGCTTGAGTTGGACTCCAAACGACGTGAGCTCGAAATGTTAACAAAGGTATGTATTCATTATTAATGTCCAAATTAGTCAAATAATTACTTGTGTTTTTTTTAATTATGAACAACTTATCTATTTTATTTTTCCTAAACTGAAGGCCAAGTCGACGTCGGTGTCGCTGTCACCCATCACTCGTTTGTTCTCACTTGGTGAGGATTATGCGTTTGAGATTTTTGAATGTCCATTGGAGCACGATGGATGGGTGGCACGCCCAGATCAACGGAGGATATTTACCTTCTGTGGTGACGATCTCGGGAACGCTTGGAGAAAAAACGTATGGATGAACAACAATGTTTTCAGTCTCTGGTGCACGTAAGTTAATTTTAATTTTATAACTTATTTATTTTTGGTATTTTTCCATTTGATAATTTATTTTAATTTCAATATATATATTATGTAATTAACATCCACACCTTTTCATATCTTAGGTATCTCCATCGTCTTCAGCTTGATAAGGGCGTTGCATCGCTTCGACTTCTTAGATCCGTCAATCCTTCTGCCCGAATTCTTTGCTGGCGATGCATTGAGTAAATACTCAGGGAAGTTGTTGGGAGACAATCAGAAAGAATTATATCTGGCTCCCTACTGTATGAAAAGCCATTGGCAGTTGTTCGTACTTCACCCGTCTAGGCATACTGTCATATTCTATTGCTCTCTCCACCAACAACTGCCACAGGTGGTGTTGGAAGCTGTAAATAAGTAAGTAACTAATCTTAAATTTAATTTAAGTTTTAATATCAGTTGTTTTTAGTTTATTACACACATGATATAAGAATTTGTTAATTGATCGACATGATTATTTGTTTATGATAGCGCGCTGAAGGCGAGTAGCATAAGTTGCGCCAACGGGAGAAGTAGGACTTCTAAGGCTAAAGCAAATCCTGTATGGAACATCATCAAGGTTTGGTAGTTTATTTATCAAATAATTAATATTATAATTACTAATTTATATGTATATTCAACTGACATTGAAATTAATTTTGTTGGTAGTCTCGATTTCAAAATGACGGGTGGTCGTGTGGCTATTATGTGATGCTTCATATGCTGAACATAGTCTCCACATCTATTATGGATGGATGGAATAAGGTAATATTTAAACAACTTGTTAAATTATATATTATAGTTTTGAAGATGACTTGCATTGATGTTATTGTTATTATTTGAACGTGTGTAGGCATTTAACGACCAATTGCCTATTCAAGAAGATGAGTTAAGAGACTTGAGGATGCGCTTCGCTGAATTCTTCTTCAAGTATGCGGCTGAAAAAGGAATTGACAAGATACCTCCGCAATACTTAGATAAATAGTTTTTTTGTTAGACTTTAGAAACTAATTAATAACATGTATATATATATCCTTAGATTGGTAGTTTTGTTTTTTAGACATTGGAACTAAAATTTATTTATATATATACATGGGTTTTGGTTTTAAGTCCCCCATTGCTCCATTTTTCCTTTGAAATTCTGTAATGTGTGTGATATTCTGTGTTACTGGGATATTTACTGAATGCAGGGATAGCTGAGGGGAGTGATATTTTAAAACTGAATCTAAAAAAAAAATCTATTAACGTCAGTTGTATCAAACAACTGACGTTAATAGTATTTTATAAAATATACAGTACACTATTAACGTCAATTGTAATAAAAAACTGACGTTAAAATTAAACCTTTAATGTCAGTTCTTTATAACAACTGACGTTAGTTTTAACAAAATTTACGTCCGTTGTATTAAAGAACTGACGTTAATAGTTTTATGTATAACATCAGTTGTTTAAACAACTGACGTTAAAGAACTGACGTCAGTTGTGTTAAAGAACTGACGTTAATAGTTTTATATTTAACGTCAGTTCTCAACTGACGTTAAAATATTAACTATTAACGTCAGCTGTATTTACGTCAGTCGGTATTCTGACGTAAAAAACAATTTTAACTGACGTAAAAAACACTTATTGCACTAGTGAATGAATGAGTTGTAGTGAGAGGTGAGATTGATGAATATTGGTTTAGTTTGGAACACATAGGTATGATCCTTGAGAGATAGGGTAATTGGTATAGAGAGAACTTAGCAAATTCATAAGGTTCCATCTCTGTCACGACTCGCCTAGCGAATTCCAATTCGCTAGGCGAGACAGAGACTGTAACACCCTGTTTTTTAGCTACGATGTATTACTGGTAGCAAGATAATTATTTATATTTTTATCTGAGACCAAGAAAATGATTTTGGATAAAACAAAATAATATTCATACTCTACCTTATGGTAGAGGGTTAAGGTAAAATTTTGGGTTTAAAATTCAAACGGAAACTGGTCTGCTTTTTCACTGACAGTAAGATTTTACCGAGCAGAAAACATAATTTTGACTTGTGAACTAAAAGGTTTAGGTTTAAATCATATTTTCAACAATATTGGGGTTTTTTTGAAATTTTTCGCATAAAAATAAAATATTATGTTTTATTCGGGTGAATTCTTCAAAGGAAATGTGCGTAAAACCTAAATCGGGTAAACGACGGAGCCGGATACGGAGCTGAGGTGATGGAAGTGATTGATGTGACTAAAGGGACAAGTATTAAATGCGAGGGGACAAACATTAAATGCAAGTCATGATGACTTTGAAAATATCTAGATATTTTATAAGGTGAAAAGACTATTTTGCCCTTGGACTTTCTAGGCAATTCCAAGTTTGCCCCTAAGTGTTTTGGACCCCCCTCACTCCTTCACACTACACGTCTGCCCATCCCCCCACACTTAGCCAAATTTCCATTTTCATTCTAAGTTAGTTTTCTCACAAAAACACTAAGAACACTATTGTGGCTTTTGATAATTTCTTCAATTTCCTTCAAGTTCTTTATCAAATCTCTTCCTTCCAAGGTGAGGATTCTCTTCCTCATCCTCTTGGCTCCATTAATCATCCATAAATCTCCATTTTCATCAAGTTTTCTCAAATTTCAATTCCTAGATCTAGTTTTTCAAAAAATCAACAAAAATCATAGAAAAACATTTTAATGTGATAACAATTTTAATGAACTCTCTATGACTTCTATATTGATTATCCAAAATAATGAGAGCAAAGAAAATTTCCTCTTATTTCTTCTACTCATGGACAAACCCCTAGTCTTGTGGAGTAAATGAGTTTTGTTTCTTTTTTTGAAATATGACACCTAATTTAATCTCACTAATACCTCTAGTTGTCAAATCTAGAAGCTTGAGATCAAAATAAATTCCTAGCCCAAATTTCTCCTCTTGGCCGAATCTATGCATATATAGACAAATTAGATTTTGTTCAATTTTCTAAATTAGATGAGGCTGGTTATAAGCTATCTAGAGTTTCTAAAATCTAAATCCAAGAGCTTGAAACCAAAGAAATTTTCTAGCCTATTTTACTATGCTTGGCTGAAACCCTAACCCTAGAGGTTACATGATTTTGTTTCAAATTCTTGACTTGTAACACTTGATCTATGTTAATTAAGACTCTAATAACTAGTTTCAAAAGATAGAATTGAGAAAATAACCGTAGCCGTACTTTTGAGTCATGGCCGAACCTAACCCCATGTTGTCATAGTTGGATTTTGTTTGATTAACTTGTTTTTTTGTTGTTTGGTTGAAGGTTAACTGATAACGTGTGGTGTGGTATCGAGGAGTTTCATTTTCGTGTTTCCGGTGATAAGCTCAGGTGGGAGAAAGATTCATCCTGTCGTCTGAATGGATAAGTTGTACATATTATAATAATGGTGTAGGGCGACCTAAACCCTACTAGTGGTCGAGTAATCGACAAGACCAAAATCACATTGGCGACTATTCCGTAGTACCAATGATGATTTGGGGATTGTAGGTTTATCGTTGTTAGGATAATTTTAGAATATTTGAGAATGCCTGATTTTAATATTATTGAACTGTTTGTGATGCGCTGGTTGAGGTAGTATATTGTATGTGACGTATTATTTTGTAGTTTGAATATTTTATTATTATTTTATTGCCTATGAGTTGTTTGGTCTGATAACATGCTTAGTTGGCATTTATGCAATCATATGTGTTATTCGGGAGATATGTGTGTGGGTGAGAGAATGATTGTGACTTAAAGGTGCCTAGCCTAAATTGATTATTTTATAGATGAGATGTGACACAGAATGTGTGTTGAGATTATGGTGGAAGGTTGAGGCATTAGGTTGTAAGCGATGAGGGTCAGTGAGATTCATATATTTGCATTGTTGTTCAAATCCGTGTGTTGGGAACACACGAGGTCCGAAGTTCTCGTGGGACCATCCCAACTTAGATTTAGGTTGTCCGGCTATAATGTCAATGCTTTGCATGAGCATCCTAACGATAATGGGGGTGTGCACCGGATGAATTGTGCAACTATAGTGTCATTGCTTTGCATGAACACCCTAACGGTAATGGGGGTGTGCACTGGTTAATGGCGACGCGTGCTTGATTAGTCATCCTAGCTTGAAGAGCAGCTGTCCTTGGGGTAGGAGGTGAACTATCATCATGTTCTGCCATGATTTAAGTAGAAGAAATTCTAACTTTCCTCACCACACTCCCTCACTTGTACACACAATTGTTTTTCACTCTTTTTGGCTTTTTCCACACAAGATGTAATTTGTCACTCTTGCCTTTTTCCTCTCAATTGTCCTCCTTTAGGTCTTAGAAGAGTCAAACACAAAAATCATACAAAAATTCCAAAATGCAAGTAATAAAAATCACAAAACTTATAAAAAAAAAAACAAAAGGAAAGTCTATAAAGGAAAATGTTTGAGAATGATGAAACAAAATAGAAGGGAAATGTTTTCTAGAGCACAAAATGCCCAAGTAGAACTTTTTCTCTTCTCTTCTTCTCACTATTTCATGCACTTGCTTCACCAATTTTTTTTTGAAAATTGCGTAACCTTTTTTTTTTAACTTTGATGAGAAGAGAAATACTAATTGCAAACTTGAAGTTTTGGGGCAGCAACAAAAGAAAAATGAAAAATCCCTTCAAACAAAATCAAAGTGATAAATTTTTTTATTTTGGGTTTTGGAAGAAAAGAAAGAAAAAAGAAGAAAGATGAAGAACAAACACAAACTCAACCAAAGCCTAAGGTTTGATACCACTTGATGACATCCAAATGGTAAGGTTGCCTTGTTGAAGATCTTATGGTTGACTTTTATCAAGTGATTTTCATAAACTAGTTTTTAATCAAAATAAAGTGAAGAAAAGAAGAAAATGTATGGAGGTAGAAGATGATAATGGCGCCACAAACAAGGTTGTTTGATAAGCCTATGAAGTTCGCCACAAGAATCTTGGATTCTTGATAAGAACAAAAAAATGGCTCAACCAAGAACCAAGGCGAACAATATTCTCACAAATGGATTCAATCCAAAATTCAACATCCAAAGTTGCTTTATTTATGTTTATGTGTCCATGCATATAGGAAAGAGCCGAATACATTTGTCTTACACTTAGTCTTCCAAATGATTCCAAAACCCCCACTTAACTCACCTAATCATGACACTAAACACTCACTAATTCCCACTTAATTCAGCCACCATAAAATGAGTTAATTAGCCTAAAAACCCATCTTAATGTAGCCACCGACGCATTCAGCTCAGCCTCCAAACCATAATGTGGACCCCCCCCCCCCCCCCCCCGAATGACAATAAAACTCAAAACTCAAAAACTAATCTTAACTCAGCCAAAGCAAAGATGAAAGTTATGCCCCCCCGCCCCTTGACGACTCTCTCTTTCTTACTCATTATGTGGTGGTTACACTTGCTTCTCAAATTAAAAGCGTAACCCCCCATAATTTACACAATTTATTCACACAACTAAAGAGGAGTTTCTTACAGCATGCAAGCTAAAGATTCCATCCCCAAGTAACCTAAAACTCATGTAACATAGGGAAATAGTAGGCTTGATCCAATTATAACACTTAAAAAATTTGGACCCACTTACATAACCCATTACACTTATTGAATTTAAAAGAAAACAAGTTAAATGAACTTGTCTTCAAGTGCACGCCCCACATCACCATAATCATGGGTCTTCTAGTTGGATGAGATATGTCACCAACTTGGGCTCCATCCCATCCAATCTTGCATTTGGGCTTGCTTCCATTATAAGAGCCATCATTTGAATTAAGACTTGTTGGTCTGTCTTGGTTGTAATTCTTGTCATAGGCCCACCAAGTCCTCGTGTTGTTTCTTGAACCTTGCTCCTTATTGGTCTCATATCACATACAATAATAAAGATTGCAAGAAAGTAAAGAGAGTAGGGATAGAGAAAGTAACACAAGTTATTTACTGGTTCGACCCACATTCTGAGTGGCCTACGTCCAGCCCCAAGAATCCTCTTGGAGAAATTCACTATGACAAAGTTTGTACAAGAGATACCACACACCTTACAAAAGTCGCTCTCCCTTGTAGGATGCCTCACCACAAGTACCACACTCTCAAGAGATACCTCACTCTTGAAAACTTGTTGGATACCTCACCACCAACTCACTAAGGGATGGATCACCCTTACACCTTGTTGGATACCTCACTAACAATCACCACAAGAAATACCACACTCTTGCCAAAAAGGGATGCCTCGCCCTTACGTTGAAGGATACCTCACCAACAAAGATTTTTCTCCAATGGCCACTTTGATGGATACCCACCAACAAAGATTTACACCCCTCAAGAGATACCACACTCTTGAGAACCTTGGGATCCACACTCCCAATACAAAACTCAAAACAAATTGACTAGAAGAGAAAATCCTAGTACAAATACTTGTGCATCAAAGCTTGTAGCTTCTAGATAAGTTGTAACAAATGATGAATAGATGGCTTTCTATTTTGGCATTATAACAGTATATTTTTGCATATGATTTTGTTGCCAAAACTCTTAAACGCATACCCTTTATATAGACTTCAATTGGAGCCGAAAATCTGAAGTTTTGCTGAACTTTAGGGTGAGTATTCGAATACACTTACAGGGTATTCGAATACTCCCTATAATGGGTAGTATTCGAATACTAACAGGGGTATTCGAATACTCCCTTCAAAAATTTCCAAAATGCATGTGTAATGGCATACATGAGTTGGTATTTGAATACTCTTGAAGGAATTTCAAGTTTTCCTTAAAGTAGACCAATATACAACTATGTATGTGATTACTTATACCTTAAAAACATTTTCCAACAATTGACATTTTATTTTAGCTCTAATTGATTTCTATTTTTAGGTTTAGCATTATTATCTTCATAATTTTGTTAAGGCATCTAAATAAACTAAGTTACTTATGACTTACATCAAAACCCTAGAAAAGCCAACATAAAACATCAAAACGATTACAACATTTTCAATCAACATGATCATCATCAAAACACTTTTCATATCTTCATTCTTGAACATGGGTGGAGATACTCTTCATGGAAGCATACTTGAGACTTGAATCTCATCATCATCTACAATTTCCCCTTTTTTGATGATGACAACTCTTTTGATATGAAGACAACTCTGATCATTTGATGAAAATTGAATCTTACTTTGCTTTTGTATCTTAATTTACTTTGCTTCATCATGATTTTTGCTGAACTCCCCCTGAATATGTGAACACTCCTTCTGAGTAGATTTAGGGAGTCCTGCAAAATAAACACAAAATCACACCTTTTCTCCCCCTTTGGCATTATCAAAAAGCATATAATATGTGGAGAGAAAAGACACAATATTGACAAATATATATGTAATAGGTGTCATACATGCATAAACAAAATATATCAAATAGGTTCAAAGTATGCATGCTAACATCCATAATAACATAGGTGTGATAAAAAACAGAGTCTAGTGTATCAGAGTGAAGATGTCTACCAACAAAGGTATAGTAATACAATCATCTAGGAATATAGAAAACATGGGTCAAATAGTATCATCACACAAATCCATAGAAGTATCAGAGAAAAATACCAATTGCACTTTATATAAATTGGATCAATGACCTTTTAATCTAGAAACTCATTTCTCATCATTATCATCAAATTACCTCCATATTGCTCTGCATATATATTGCGCATCTAGCATAATCAAACATTAAATCATTGAGAAGAGGAACTAAAGAAATCAAATATCATCATTATCACTATCCTCTTCATCAATAAACTGGAAATGTAACCTTCATAGACTGAAATTTCAACATTAGGACCAGATTTTTGCATGGTATTCGAATACACCATGGGGTATTCAAATACTTCACAGAAAATAGGCAAAATTTTGAAGAGTATTCAAATACACTATGGTGGTATTCGAATATTACCTAGACAGACATCAAAAAACACATAGATTTCACATATATTCATGCACATTGCTCATCCAAAGATCAAATCACATTCTTATAAGATTAAAGATCAATATATACAATATATGAATCAAACAAACATGCATCCAAATAATCATTGAATATAAGATCAATCAATACATGTTTCATCTATGATCCCTAGTTCTCTTCTTATATATAAGAATTTTTCTCTAGGCAAAGGTTTGGTAAAGATATCGGCTAATTGTTTATTTGATTCTACAAAGTCTAGAACAATATCTCCTTTTTGAACATGATCTCTTAAAAAATGGTGCCTTATCTCAATATGTTTAGTCCAATAGTGTTGGATAGGATTCATGGATAGATTGATGGCACTTGTATTATCACATATAATTGGAACTTGGTCCAATTCTATTCCATAGTCTAACAATTATTGTTTCATCCAAAGAATTTGGGCACAACAACTACCAGCTGCAATGTATTTCGCTTTGGCGGTTGATAAAGCAACACTAACTTGATTTTTACTAAACCATGAAATTAAACAATTACCAAAAATATGACACGTGCCACTAGTACTCTTCCTATCAAGTTTGCATCCGGCAAAATCCGAATCCGAATATCCAACTAGACAACAACTTGATCCTTTAGGATACCAAAGTCCTACATTAGTTGTACCTAACAAATATTTCATTATTCTTTTGACGGAGTTAGGTGAGATTCTTTAGGACATGATTGATAATGGGCACACATGCATACACTACACATAATATCCGGTCTAGTAGCGGTAAGATAAAGTAGAGAGCAAATTATACCTATATACTTAGTTACATCTATCGGATTACCATGTTTATCTTTGTCAAGATAGGAGGATGTGCCCATAGGTGTGGAAGCTTCTTTTGCCTTGTCCATGCCTAATATTTTGAGTAGTTCTTTGCAATACGTGGCTTGGTTGATGAATGTTCCACTAGGAACTTGTTTGATTTGTAGCCCCAAGAAGAACTCCTTGCACACAGATTCATTAGTGGCTCCAAAAATAACGTCATCAACATATACTTGTACAATCAAAATATCATGATTTTTCTTTTTAATGAAAAGAGTAGTGTCAATCTTCCCTCTTTGAAAATCTTTTTGCAAAAGAAATTTGTTAAGTCTCTCATACCAAGCTCTTGGAGCTTGTTTCAAACCATAGAGAGCCTTTTTAAGTTTAAAAACAAAATTTGGTTTTTCAAAGTTTTTAGAACCGGGTGGTTGATATACATAAACTTCTTCTTGAATTAAGCCATTAAGAAAAACATTTTTGACATCCATTTGATATAGCTAAAAATCTATAAGACATGCAAAAGCAATAAGCAATCTAATAGCTTCTAACCTAGCAACGAATGCACAAGTTTCCTCATAGTTTATGCCTTCTTCTTGATTATAACCATTGGCTACTAATCTAGCTTTGTTTCTAAAAATTATACCATTCTCATCTAACTTGTTCCTAAAAATCCATTTAGTTCCAATTACTTGTTTATTACTAGGTTTAGGTACAAGTTCCCATACATCATTTCTTGTAAATTGATTTAACTCATCTTGCATAGCAATTACCCAATGTTCATCTATGATAGCCTCATCAATTGTCTTAGGTTCAACTTGAGACACAAAAGACATAAAATGACATACATTCCTAAGAGAAGAACGAGTAGTTACCCTTTTGGTGATGTCACATATCACCTTATCAATTGGATGGTATTTACTCATTCTCCACTCCTTAGGAAGTTCCTCATCTCTTTGCTGTTGATCTTGAGGCTCCAAACTTGATTATTGTTCATTGTCCTTTGCTTGCTCTTCTTGAGATTCCATTCTTGTATCTACAATATCATCATTATGCACTTTCCAAATTTCTTGGGGGTTAGTCTCATCAAATGATACATTAATAGATTCTTCTATAGTCTTGGCATCAAACTTTCCAAGATTGTCTTTTCCATTATTCAAAACATAGCATTTGCATCCAAAGACATGTAAATGTCATATATTTGGTTTTCTACCTTTATACAACTCATAAGGAGTTTTCAACAAGATAGGTCTAATAAGCACTCTATTAGACACAAAGCAAGCAGTGTTAACCGCATCCTCCCAAAAATAGTTAGGTAGACTAGATTCATATAACATGGTTCTTGCCAACTCCTCTAAGGACCTATTCTTCCTCTCAACAACTCCAATTTGTCGAGGGGGCCTTGGAGCCGAAACGTTATGTTCAATTCCATGTTTATCACAAAAACATTCAAATTCATGGTTTTCAAATTCCCCACTATGATCACTTCTAATGCATGCTATTTTCAAATCCTTTTCATTTTGAATCACTTTAGCAAGTTTCTTGAAAGCATGGAATGCATCACTTTTATGAACTAAAAACAATGTCCATGTAAATCTTGAGAAATCATCAAAAATCACTAAAGCATAATAATTTCCACCAAAAATCGTAATCCTTGAAGGACCAAACAAATCCCTATGAAGCAACTGCAAAGGTCTAGAAGTAGCAACATTCTTGGGTTTGAAACTAACTCTAGTTTGTTTACCCTTTTGGCATGCATCACATAAACCTTCTTTGTTAAATTTTATCTTAGGCAAACTAATCACTAAATCCTTAGAGATAAGTTTGTTAAGGTGATCCATGTGAATGTGTGCAATTCTTCTATGCCATAGCCATGCATCATCATCTTTACTAATCAAGCATTGTATGGAAGATGATATTTCTTTCAAATCATGCATATATATGTTATTGATTCTCTTGCCTATAAAGGTACTTGTTTATCTTGCATACTTTCAACTAAGCAACATTTTTCATCAAAAACAACTTTAAAGCCCTTATCACATAGTTGACTAATGCTTAACAAGTTATGATTAAGACCTTCAACCAATAGCACATTATCAATTGTGGTATTAGAATTCTTACCAACCTTACCCACTCCAAGAATTTTACCCTTGTTGTTATCTCCATATGTGACATGACCACTTTTCCTTGGAGATAGATGGGAAAACTAGGAGATGTCTCCGGTCATATGTTTAGAGCATCCACTATCCAAGTACCACTCCTTGCATAGTGTTTTCAAGCATACCTATACAAAAGAGATCAAATCTTAGGTACCCAATTTGGATTGGGTCCTTGTATGTTAATCTTGGATTTACTCCCTTTAGGGACCCACATCAAGTTATAATTCTCAACACCTTTTCTTTTGATATAACATTTTGAAATATGGTGTCCATGCTTGCCACAAAAAGAGCATTTGATAGTTGACTTCTTTTGTTTGCTTGATGGAACAAATTGAGTCTTGTTGGAGGCTTTAGCATCAAATGGATTGTATCCCAATCCGGCCTTAACAAAACTCATAGTTTGTTTACCAAGTAAGACATTAGGATTGTTAATTCCATTTGTGAACCTTGCAAGTAACTTTTTCAAATCAATGTTTTCACTTTCCAAATTCTTGCAATTTTCACAAGTGGTGCACCATTCTTTTTCTTTTCCTTTTGAAGAATTTTTACAATTTTTTTGCTTAGTCTCAATATCCAGCTTTTGATCCTCAACTTGCTTTTTCAAAACAAAATTTTCTTTTTCAAGTTGAGCCATCAAATTCTTTGTTTCAAAACAAGTTTGACTAAATCAAGAGACTCTTTATGCAATTATTCAAAAGCATCATGCAACTCATCATAAGTAAAAGAGAGAGAGAGTTCATCATCCGATACCTCATCTTCACTTTGATGTGAAGTCATTAAACATAGATTGGCCTCTTCACTTTGACTATCTTCATCACTTGAGGATGACATCTCATTCTTATCCCATACTATGTATGCTTTCTTACCCTTCTTGTCTTTCTTGCCCTTGTTCTCAGCTTTATCATTCTTCTTCTTGTAGTTGGGGCAATCATATTTCATGTGACCGGGCTTTCCACATTCATAGCAAGTTGGGTTGGAAGTACTCTCCTTTGTGAACTTCTTGTTGTTGAAGTTGCCTCTCTTGAAGTTGTCTATTATCTTAAGAAACTTTCCAAACTTCCTCACTAACAAGTTGATGTACTCCTCTGGGAATTCCTCATTTGAATCATCACTATCACTTAGATCTTCCTTTCTTGAAGATGCAACCAAGGCTATGCCTTTCTTCCTCTTGTCTTGATCTTCACTCTCCTTTAATCTTGATAGCTCAAGTTCATGCTCTTGAAGCTTGCCAAAGAGTGTAGCAAGTGACATTGTAGAAAGATTCATTAATTCAGCAATAGCCGTCACCTTGGGTTTCCAGACCTATTCAAACATCTTAGAACTTTTTTAATAAGATCCTCATTATCAAACACTTTACCAAGAGCACTAAGTTGGTTAACAATATATGGCAAACGTTTTTGCATATCACATATAGATTCACCATGCACCATTCTAAACAATTCATACTCATGGGTTAAAGTGTTCATCCTAGATCTCCTTACTTCACTTGTGCCCTCATGGGCTACTTCAAGTGTATCCCACATTTCCTTTCCAGAATTGCAAGTAGAGATTCTAAAGAACCCATCAATACTAACTCCCGTAGTAATGATGTTCTTAGCATTCTTATCTAATTGGACCTTCTTCTTATCATCATCGGTCCATAAAGATCTATGTTTATCTTTTTCCACTTCATTAACAACATGTTTAGGCATAAAAGGACCATTCAAAACCGCATCTCATATATCAACATCTATTGCCTCAATGAAAATTTTCATCCTTGCTTTCCAAAAAGGATAACATTCACCGTTAAGATAACTTTCCAGGATGCACTTAAAGAAAGATATTCAATTATATAAGCTAAGAGATAGTATCATACAACAATCATGCACTATATTAACATAAGCATAGAACATAAAGAATCATGCATACGATAATAAAGATTGCAAGAAAGTAAAGAGAGTATGGATAGAGAAAGTGACACAAGTATTTTACTGGTTCGGCCCACAACCTGAGTGGGCTACGTCCAGTCCCCAAGAATCCTCTTGGAGAAATTCACTATGACAAAGTTTGTACAAGAGATACCACACTCCTTACAAAAGTCACTCTCCCTTGTAGGATGCCTCACCCACAAGTACCACACTCTCAAGAGATACATCACTCTTGAAAACTTGTTGGATACCTCACCAACAACTCACTAAGGGATGCCTCACCCTTACACCTTGTTGGATACCTCACCAACAATCACCACAAGAAATACCACACTCTTGCAAAAAAGGGATGCCTCACCCTTACTTTGAAGGATACCTCACCAACAAAGATTTTTCTTCAATGGCCACTTTGATGGATACCTCACCCACAAATATTTACACCCCTCAAGAGATACGACACTATTGAGAACCTTGGGTTCCACACTACCAATACAAAACTCAGAAAACAAATTGAGTAGAGGTGAAAATCCAAGCACAAATATTTGTGCATCAAAGCTTGTAGCTTCTAGATCACTTGTAACAAATGATGGATAAATGGCTTTCTATTTTGGCATTACAACAATATATTTTTGAATATGATTTCATTGTCAAAACTTTTAAACACATACCCTTTATATCGACTACAATTGGAACTGAAAAACTTTAGTTTTTCTGAATTTTACGGTGAGTATTCGAATACACTTACTGGGTATTTGAATACTCCCTGTAACAGAACCCAACAAACTTAACAGAATGGGTAGTATTCGGATACTAATAAAACATTCAAAAATGCATGTGTAATGGCATACATGAGTTGGTATTTGAATACTATTGAAGGAATTTCGAGTTTTCCATAAAGTAGACCAATATTCAACTATGTATGTGATTACTTATACCTTAAAAACATTTTCCAACATTTGGCATTTGATTTTAGCTCTAATTGATTTCTATTTTAAGGTTTAGCATTATTATCTTCATAATTTTGTTAACCCATCTAAATAAACTAAGTTACTTATGACTTACATCAAAACCCTAGAAAAGCAAACATAAAACATCAAAACGATTACAACATTTTCAATCAACATGATCATCATCAAAACATTTTTCATATCTTCATTCTTGAACATGGGTGGAGATATTCTTCACAGAAGCATATTTGAGACTCGAATCTCATCATCATCTACAATACGGATGGGAGCTGATGATTTCATTTATTAGGATTATGGCTCGAGGTTGGGGACGTGGTACAATTGGTGGTGATGGATCACCCGAGAGAATTGCTGGAGGTAGTAATGGTGAAACAGACCATATCGGAGGTGGAGTAGAGTTAACTGAGACTCTCAAAAACATCAGGGATTTAGCTATAGCTATACTATAGCAGACACAGCAGAACACAGATATTCTCCAAATGACCAAAGAGCAGCAAGAACTGTAGAATCCGAGGAAAGCTGCTGAAGCCGAGGATGCAGGAATGAATACTTTCCTGAAGGGGAAGCCACCACAGTTTCGAATAGTTTATGACCCAGAAAAGGCATAGTGGTGGGTGCAAGAGATAGAGAAGATATTCAGTACCATGAGCTACAAAGAGGATAGGAAGGTGACTTATGCAGCCTTCATGCTGACAAGAGGAGCAAAGTCTTGGTTGAGAAGCAAGAGAAGATTACTAGAAGCAGAGGGCAGACTGATCAGTTGGCAGTTATTTTGTGACAGTTTCCTAGAGAAGTATTTCCCGTGACTAGTCCAAAGCTAGAAAGAGAGGGAGTTCATAAATATGAAACAGGTCAACATGACTATTGGTGATTCTGGGTCACACTTTGAGGCTCTGATTCAGTTTTCAGAGTTCTACCATCAATTTCCAAATGTGGGTTGACAGTGTGGATGGTTTGAAGAGGGACTGCGACATGAGCTACAGAAAGCAATAGTGTCTCTCGATATCCAGAGTTTTTTGGAGCTGGTTGAGAGATGCAGTGCCATTGAAAGCATAGATCAGAGGCAAGCTGCTGAATAGAGGCAACAGAGGAGTGGAGCCCCTATTCGATCAGGCTCTCAGAGGAGAATAGGTAATGGTTCTCAGTGGAGATGGGAACCATATACCAGACCAGTACAGACAGTTGCATCAACACTAGTTTCTACAACCAAGTGGTTGGAACAGGCCAGCAATAGCAAGGCTTTGTTTGTTTTATATGCGGAGGACCGCATCATATTAGAGATTGCATGGAGAGACCTAGTTGTTTCCACTGTGGGAAACCATGTCATATAGATCGAGATTGCAGACAGCGGGCTAGGCAGCAGCCGGTAGCTGCTGGTAGAGGAGCTGGAGGTTATAGAGGTGAAGCTGGGAGAGGAGTCCCAACAGCAGGACAACAGGTGGCTAGACCTCAAGCCACTGGAAGAGTGTTTACCGTGAGGGGAGCCGAATCCTCTCAATCTATGGATCTTATACAAGGTACGTGTTCGATATCAGGTAGACTATCATCAATATTGTTTGACTCAGGTTCTACACATTCTTTTATTTTGCATGAGTATGTAGATCATTTACAATTACTTGTTTCTAAATTAGCTTATACCCTTGCCATATCTACTCCGACTAGTGATTCTTTGACTACTATGTCTGTTTGTTTACAGTGTCCTATAGTTGTTGAGAATATGACATTTATTGTAGACCTTGTATGTTTGCCTATGCAACATATAGATGTTATCCTTGGCATGGATTGGCTTTCGGCTAACCATGTAATGCTAGATTGCTCTAGTAAGACCTTATCATTTCTTGAGTCTTCTAGTATAGTATTGCAAATGAAAGAGTATCCATGAGGAGTGCTGATTATCGGCAGTACGTGATGTTGTTCGCAGTGGAAGCTAAGGAGACTCGTAGTATAGATTTGATGCCTATTGTAAGAGAGTTTCCTGAAGTTTTCCCTCCTGACGTTCAAGGTTTGGCACCAGAGAGAGGTGGAATTCACCATAGATCTTGTACCGATGACAGGACCTATATCTATAGCGCCCTATCAGATGTCACCCATAGAGTTTGCGGAGTTAAAGAAACAATTGGATGACATGTTGGGGAAAGAGTTCATCAGACCGAGTGTTTCACCATGGGAAGCTCTGGTGTTGTTTGTTAAGAAAAAGGATGGAAGTGCTAGGTTGTGCACAGATTACAGATAGTTGAACAAGGTGACGATCAAGAACAAGTACCTGTTGCCTAGAATAGATGATCTGATGGATCAGTAGAAAGGAGACACAATGTTTTCTAAGTTTGATTTGAGGTCTGAATACCATCAGATTAGAGTAAGGAAGGAAGATATACTTAAAATAGCTTTTAGGACGAGGTACGGGCATTACGAGTATTTAGTTATGACTTTTGGTGTGACTAATGCTCCAGCAGTGTTCATGGATTACATGACCAGAATCTTCAGACCGTTCCTCGATAAGTTTGTTATTGTGTTCATCGACGATATCCTTATCTATTCCCATACGCAGGAAGATCATGAGGAACATTTGAGAGTAGTGTTGCAGGTTTTGAAAGATAGGCAGCTTTATGCTAAGGTTTCCAAGTGTGAGTTTTGGATGGAGGAAGTCCAGTTTCTTAGACATGTGATTAACAAGGAAGGTATAGCAGTAGCTCCATCTAGAGTTGAGGCAGTTCTTAAGTGGGAACGACCTAAGTCAGTAAGTGAGGTACGAAGTTTTCTAGGGTTAGCTGGATATTATCGGAGGTTTATAGAGGGTTTCTTGAAGATTGTGTTTCCTATGACGCAGTTGACGATGAAAGATACAGCTTTTGTATGGACAGACAAGTGTGAGCGGAGTTTTCAAAAGCTGAAGGACAGGTTGACTACATCACCTGTGTTGACTTTACCCGATCCTTTAGGACAGTTTGACGTATACTGTGATGCGTCATACCAAGGATTAGGTTGTGTTTTGATGCAAGAGGGAAGAGTTGTGGCTTATGCTTCCCGAAAATTGAGAACTCATGAGAGGAACTATCAGACTCATGATTTGGAATTGGCAGCTATAGCATTCCCATTAAAGATATGGCGACACTTTCAGTATGGAGCGAAGTTTAATGTTTACAGTGACCATAAAAGTCTAAAGTATCTGTTAGATAAAAAATAGTTGAATATGAGATAGCGAAGATGGATGGGGTTTATCAAGGATTATGAGTTTCATCTACTGTACCATCCTGGGAAGGCGAATGTTGTAGCGGATGCTTTGAGTAGGAAGTCATTGCATGTGTCCACAATGATGGTTAAAGAGCTGGAATTGCTGGAACATTCAGGGATCTGAACTTAGGGATGGAGTTGGTTGATGATAAATTTGTTTAAGTATGATCATTATTAGTAGTGATTTTATGAGAGATCTTAAGGATAAACAAGTTTAGGATCAATATCTGCAAGAGGTGAGTAGAGGTATAGATGATGGTAAGATTTCTAAGTTTAGCCGGGGAACAAATGGTGTGTTGAGGTTTAAAGATATGATTTGTGTGCCAGAGGAGTAGAACTTCAAAGATGATCTTGGAAGAAACATATAAGAGTAAGTTGAGTTTTCATCCTGGATCCTCGAAGATGTATCAGGATTTAAAGAAGATGTTTTGGTGGATGATGAGCCTCTGGTTGACTGGTTTTATAACTAATAAAGACCTTGGCTTTGTGCTTATTTTATACCATTTTTACCCAAATTAGACTTGATTGTTCCTAAGTAGTATTTTGAGTCTGTAAATTGTTTTTATGTTAATTTAGTTGTTTTAGAGTTGAATAATTATTTACTTTTATTTTCTATTTTCAGGTTAATAAAAAGTAATAAATCTGGAGCCACTCGCCCCGCGAATAATCTCTCGCCCCGCGAGTATTGCAACCATGAAAAAGTCAGAGACGATCACGGCTTGCCCGTGTTGAAGATCACAGTCGTGGCAATTCTGAAGTTGAAGAGTTCGCCCCGCGAGCATTCCTTCGCCTCGCGAGTCTTGGAAGATCAGAAGCCATCACGGTTTGGGCGTGTTGAATGCCACGGGCGTAACAGTTGGAAGCTGAAGAGTTCGCCTCGCGAAGGATGTGCTCGCCTCGCGAGAAGACAAAGAGTTGCAGACCTTTCATGTTATTCGCCTCGCGAGCAGTGCTTCGCCTCGCGAGTACTCTGACTCCAGAAACGTGTATATAAACAGTCTTAGGCAGAAATGAAGAGGGAGTCAGAATTAGCCAGTTTTGCCTAGTTTCTGAACTTGTTAGCTATTGTTTTCCTTTTAGTTTGTTGTCTTTCTTTTGTAATGGAGAATTAGTCTCCTAGATTAATCTACTGTAATTGGTGTCTGTTAACATTTGAGGTTCTGTATTTCATGATCATTTGCTTTTCTCTTTTCAATACCATGCTGTATGTTTCTGTTTGTTATTTCAGGAATATATAGTGTTGTATTGTTTCATTTCGGTGATGTTATGTTCCTATATATAATCGCGTTTGTTATTTCGCGTGTGTTCATTCATGTTCGTTTGTTCATGAGAGCTTAACCCCGTTTGTTATTTCGGGAATAGGAACATACATCTGTAGTAACGATTTTCGTTTGTTAATTGTTGCTACAACCGGGAGGGGATTAGTATCTGTTTAGGATTTGCATGAACCAATGATAGTGGGAAACCAAAAGCAGTAGGTTAATCGCTTTAGCTTATTTGGTAACTGCCCTATTTTCTTGCTTTGTTTTCTGTTTTGCTTCTTTAATTTAGTTTCCAATCTCAAAACCCCCAATTCTAACATTTTCTAACTTTTTCTGTTAATAATAACAACACCTAAAGAGTCCTTGAGAGACGATCCGAGTTGTCGCACACAGCGCGGTCAGTGGACGATGATGAAGAAAGAGGTAGCAGAGTATGTTTTATCTTGCCTGGTGTGTCAGAAGGCTAAGATTGAGCATCAAAAGATGGCAGGTTTATTGCAATCATTAGATATCCCAGACTAGAAATGGGATAACATAGCTATGGATTTTGTGGTTGGATTACCACGAACTCCGAAGAGACATGATGCGATTTGGGTTATCATTGATAGGTTGACGAAGTGTGCTCACTTCTTACCTATTGGTGAGAGTTATAGTTTGGAGAAATTGACCCAGATTTATATCAAAGAAGTTGTTAGGTTGCATGGCATGCCGTCAAGCATTGTCTTAGATCGAGATCCAATACTCACATCTAGATTTTGGAGACAGTTGCATAATGCTTTGGGGACAAAGTTGAGAATGAGTTCTGCTTATCATCCCCAGACCGATGGACAGTTAGAGAGTACGATTCATTCATTGGAAGATCTTTTGAGAGCTAGTGTGTTGGAGCACGCTAGCAGTTGGGATGAGTTTTTATCATTGATTGAATTTACTTATAATAATAGTTTTCATAGTTGTATTGGAATGGCACCATACGAGGCTTTGTGTGGCAGGAAGTGCAGGACCCCGTAATGTTTGTATGAGATTGGTGAAAACCAAGTTTTTGGTCCATATGTGGTGCAACAGACTACGAAACAAGTTAGGAAGATAAGGGAAAAGATGAAGGAAGCATAGGATAGGCAGAGTAGCTACAGTAACAAGATGAGGAGACCTTTAGAATTCCAGGAGGGTGATCACGTGTTTTTGAGAGTCTCTCCAAAGACCGGAATTGGCAGGGCTATCAAGTCAAGAAAACTTACTCCTAGATTCATTGGACTTTTCCAGATTCTTCGACAGATAGGTCCAATAGCTTACCATATTGCTTTTCCTCCTAACCTTGCTAACCTTCATGACGTCTTTCATATTTCTCATTTGAGGAAATATTATCTTGATTCTTCACATGTTCTTGAGTCTGAGTCTATACAACTGCGAGAGAATCTAGAGTATGAGGCTTTACCTGTTAGGATCACAGATAGACGGATTAAGGAGCTTCGCGGTAGACAGATTCCTTTGGTTAAGGTCATATGGGATGAGATGACAGGAGATGCTACGTGAGAGCGTGAGATGGATATGAAGCAGTAGTATCCACTTCTTTTCCAAGGTACGTAAATTCAAAGGACGGAATTTTGTTCTAAGTGGGGTAGTAATGTAACACCCTGCTTTTTAGCTGCACTGTATTACCGGTAGCAAGATAATAATTTATATTTTTATCCGAGACCAAGAAAATGATTTTGGATAAAACAAAATGATATTCATACTCTACCTTATGGTAGAGGGTTATGGTAAAAAATTTGGGTTGAAAATTCAGACGGAAACCGGTCTGCGTTTTCACTAACAATAAGATTTTACTAAGCAGAAAACCTAATTTTGACTCGTGAACCAAACTGTTTAGGTTTAAATCATATTTTCAACGATATTGGTTTTATTTTGAAAATTTTCTCGTAAAAAAATATATATTATATTTTATTCGGGAGAAATCTTCAAAGGAAACCCGCATAAAACCTAAATCGGGTAAACGACGGAGCCGGATACAGAGTTGAGGTGATTGGAGTGATTAATGTGACTGAGGGGACAAGCATTAAATGCGAGGGGACAAGCATTAAATTCAAGTCATGATGACTTTGAAAATATATGTTAAGTCATAATACGTCTGACTCGTCATGCGTCTAACTCACACTCCTGTGGCCCTTGTGTGTTTTGATGAACTCAAACATTAAGTAATTGATTTTACATTGAACCATGTGAACATTGCTAATGAGCTACTTGAGTTGTGTAGTTAAAGCTTTGTATCATAGCAGGACAAGTCAACAAAAGATTATGAAAGAATCAAATGGTTGCATACAAGCATCTGAAGTACAATGCGTCTGAAGTCTAACTAACTGAATCCTACGACTTACAGTCTCGTCATTCTCTGAAGAAGAACAAGTATCAAAGCAGTATTGAAGCAGTATCAAAGCAAAGCAAAGCAAAGCAAAGCAATTAATGTTTGTCATCTTCACTTAATGCAAAAGGAAAAGGACTTACTGGATCATGAGTAAACAAAAGAGTAGAATATACTCGTATGGAAGATTTCTCTTTATTACTTGACTGATTATGTTGAAGACCAGAGAAGAATGTTTACAACACTTAAACAACATGTCTGTGCAAGTTATCTATAGCATCCATTACAACTTACTGGAAGTAAAAGGACTTATTCATTCTTTATAAAAGAAAGGAAGAAAAGAAACATTTTGTTAATAGAATGATAACCTTCACCCAAGACAACAATTGAAGACTGAAACTTTGCACTATCATCTGAATAACCAAAAGCTTAAAGTCTATCTACAATATCTTCTGAAGAAAAGTTGAAAGAAGATTTGGATTAAGTTTACAAACCAAAATCTGATCAAGGAAAACTCAAATATGTGTCCGAATCCCTAACAAGGTCAGAATCATCATTTTGTCAGATCAATCTACCAAGACTCACGTGACAACCACTATCTCAACCTTAGACAAAGAAATGATCAAGACTAAGATTATGTGGTGTCTTCAAATCAGTCAGGAAAGCGCTCCAAGGAAAGAATAATTATCTCTCCTATGAAAAAGGAAATTTGAAATGAAATTTATTTAAACCTGAAATTAGTTTAAATTAATTATATTCCCTTGTCTTCAATCAAGATTAGAAAAGAAGAAAAGACAAAAGGTGAATACAGTAGAGCAAGGATTTCCTTATGAAAACAAAAGGAAAAGCTACTTTATCTGAGACTTTATAAGTGTTACAAAAATAAGAAAAGTACGATGCCCAAAGCAAGAAAAGTATATCTGCTATACTCAGATGTCAACAAGGAATCTCCAGCATCTTCAAAGCATTTATTATCAAGTCAGAACGACTCTTTCTCAAAGAACAAAGCTGATGACCTTCAAATGCATCTCAACGGATCTTTGTGATCAAGTATAAATAGAAGAAGTAGAAGACAAAGAAAATAGAGACAACATATACAAGTGATGTCATACAGTCAACCATAAAAATATTTTATCAACTGAAAAGCTATTTTACTCAAAGAAGAACTCATCTTATATATCGATAGCTGAAAGTTCTCATCACTCAGATATCTTCTTCACACTCTGAATATCATTTGAAGAAGAACTTATATGCAACTCACCAAGCTCCAAGTTCATATGCACTCTTTGTAGTGTTTTAAAGATTGGTTGACTTGCTTTGTAACCTTGAAGTTGTGCTTCAAAACTCTCTCAAACCTTCTGAGCCTGAAGAGGCTTGTTTCAAGAATACTTGTTAAGCCTAAAGAGGCTAAGTGTGCAAACAATACTTGTGGTTGATCCTGGAGAGGCTAGGTGTACAAATAATACTCGTCTGTAACCTTGATCAGTTATAATGTTTAAACTTGGTTAAGCCAATGACTGGATGTAGCCCAAGGTTGTGGGTGAACCAGGATAAATCTGAGTATACACTTTCCTTATCTTTTACTTTATTACTCAGTTTGTTTAACTGTTTTAAGTAACTAACTCGGGTGTGTTATGTAGTTGCAAATCAGTGGGTTATAAAAGGCGTCTGTCCTAATAGCCACTCTCATTCACTGATTTTGTTTTGTGCTTCTTAAACTCTAATTATCGAAAACACTATTCAACCCCCCTTCTAGTTTTGTTTTGTGCAATTTCAGTTGGTATCAGAGCTCAGCCTCTTGGTTGAGTACCACACACTATACAATCACGGTACATATCTCAGTAAACCACCCATGTTTAGTGGAAAAGATTATAAGTACTGGAGGAGTAACATGAGAATTTTCATAGAGTCAACTGATCTAGATCTATGGGAAATCATATCTCAAGGTCCTTACAGTCCAAC
This sequence comes from Sophora flavescens, assembly GCA_030762895.1. NCBI lineage: Eukaryota > Viridiplantae > Streptophyta > Magnoliopsida > Fabales > Fabaceae > Sophora > Sophora flavescens. The sequence goes on along the minus strand of CM061063.1, from coordinate 158,548,613 downwards.
TGATGAAGGTGGAAATACTATTCCTAGAAGCAGATGGACATCAGATCACAAAAATATGGTGCAACTTAATGCAAAAGCCAAATATCTTCTTGTATGTTCTCTTAGCATATCAGATTATGACAAAGTAAGCAGTTGTGAAACTGCAAAAGATATTTGGATCAGACTTGAGGAACTGTATGATGAAGATGCTATTGTCAAAGAAACATCTGAAGAAACATTTGTCAGCAATATTGATAAACTTCCATCAACTAGCATCCCAAAGGAGCAACTCTCTCACAACGATGATGAGGATGAAGAAGTTTCTGAGGTAACCAAAAAGAAGAGGAAGTTTTGGAACAAAATAAGAGCAAAGAAAGCAGCTTTTAGAATAGCTGGTGATAGAATGCCACCTCTCAAAAAGATGATCACTTGGGAAGATTTGGACAAAGACTCAGAAGATGCATTCAAATGTCTACTTGGAGACACTGACTCAGATTATGAGGTAAATTATGAATTTGAGGGTTTACAAGATGCCTATCATGACTTCTCATTGAATACAACTGTATTCTTGATAATTTCAAAGAACTTAAGAAAAAGTATGTGAAAATCACAAAGGAGCATGAATAGAAAAATCTTAATATTGATGAACTAGTCTTAGAAAACAGAAAGCTCAAAGCAGAAATGCTTAAAGCTGAGATCATTACTGAAACACCATCATCTGAAGAAGTTGTAAAACTTCAACAGAAGGTTGAAGAGCTCACTAATGATCTTACTAGATTTGTCAATGGCAAGAACAACCTAATCAAACTTCTCGGAAGTCAAAGGTCTAGTTTTGACAAAACTGGTATTGGTTACATTGAAGAGAATCATGATAAAGTATCTGACAAACTCTCATATAATGTAAAAACTCCTATTAAACCTTTTTTTAATATATCATGTACTTTTTGTAGTAAATCTAGACATATTACATCCAAGTGCTCTCACAAAATAAAAGCCAAGTCTTCACAGAATAGAATAACGAACAAAAGAGGACCCAAAAAGGTCTGGGTACCAAAACACCTTATAATCCCTCTTGCAGATTTATTGAGTAGATCAAAGAAGACAGCTTTGATAGAGATTGGAAAATGGATTCTTACTACTCATAATTACAAAAGAGTATACATTCCAAAGCCTCCAATTTGAGCAAGAACATCTCAAAAGAAAAAGAGAGACAAGACACGAGGTCAATGATTTTTGAGACAAATCACTCACAAGTAAGTATCTAAGAAATTATATTTGAAGAATCTTATGTGTGATTGTATGAATATTTTATTTAATTCATCGGTTAGTTTAAAACATATGATGTGGACCCTCTTTAAAGACTGAGAAAGACATATTAAGTTCAAAATTCTTAAATGATTAAGTGGGAATTTAACGAGGAAACGTTGCATTCCCTTCGACTAGTTTTTCTCTCCGCACATCAGTGCAATAAATGCGAAGTGCATTTTGTAAACCTCTTCATCACACACAAAATCGTTCACCTTCAGACTCATCTCTTCTCTCTCTCTCAAAAGTTTCAACCTTTCGCTCTTCTTCTGCCCTAATCTCTCTTCACCTTCCACCGACTACCCTAATGGCTTCAGAAATATCACTAACCTTCTCTGCTTTCCCTAATATGGATGAAACATAAGCCATAAGGATACTCATTGAGTTTGCAAGCTGGATGAACTTCTTCACGATAAGGGAAAATATTTATCCCGTCATTAAAGAGTTTTGGAAAAACTCTGCTACATCAAGACATGCACAACTGTTTAGTGTAGCAGGAAATGTGAATGCAGTAAGGCATCGGTTTGACATCGGTGGCATCGTTCGAGCAACTGGATGTGCTCAGGAAGGAACATGAATATTTGATGAGTGGGAACTCTTTGAGAACAAAGAATTTAATCTCACCCTGTTTGGAGACAAGCTCATAGAAAGTAAGTATGTTCATTATCTTCTTCCAAAGGCTAGGCTTTACATGTCATCTTGACTAGGTGTGTAACCCCTAGGAAAGGCTCTCTGAATATTGTTTCTAAGGCTAACAAATATGCTTTATTTTGACTTCTCAATTTTAGATGCTATCCATATGCCATGCTTTTGACTTGACTGATAAGAAATAAGGGAACTGTTTTAACTTATGAAGCTATGAATCAGATACCTGTTATTTCAGTAGGAACCCTTATAGAATTGGAAATGAAAACTGAGTCTGGAAATGATTTTATTGTTGCTAAAAACCCTGTTGAGGAAATAACCCCTGAAAGAGTCTATGATGACTCAGATGATGATAAACCATTAAGTTCTGTTTAAAGTAGAAAAGGTAAGGAAGTATCTGTGGTGGAGACAAGCAAGAAAGAAAGAAAACTGAAGAAACCAAGTTCTGGAAAATCATCAGCAACTAAAGTTGTATCTGAACTAGTTGCTGGTGTGTCTGCTTGTTTTAACAAAAAGAAAAGATTGTCAAGAAAAAGGAAAGGAGGTAAGGTTGAAAATGAGGAAGGAAGGTTAAATAAAGAGATAAGGATTTGTGAATCTAGAAGTACAACAAGAAGAACTGGAACAAGAATTAGTTGAAGAATCCGAGGAAGATAGAAAAAGAAGGTTGTTTGAGTTTGAACAAAACTGGGAAAAGTACAGGACTGGCTGGTGTATGAGATACAGACCTACTCAAGATACTACACCAAAACCAATGAAGACAATTGGTGAATTGTCTGAAAAATATTTAGAAGCCCTACAAGCTCTTGGAGCTTTGAAGAAACCTTTAAAAGCAAGGAAGTTCATTGCAAATGATACACATGTCCCTATTCCAAGATTCCTTCTGGATGACTCTCGGAGAAAGGATCTAAAGAGAAAAATTGACAAAAGGATTTTCACTCCAAGGGATGTGGCTGTGTATCTAGAGGATAGAAAAGGTCAATGGGATGCAGAGTCATCTGGATCAGGGCTGATAGAATATCCGAAGTGGAAGACTCCAAGTCTGAATGGAAAGATTGGCTTTATTGCATTGCAACACTATAGGTATGTCAGACCCACAAAACCCCTGCCTTTGTATCCTTGGTATAAAAGTTATCTTTTTCAGATTGTTCATGAACCCAGTATCTATTTCTTTGAAAATACATTTTTTCTGTGCTGTGCTGGGCCAAGATATTTGATCAAATGGCTAGTAGATTCCATAGTCTGTGAGGATGAAAAAGAGCCTCCACCTATTCAAAGGTCAACAGAAAGTTTGTTCTATACCATAGTGATGCACTCCTTGATTAATATATTGAGTCTGTGGTGCAGAACCCCTAAGTTTGATGAATCTGTTTCTGAAAACCTCCCTAACCTGAATCAATCTGTGTCTAAACAATTTGTATCATTGCATTTTCTCCATTTCTAACACTTTTCATGTGTTAAGAAATTCTTTCACTATTATTTCTGAAAATCCTGTTTCTAGTTTGGTCATCTCGTCTGAACCAAACTTATCTGATATTGATGATGAAGATTATGCTCCTGATTATGTATCTGTGTCTGTTCCACCCTTGATCAACTTCTCTGCAACAACTTCATATGTGATTAATCTGTTTGAAGAAAAATCAAGGAATTTGTTGAATACAATTTCTGAAGGGACAATAACTGCTGAAGTCACTGAAACAAACCTGATATCTCTCTCTAGAAATATGTCTGAAAATGAAGCTCAACCTCCTGCATTCAAACTTATGCCATGGTACGATAACTACCATGAGGCAATGCTTCCTGATGAGGAAATGGTTGAAGATATCACTTTTCAATAAGAATCAGTGCAACTACCAAAAGAAGTCCCGGAGCAGCATACAAATCAGTATGAACTAAGAGATGAATAGATTCCTGCAGTGGTCAGTGACCCTGTAGCAAGAGCTGAACTGTGAGGAATACACAAGGAAATGAAGCAAGTCGTAACTCTCCTACACACACTGTTTGAGAAAATGAACTAATTTATCACTTTTCAATGTTTATCTTATCTATGTATGATTGCTTAATTTTTACATGTATGCTGTCTGGCTAAATGCCTCCCCAAAAGTACCAAAGTACTTTCCTTTTTGATAATGCCAAAAGGGGGAGAAATAACATAAGAGCTGGGAGAAATAACATAAGATCTAGGAGAAATAACATGAAGCAAAATAATATGAAGCAACATAGCAAATAACATAAAGCTTTATATTGATTTAAAGCAACAAGAAAACAAGTTTGAAAAGAGCAAGAATGCATATTAGAATAATGCTCTTCGTTGTTTTAAATATAGCATAAGTTTAGGGGGAATCTCTAAACTTTCTTGGAAACAAATTCTTTTGATAATATTATTTTCTTTACTTATATTTGCTTGTTCAATATAAAATCTTATGGAATGTTTGTCATCATCAAAAAGGGGGAGAATGTTAAGTCACAATGTGTCTGACTCGTCATGCGTCTGACTTACTCTCCTATGGCCCTTGTGTGTTTTGATGAACTCAAAAATTAAGTAATTGATTTTACATTGAACCATATGAACATTGCTGATCATCTACTTGAGTTGTGTAGCCAAAGCTTTGTATCATAGCAAGACAAGTCAACAAAAGATTATGAAAGAATCAAATGGTTGCATACAAGCATCTGAAGTACAATGCGTCAGAAGTCCAACTAATTGAAGCCTACGACTTACAATCTCATCATTCTCTGAAGAAGAACAAGTATCAAAGCAGTATTGAAGCAGTATCAAAGCAAAGCATAGCAATTAATGTTTGTCATCTTCACTGAATGCTGAAGGAAAAGGACTTACTCGATCATGAGTAAACAAAAGAGTAGAATATACTCCTATGGAAGATTTCTCTTTATTACTTTACTGACTATGCTGAAGACCAAAGAAGTATGTTTACAACCCTTAAACAACATGTCCGTGCAAGTTATCTAAAGCATCCATTACAACTTACTGGAAGAAAAAGGACTTATTCGTTCTTTATAAAAGAAAGTAAGAAAAACAACATTTTGTTAAGAGAATGATAACCTTCACCCAAGACAACAAATGAAGACTGAAGCTTTGCACTATCATTTGAATAACCAAAAGCTTAAAGTCTATCTACAATATCTACTGAAGAAAAGTTGAAAGAAGATTTGGATCATGTTTACAAACCAAAATCTGAACAAGGAAAACTCAAATATGCATCTGAATCCCTGACAAGGTCAGAATCTTCATTTTGTCAGATCAATCTACCTAGACTCACGTGACAACCACTATCTCAACCTTAGAGAAAGAAATGATCAAGATTAAGATTATTTGGCATCTTCAAGTCAGTCAGGAAAGCGCTCCAAGGAAAGAATATTTATCTCTCCAGTGAAAAAGGAAATTTGAAATGAAATTTATTTAAACCTTTAATGAGTTTAAATTAATTATATTCCCTTGTCTCCAATCGAGATTAGAAAAGAAGAAAAGACAAAAGGTGAATACAACAAAGCAAGGATTTCCTTATGAAAACAAAAGGAAAAGCTACTTTATCTGAGACTTTATAAGTGTTACACAAATAAGGAAAGTACGCTACCCAAAGCAAGAAAAGCATATCTGCTATACTCATATGTCAACAAGGAATCTCCAATGTCTTCAAAGCATTTATTATCAAGTCAGAATGACTATTTCTCAAAGAACAAAGCTGAAGACCTTCAAATGCATCTCAACGGATCTTGTGATCAAGTATAAATAGAAGAAGTAGAAGACCAAGAAAATAGAGACAACATATACAAGTGATGTCATATAGTGAAAGCTAAAAAATATCTCATCAACTGAAAAGCTATTTTACTTGATAACTCCTTGAATGCAGAGTTATTTCGATCCTTTTACTTTAAATTGTGGCTATCTTTGAATTTTGGATTCATGATTTTTGTAGGAAACATTTAGTCTGTAAATATTTGTGTGAAGCATTGGTAATATCAGCTATTTGCTCTGTTATGCTTTATCATTGTCTCAAATTTGTGTCTGTGCAGGTAGTAACATTGCTGGAGCCAGGCTGATGCATGAATAAACAAGCTCTTGGTTGTTGCAGCAGAGACTACTTTCTAGTGGCTCGCCACTAGAAGACAAAGATGACATGGACATTTTTTCTCTCTCCTCAAAAGTGTTAACACCTCCGAATCATGGAATCTCACGCGCCTAGGGATCAGATTTCCTCCACATTTGTAATTGGGCTAGGGTTGGATTAATATAATGTATTTTGTTGGCCCAAAATGGAAGAGTTAGAATAGGGTATATAAGCATTTAAGGTAACCTTAGAAAGGAGGATCACTTTATGACATAATATTCTTAGTCCTACCTTGGGGGCTGCGCTGCTCATCTTTAACCTCCAGTTGCTGCATTTTATTTTTCTTCCATTGTAATGACGTCCCTTTCATTTTTATATTTTGTTCATTGTAAGATCACCATGAGCTAAACATTTTAATCTTTGGGTATACTTATGTAATGACTGCTTAGTTGATTCTATGCAATGAATATGTTCTGCATTTTCCTTTATTATGCGTGTAGTGTTGTTTAGTTAAGAGTGATAAACTTAATTAAATGTCAAGCTTGCTTGGTTTGGAAGAATTAAGTAAGTGGAAAGTGATAATGGATGGGGGTTAAATCATTAATTGGAAAATTAAATGGTGTTGAATAGACTAGGAATAGCTATTCAAGTCCCTAAACTAGCTGGAACATGCTTATTAAGAGGATGGTGTAATTAATCTGAATCTAGGAATAGAAAGCAGTTAATGAACCTAATCCTTAAGTGTTGGAAAACACATTTTTATCTCCTGGAGTTAAATGCTGGAGCATAGTCAGAGCATAATACATGCTTAGTGGATTTATGAAGCAGCATACCTAGAGCTATTTTCTCCTTATTTGACAACACTGTCTCTTTTTCTTGATTTACTTAGTTCAAGTTTTAATTCAAGGAAATATTTACTTCTACTTTTACTTGCACACACACAACAAATTTTGGTTACCTACTCTAACTCCTAGAACATATAATTTGACCTGGAATTTGATACATCATTATAATTCATGTGGGAACGAAACCTGGACTTATCTTCTATATTACTTGATGCGATTGTGTATACTTTCACAAGCTTAAAGACAATTGTTTTTGAGGCAACGAGTTTTTGGCACCGTTGTCGGGGATTGTTAATGGTGTTAAAATTCTACTTTTAGATTATTAATTCTGTAGTTAGAATTTCTAATACTCTGGGTGAATTGCTGTAGCATCAAGTACAGAAACTGCATTTACAGGTTCCTGTCACCTGATTACAGATTTGATCCAGATATTGAAAGGACATTCAGGAGGCTCGGAAGAGGATTAACTACTCAGTCCTTATCTGAGTTGGTGCTGAATACTCCAACAAATTCCACACCAACTTCCATTGAATCACCATCTGCTGCTAGCTCAGAAATGACTGAAGAAGAGCATCATGATAGCATGGCTATGGCCAATGACAAACTATGCTATTAGGGGGTATGCAGTGTTTGACCCTGAAGCCATGAATATTGGGATAGTGAGGACTCCAATTACTGCACCTCAGTTTGAGTTTAAGCCAATCATGTTCCAGATGCTACAAGCTATGGAACAATTCAATGGGGCTGCAACAGAGGACCCTCACCTGCATCTGAAACAATTCTTGGATGTAGCAAGTAATTTCAAGATCCCAGGCATCATTGATGAAGCATTCAGACTGAGACTGTTCCCATTTTCTTTGAGTGAAAAATCTAAGAACTGGTTGAACTCCTTGGATGCCAATTCAATTAACACTTGGAACAAATTGGGTGAGAAGTTCTTAATCAAGTTCTTCCCACCTACAATGAATGCAAAGATGAGAACAGACATCACCTTTTTCAAGTAACATGAAGATGAGCCATTATTTGAAGCTTGGGAGAGATTCAAGCAACTGTTGAAGAAGTGTCCTCATCATGGTGTCCTAATCTGTATCCAAATGGAACACTTCTACAATGGTGTCTTACCTGGCTCAAGAATGATGCTAGATGCCTTAGCTGGAGGCAGCCTGCTCACTAAATCTGACAATGAAGCTCATGCTCTGATAGAAGAGATTGCTGCTAACAGCTATCCGTGGCCAACAACTAGACTTTCTCCAAGGAAGGTCAATGCCATAGCAGGGGCTTATCTGCACAGATGCTTGCTTTGACCAATCTGGTAAAAGGAATGACTATGGGGAATCAGGGCAATTTTGTGGCTCCACCTATTAAGACTGAAGCAATGGTGCAAGAACAGATCTACAGTGCAGATTCTGTTTCTTGTGTATATTGTGGTGGAGAGCACATTTTTGAAAAGTGCTCTGCAAACCCAAACTCGGTTAACTATGTTGGAAACAACAATAACAGAGGAAACAATTCATACAACAATGCCTATAATGCGGGGTGGAAACAGCAGCACCCTAATCTGTCATACTCCAATTATAGTAACACTATGAATCCACCCCCTGGTTATAACCAGCAGCAACAACCTAGGCAACATCAGCCTCATCAACAGCAACCGGTCCAACAGAAAGTCCCAGAACCATCTTTAGAGTTTGTTCTAAAAGCATTCATGATAGAGACCATGGATGGAATGAGAAATCTGGAAACTTAGGTGGGACAGCTTGCCAATGCTCTCAACTCAAGGCAGGTTGGTACACTACCCGCAACAACAGAAATCCAAAGGCCTCAAGTTCTGGAGGAGGAAATGAGCACTGTAAAGTTATCCACTTGAGGAGTGGCATGGATGTAGAGGTTGTTGAACCAAAGAATGTTGTTTAGGCTTTAACGACTCAAGAGGGGGGTGAATTGAGATTTCAAAGAAAATATTTCCCTCTTAAAACTTTTTCACAAAGCTTTATAAATCAGAGTTGCGGATTTGTGTTCTCAGGATTTTTTATAAAATTGATGAAGGGTTTTTACAAAATCTTGAATAGAAGGTGATGAGGATAAGAAAGATTAATAACGAATAGGTTCAGGTTCAATAACTCAAATAACAAAATACAGTTTATACAGATCAAGAACAGAAATTATATTTGAACTTTAAACGTCAAAATCTCAAGTTCTTGATCATAAACAGAAATTAAAGAGTCTGAGTTTAGAGATACTACACAACCAGAATTATCCTGGTTCAGTCACCACCACTGTGACCTACATCCAGTCCCCACTCCACCTGTGGGATTTCACACACTAACACACAAGATTTGCCAAGTAGCTTGAAAAACCTTTACACCACAGAGTACTCCGTCACCTCGATATAACACACTCTTGTGAAGAGCCTCAATGTTCTTCCTTAGGGATACCTCACCCTAATCACTCAGAGAGACTCCCTCTCTCTTTACAATCGAAAAGTCAAAACAAAAGTTGATTCCTAACTCTCAATAGTCAGATAAAACAAATTGAAGCACTTATGAGTATTGAACCACTCTTTTCACAGTAAGCTCAATGAAGATGATGAATGATATGTGTATCATTATAATTCTTTTGTTATTCGTTATGATTCTACTTAAAGTGTTCCTTTGATCCCTATTTATATAGAAAACAAGTTATAGTGGTTGGGATCAATTAAAACAGATTTGGATCTGATTTAACAGAATTTGTTTTCTTGATTCTCGTTCTTGAGATAAGATTCTGATAGTTGTTATAGAATTAACGTCCATAAAATAACGAGTCCATTTGGAAAAATATCCGAGTGCATCTTAAAAAAAATAGCCGCGTCCATTTGCCACGTCAACAGACGGGAGTACTAACACAAAGTAATTGGACGTGCTGCAACTAGTAGACGAGTGCTTGTATTACTTTAGTAGACGAGTGCTTGTATCACTTTAGTACGAGCACTTATGTCACTTTAATAGACGTGCGTTTGTGTCATTTTAGTAGACGTGTGCTTGTGTCACTTTAGTAGACGTGAGCTTCTGTCACTTTCTTGGACACCAGCTTTTACCACTGTTGGAGGAGCACTTCTATTATTCCCAGTGTTGGACGAGCGCTTATATTATTCCAGTGTTGGACGAGCGCTTCTATTATTATTTCCAAAAATCATTTTCATTAAATAAAACTTATTCCCTTTAATACAGGTTATGAAAAATGATTTTCTTCATGCATCTTTCTTAATTGAGCTATTTGTGAATAAGAGATTTCATCTCTTACAAATCTTCTAAGTCTTAACACTAATTTCTTCGTTTAAGCTCTTGTCTTGATGATTCCTTGATCTTCGTCCTTGCTATTTGATTCCTCCAAGTTCTTCCTTGAATATTCTCCATTGATTGCTCATTGAACTTGTTGAATATTGCTTGATACCTGTCTTTACAATTTGACACTAAACACTTGCATACACATTAAGTTGTATTTGTCATATATCAAAATCTTTAAGTCATTGAATCTAACAATCTCCCCCTTTTTGATTATGACAAACCTTTTAACTAATTATAAAATCAGTGTATAAGTGTAGCAGATGCTAAGTGTTTTGACAAATTTATATCATGGTATCAAAGCAGTCAGAGTAGTAGTATATCAGACCAAAAAAAATATTAATAGAGTATCAACATAGCAGAATTCGATTTACTCCCTATTAATCATGTAAGCTTATAAACTCCTTTTTGATTTACTCCCTATTAATCATGTAAGCTTATAAACTCCTTATCTCCCCCTCAACATATGCATGTATAATTTGTTATTTTCTCCTTTCTCTATATCTTACTTTTTCCTCCCCCTTTTGGCATCATAAAAACGGTAAAGAAAAGAAACATTTAAAGCAATAGAGAAGGTAAGCATTTTAAACATTCAAACATAGCATAAAAAATTTCTCATTATAGAGGGATATGTGTAGGGACAAATCAAAGAATAAAGTAGTGATTCTTTTGGATATGCTTGATACCTAGCACACATGCATACACTAAACATGATATCCGGCCTACAAGCAGTAAGATAAAGTATTGAGCCTACCATACCTCTGAATTTAGAAACATCAACAGGTTTACCTTGCTCATCCTTATCCAGATAACATGAGGTACTCATTGGAGTAGCCATCTCCTTAGCTTTTTCCATGCCAAACTTCTTGAACAACTCATTGCAGTGCTTGCTTTGGCTAACAAAGATTCCATTTTCAGTTTGCTTTATTTGCAATCCAAGGAAAAAGTTTAGCTCACCCATCATTGACATTTCAAACTCACTCTGCATAAGACTTGCAAACTCATTGCACAACTGCTCATTAGTAGCACCAAAAATTATATCATCCACATATATTTGTACAAGTAAAGTGTTGTGTGCCTTTTTCTTAGTGAACAAAGTTATGTCAACTTTACCTCTTTCAAATCCTTTTTCAATGATAAAATTACTTAACCTTTCATACCAAGCTCTAGGAGCATTCTTTAAGCTATATAGTGCTTTAGATAGTTTATAAACATGGTTAGGCAATTCATTATTCTCATTCCTCTTGTATAAATCCATTTAAGAAAGCACTTTTAACATCCATTTGATACAATTTAAATCCCATTATGCAAGCATAAGCAAGTAGCATTCTTATAGCTTCTAATCTTGCTAATGGTGCATATGTTTCATCATAATCTATGCCTTCTTCTTGGTTATACCCTTTGGCTACCAATCTAGCCTTGTTTCTTACAATTATAACATTTTCATCTATTTTATTCCTAAAAACCCATTTAGTACCTATTACTTGACATTTCTTGGGTTTAGGCACTAGTTTCCAAACTTGGTTTCTTTCAAACTGGTTTAACTCATCTTGCATAGCCATCATCCAATGTTCATCAATTATAGCATCATCTATGTTCTTAGGTTCTACTTGAGACCTAAATGCCATATGAATACAAACATTTCTAAGAGATTGTCTAGTAGTTACGCCCTTTATAATTTCACCGATGATGTTATCAATTGGATGATTTCTAACAGTCCTCCATTCCTTTGGTAGGTCAGGCTGTTGTTCTGTTTGCTCCTGTTACAGCGATTCGTTCTTTAAGCTTTCATCTTCTTCATTGTCCTGTTTCTCTTCTAGGAGAGTTTTCTCAATTGAATCTGCAAGATCATCAATAACACAATCCTTTCCCAACCTTTTGGGGTTAGACTCATCAAATGTCACATGCACAGATTCCTCAATAGTTTGTGTTATCTTATTATATATTCTAAATGCTTTACTAGATAGAGAGTAACCTAGGAAAATTCCTTCATCAGCCTTTGCATCAAATCATCCAAGATTATTCTTTCCATTGTTATGAACAAAGCATTTGCACCCAAAAACATGAAAATGTGCTATATTTGGTTTTCTTCCTTTGTAAAGCTCATAAGGGGTTTTCTTTAAGATTGGTCTTATCAAGACTCTATTTAGCACATAGCAAGCTGTATTGACAGCATCTGCCCAAAATTTTTTTGGCAAGCTAGAGTCGTTCAATATAGTTCTTGCTATCTCCTCTAATGATCTATTCTTTCTTTCCACTACTCCATTTTGTTGTGGAGTTATACGAGCAGAAAAATTACGTTGAATGCCATGCTCATCACAAAAGTTTTCAAACACTTCATTTTGAAATTCTCCCCCATGATCACTTCTTATAAAAACAATTTTTACGTCCTTTTCATTTTGTACCATTTTGCCATTTTCTTAAATGCTGTAAATGAATCACTCTTATGAGATAGAAAATATGTCCATGTATATCTAGAGTAATCATCTACTATTACCAATGCATATGAGTTACCACCAAAGCTTTTGGTTCTAGATGGACCAAATAAATCCATGTGTAAAAGTTGCAAGGGTCTAGTTGTTGAAACAATGTTCTTTGGTTTAAAAGACACCTTAACTTGCTTTCCTTTTTTAGATGCATCACATAGTCCATCTTTCACAAATTTCAATTTAGGCAAGCCAACTACAAGATCTTTACGAATCAGTTTATTCAAGTGGTTCATGTGAATGTGTGCAATTCTTCTATGCAAAAGCCAATTCTCTTCTTCTTTTGAAATAAGACAGCATGCAGTATTTGAAGAGATATTATCTAAATCAAGCATATAGATGTTATCTGTCCTATATCCAATTAATTTCAATTTTTCATCATGACGATTTTCTATTAAGCAACTATTGGAATTGAATTTTACCTTGAAGCCTTTGTCACATAGTTGACTAATACTTAGCAGGTTATGTTTCAGTCCCTCAACATATAGTACATCCTCAATGATTGTTGTTGAGTCACTTCCAATTTTGCCAATGCCAAGTATTCTTCCTTTATTATTGTCTCCATAGGTAACACTACCACTCGACTTAGGGGAAAGGAAATGAACTTGCTTTTGTCTCTAGTCTTGTGCTTGGAACAGCCACTGTCAAGATACAATTTCACATTATTGGCTTTCCAACACACCTACAAAACAGAATCATGTTTTTGCTTTAGGTACCCAAATCTGTTTGGGTCCTTTTGAGTTAGTTGGAGCATTAGTTCCTTTAGGAACCCATATATATTTAGACTCATTATATGCAGATTTTCTGTAATGACATGTAGAAGCTGTGTGACCTTTTCTAGCACATAAATAGCATTTAAGAAATGGTGTGTTTGATGTCATAGGCACAACAAAAAAATTTCTTGAAAGATTTCTCATGTATCTTAGGTTTATACCCTATTCCAGCCTTATCATAAACACATTTTTTCTGTCCTAACAATGCATCCAAATTATCTCTACCATTTGTGAACTTGGCTAAGTCATTTTTTCAGTTTTTCAACTTCTTTAGTCAATGTACAGCTAGATGCATTCCAGATTTCTTTATCACTAGTAACTCTAGATAGATCACCATTCAAATGATTTATATGTTTCTCCAACTTAGGACATTTATCACATATAGGTGCATCTAAGACAGAAGCTAGTTTTTCTTTTACAGCACAATTTTCTATTTTTAATTGATCTACCTCTTTGTTTAAAACAGAAGTTTTCTCCTCTAAGCATGTGATGGTTTTCTTAGACTTAGTTAGTAATCTAGCAAGTCTAATGGATTTTCTATGAAGTTCTTCAAAAGCATTTTGCAATTCATCATAAGAAGGTTGATAATTAGAACTTACTTCACTTTCTGAATCACTGTTATTGCTGGCCATCAAGCACAAGTTTGCCTCATCATATTCAGATTCTTCAGTGGAATCTTGATCATTATCATCCCAAGCAATGTAGGCCTTTCTTGGCTTTCTCCACTTCTTGTCCTTTGAGTCAAACTTTTCTGTTTTGTCCTTCTTTTGCAGTTTTGGACAGTCAAGCTTCATGTGGCCAATCTTTCCACATTCATAGCATGTGATGTTGTTGGAAGAGTTGTCACCTTTGCTAAAATTTCTCCTTTGAAAGGTGGATGGCTTTCTTTTGAAGTTTTCTTTATTCTTTAGGAAGTTCTTGAATTTTCTAACTGGCATTCCCATTATATTGAATTCTTTTCTTATCATCCTCATTCCATTCAGTTTTAGGCTTATTTCTTGGAGCACCATTAGCATCTATAGTAGAGGGGACAAATGGTCCATTTTCTACTGCATCCCATATGTCAACACCTGTTGCCTCAAGAAAGATTACCATTCTTCCCTTCCAATAGATATACTCAGATCTATTGAAGGCAGGCGGCGTGCAAGGGAATCCCCTTCATTTAAACAGTCATTGTAAGCCATGCTCTTATAGCTGTTAAGCCAAACTTAAGAGTTTGGCTTTGATGCCAATTCTTGTTTTGGCTTCAACGACTCAAGAGGGGGGGGGGGGGGGGGTGAATTGATTTTTCAAAGAAAATATTTCCCTCTTAAAACTTTTTCACAAAGCTTTATAAATCAGAGTTGCAGATCAAGAACAGAAATTATATTTGAACTTTACACATCAAAATCACAGGTTCTTGATCATAAACAGAAATTAAAGAGTCTGAGTTTAGAGATACCACACAACCAGATTTATCCTGGTTCAGTCACCACCACTGTGACCTACATCCAGTCCCCACTCCACCTGTGGGATTTCACACACTAACACACAAGCTTTGCCAGGTAGCCTGAAAAACCTTTACACCACAGAGCACTCCTTCACCTCGAGATAACACACTCTTGTGAAGAGCCTCAATGTTCTTCCTTAGGGATACCTCACCCTAATCACTCAGAGAGACTCCCTCTCTCTTTACAATCGAAAAGTAAAAACAAAAGTTGATTCCTAACTCTCAATAGTCAGATAAAACAAATTGAAGCACTTATGAGTATTGAAACACTCTTTTCAAAGTAAGCTCAATGAAGATTATGAATGATATGTGTATCGTTATAATTCTTTTGTTATTGGTTATGATTCTACTTAAAGTGTTCCTTTGATCCCTCTTTATATAGAAAACAAGTTATAGACGTTGGGATCAATTAAAACAGATTTAGATCTGATTTAACAGAATCTGTTTTCTTGATTCTCGTTCTTGATATAAGATTATGATAGTTCTTATAGAATCCACGTCCATAAAATAACGAGTCCATTTGGAAAAATAGCCGCGTCCATATTAAAAAAAAATAGCCGCGTCCATTTGCCACGTCAGCAGACGGGAGTACCAACACAAAGTAATTGGACGTGCTCCATCTAGTAGACGAGCACTTGTATTGCTTTAGTAGACGAGCGCTTGTATCACTTTAGTGGACGAGCACTTTTGTCACTTTAGTAGACGTGCGCTTATGTCATTTTAGTAGACGTGTGCTTCTGTTACTTTAGTAGACGTGAGCTTCTGTCACTTTCTTGGACACCTTCTTTTACCACTATTGAAGGAGCTCTTCTATTATTCCCAGTGTTGGACGAGCGCCTATATTATTCCAGTGTTGGACAAGCTCTTCTATTATTATTTCCAAAAATCATTTTCATTAACGAAAACTTATTCCTTTTAATGCAGGTTATGAAAAATGATTTTCTTCATGCATCTTTCTTAATTGAGCTATTTGTGAATAAGAGATCTCATCTCTTACAAATCATCTAAGACTTAACATTAATTTCTTCGTTTAAGCTCTTGTCTTGATGATTCCTTGATATTCGTCCTTGATCTTTGATTCCTCCAAGTTCTTCCTTGAATATTCTCCTTTGATTGCTTACTGAACTTGTTGAATATTGCTTGATACCTGTCTTTACAATTTGACACTAAACACTTGCATACACATTAAGTTGTATTTGACATATATCAAAATCTTTAAGTCATTGAATCCAACAAAGAAGAGACCAGAGGTGCATAAGGCAGAACCTGAGAATAAGGCAGTAGGAGAAGAAGCTGCAACAGAACAACCTGCAGTTGCTGAGAAAATACCCAATCTGCAGCATCACATTCAACCCCCAAACCGATTCCAGAATGACCTCCTCCACCTTTCCCTCAGATTATAGAAGGTCCACCAAGAAAAACAATTCAACAAGTTTCTGGATGTGCTGAAGCAGCTTCATATCAACATACCCTTGGTGGAAGCTTTGCAAAAAATGCCCAATTATACAAAGTTCATGAAGGATGTGCTAACTAAGAAAAGGAGATTGGGAGAATTTGAAACAGTGGCCATGACTAAGGAGTGTAGCATGATGTTGCAAAACAAAGTCCCACAGAAGATAAAAGACCCTGGAAGTTTCACTATACCTTGTTCTATTGGAGACACTTATTGTGGGAAAGTCTTGTGTGGCTTGGGAGCAAGCATCAACCTTATGCCAATGTCAATTTTCAGAAAACTGGGAATTGGAGAGGCTAGGCCTACTTCTGTTACACTTCAGCTAGCTGACAGATCCATTGCTTATCCAGAGGGAAGATTGAAGATTTATTGATTAAAGTTGACAAATTCGTGTTCCCTGTGGATTTCATCGGAGCCCCTTTCTGGTAACAGGGAAGGCTTTGATTGATGTGCAAAAAGGAGAACTCACAATGAGGGTTAATGATCAGCAGATCACATTCAATGTTTTTAATGCCCTAAAGTACCCATATGAAGGGATGGAAGAATGCTCTTTCATACAGTCATTTGATGAATTGGTGCAACAGCATTTTCTGAAGAATCGGTTTGATTATAACAGTGTTGCAGCATCAACAGAAGTTGATATCTTCTCTGATGAGGAAGTGGTGGAATTCTTGGACAACAAGGCAGCTCAGCATGTGTGGTAACGAAAGTATGAATCATTGTTAAGCCTCCTATTTTAGAACTGAAAAAATTTCCAAACCATCTAAAATATGCATATCTTGGTGATAATGATACATTGTCTATGATAATTTCTGCTTCACTAACCTGTCCTCGAGAGGAACAATTGTTAGCAGTTTTGTAAAGGCACAAAAAGGCAATAGGATGGCAGATGGCAGACAATAAGGGAATCAGTCCCTCTATCTGTATGCATAGGATTCTCTTGGAAGAAAAATCAAAGAATAGCATTGAGAGTCAGAGAAGGCTAAATCCCATAATGAAAGTGGTGGTCAAGAAAGAGATCATCAAGTGGCTAGATGCTGGCATTATATACCCCATTTCAGATAGTGTGTGGGTGAGTCCTATCCAATATGTGCCCAAGAAGGGAGGTGTAACTGTAATCACAAATGAGAAAAATGAAATCATCCCAACAAGAACTGTAATTGTTTTGCGTTTGAGCTTCTGAAAAATGCTCTCATCATTGCACCTATCATTGTTCCACCTGCTTGGGAGAAACCTTTTGAGCTTATGTGTGATGCAAATGACTTTGCAGTGGGATAAGTTCTGGGACAGAGGTATAACAAGGTGCTTCACCCTGTGTATTATGCAAGTAAGCCCTTGATTGATGCTCAAATCAATTATACCACCATTGAAAAGGAGCTACTTGCTGTGGTATTTGCCTTTGAGAAGTTTAGGTCCTATCTTGTGGGTACAAAAGTGGTAGTTTACACTGACCACTCCGCCATCAAATATTTAATTGACAAGAAGGATGCTAAACCAAGGCTCATAAGATGGGCGTTGTTGCTTCAGGAATTTGACATAGAAATCAGAGATAAGAAGGGAGTGGAGAATCAAGTAGCTTATCACCTTTCAAGATTACTAGAGGGTGCTGCAGCATCCAAGGAAATAGCCACTGATGAATCTTTCCCTGATGAACAACTGCCAGCAATGCAAGATGCTGCAGCACCATGGTATGCTGACCTGGTGAACTTTTTGGCCAGTGGTGTGGTTCCCCCAGAAATGATCTCTCAGCAAAAGAGAAGATTCTTTCATCAAGCAAAACAGTATGTCTGGGATGAACAATACCTCTACAAGGTGTGCCCAGACAATCTGAACAGAAGATGTGTTGCAGATGAAGAATTCCAGGATATATTGACTTAGTGTCATGCTATAGCATATGGTGGACACTTTGGTGGCATGAGAACTGCTGCCAAAGTCCTCCAATCAGGTTTATTCTGGCCTACCTTATTTAGAGATGCACATGAATTTGTTAAACATTGTGATAGATGCCAAAGGGTGGGGAATTTGTCTAACAAAAATGAAACGCCCCTCGACATTATTTTAGAAATTGAACTTTTTGATGTGTGGGGTATTGACTTTATGGGACCATTTCCCCTTCCTTTGGAAACCTTTATATTCTGGTAGCTGTTTATTATGTGTCTAAATGGGTGGAGGTTGTGGCAACAATAAAAAATGATGCTAGGGTGGTTACAAAGTTCCTTCAAAAAAAAATATTTTCTAGATTTGGAACCCCTAGAGCTATCATTAGTGATGAAGGTACCCATTTTTGCAACCAAGTTTTCTCCAAACTTCTTGCAAAATATGGAGTTAAGAATAAAGTGGCCAGAGCCTACCATCCCCAAACTAATGGTCAAGATGAGTTATCCAACAGGGAAATAAAAAGGATTTTGGAAAAGATGGTCAACCCTAGCAGGAAAGATTGGTCCTCACATCTGGATGAGGCCTTATGGGCTTATAGGACTGCATGGAAAACCCCTTTGGGGATGTCCCCCTATAAATTGGTGTATGGAATGGCTTGCCATTTGCCCCTGGAGTTGCAACATAAAGCTTTCTGGGCAGTTAAAAAACTGAATTTTGATCTTTAGTCTGCTGGAGCAGCTCGCATGCTGCAGCTTAATGAACTAGAAGAACACATATTGTTTTCCTATGAAAATGTTGAAGCATACAAGGCAAAAACTAAAGCTTGGCATGATAAGAAGATCCATCACAGATCATTTCATGAGGGAGAGCAGGTCCTATTGTTCAATTCAAGGCTGAAACTTTTCCCTAGCAAGCTGAAATCAATGTGGTCTGGTCCATTCAAAATAATGAAGGTCTATCCATATGGTGTTGTGGATCTGCTAGATACTGAGAGTGGTAGAAAATTCAAATTTAATGGCCAAAGAATCAAGCATTATTTTGGTGAACCTTTAGACAGAATGAAGGTCACCACCTCTCTTGGTGACACTGAATGATGTTGCAGCAAGGTCTGACTGAGGACCTTATAAACCAAGCGCTCATGGGAGGGATTCCATCAATAAATAACTTTTAATTGTGCTTAAGCATTACAAGGTTAAGATTTGAATAATGATGTAGCAAAGGAGATGGAAGTGAGTTCAAGCTGCAACATAAAGAAAATGAGGGGTTGTTGTGGAGCAATCCTACATCATGCTCCCAATTTCTAAGGACATGAAGGGCAAATCTTCTGATAGGGACTAACTCCTGACACAAGTACAAGGTAGGGGCCAGCTTAAGTTTTGTCCGTTGTTGAAAATTGTCAGTTGGACAGTTTTTAAAATTATTTGAAATTGAATTAATGGGAGTGGGATGTGGAGAGAGAAACTCATGATCTCCTATAATCAACCCCTAACCACACGATCTTTCTTTCTCTCTCCACTTTATTTCCTTCTTTCCCACGCCTCAGCACCCCCAGCACCCAATCCACCCCCTATCCTAACACATTAAATAGACCTCTCCTCTCTCTTCCACTCACCCACTACACTTAAAAACCTCTATTTCTTCTCTCATTCTCATAACCCTAACATCCAAACCTTCTCTCTTCAACTCACCCAAAACATACCACCATGACAGCAAAGAAAGGAGCCCATGTGAAGCATCGCGCTGTAAAGAACGTTGCACCCACTTCCACTACTAAAAATGAGTAATTCACCACTTGGACCAATGCTGAGGCTCAAGAAAAATTTGAAACGGAAACCCTAAAACGCAGCTTGCATCCAGAAAAGGGTTTCAAGTATGGCAAGGGTGTGAACTAGGGACTCCTGCCCGAGTTGGTGGAGGTGATTGAGGCTCATGACTGGAAGATTTTTGCTGCACATCCTGATGGTTTCTGTACCCAACTAGTGAGAGAGTTCTGTGCAAATGTTGCTTCTAAGGCCCAAACCTTTGTGGTGATCAGAGGGGTAAAGGTGTCATTCTTTGGCAAGACCATCAATCTGCATCTGGGTTTGGAAGAGGTGGAGAATGAGTACCAAGAAATCTTGAAGAGTGCTACAGAGAAGAGTTGCATTAGATGAAGAAGGACTTGGCCCTTGCTGGAGCAGAATGGATTCAATGGGAAGAAGGCC
The DNA here is from genome assembly GCA_030762895.1 of Sophora flavescens. Taxonomy (NCBI): domain Eukaryota; kingdom Viridiplantae; phylum Streptophyta; class Magnoliopsida; order Fabales; family Fabaceae; genus Sophora; species Sophora flavescens. Next base: position 158,528,163 of record CM061063.1, on the reverse strand, counting down.
AAATAAAGCTCCCAAGGTCCATGCTGCTGCCCTAGGCCAAAGTTTGGTATCATTTCCTTAGATACTCTCTCTCCCCCACTGCTCTTCTGGAAACAGTGGATAAATAACTTTTGGTTCTACTCCACTGTATCATGAAAAAGAAGAAGATTAATGTGGGGGAGATAATCAAGAACCAGATCTCCACCTGGGCCATGAAGCAAAAAGGTAACCTGATGTTCCCCTGTCTGATCACTGATTTAGGCATGGAGTAAGGAGTGGAATACAATCCAGGAGAAGGGCTAGAGACAAATTCAGGCCCCATAGATATGAACTGTATCTTGAGGATGTATTTCAATTCAGACAAAGCTGGTGCTAGTTCAAGCAAGCCACCTAAATCAAGCAGCCGAGAGCAGCAGGATCGCTCTAGGATGCTAGAGCAAAAAGTGGATCAATTGACTGATATGTTGCAGCAACACATGCAGAAAGAGAAAGCTTTCTGAGAATTTTGCTTTTGCAAGTACCAGTGGGAGAAGCAGACTGTGAAACTCAAAAATTGGAAGCTTGAAACACACATTCCCCAGTTCCCAAATGAAATTCTGCCACCAGTACAAGAGGATGACCCTGTTCCCGCTGAGAAAACTATCTTTAAAGAACAACAGCAACCTCAACCCGTCCAATAGCTCCACCTCTGATTAAGGATGAATGGGCATTCCACCATCCCAGTAGTAAGAAAACATTGTGGCCTCTGAGCCCAAACAGAAAAAGCCTACCTCACAAAACTCCCAGCAGGATCAAGGGAGTGTGAAGAGACCCCGTGCTGCAGCCCCAAAGAAAGTTCCCCCCTCCGCTCCTGTTGCAACAAAGACAAACCCTCTAGCTCCCAAGCAAACAAAGGGTACCAAGGCAGCTGCTGAAAAGGGGAGCCCAATCATGAAGATAGCTGCTGAAATTGATGAAATGAGGGAAGAAGAGGAGGATGAAATTCCTCTTTGAAAGAAAGTAAAGTTTATTGCACAGAATGATGCAGACAAGATCAAAATGGAGAAAGTTGCAGCATTGAGGAGGAAGAGGCAATTACTGTTGCAGTAGAAGAAGCTAAAAATGAAGAAGAAGCTGAGGCAGAGGAGGAATCTGAAGAAGAAGAGGAAGAAAATGAAGAAGAGGAAGATGTGCAAGTCACTGGAGCAACATGAGGAAAAGTACCTTCACCAAGAGTGGAGGTACCCGAAAGAGTTCGCGCATTAGAGCACTTTAAGCTTGAAACAGAGTCATAGAGGATGTTGCAGCTTGCTTCAACATCCCATAACAGGATGCATACTAAACCTTCCACCCCATTCCCAGCATTATGTTCTTTTTAATTTTTTGCAAGTAGTGGTCACTAGGACCTTTCTTATCTGAACTGCCACTAGGGCCATAGTTGTTTTAAAATTCAGTTTGATGTTTGACCATGCATGAGCCCACCTCTTGATTCCATATGATTAATGATTAAATGGAAATAGCCTCTGGCCCCTTTTGCTGTGATTAATTCAAAAGTCTTGGAATGAAACTCTTGTTGAATAACCTAATACAATAACTTGACTGTGAACATTAACCTTGTTGTACCACTGATTAGGTTAGAAGACCCACGTGTTGCAGCATTAACAAATAAATGTGAGCCTGAGTGAACAAAAGTGCACTGCATGTATACACCACATTCATGCATTTTCTGTAAGGCTTGCTCTGATTCTGTTTGATCTAGACACACATGGTTGTACACAATATATGTTTAAGGCAACTTTTTTGTTTTGTTTTCATTTTAGCCAAAGCCTAAACAACCATCCCTCTCAATTTATATGCCCTTAGTTTACCCCTTTGAGCTATAGCCCTTTATTTTAAAAAACTAGCACATCACAAGCCCTTAACTGGAAAAACAAAGAATACATGAACAAGTAGATCTTAAGGATGCTTCTGTAGCTGGTTCTGACATAAGTTGTTTTTTTTTTTTGTGGGGGGGTGGGGGGTAGCTTGAGGACTAGCTTAACTCAAGTTTGGGGTTGGTATGCTACATTAACTGTGCAAGCTACAACAAGGCTATGAAACAAGAAGAGGGAAAAACAGCAAAATAGTAAGGAACTCACAAGTGTACAATGTGAAGCTACAATTCCCTTGTTATGCAAAAAAAAAATCTAAAAATTTGAACAAACAACAATGAAAAACCTGAATTCAACAATAATTTGTTCTTTGTTCCCAGCAAAAATAATAATTTGTAGTCTTAGTGAGGAAAGAAAGGAATTATTTGAACAAAAGGTGTGGATTGTGAAAACAATTTGGAAGTTGATCTAAATAGAAAAGCATCCTTTTGCTATACTTTGTGATCAACTACTTATCCAAATGTCTTAACCCCACCTGTCCTAAGCCCAGTTACAACCTTAAAAGACCTCTTGCTGTGTGAAATTATGTGTTGTTTTAATTTTGATAGAATCTTATCAAGTCTAGATCAGATATGTATGTTTGAGGTGAGAGTGAAATTCTGGTGAGAGAGTGAGAAATAGAACCAACTATTCTGAGTCAAAATGATGCATCATATGTTAATCTAACTTTAACCTAGTGTTGTAGTAACTGTTGATGTGTGCAGGATAGAAAGAGTACTTTGTTAGGAATGTAAATGTGGATTTTTGAGCTTTAAAAAGAATGAAGAATCTGGGTGATCTATGCATTCCATTCATTAAACAGAATTCTGTTGTTTCTTATGTTTTTGTTAGCATTACTTGAGGACAAGCAATGTTTTAAGTTTGGGGGTGTGATAACTCTTTGAATGAAGAGTTATTTAGATCATTTTTACTTTAAATTGTGGCTATCTTTGAATTTTTGATTCATGATTTTAGTAGGAGACGTTGAGTCTATAAATATTTGTGTGAAGCATTAGTAATATCTACTATTTGCTCTGTTATGCTTTGTCATTGTCTCAAATTTCTGTGTCTGCGCATGCAGTAACATTGTTGGAGCAAGGATGACGCATCAATAAACAAGATCTTGGTTGTTGCAGCAGAGACTACTTTCCAGTGGCTCTGCACTTGAAGACAAAGCTGACATGGACATCTTTTCTCTCTCCTCAAAAGCGCTGACACCTCTGAATCATGGAATCTCACGCGCCTAGGGATCATATTTCCTACACTTTTGGAATTGGGTTGGGGTTGGATTAATATAATGTATTTTGTTGGCCCAAAATGGAAGAGAGAGAATAGGGTATATAAGCATTTAGTGTAACCCTAGAAAGGAGGATCACTTTATGACATAATATTCTTATTCCAACCTTAGGGGCTACGCTGCTCATCTTCAACCTCCAGCTGTTGCATTTTATTTTTCTTCCGTTGTAATTATTTCCCTTTCATTTTTATATTTTGTTCTTTGTAAGCTCACCATGAGCTAAACATTTTAAGCTTTGGGTATGCTTATGTAATGACTGCTTAGCTGATTCTATGCAATGAATATGTTCTGCATTTTCCTTTATTATGTGTGTAGTGTTGTTTAGTTAAGAGTGATCAACTTAATTAAATGTCAAGCTTGCTTGGTTTGGAAGAATTAAGTAAGTGGAAAGTGATAAAGAATAGGGGTTAAGTCATTAATTGGAAAATTAAATGGTGTTGAATAGACTAGGAATAGTTATTCAAGTCCCTAAACTAGCTGGAACATGCTTATTAAGAAGATGGTGGAATTAATCTGAATCTAGGAATAGAAAGCAGTTAATGAACCTAATCCTTAAGTGTTGGAAAAAACATTTTAATTTCCTGGAGTTAAATGCTGGAGCTTAGTCAGAGCATAATACAGGCTAACTAGGATTTATGAAGCAGCATACCTAGAGCTAATTTCTCCTTATTTGACAACACTCTCTCTTTTTCTTGATTTACTTAGTTCAAGTTTTAATTCAAGGAAATATTTATTTCTACTTTTACTTGCACACACACAAAAAAAATTTGTTACCTACTCTAACTCCTTGAATATATAATCTGAACTAGAATTTGATACATCATTATAATCCCTGTGGGAACGATATCTGAACTTACCTTCTATATAACTTGATGCGATTGTGTATACTTGAACCAGATTAAAGACAATTGTTTTTAAGGCAACATTACTCAAAGAATAACTCATCTTATATATCGATAGTTGAAAGCTCTCATCACTCACATATCTTCTTCACACTATGAATATCATTTGAAGAAGAACTTATCTGCAACTCACCAAGCTCCAAGTTCATGTTCACTCTCTGTAGTGTTTTAAAGATTAGTTGATTTTCTTTGTAACCTTGAAGTTGTGCTTCAAAACTCTCTCAAACCTTCTGAGCCTGAAGAGGCTTGTTTCAAGAATACTTGTTGAGCCTGAAGAGACTAGGTGTGCAAACAATACTTATGGTTGAGCTTGGAGAGGCTAGGTGTGCAAATAATACTTGTTTGTAACCTTGATCAGTGATAGTGTTAAAACTTGGTTAAGCCAAGGACTGGATGTAGCCCAAGGTTGTGGGTGAACCAAGATACTCTTTCCTTATCTTTTACTTTATTACTCAGTTTGTTTAACTGTTTTAAGTAACTAACTCGAGTGTGTTATATAGTTGCAAATCAGTGGGTTGTAAAAGGCGTCTGTCCTAAGAGCCACTCTCATTCACTGATTTTGTTTTGTGCTTCTTAAACTCTGATTTTCAAAAACACTATTCAACTCCTCCTTCTACTGTTGTTTTGTACCATTTCAATATCTAGATATTTTATAAGGTGAAAAGACTATTTTGCCCTTGGAATTTCTAGGTAATTCCATGTTTTCCCCTAAGTGTTTTGGATCATTCTACCCCCCCTCACTCCTTCACACTACATGGCTGCCCATCCCCCCACACTTAGCCAAATTTCCATTTTCATTCTAAGTTAGTTTTCTCACAAAAACACTAAGAACACTATTGTAGCTTTTGATGATTTCTTCAATTTCCTTCAAGTTCTTCATCAAATCTCTTCATTCCAAGGTGAGGATTCTCTTCCTCATCCTCTTGGCTCCATTAATCATCCCTAAATCTTCATTTTCATCAAGTTTTCTCAAATTTCAATTCCTAGATCTAGTTTTTCAAAAATTCATCAAAAATCATAGAAAAATCCTTTTAATCTGATAACAATTTCTATGAACTCTTTATGACTTCTATATTGATTATCCAAAAGAATGAGAGCAAAGAAAATTTCCTGCTATTTCTTCTACTAATGGCTGAAACCCTAGTCTTGTGGGGTAAATGAGTTTTGTTTCTTTTTGTGAAATATGACACTTGATTTAATCTCTCTAATACCTCTAGTTGTTAAATCTAGAAGCTTTAGATCAAAAGAAATTCCTAGCCCAAATTCCTCCTTTTGGCCGAATCTATGCATATATAGGCAAATGAGATTTTGTTCAATTTTCTAGCTTAGATGAGGTTGGTTATAAGCTATCTAGAGTTTCTATAATCTAAATCCAAGAGCTTGAAACCAAAGAAATTTTATAGCCTATTTTACTATGCTTGGCCGAAACCCTAACCCTAGAGGTTAGATGATTTTGTTTCAAATTCTTGACTTGTAACACTTGATCTATGTTAATTAAGACTCTAGTAACTAGGATCCAAAAGATGGAATTGAGAAAATAACCCTAGCCCTATTTTTGAGTCATGGCCGAACCTAACCCCATGTTGCCAAAGTTGGATTTTGTTTGATTAACTTGTTTTCATGTTGTTTTGTTGAAGGTTAACTGATAACGTGTGGTGTGGTATTGAGGGGTTTCATTTTCGTGTTTCCGGTGATAAGCTTAGGTGGGAGAAAGATTCATCCTGTTGTCGGAATGGATAAGCAGTATATATTATAATAATGGTGTAGGGCGACCTAAACCCTACTAGTGGTCGAATAATCGACAAGACCAAAATCACATTGGCGACTATTCCGTAGTACCAATGATGATTTGGGGATTGTTGGTTTATCGCCGTTAGGATAATTTTAGAATATTTGAGAATGCCTGATTCTAATAATATTGAACTGTTTGTGATGCGCTGGTTGAGGTAATCTACTGTATGTGACGTTTTATTTTGTAGTTTGAATATTTTATTATTATTTTATTGCGTATGAGTTGTTTGGTCTGATAACATGCTTAGTTGGCGTTTAGACAAGGATATGTGTTATTCGGGAGATATTTGTGTGGGTGAGAGAATGATTGTGACTTAGAGGTGCCTAGCCTAAATTGATTATTTTATAGATGAGATGTGACACAGAATGTGTGTTGAGACTGTGGTGGAAGGTTGAGGCACTAGGTTGTAAGCGATGAGGGTCAGTAAGATTCATATATTTGTATTGTTGTTAACATCCGTGTGTTGGAAACACACGAGGTCCGAAGTTCTCGCGAAACTGTCCCAACTTAGATTTAAGCTGTGCAGCTATAGTGTCATTGCTTTGCATGAGCATCCTAATGGTAATGAGGGTGTGCACTGGATGAATTGTGCAACTATAGTGTCATTGCTTTGCATGAGCACCATAACGGTAATGGGGGTGTGCACCGGTTAATGGGGATGCATCGCTTGAACAACTGACTGACATCCCTAACGAGGGATGTGTGACAGGATTGGTGGTGGCCACGTCATCATAAAGGTTTAGTTGCAGGAGATCGAGGGTAGAGGAAGATATCCTAATTTAAGGATGCTTGTTAGTTATGTGTGGTGCTTGTCTTTGACTGTTATTAAATTATATGCTATGATTCTTTTCTGCTTATGAAGATAGAACTATTTCTTATCTCCCTATTTCTGTATTTTGTGTATGTTTACTTTATTCCATTAGAAGACTCTATGGAGGAACCTGTTGCTGGGGAATTGGACATAACTCTGTATGAACCGAATGCTAGAGGACGAGCGCTGGATTCAAGCGGTAGAGTTTAGGGAGTTTATGACTAGTGTGTCTTGTGAGACGTTTTATTTTCCGCTAATTATAACAGTTTGTATAATTATGTACCTGCGAGGGATCCTACTGAGAGGATACCCTAAACAATGTTTTTTATGGTGATGGATAATAATAGGTGTGTATGTGTAATATAAATTTGGTGTGTTTAACTTTCAGAAATGATTGTGTTCTATTCAAGTTTTTAATATTTTCATATTTTCGGGTTACATTTGATGTTAAGAACACGAGTAAGTTTAAATAAATAATTAGTGGCATAACGGGGTGTCTCAGAGACCATTAACGCAATTCACCTAGCGGATTGCAACCCGTGAGGTGATTGAAAGAAACGGTTATTACAGCTGCTCGATCGTGAGCCAAGATTCGCTACGCGAATCTGGGTTTCCTAACCAGATCCAATTTAAAGATTACGATTAATATGTATACATTGTTAATTATATGACTATTGTTTTGGGATTACAAGATGTGAATATTGATTATAATTATGGATAAATGTATGTGAACTGTGATTGTGACTATAATGAGATGTGATATTTTGTTTGTTTGTGGATCCCAGCTCTATGGAGCCCATTTATAAGTGCTCAATTGTGAATGTTTGTGTAAGGCCTAGCTCTGCAAGGACCATGAGTGGACTCAGCTCCGAATGACCCATTTATGGGATCCAGTCACTAAGTGTCCGTGAGACCCAGCCCCAAGAGAGTCTGTTTGTGGTAGTCGATTATGCGTGTTTTATGAGTCCATTGAGACATTGTTGCTTATGATTGTAATGTGATATGTCTATAATGAGATGATCTGATGTATATTAAATTGCTATGAAATGATTTGACTCAATTACGTTGATGATTATATTATGTATGTGGGTGTATAGTACTATATATGTGTATGTGTATGTATGTGTGTATGCACTCGTCTTAATTTCCATTTTACCTCCATAACATATGTATATGAGTATGTCTTCGCACCCCTTTTTATTTGTGTATCTTCTTGTGTAATGTACGATTAGTACAAATGACTCTCAAGTGATTGAAAAGTAACACATCGGAGCTTACATGGAGTTATGGATGCTTTAGAGTATTAGGAGTTGAATTATTTTATGTTATTCTTTTCTTTATGGGATTTGCTTAGCTCTATTCCATGTGACATCGGATTAGGGGATTATCTTGTTTTAACTATTTATTCCTTATGCGAAACTTGTAAATGTTTTACAGCATTTATGTATAACTTATTTGATTTGAGACTTTGAGTTGATGAATGGTGATACTCTTAACTATTACATCATTGAAAAACTTGTATCTCTTTTCCACAAAGAAACTCTTGACAAATTTGAATTTATATATTTAATGCATGATAGGGTGTCATAGTTTGGATGTGTTGATGATATGTTTAAAGTTGACACTGTGAGGGTGCCATGATTATGAACCCATGGATGTGTTGGCATTGGAATGTATTTGTGGATGCTTTGGCATCGGGATGCGTTGACATCGGTAGCTATGTTGTGTGTGAGGTGGTACCATTGTCAACTAAGAATGTTAAATGGCACAAAACAACACTAAAAGGGGGTTGAATAGTATTTTCGTAATATAGATTTTCTAGCACCTATCAAGACTAGAATAGTTCGAACTCTTTATACAGACGTCTGTTCAGGAGGATAAAACACTTGAATCTATTGAAAACACTCCACAAAGGTTAGTAACGGTAAAATAAGAGTAGTAAATAAAAAGGGCAGGAAAGGGAAAGCATACTCAAATTTATCCTGGTTCATCCACAAACTTTGGGCTACATCAAGTCCTTGACTTCATCAAGTTTTCATGCTATAATTGATCAGGTTACATACAAGTATTATTTACACATCTAGCTTCTTCAGGCTCTTTCAAGTATGGTTTCCACACCTAGCCTTTCGAACCTCCTAAACAAGTATTCTTTCAGCAAGCCTCTTCAAGCTATACAAGAATTGAGATTTTTTTGAAGTAGCAGCTTCAAGATTACATAATTGCAAATCAACCAACTAACACTCAAAGAGTGAATAAGGCTTAGGAACACGTATGATTGCTGAGATTGATCTTCTCTAAATGATTTTTTAGTTGAGAGAAGAATATCAGAGGTTCTTGAATGAGAGTGTATGCATCTTTAGGTATATTTTTGTATTGATTTCTACAAGATTTCGTTCTGTATTCTCTCTTTCTTCAAACATTCTTCAAAGTCTTCTTTTTATTTCCAACTGAGAAAGACCCGTTGAGAGACATTCTTTAGGCATCTATTCTTTGTCCACTGGATGCAAAAAAGTCGTTCTGAGCCTTGAGCAATAACCTTGCCTCTCATTACCATCATTCAAGTCTTATGAACAAATGGGAAAATATCCCTTAATTCCTTTCATCTTTATTAACATCTTTTATTGTCTTATAACATTGATCTCTTATTAATCACATCAGCAACAAACAACCACATCAATCATCCATGGCAATATCATCATCAAAGCAATCCAACATCATCATCATAAAACATCATCATCAAATACAATAACAATAAGCATGCCAAATATCATTATCATGAACAAGCATATAGCAAGACATCAATTAAACAAATAGCAAACAATTAGGGTCATGGGTTAACCTTTCATCTTACGCTACCCCATAGCCTACATGTTCATACTAGCCCTTCTCCCCATACCTGGTATGAAGATTACTAACAACGACGACGTGGGTAATCTAGACATGTTCCCTCAAGAGGCTCAACAAGTTCCCAAGACTTGGCCAAACATGAAAGATTAACCAATTAATCCCAAATCGAAGCAACAATGAATAAGAGATTAATAGAGGGACAAACCGTTACCTTTTAATTGGAAATAGCGTGTGACTTCTCTCCCAAACGGACTCAAGAACACCAAGAACTTTGAAGGGTTCAAGGGAAGGAAGAGGGAAGAGGTTCTATCACACAAGGATTGCCCAAAGTGCCAAAATGAGGGTTTGGACTCGAAACCCATGCAGACTGCTCTCTATTTATAACTTCAGACCCAAGCACAGTCGTGCTCCTCCTAAGTACGGTCATGCTTAACATGAGCACGGGGATGTGCTCACTTAAGCATGGTCAGACAAAAACACCGTCAATGAGTGTGTTTTCCTTCACAGTCGTGCCTGTGGTTCAGACAGCCACAAGGCACGCGCCTTGAGCACGGGCATACTGATACATGATCATGGTTGTGCTCATGCATCATGAAGGGATTTCTCACTTGAAAAGTCTCACTTAGCCCCCTTACAATACTCGTAAGATCAAACTTGACATATATAGAACACACATAACCACTTAAAGGTTTAACATGAAAAAGGGGTGTTACATGCAGCAAATACTTTATGCTTTCTTTGTTTTGTACCTTTTTGGGAAATAAGAATATTAGTATTATATTCTTAATTTGAGTACTTGATTCCTTTCTTCGTTATGTCACTTTTCTTCAAATCTCAAAATAATGCTTCAAGGGTTGTTATTCCTTTGACGTCCCTTAGTGACAGTGGTCTTGATATCTTGCTCAGATGCTTCTTTCAGAGTTTACTTGAGGGTTCTTGTTCTATAGACGCTTCTTTGTTCTGGCAGAACCTGTCAGTTCTTCAGATGATTTTGCTCCAAGAAATTTTCTTTGAATGATGTCTGATTCTTACAGATCTAGATATCTGGTTTATTCTATGCATACAAATGTAACTGGTCTTGTTTCTAAATTGATCTTCAATCCTCTTCAGGGATTGCATATTCATTTGGCTTTGAAGTTTTTCTTAGAACCTTGTTGATGAAATAACCAAAGTTAACTCAAGAAGGGGGTTGAATTGTGTTTACCAACTTTTTCAATAAGTTTGAAAATGTTTTCGCAGGCAGAAAAAGCAATAAGTAAATGAATATTAGACGAGTGACGCGTCTAATTTTAATACAGCATACACGCAAGCAGATAAGGGTTAAAAGAGATTTGATATTCATAATTTAAGTCCCTAGGTTAAAAGCTAAAACAAATAAACTCTTTAATAAAATAAATAAATTAGGGAAAGGAATATCACTCAAGAGATTTATACTGGTTCACCCCAAAATCAACAGGGCTACGTCCAGTTCTTGGCAGCACCAAGTTTTTCCACTATAACTGGTCAGATTACAGTACAAGTATTCTTTTCACACCATCCCTATCTAGGCTCACTCTTAAACAAATATTCTTTTCTCATCTAGCTTCTCCAGGCTTAACAACTAAGAGGATAAAAGAGTTAGTGTAATTAATACAGCTTTTGCAAGTCGTTTTGGTAATACTCAAAGAGTGGCATAAATATGAGAATGAAAGATTGCATATTAATGTCAAATGATTAAAGAGATAATCAATGAAGGAATGCAGAAGTTAATGAGCTGAGTAAATGCTTCTTTAAATATGCGCAGAGTCTCTTATCTTCATCTTCATGGTTTGCTCTATTTAAAGCTTCAATCAATTGGTCTGTTAGAAACAACTTTAGAAATTGATTTCCTTTAAGTTGAATTTCCGGGACGCCATTAATGTCAAAGAGTCATTCGGATGAGCATTAAATGTTTGGGGACGTTGGACTTTGACACATGCGACCAAGAGTACACTTTTGTTCTGAGGAGTTGTTGAATAAGAGGTGCAGCAGCATTGTTTTTGTACTTGTAGCATAGACCTTTCCCATTTCAGTGCAACACTCAGTTCACCTTTTGGAAAGTGCTCTTGTATTGTACTTTAAGAAGTGAGAAGCAGACTTTGAACAGAGGTAGCGTGTTTATTCCTTAAAAGCTTAAAAGAATAATTTCTTTATTCTTCATCCTTGGTGCTTTTGCCCAGAGGTCTTTGAGGTAATCAAATAAATCATCTTGATTAAAGGATGTTGACTTGAACTTTATTCTGACATCCGATCAGAAGACGGGAGCAGTAGAGTTTGTAATACCCTTTCGAGTGCCACATGATGTTAATGCATGTCAATAAAATAGAATAAATTATAATATTTTAGAACATATATTTAAATCAATAAAACATATATATATATATATATATATATATATATATATATAATACCAGAGTTTCACAGAAGCTATGGCATATAATAACTGACACTCCACTGGTCGTGGTATAAATAATAAAAGACTCGTCTTCATCTCAGAAAACTCTTAATTCCAGTAACATAGGTGTCCTCGTCACCTTCTTCGTCTCTGCACCATCTAAAGGCTCATCTCAGTCTTCATATCACGATCCGAAACAACACATAAACAGAAGGACATAATATATAGAAGGTAAGAAACTCTAATCATCATGAATGGGAAACAGCATAAAATACTACATATCAACATGTACATCAACAAACACAACCATCTCCCAAGATCATCATCATACCAATCAACCTCAACATCTCAGTAACTAGGATCATAACTTATTCTAATGCATAAATGGTCCTACATGCATGATTGGCCAATTCTACAACAACATTAGTCGGTAGTTAAGTTACTGGCTCCCGCATTACTAATATGAGTTCCATCATCTTGGTCGCTCCGGATAGTCCACCTCAACCTCGTGTGGCAATTACTCAGCTATTGCAACTGTTCACATGGCTCCACCATAACGACCACTCAAACGGTTGTTGCAGTCAATACGGTCACCACCCTTGTGCAATAACCACTCAAACGGCTGTTGTAATTATATACATAAGTATGATTCGACCTCATACGACAGTCACTCAAACAACTTGGGTAGCTATACATACGGCCCTCCTGTGACAACTGTCCAACTATCATTGTAGTCGATCACAACCATCAACCTTATATTAGTAACCGCTCAAACAACTGTTGCGGCTACCCACAAGGTTGATCAGCAACATGTATGATATGGGCATGCAATCTTCACCACATAGATTCCATACAATTGTTCCATCTAACACCTCGATATCACCATATAATCATACGGTCCTACTTAAGATAGTAACTTAATCTCATATCAAACATCTCCAAAGTATCACCAAGATTGATCCACCACACATCAACATATCAACAATACATAGTCAACATATTATCATGTCATCAATGGAAAAATATAATAAAAATATTAACTATACATCACATAATCAACTAAGCATGTTACCATAGAAACATATTATCACCTACCCATGTTATCATCTAAGCATGTTATTCAAATATCATGTTATCAACCAACTATCGACGGGGTTTGAGAATCCCTACACATGTTAATAATCATATTCTATGCCCATTTTCCCTGATAATTGAGGTTTCTTCCCCCTCATCTGACAGTGCACGTTTCCCTGTAATGCTCTAGAATGCATCCACGCTACCGGCAAGAACCTCGACACACTTTTCAACAACATCCACAAATCTACCACCATCCATACTAACACATCATCATTCCGTTTTCCGTCCCGATTACACGTACGAGTAACACAATTCGCCGGAAACAAAGAAAATCCAAAATAGCCAATAACAAGGTTCAAATCAATGAATTGATTTGAATCAAGACATCAAATCGGAGGAAAAACTTACGAGAACAACGGCTAGACTTAGACGAAGTCAGATTCAAAAGTGAGCTTAAGAATCCAAGGGAAAAGGTACCAAAATAGGTTACTATACGAGCTCCATAACTCTGGCTACCAACCTTTAATTATAAAACTGAATCGTGAAAACAATTAAATATCTATCCTAAACCTTCTCACAAAGTTTCAGCCCAATCCAACGGTTAATGAGTCTCATATGGCAGTTTTATGGTGGCAGATAAGTGGTATACGGGTTGAGTTTCTCACTACCTAGGTCCATTGTGCGAGCTTCATGTCTCACACTCTGGAGCTTCTTTCAAAACTATGACCATTGGATATGGAGAACCACAAGTCTCGAACCTTCCTATCAAATTTGAGAACGATCGAGTGGTTGAAGAGTGTTTGGCGATGGTTATACTGCAACTGCTCCAACCAAGCTCTCCAAACCCACAACAATGGCTTCACTTTTTCTTTCACCTTTCCTTCTTTTTCTCTTAGCTCACGAAAATGTTGAAAACGAAGCTATTATTTTAGTTTCATTCTATCTGATTACTTCATGAGCTTTTAGTAAGCTTAGGTGTCCAATAGTTAGCTAATTAGGTGTCTTTAAGTTGTTAGGTGTCATTGTTTTAGGCTAGTTAGGTGAGTTAGTGGCTAGGTGTCATCCTTAAGGTAGTTTAGGCTCACTTAGTGCAGTCCAAGTGTCCAGATAGTGGCAGCCTCTCCTTATACATCTTCCTCTTAGTGACATGTGTCCCACTGTGACATGTGTCATCCACACATGTTGCTGTGTGTTGCTCCATCAGCACAACTAGGTGTTTACTCCTGCATTTTCCAACGTAACCTTCTATTGGGATATTCTTCTGTATTATTTTAGGTCACTCCTCAAAATCTATTTTACTCAAGCCCGGACCAATTTTAATATTCCAATTCTCAATAAATTAATGAATTGATCAATTAATTGCTCGGTTTGCATTTGTTTGCGTTCCAGACTCGTTTCAACTCCGATTCTCCTCAAACTCGAAACGCAAGCTAACTAACACCTAAGGAACATGATTAAGCCTTCAATCATGGTTAATCCTTTCCTCATACACTAATCGAGAAAATGGGGTGTTACATTACTACCCCCTTAAAAGAAATTTCGTCGTTGAAATTTAGCGGTGGTTACATATCATCTCATGGTCCTTCCCATCCTTAACTTTATAACCTACATGATCGACATTAAAATCTTATATAAGGGTCCAACATGTTTCCGCCGCATCACTCTGATATAACTATCAATAATGCAAACTTACTAATTTAGACATAAGCCAACTTACTGAAAACTTAAATATACACCAACTCATTGACTCATATATTTACATATACATGTATATACATAGCATGTCATCAATAGGGTCTTTAGCATATATACATAATCATCTTCAAAATAATAGCCTCATAGTCATCTAACTTATAACTTTACAAAGTTTGTCATTTTCAAAACATAGCAAAAGGAACGTTCTGGCTACTTCTCAAAAGACTATAAAACACAGAACATCTACTAATGTTTGAGAAGACTTAATTCCTCTCAATGTGAACACACACCCCAATGTTGGAGGTTGCATTGCCTGTTGTCCTATTCCTGTTCCCTGCCTATCGTCACTCAATTTTGTCATCTTTCCTTGCCTACAGTCACGGGAAACATGTCCTGTCTTGCCACACTTAAAACAAACAAAATCCTTTCCTTGACAATCTCTCATTAAGTGTGTACCTCCACACTTGAAACAATGGAATCGTTTTCGCCCATCTACTCCAACTGTCATCGGTTGCTGTTTTTGGTGATCATATGGTTTCTCTTCATGTCGAGATCCCTCATCTTTATTTTTCTGATGATTCCTTATTGGTCCCTTGCTCTTCTTCAACTGACGAGCTTCTTGTGGTGAATCCGGCAAGTGTACCGGTTCGTTGCAAGTAATAAAAACACGGTAAGAAATATCGAGGTCGAACACAAGGATTGGGAGACCAATTTAGCCAAATATTTTAAAAGGAAATTCAAATCGTTTGACCAAGTCAATAGCAGTTGGTTGAGAAGAGAGAGAGATCTAGTAACAAGAATTTATCTAAAACAATTATCTAAAGTTGCTAACAGTAACAACAAGATTAAATTGATGATTAAAGCTTCTAAGGTCACAAATCCGCCTACCCAATCATGCAAGCTAACCAAGTGATGATCTTCTATTTCAAATGTTCAATTTATTTGCCAACAGGGACCCCCAATTTCTCCTAAAGACACTACCAATGCTCTAAAGGACGTATCTAAACTGTAAATTAATTACCTACCAAGTCTCATAACCTACAGTTAGATTATATTAAGTTCTTGTTCCCTATGTGGTTACCCCAATATCCTACCCACTACCAATGCAATACTCAATTGGTGTTCCTAATTCAAGTCATAAGCATGAATTACTTACCAAGTCTCATCACACTGACAAGTTAACCAAGGGCCCGTTTGATTAACACAAAAAACGTAGAATTAAGAAACAAGAATTGAGTTAAGGAAAAGAATACATCACACTGAAATTCGCTATGCCATCAAGGGTGGCTTCATCGTTCCCCTAGAATAGGGATTTGTTCCTCATGGAGACGAGATCAGCAATCAAAATAACAAAAGAATTCATCATAAGAGAAGAAAACTATTGAAAAATAGAGGGAGACGCGGCTCCAAGGAAACAAGGATTTGTCTCAATCAAAAGCTCTCCAAATTTGACCAAACACAAGCTATTTATAATGGGTATGGTCTACGCACGATCGCGGGGCGAGCAGGGGTTGGCCACGCGAGTCTTAAGTTTGACTCCAGTTCAATTTGGATGCTCGTGAGGAGAGCATATTCTCGCAAGGCGAGACTGAGTGCCCTTCAATTCTACTGCTTCTGGCTCGCGAGGCGAGCACTGCCTTCGCGACGCGAGACTGAATGATGCATGTTCCTAGCTTCCTCAAGCTTCACTTTTAACCTGAAACATAAAAATAGTATTTTAATGCTTTATTGACTCAAAATAATCGAAAAATTCCTATAAACTCTCTAAGAGACTTAAGTTTGACTCCAGTTCAATTTGGATGCTCGCGAGGCGAGCATATGCTCGCGAGGCGAGCATATGCTCGCAAGGAGAGACTGAGTGCCCTTCAATTCTACTGCTTCTGGCTCGCGAGGCGAGCACTGCCTTCCCGATGCGAGGCTGAATGATGCATGTTCCTGGCTTCCTCGAGCTTCACTTTTAACTTGAAATATAAAAATAGTATTTTAATTCTTTATTGACTCAAAATAATCGAAAAATTCCTATAAACTCTCTAAGAGACTAAAAATGTTGGTTAGTGACAAAAGAAGCCAAATTCCGGTGATTAGCGAGGTTAAATCGCTCAATTAGCATAAAAATCTCAGCCTTTCTAGCCATAAAACTAGATAAGCTAGAGGCTTATCAAAATACCCCAAACTTAAACTTTGCTTGACCCCAAGCAAACTAAAACTCAAAAACACTCAAGAGAAAGTAAGATTCATGGATTTAATCAAATTTAACCGAGCTTCATGCATTCGTTTACAAATTCTTTTTCAACTTGTTGTCCCCCCCCCCCCCCCCCAAATTATTCATTATGGTCACCCTCACATGCATCTACTTTCGATCAAAAGAGAAATTCATTATCAAAGCAATCTTTACTCTAAGAAAGGGATCCAATATACACACAAAAGGGAGATCACCAATTTCAAATAATTGCCTTCCTCACAAAGGGCATTTAGTAATTCACGCATTCGCTCAATTTGTCTAGGCTATCAACTTTTCACTCAATTTCACATTTTAAGAGCACTTCCCATGAATTTGATCTTCATCTAGACAAAGGTCCCACAAAAACATGCATGCAACATCAAAAGGTCTTGTAAAGGTTGTAATGTGTCCTGGCTAAAGGTAGGATAGGCAAAGGTACTAGGCTAAGTCCCTAGGAATTAAGAGAGCATGCAACATTTTACACTTTTATTTTCACTCAAATTCCTTTTTCCATTTTTCTTTTTAATGCTTTGGGTGGCTACAACCTATTTCCCTTTGCACTCTTTTTACTTTGCCCCTTTTTGGTATTTTTGTACTTTTCTGTTTTTCTTTTTGCCTTTGGCTTCAACCTTTTATTTTTCTTTTTCTCAACCAAAACAACATGATAACACTTTGTAGCAACCCCAAACTTAGTTTCCAAACAACACTTACATTGCTAAGTTTTCATGCTCTCCTAAATCCTAAGATTGGGTTAACATGGTTTTTCCGGATTTATGACTTGTAGTGTAATGTCATTAAGAATAAAAGGCTTTAAGGCTCAATGTGGCTAACTGGGGGACATGCATCAAGGTGGGTTTATTTTAGGCCAAGTAGCTAATTCAAAGAAAATTGCCTAAATCATTTGATCCAAACATATAGATATGCAAACCATGAAGAGATTCAAGCAAATCAGGGAAAGTGCAACTTAAAAGTGATTCACACAATTAAAAACAATGTTGGAGGCTCAAATTCCTCACCCGGACATTTTCGCAAATTGTTTAACCGAGATACAATCCCTAGAGTGTGCACCCTTTCACCCCAAACTTATCATAAATCATGCAATCAC
Organism: Sophora flavescens; assembly: GCA_030762895.1. Taxonomy (NCBI): domain Eukaryota; kingdom Viridiplantae; phylum Streptophyta; class Magnoliopsida; order Fabales; family Fabaceae; genus Sophora; species Sophora flavescens. The sequence continues at coordinate 158,510,135 of CM061063.1, read as the reverse complement.
AACAAAAATCCTCTAAGTTCTTATTTTTGATTTTTCACATGGGGATTTTAACTTTCAAAACATCGAGGGGGTTCATCAAAGTGGTTTTCACAATAACTCATGCATTCAATCAAGTTGCATTCAATCTAAATCCATAAACTTACCAACTAGACTTGATGACACTATGGGTTTTTCTTATTGACCAATTATTCACATGCAAACTAAGAGACTCAAGATAGGGAAAGGGCAGAGAAGTGGAAGTAAAGGAAAAGAGAAAAGAAAAGAAGAGAAGGGTTTAAGAAATGTTAACTCAAGGGGTCCGAGTGAACCCCAAACTCTCATTAGAATTTCCCACTTCTTCTATCTTTCTTCTGGCCTTTTTCACCAAGTGCCTAGATTCAGTTTCATCCAAGTACTTAGCCGAAACAATTTCCGGGCTCTCAACAGTACTTTCTTCTCTTGGAACTTTTCCTTTCAGAATTTCTTCCTTGGCTTGCCTAATTGCTTCTATCTCCACCCATGCATGCGCAAACATTTTCCCCTTTGAATGTGAGCAACCACACCTGATTCCATTTATCCTCTTCCTCCTTGCTCAAGAATTCTACTTCTGGGAATGAAATTCGGTTGTTCTCTAACGCTTTCTTAACTTTTTCATACAATACGTGCTCGGTAGATATGTGCACCGGATAGTCTCAATGTCTTTCTTCGACCTCACGATCAATTTCCCTCCGAGCATAGTCATTCACACCACTATCAAAACTCAATGTAAACAGATCCTCCTGCATCTCTTTTTCTTTTGTCAACCTCTCTAGGTCGGGGAAGGGGATCCGTTTTTCTTGAATGCAAAGTTTGACATATTCATACTCGGGGTGGTTCGGAGTGATATCCTTTTCATCAACTAGCATTCTCACATTGCGCAAGTGACTCAAGTCAATCATCTACTTATTCACAATTAAAACATTGGTCAATATTATACTCAAAATTAACGAAAAACAAAATGAAAATGCAAAACATGCACCAAAAATATATAATCATCCAAATGTGTGTGCATCAAGTATCAAAATAACCAATGAGTTTCTAGCTATCTATCATAGTACAACCATATCGAATAGCAATAAAAAAATAGCTAGAACTCAAAAAAAAAAAGGGTAATGGGAACTGAAACTGGTAATGGTGGGGTCCTAGATCAATCAAAATCAATCTCGTCCACCAGGTCACCCTGCTGAGCTGTTGCTGCCTCATCCTCCTGAGGTACCTCGGGCACCCCCCTGTGGCATAGCATCCTGGTCTCAGGATAATCCTTCCACCCAAGCTGAGGTGCCAAATCCTCCTTGGAAGGGTAAAAGGGTACCCGGCCCTCTTGCTGGGCTAATGACATCTCCCGAAAGAACTCCCTCAGCATTATCTGATCCCTCCTCTTAGCCTGTGGTTCTGCAAGAGCAGAACCATGTCAGATGAACGTGGCCTCTGAGGGGGCTGTGCTGCTGGCCTCTAGGGTGGTGCGGGCTCTGTGAAGCAGAAGCGGCGTATATAGTCTTTGTCGATCGGCTGACGAGGCACATTCACTACCCTGTCCATCACCGATACAACCGCTTTGCGGATAAGCTATGTAATCAGGAATCCGTGCCCCAAACACTCATTCTGGGCCCTGCAGTTGGCCTTCTACTGGATATCTACAGCAATGATCGAACCAATGTTGATGCTCTTCTCCTTCAGGATGGCATATAAGAGGTGGGCCCAGGTGACAGTAATAGTGGACTCATGAGAAATCACCCTAAGGTTCGCGTGAATGAGTGCTGACCAAACCTAGGCCATAAGGGTAAGATCATGCCTCCTGAACCTCAGCAGGTTCCCCGATGTGCCAACCTCCCACACGTCGCCTAGACTGCAGCAAGTCTCAAGAATATCTCCAGCCAGGCCCTCTACAGCCGGTAGCAACTCGTACTCACTCCTATATTCCCAAGTAATGGGGATCGCTAAGCAGATGTTGATGACCTTTGGAGTCAAGGAGATGGGGATGCCCCTAACCTCAGATATGCATTCGGGATGAGTAATGTCGGTGTTGAGGGCATTTGAGAAACCCCGTTGTGCCCCATTGTATTATTACATTAAAACCTTAAGATTTATTTACTTAATCGCGCACTTACTATTGAAAATACGTGAAAATTTAAAACTTATTTAATGATCATATAACTTCTACAAATATAAAACACACCAAAGTTATAATATATAATTACACACATGTTTATTTATTACAAAACCAAAACACTGTTAAGGGTACCCTCTCAGTAGGATCCCTCACAGGTATAGACTTCACTACATACATACTTAGCGGAAATATAAATAATCCTTAGACACACTGGCCATCATGTCTATACTCTAATCGCTCTAGATCACAGCTCGACCTCCAGCATCCAGTTCATACGGAGTTCCATCTAACTCCTCGGCAATTGGTTCATCCATCGGGTCTTCTCGTACGATCACATCAGAAATAAAATACAACACACAGAAAGATATAGGGAATAAGAAACAGTTCTATCATCAAAAAGCGGAAAAGAGTAATAGTAAATTATACCATAATTGTCACAGACACACATCACTCAAAATCAACAATCATCCTCAATTCACTATATCATCCTCTACCCTCAACCCATGCAACTAAAACTTTATACTGATGTGGCCATCTTCACTCCTGTCACATTAGTCAGTAGTCCAGAACGGTCCAGTACCAATAACTTTCGAACGCATCAAAGACTAAACACTTATTAGTCTAAAATGGTCCAGTGCCAATAACATACGAACTCGTCAAGGAACATCCTTCCATAACGGTCCAGTGCCAAGAACATTCGAACTCGTCAAGGAACACCCTTCCATAACGGTCTAGTGCCAATAACATTCGAACTCATCAAGGAACATCCTTCCATAACGGTCCAGTGCAAATAACATTCGAACTCGTCAAGAACTAAAGAGTATTACGATAGTCTACCTCGGCCTCCACATCCGTAGGGCACTCACCCGCAATATCCGATATCCCCAACATAGGATATCCCGACCTCGTGTGTTCCACTCACATGGCTGTGACTAACAATATCTCGATAAATGAATCTCCCTAAATTACATCAATAACAACCTAGTGCCTCAACCTTCCATCAAAGTCTTAACACCTTTTCCTCATAGATAAAACCACTTAATTAGGCTAGGCACCTCTAAATCACCTTTATTCTCTCACCCACACAATTATCTCCCGAACAACACATATCCTTACTTAAAAATCATCTAAGCACAATATTAACAACCAGGCAGATCATGCATAACATAACATCAGGAAATATTCAAATATCTCAATATCATATAAAGCAATTTATCACAACCAACTCATAATAATCAAACCAAATAAATAACAAAGTCAGACTCTGTTACGGCCTGGACAGACACCAAACATCCTCACCATCATAATTATCAAAACACCTAAACAATACGTCACATGCAGATGGAATACCTCAACCAGCTTATCACAGTAAATTTGATAACATAAAATCAAATATCCTCAAATACTTAAAATCAACTTAATGTCGATAAACCTACAATCCCCGAATCACCATTGGTTTTACAGAAAAGGTTTCCAATGGGATTTTGGTCTTGTCGATTACTCGACTACTAGTAGGGTTTAGGTCGCCCTACACAATTATCATATAATCTACTACTTATCGATTCCGACGATAGGTTGATTCTTTTCCCCACATGAGCTAGCACCGGAAACACGTACACGACGATCCTCGTTATTCCGCCACGAGTTAACACAACCACCTTCAACCAAACAACATAACTATAATTAATCAACTAACAACCATCTATGACACTTTAGGGCTAGGTTCGGCCAAGACTTAGCAAATAGGTTTAGGGTTATCTTCTTAATGTCATCTTTTGGATCCTAATTACTAGAGTCTTAACTATCATAGATTACTTATTACAAGACTAAAATTTGAAACAAAATCCTCTAACCTTTAGGGTTAGGGTTTCGGCCAAGGGCTGACTTTTAGGGTTCAAAATCCTTAAAATTCCTAATCATGATTAAGTCATAGATTAATGATCCTTGATTAACCTAAATCATGGATTAGTGACTAAACAACTAAAGTTGAAACCCAAAACTTCCTATCTCTTTTATACAAGGATTCGGCCTCAACATGTTCATAGGGTTAGGGTTCTTAGTTTAATAAACCAACTTGGATTTATTAAGCATACATACTAATAGCTTGATTAACAAGATCATTAATGAAAACTTTGAACAAAACTCATCTAGTTCCAAGAACTAGGGTTTCGGCCTTGATGAAATCACTAGGTAAGAGTTTGATTTTTGATCTTCTATATGCTTGGATACAAGAACTATCAAGATATTTGAAGATTGAATCATGAATCAAGACATGAAAATGAAACAAAACCTAGGAACATGATATTGACCTAGATTCGGCCATGACCAGAAATCAAGGAAAGAAATTTCTCATGATCTTATGCTTCTAGATGATGAAAATAGGGATGATTATAAGATCATAGCAATTGGTTTCATGTCAAAAGGATTTTTCTAGAATTAGTTATGAATTTTCAAAGTTCTAGATCTAGAAACTTAAAAGTGATGAACAACTATGATATAAGCCTTGAATCAAGAAACTTGTTAAAGAACATAGGCATGATTAAGAATGAAGATTTGAATTTACCTCTTGAAGATCAATGACAAAGGAAATCCAAGATACTTGCTTCACAAATCACTCACTTAAGAACTTATGAACTTAGGGTTTTGAACACAAATGGCAAAAGAAACTAAGTGAAAAGTGAGAGTATGGTATTTATAGTGATAGTGGCGCCATTATGGGAAGGTTCTAGATGATGATGAGTTGTCTTGCTAAAGGATTCAAATCCAATTAAGTTCTAGGGACCAATTTGCAAAGATTCCAAAAGTTGAAGGACTAGTTTGCAAATTGTCAAGAAAGTGTCATGATGATGATTTTGCCACATTAAATGCTAACTTATCTTGACTTTGTTGGCTGATTTTGGTGTCATAGATATTCTAGAGAAAACTTAACTTGTTGAAGAAGATTTGTTGAAGAAGATTGTTGAAGAAGATTGTTGAAGCTTAAAGAACAAAGTAGAAGAATGGAGAACATTCTAGAAAATTCTTGGCTCATCTAAGAATTATGAGGGCAGCCCCTTCTCCCTCATGGGCTTGCTCAATTTGGGCTTGGTTTCATTTTTGTGGGGCCCACTTGAAGATTTAAGCATTAAGCTTAAGATAGGAAACTTAAGGAAACTTTAATGGCTTTTTGAACTCAAACTATGAACTATAAAAGTTTGGGCTTCTAAGACACGACCATTTAAGATTAGAAACAATGATTCCAGCCCAATCCACTTGGAAAAACTTAAAAAAACTAATTTAGGGACAAAAGGGTAATTTACAGAAAGTTCAGGGGCTTAAACGTAAAATTCCTAAATTTTCTATTTAACCCTGAAAAATCTTATAGACTTAAAAATATGATTCATCCCCTTGAATCATCTCAAAATCCTAAGATAAACCCTCTATTTACTCTTAGAAACTCTAATTTCCCTTCCGTCGTCTACCCGATTACGCGTTCCGCCTGAAAAACGTAAATTATTTTATTTTTTTCTGGAAATAATTCTAAAAATACAGAATCGTAGAAAATAAAATACTAAACTTAAGTCTTTCGTTCACGAATTAAAATTAGGTCTTTTGAGCAGTATTATTATACTGTCAATGGAATTCGCGGGCCGGGTTTCGCCTGACTTTCCAACCTAAATTTTAATCGTAGCTTCCTACGGTCAAGTAGGATTGAGTAATAACCTCCGTTTATTTAAAATAATTTTATAAAACTCAAATAAATTTATAAACATATTTATATGTATTACTGTTATTTAAAACAGTAAAATACAGGGTGTTACATTACTACCCCTCTTAGAAAAAATTCCGTCCTCGGAATTTCTTAACTCAACACTAGACATCATCTTGTAATCTTATATTAATCTAAAGCTCCAACAATATATTTCTCATCGCTGTTTTTCCCTTATGTGACAGCGGTAACTTCATAATAGAATTCATGCTTATATCATCTCATTTATCCTCGAACTTATCCATCACTATATTCTATTCATTGTCCTTAACTTTTCCAACTTGATCTAACATCCTTAAAGGACATAATTAAAACTTAATCCTTCGAACATATTCTATTATTCCAATTTATATCAAAATCATACATACCGTGTATGAGATCTGCAGCGTGAGGGAATTCAACTCTTCTTATGGTAAACACTCTCCCAGCAGCTTGAGGTCTAACCATCTGCTGATCGGTTGCAGAAACTCCTCCCTGGGTTCCACCTCTATAACCTCCAGCTTCCCTATTCCCAGCTACCGACTGCGGCATACCTTTCTGTCTACAATCACGAGCATAATGACCTGGTTTCCCACAGTTGAAACAACCAGATCCCTCCTTACAATTCCTAACATAGTGCGGTCCTCCGCATCTGAAACAAACTAAGCGTTGTTGTTGCTGGCTTGTTCCAACCACTGGTGTGGTAGCTACTGGTGTTGGTGCCACTGTCTGCAATTGTCTAGCATATGGTCCTTGTCTCTCTTGAGAACCCCTATCTTCTCTCCATTGGAGACCTGATCGAATAGGACCTCCACTCCTCTGCTGCCTCTGCTCAGCAGCTTGCCTCAGATCTATGCTTTCTATGGCACTGCATCTCTCTACTAGTTCCGGAAAACTCTGGATATCGAGAGATACTATAGCCCTCTGTAGTCCATGTCGGAGTCCTTCCTCAAACCTTCTACATTGCCAATCTTCATCTGGAAATCTCTGATAAAATTCAGAATACTTAATCAAAGCCTCAAATCGTGATGCATAATCACCAACCGTCATGTTGCCTTGTTTGAGACTCATGAATTCCCTTTCTTTCTCACGTCGAACTAGACGCGGAAAATATTTTTCAAAGAAACAGTTGCTAAACAACTGCCAAGTGATAATTCTACCCTCAGCCTCCAACAATCTTCGCTTGCCTTTCCACCAAGATTCTGCTCCTCCAGTTAACATGAAGGCAGCATACGTCACTTTCCTATCCTCTCTGCAGCGCATGGTATTGAATATCTTTTCGATCTCCTGTATCCACCATTCTGCCTTCTCTGGATCATAATCTCCTCGGAATTGAGGTGGCTTCCCTTTCAGGAAAGTAGCCATTCCGGCATCTTCAGTTGCAGCAACTCTCCTTTGATTCTGTTGTTCCTGCTGTTCTATGTTCATCTGCAGCATCTCAGCATTCTGCTGTGTTTGTAATAACAGGGCAGTAACTATGTTTTTCATGGTATCTTGAGTCTCAGATGACTCTCCTCCACTTCCGGTATGATTATTTTCCACATTGTTAGCTCCCAGAATTCTTTCAGGAGTTCTGTCATTACTGTCAATCGGACGTCCTCTTCCACGAGCCATGATTCTGTAAAAGAAATCATTTGCTCTGATCAGTATGACATATAATACCACATAGACCAGTATATAAATACCATATGCCACACTAATGTTAATTATCGCGTCGGATTCGGACACGCTACCCATCGTCTAAGCATAGTTAAAATCCGATGTGGATTCAACTAGACACGGCCAGTAATAACTTCCTAGACCTCACAGTCCGATTAGAATCGAACTGCTCTGATACCACCAAATGAGACACCCCGTTGTGCCCCATTGTATTATTACATTAAAACCTTAAGATTTATTTACTTAATCGCGCACTTACTATTGAAAATACGTGAAAATTTAAAACTTATTTAATGATCATATAACTTCTACAAATATAAAACACACCAAAGTTATAATATATAATTACACACATGTTTATTTATTACAAAACCAAAACACTGTTAAGGGTACCCTCTCAGTAGGATCCCTCACAGGTATAGACTTCACTACATACATACTTAGCGGAAATATAAATACTCCTTAGACACACTGGCCATCATGTCTATACTCTAATCGCTCTAGATCACAGCTCGACCTCCAGCATCCGGTTCATACGGAGTTCCATCTAACTCCTCAGCAATTGGTTCCTCCATCGGGTCTTCTCGTACGATCACATCAGAAATAAAATACAACACACAGAAAGATATAGGGAATAAGAAACAGTTCTATCATCAAAAAGCGGAAAATAGTAATAGTAAATTATACCATAATTGTCACAGACACACATCACTCAAAATCAACAATCATCCTCAATTCACTATATCATCCTCTACCCTCAACCCATGCAACTAAAACTTTATACTGATGTGGCCATCTTCACTCCTGTCACATTAGTCAGTAGTCCAGAACGGTCTAGTACCAATAACTTTCGAACGCATCAAAGACTAAACACTTATTAGTCTAAAATGGTCCAGTGCCAATAACATACGTACTCGTCAAGGAACATCCTTCCATAACGGTCCAGTGCCAAGAACATTCAAACTTGTCAAGGAACACCCTTCCATAACGGTCCAGTGCCAATAACATTCGAACTCATCAAGGAACATCCTTCCATAACGGTCCAGTGCAAATAACATTCGAACTCGTCAAGAACTAAAGAGTATTACGGTAGTCTACCTCGGCCTCCACATCCGTAGGGCACTCACCCGCAATATCCGATATCCCCAACATAGGATATCCCGACCTCGTGTGTTCCACTCACACGGCTGTGACTAACAATATCTCGATAAATGAATCTCCCTAAATTACATCAATAACAACCTAGTGCCTCAACCTTCCATCAAAGTCTTAACACCTTTTCCTCATAGATAAAACCACTTAATTAGGCTAGGCACCTCTAAATCACCTTTATTCTCTCACCCACACAATTATCTCCCGAACAACACATATCCTTACTTAAAAATCATCTAAGCACAATATTAACAACCAGGCAGATCATGCATAACATAACATCAGGAAATATTCAAATATCTCAATATCATATAAAGCAATTTATCACAACCAACTCATAATAATCAAACCAAATAAATAACAAAGTCAGACTCTGTTACGGCCTGGACAGACACCAAACATCCTCACCATCATAATTATCAAAACACCTAAACAATACGTCACATGCAGATGGAATACGTCGATAAACCTACAATCCCCGAATCACCATTGGTTTTACAGAAAAGGTTTCCAATGGGATTTTGGTCTTGTCGATTACTCGACTACTAGTAAGGTTTAGGTCGCCCTACACAATTATCATATAATCTACTACTTATCGATTCCGACGATAGGTTGATTCTTTTCCCCACCTGAGCTAGCACCGGAAACACGTACACGACGATCCTCGTTATTCCGCCACGAGTTAACACGACCACCTTCAACCAAACAACATAACTATAATTAATCAACTAACAACCATCTATGACACTTTAGGGCTAGGTTCGGCCAAGACTTAGCAAATAGGTTTAGGGTTATCTTCTTAATGTCATCTTTTGGATCCTAATTACTAGAGTCTTAACTATCATAGATTACTTATTACAAGACTAAAATTTGAAACAAAATCCTCTAACCTTTAACCTAAATCATGGATTAGTGACTAAACAACTAAAGTTGAAACCCAAAACTTCCTATCTCTTTTATACAAGGATTCGGCCTCAACATGTTCATAGGGTTAGGGTTCTTAGTTTAATAAACCAACTTGGATTTATTAAGCATACATACTAATAGCTTGATTAACAAGATCATTAATGAAAACTTTGAACAAAACTCATCTAGTTCCAAGAACTAGGGTTTCGGCCTTGATGAAATCACTAGGTAAGAGTTTGATTTTTGATCTTCTATATGCTTGGATACAAGAACTATCAAGATATTTGAAGATTGAATCATGAATCAAGACATGAAAATGAAACAAAACCTAGGAACATGATATTGACCTAGATTCGGCCATGACCAGAAATCAAGGAAAGGAATTTCTCATGATCTTATTCTTCTAGATAATGAAAATAGGGATGATTATAAGATCATAGCAATTGGTTTCATGTCAAAAGGATTTTTCTAGAATTAGTTATGAATTTTCAAAGTTCTAGATCTAGAAACTTAAAAGTGATGAACAACTATGATATAAGCCTTGAATCAAGAAACTTGTTAAAGAACATAGGCATGATTAAGAATGAAGATTTGAATTTACCTCTTGAAGATCAATGACAAAGGAAATCCAAGATACTTGCTTCACAAATCACTCACTTAAGAACTTATGAACTTAGGGTTTTGAACACAAATGGCAAAAGAAACTAAGTGAAAAGTGAGAGTATGGTATTTATAGTGATAGTGGCGCCATTATGGGAAGGTTCTAGATGATGATGAGTTGTCTTGCTAAAGGATTCAAATGCAATTAAGTTCTAGGGACCAATTTGCAAAGATTCCAAAAGTTGAAGGACTAGTTTGCAAATTGTCAAGAAAGTGTCATGATGATGATTTTGCCACATTAAATGCTAACTTATCTTGACTTTGTTGGCTGATTTTGGTGTCATAGATATTCTAGAGAAAACTTAACTTGTTGAAGAAGATTTGTTGAAGAAGATTGTTGAAGAAGATTGTTGAAGCTTAAAGAACAAAGTAGAAGAATGGAGAACATTCTAGAAAATTCTTGGCTCATCTAAGAATTATGAGGGCAGCCCCTTCTCCCTCATGGGCTTGCGCATGGGCTTGCTCAATTTGGGCTTGGTTTCATTTTTGTGGGGCCCACTTGAAGATTTAAGCATTAAGCTTAAGATAGGAAACTTAAGGAAACTTTAATGGCTTTTTGAACTCAAACTATGAACTATAAAAGTTTGGGCTTCTAAGCCACGACCATTTAAGATTAGAAACAATGATTCTATCCCAATCCACTTGGAAAAACTTAAAAAAACTAATTTAGGGACAAAAGGGTAATTTACAGAAAGTTCAGGGGCTTAAACGTCAAATTCCTAAATTTTCTATTTAACCCTGAAAAATCTTCTAGACTTAAAAATATGATTCATCCCCTTGAATCATCTCAAAATCCTAAGATAAACCCTCTATTTACTCTTAGAAACTCTAATTTCCCTTCCGTCGTCTACCCGATTACGCGTTCCGCCTGAAAAACGTAAATTATTTTATTTTTTTCTGGAAATAATTCTAAAAATACAGAATTGTAGAAAATAAAATACTAAACTTAAGTTTTTCGTTCACGAATTAAAATTAGGTCTTTTGAGCAGTATTATTATACTGTCAATGGAATTCATGGTAGGGTTTTGCTTTGACTTTCCAACCTAAATTTTAATCGTAGCTTCCTACGGTCAAGTAGGATTGAGTAATAACCTTCGTTTATTTAAAATAATTTTATAAAACTCAAATAAATTTATAAACATATTTATATGTATTACTGTTATTTAAAATAGTAAAATACAGGGTGTTACAGCATTGGCATAAAATTCCTGCACCAGTCTGATGACAAGGTAGTTGTTGCCCACCAGGACCACACTCCTCTCTAGGACTATCTCCTTCTTCGTCACCAATTCCCAATGCTTCGAATGTTGCGAAGATCGGAAACAGGGAGCAAAGGAGGCAGCCCAAGAAGAAGAGCCGGGTCTCTGAGGCAACTCTATGTCATCCTCATCAGCAGATGCACGCTTCTTGCGCGTAACGGACTGTTTGTCCCCATTCTTTGGTGGTGCCATAACCTGAAAACCAAAAAAGTCCCAATATAGTTTATAACAATGTTCACAGAGAACTAAGAATTCAGAAATCCATTCCTAGTCACTAATAGTCATGCATCATGCAGTTCAGTTAACAGTCAACAACACAGAAATTTGTTCTTGAAAATTTTTAGAGAAAATGCAAGCAGGGTCCCCTAAACATGTATTAACTGTACAAACACCCAGATAAACCCCAAACTTATCCTTCTACTCACATCTAGTTCAGTTCATTACATATTCAAAGTCAGAAAACATGCATCATCCATTTAACATCATTTATTTTCAAGAATATCTAAAGTCTCACAACCCTCACACTCACAATTTTTTTCACAACATTCATTCATATTCATTTATCAAATAGGCACATAACACAATCTAAACAATCCTCACCCCACTCGAATGTTCCAAAACATAGGGATTTTATGAAGTTCTTGAACCCCAATTAAAGGAAATAGGGAAGGAATGTGTGCACTTACCTTGAGGTTGTGAGTTAGAGCATGAGATGAAGAGAAAACCGATGGTGATGCTTTTTGATTGAAGGCTAGTGCGAGAGGATTCTAAGAGATTTTGATTTTTTTTTCAAAAAGTGGCTTTCTCTATGCTCGTGGGGCTAAAAATTGTCCCCGTTCGCGAGACGAACAGGAGTTCACAACGCGAATTTTAAATTTTCCCCAAATCAAAAACCCTAATTTGGGTTTCGCGGGGCGAAACAAGATTCGTGAGGTGAATCTAGGCTTTCAAAACCCTTCAATCTGCCCAGAATCGTGAGGCTAGCCAGTTGCTCGGGACGCGAGGCAGAACGAGGTGCAAACCTCTGAGATTCTGTCCTTCGAGCTCATGAGGCCTGGTTTTGTGGGGCGAGCCAGAGACAGGGAAATTGACTTCCCTCTGGCCCGCGGGGGCGAATGTATGCTCGCGAGGAGAGCCAGATAAGAATTATGCCCCTCTATTCCTAAATTCATCTAAGTCCTACATGCTTTCTAATGCAATTTCCTAACTAGGGACCCTATATGAAGACTCTTTTTATTATTTTAAAACAATATAAATGCATAAAAGGATATCTAGCTTGGGTTGACTCCCAATTAGCGCTTGTTTAACGTCCCGAACCTGACGGAAATTGCCCCCTAAGGGCTAATTCAGCATGAGAACTTGGTTATCGACTGGAAGTGGTTCTCAACGGTAGTGCTTGAGCCTATGCCCATTTACCTTGAAGATTCCTTCATTCCCCTCTAACTCCACCACTCCATGTGGAAACCTTGAAGACCTAGAAAGGTCCGGACCATCTCGATTTGAGTTTTCCCGGGAAGAGTCTCAACAATGAGTTGTATAGAAGTACTAATTGTCCAAGTTCAAACTTCCTAGGCAAGATATGTTTGTCATGCCATGCCTGTGTCCGCTCTTTGTAGATTCTTGCATTCTCATAAACTTGCATACGGATCTCTGACAATCCATTGAAGTCAATGAGCCTTTTTTCACCGGCCTTCTTCAAATTATAACCTTGATTTCCCAATAAGACTTTTGCTCAAACTCCACCAGTAAATGACATGCCTTACCAAACATCAAGTTGTAAAGAGATCTTCCAATTGGCGTTTTGAAAGCGTTCCTATGGGCCCACAAAGCATCATCCAACTTCCTTGACCAATCCTTCCGTGAAGAGTTGATGGTTTTCTCAAGAATACGCTTCAGTTCACGGTTGGATATCTCAGCTTGCCCATTGGTTTGTGGATGGTAGGGAGTTTCTACTCTATGCTTGATCCCATATCTCTCAAGTAGATGGTTCATTGGTTTATTGCAAAAGTGGGAATCGCCATTACTAATCAAGACTTTAGGAACTCCAAACCTTGTGAAGATGTTGCGTCTCAAGAATTCCATGACTACACGTGCATCATATGTTGTTGTTGGACTTGCCAACACCCACTTTGACACATAATCCACCACTACCAAAATGTATTGGTAAGAGAAAGAGGGTTGGAATGGTCCCATGAAATCTATCCCCCAAACACCAAAGAGCTCTACTTCAAGCATGCAATTAAGAGGAAGTTCATGCCACCTTGAGATGTTTCCTACTTGTTGGCAACTATCACAATTTTCAACAAAGGTGTGTGCATCCTTGAAGAGAGTAGGCCAATAAAACCTGCTTTGGAGGACTTTTTCTGCGGTCTTCTTTCCCTCAAAATGTCCACCATAGTCTGAGCTATGGCAATGCCACAACACGTTTCCGATTTGGTTATGAGGAATGCATCTTCTTAAGATCCCATCCGAACATTGCTTGAACAAATAAGGATCCTCCCAAACATAGTACTTTGCATCTAAGAAGAACTTCTTTCTTTGTTGCACAGTCCATCCCTTCGGAACCACATTTGAGGACTTGAAGTTTGCCATATCCGCGAACCAAGGAGAAACTTTTTCAAAAATTGTAAATGATTTCACATCAGGAAATTCTTCCTTGATGTCTAGCAATCTCTCCTCAGTGTCGGGATTTACCAACCTCGACAAGTGGTCCGCCACTCCATTTTTTGAGCCCTTGCGGTCCCTAATCTCAATATCAAACTCCTACAAAAGAAGAATCCACCGAATTAATCTAGGTTCGGCCTCTTGTTTTGTCATCAAGTGTCTTATGGCTGCATGATCTGTGAAAATAATAATTTTAGACCCGTCAACATAAGATCTAAATTTATCTAAAGCAAAAACCACTGCAAGGAGTTCTTTTTCAGGGATGGAATAGTTAGCTTGTGTGTGACACCCTCTACCCCGCATATTATTTATAAAACATTTACTTAAAATAGGTAATATAAAAACATGCATTTATTTCATTAAATAAAAACTTGGATAAAAGGTACCACATTATAAAAACTCAATGCGTAAATATCATTGTTTAAAAAAAGATAAAACATAAATGAAACATAAACATATCCCAACCCCGATGTCACATACAGAGCTGGTAAAACCGTTCTAGAATAAGTCCTCAGAATATAACTGAAACTGAACTAAAACAACTATAACTAATATAATCAAACTAAACATCCTAGCTAGAGTGGCGGCTCCCCAGATTCACTCCTTCACTGGCTGCTCTCCGTCCTCTGCATAAAAGATACAAACCAAAACAGTGAAAGAGAAACGGGGAGTAAGAAATCATGTAAACATAACAACATGGAAGTAGTTAATCAAGATGATCATACATCATAACATGGCATAGCAATATACAACATAACATCAACATAATATAACCATATCAACATGTCATCTCAACCAACAAATGCTATGCGGTGCAACACTACTCCGCTACTCCGTTATGCATGTGGATCCAAACTATCTCAGGAAGGCAACTTCGGAGATACATATCCACATTGGCCAAAAAGCACCAACATCGGTAGTCTACCAAACCATGGGTGAACCCCTTGGATAGCTGACGCATCATAACGTGGATGCGCCACCGCGAAGGCGCATGGTTCACCAAACCTTGGGTGAACCCCCCGAGACTTGGCCAGATCACCGTACTCTAGGATGACCTCCCCTTTGTTGAACTTCCCCCACTAACAACTTCAACATATGAATGCATGAGCACAACAACAAACAAGGCAACCACCTCCTTTGCTTGGGCCAATAAGCACCCAAGACTTATCACCAATATCAATATCAACACCTTCACCCTACTGGGTCAAGGCCCCCTTAGTCAAAAAGCACTAAGGTTCAACTTAGCAACACCTCGACCAAAAAGAATCGAGGCCACTTTAGCCAAAAAGTGCTAAAGTCTATCAATATGCGGTAACCCGCTAGGCACCGGCTTAACCAACTTGTTATTCTTGTTTATATTAATTAATCTTCAATTAAGTTATCTAACTGTCTTTGTCCGATTGGTGCATTATCATATCATTGGGGACATTTGGGGTGGAACACTACTTTAAACCTTTAATCTCAGATTCTGTCTTGGAAGGGAAGCACGGGCGTGCTTCCACTTAAGTGAAGCACGGTCGTGCTTCCTATTATGCACGATCGTGCTTGATACATGGTCGTGATCTTGCTCTGTACGGCCGTTCTTAAAGCACAGTCATCTTCCAGTTAACTATACAAGACATGCATACTCATAATCAAACATAACATGGAATTAACAACAGTTAACAACAACATTAAAGGGCTATGGGAACCCCTCATCTTACGCTACACTCTTGCCTAATGAATACAATATCCTTCTCCCCATACCTAGTATGAAGATTCCTCAACAACACTCCAAACGACAAATCGGTCAAGTTCCCTTAAGCGGCTCAGTTTGCTTCCAAGCCTTGGTCAAACAAGAACATTAACCAATTAGTTCCCAGATCTAAATAATAGAAAAGGAAACTCTAAAGGGAAGGAACCGTTACCTATAGGGAAGAAACGGTTTAGAGAAAATAGGGAAGGAAGGATTAATAGCCGCCCTAGGGTTTCTGTTATACCAAAGTAGGGTTTAAAAATGCAAACCCTCGATCATTGTGCCGTTTTATTGGTTGTGGACCTAAGCATGCTCGTGCACCCCATTAAGCACGGGGGTTCTTAACTCAGCGTCTCTGTGACGCCAAACCCTTGCACGGTCGTGCTTCTCATCAAGCATGGGCGTGCTTGCCAATCACTTGTACGGTCGTGCTTCCTATTAAGCAAGGCCGTGCTTGTGATCCAAACTGCCACAAGACAAAGCCTTGAGCACGGGCGTGCTGGATATGAGCACGGGCGTGCTCATGTACCAGAAAGGGATTTTAAGCCTAAAAATCTCACTTAGCCCTCAACAACAACTCTAAGCTAAGTCCTAAGGCTTAAACACTCAAACAAACAGCACTTAACGAAAAACGGGGTGTTACAACTCCACCCCCTTATAAAAATTTCGTCCTCGAAATTTCAACTCACCTCGGTTGAAAAGTAGCAGATATGATTCCATCATATTTCTTTCCAGCTCCCTTGTAGCACTCTCCTTAGTAGCCCCACTCCAAACGACTTTGACTAAAGGAATCTCCTTGCCTCTTAGTTCCTTCACCCTCCTGTCCTCGACTCGAAGGAGTAACACCTCAAAAGTCAAGTTCTCTTTTAACTGTATGGAATCGGGGACTATCATGTGACTAGGGTCATGAATGTACTTTCTGAGTTGAGATATGTAACACCCCGATTTTTCGCTGCTTCGTAATATCGGTAATAAATATATAAATATATATTTTTATCCGAGACTTAGAAAATGATTTTGAATAAACCAAGGTCATTTCCTTGTTATGCTTATTTTTATAAGGTTACGGGGAAGCTTTTGGTTGAAAATTCAGACGGAAACCGGTCTGCGTTTTCTGCGTTTTCACTGACAGTAAAAGTTTACTGCTCAGAAGACCTAATTTTGAGTCGTGAACGAGATGAAAAATGTTTTTATCGTATTTACTACGATACTGGAAGTTTTGAAAATTTTGGTAAAAAAAAATTAAAATATTATATTTGTTGCGGGCGTATAAGTCGAGATGTCTCTAGGAAAAGCTTGCGCCAGATGAATCGAGAAGTCGGCAACGTAGCAGAGATGTGGATTGACCGACTTGACGAGCATTTATGACGAGTTTATCCGAGTCATAATGGCCATAATGGCACATTTATGACAAAGTTAATTTTTCCTATGAAATGACCAAATTGCCCTTGTCTTTTTATGACAATTTCAAACAAATGCCATTGGAAAAAGTTGACCAACTCTTGCCCAACCCCCACGGCTCCAATGCCTTCTTCATTAAGTTTGGTTTCTTCTTCATTTAAATAGGTTGTCTTCTTCATTTAGCCATTTTTCCATTTTCATGTTCTTTTGCTCCAAAGAGTTCATAATTCGTCCGATTTTGATTGGCAATTATGACCAGTTTCTATTTTGAATCTCTAAAAACTTTCAACATGAAAGTTGTTCATATTTCTCTCTTATTTCCAACGACATAAAGATCGTCCAAAACGGATAAGTATGTTGAGATATCTACCCAAAATACTAAAACTGTTCTAAACCCTAACTATGTTCATCTTCTCCCTAAAGTTTCTTAAGAACTCCATAAGAAAACCTTGAAGAACATCATCCAAACTTTGTTTTCTTGGATCATCAAGAGGTAATAACTTATTCTCTTGTCATTTAAATCATTTCTTTTCATCACTTTTGTTGATTCATGACTTAGATCAACATGTTCTTCATTTGTTCAAAGTTCATGGAACTAGATTCAAAAATTCATAACTAATTCTAGAAAAATCCTTTTGACATGAAACCAATTGCCATGATCTTATAATCATCTCTATTTTAATCATCTAGAAGCACAAGATCATGAGAAATTTCTTTCCCTAAAATCTGGACTGGGCCGAACCTAGGTTAACTTTGTGTTCTTAGGTTTTGTTTCAATTTCATGCCTTGATTCATGATTATAACTTGATAGTTCTTGTATTCAAGTATATAGAAGATCAAAAATCAAACTTGAGCCTATTTGTTTCTTCAAAAACCGAAACCCTAGGTATGATCACTTAATGATTTTGTGATTCAAAAGTTGTTGTAATCTTTGAATCCAACTCTAAGCTTTGTATGTTGATTAAATCCAAGAGTTGATGAAATTTTAAAACTTCTAGCCTATTGATCTTGAGAAAACCGAACCCTAGTTCTTATAACTAGATGGGTTTAGTTCATTATTCTTAGTTCATAATCATGGTTAAAGTGATTAATCATGCTTAAGTAACTTATGGATCATTAATCCCTAAGTTAATCAAATTTTAAGTTTCCTAACCTAGAAAATTGGGTGAAGCCGAACCCTACCCCCATTGATTTAAGTGTGTTGTTGTTTGATTTTGATTTATTTTGGTTGTAATTCGTTATGAAGGAATCGATCGGGTTGGTTTGACCTAAAGCCGACGGAGGAAACCAGATCAAATCGGGAGATTATTTGAAACCCTTAATTCGAGTCTTCAACAGGTAAGGGGAGCTTACCTGATGGATTTTTCTCAATAACTATTTGCTTGTAGTGTGGTTTATATGATTTATATGTGGTTTTGATTATTTGTTTATGTGGCTTACGTTGTGTTGTTTATCTGTGCATCGGTGATTAATCTGCTTTTAATTGATTTAATTATTTGCAGTAGTATGCTATGTTGCTATGATGCATGATCTGCCTGGTGATATAATTATGGTGATGTTGTTGAATGATGTTGTTGAATGTTGTTTGAGAGGCCTGACAGTGGTCAGTGCACAACCGATTAATCAGATAAAAGATTTAATAAGCTGTGAAAATTATATTCAACGTTTTATGGGGAATGTTGGAATATAATAGTGGTGGAAAATATTATTTTGAAAAATAATGAGTTTTTAAGAAATACTATTATTTTAAGGATTTATTAGTGTAAAAGAAATTTATGAGTCACGGTGAGAGCGTAACCGTGAAATTTTTTTAGTACTGCTAATTTTTACGTAAGAAATTCCTAAATATTATAAAAAGTTATTTTGTGAAATTAATATTCAAAAATACTTTATAAAAATAAAAATAATAAAATAATAATATAAAATGAAAAGTCAAAGTTTGACTTTAAAAATATTTTCTTGGAAAATGATAAATGATGGCAAGTTTTGAAATTATTTACGTTGAAAGTTTAAAAATAACAGTACTTGTTTTGAGAAGAAGTTTAATCTGAATTGATTTAATTTTTATAGTTGAAGTTTCAGTAAAAAGTTTTTGATGATTGGACGTTTTATAAACGAATTTCAAGTAGAAAAGATTTTCTGTAAATGAGTTTACTCAATGACGTATTTTCGGTAACTTGGATAAGTTACGGAGATATTATTTTGGATATGTTTTCATAGACGAAAAACGACGTAAACGACATAAACGACGATATAGAACTTAGTAACCGAGATGTCGGGGTACTAGTGTTCTTATGACGTTATCCTATTTTGGATTTGTGTTTCACGGACAAAAACGATGTAAAACGACGATATGGAACTTAGTAACCGAGACGTCGGGATACTAGTGTTCTTATGATGTTAAAGACTTGGTGTCTAGTAGGTAGACTGTGTGTCTACTTCACGACGTAATAAACGACGGTAAAAAATTTATGATGTTTTCTATTACCATGAACCTAAGACTGATTGCAAGGTTTAAGGTTTCGTGACTAAGCACTCGGACTGCGTGTCCTGTGTTGTTAATGAAAGACTTTAAGACATTGAAAACTACGTTGGTCGTAAGCTTTTGAGCTTTGGCAAAGGAAAGATTACACACGAAGAAAACGACGAGAACAAAATATTTTATATGCATGCATTGGCAGACGTGCCCACGATGTCCTATGTCGGATACCTTAATGATAGGGTATTTTGGCTACAAAGTTATGTCGGATACCTTGATGATAGGGTATTTTGGCTATGAGGTTATGTCGGATACCTTGATGATAGGGTATTTTGGCTACGAAGTTATGTCGGATACATTGATGATAGGGTATTTTGGCTACGAAGTTATGTGTGGTGCTTTAATGAATAAAGTATTCCATGCCACGAAGTGCCTAATATATTTGGCTATTGAGCTTGATCAACTCATTTACGTGGTGTTGTGAGATCTCCGGAGATTAGGAAAAAGTTAGATGATGTATTGAAGTGCTCATGCATAATTTTCCAACGTTGATGTTTGGGGTGTGAAACCCATTGATAAATTGTATGCTATAGTAGGGATGCTTATGTTGTTATAACATGAAATTGTACTTGTGCCTTCTTTTGTGCGAGAATTTAGTTATTTTGTTAAATCCATATATTGGTGTCTCACCCTTACAACACATATCAGAGACGTACAAGGGGTAGGATTTCTACAAGAAGGAGAAGGTTGTCTAGTTCAAGTCATGCTGTGCTGCTCCAGTTGGCGGTAGTGTCTGTTAGTTACGACCAGCTTAGGTCCTATTTTGATATACGGTGTTTAGGAGAATAAATCTGATAATGATCTAGTTGTGAAAACATATGAGGCAGTATAGTTGTATGACTTCTATACATTATGTATTTAAGTGTGGTTTGATTTCGTTGTTGTTGTCTTGAGGATTAAAAGAAAAAAATTTATCACCATATTTTGAAAAGATGAGCGTTGAGAAAACATTATTTTCCGAAAGTAACCAGCAAATTAAGTTTTATTTCCGCAAACGGGTAACCATGTGATGACCGAGTTTAGGGTGTCACATTAGTGGTATCAGAGCTGGTCGAGTCTTTCGGGAATGTTGGGAAATAGGTCTGTTAGGTTTTTGTTGTGTGATCTCTGGTTGAGCCTTGTTTGAATTGTTTCTTGGTTGAAACAACGTGTGTTGACACACAAGTAAGTATGTTTTGGTGGATTCTGATTTGGGTTGAAACCTTGTAAGAACTCATGTTTAGTAAAGGGTACTTATGTTCATGTTGATACATTCGTTTATTCTTTAGGACGGTATCAGACATTTGAATAAGGTACCTGTCATTGAAAGTTTTTGGGGAAAATTTTATGAGAATGTCCCAAGTTTGTACGGACGGACGGATGTTGAGTTTCTGATTGATCTAGTTTCTAGATTTAGCCTGATCTCAATCGCTTTGTGTAGGATATCGCCAACGAAGTTAGTTGGGTTAGACTTCAAGAAATGGAATTTTGGTCCATTTCTCGATAAGTAAGTCATCATCTTCATCGATGATGTTCTCGTTTACTCTAAGAGTCACGAGGAGTATGAGAGACTTCTGTACCAAGTGTTACAGATCCCTCACAAGGAGTTGTTATATATTCAAGGATCGACTTGAGAACAAGTTACCACCAGATTGGAGTTAGGACTTATTAAAGATTTTGTACTGTAAACTCAGCAAATGAGGAAAGATCAACTGTTCGTGTGTCTGAGTGATTGACCAAGTCATCAGGAATCGTGCCGATTCAGGATGACCATACTAAGTGCGTCATAAAAGACCATTGTTCTTGTGAGAAGCCAAGGCGAATAGATTTAAATCTTCAACCTTAGATGAGGGTCTCAGGATTTAGAAAAATTGTTCCTTATGGACAAATTGCTTTTCAAATTCCTATGGTTGTATTAGACAATCATAGCGGTACATTTTGTAGAGGCCAAATTCATTTTTCTGACCTTGATTTAAAATCTATCTTGACTTTGGTTCTGACAGTCTAGATATTTTTATACTTCTTTGGGAATGTATTATGAGTATTTCTTGAGTTATGCGACAGATGGGAATTCTTGATGATAGAAGTTTCTTGATGAGACTTAGTCGATTCACTTTTACTTTTGATGGAAGTGATCCAGTCTAAATTTTGTCGGACTGATGTTCTTTTAAATCGTTGTATAGTTATTGTGAAGAAAGAAACTTTATTAGAGTCATGTTTGTAAACATGTATTGGCCATGCATTTTTACACTCACGAACCTATTGAAGAATCTTTTTACATATTGGACACTTGTATCTTTCAGATTGGTCAAATTATTCTTTATGCTTTCTTGTGAAATCAAAATCAAGAAAATTCTTGTCTTGAAAATCTCTTTTCAGATTATTGTGAGTAGGTTGACGGAGTCGACATCTTTTTACATGCTTTGGTCCACGATGTAATGGAAAAACCAATAGAGGCGTGTATCAGAGGACTGATCCAACGTGATAAAGAATTTTCCAACATCATTCTGAGCAAGGCTTACTTCGAGTGTTGGGCTAAAGTTACATCTAGTGTTAAGATCCAAGTTGAAGTTAATGTTCAGCTTATCATCCTAAGTTAGATGGATAAAGAAGGAAGGAATTGATCCTTAGAAGGTTAGCTGAGAGTAAGTGTAATACCCAAGCATGACAAGAGGTGGATGGATTTTTATTGAGGTGTAGATGTGATTAGTAATCTGAGAATTTTCAAGAGTAAGATCAGTAAGTAAGATGATTTCGGCAGATTTTGTTATGATCGAGGTAGAGTTTGCTAAAGGAGCTAGGATAATGATAACAACATCATCTCTGAGATTTAATCGTGTGATTGGAAGGAATTACAGAAAGGTGTCTATGGTGGTTTTACCTAAGTTGAATGTGAACGGAAAAGAGAAGTTCTTGAGCAAAATTAAGTTGATAGGAAAGTTCAAAAGCTAAGGATTAGATAATTCTATTCTATCATCCCTTTTGGTTTAATTGCATTAAGATATGCAAATGAAGTTATTTTGAGGATGAAATGTGTGAGGTGATATTAAATTGGAGTAATGAATTATAATCAAGAGAAACTAAGACTATGATTAAATATTTTGAGTAGGGAGTTGATACGTGGTGCTGTGTAGATATTATTGGTATTAGTGATAATATTCAGAATTTGATGATTTGAATAAGGTTTATGGTGGAACCATGAATGATTAAGTCTTGATTTTGTTTTTCAAGTGTGGTAGACTCTGATGAAATTTTGAGGATAGTACGGATATGTAGAAATGACATAAGAATGAATTGTGTTATGGAATATAGAATAAGAGGAATGAAATGATGTGGAGGACAATGTAAAATCTTAAGGTTAAGATGAGGTTACAAAATACTGTTTAGCTTCGAGTCTCGAAATTTCGAGGACGAATTTTTTTTTTAGTGGGGTAGTAATGTAACAACCCGATTTTTCGCTGCTTCGTAATATCGGTAATAAATATATAAATATATATTTTTATCCGAGACTTAGAAAATGATTTTGGATAAACCAAGGTCATTTCCTTGTTATACTTATTTTTATAAGGTTACGGGGAAGTTTTTGGTTGAAAATTCAGACGGAAACCGGTCTGCGTTTTCTGCGTTTTCACTGACAGTAAAAGTTTACTGCTCAGAAGACCTAATTTTGAGTCGTGAACGAGATGAAAAATGTTTTTATCGTATTTACTACGATACTGGAAGTTTTGAAAATTTTGGTAAAAAAAAATTAAAATATTATATTTGTTGCGGGCGTATAAGTCGAGATGTCTCTAGGAAAAGCTTGCGCCAGATGAATCGAGAAGTCGGCAACGTAGCAGAGATGTGGATTGACCGACTTGACGAGCATTTATGACGAGTTTATCCGAGTCATAATGGCCATAATGGCACATTTATGACAAAGTTAATTTTTCCTATGAAATGACCAAATTGCCCTTGTCTTTTTATGACAATTTCAAACAAATGTCATTGGAAAAAGTTGACCAACTCTTGCCCAACCCCCACGGCTCCAATGCCTTCTTCATTAAGTTTTGTTTCTTCTTCATTTAAATAGGTTGTCTTCTTCATTTAGCCATTTTTCCATTTTCATGTTCTTTTGCTCCAAAGAGTTCATAATTCGTCCGATTTTGATTGGCAATTCTGACAAGTTTCTATTTTGAATCTCTAAAAACTTTCAACATGAAAGTTGTTCATATTTCTCTCTTATTTCCAACGACATAAAGATCATCCAAAACGGATAAGTATGTTGAGATATCTACCCAAAATACTAAAACTGTTCTAAACCCTAACTATGTTCATCTTCTCCCTTAAGTTTCTTAAGAACTCCATAAGAAAACCTTGAAGAACATCATCCAAACTTTGTTTTCTTGGATCATCAAGAGGTAATAACTTATTCTCTTGTCATTTAAATCATTTCTTTTCATCACTTTTGTAGATTCATGACTTAGATCAACATGTTCTTCATTTGTTCAAAGTTCATGGAACTAGATTCAAAAATTCATAACTAATTCTAGAAAAATCCTTTTGACATGAAACCAATTGCCATGATCTTATAATCATCTCTATTTTCATCATCTAGAAGCACAAGATCATGAGAAATTTCTTTCCCTAAAATCTGGACTGGGCCGAACCTAGGTTAACTTTGTGTTCTTAGGTTTTGTTTCAATTTCATGCCTTGATTCATGATTATAACTTGATAGTTCTTGTATTCAAGTATATAGAAGATCAAAAATCAAACTTGAGCCTATTTGTTTCTTCAAAAACCGAAACCCTAGGTATGATCACTTAATGATTTTGTGATTCAAAAGTTGTTGTAATCTTTGAATCCAACTCTAAGCTTTGTATGTTGATTAAATCCAAGAGTTGATGAAATTTTAAAACTTCTAGCCTATTGATCTTGAGAAAACCGAACCCTAGTTCTTATAACTAGATGGGTTTAGTTCATGATTCTTAGTTCATAATCATGGTTAAAGTGATTAATCATGCTTAAGTAACTTATGGATCATTAATCCCTAAGTTAATCAAATTTTAAGTTTCCTAACCTAGAAAATTGGGTGAAGCCGAACCCTACCCCCATTGATTTAAGTGTGTTGTTGTTTGATTTTGGTTTATTTTGGTTGCAATTCGTTATGAAGGAATCGATCGGGTTGGTTTGACCTAAAGCCGACGGAGGAAACCGGATCAAATCGGGAGATTATTTGAAACCCTTAATTCGAGTCTTCAACAGGTAAGGGGAGCTTACCTGATGGATTTTTCTCAATAACTATTTGCTTGTAGTGTGGTTTATATGATTTATATGTGGTTGTGATTATTTGTTTATGTGGCTTACGTTGTGTTGTTTATCTGTGCATCGGTGATTAATCTGCTTTTAATTGATTTAATTATTTGCAGTAGTATGCTATGTTGCTATGATGCATGATCTGCCTGGTGATATAATTATGGTGATGTTGTTGAATGATGTCGTTGAATGCTGTTTGAGAGGCCTGACAGTGGTCAGTGCACAACCGATTAATCAGATAAAGGATTTAATAAGCTGTGAAAATTATATTCAACGTTTTATGGGGAATGTTGGAATATAATAGTGGTGGAAAATATTATTTTGAAAAATAATGAGTTTTTGAGAAATACTATTATTTTAAGGATTTATTAGTGTAAAAGAAATTTATGAGTCACGGTGAGAGCGTAACCGTTAAATTTTTTTAGTACTGCTAATTTTTACGCAAGAAATTCCTAAATATTATAAAAAGTTATTTTGTGAAATTAATATTCAAAAATACTTTATAAAAATAAAAATAATAAAAATAATATAAAATGAAAAGTCAAAGTTTGACTTTAAAAATATTTTCTTGGAAAATGATAAATGATGGCAAGTTTTGAAATTATTTACGTTGAAAGTTTAAAAATAGCAGTACTTGTTTTGAGAAGAAGTTTAATCTGAATTGATTTAATTTTTATAGTTGAAGTTTCAGTAAAAAGTTTTTGATGATTGGACGTTTTATAAACGAATTTCAAGTAGAAAAGATTTTCTGTAAATGAGTTTACTCAATGACGTATTTTCGGTAACTTGGATAAGTTACGGAGATATTATTTTGGATATGTTTTCATAGACGAAAAACGACGTAAACGACGATATAGAACTTAGTAACCGAGATGTCGGGGTACTAGTGTTCTTATGACGTTATCCTATTTTGGATTTGTGTTTCACGGACAAAAACGATGTAAAACGACGATATGGAACTTAGTAACCGAGACGTCGGGATACTAGTGTTCTTATGATGTTAAAGACTTGGTGTCTAGTAGGTAGACTGTGTGTCTACTTCACGACGTAATAAACGACGGTAAAAGATTTATGATGTTTTCTATTACCACGAATCTAAGACTGATTGCAAGGTTTTAGGGTTTCGTGACTAAGCACTCGGACTGCGTGTCCTGTGTTGTTAATGAAAGACTTTAAGACATTGAAAACTACGTTGGTCGTAAGCTTTTGAGCTTTGGCAAAGGAAAGATTACACACGAAGAAAACGACGAGAACAAAATATTTTATATGCATGCATTGGCAGACGTGCCCACGATGTCCTATGTCGGATACCTTAATGATAGGGTATTTTGTCTACGAAGTTATGTCGGATACCTTGATGATAGGGTATTTTGGCTACGAAGTTATGTCGGATACCTTGATGATAGGGTATTTTGGCTACGAAGTTATGTCGGATACCTTGATGATAGGGTATTTTGGTTACGAAGTTATGTCGGATACCTTGATGATAGGGTATTTTGGCTACGAAGTTATGTGTGGTGCTTTAATGAATAAAGTATTCCATGCCACGAAGTGCCTAATATATTTGGCTATTGAGCTTGATCAACTCATTTACGCGGTGTTTTGGGATCTCCAGAGATTAGGAAAAAGTTAGATGATGTATTGAAGTGCTCATGCATAATTTTCCAACGTTGATGTTTGGGGTGTGAAACCCATTGATAAATTGTATGCTATAGTAGGGATGCTTATGTTGTTATAACATGAAATTTTACTTGTGCCTTCTTTTGTGCGAGCATTTAGTTATTTTGTTAAATCCATATATTGGTGTCTCACCCTTACAACACATATCAGAGACGTACAAGGGGTAGGATTTCTACAAGAAGGAGAAGGCTGTCTAGTTCAAGTCATGTTGTGCTGCTCCAGTTGGCAGTAGTGTCTGTTAGTTACGACCAGCTTAGGTCCTATTTTGATATACGGTGTTTAGGAGAATAAATCTGATAATGATCTAGTTGTGAAAACATATGAGGCAGTATAGTTGTATGACTTCTATACATTATGTATTTAAGTGTGGTTTGATTTCGTTGTTGTCTTGAGGATTAAAAGAAAAAAATTTATCACCATATTTTGAAAATATGAGCGTTGAGAAAATATTATTTTTCGAAAGTAACCAGCAAATTAAGTTTTATTTCCGCAAACGGGTAACCATGTGATGACCGAGTTTAGGGTGTCACAAGATACATGAAAGACACTATGAAGGTTGGACAAAAACGACGGTAAGGCTATTTGGTAGGCGACTTCACCGACTCTTTTTAGGATTTGGTAAGGACCAACAAATCTAGGAGTAAGTTTCCTTGCCTTCATCACTCTACCCACCCTAGTTGTCGGGGTAACTCTCAAGAACACATGGTCACCTTCCTGGAATTCGAGCGCCTTCCTTCTTCTGTCATGGTAGCTACTCTGTGCCACTTTCATCTTTTCATGAATCATCCTCACTTTATCTATGGTTTCTTGCACCACCTCGGGTCCTAACACAACACTATCACCGGGTTCACTCCAACACAAGGGTGTCCTACATCTCCTCCCATAAGGAGCTTCGTAAGGTATCATCCCAATACTGGAATGGAAACTATTGTTGTAGGTAAACTCTATCAGGGGCAAAAAGTTATCCCAACTACCCGACTGTTCTAGCACACAAGCTCTAAGAAAGTCCTCTAAGGACTGGATGGTTCTCTCAGAATGACCATCAGTCTGTGGGTGATAAGCTAAACTTAGCCTAAGCTTCATTCCTAAGGCCTCTTGCAAACTATTCCAAAACCTAGAGGTAAACCTCGGGTTTCTATCTGACACTATGCTAGAAGGTATACCATACAACCTAACTATCTCTCTGATGTACAACTTAGCCAACTTTTCCAAAAGGTATTCCATGTTCATAGGGATGAAATGGGCGGACTTAGTCAGTCAATCTACAACAACCCATATAGCCTCGAAACCAGCTGGAGTCCTAGGGAGTCCAGACACAAAATCCATGGAAATACTATCCCACTTCCATTAAGGGATACTTAACGTCTGCAACTTACCTGACAGCTTCTGGTGTTCTATCTTAGCCTTTCGGTACACTAAACAAGCATACACAAACTCAGTCACATCTTTCTTCATCCTAGGCCACCAAAATATCACCTTAAGGTCCTGATACAGCTTAGTGGCACCTGGTTGCATACTCAGTCCACTCCTATGTCCTTCTTCAAGGATCAACTTTCTAAGCTCTGGGACATCTGGTATACAGACTCTATCCTTGAACCTCAAAACTCCATCACTTCCTTCCTTAAAGCTAAGGTTTCTACCTTGAGCAAGCAACTCTCGCTGGTCTAAGAGAGACTGGTCTATCTTCTGGCCCTCTCTAACCTGATCCTTCAAACTGTTGGTAATCTTCAAGGTTCCAAGCATAATTCTCTTAGGGGCAACTTCCCAAGCTAGACTTAGGTCTCTAAACTCCTTAATCGGATCCATCTCCATAACCATCAAAGCGGAGACGTGCAAGATTTTCCTACTTAAGGCATCTGCCACCACATTGGCCTTTCCTGGCTGGTAGGTTAGATCAAACTCATAATCCTTTAAAAACTCCATCCACCTACGCTGCCTCATATTCAACTCCTTCTAATCAAAGAGGTACTTCAGACTCTTATGATCACTAAAGACCTCAAACTTTGCTCCATAAAGGTAATGCCTCCAGATCTTTAAGGCCAATACCACAACTCCTAACTCTAGGTCATAGGTAGGGTAGTTCTTCTCATGGGTTTTCAACTGCCTAGAAACATAAGCTACTACCTTACCATATTGCATCAACACTCCACCTAAACCTTACTTCGATGCATCACAGTACACTACGAAAGGTTTACTAGGATCTGACAAAACTAACATTGGTGCTGATGTTAACCTATCCTTAAGGGTTTGGAAACTCTCTTTACACTTAGAGTCCCACACAAACAGTTGTCCCTTCTTGGTGAGACGGGTTAAGGGTAAAGCTAACTTAGAGAAACCTTCTATAAACCTCCTATAGTACCCTGCTAAACCCAAGAAACTCCTAATCTCGGTTACTGACATCGGCCCTTCCCAATGGAGAACCATCTCAACCTTAGCCGGGTCTACGGCTATCCCACCTTTAGAGATGACATGTCCTAAGAAACTCACCTCCTCTAACCAAAACTCACACTTAGACAACTTAGCATACAACTGCTTTTCCTTAAGGGTCTGCAAGACAATCCTCAAGTGTTCCTCATGTTCCTCATTGGTGTACGCTAAGATGTCATCTATGAAAACCACCACAAACTTATCCAAGTAAGGGTGAAAGGTCTTGTTCATGTAGTCCATGAACACAGCAGGAGCATTAGTCACACCAAAGGGCATAACTAAATACTCATAGTGACCATACGTCCTAAACGCTGTCTTCGGGATATCCACAGACTTAACCTGAATCTGATGGTATCCTGACGTCAAATCTATCTTCTAGAAGACGCAAGCTCCGATCAACTGATCCATAAGATCATCAATCTTAGGGAGGGGATACCGATTCTTAATGATCACCTTGTTGAGCTGTCGATAGTCAACACACAACCTCATACTATCATCCTTCTTCTTTAATTGCAACACTAGCGCTCCCCATGAGGATACGCTAGGCCTAATAAAATGTTTTTGGATCAGGTCATCTATCTGTTTCTTCACTCAGCTAGCTCTAGAGGAGACATTCTATAGGGTGCTATGGATATTGGCCCGACGCCAGGCACTAAGTCTATGGTGAACTCAACATCTCTCTCAGGGGGCAAGTTATAAATATCCCCCGAAAACACTTCAGGAAATCGGCACAACAGGCACACTTCCGACATCAGGAGGGCTCTCTAATTCCAGGGAAGACAGAATCATGTACACTTGGGCCTCGTCTTTCATCGAAGCCTTAACTTGGTTGGCAGAGAGAAAGGTCGGATTCTTAGACTCCACAGGAGTTCCAAAGACTATGGTTTTATCAAAACAATTCAAAAGGGTGTGGTTGGAAGATAACCAGTCCATGCCAAGAATGACATCAAGGTCCTTTAAATATAGGCATACAAGATTTACAATAAAAGTTACCATTAATGGTGATATGACAGTTCTTGCATGCAAGAGAAGTAAGAGCATGTTTATTTGTAGGTGTAGAAACAACCAAATCATACTCTAGGAAAGTAATAGGAAATTTAAGACTCTTGACCCTATCATGTGATATAAACGAGTGCGTAGCACTTGAATCATACAATACAGTTAAAGGAGTTCTATCAATTAAGCACATACCTTGGATCAAGTCATCAGACTCGGAGGCCTCAGCTCCACAAAGAGTAAAGACTCCCCTAGTAGTCTTCAGTCGATCAGTCTGAGACTGCTGACTCTTGCTAGAACTTGGAGGCTCTGACTTTGCTCCTCCACAATCTCGACTGATGTGACCAGACTTGCCACACATAAAGCATATGACGTCCGATTCCTTGCACTGGGTAGTGAAGTGATCTGGTGCGCTGTACTTGCCGCACTTCATAGGTCTAGAGGCATTGGAATTACTACCCTTGGACCTATCATGAGAAAACTGTGGCTTCTTGCCACTCTGCTTGAAATCCCAGTCGGCTGGAGCGTAACGCTGCTTGCCCTTTTCCTTTTGCTCGGTCTTCTTGCTACCCTAGCTATCTGAATTCTTGAAACTAGTCACGCTGGACTTGTAGGCATCCTCATAGATCCTACACTTGTTCACCAAGGTTGGGAAGACTCTGATCTCTTGATAACTGATCTCTTGCTTAATCTCCGGACGAAGGCCATCCTCAAACTTGACACACTTTGATCGATCATCCACCATGACCTGATAAGGTGTGTAGTACCTAGCTAGCACCTCGAACTTAGCTTCATACTCACCCACTGACATATTACCATGCTTCAGCCCCATGAATTCCATCTCTTTCTTGTCACGTACATCCACAGGAAAATACTTCTCCAAAAACCTATCTCTGAACACAGCCCAGGTGACTACTGTACCTTCAGCCACCATCCTCTGACGACGGTTCTCCCACCAGTGCTCAACCTCCTCAATGAGCATAAAAGTGGCGAAGATAACCCGCTGTTGATCATTGCAGCCCATAGCATCGAGGCCACTTTAACCAAAAAGCGCTAAAGTCTATCAACATGTGGTAACCCACTAGGAAACGACTTAACCAACTTGTTATTTTTGTTTATCTTAATTAATCTTTAACTAAGTTATCTAACTGTCTTTGTCTGATTGGTGCATTATCATATCATTGGGGACATTTGGGGCGGAACACCCTTTTAAACCTTTAATCTCAAATTTTGTCCTAGAGGGAAAGCATGGGCGTGCTCCCTCTAAGAACGGGCGTGCTTCCACTTAAGTGAAGCACGGTCGTGCTTCATATTATGCACGGTCGTGCTCCTTCTCTGGGCAGATTCAAGGTGTTCTTGGGGTTAAAGCCTCCTAAACACTCTTAAATCAAATCCTAGGGTCTTAACTAAACCATTTGGTGTAAACCTGACATCTGACTATTAATCCATATTTTATGAATACGTTACAGGAATTATTCCCTTAACCATTATGTTAATTAAGAGTCCTATTTTAGCCAATTAGGGTCTCATTAACATGTTCATCATCAACCAACAACACTCAGCCAAACAATGCATAATAACATCATAATAGTAACATCCATGTCATAAACAGATCCAACCAATTATACATCGTTGGCATACAACATAGTAACTATAAACAATACGCATACATGACAGGCATACCATTAACCAAATAACAATTATAGAAATTAACTATACAAGACAGGCACACTCATAATCAAACGTAACATGGCATTAACAACAGTTAACAACAACATTAAGGAGCTATGGGAACCCCTCATCTTACGCTACCCCCTTTCCTAATGAATACACTATCCTTCTCCCCATACCTAGTATGAAGATTCCTCAACAACACTCCAAACGACAAATTGGTCACGTTCCCTTAAGCGACTCAATCTGCTTCCAAGCCTTGGTCAAACAAGAAAATTAACCAATTAGTTCCCAAATCTAAATAATAGAAAAAGTAAACTCTAAAGGGATGGAACCGTTACCTATAGGGATCAACACCGATGAACTAGACATTCCCAAGAGTCTCTAAAGCTCCAACAATTCAATGGGTTTAGAGAAAATAGGGAAGAAAGGGTTGGTAGCCGCACTAGGGTTTCTGTTATACCAAAATAGGGTTTAAAAACGCAAACCCTCGGTCACTGTGCCGTTTTATAGGTTGCGGACCTATGCACGACCATGCACCCCATTAAGCACGGGCGTGCTTAACTCAGCGTCTCCGTGACACCAAACCCTTGCACGGTCGTGCTTCTCATCAAGCACGAGCGTGCTTGCCAATCACTTGTACGATCGTGCTTCCTATTAAGCACGGTCGTGCTTGTGATCCAAATTGCCACAAGACACAGCCTTGAGAACGGGCATGGTGGACATGAGCATGACCGTACTCATGTACCAGAAAGGGATTTTCAGCCTAAAAATCCCACTTAGCCCTCAACAATAACTCTAAGCTAAGTCCTAAGGCTTAAACACTCAAACAAATAGCACTTAACGAAAAACGGGGTGTTACATTGTGCCTCATTTAAAACTTTACTTGCATAGTAAATCACATGAACTAACTTTTCCACCCTTTGTCCTAAAACCACCCCCACTGCATAATCACTTGCATCACATTTCAAAGGGTAAGTTCCAATTAGGCGCAGTGATTATGGGTGCGGTGACAAGCATATTTTTCAAAGTATTGAAAGAATTTAAACAAGATGAATTAAAATCAAAGGATACATCATTCACAAGAACCACATAGTGGTTTTTCTATCTTTGAAAAATCTTGGATGAACCTCCGATAGAAACCGGCATGTCCCAAGAAACTCCTCACCCCCTTCACATTGGTTGGTGGGGGTAGCTTTTCAATCAATTCTATCTTGGCTCGATCCACCTTGAGATCCTTTTGGGAGATTTTGTACCGTAACACTATACCTTCTCGAACCATGAAATGGTATTTTTCCCAATTAAGCACAAGGTTGGTTTCTTGACACCTTTCTAGCACGCAAGCCAAGTTCTTCAAGCAGTTATCAAATGAAGTCCCAAAATGGAGAAGTTGTCCATGAATACTTCAATAAATTTCTCCACCATGTCCGAGAAAATAGAGAGCATGCACCTTTGGAAAGTAGCGGGAGTGTTGCACAATCCAAAAGGCATTCTCCTATAGGCAAAGACTCCATAGGGACATGTGAAGGCCGTCTTCTCTTGGTCCTTTGGATCTACCACAATTTGGTTGTAACCGGAGTAACCTTCCAAAAAGCAATAATTCTCATATCCGGCCAACCTCTCTATCATTTGATCAATGAAGGGAAGAGGGAAGTGATCCTTCCTTGTTGCATCATTTAGCTTTCTATAATCCACACAAACTCTCCACCCCATGACGGTCCTTGTTGGGATCATCTCAATGTTCTCATTGACCACCACTGTTGTGCCACCTTTCTTCGGGACCACATGAATTGGACTAACCCAATTACTATCGGAGAATAGATAGATGATTATGGCATCCAAAAGCTTAATTACATCCTTACTCATTGCTTCTTTCATAATGGGATTTGACCATCTTTGTGGTTGAACCACCGGTTTGTAATTGATTCGTAGTCGTACACAGGTCAAAATAATATAGTAATTAAAAAAACTGCAGTACAAGGCAAAACAACCTTGGTCGTCTCACGAGGATCTTTAAAATTATTAGTCAATCAAGAATGTTAGAGAAAGGAGGTTTTCAAAATTCGTTGGGAGAAAACAAATTGCAATTAAAAAAAGAAATTCAATTAATTATAAACATCAATCCAAGACTTCAAGTTCTTTGGTAGAATTCGTCATTGTTCCAAAAGATATAAATTTGTTTTCCCTCCTCCTCTGTTAATTTGAAATCTACTACATGATCATGTAGGGTTTAAACAACAAAATTGGAGTCACAATCGCAATCCCTAATAATGTTGATTTATGTACAAATTCAATTAACCTAGGTTACCAATCGGTTCCCTAAATCTCTATTTGATTTTTGGATTAATCAATCCTAATTCCTAATTCCAATTCAATCATGAAAACTGAATCTACATCTAATCAAACATAGATCAAGCGTAATCACACTCACAACACAGAATTCATAATTGAAAGAAGAGAAGAGGAGAAGAAGCAATTGAAAAACAATTAAAAGTAAAGAACTCGGAATTCAAACCAAATTACTTGAATGTCTATGATTGATAAAAGGTTTGGCCATCCATAGTCATCACCATTGGAGAAGCTTTAACAACCAAACATCCAACAACGTGCATAAAACTAAAAAAAAGGGAGAATAGAGGGGAAGAGAATTCCAAAACTTGCAAAAAACAATGGATTGAAAAAGTGACTAATTTTCTGTCTCTCTGACTTGTGCGGCTGTAAACTGCTATTTATGCTTATTAATACTGCCCTAACCCTAGAGCAAATTAAGGACCTCTGAATAAGCTTTCCAACAAGGTATCATATGCCTTAATTGGGCTTGAGATGAGTAGGTTATCCCCATTTAAGTGAAGGAACATCATGGACTGCGCACTGATCCGCGCCAGATGTAACACTCCCCTTGGGCATTACTACCTAACACGTGCGAAAATAAAATTAAAAAGGATAATTTGTTGGTGCTTTCGGAAAATAATTTATATAAGTACATAATTGTCTGAAATTGGGTATAAAATTTTTGTCACGACTCCACACCTAAGCCTTGATCGACACACAGACTTACTATTATAGCCTGACAAGCCTATTTCATTTAAAGAATATACTTAAATAAAAGCTAGTATTTTTACGAAAATTTCGACAGAGTCTCCTCTGTAATTTGGACATCCCAAGTAAAAAGAACACCTGCTAAAATAATTACATTTTCATTATCAGAATTTGAGTTACACCAAATACATCCAGGCAGTAATATGTTCAAAATATATATATAAAATATCCATAAGTTGTACAAGACCAAAAGGAGCAGCTTAGATTTTCATTCAAAAGATATGCTCTCTGAGCCATAAACATTCCATTTTAAAATAAAGGCTCTCTGAGCCATACTCATACATACTTATCAAAAATAATCTAAGTCTCAAACCCTAAGCTGGTCGTTCTAAAAGTTATTCCTGAGAAAACTCACGTGATCATTCCACAATCAAGTACCTCTTCAAGCAACTAGATCTAAGTCTCTGAGTGACTTAGAAATACTCCTATGCACCATCGGTACTAAAGTACCCAAGGTACAATAGCAAACCAGAAGAAACCTGAAATATCTGTAAGGGTGAGACGCCAATATATGGATTTAACACAATAAATAAATGCGCGACACCACATAACACATATACATTTACTACACAAGCATTTATAAGCTAATAGTTTATCAATGGGTTCAACACCCCAAACATCATCGTTTAAAAATTATGCATGACACTTCATATTCATCATCTAATTTTCATCCTAATCTCATGAGATATCCCAACATAAAATGAGTTTATCAGACTCCATAGCCACAGTGGCTAACTTGGCACTCTGCCAATAGGTGCGCAACCTCTTCCCATCCACACAGGCACACAAGGCTAGGCACGCAGCCAAACACATTGCTAATGTCCACACTCAGGGCACCAATAGCAAGTAAAATGGGGTCTCCATGTCCTCCCTAGGCACATGAGAAAATGCACGTCGTAATTACCTTTCGCCGCTGGTAATTGATGCATTAAACCACAAACCGCAGGCACGTCTGCCAAATGCATGTAAAACACTTTTGTTTTGTTCTTTTCTTTGTGTTCAATCTTGCTTTGCCGAAGCTCAAAATGTCTTACGACTCACATAGTTTTAAAACATCTTTAAAACTTTCATCACAACACAGGACCTCACTGTCCGAGTGCTCAATCACGACACCTCTCGACCGGTGCACCAGTCTTAGGTTCGTGGTACTAGAAAACATTTTCAATGTTTCAACACGGTATACCTCACATATACGGTATAGGCCCTCAAAGTCCAAATGACTGAGTCCATCACAACACAGAACCTTAGTACACCGACTTCTCGGTTACTAAGTTCCACACCACTTTCAACACTGTTGAATTAACTTTTGATTTTCAGAAATTCTTTTCCAAATTGGAAATTCATTAATAAAATCCTTAAATAATAAAACTTAGTTTTCACAAAGGTGAGTCACTTGAGGTTTTAACTTTCTTAAAATATGTATTGCCGTTTCAAAACTCTTGCCTTCTACACTTTTCCAAATCTACCATCAATTCTCACTTTTAAAGCTTTTTAAGCCAAAACTTAGCTTTTTCCACTTAAACAATTTTCTAAAATCATCATTAACTTCTTTTCAACAATTAATTTCATAAAATAACTTTGTATAATATTGCAAACTTTCTTACATAAAAATTAGCAGTACAAAAACATTTTCACGGTTTCGCTCTCATTGTGACTCATAAATTACTTTTACACTAATAAATCATCAAAAATAATAATATTTCTCAAAACTCATTATTTTTCCAAAATAATACTTTCCACCACTATTATATTCCAACGTTTCCCATAAAACATTGGATATAATTTACACATCTTGTTAAAGCTTTTATCTGATTAATCGGTTGTGCACTGACCACTGTCAGGCTTCTCAAACAACACTCACAAACAACATTTAACAACAGTTATCAGAATTATGTCACCAGGCAGATCATGCATCATAGCAATATAATATACAACTACAGATGATCAAATAATTTAAAGACAGATCAAACACCGATACTCAGATAAACAGCACAACATATACCACATAAACAGATAACCACAACCACATGAATTATACAGACTACACTACAAGCAAATGGTTATTGAGAAAAATCCCTCAGGCAGGCTCCCCTTACCTTTGAAGACAAGTAAAGGATCCTCGTATTAATGCTCACGTTAGCTCATATCTACTCCATCAAGCAAGCAAAGCCGTGTCAAACGTCTCATAGAAGGAATCCAACAACGCGCAACAACCAGAAATTAAGAAATCAATTACACATGATCAAACACACATTCTAATTTGATCTAAACACTTTATCTTATTACCAAACAAGGTTATTTTTAAAGAAAATCATGTTTGAAGCTCACGCTTCACAATACCCTTTAAGGAAACTGTGTTTTGATTAAAGGATCATGAAAGAGAACTTGGAAATTATCCATTAAGAGTCCTAATTGCACTAAATCATAATTAATTTCACAAAAACAGAACCAAATTCAAATAAAATCAAATTGGGGTTTAGGGCTCCTAAATACAATTTGGGGAAAACTCATTTTAATTAAAGAATAATGAAATTAGTTTAGGGAAACACAAATTCATAGTCCCAATAGCATAAAACAAGCTTCAATTTCAAGATTGGAAGCTGAATATTAAACAGGCTAGGGTTAGGGTTTCAAAATCAATTTGGGGGTTTTGAATCTAGAAGAGATTAGAGGGTAAAACACTCACCCAAGCTTCAAGGCAGAGGATGCAGTGACCAGCCATGGGTGCGGCGGCAGCATCACGCAACTCCGGCGAGGTGGCAGTGGCGGTGGAACACTCCCCTGCAACAACCATGATCCATAAAGTGAAGCTAAGCTTCATAGAAAGGAAGAAGAAAGCTTAAAACAACTCACATAGTGAAAACCACCATGGAGGCGGCGGCGCAAGGTGATTACCACGGTGGAGTGACGATCGCGCGGCAGCAACACGTGCAGGCGGTGGCGCCATCGCATCTCCTCCTCCCTACGTTGAGCGGCGGCCGACGAGCTTCCTGGTGGGGTGGGCGGCACTGCTATGGTAAGAGGAAGGAGGAAGATGAAGTTGAGGTGGGAGGAAGAAGAAAAGAGAAAGAAGAAGAAAGAAAGAAAGAAGAAGAAGCAGAGAAGAAAAGAGAGAGTGAGAGGGAGGCGTCGAGTGAGTGAGAGAGAGAAAAGAGAAAGTTAAGTTTTTAAACTAATTATTTAGTGATAGGTACAAAATGAGTGATAAATATTAGGCCTAAAATAAACATGTTTATACTTTTTGGAATCTAAAAATAAAGAATGATAAAGATATGATTTCGAAATTCAAATTAGAGTAAAAATTAATAGTTGAACCGATCAACTAAGAAAATACTCTGTTCAAAATTTAATCTCCAATTAAGGTCAAACCAGTTTATTTTCAACTCTAAAATTAAGTAGAATAAATATATGAAAATACTTTTCTCTTAATCATATTATTTAAAACATTTTTCTGTACCGGTATAATAGTGACAATAACATAAATTATTGTCTAGTAAGCGTGCATTCACTGAAATAAGTCAGTGTTAATGCACCTAATAAAATAATTTGAAGAGAGTAATTTAATTACTCAAACTAAGCCGCATAACAAAATAAACTTAAACATTCAAATAAAATAATTAATCATATGTGTAAAAACTAGGGTGTTACATTACTACCCCTCTTAAAAAAAAATTCGTCCTCGAAATTTCGTAGCTCAAAACTAAACTGGATGTTGTAATCACACCTTAAGTCTAAAATCTTGCTTTGTATTCTCGTCACTTCATTCCTTTCATCTATAACTCTATAACAGGATCGATTCTTATGCCATTATATTTATCCTCGAGACTTTTCACTACAGCGTTATCTCCACTACCTTCGATATTTCACCTTAGTCTATTACACTTTAAAGAACAAAGTCAACGCTTAATATCTTCACTTCTCAATATAGATCCATTAGCAAACTTTCTCCAATATCTAACTTTCATAGCTAACATCAGACCCAACACTAACTTTACCATAACATCAATTAACCTTCTACTTAGGAGATGCAATCATAGTCTTAGTCCATTTGGGCTTAGTCTACTCTTCTAGTCATATCAAATTCACACTTTTCAAGTCTCCAATCAAAACGTCGTAACATTCCTGAGTTGCACATGATAAACTTTGCACCAAAAACCTAAGAAATTCAATCTTATTAAAATTGAATCTTACCACATCCAACATAGTCCGTTCTCTTCTTAATTCTTCCTCTCGAATCTTTTGCCTACTTCGATTTCATATCCTTCATTTGCCTCTTATTTTCAATGTGGTTCTCAAGTCCCGTTAATATCCCTGGTTTAAGAAATTTCCCATGCACATCTACCTTATTGTCCAAGGAAAATACACAACTCCTAACAATTCCTCCATCTAAAGACATAGCTCTATCACTTATGCAAGAAAGTGCTTGTATCATATCTGCCCTTATCTTATATATTTGCAGCCGAGAAAAGAGATTATAAAAATAGAGTTTCTCTAAGGCCATTACCCCTAAGAGCTGCACCAAAGCAAAGCCAAGAAATCCAGGTGGACACTCCCCAATGGCAATCTTGGATTTAAAATATCTAGTTTCCACTATGGATCATCAACCACATTTTTACCAAAATAAGACCTCAAAGAGTATAAACATTTCACCATAGCTTATCCCACTCGAAAGACATAATCTAAACTTAATCACTTCTTGCCTCAAAATTTGGCTGTTAGCAAAACTTCTTCAACACCTTATCCTAACGACAAATATCAAGTTCAACACTAACTTTTACCCCATCATACATCAACCTTCAACTCAAAGTACACAATTATAGTCTTAGTTTCCTTTGAATATATTCCACCACTCCAAATTATATCATAGTCATTCATTTCAATCTTAAAGAATACGATTACATTCCTCCATGCAACTACAACCAAAAGGAATCACTTCAGTTTGTATTATCCAAAATCATAATTCTTAAACTTTTCTAACAACTTAGTTTCACTCAAGAACTCCTCTTTACTATTTCCGTTCAGCTAAAGGAAAACTACCATATATTTTTTTCCGTTAATCCTTGGACTCACTAAGTCAACATTAACCCTAAACGTTGATCACTACTCTAAATTCCTTTAATGATATATCTGCCTCGATCATGATAAGGTCCATTGTAATCATCTCACTCATTGATGTTGAACTTAAGGGTCCTCATAGTACCATTCACATCTATACACTAACGAAACTCCTATCAACTCTGATTCGTCCTACCATAGAGATGACAAAAACTTAGGTACCACACTATCTCCCAACTAACCTGCTAAGGATAGGTCATCTCATTACTTATCCATCCCGCTGAGGATGATTAGTTGGACTTAGCCTCAACTTAGTCCTCCACATTTAAAGCAAACTTAACCGACACACGTTGATAAACTTCCGCTTTTCATCTGAAACAACACTTGAAGATACTCCATGAAGTCTGAACAATCCTCTGATACATTAGCCGGTTCACTAACTCTGCATAGTGGATCTTGACTTGCAAGAAGGGTGTAGACTTCACCAGTCGATCAACGATCACTTGAATTCAAACAAGACTCATGTAGGTCTTCAGAAAACTCCTAACAAAGATTCATGGCAATGCCAATATTTTAACAAGGAAGGTCTCAATTGTTAAACTATCCCTTTTTCACCGTACTCGACTAACTCTGACATCGATCTTGATGTGGAGATATCCAACTCATGACTGAGGAGATAGGTCACACATTGACGACATTTGGAAAATACGTAGAACTAAGATGATCAATGACAACAAGTACTTTCGAACCGCAATAAGACATGACCTTAGTGATCATAAAAGAATTTCTCAAGAAAAGAAATTTTTCTTGATTTCACTTTCACATAAGCATAGAAAAGAATTTATTAATTTGAAGGATACAGGAACATCCAGTATGGAAAAAGACTCTTCCATCAAGTTCGTGGGTGTAAAAATGCATGATCGATACACATTTACAAACATGAATCTAATAAAGTTCATTCTTCCACAAGAATCTTCCATCGGATTTAAGGAATCAAAGGGTGAATAATGTCTAATCCAAAGAGGATTAATTCTTATTCTTAGTACAAAGAATTTATAAAATGATAACTTTCACCTCTACCAAAAATAGAAGTAACAAAACTAGGTTTCACCAAGAAACTTCTGCTATCACGAAATTATCTGTGTTATAACTCAAGAAATAGTCATAACCACTTCTCTCAACAAAAGGTGAAAGTATCCAAACCAATGGATTTCGTTAAACCAATTCACTCAAATGTCTAATACATCGAGGATCATTTAGAAGTGTGAGTACGACTTCTCACAAACAAAGAAATGTATAACTGGAAATTTATGAATCAGCATAACTAATTCATGAGTCCTGACAAATTTCAAATTAAAATCAGAAAATTTGTCTGACCTACACAAACTTCACCGTTGTGATTATCTAATACAATCATAGGATTTGAGAAATAAATGTCAACTGACAAACACAAGAGAATCAAAGGGTACAGTAAAGAGTTCCTTAATCACAAGACACTCACCCAAGGTCGAAAATCCACTCGATTCGTCTTGGTTCCAACCAACATACATGTCTTTCTAACCAAGCTTAGTATGACCACCTTGAATTGGGTACGATCCCGGACAACTTAATCAATCAATCAAACATACTAAGAATTGATCTTTCTTCATAAACTGAGTTGACGACGCAAAACCTTAGATAGGTCATCACTCCAATCTGGTACTAACTCGTCTTCAAGTCGATCTTTGAGTAGTTGACAACTCCTCGAAATAGATTTACCAAATCAACTACGCAAGTTAGAGAATACTTATTCATAATTCGTTCTTTTACCTAGCTGTCAGAAATCCACCCGGTAACACAACCTCCACACAACAATTGGTGCTTCACAAGGAAAACACTCGGTCTAATAAATGGTTCAGACCACCGATCTTTCAGTTGAATCGAGTCGTCCAACTCGTTTCAACTTTGTAGGCAACATCCTACACAAAGCGACATAAATCTGACCGAATCCAGAAACTAAATCAATCAAAAATCAATGTCCTTTTCTAACCATAAACCTAGAATATTTTCAGAGAACACTCCCGGAAAACCCTTTACACAAGCACCTTGTTTCGAATGTCTGACACGATTCGCAAGGATAATCGAATGTCATATTCGAACCCAAGTAACATTCAAGATCTACGGTCTCCCAGGACATAAAACCCTTGGAAAACCATCAAGAAAACATATACTTGTGCGTCAACACACATTGCTTCAACAAGAAACAATTCAAACAAGAGCCAACCAGAGATCACACAACAAAAACTTAACAGACCTATTCCCCATAGATCCCGAAAGACTCGACCAGCTCTGATACCACTTTGTAACACCCCCCTTGGGCATTACTACCTAACAAGTGCGAAAATAAAATTAAAAAGGATAATTTACTGGTGCTTTCGGAAAATAATTTATATAAGTACATAAGTGTCTGAAATTGGGTATAAAATTTTTGTCACGACTCCACACCTAAGCCTTGATCGACACACAGACTTACTATTATAGCCTGACAA
Source organism: Sophora flavescens (assembly GCA_030762895.1). NCBI lineage: Eukaryota > Viridiplantae > Streptophyta > Magnoliopsida > Fabales > Fabaceae > Sophora > Sophora flavescens. The sequence goes on along the minus strand of CM061063.1, from coordinate 158,467,574 downwards.
GCCTATTTCATTTAAAGAATATACTTAAATAAAAGCTAGTATTTTTACGAAAATTTCGACAGAGTCTCCTCTGTAATTTGGACATCCCAGGTAAAAAGAACACCTGCTAAAATAATTACATTTTCATTTCCAGAATTTCAGTTACACCAAATACATCCAGGCAGTAATATGTTCAAAATATATATATAATATATCCATAAGCTGTACAAGACCAAAAGGAGCAGCTTAGATTTTCATTCAAAAGATATGCTCTCCGAGCCATAAACATTCCATTTTAAAATAAAGGCTCTCTGAGCCTTACTCATACATACTTATCAAAAATAATATAAGTCTCAAACCCTAAGCTGGTTGTTCTAAAAGTTATTCCTGAGAAAACTCACGTGATCATTCCACAATCAAGTACCTCTTCAAGCAACTAGATCTAGGTCTCTGAGTGACTTAGAAAGACTCCTCTGCACCATCGGTACTAAAGTACCCAAGGTACAATAGCGAACCAGAAGAAACCTGAAATATCTGTAAGGGTGAGACGCCAATATATGGATTTAACACAATAACTAAATGCGCGACACCACATAACACATACATTTACCACACAAGCATTTATAAGCTAATAGTTTATCAATGAGTTCAACACCCCAAACATCATCGTTTAAAAATTATGCATGACACTTCATATTCATCATCTAATTTTTGTCCTAATCTCATGAGATATCCCAACATAAAATGAGTTGATCAGACTCCATAGCCACAGTGGCTAACTTGGCACTCTGCCAATAGGTGCGCAACCTCTTCCCATCCACACAGGCACACAAGGCCAGGCACGCAGCCAAACACATTGCTAATGTCCACACTCAGGGCACCAATAGTAAGTAAAATGGGGTCTCCATGTCCTCCCTAGGCACATGAGAAAATGCACGTCGTAATTACCTTTCGCCGCTGGTAATTGATGCATTAAACCACAAACCGCAGGCACGTCTGCCAAATGCATGTAAAACACTTTTGTTTTGTTCTTTTCTTTGTGTTCAATCTTGCTTTGCCGAAGCTCAAAATGTCTTACGACTCACATAGTTTTAAAACATCTTTAAAACTTTCATCACAACACAGGACCTCACTGTCCGAGTGCTCAATCACGACACCTCTCGACCGGTGCACCAGTCTTAGGTTCGTGGTACTAGAAAACATTTTCAATGTTTCAACACGGTATACCTCACATATACGGTATAGGCCCTCAAAGTCCAAATGACTGAGTCCATCACAACACAGAACCTTAGTACACCGACTTCTCGGTTACTAAGTTCCACACCACTTTCAACACTGTTGAATTAACTTTTGATTTTCAGAAATTCTTTTCCAAATTGGAAATTCATTAATAAAATCCTTAAATAATAAAACTTAGTTTTCACAAAGGTGAGTCACTTGAGGTTTTAACTTTCTTAAAATATGTATTGCCGTTTCAAAACTCTTGCCTTCTACACTTTTCCAAATCTACCATCAATTCTCACTTTTAAAGCTTTTTAAGCCAAAACTTAGCTTTTTCCACTTAAACAATTTTCTAAAATCATCATTAACTTCTTTTCAACAATTAATTTCATAAAATAACTTTGTATAATATTGCAAACTTTCTTACATAAAAATTAGCAGTATAGAATCATTTTCACGATTTCGCTCTCATTGTGACTCATAAATTACTTTTACACTAATAAATCATCAAAAATAATAATATTTCTCAAAACTCATTATTTTTCCAAAATAATACTTTCCACCACTATTATATTCCAACGTTTCCCATAAAACATTGAATATAATTTACACAGTTTGTTAAAGCTTTTATTTGATTAATCGGTTGTGCACTGACCACTGTTAGGCTTCTCAAACAACACTCACAAACAACATTTAACAATAGTTATCAGAATTATGTCACCAGGCAGATCATGCATCATAGCAATATAATATACAACTACAGATCAAATAATTTAAAAACAGATCAAACACCGATACTCAGATAAACAACACAACGTATACCACATAAACAGATAACCACAACCACATAAATTATATAGACTACACTACAAGCAAATGGTTATTGAGAAAAATCCCTCAGGCAAGCTCCCCTTACCTTTGAAGACAAGTAAAGGACCCTCGTATTAATGCTCACGTTAGCTCATATCTACTCCATCAAGCAAGCATAGCCGTGTCAAACGTCTTAGAGAGGGAATCCAACAACGCGCAACAACCAGAAATTAAGAAATCAATTACACATGATCAAACACACATTCTAATTTGATCTAAACACTTTATCTTATTACCAAACAAGGTTATTTTCAAAGAAAATCATGTTTGAAGCTCACGCTTCACAATACCATTTAAAGAAACTGTGTTTTGATTAAAGGATCATGAAAGAGAACTTGGAAATCATCCATTAAGAGTCCTAATTGCACTAAATCATAATTAATTTCACAAAAACAGAACCAAATTCAAATAAAATCAAATTGGGGTTTAGGGCTCCTAAATACAATTTGGGGAAAACTCATTTTAATTAAAGAATAATGAAATTAGTTTAGGGAAACACAAATTCATAGTCCCAATAGCATAAAACAAGCTTCAATTTCAAGATTGGAAGCTGAATTAAAAAGGCTAGGGTTAGGGTTTCAAAATCAATTTGGGGGTTTTGAATCTAGAAGAGATTAGAGGGTAAAACACTCACCCAAGCTTCAAGACAGAGGATGCAGTGACCATCCATGGGTGCGGCGGCGGTTTCACGCAACTCCGGCGAGGTGGCAGTGGCGGTGGAACACTCCCCTACAACAACCATGATCCATAAAGTGAAGCTAAGCTTCATAGAAAGGAAGAAGAAAGCTTAAAACAACTCACATAGTGAAAACCACCATGGAGGCGGCGGCGCAAGGTGCTTACCGCGGTGGAGCGACGATCGCGCGGCAGCAACACGTGCAGGTGGTGGCGCCATCGCATATCCTCCTCCCTACGTTGAGCGGCGGCCGGCGAGCTTCCTGGTGGGGTGGGCGGCACTGCTATGGTAAGAGGAAGGAGGAAGATGAAGTTGAGGTGGGAGGAAGAAGAAAAGAGAAAGAAGAAGAAAGAAATAAATAAGAAGAAGTAGAGAAGAAAAGAGAGAGTGGGGGGGAGGCGTCGAGTGAGTGAGAGAGAGAAAATAGAAAGTTAAGTTTTTAAACTAATTATTTAGTGATAGGTACAAAATGAGTGATAAATATTAGGTCTGAAATAAACATGTTTTTACTTTTTGGAATCTAAAAATAAATATTGATAAAGATATGATTTCGAAATTCAAATTAGAGTAAAAATTAATAGTTGAACCGATCAACTAAGAAAATACTCTGTTCAAAATTTAATCTCCAATTAAGGTCAAACCAGTTTATTTTTAACTCTAAAATTAAGTAGAATAAATATATGAAAATGTGTTTCTCTTAATCATATTATTTAAAACATTTTTCTGTACCGGTATAATAGTGACAATAACATAAATTATTGTCTAGTAAGCGTGCATTCACTGAAATAAGTCAGTGCTAACGCACCCAATAAAATAATTTGAAGAGAGTCATTTAATTACTCAAACTAAGCCACATAGCAAAATAAACTTAAACATTCAAAGAAAATAATTAATCATATGTGTAAAAACTAGGGTGTTACACCAGAGAACACTGGACCCAATTTAGCCTTTATTTTGGCCTAATTTGACAATTCTTGTGGAAACCTGAAATTGTAGGTCTCTTCCTTATCTTTCTAGGGACTGCAAGATCACAAAAATATGATATATGTAGATCTAGTTATGCTCTGTGCAAGGCAACAAGGTCAGGATGAGTGAAAAATCCGAAAATTAACAATGTTTAGCAATTAAGCCCAATAATGTAAAACTCAGCCAAATCACCAATATTAAACACATATAACAATTAATTAGGTCAAGTAACACACTAAAAGGTAACCCAAAAATGAGTTATCAGTAATCACCCTCCATCAAAATTTTGTGCTTGCATAACGAAGGACTTATTCCTTTTAAATCCGAAATCTTTCACCCAATGGTGGATTTGTGTTCCCTAAGAACCCTTAAAAGCTTGTCTTCTTCATATTTTTCCAAAGTATTACTAATGATAACCAGGTGATGTCCACCCTCACTCAAAAATGCATACCTTAGGTGAGTTGGGAGTTGCTTCAACTCCGGCACTTTGTTGTCCTCTTCCGCTCCTTCCTTGTCAAGCTTTTCTTTTTGGCATTCATCCTTGGGGAAATTTGGCAATGCTTCCATGTTCTTTAAGCACTCGAGATAATCATCATCTTCCAAAAAGTCCCCGTCTTCATCTTCAACATGGGATTTTACTAACACTTCTGCAAGTGTAGAACCATGAGCTTCATGTGTGGCCTTAGCTTCTACAATTGGTTCCACCACATCCATACTATACGCATAAGATTTCTCAACCGGATGCTTCATTGCTTCAAAAACTTTGAAGACCACATTCTCATCTTGCACCCTTAGTGTGAGCTTTCCTTGTTGCACATCAATCAAATCACGCCCGGTGGCCAAGAAAGGCCTTCCCAATATAAGAGGGACCTCGGCATCTTCATCCATATCTAGCACCACAAAGTCCGCTAGAAAGATGAACTTTTCCACCTTTAATAATAAGTCCTCCACCACCCCATAAGGGTATTTAATAGAGCGATCAGAAAGATGGAGTGAAATCATAGTCCCCTTGGCCTCTTGAATGCCAAGCTTCCTCATTATAGATAGAGGCATTAAGTTGATGCTTGCCCCTAAATCACATAGTGCCTTTCCAATAGTCATCTTTCCAATGGTGCATGGTATGCTAAAAGAACCCGGATCCTTCAACTTAGGAGGTAGTTTCCTTTGAAGAATTGCACTACACTCCTCGGTCAAAGCAACCGTTTCCTCGTCCACTATCTTCTGTTTCTTGAAGAGAAGTTCCTTCATGAACCGAGCATAAGATGACATTTCTTCCAAGGCTTCCAGAAGTGGAATATTGATTTAAAGCTTACGGAATACATCAAGGAACTTGTTGAATTGCTTATCTTGCACAGGCTTCTTCAACCTCTCTGGATAAGGTACCTTCATCTAAGGAGGGAGATCTTGGGGTTCAACCCACTTCTTTCTTCGGAATTCTTCATCTACTAATTTCAATTTCCCACCTTGCTCCGGCACCTTCTCACTAGCTACCTCATCTTCCTTTGCTTGCTCTGTTACCACTTGTGGTTGTTCTGGAGTTTCAACTTCCGGAGAACTAGTTGCACCCCCATTTGATTCCAACACCTTACCGTTTCTAGTGGTCACGGCATTGCATTGATTCTTGGGGTTGTTCTCTGTATTACCTAGGAAAGAGCCTAGTACACGCTCATTAAGTTGCTTTTCCAGTTGCGCTGCCTGTGTCTCAAGATTCTGAATTGATGCCTCTGTGTGAGTTGTCAACTTGTCAATGGCTGTGTCTGTATGCGCTGTCAACTTCTCAATGGCCGCACTAGTCTTTTCAATAGTCAATTCCCATGGTTGCTTCCCACCATCTGTGATCTGTAACTAATTAGGCTAGGGAGAGTTTGCTGAGTATTGTGATGTTAAAACCTAAAGTTATGCCTCTAATTCTTTTGTTGTTGCCTGGCCAGTCCACCCCTGGTGTTACTCCAAGAGAAACCTGGATGGTCTCTCCTGGCATTCCAATTCCGCCCATTGTGGTAGTCATTCTGTTTGTTCCTCTGATAGTCATTTCATTGTGGTACTGTGTCGTATAACTTGTGACACGAGTCGACATGCTCCCGAGAAAAGTTATCAGGACAATTTTCACTGCCATGATCACCATTGCAAAAATCACAACCCGGTGGCAATCCTTCCCGTATTGCGTTCACCTTCATCTTGCCATTAAGTGCGTCATTCTACTTCTTTAGAAGTGCGTTCTGCTCAAGAATAGCTTCAATTAATGTTGCATAGAGTCCGGAAGAATTTTGATTAGATGCACTAGAAGAGTGACTCCCATTACAGTTGTAGTCATTCCAAGACATATTCTCCAACAATACATGTTGCCTCCAAAACAGTTGTCTTTAAGCTTGTGCAAGTATACACAATCGCATCAAGTAATATAGAAAATAAGTTCAGATATCGTTCGCACAGGGATTATAATGGTATAATAAAATTCTAAATCTGATTATATGTTCTAGGAGTTAGAGTAGGTAACCAAAAATTGTTGTGTGAGTGCAAAGTAAAGTAAATGAATTTTTAACTAAAACTTGAACAAGGAATAATAAACAGAAAAGAAAGTGTTGTCAAATATGAGAAAAGTAGCTCTAGGTATGCTGCAACATAAATCCTACTTAATATATATTATGCTCTGACTATGCTCCAGCATTTAACTCCAGGAAATAAAAATAAGTTTTCCAACACTAAAGGGTTAGGTTCATTAACTGCTTTCTATTCCTAGATTCAGATTAATTACACCACCCTCTTAATAAGAATGTTCCAGTTAGTTTAGGGACTTGAATAACTATTCCTAGTTCATTCAACACCAATTAATTTTCCAATTAATAATTTGATCCCTATCCCTTATCAATTTCCACTTACTCAATTCTTCCAAACCAAGAAGCTAGATATTTATTTAAGTTGATCACTCTTAACTAAACAACAATCCATGCATAATAAAGGAAAATACATAACATATTCATTGCATAAATCAACTAAGCATTCATTACATAAGCATACCTAAAGCTTAAAAATGTTTAGCTCATGATGAGCTTGCAAAGAACAAAATAATAAAATAAAAAGGAAGTCATTACAATGGAAGAAAATTAAATGGCAGCAGCTAGAAGTTGGAGATGAGCAGAGTAGCCTCCAAGGTAGGACTAGGAATATATTATCATAAAGTGATGTGTGTCCTTTCTAGGGTTGCCCTAAATGCATATGTAGTACCATATTCTCTTTCTTCCATTTTGGGCCAACAAAATACATTATATTAATTCAACCCTAGCCCAATTCCAAAAATGCAGGAAATATGATCCCTAGGCACGTGAGATTTCATGATTCAGAGGTGTTGGCGCTTTTGAGGATAGAGAAAAGGTGTTCATGTCAGATTTGTCTTCTAGTGCAGAGTCACTGGAAAGTAGTTCCTGCTGCAACAACCAAAATCTTGTTTGTTCATGCTTCAACCTTGCTCCAGTAATGTTATTGCGTGCACAAACACAGAAATTTGTGACAATGATAAAGCATAACAGAGCAAATAGCTGATATTACCAATGCTTCACACAAATATTTACAGAGTAAACGTTTCCTACTAAAATCATGAATCAAAACTTCAAAGATAGTCACAATTTAAAGTAAAAAGGATCTTAATAACTCTTCATTCAAAGAGTTATCACACCCCCAAACTTAAACCATTGCTTGTCCTCAAGTAATGCTAATAAAAAAAAAATAAGAAACAATATAATTCTATTTAATGAATGGCATGCATAGATCATCCAGGTTCTTCATTCTTTTTAAAGCTCAGAAATCCACACTTGTATTTCTAACAAAGTACTCTTTCTATCCTACACACATCAACAGTTACTACAACACTGGGTTAAAGTCAGATTAACATATGTTGCAGCACTTTCACGTAGAACAGTTGGTTCTATTTCTCACCCTCTCACCAGAATTTCACTCTCACCTCAAACATACATCTCTAATCTAAAATTGATAAGATTCTATCAAAATTAAAACAACACATAATTGCACATAGCAAGAGGTCTTTTAAGGTTGTAACTGGGCTTAGGACAGGTGGGGTTAAGACATTTGGATAAGTAGCTGATCACAAAGTATAGCAAAAGGATGTTTTTCTATTTAGCTCAACTTCCCAATTGTTTTCACAATCCACACCTTTTGTTCAAATAATTCCTATCTTTCCTCACTTAGACCACAGCTTATTATTTTTGCTGAGAACAAAGAACAAATTATTATTGAATTCAGGTTTTTCATTGTTCTTTGTTCAAATTTTCAGATATATATATCAGGAACATGGGAATTGCAGCTTCACATTGTACACTTGTGAGTTCCTTACTATTTTACTGCTTTTCCCTCTTCTTGTTTCATAGCCTTGCTGCAGCTTGCACAGTTGATGCAGCATAGCACCCCCAAACTTGAGTTAATTCCTGTCCTCAAACTACCCCCCGCCCAAACGTATTCTGAACCAGCTACAACAGAATCCTTAAGCTCTAGTTGTTTAGGCATTCTTTGTTTTTCCAGTTAAGGGCTTGTAATGTGCTAGTTTTTTACAATAAAGGGCAATACCTCAATGGGGTAAACTAAGGGCATATAAATTGAGAGGTTTGGTTGTTTAGGCTCTGGCTAAAATAAAAACAAAACAAAAAAAATGCCTTAAGCATAAATTGTGTGTAACCTTGTGTGTCTAGATCAAACAAAATCAAAACAAGCCTTACATAAAATGCATGAATGTGGTGTATATGTGCAGTGCACTTTGGTCACTCAGGCTCACATTTATTTGTTAATGCTGCAGCACATGTGTCTTCCAACCTAATCAGTGGTACAACAAGGTTAATGATCACAATCATGTTATTTTACTAAGTTATTCAGCAAGAGTTTCACTCCAAGAGTTTTGGTTTAATCACATCAAAAGAGACCAGAGGCCATTTCCATTTAATCATTAATTTCATGGAACCAAGGGGTGGGTTCATGCATGGCCAAACATCAAACAGAAATTTAAAAACAATTATGGCCCTAGTGGCCCTGCAAACAAACAAACATAAAAGGTCCTAGTGACCACAACTTGAAGAAAAGTTAAAAACACTAAGTCATAAATCTGGTAATGGGGTGGAAGGTTCAGTATGCATCCTATTGTGGGATGTTGTAGCAAGTTGCAACATCCACTATGGCTCTGTTTCAAGCTTGCGGTGCTCCGACGCGTGAACTCTTCCTGGTACCTCCACTCTTGGTGGAAGGAACATTTCATGGTGTTGCTCCAGTGACTTGCACATATTCCTCTTCTTTATTTTCTTCTTCTCCTCCTTCATTAGCTCATTCAGTTCCTTCTTCAGCTTCTTCCTCAACTTCCTCTTCATTCTCAGCTTCTTCTGCTGCAGCAGTCTTTGCCTTTTTTTCCCTCAAAGCTGCAACCTTCTCCATTTTGATCTTGGCTGTAGCATTTTGTGCAGCAAGCTTTGCTTTCTTGGAAAGGGGGATTTCATCCTCCTCCTATTCCTCCATTGCAGCATATTCAGCAACTATCTTCATTATTGGGCTCCCCTTTTCAGGAGCTGCCTTGGTACTCTTTGTTTGCTTGGGAACTGGAGGGGTTGTCTTTGCTGCAACAGAAGCGGAGGAGGGAACTTTCTCTGGGGCTGCAGCACGGGGTCTCTTCACACTCCCTTGATCCTGCTGGGAGTCTTGTGAAGTTGGATTTTTCTGCTTGGGCTCAAAGGCCACAATGTCTTCTTGCTGCTGGAATGGAGGAATGCCCATCCATCCCTCATCAGAGGCAGAACTACTGGCAGGGTTGAGGTTGCAGTTGTTCTCAAGGTTCATAGAAACAGGGTCAGGGACATATTTGTAAGGTAGGACAGGGACTTCTTCTTCAATAGGTGGCAAAAGTTCTCTTCGGAACTGGGAATGGGTGTTTCAAACTTCCAATTGTTGAGTTTCATGGTTTTTTTCCCCATTGGTACTGGCAGAAGCAAGACTCCCAGAAAGCTTTCTCTTTCTGCATGTGTTGCTGCAGCATATCAGCAATTGATCCACTTTTTGCTCTAGCATCCCAGAACGATCCTGCTGCTCTGGGGTGCTTGATTTTGGTAGTTTGCTTAAACTAGCACCAACTTTGTCTGAATTGGAATACATCCTCAAGATACAAATCATATCTATAGGGCCTGAATTTGTCTCTAGCCCTTCTCCTGGGTTGTATTCTACTCCTTGCTCCAGGCATAAATTAGTGATCGGACAGGGGAACATCAGGTTACCTTTTTGCTTCATGGCACCGGTGGAGATCTGGTTCTTGATTATCTCCCCCACATTAATCTTCTTCTTTTTCATGATACAATGGAGTAGAACCAAGTGTTCTTTATCCTCTGTTTCCAGATGAGCATTAGGGGAGAGAAAGCATCTGAGGAAGTGATACCAAACTTTGGCTAGGGGCTGCAGCATGGACCTTGGGAGCTTTAGTTGGCCTTCAGGTTGCTGGATCCATTCTGCTCCAACAAGGGCCAAGTCCTTCTTCATCTGCTGCAGCCTCTTCTCTGTAGCACTCTTCAAGATTTCCTGGTATTCATTCTCCACCTCTTCCAGTCCCAGATGCAGATTGATGGTCTTGGCGGAGAATGACACCTTTCCCCCTCTGATCACCACGAAGGTTTCAGCCTCAAAAGTAACATTTGCATAAAACTCTCTCACCAGTTGGATACATAAGCCATTAGGATGCTCAACAAAGATTTTCCATTTATGAGCCTCAATCACCTCTACTAACTCAGGCAGGAGTCCCCAGTTCACACCTTTTCCATATGTGAAACCTTTTTCTGGATGCAAGCTGCGTTTAAGAATTTCAGTTTCAAACTTTTCTTGGGCCTTAGCACTGGTCCAAGTGGTGAACTGCTCCTTTTCAGTAGCGGAAGTGGGTGCAGCGTTCTTTACTGCACGATGCTTCACACGGCCTCCTTTCTTTGCTATCAAGGTGGTGAGTTTAGGTGAGTTGAAGAGAGAGGGTTTGGATGTTAGGGTTACAAGAATGAAGGAAGAAGAAAGAGAGGTTTCTGAGTGTAGAGGGTGAGTGGAAGAGAGAGGAGAGGTCTATTTAATGTGTCAGGGTAGGGGGTGGATGGAGTGCTGAAGGTGCTGAGGTGCGGAAAAGAAAGAAATAAAGTGGAGAGATGGAGAAAGATCGTGTGGTTGGGGGTTGGTTATGGGAAACTGTAAGTTTCTCTCTCTCCATATCCCACTCCCATTAATTCCATTCCAAAAAAATTCAAAAATTGTCCAACTTACATTTATCCACAACAGACAAAACCTGAGCTGGCCCCACCTTGTACTTGTGTCAAGAGTTAGTCCCTATACAAAAAAAATTGTTCTTCGTGTCCTTAGAAAATGAGAGCATGATTAGCATTGTTCCACAGCAACCCCTTATTTTCTTGATGCTGCAGCTTGAACTCACTTCCATCTCCTATGCTGCATCATTACTCAAATCTTGACCTTGTAATGCTTAAGCACAGTTAAAAGCTATTTATTGATGGGCTGCCTCCCATGAGCGCTTGGTTTATAAGGTCCTCAGCTAGACCTTGCTGCAACATCATTCGGTGTCACCAAGAGAAGTGGTGACCTTCATTCTGTCTATAGGTTCACCAAAGTAGTACTTGATTCTATGGCCATTAACTTTGAATTCCATGCCACTCTCAGCATCTAGCAAATCCACAGTACCATGTGAATAAACGTTCACAATTTTGAATGGGCCAGACCACCTTGACTTCAGCTTGCATGGGAAGAGCTTTAGCCTTGAATTGAACAACAGGACTTGTTCTCCTTCATGAAATGATCTGTGATGGATCTTCTTGTCATGCCAAGCTTTAGTTTTTGCCTTGTATGCTTCAGCATTTTCATAGGAAAACAATCTGTGTTCTTCTAGTTCATTAAGCTGCAGCATGCGTTCTGCTCCAGCAGACTGAAAATCAAAATTCAGTTTTTTTACTGTACTGAAAGCCTTGTGTTGCAACTCCAGGGGCAAATGGCAAGCTTTTCCATACACCAATCTATATGGGGACATTCCCAGAGAGGTTTTGAATGAAGTCTTATAAGCCCATAAGGCCTCATCCAGATGTGAGGAACAATCCTTCCTGCTTGTGATGACAACCAAATGGTGAGGTTGCCTTGTTGATGATCTTTTGGTTGAATTTCTAACAAGTTAAATGTGTAATAACCAAAATAAGATGAAGAAAAAAATGGAAGAAGGTAGAAGATGAAATGGGGCCACATACAAGGTTGTTTGATAAGCCTATGAAGTTCGCCACAAGAATCGTTGATTCTTGATAAGAACAAGGTTGGCTCAACCAGGAACCAAAGAGAACTAAATTCTCACAAATGGAATTTGATCCAAATGAACATCCAAGTTCCCATTTCATGTGTTATGGGCATGATACATATACAAGGATGGCTGCCCACATTTTGGCTTGCCTTGTTCACTCAATATTTCGTAACCTATACCTAATAACTCACATAACTCAACAACCAAATGACTCAATTAACTCACATTTTAACTCAGCCACTAAATGGTGAGTTTATTATTCTCTTTCCACCATTATGTGGATGCCACACTTTACTTATCATATTAAAAAGTGTAACCTCCCTTGTTTAAATAAAACCATAAAAGACTACTAACTTAAAGGAGTTACTTGAGCATGCAAGTCAAAAGATTCCTCCAACGAAGCTACCAAATTCGAAATTCATCATGAAAACCAAGTTTATTACACTTTATTTAATAGAAATAAACTAGAAAATGCCATTTTAAAGAGGTGGACGTCCAAGCCCTTGTAGATCCTCTAATTGGATAAGATATGTCACCAAGTTGGGCTCCATTCCATCCAATCTTGCATTTGCGCTTGCTTCCAATATAAGAGCCATTATTTGAATTAAAACTTGTTGGGCTTTCTTGGTTCTAACTCTTGTCATAGGTCCTCCAAGTCCTTAATTAGCTTCTTGATCCATGGTCTTCATTGACCTCATATCATTCTTGTTGCAAAATTGACTTGCCCCCTCTTGGCTCATATCAGCTTAGGTTGACCATCTTTTCCAAAATCCTTTTGATTTCACTGTTAGATAACTCATATTGACCATTAGTTGGGGGATGGTAGGTTGTGGCCACTTTATGCTTAACTCCATATTTTGCAAGCAGTTTGGAGAAAACTTGGTTGCAAAAATGGGTACCCTCATCACTAATGATAGCTCTAGGGGTTCCAAATCTAGAAAAGATATTTTTTTGTAGGAACTTTGTAACCACCCTAGCATCATTTTTTATTGTTGCCACAGCCTCCACCCATTTAGACACATAATCAACACCTACCATAATATAAAGGTTGCCAAAGGAAGGGGGAAATGGTCCCATAAAGTCAATACCCCATACATCAAAAAGTTCAAATTCTAAAATAGTGTTGAGGGGCATTTCATTTTTGTTAGACAAATTCCCTACCCTTTGGCACCTGTCACAGTGCTTAACAAATTCATGTGCATCTCCAAACAGGGTAGGCCAGAATAAACCTGATTGGAGAATCTTGGCAGCAGTTCTCATGCCACCAAAGTGTCCACCATATGCTGAAGCATGGCACTAAGTAAGTTTATCCTGGAACTCTTCATCTGCAGCACATCTTCTATTCAAATTGTCTGGCACATCTTGTAGAGGTATGGTTCATCCCAGACATACTGTTTTGCTTGATGAAAGAATCTTCTCTTTTGTTGAGAGTTCATGTCTGGAGGAACCACACCACTAGCCAAAAAGTTCATCGAGTCAATATATCATGGTGCTGCAACATCTTACGTTGCCAGCAGTTGTTCATCAGGGAAAGTTTCATCAATGGTTGTTCCCTTGGATGCTGCAACATCCTCTGGTAATCTTGAGAGGTGATCTGCTACTTGATTCTCCACTCCCTTCTTATCTCTGATTTCCAAGTCAAATTCTTGAAGCAACAACACCCACCTTATGAGCCTTGGTTTAGCATCCTTCTTGTCAATCAAGTATTTGATGGCTGAGTGGTCAGTGTAGACTACCACTTTTGTACAAACAAGATAGGATCTAACTTCTCAAAGGCAAATACCACAGCCAGCATCTCTTTTTCAGTGGTGGTGTAATTGATTTGTGCATCAATCAAAGATTTTCTTGCATAGTAAATAAGGTGAAGTATTTTTTTGTACCTCTGTCCTAGGACTGCTCTCATTGCAAAGTCACTAGAATCACACATCAGCTCAAAAGATTTCTCCCAATCAGGTGGAACAATGATAGGTGCAGTGATGAGAGCATTTTTCAGAAGCTAAAATGCTTTCAGACATTAAGCTGTGAACTCAAAAGTCCTATCATACTCCAGCAATTGACAAAGTGGCTTGGAGGTCTTGGAGAAATCCTTGATAAATCTTATGTAAAATCCAGCATGACCCAAGAAACTTCTGATGCCTTTCACTGAAATGGGAGGGGGCAACTTTTCAATGACTTCAATCTTTTCCTTGTCCACCTCTATACCATTTCTGGAAATTCTATGTCCCAGCACAATTCCTTCTATCACCATAAAGTGGCACTTCTCCCAGTTTAGAACAAGATTAGTCTCTTCACATCTGTCCATAATTTGCTATAGATTCACCAACCATGTCTGGAAAGTTTCTCCAAACACAGAAAAATCATCCATGAACACTTCCATGGATTTCTCAATCAGGTCAGAGAACATTGCCATCATACATCTCTGGAAGGTTGTTGGGGCATTGCACAGGCCAAATGGCATTCTTCTAAAAGCAAAGGTACCATAAGGTCAAGTGAAAGTTGTTTTCTCCTGGTCTTCTGGTGCTATAGCTGCGACACCCTTTCCTCGAGTATCACATTAATTACTATGTTTCACGAAAAATGATACTTTTAACAAGTTGTCGATTTCTTTTCGAAAAATATATAATTATTATGGATACTTACATCCTTTAAAATCACATAAAACTTTTTACCATGAGCATCATTAAACATAAATGACTAAAATGTAAATAACACCATAAAAATGAAACACCTTTTTACATTAACAAAAAAAACTTCTTGGTGACAGGCTACTTTGACAAATTTACAACGAGTGGATCAACGTGATTTGTACATCAACTGGTTCCAAAATTAACATGCAATTAAATAGTTAAATAAAGTTTAAAGAGTTAGAAGTCAAAATACAAAAGGAGGTCCTACAGCTGGTCTAGTCCTATTGGTATCCATTAGGGAGACCACTATAATCATCCCCACCCTGTGGAGGTAAAACTGGTGGAAGCCCATCCACACCACCTCCCTCGGGAGAATCGTCGTCCTCGTCACTAAGTGGATGGTACTGTGGATCCTCCTCTATCTCCTCAACAGGATCATCCTTGACAACCTCTTGGGGATCCTCCTCCATCATCTCCGGTGGGTCCTCTTCACTCGGTATAGCGGGTTCTACCTCCTGATGAAGCTGGACCTGTGACTGTGGAGGATCTAAGACCTCTAGGCCCTGAGCTGCCCAATGCTGCAGGCAGGTCTCCACTGGTGGCAGTGTAATTCGTACAGTCACCATAGTATAAATCCTTCGGATAGGTCCGTCCAACTCCCTACCCTCAACAGTACATATCGGGCCAGTGTAAACTGCTACGTGGGCTCCCGGTTGAAATTCCTATGCTACGGGATTCTGATAGTTCTCAAAAATGATGGCTCGATCCCGGAAGTGGGCCAATGGTATGTTCGGATCCATCTATTTCCCGAAACAATATATACCACATAGAAGAGAAATACCAACAAAATGCAAGGGTGAGATACCAATATATGAATGAATTATGACTACTACATTGTAATACAAAAGCATCAAATACAATTAAACACCGTCATATACACAACAGGAAAATTTCCAAATATAGCATAGTAACACAGAATTCATCATCATTTTTGAAAAAATATGGCATCTCTATAATTCAACGTGTGATTCAAGTCTCCGTAGATTTCAACTTCTTTTAGAAAATGAGCTAATCAGGCTCGATTGCCAATAAGGCACAACGTGTTTTTCACAAGCACTGTCCAAAACTCCTGGCACAATGATCAACGTGTGTCGATGTCCATAGCATACTGTCCAACACAAGGCACAGCAACCCAGGCATATGGACTTCATTTTCCATCAAGGCACGATGAAACAACGTAGCATGAAGTAGCTGACCCTTCAAGGTATTCATACGAAAACAACGTGGGCACGTCTGCCAAATGCATGAGAAAATCATTTTATTTTCGCAGCTTTTCTTTGTGCTTCATTATTTCCTTTGTCGAAGCCCAAGGCTCACAACCTTCCATAAATTTTCAACGTATTAAAACTCTTATTATCAACACGGGACCTTTAAGTCCGAGTGTCTAATCACAACAATCTTGGACCGATGCACCAGTCTTGTACTTTGTGGTCGTAGAAAACAACTTTCACCTTTTTACAACTTTCACCATGTTTTAATACAACGTGTATAGGACACACAGTCCATAACAACGTGACACGGATTATAGATCAACGTGTTTTTAAAACACTAGTATACCGACGTCTCAGTTACTAGGTTCACTTTTCAACATTCTTTTTCGTTCAGTGAAAATACAAAATCCAAAACAAACTTCTGTAACTTATCCAAGTTATCGAATATTTTTATTTTGAAATAACGTTTTTATTTTGAAATTCATTTTAAAAACCTTGAGTTATAGAAAGTCTCTTTCTTTTCTAAAAATTCATCTTTACTTTGGAAAAGATCTATTATTATGAAAATATTGAAAACTTTTTGAGAGAAAACTCTTTCGAAAATATTTGAGAACTAAAATCTCTTCTTAAAGAGCTTGAAATTGAACTTGTTTACCCCTATGGTTCTTCATCATAAAATAGTCTCAAAATTTAAGTTTTTCATAGAATAACATCTTTAAAATCTCGAAAATAATTTCTCTTTTATTGTTATAAAGAAAAATTTAATTTAAAGTTCTTAAATCTTCACCAAACGTTAAAAGAATATTTTTCTTTCTCTTCTATAAACATGTTGCTTCAAAATCTAAAATCTTTATTTTGTGGCTTTCCTCTTAAGTTTTCTTAAAGCTTTTATCTTACATTAATGAATTGAGCTCTAACCAATGGTTAGGCTTCTATGCATCAACCAAACAACTAATAATAATTATAACTATGCCAATAGAATACACATATTCATAATTCAACACCAAGCAAAACAAGCATGTTAATCAATCCAATATATTAACAAGGTCATAAGAAATCAAATATCACACTAAAACAGCCTCAACAACAATAAACCTCAACAATCACATAAATCAAACACATCAAGCACATAGTTATCATAATTTAAATATCCCTCAGGCTTTCTCTCCTTTCCGTTGCTTGAGGAGTAAAGGTTCGTAGTCTTTTCGCGTTTTTAAGGTAACAAACTTGTTTTCTCCTAACGTTTGCAAATCTAAAAAAAATTAAACATATAATATATGTTAAAAAGTTATAAAAATCACCTTGTTTTATCATGCATGTTTCGACCTCTTAAAAAAAATAGGGTAGGAAATTTATTTTTCAATTTTCCACTTGCATGCTATGTACCCAAAATGATAATTTTAAACATGCAACTTTGTAAAAATTTTGAAACTAAACTTTCTTAACCTCAAATATTAGTGTGTCGGTCTACTGAAAATATAGGTTAGAAAATAATTTTTTTCAACCTTATAGATACATGCATGTAACCAAAAATAGTAAGTGTTCCTCTTAAAATATATAACATAATCTCTTCAACTTTTTGTCAAAATGCATGAAATCAAAATGATGATCAAAGTGCCTTTTCCTTCAAAAATTTAAAATAAAGTCATTTTCAAAACTTGTGAATCACATGCATGTTTAAGAGAATGGGTAAAACAATTGCATTTTCTTTAAAATCAAAGTCAAGCTTCCTTAACCCTAATAATTAGGGTTTCGAACCTCATAATCTCAATGGGAAAGGAAACTTAAATTTTTGTATGAAGCTCATAAGCTTAGAAATCACATGCATTAAGAATTTAAGGGCATGCATGTAGAAATCTTAACAAAACACCAACTTTCATCTACATATGATTTTCGGCCAACAAAAAAAAATGGGTTTGGAGAAATTTTTCACTACATGCAACCCCATAAGAAGAAAGTAGAGATGATGGTGAGCTTATAAAAAATTAGTCTCTTGTTCAAAAGATGTTTCTAAAGCTTTTTCTCAAATTTTGCAATTAAGAACTTAAACATGCAATTATACAAGGATGACATGCATGTTTCTATCAACAAGATTTCTAAGAAAATAAAGAGTAAAAGGTGAGAGTTATAACCTCTTGATGATGATAAGTAGGAGATGAACAAGGTTTTCAAGTTTCCAAACTAAAAGAACAAGAGGTTGAAGATGATAGTTGATGAGTGTGATTTCACCTCATCGTTGTTTATCATTTTGCATGCATTTTCATATAGTTTAGGCATATTTAATTTGATTTTTGTTAGTTTTTATCTTGGAACGGGTAAGGCGGTTTCTGTGGTGTTGTTTTGCAGAAATTAAAGATTAAATGCTCAGGATTAGCCATGATGGAGCTTGGATGAAGATGGGGCTTGAAAAGTGAGAAAATGAGCCAAATAGAGCCCATCACGGCCTAGACATTATGAATATCACGGCCATGATCAAGCAGAGCTAAAAAGGAAGAAAGCCAAAAGTCAAAACTGGTCACGGCCTAACCGTGATACCCATCACGGTCGTGACATGTCAACTGAGCCAGACCCCCCTTCCAGGAAGAACCTGTCACGGCCTAGCCGTGATGAGCATCACGGCCGTGACAGACCAAAAACTGAAGAAGCGCCCAAGGCAGAAGCTGTCACGGCTTGGCCGTGATGGCCATCACGGCCGTGACGCGCATTACTTGGATCAGAAGCAACTGATTTGGATCTAATTTGAGTTAGATTGGGATTCAAACTTCCCAAATATATAAATAAGGCATCTGGGCAGAGGCAAAAGGAGGACTTTTGGGCTGCTACTCTTAGGCTTTAATTTAGGATCTCTCTTCTTCTTCCTCCTCTCTTCCCTTATCTTTATTTCATGTTATTTGTAACCAAGCTTGTCATCACCATGGCAAGGCTTGAGTAGTAGTTTAACTTCTGGGGATTGGGGCTATGCCCAAGATCTGATTATGTTGTTGAATTGATGTTTTATCTTTGTTAATTGCGATTTTGCTTTAGATCTGATTTCTAGTGTTTTAATTACTTGTAAATATGGTGCGCACTTATTTGCATGTCGTAGACATTCTAAGGTGGAACCTAGCGGTGAACTTAGGTATCGGATCTATAGAATCAGACTTAGGATTGAAATCACGAGAGTTAGAAGCCATCCTTCGAGGATTAACGAATTGTCACAAAACGTAAAGGGTTCAATCTAAATTCGACTACCACGAGAGTAGGGGTTGGTTTAATTGGGCACGGTTTTTGTAACCCGAGAGGGAGCTTAAACTATTTGAGGATAAATTCACCTTCAAGGCATTTTCGATAATTAATATGGGTTAGTCAATTTAGTAACATAAACGATCTTGTTGGTAACCCAAATTCCTAGGAATCCATTTAGATCTGAAAAACCATAAACTAATTTACTTTATGTTTTACTTGATTCTGATGTTAAGTTATCTTTATTTCAAATATCAAAACCAAAACAAAATCTTTTTTTGTTTTACAATCCGGTTTTATCGATTTGATAATTAGTTGCGATTTGAGATCATGGTTTCTGTGAGATCGATATCTTTTTATTACTTGGCGACGACTCCGGTACACTTACTGGATCGCACGTGCACTCGCACGTGGCTCATCAATAGTTGAATGAGTGAGTGAGTGATAGTGTAGTTGGATTTTTGAGAGAAAGTGTGGAAAATGAAGAATGGAGTTATCGGAGAGTATTTATAGAGAATGAAGGGGGAGGGCACTGTCCAGCAGCTGAAGAAAATGGGAGTGGGCTTTTTTTTCCAAATAAAAAAAAATAAAGCCGTATTTTTAAATAATAATAAAAAAAAGCTTCCTTGAAAAATGAAATAAAATGACGAGTTGCCATAAATGAACACACTGTGCACATCAATCTATCAAGTTTATTTTTCACATCATGTCTTTAAATACTGCACCTAATATATTTGAATAAAACTCTCTTTGTTAGTGCAAAATTTTATTTTAAATAATTTATTGGCTTCTTGTACAAAAAAATGGATGAAATAATTTGATGTAAGGTCATGATGGTGTGATTTGAATGCAACACTATTCAAAATCACATCAAATCTATTCAACACTATATAAAATCTAATTTTTATAAATGTTGCTCGTCCCGGTTCCATTAATTTCTTGATCATAAAAACCGATCGTATTTTACATCATTAATTTTCCACCCGAAAATTCATATTGAAATAAATAATTTCTAAATTAATGGAAATAGTTATGTTTGAGTTAGGAAAAATTAAAATTTTATTTGGCGTAACGAAAATTATTTTTTTCGGGTAAGTAGAGTTTTACTAACAGTGAAAACTCAGACTGGAAACGTCTGAAATTTTCTACCGAAAATTCAACTGGACTTTCATGAAATAAATTATGAGAATGAAATTTGGTTTATTAAAATAATTCTTCATAAATTATAATAATAAACACTCCACTATCCACATAAACACATATTATAACAAGCTGAAAAATCGGGTGTTACAATAGCAATCTAGTTGTAGCCAGAATAACCATCCATGATACAGTAGAATTCCTTTCCAGCCAATCTATCCAGCATCTGATCAATAAATGGCAAGGGGAAGTGCTCTTTTCCAGTTGCTTTGTTCAGCTTCCTGTAATCCATACAAATCCTCCAACTAATTACAGTTCTTGTTGGGATGATTTCATTTTTCTCATTTGTGATTACAGTTATACCTCCCTTCTTGGGCACACATTGGATGCGACTCACCCACACACTGTCAGAGATGGGGTAAATGATGCCAGCATCTAGCCACTTGATGATCTATTTCTTGACCACCTCTTTCATTATGGGATTCAGACTTCTCTGACTCTCAATGCTATTCTTTGAGTTTTCTTCCAAGAGAATCATATGCATACAGATAGAGGGACTGATTCCCTTGATGTCTGCCATCTGCCATCCTATTGCCTTTTTGTGCATTTTCAAAATTGATAACAATTGTTCCTCTTGAGGACAGGTTAGTGAAGCAGAAATTATCACAGGCAATGTATCATTATCACCAAGATATGCATATTTCAAATGGTTTGGTAATTTTTTCAGTTCTAAAACAGGAGGTTTGACAATAGATGGAATATTCTCCTTAAAAGTAGCATCGGTTACCTTCAATGATTCATACTTTCAGGACCATACATGCCGAGCTGCCTTGTTGTCCAAGAATTCCACCACTTCCTCATCAGAGGAGATGTCAGCTTCTACTAATGCTTCAACACTTCTATAATCAGACTGATTCTTCAGAAAATGTTGTTGCACCAAATCATCAAATGACTGTATGAAAGTGCATTCTTCCATCCCTTCATCTAGGGTACTTGAGGGCATTAAAAACATTGAATGTGACCTGCTGATCATTAACCCTCATTATGAGTTCTCCTTTTTGTACATCAATCAAAGTCTTCCCTGTTGCCAGAAAGGGCCTCCAAAGAATAATAGGGACTTCCCTATTTGCCTCAAAGTCCAGAATAATGAAATCCACAGGGAACACGAATTTGTCAACTTTAATCAATACATCTTCAATCTTCCCCTCTGGATAAGCAATGGATCTGTCAGCTAGCTGAAGTGTAACAGAAGTAGGCCTAGCCTCTCCAATTCCCAGTTTTCTGAAAATTGACGTGGGCATAAAGTTGATGCTTGCTCCCAAGTCACACACGGCTTTGCCACAGTGAGTATCTCCAATAGAACAAGGTATAGTGAAACTTCCAGGGTCCTTCATCTTCTGTGGAACTTTGTTCTGCAGCATCATGCTACATTCCTCAGTCACGGCCACTGTTTCAAATTCTCCCAATCTTCTCTTCTTTGTTAGCACATCCTTCATGAACTTTGTGTAATTGGGCATTTGCTGCAAAGCCTTTACCGATGGTATGTTGATATGAAGTTGCTTCAGCACATCCAGAAACTTATTGAACTGTTTTTCTTGATGTACCTTCTTTAATCTCTGAGGAAAAGGTGGAGGAGGTCTTTCTGGAATTAGTTTAGGTGATGCTGCAGCATCAGGTATTTTCTCAACAACTGCAGGTTGCTCTGTTGCAGCATCTTCTCTAACTAGGTTTTGACTCTTTCATCTTCTGTTTCTTCTTTGGTTCAGCAACTTTCACATCTTTACCACTCCTCAAGTGGATCACCTTACAATGTTCCTTTCCTCCTCCTGAAGTTGAGGTTTTAGGATCTTCTGTTGATGCAGGTAATGTACCAATCTGCCTCGAGTTGAGTGCACTGGCTAGTTGTCCAACCTGAGTTTCCAGATTTCTCTATCCAATCTTGGTTTCTGTCATAAATGCCTTCAGCACAGATTCTAGAGATGGTTCTGGAGTCTTCTGTTGTACTTGTGGTTGTTGTTGAGACTGATACTGTCTAGGTTGCTGCAGCTGATTGTATCCATGGGGTGGATTCAGGGTGTTACTATAATTGGAGTATTTCAGATTAGGATGCTATGATTCCTGCCACCCTGTATTGTATGCATTACCATAAGAATTGTTTCCTCTGTTGTTATTGTTCCCCACATAGTTAACCGAGGTAGGATTTGAAGAACAACTTTCAAACAGGTGATCTCCTCCACAATATACACATGATACACCATCTGCCTTGTAGATTTGTTCACATACCATTGCTTCAGTCATTATAGGTGGAGCAGTATAGTTTCCTTGATTAGCCATAGTTAATCCCCTTACCATATTAGTTAAGGAAGTCATTTGAGCTGAGAGTGAAGACACTTCACTCACTTCATAGACTCCTGCCAGCATTGACCTTACCTGAAGCTTGTCTAGTTGTTGGCCACTGATAACTGTTAGCTGCAATTCCCTTTATCAGGGCATGGGCTTCATTGTAAGATTTAGTGAGAAGACTGCCTCCAGCTGAGGCATCTAGCATCATCCTTGAACTAGGTGAGACACCATTGTAAAAGTGATCCATCTGAATACAATATGGGATGCCATGATGAGGACACTTCTTCAACAGTTGTTTGAATCTCTCCCAAGTTTCAAATAATGGCTCATCTTCTTGCTGCTTGAAAGAGGTGATATCAGTTCTCATCTTTGCATTTATTGTAGGTGGAAAGAACTTGATTAGGAACTTCTCAGCAAGTTTGTTCCAAGTATCAATTGAATTTGCATCCAAGGAGTTCAACCAATTCTTTGCCTTGCCTCCCAAAGATAATGGGAATAGTCTCAGTCTGAATGCATCAGTAGTGACTCCTGGAATTTTGAAATTGCTTGCAACATCCAGAAACTGTTTAAGA
The DNA here is from genome assembly GCA_030762895.1 of Sophora flavescens. Lineage (NCBI taxonomy): Eukaryota > Viridiplantae > Streptophyta > Magnoliopsida > Fabales > Fabaceae > Sophora > Sophora flavescens. The sequence goes on along the minus strand of CM061063.1, from coordinate 158,444,379 downwards.
TGCAGGTGAGGATCCTCTGTTGCAGCCCCATTAAATTATCCAATTGCTTGTAGCATTTGGAACATTACTGGCTTGAATTAAAACTGAGGTTCATTGGTTGGAGTCCTCACTATCCCAGTATTCATTGCTTCAGGATCAAATATTGCATAGCCTCTAATAGCACAGTTTCTGTCATTGGCCATAGCCATGCTGTCCTGTGGCACTTCTTCAGCCATTTCTGAACCAGTATAATATCTTCATGTAGAAGTTAGTGTGGAGTTGGTTGGAGTTTTCAATACAACCTCTAGTAGAGGCTGAGATGCTTGACCTCCTCTAAGCCTCCTGAATGTCCTTTCTATCTCTGGATCAAGTCTGTAATCAGGTGAAAAGAACCTGTGCATACAGTTTCAGTACCCTGCGCTACAGCAAATCATCCAGAGTATTATATCTACTAACTACATAAGTAATAATCTAAAAATAGATATTTAACACCATTAACAATCCCCGGTAACGGAGCCAAAAACTTGTTGCCTCAAAAACAGTTGTCTTTAAGCTTGTGCAAGTATACACAATCGCATCAATTAATGTAGAAAGTAAGTTCATATATCATTCCCACAGGGTATAATAAAATTCTAAATCTGATTATATGTTCTAGGAGTTAGAGTAGGTAACCAAAAATTCTTGTGTGAGTGCAAAGTAAAGTAAATGAATTTTAAACTAAAACTTGAACAAGGAATAATAAACAGAAAATAAAGTGTTGTCAAATATGAGAAAAGTAGCTCTAGGTATGCTGCAACATAAATCTTGCTTAGTCTATATTATGCTCTCACTATGCTCCAGCATTTAACTCCAGGAAATAAAAATATGTTGTCCAACACTAAAGGGTTAGGTTCATTAACTGCTTTCTATTCCTAGATTCAGATTAATTACACCACCCTCTTAATAAGCATGTTCCAGTTAGTTTAGGGACTTGAATAACTATTCCTAGTTCATTCAACACCAATTAATTTTCCAATAAATGATTTAATCCTTATCCCTTATCAATTTCCACTTACTCAATTATTCCAAACCAAGCAAGCTAGATATTTAATTAAGTTGATCATTCTTAACTAAACAATAATCCACACATAATAAAGGAAAATGCAGAACATATTCATTGTATAAATCAACTAAGCATTCATTACATAAGCATACCTGAAGCTTAAAAATGTTTAGCTCATGATGAAATTACAAAGAAAAAATAATAAAATGAAAAGGATGTCATTACAATGGAAGAAAAATAAGTGGCAGCAGCCAGAAGTTGGAGATGAGCAGCATAGCCTCCAAGGTAGGACTAGGAATATTATATCATAAAGTGATGTGTGTCCTTTCTAGGGTTGCCCTAAATGCTTATATAGTACCCTATTCTCTTTCTTCCATTTGGGCCAACAAAATACATTATATTAATTCAGCCCTAGCCCAATTCCAAAAATGCAGGAAATCTGATCCCTTGGCATGTGAGATTCCATGATTCAGATGTGTCAGTGCTTTTGAGGAGAGAGAAAAGGTGTCCATGTCAGCTTTGTCTTCTAGTGCAGAGTCACTAGAAAGTAGTTCCTGCTGCAACAACCAAAAGCTTGTTTATTCATGCTTCAGCCTTGCTCCAACAATGTTACTGCGTCCGCAGACATAGAAATTTGTGACAATATTAAAGCATAACAGAGAAAATAGCTGATATTACCAATGCTTCACACAAATATTTACAAACTAAACGTTTCCTACTAAAATCATGAACCAAAACTTCAAAGATAGCCACAATTTAAAGTAAAAAGGATCTAAATAACTCTTCATTCGAAGAGTTATCACACTCCCAAACTTAAACCATTGCTTGTCCTCAAGTAATGCTAATAAAAACATAAGAAACAGCATAATTCTTTTTAATGAATGGAATGCATAGATCACCCAGGTTCTTCATTCTTTTTAAAGCTCATAAATCCACACTTGCATTTTTAACAAAGTACTCTTTCTATCCTGCACACATCAACAGTTACTACAACACTAGGTTAAAGTCAGATTAACATATGATGCAGTATTTTCACTCAGAACATTTGGTTCTATTTCTCACCCTCTCACCAGAATTTCACTCTCACCCCAAACATACATCTCTGATCTAAACTTGATAAGATTCTATCAAAATTAAAACAACATAGAATTTCACACAGCAAGAGGTCTTTTAAGATTGTAACTGGGCTTAGGACAGGTGGGGTTAAGACATTTGGATAAGCAGCTGATCACAAAGTATAGCAAAAGGTTGTTTTTCTATTTAGCTCAACTTCCCAATTGTTTTCACAATCCACACCTTTTGTTCAAATAATTCCTTTCTTTCCTCACTATGACCACAGCTTATTATTTTTGTTGAGAACAAAGAACAAATTATTATTGAATTCAGTTTTTTCATTGTTCTTTGTTCAAATTTTCATATATATATATATATATATATATATATATATATATATATATATATATATATATATATATTGCAGCTTCACATTGTACACTTGTGAGTTCCTTACTATTTTTCTGCTTTTCCCTCTTCTTGTTTCATAGCCTATTGCAGCTTGCACACGATTGATGCAGTATATCACCCCCAAACTTGAGTTAATGGTTGTCCTCCAGCCTACCCCCCCCAAAAAAAAAATCATTCGTTTGAACCAGCTACAAAAGCATCCATGTCAGCTTTGTCTTCTAGTGCAGAGTCACTGGAAAGTAGTTCCTACTGCAACAACCAAAAGCTTGTTTATTCATGCTTCAGCCTTGCTCCAGCAATGCTACTACGTGCGCAGACACAAATTATTGACAATGATAAAGCATAACAGAGCAAATAGCTAATATTACCAATGCTTCACACAAATATTTCCAGACTAAACGTTTCCTACTAAAATCGTGAATCAAAACTTCAAAGACAGCCACAATTTAAAGTAAAAAAGATCTAAATAACTCTTCATTCAAAGAGTTATCAATGCCCATGCATCCTCCGCTGACTTGTAAGAGAAAGAACTGCCAGCTGCGGCATGACAGTTCATCTGGTAGCTACCCTTAAACCTATTGAAGAAATGTTGAACCTTTGTTACCAAATCAAAGTAGGAAGAAGGACATCTCCTCAAGAGCACATTATACCTCTCCCAAGCTTCATTGTAAGTCTCATCCTCATGTTGCCTGAAGGAAATAACTACTATCTTCAGTTGTGCCGCTCTCTGAGGAGCAAAGAACCTTGTGAGGAATTTCTGAGCCATATCCTCCCAAGTCGTAATGCTACCTCTATCCAAATTCAAATCCAGCCAGTCGCGTGCTCTATCCTAAAGAGCGAGAGGGAATAGTCGCAAATGGAATGCGTTATCTGAAACTCCAGGAGTCTTCAACATATCACAGATCTCCAAAAAATAAGCAATATGCCTATGAGGATCGGCTTGCACTCCCACAAATTGATCCCTTTGCACCTGGTTCAGAACCGATGACTTGATCTCAAAAGAAATGGCCGTGATGGTCGGCCTGACAACAGTAGAAGCATAATCATCCAAGTTAGGACGATTATACTCATAGAGAGGCTTGTAAGCCGGGGGATCTCCTTCTGCCATCCCTTCAATGTTGATGGGTTGGATTGCTTCAAGTCTCCTTTTCTCTCTCAATTCCTTCCTCAATCGATTTTCAGTCCTGACAATCTCTAGGTCGTATAACAAGTCTTCAGGTGGAACGGTACTTCGCATACACAAAAACAAGCCAAGACCAAGTGGATCAAATAAGTCGAAGGAGATAAAAAAAGTACATAAATTTAAAAGAAAAACTTTCTTAATCAAAATATTTAACTTTCCTAAAATTTAGAAAAATTGGTTGTGCCAATCCCCGGCAATGACGCCAAAACCTTGCTGCGAATCCGGAAAGTGTACCAGTTCGTTACAATTAATAAAAACACGATAAGAAATAACGAGGTCGAACACAAGAATTGGGAGACCAATTTAACCAAATCTTTTAAAAGGAAATTCAAATCGTTTGACCAAGTCAATAGCAATTGGTTGGGAAGAAAGAGAGATCAAGTAACAAGAATTTATCTAAAACAATTATCTAAAATCGCTAACAGTAACAATGAGATTAAATTGATGATTAAAGCTTCTAAGGTAACGAATCCGCCTACCCAATCATGCAAGCTACCCAAGTGATGATCTTCTATTTCCAATGTTCAATTTATTTGCCAACCGGGACCCCCAATTTCTCCTAAAGACAATACCAAAGCTCTAAATGACGTATCTAAACTGTAAATTAATTACCTACCAAGTCTCATAACCTACAGTTAGATTATATTAAGTTCTTGTTCCCTATGTGGTTGCACCAATATCCTACCCACTACCAATGCAATATTCAACTGGTGTTCCTACATACTTCAAGTCCTAAGCACGAATTACCTCCCAAGTCTCATCACACTGACAAGTTAACCAAGGACCCGTTTGATTAACACAACAAACACAGAATTAAGAAACAAGAATTGAGTTAAGGAAAAGAATACATAACATTGAAATTCGTGATGCCATCAGGGTGGCTTCATCGTTCCCCTAGAATAGGGATTAGTTCCTCATGGAGACGAGATCAACCATCAAAATAACAAAAGAATTCATCCTAAGAGAATAAAAGTATTAAAAAACAGAGGGAGACGCAGCTCCAAGGAAACAAGGATTAATCTCTATCAAAAGCCCTCCAAAACTGACCTAAAACAAGCTATTTATAATGGGCTGGGTCTGCACGTGCTCGTGGGGCGAGCAAGCGCTCGCGATGCGAGTCTTTAGTGTGGCGCCAGTTCAAATTTGGATGCACGCGAGGCGAGACTGAGTGCCCTTCAATTCTACGGCTTCTGGCTCGCGAGGCAAGCACTGCCTTTGCGACGCGAGGCTGAATGATATCTGTTCCTGCTTATTCTGCTTCTCAGGCTCGCGAGGTGAGCACTTTCTCTCGAGGCGAATCTGCCTTTTGCCTTGATACTTGTTTTCTTCGATTTTCCTAGCTTCCTCGAGCTTCACTCTTAACCTGAAATATAAAAATAGTATTTTAATGCTTTATTGACTCAAAATAATCCAAAAAAACCTAAAACTCTCTAAGAGGCTAAAAATGTTGCTTAGGGACAAAAGAAGCCAAATTCAGGTGATTAGCGAGGTTAAATCGCTCAATTAGCATAAAAACCTTAACCTTTCTAGCCATAAAACTAGATAAGCTAGAGGTTTATCACTTCTATTCTTTTGTCATGGCTTTCTAAAGCAGTACATCTTTCAACCATTTCTGGGAACCTGTAGTAACTTAATCTCATATCAAACATCTCCAAAGTATTACCAAGATTGATCCACCACACATCAACATATCAATAATACATAGTCAACATATTATCATGTTATCAATGAAAAAATATAATAAAAATATTAACTATACATCACATAATCAACTAAGAATGTTATCATAGAAACATATTATCACCTACCCATGTCATCATATAAGCATGTTATTCAAATATCATGTTATCTTATCAACTAAATATCGATGGTGTTTGAGAATCCCCACAATGTTAATAATCATATTCTATGCCCATTTTCCACGATAATTGAGGTTTCTTCCCCCTCACCTGACATTGCATGCTTCCCTGAAAAGCTCTAGAATGCGTCCACACTACTGGCACAAACCTCGGCACACTTTCCAACAACGTCCACAAATATGCCACCATCCGTACCAACACATCTATCGTTCCATTTTCCGTCCCGATTACACGTACGGGTATCACAATTCGCCAGAAACAAATAAAATCCAAAAGAGTCAATAACAAGGTTCAAATCAATGAATTGATTTGAATCAAGACACCAAATCGGAGGAAAAACTTACGAGAATAGTGCCTGGACTAAGACGAAGTCGGATTCAAAAGTGAGCTTAAGAATCCAAGGGAAAAGGTACCAACACAGGTTATTGTGCGAGCTCCAAAACTCTGGCTACAAACCTTTAATTATGAAACTGAAAGGTGACAACGATGGAATATCTGTCCTAAACCTTCTCACAAAGTTTTATCCCGATCCAACATTTAACGAGTCTCAGATGGCAGTTCTATGGTGGCAGGTTAGGTGGTATACGGGTTAAGTTTCTCACCACCTAGGTCCACTGTGTGAGCTTCATGTCTCACACTCTGGAGCTTCTTTCAAAACTCTGACCGTTGGATATGAAGAACCACAAGTCTCAAACCTTCCTATCAAATTTTAGAACGATCAAACGGTTGAAGAGTGTTTAGCAATGGTTATACTGCTTCTGCTCCAACCAATCTCTCCAAACCCACAACAACGGCTTCACTTTTTCTTTCACCTTTCCTTCATTTTCTCTTAGCTCACAAAAATGTTGAAGATGAAGCTATTGTTTTAGTTTCATTCCATCAGATTACTTCATGAGCTTTTAGTAAGCTTAGGTGTCCAATAGTTATCTAATTAGGTGTCTTTAAGTTGCTAGGTGTCATTGTTTTAGGCTAGTTAGGTGGGTTAGTGGCTAGGTGTCATCCCTAGGGTAGTTTAGGCTCACTTAGTACAGTCCAAGTGTCCATATAGTGGCAGCCTCTCCTTATGTCACCTTCCCCTTAGTAACATGTGTCCCATTGTGACATGTGTCATCCACACATGTTGCTGCGTGTTGCTCTGTCAGCACAACTGGGTGCTTTCTCCTGCATTTTCCAGTGTAACCTTCTCTTTGGATATTCTTATGTATTATTTTAAGTTACTCCTAAAAATCTATTTTACTAAAGCCGGACCCAATTTTAATATTCCAATTCTCAATAAATTAATTGATTGATCAATTAATCACTCGGTTTGCGTTTGTTTGCGTTCTGGATCCCTTTTCAACTCCGATTCTCCTCAAACTTGAAACGCAAGCTAACTAACATTTAAGTAACATGATTAAGTCTTCAATCATGCTTAATCCTTCCCTCGTACACAAATTGAGAAAATGAGGTGTTACGTTACTAACCCCTTAAAAGAAATTTCGTCCTCGAAACTTAGCGGTGGTTACATATCATCTCATGGTCCTTCCTATCCTTAACTTTATAACTTACATGATCGACATTAAAATCTTATATAAGGGTCCAACATGCTTCCGCTGTGTCACTCTGGTATAACTATCAATAATGCAAACTTACTGATTTAGACATAAGCCAACTTACTGAAAACTTAAATATACACCAACACATTGACCCATATATTTGCATATACATGTACATACATAGAATGTCATCAGTAGGGTCTTTTGCATATATACACCATCGTCTTCAAAATAGCAGCCTCATAATCATCTAACTTATAACTTCACAAAGTTTGTCATTTTCAAAACATAGCAAAAGGAACGTTCTGGCTACTTCTCAAAAGACTATGAAACACAGAACATCTACCCATGTTTGAGAAGACTTAATTCCTCTCAATGTGAACACACGCCACGTTGTTGGAGGTCCTGTTGCCTGCTGTCCTATTCCTGTTCCCTGCCTATCGCCACTCAATTTTGTCATCTTTCCTTGCCTAAAGTCACAGGAAACATGTCCTGTCTTGCCACACTTAAAACAAACTAAATCCTTTTCTTGACAATCTCTCATTAAGTGTGTACCTCCACACTTGAAACAATGGAACCATCTTTGCCCATCTATGCCAACTGTCATCGGTTGCTGATCTAGGCGGTCATATGGTTTCTCTTCATGTCGAGATCCCTCATCTTTGTTTTTCTGATTGGTCCCTTGTTCTTCTTCAGCTGACGAGCTTTTATTCTTTTGTCATGGTTTTCTAAAGCAGTACATCTTTCAACCATTTATGGGAACCTATAGTAACTTAATCTCATATCAAACATCTCCAAAGTATCACCAAGATTGATCCACCACACATCAACATATCAACAATACATAGTCAACATATTATGATGTCATCGATGGAAAAATATAATAAAAATATTAACTATACATCACATAATCAACTAAGAATGTTATCATAGAAACATATTATCCCCTACCCATGTCATCATATAAGCATGTTATTCAAATATCATGTTATCTTATCAACCAACTATCGACGGCATTTGAGAATCCCCACAATGTTAATAATCATATTTTATGCCCATTTTCCCCGATAATTGAGGTTTCTTCCCCCTCACCTAACAGTGCACGCTTCCCTGAAAAGCTCTAGAATGCGTCCACACTATCAGCACGAACCTCGGCGCACTTTCCAACAACGTCCACAAATCTGCCACCATCCATACCAACACATCCATCGTCCTGTTTTCCGTCCCGATTACACGTACGGGTATCACATTTCGCCGGAAACAAAGAAAATCCAAAAGAGTCAATAACAAGGTTCAAATCAATGAATTTATTTGAATCAAGACACCAAATCGGAGGAAAATCTTACGAGAACAGCGGCTAGACTTAGACGAAGTCGGATTCAAAAGTGAGCTTAAGAATCCCAGGGAAATGGTACCAAAACAGGTTATTGTACGAGCACCATAACTCTGACTAAACACCTTTATTTATAAAAATGAACGGTGAAAAAGATGGAATTTCTGTCCTAAACCTTGTCAAAAAGTTTCTTCCCGATCCAACTGTTAACGAGCCTCAGATTGCAGTTCTATGGTGGCAGGTTAGGTGGTATACGGGTTGAGTTTCTCACCACCTAGGTCCACAGTGAGAGCTTCATGTCTCACACTCTGGAGCTTCTTTCAAACTCTGACCGTTGGATATAAAGAACCACAAGTCTCGAACCTTCCTATCAAATTTGAGAACGATCCAACTGTTGAAGAGTGTTTGGCAATGGTTATACTGCAACTGCTCCAACCAAGCTCTCCAAACCCACAACAATGGCTTCACTTTTTCTTTCACCTTTCCTTATTTTTCTCTTAGCTCACGAAAATTTTGAAGATGAAGCTATTATTTTTGTTTCATTCCATCAAATTACTTAATGATCTTTTAACAAGTTTAGGTGTCCAATAGTTAGCTAATTAGGTGTCTTTAAGTTGCTAGGTGTCATTGTTTTAGGCTAGTAAGCTGGGTTAGTTGCTAGGTGTCATCCTTAGGGTAGTTTAGGCTCACTTAGTGGAGTTCAAGTGTCCATATAGTGGCATCCTCTCTTTATGTCACCTTCCTCTTAGTGACATGTGTCCCATTGTGACATGTATCATCCACACATGTTGTTGCATGTAGCTCCGTCAGCACAACTGTGTGTTTTCTCTTGCATTTTGATAAGCCTTCGGCTTATCTAGTTTTATGACTAGATGAACTAGGGTTTATGTGCCAATTAGTCGAGTTCACTCTCGTTTTCGCCCAAATTTGCCTTGTTTTGTTCCTAAGTTGGACTTTGACTCGTTTTGCGTCTTTTGTGTAGTTTTTAGCTTATTTTGGATAGAATTATGCTTTTGGTTGCGTTTGGTGTTTTCAGGTCAATAGGTGAAGCTCCGGGAGTCAAGGAAAGTCAAAAAGCAGTGGAAATTGCAAGTCTGGAGACACTCGCCTCGCGAGTGGATGCTCGCCCCGCGAGCCTGAAGGTCAACAAAACAGCAAAAGTCATCACTTCTGGCTCGCCCCGCTAAAATATTCTCGCCCATGAAACATGAAGACCTGGAAGTCAGAGACAATCACGGCCTAGCCGTGATGAAGGTCACAGCCTAGAATTGAATTCTCGCCCCGCGAGAGGTGTCTCACCTCGCGAGATCCTGAAGACCCTGGAAGACAGAGACCATCACGGCCTAGCCGTGATGAATATCACGGCTGTGACAGATTAGGGTTTGGAGACTCGCCTCGCCAATCACAATTCGCCACGCGATCATTCAAACTCAGGATGGAGCCAAAACTGCAATTCGCCTCGCGAATAGACGCTCGCCCCGCGAGATCCAAGATTTGAATGCGCGCCAAACTAAAATTTGCGTCGCGAGGATAAGCTCGCCCCGCGAGCGGGCGAGAAACAGAATCCTTATTTAAAGGCTGTCTCAGATCAGAATTGGGGAGGAAGTTGTTAGCCACGGTTGTAGAGCAGTTTTAGGCGAATCCTTGTATTCTTTGGAGCTGCGTCTCCCTTTTACTTTTTATTTTATGATGGTGATTATGTCCGAGTGTTTGTCTATGAGCATGAGGAACTAATCCCTTCGTCCGAGGGATCAATGAAGCCACCCATGGCAGTGTAGATTCGATGTGATGTATGTCTTTCTCTCTTTTTCTCAATTAATGTTTTCCAATTCTGATTTGATTGCGTTCATCATATGTATTGCGTGATTGACTTGTTAACGTTGATGAGGCTTAGTCAGCGATTCGCGTTTAGAACTTGAATTGGGATCACTAATCGAATATTGCACGAGAGTGAGTAGGAGATTAGTGCAACCTTGTAGGGAACAAGAATTAATCAAATTCGAGATTAGGATTATGAGACCTAGCAAGTAATTAATCCAATCGTCGAATACGTCCTAATGAACACGAGAGTGGATTTAGGAGAATTTGGGGGTCCCGGTTGACATTGTAATTGAACTTAGGGAGGAATTCATTATCACTTGGGAATGCATATTGGGTAGGTGGATTTGTGACCTTGGACATTTTAATTTCTGTTTTTTAGTTAATTAGTTTATTAGATTCGTTAATTGAATATTTGATATTAATCTCTCTCTCTCTACCACCTTCTGTAACTTGACCAAACGTATCGGATTTCCCGCGGATTAGTCGAATTGGTAGCCCAATCCCTGAGTTCGACCTCGGTAATTACTTACCATGTTTATTTTATTACTTGCGACGACCCGGTACACTTGCCGGCGTCAACAACACATTTTCCAGAGAAACTTGCCAGCTGTTAGTGGCAAGACAAGAAGCGGTCGCCTGGAATGTGTTTCGGAGCAGATTTCTGGAGAAGTATGTTTCCACTAAAGTGAGTCGTGTAGAGGAGATTGTGTTCCTGTAGCACGGACAATAGGACGTGACTATCAGCGAGTATACCGTTGAGTTGGAAGAGGTGATTAAGTTCAAGGAGTTGTATTTAAAGAATCCCTATGAAGTGTGGAAGTGTAAGAAATTAGAGGAAAATCTAAAGGTTGAAATGAGGAAGACAATCTCTTCATTGAAATTACTGCAGTTTCCGATCTTGATGGATGAGTGTCGAGTTCCTCGAGATCTAAAAGTGAGTAAAGGCAGAAAGAGAAGCTTTGGATCTTTGAAGTTTAGAGACAACAAATTGTTACAGGAGAAACCATACGCAAGGCCAATGTGGACACCACCAAAAGGGAAGTGGATTAGTGGTAGCAGTAGAGGTTATGGATCGTTTAGGAATTCTCTACGGAAATGCATGATGTGTGGCATGAGTCATGCTACAATGGACTGCAAGATTACGGGCATCATTTGCTTTAAGTGTGGACAGCCTGGGCATGTCTCTAGAGTGTGCAAAAGGCCTAAGGATGTACCTTCGATAGAAAACATGTAGGTCGAGAGACCACAGATGAGGATCCGACTAAAGAACAATGTGCCAGAGGAGGTAGTTCACTAATGTTTAAAGTGTGAATCCGCGGCTAGTTGTTAACGGGTGGAACCGTCACAACAAGTAGGATTGGAGCATCACAATGGAATGAATACCTTTAAGTGAAGTGTGTCATAGAAAGTAGACTTTTGACTGTACTGTTAATTCACGCGGAAAATCATTCTTGATTTTCTATGAATGTGTAAAATACTGTGTATTTATCTATGTACTGCTTATGTTCGTCACCAACATGTTTCTAAGTTGGTTTAGTTTCATCATCGCATCTTTTATTGTCTAAGTTTTATGCGGAACAATCAGAATTGCATTCCTCTGTTATTCCTTAATGCAATTATCTTCATAGCTTCTTGATAACTCATCCTGGTTGGGAAAATCTGTTAGGATACTCCCTTGTTGTTGAGAATTGAGTTTCGTAAACTTTGTAAGATGTGGAAACAGTTCTTAGTCAAGAGGGGGGGTGAATTGACCTTTTTTAAAACTTTTTGAAAAACAAATGTTTAAGTTCCCTTTTTCAAATAGAGTAGCAAGATAGACTTTCCTTGAAGCTTAAGCAAGAAACAATTGCAATACCAATTCAAGAATGCACTTAAAGAAAGATATTCTATTGTATAAGCTAAGAGATAGATCATACAACAATCATGCACTATAGTATCATAAGCATAGAACATAAAGAATCATGCATACGATAATAAAGATTGCAAGAAAGTAAAGAGAGTAGGGATAGAGAAAGTGACACCAGTATTTTACTGGTTCGGCCCACAACTTGAGTGGCCCACGTCCAGTCCCCAAGAATCCTCTTGGAGAAATTCATTATGACAAAGTTTGTACAGGAGATACCACACTCCTTACAAAAGTCACTCTCCCTTGTAGGATACCTCACCACAAGAACCACACTCTCAAGAGAGACCACACTCTTGAACCTTGTTGGATACTTCACCAACAACTCACTAAGGGATGCCTCACCCTTACACCTTGTTGGATACCTCACCAACAATCTCTACAAGAGATGCCACACTCTTGCCAAAAAGGGATGCCTCACCCTTACTTTGAAGGATACCTCACCAACAAAGATTTTTCTCCAATGGCCACTTTGAAGGATACCTCACCAACAAAGGTTTATTCCCCTCAAGAGATACCTCACCCTTGAGAACCCTGGGTGTTGGTGTAAGCCCTAGAGGCCAATGTATTTCTTTAGACTTACATTTGTATCTTGCTATTTCATATATATATATGATATGAGGCATTCCAGTTTATTGTGTTACTTGTTTAAACATAATAAAGTCCTTAGAATAGAAATTTCTGTTCAATAGAATATCAAGTATATGACTTGGTCGTGAGACACTATTGAACAATGAAATCCTATTCTTAAATATCCGTAGTCAAGTATTTTTAATAAGGACAATAATAATACAATTGAGACTATTATGTGTGCAGACTGATGACCACATCTCACGGGTCATAGATATGAGATATCGAGTTGCCACATAGGTACGCATTAAGGTAATGATGTACTGGATTGACCCACCATGAGAACACTACATGGAGCGTTATGTGAGTGTCATAAGTAGTTCTCATAGTGACAATGGTGTATGTAATCCTTCGACCTGAAATCACTACGATCCCTACATGAGGAGTCGTGTGCTTTAATATCGTCAAACGTCATCTGTAATAGGATGATTATAAAGACGATCATTGGGCATACCACGAGCCATGCAGAGGGATGTGAGTGACCTAGATGGAATTTGTCCCTCCTACATAACAGGAGTAATATCTGTGGGCCCCCGATAGAGTGAGACCGTAAAATGCATGGTCGTGTTTGAAATGAGTCAATATGAGATATTGACCTCATTTGTTGTTAAGTCTACTCGGGTATCAAGGAACATGATATTGAACCATACAAGGGTGACACATTCTATGCCTTGTGTTCAATATAGATATATGGACAAAGGGATAACAATGCACATGAATATTTGTCACAGAAAGGTTTTGTCAAATCACTGACTTTCTCACTACTTAGGTAGCAGTGATGTATTGCTAGATACCGCTCACTGTTTGAAATATTAAATGGGATTTAATATTACTGCTAACGTATTGGGAACCTATAGGGTCACACACAAAAGAGCGGATTAAAAGAAGCATTAAAAGAAAGTTGGACTTTCCTATTGGGCCTAGCGCATAGTAGATAGGCTTAGGTCAAATGTTGCTCACTAACTCACTTAAGGAGGTGATACTATAAGTGGACCACTTAAGTTGTTGTGCCCAGACGGTTGTTAACCTAGCCGCACAAAAGAGAGTAAGTGTGAACAACAAAGTCTCGGTTTTGAAGCTAGCACTGTGAGACAGAGACGCTTCGGTTCGTGACGTTGGACGCTCACGGAATCCGCTCGTGTGGATACCTCTAGAGACACCGTTCGTGCGGTGTTCGTGATAGACGAATTTCAACAAACAGCCATCGCTTCAAGAGGTAAACTTTCGAATCATGAATCATGACCATTCGCAAGGATCCTTCGATGGGAATTTTTCCGCTGCGTTTCTTTTGTTTTTTACGCAAATAACCAACAGTGGTATCAGAGCCGCTTGCGAAACCATGATTTTGTTACGTGGTTTGCCTGTTATGTATGATAACATGTTTATAATGTGAATCTTTTTCTGAAAATTGTTTTTGAAAATCGTTTGCATCCGGTTTGCGAAACCTTGTTTTTGTAATTTTCGTATGTATATGATATATGCGTCTATTGCATGTTTGTGTATGTATGTGATATGTACGTTGGTTCTGAATCCTTATTATGTTCTGCGATGGCATCAAATGTTGATGTTAAACATGATTGTTTTCAGTTCTGTGTTGGCGGCGTTAAGGGGTTTCAGACATGAAAAGTTCATGTTGTTGCGGCTGAGGTTCCAAGTGTTGAAACCGTAGCCGTCGTTCCTTGCAACGTGAAGTGTTCACGGGCCTTGCGGTTTTAGGGTTGAAAGGTTGATGCCCTAGCCACCAAGGAAGCGAGGCACAGTTCGGAATTTCGGAATTTCCAGCGGGACCCCGTGCTACCTCTGCGTAGTATGTAATTTCGAAATTCAAATTTTGAAATTTTATGTCACCATTTAATAATTATATCAATCACAATAAATGTGATTTATAGTAACATCAATTATAATAAATGTGATTTATTATATATATGTTACGGTTTCAAAATTCAGATTTTGAAATGTGATTTATATCAATCACAATAAATGTGATTTATAGTAACATCAATTATAATAAATGTGATTTATTATATATATGTTACATTTTCAAAATTCAGATTTTGAAATGTGATTTATATCAATTACAATAAATGTGATTTGTTACAATAAATGTGATTTATGTTAATTGAATAAATGTGATTTATGTCAATTACAATAAATGTGATTTGTGGTAACAACAATTGCAATAAATGTGATTTAAGTCATTTACAATAAATATGATTTATAATAAATGTGATTTGTGGTAACAAAGAATTGCAATAAATATGATTTATAGTAACATCTATTATAATAAATGTGATTTATTATATATATATGTTATGTTTTCAAAATTCAGATTTTGAAATCTCTAATTTATGAAATTAATAATAATAATGATTATGTGTTATTATTGGTTGTTACTATTTATTTGGTGATGTATGGTGAATGGTTATGGCCTTAGTCCTTTTACCTTTTGGTTTATATTTTGAAATACGGCCTGCGTGCCGTGCCTTTCTCTTATATTCCATATGTATCTTCTTTTCTCATCTCACTCCCCTCATATGTAAAATGAGGTTTCTGTTTATGTAATGTAATGATGGAGACAAGAAGACGCTATCACGTGGGAGATCTTGCTTGGAGAAGCTTGGACGCTCCTAGGTTTTAGTTTAGATTCTCTCATTGGCTTGGGAGAATCAATGCGTTAGGGGCCATAACCATATCACATTTATTTACCTTATATATGTATGAGATGCATGTATGTATATAGTATGTTAAAAGATGTTTAAGTAATATATGTATGAGATGCATGTATGAAAATAGTAAGTTAAAGAGTTTAACAAATGATGAGATCAAGTTTTAATCAAATCCCTCAAAAGGAAATATTAAGTCACATTTAAAGGCCTTCCGATGCATGGCACTCGTCAAGACTACTATCGATTAAGTGTGGGTCCGCCAAAGCGGGGTACCTTTATCTATAATAGTAAGGCGCGATGGGACAAATGTAATGTTCAACTGCTATCCATTGGGTCTAACTTAACTAAGCCAACTTCAATAGGATTGAAAGGCTTAGAGGCTCATAAGTTGGGCTTTAGTCCATGTGATGGATTAGAATAAGAGTTATTCACCCAACTGTCCAAGAGTTGCATGAGATGCAATCGGAAAGTGTTTCCTACCTAAATAACCGAATTTTGGGTGATCACCAAAGCCGACTTAAAGCTAGGTGAAATATGGATCTTGGCCCACTAGAAAATCTTCCAACGGGATTTTCCGAATCAATGATGAGGGTCATTGTTTTGAGTAAAATAGTGGGAGGCGTATTTAATTAAAGACCTTATTAAATAACTTCATGGCATGATACTTATACTTTGCATATTTATCTCTGTAGATTACCATGGCATCAAACACATCAAATAACCTGTCATTGCGATCCGTCCTTGAGAAGGACAAACTATCCGGAACGAATTTTCTGGACTGGTACAGAAACTTGAGGATTGTCCTCAAACATGAGAAAAAGCTGTATGTTCTTGAGGAGCCTATCCCTGAGAAGCCACCGGCTTCAAGTGCTCCTAGGGCTGATGACAAGGATGCTTATAAGAAGCATCAGGATGACGCCTTAGACGTGGGCTGTCTTATGCTTGCTGCCATGACCTCTGAGCTGCAAAAGCAACATGAGACCATGGAGGCGTACGATATGATCGTGCACCTCAAGCTGCTCTACCAAGAGCAAGCAACCAAGAGGAACTGCCCGAAATACTTGGAAGAAAGCAAGAAGAAGAAGGGAAGTGAGACTTCCACTTCAGGTATGTTTGTTATAGAAGTCAATTTATCTACTTCGGCATCATGGGTATTAGATACCGGATGTGGTTCTCACATTTGTACAAATGTGCAGGATCTAAACAGGAGTAGACCATTGGCAAAGGGCGAAGTCGACCTACGAGTTGGAAATGGAGCAAAGGTTGCTGCTTTAGCCGTAGGGACTTATGTATTGACTTTGCCCACTGGGCTTACTATTCAGTTAGAGAACTGTTATTTTGTGCCTGCAATTAGCAGGAATATCATTTCCGTTTCTTGTTTGGACAAGAGTGGTTTTTCTTTTATAATAAAGAACAAAAGTTGTTCTATTTATCTGGATGATATTTTCTATACTAGTGCACATATGAGTAATGGGCTTTATGTCCTTGATCTTGAAATGCCCATCTATAACATAAATACTAAGAGGTCCAAACCAAATGAGTTGAACCCGTCTTATCTTTGGCATTGTCGTTTAGGCCATATAAATGAGAAGCGCATTTCGAAGCTCCATAAAGATGGACTCTTGGACTCATTTGATTATGAATCATATGAGATATGTGAGTCTTGTTTATTGGGAAAGATGACTAAAGCTCCATTCACCAAGCAAGGTGAAAGAGCCAACGATCTTTTGGGTCTTATACATAGCGATGTATGCGGACCCCTAAACACATTAGCTAGAGGTGGTTTTCAGTACTTCATCACATTTACTGATGATTTCAGTAGATATGGATTTGTGTATCTTATGAAACATAAATCGGAATCCTTTGAAAAGTTCAATGAATTCAAAAATGAGGTACAAAACAAACTTGGTAAAATATTAAAGCTCTTCGATAAGATCGAGGTGGTGAATATTTGAGACAATAGTTTGATGATCATCCGAGAGAGTGTGGGATTTTATCTCAACTCACTCCACCGGAACACCACAATGGAATGGTGTTTCTGAGAGGAGAAATCGAACCTTGTTGGACATGGTTCGGTCTATGATGAGTCATGCAAACCTTCCAAACTCCTTTTGGGGATATGCTCTATTGACAGCAGCTTTTACACTTAACCGTGTTCCATCCAAAACGGTAGAAAAGACACCATATGTGATATGGAGTGGTAGACGACCCAAAGATGTCTTTTATGAAGATTTGGGGTTGTGAAGCATATGTAAAACGTCAAGTTTCTAATAAACGTGATCCTAAATCTGATAAATGCTTCTTTGTGGGGTATCCCAAAGAAACCAAGGGATACTATTTCTATAATCCTTCCGAAGGCAAAGTGTTTGTCGCACTGATTTGGTGTATTCCTAGAAAAGGAGTTTATCTCCATAGGAACCAGTGGGAGGAAGATAGAACTTGAAGAAATTCAAGAATCACAGAGTAGTGACCTACCATTGGTGGAACAGAGCAACCTTCACGAGAATCTTGTGGAGGAACAACCCGCTCCAAAGAGCACAAGACCAGCGTAGGTCTAACAGGATACGTCACTGCACTGAGAGATATGGATTTCTCATGACTCCACAAGGTGATGTATTGCTCATGGATCAAGATGAGCCTGTGACCTACCAGGAGGCCATTACTAGCCCAGAATCTGAGAAGTGGCTTGAGGCCATGAAATCTGAGATGGATTCCATGTACACCAACCAGGTATGGACCTTGGTAGAGCCACCTGAAGGGGTAAAACCTATAGGGTGCAAGTGGGTTTTCAAAAAGAAAACTGACATGGATGGTAAGGTACACACCTTTAAGGCGCGATTGGTCGCTAAGGGTTTCAAGCAAATTCATGGTGTCGACTATGATGAGACCTTTTCACCTGTTGCGATGCTTAAATCCATCCGGATCTTACTTGCTATCGCTGCATACCATGATTATGAGATATGGCAGATGGATGTCAAAACTGCCTTCCTTAATGGAAAGCTTCTTGAGGATGTGTACATGACACAACCTGAAGGCTTTGACATTTCAGAGGATGCCCGAAAGGTATGTAAATTGCAGCGGTCAATCTATGGATTGAAGCAAGCTTCCAGAAGTTGGAACCTTCGTTTTGATGATGCTGTAAGAAGACAAGACATGATTCATCAAAAATGAAGATGAACCTTGTGTCTACAAGAAGGTTAGTGGGAGCATTGTTGTTTTTCTGGTGTTATATGTAGATGACATATTACTCATTGGAAATGACATCCCTACACTACAAAATGTAAAGACATGGTTAGGGAATTGCTTCTCTATGAAAGATTTGGGTGAGGCTACCTATGTATTGGGAATCAGGATCTATAGGGATAGATCGCTGAAATTGCTTGGCCTAAGTCAGAGTACATACATAGACAAAGTGTTGAGACGCTTTAACATGCATGAATCCAAGAAAGGACTCTTGCCTATGTCACCTGGTATATGCCTATCAAAGGCATAATCCCCTTCCACTCAAGAAGAAAGGGATCACATGAGTAAGATTCCATATGCATCCGCAATTGGATCTATCATGTATGCCATGTTATGTACTCGACCAGATGTATCGTATGCTTTAAGCATAACGAAAGCAGTACCGATCGATCCCGGTGAAAGTCACGTGTCTTTGTCAAGAGCATCCTTAAGTACTTGAGAAGAACTAAGGATTCGTTCTTGGTATATGGAGGTGAGGAAGAGCTTGATGTAATAGGTTACACCGATGCTAGCTTCCAGGCCGATAAGGATGATTCAGATCGCAACTGGTTATGTGTTCTCGCCCTGAATGGGGCCGTGAGCTGGAAAAGTTCGAAGGGAGAGACAGATTGCCGATTCTACTACAGAGGCTGAGTATATTGCTGCCTCCAATGCAGCAAAGGAGGCTGTTTGGATCGGGAAGTTCATTACCGAGCTTGGTACGGTTCTGGTATTGTGGACCCCATTGATCTCTATTGTGATAACAATGGGGCCATTGCACAAGCTAAGGAACCTAGATCTCATCAGCGATCCAAACATATACTTAGGCACTTCCATCTCATTCGAGAGATTATCGATAGAGGAGATGTGAAGATATGCAGAGTACCAACACTTGATAACGTTCTTTGACCCACTTACGAAACCTCTTGCTCAATGAAGCATGAAGGTCACACTAGATCGATGGGCATTAGATTGATGCCTAATTGGCTCTAGTGCTAGTGGGAGATTGTTGGTGTAAGCCCTAGAGGCCAATGTATTTCTTTAGACTTACATTTGTATCTTGCTATTTCATATATATATATGATATGAGGCATTCCAGTTTATTGTGTTACTTGTTTAAACATAATAAAGTCCTTAGAATAGAAATTTCTGTTCAATAGAATATCAAGTATATGACTTGATCGTGAGACACTATTGAACAATGAAATCCTATTCTTAAATATCTGTAGTCAAGTATTTTTAATAAGGACAATAATAATACAATTGAGACTATTATGTGTGCGCATCGATGACCACATCTCACGGGTCATAGATATGAGATATCGAGTTGCCACATAGGTACGCATTAAGGTAATGATGTACTGGATTGACCCACCATGAGAACACTACATGGAGCGTTATGTGAGTGTCATAAGTAGTTCTCATAGTGACAATGGTGTATGTAATCCTTCGACCTGAAATCACTACGATCCCTACATGAGGAGTCGTGTGCTTTAATATCGTCAAACGTCATCTGTAATAGGATGATTATAAAGACGATCATTGGGCATACCACGAGCCATGCAGAGGGATGTGAGTGACCTAGATGGAATTTGTCCCTCCTACATAACAGGAGTAATATCTGTGGGCCCCTGATAGAGTGAGACTGTAAAATGCATGGTCGTGCTGAAATGAGTCAATATGAGATATTGACCTCATTTGTTGTTAAGTCTACTCGGGTATCAAGGAACATGATATTGAACCATACAAGGGTGACACATTCTATGCCTTGTGTTCAATATAGATATATGGACAAAGGGATAACAATGCACATGAATATTTGTCACAGAAAGGTTTCGTCAAATCACTGACTTTCTCACTACTTAGGTAGCAGTGATGTATTGCTAGATACCGCTCACTGTTTGTAATATTAAATGGGATTTAATATTACTGCTAACGTATTGGGAACCTATAGGGTCACACACAAAAGAGCGGATTAAAAGAAGCATTAAAAGAAAGTTGGACTTTCCTATTGGGCCTAGCGCATAGTAGATGGGCTTAGGTCAAATGTTGCTCACTAACTCACTTAAGGAGGTGATACTATAAGTGGACCACTTAAGTTGTTGTGCCCAGACGGTTGATAACCTAGCCGCACAAAAAGAGAGTAAGTGTGAACAACAAAGTCTCGGTTTTGAAGCTAGCACCGTGAGAGACGAGACGCTTCGGTTCGTGACGTTGGACGCTCACGGAATCCGCTCGTGTGGATACCTCTAGAGACACCGTTCGTGCGGTGTTCGTGATAGACGAATTTCAACAAACAGCCATCGCTTCAAGAGGTAAACTTTCGAATCATGAATCATGACCATTCGCAAGGATCCTTCGATGGGAATTTTTCCGCTGCGTTTCTTTTGTTTTATACGCAAATTCCCAACACTGGGATCCACACTCCCAATACAAAACTCATAAAACAAATTGAGTAGAAAATAAAATCCTAGCACAGACACTTGTGCATCAAAGCTTGTAGATTCTAGATCACTTGTAACAAAGGATGAATAGATGGCTTGCTATTTTAGCATTATAACAGTATATTTTTGCATATGATTTCGTTACCAAAACTCTTAAACACATACCCTTTATGTAGACTTCAATTGGAGCTGAAAAACTGAAGTATTGCTGAATTTTAGGGTGAGTATTCGAATACTCTTACGGGGTATTCGAATACTCCCTGTAACAGAACCCAACAAATTTAACAGAATGGGTAGTATTCGAATACTCACATGAGTAATCGAATACTCCCTTCAAAAATTGCCAAATTGCATTTGTAATGGCATACATGAGTTGGTATTTGAATACTCTAGAAGGAATTTCGAGTTTTCCTTAAAGTAGACCAACATACAATTATGTATGTGATTACTTATACCTTAAAAACATTTTTCAACATTTGGTATTTGATAATAGCTCTAATTAATTTATATTTTTAGGTTTAGCATTATTATCTTCTTAATTTTGTTAAGCCATCTAACCAAACTAAGTTACTTATGACTTACATCAAAACCCTAGAAAAGCAAACATAACATCAAAACGATTACAACATTTTCAATCAACATGATCATCATCAAAACATATTTCATATCTTCATTCTTGACCATGGGTGGACATGTTCTTCACGGAAGCATACTTGAGACTTGAATCTCATCATTATCTACAATCTCCCCCTTTTTGATTATGACAATGCTTTTGATATGTAGACAACCCTTTGATCGTTTGATGAAACTTGAATCTTGCTTTGCTTTTGTATCGTAAGCTTTTGATGACTTGTGAATAAGGTGTATCATTATTTTTCTAAACTCCCCCTGAATATGTGAACACTCCTTTTGAGTAGATTTAGAGAGTCCTGCAAAATAAACACAAAAGCACACCTTTTGTGACGCCCTTTCCCCGAGCATCACATTAATTACCCCGTTTTACGAAAAATGATATTATTAACAATTTGTCGATTTTCTTTCGGAAAAATATATGTTCATTATGGACGTTTCCTCTCTTGGGATATCATAAAAAAATTTATCATAAACATCATGAATACAACATAACATCTTCTTATATAAATAAAAAGCCTTCTTGGTGACAGGCCACTTGATAGAAGTACATAGAGTGAATACAACATAGTTCTTCATACCAACTAAGTTAATTATTGACAGACTTGCAAAAAGTTAAACTAGATTAGAGGGACATAGTCAGTACAAAATAGAACAACAACTTTGGACACTACTACCAAAAACGACAACCCTATGGCTGGTCTAGTCCTAGTGGTATCCATTCGGGAGACCACCATGATTATCTCCACCCTACGGAGACGTAATCGGGGAGGGGTTCTCCACCTCACTGCGCTCATCAAGATCATCATCATCATCAAGTGGATGATATTGTGGGTCCTCTTCTACCTCCTCCGCCGGGTCCTCCTTTGGATCCGCTTCCATGGGCTCCTACGGATCCTCCTCCATAAGGGCAACAGGTGCCTCCTGCTGGGGTAAGTCCTGGGGTGGCTGTTGTCCTTAGACCACCATTAACCATGTGCAGCCCAATGCTGGATGTAGATATCCACGAGTGGCAATGTGATCTGTACTGTCTCAAAAGTCTGAACCATCCGCACGGGACCGTTCAAAACGCAGCCCTCTACTGTAGTAACGGGACCACTATAGTGAGCTACGTGGTCCCCCGGTCCGAACTCCCACGCCTCCAGGTCAAAGTAGTTATCAAATATTAGGGCTCGCGCCAGGGAATAAAGCAGTGGTGCGTTTGGGTCCACCTATTTTCCGATACAAATTATATATGCCACATAGAAATAAAACAAACAAAATGCAAGGGTGAGATACCAATGTATGGATAATTATGATAAACTACATACTTGCATCACAGACAACATACACAACAGATATCATCATATTTACAGCATGTGAAATATTAAACTAAATATAATATCATACCAATTCATCAATCAACATTGAAAAACAATGATGTTCATGAAAATTTCAACTTTAATGCAAGACTCTGGACTTTTCAACCTTCTTTAAAAATGAGCTGATCAGGCTCGGTTGCCATAGAGGCGCAACGTGAATTTCCACTACACTGACCAAACTCCTAGCAAAGTGTGCAACGTGCGTGGCATGTCCATATCATACTGTCCAACACAAGGCACAGCAGTCCCGGCTAATGGACTTCATTGTCCTTTAAGGCACAATGAAACACCGTAGCATGAAATACCTGGCCCTTCCATATATTCACACGAAACAACGTAGCATGAAATACCTGATCTTTACAGATATTCATACAAAAACAGCGTGGGCGCGTCTGTCAAAATAAATTCATGAGAAAATCACTTTATTTTCAGCTTTTCTTTGTGCTTGATATTTTCCTTTCGTCGAGGCTCAAAGCTCGCGACTTTTCAACGTTTTTAATATCTTGAAACTTTTATCATCAATACAGGACCTTAAGTCCGAGTGTCTAATCACAACAGTCTGACACCTGTGCACTAGTCTAGAACTTTGTGGTCGTGGAAAACAACTTTCACCTTTTTATCACTTTCACCATGTTTGATTTCAACGTGTATAGGACAACAGTCCATAGCAACGTAGAACGGATTATAAATCAACGTGCTTTTAAAACACTAGTATCCCGACGTCTCGGTTACTAGGTTCAACTTTTCTTCTTTTTCGCTCGGTGAAAAACAATAATCCGAAAACAAAACTTCCATAACTTATCCAAGTTATCGGATATTTTATTTTGAAAGAAAACTTTCTAAAAGACATTTTTCCTTTGAAATTCATTTTGAAAACCTTGAGCTACAGAAAATTCTCTCTTCTACAGAACTCCATATTTACTTTGGAAAAGGTCTATCATTAAGAAAATGTTGGAAACGTTTTGAGTAAAACTCTTTCTAAAACACTGAGAACTAAAATTTATCCAAAAGAACTTGGAATTTAACTTGTTTTCCTCTATTGTTTTTCATCATAAAATAATCTCAAAAAAATTTTAAATTTAAGTTTCTCATAGAACAACATCATTAAAAAAATTTACAGAATAAATTTCTCTTATCAACATGCTACTTAAAATTTAAAACCTTTGTTTTGTGGTTTTCCACATAAGTCTTTTAAGGCTTTTATCTTTAATAGTTGAGCTCTAACCAAGGTTATGCTTCTATGCAACAACCAACACAACTTTCAGCAACTTACAACATAAGTAACATAATTCATTTAAGCACATATTTAAATTCAACATGTCATCATATAAATTCATCTAATTCTAAAACATCCATGTTAACAACAACTTCATAAACTAGCACATAAACACACACACACACACACACACACACACACACACATATATATATATATAGCAAATCAACATTTCACAACATTTCACATATTAAACAACAATATCAATCAAATCAAACAATCAAAACATACAAGTACATAGTTACCATAATTTTAATATTCCTTAGGCTTTCTCCCCTTACCTTAATTCCAATGATAAAAAGCTTCGGTCGTGTATGTTAGAGGAAACGACTCGACGTTCGTCACGACTTAAAATCTAAACAACACACACACACACACACACACACACACACACACACACACACACACACACACACACACACACACACACACACACACACACACACACACACACACACACATATATATATATATATATATATATAACATAAGTTAAGAATTTTATAAAATCACTCTAATTCTCCATGCATGCATTCGGCCATGCTAAAAATTTCATGCTAGAGATTTTAAATTTTTACAAGCTTTTGGATTTAAGCTCCTTAAGTATCAAAAAGACCAAATACAAGTTCAAAACTTGAAAATTAAATTTTGAACTCTTAGCCTCATTAACCATAGGTTTCGGCCTTCACACAATATAGTGGAAAAATATTATTGTTCAACAATCTAATTTCTTGCATGTACTAATAAAATGTTTTTAAGCATCATTCAACTAAAAAAAATTGAACAAGACTTCATCAACTACTCATGTTAGTTTCGGTCTTGTTAAAATAAAAAGACTAGGAATTCTAAAATTTTCAAAACTTCATATTAAATCATTCTTGTAAAGGAATTAAATTATCACACATACATCCTTCCTAAAGAATCAAGGTTAGGCTTCACTAACTCAAAAATTTTAGAGTTTTAGCCATAGAATCACAACAAGGAAAGAACACATATTTTCAACAAAATACATTAGTTAAAAAAAATACAAGTAGAAGATCCAAAGCCATGCATGTGTGGTTTGCAACCAAAGTTCATCCTTTTTCCTCTTGGTGTTTTCGGCTAACACCATGATCATAGGGAGGATAACTTTTCAAACACATGCAAGACATCAAAACAAAGACAAAGATGAGTAGGATTGTGTTAAGAATTTATTTATTTATGAAAAAGATTTTCTTAAGAAATACAAGTTGAAATCATGAACACATAAAAGAATCAACATGTATAATAAAAATTTTGCAAAACCATCACCTTTCCTCCCTTAGGGTTTCGGCCTACCTTTCAAAATAGGTCCTGGGAAAGGTTTTTTCAGCATGCAAGTGAAGAAATAGATAGTAAAGATGATGATAAGCAAAAAGAAATTAGTTTGAATAACGCGTATTAGAAGATTATCATTTTACAACCAAATTGCATGCATGTTGATAGTAGAAAATTAAAATAAAAGAACAAGGGATTTAGATTTATACCCTCTAAATGATGATGATGATGATGATGATGAGCTAAAGATGAAGATGGAGTTGATTCTTAGCTTCTAAATCTCAAGATTAAAGGTTGAAGACAACGAATAGTAAAATTGGAAAATTGGCAAGAGTTTGGGAGCAAAAACCAAAATGAAACAAATGGATAGAAGAGGTGATGAGGGGTATTTATGGGGGAGGGGGGGGGGGGGGGGGTGCTGTTGCCTCTAAAAAAATATCTGAAATATTTTTAAATTTTAGCAAATTTTTAATTCAAGTGAAATTATGTCTTCCACAATAAATTGAAACTAATAATTTTACCATGTCATGAATAGTGATAAATAGTGACAAGGGTCACTATTCACATCAAATAAAATCTTGGCCAAATGTGAAAAAAATCAGACTTAATTATTTTGGGTTCGTTCCGGTATCGATTGTTACGTAACGGTAAAAATCGATCGTATTTTTATTTGTAAAATTTCAACCAAAAAATTTATATAAAAATAAATAATTTCTAAAATTATAAAAATAAGTATAACTGGGTTAGAAAAAATAAAATTTTAATTTTCGAAATTTTTAAAATTATTTTCGGGTTAGTATAGCTTAACTGACAGCGAAAACTCAACTCGTAACGTCGGAAATTTTCTACCGAAAATTCAACGGTACATTTCTAATATAAAAGAAAAAAATGACTTAATTTTATCTATCAAAATAATTCATTCCCATTTATGAAAATAAAATCTTAAATATTCATATAATCACAATTTACAAACAAGCAGAAAAAAAATCGGGGTGTTACACCTTTTCTCCCCCTTTGGCATTATCAAAAAGCATAGTATATGTGGAGAGAAAAGACACAATATTCACAAATATATATGTAATAGATGTCATACATGCACGATAAAAAAATATATCAAGTTCAAAGCATGCATACTAGCATCCATAATAGCATATGTGTGATGGATATCAGAATCAACTGCATCAGAGCAAAGATACCAACAAAGGTAAATGCAGTACAGTCATCCAACAGTCATACATAGGTCATAAAAGATCACACCAGGTCCAGGATATCAGAGAAAAGTATGTATACCAACAGAGGTATACTAATACAGTCATCCAGGAATAAAACGAACAGTATCATCAAACAAATCCATAGTGGTATCAGAGAAAAATACCAATTGCATTTTATGTAAATTGGATCAATGACCTTTTAATC
Organism: Sophora flavescens; assembly: GCA_030762895.1. Taxonomy (NCBI): domain Eukaryota; kingdom Viridiplantae; phylum Streptophyta; class Magnoliopsida; order Fabales; family Fabaceae; genus Sophora; species Sophora flavescens. Next base: position 158,417,319 of record CM061063.1, on the reverse strand, counting down.
TAGAAACTCATTTCTCATCATTATCATCAGATTACCTCTCTATTGCTCTGCATATATATTGCTCATCCAACATAATCAAACATTAAAGCATTGAGAAGAGGAACTAAAGAAATCAAATATCATCATTATCACTATCCTCTTCATCAATAAACTGGAAATGTAACCTCCATATTTTGAAATTTCAACATTAGGACCAGATTTTTGCATGGTATTCGAATACATGTTTGGGTATTCGAACACTACCAGAAAAAACAGAGTATTCGAATACTCATACAGTGTATTCCAATACTTGCTGGACAAAGAGAAAAAAACACATAGATTTTAAATATATTCATGCACATTGCTCATCCAGAGATCAAATCACATTCATATAAGATTGAAAGATCAATATATACAAGATATGAATCAAACAGACATGCATCCAAACAACCATAGCATATAAGATCAATCAATACATGTTTCATCTATGATCCCTAGTTCTCTTCTTATATAAAAGTAGTTTTCTCTAGGCAAAGGTTTGGCAAAGATATCAGCTAATTGTTTATTTGATTCTACAAAGTCTAGAACAATATCTCCTTTTTGAACATGATCTCTTAAGAAATGGTACCTTATCTCAATATGTTTAATCCTAGAGTGTTGGATAGGATTCTTGGATAGATTGATGGCACTTGTATTATCACATCTAATTGGAACTTGGTCCAATTCTATTCCATAGTCTAAAAATTGTTGTTTCATCCAAAGAATTTGGCCACAACAACTACCGGCCGCAACGTATTCCGCTTCGGCGGTTGATAAAGCAACATTAAGTTGCTTTTTACTAAACCATGAAATTAAGCAATTACTTGTTTATTACTAGGTTTAGGTACAAGTTCCCATACATCATTTCTTGTAAATTGATTTAACTCATCTTGCATAGCAAATACCCAATGTTCATCTATGATAGCCTCATCAATTGTCTTAGGTTCAACTTGAGACACAAAAGACATAAAATGACATACATTCCTAAGAGAAGAACGAGTAGTTACCCCTTTGGTGATGTCACCTATCACCTTATAAATTGGATGGTATTTAGTCATTCTCCACTCCATAGGAAGTTCCTCATCTCTTTGTTGTTGATCTTGAGGCTACAATCTTGATTCTTGTTAATTGTCCTTTGCTTGATCTTCTTGAGATTCCATTCTTATATCTACAATATCATCATTATGCACTTTCCCAATTTCTTGGGGGTTAGTCACATCAAATGATACATGAATAGATTTTTCTATAGTCTTGGTTCTTTTATTAAAAACTCTATATGCTTTACTTGATGATGAGTAACCAAGAAAGATTGCTTGATCCGCTTTGGCATCAAACTTACCAAGATTATCTTTTCCATTATTCAAAACATAGCATTTGCATCCAAAGACATGTAAATGTGATATATTTTGTTTTCTACCTTTATACAACCCATAAGGAGTTTTCAACAAGATAGGTCTAATAAGTACTCTATTAGACACATAGCAAGCGGTGTTAACCGCATCCGCCCAAAAATACTTAGGTAGACTAGATTCATTTAACATGGTTCTTGCCAACTCCTCTAAGGACCTATTCTTCCTCTCAACAACTCCATTTTGTTGAGGGGTCCTTGGAGCCGTAAAGTTATGTTCAATTCCATGTTTATCACAAAAACATTCAAATTCATGGTTTTCAAATTCCCCACCATGATCACTTCAAATGCATGTTATTTTCAAATATTTTTTCATTTTGAATCACTTTAGCAAGTTTCTTGAAAGCATGGAATGCATCACTTTTATGAACTAAAAACAATGTCCATGTAAATCTTGAGAAATCATCAACAATCACTAAAGCATAATAGTTTCCACCAAAACTCATTGTCCTTGAAGGACCAAATAAATCCATATGAAGCAATTGCAAAGGTCTAGAAGTAGAAACGACATTCTTGGGTTTAAAACTAAATCTAGTTTGTTTACCCTTTTGGCATGCATCACATAAGCTTCTTTGTTAAATTTTATCTTAGGCAAACCAATCACTAAATCCTTAGAGATAAGTTTGTTAAGGTGATCCATGTGAATGTGTGCAATTCTTCTATGCCATAGCAATGCATCATCATCTTTACTAATCAAGCATTGTATGGAAAATGATATTTCATTCAAATCAAGCATATATATGTTATTGATTCTCTCGTCAATAAACCTAACTTTTTTATCATGCATACTTTCAACTAAGCAACATTTTTCATCAAAACAACTTTAAAGCCCTTATCACATAGTTGACTAATGCTTAACAAGTTATGCTTTAGACCTTCAACCAATAGCATATTATCAACTGTGGTATTAGAATTCTTACCAACCTTACCCACTCCAAGAATTTTACCCTTGTTGTTTTCTCCATATGTGACATGATCACTTTTCCTTGGAGATAGATGGGAAAACTTGGAGATGTCTTCGGTCATATGTTTAGAGCATCCACTATCCAAGTATCACTCCTTGCATAGTGTCATCAAGCATACCTATACAAAAGATATCAAATATTAGGTACCTAATTTGAGTTGGGTCCTTGTATGTTAGTCTTGGGTTTACTCCCTTTAGGGACCCACTGATAAGCCTCTGGCTTATCTAGTTTTATGACTAGATGAACTAGGGTTTATGTGCCAATTTATTCGAGTTCACTCTCGTTTTCGCCCAAATTTGCCTTGTTTTGTTCCTCAGTTGGACTTTGACTCGTTTTGCGTCTTTTGTGTAGTTTTTAGATTCTTTTGGATAGAATTACGCTTGTGGTTGCTTGTGTTGTTTTCAGGTCCATAAGTGAAGCTCTAAGAATTAAGGAAAGTCAAGAAATAGTGGAGATTGCTATTCTGGAGATTCTCGCCCCGCGAGAGTTTGAAGATCCGGGAAGACAGAGACCATCACGGCCCCGCGAGTGTGTGAATTCCAGAAAAGTACCAGAGTCAGAGACCATCACGGCCTAGCCGTGATGTATATCACGGCCGTGACCTAAAAGCCACACAAGTCAGAGACCATCACGGCCTAGCCGTGATGTGTATCACGGCCGTGACCCAAAATCCACACAAGGCAGAGAACATCACGGCCTAGCCGTGATTCACACCACGGGCCGTGACAAGAAGACTCGCGTCGCGAGACATCCTTCGCGTCGCGAGAGTTCGAATTCCAGAAGTGCGCCAGAAGCAGAGGCCGTCACGGCCTGGCCGTGATGGCCGTCACGGCCGTGACGCGTGGCCTCCTTATAAATAGAGCAGATCAGAACAGAAAAAGAGGACTTTTTGGATCAGAATTTTCAGAGATCTTTTGTAATCCTTATTCTGGGGCTTCTTCTCCTTTTCTCCTCTCTTAATTCTTAGGCTTAGGATGAATTCCGATTGTACGTGCGTCGTTGTTACGGACATGAGGAACTAATCCTCTTGTCTAAGGGATCGATGAAGCCACCTATGGCGGCATAGTATTCATGTGATGTAATTCTCTCTATCTCTCAATTCAATTATTGTTTTTCAATTCTGATTTCATTGTGTTGGTTATATGCTTGCGTGATCAACTTGTTAAACGTGTATGAGGCCGAGAGGCGATTCGCGTTTTAGAACTTGAATTGGGAACATCGATCGAGTGTTGCACGAGAGTGAATAGGAGATCGATGCAACTCTTAGGGAACAAGAATTAATAGAATTCGAGATTAGGGTTAAGAGACCTAGGAAGTAATTAACTCAAATCATCGAATACGTCCTATTGAGCACGACAGTGGATATAGGAGAATTTAGGGGTCCCGTTGACATTAAAATTGAACCTAGGGAGGAGAGCAATATCACTTGGGTACTTTGCATGATTGGGTAGGTGGATTCGAAACCTTAGATGCTTTTAATTCCAGATTTCATCACCATATCTTTGATTGATCCGATTTGATAATTTGAATTGTGATCCTAGTTTCGTTCCAACCACTTTCTCTACTTAACCAACTTATCGGATTTCTCGCGAAATTAGTCGAATTGGTAACCCAATCCTTGTGTTCGACCTCGGTAGACTCCTACCGTGTTTTATTACTTGCGACGACCCGGTACACTTGCCGGAGAGTCAACAAGTTTTTGGCGCCGTTGCCGGGGATTGGCACAACCAATTTTCCTAATTTTTAGGAAATTCGGCTGTTTGGTTAAGCTGACTTTTAGTTTTATTTTCTTTTATTTAATTGCCATTATTTTTCTCTGTTTCTTTGATTCCACTTGGTCTTTGCCCGTTTTTGTATGCGAGGTACTCTTCTACAAGAGGACTTGCTATTCGATTCAGAGATCACCAGGACCGAGAGGCAATTAAGAAAAGAGACCAGAGAAAGGAAGAGGTTGGAAGCAATTAAAATAGAGGGCATGACTGAAGAAAATCCTCCTCCTCCTCCTCCTCGTTACAAGCCTCTCTTCGAGTACGATCTACCAAGCTTGGGAGATTGTGACTCTTCTATTGTGAGGGGCAACCTGAACACAGACTCCTTCAGAGTTGAAGCATGTGTCACATACCAGATCCGGGAGAATCAGTTTGATGGGAGTGGCAAACAGGACCCTCATAGATACATCACTCGCTTCCTTGAAGCTTGTGACTTGCAGAAGACCTGGGGAGTCTCTCAGGATGAGTTTCGCTTGCGGCTTTTCCCTCTTTCTCTTAGGGATGTCGCTCGCGATTGGGTTGACAGTTTGGATAGGAACAAGATCGAACTTGGGAGCAAATGGCACAGAAGTTCCTAACCAAATACTTTCCTCCTCAGAAGGCGGCACAAGCAAGAATAGCCGTCACTTCATTCAGGCAAACGGAGGATGAAACATATAATGAAGCTTGGGAAAGGTACAATGGTTTATTGAGAAGATGTCCCTCTGCGTTCTTTGACCCGGTTTCCAAAGTACAGCATTTCTTTAATGGGTTGAGGGACGCTATCGGATGAACTGTGATGCCGCATGTTGGCGGTTCTTTTGTATACTTATCTACTGAGGATGGATGGGCACTTGTTAGAGAAGATGTCATATAATGATTACAACCGTGGTAGGGAGACCTCGAGTGGAATGCGTTGCGGGACAATGGAAGCCATTTTAGAGCAAAAAGGACTTTTGAAGATGCAGAATGAGGCTTTGTCCGGGAACAAGAGGGTTAATGCTATACACGAGGGAATGCCTCCGGGTTGTGCAAATTGTAATGGAGATCATGACACTCAGATTTGCCCACTAAATTTCCCTCAGGAACATGTGGACTCTTGCCACAACTTTTATGACACTGTGCCCTCGAATAACTATCGAGGAGGAGCAGGACAAAATGATTACAATCAGAATCAGAATAGGGGGTACATGAGGAGAGACCGTCCGGGTTTCGCTTGGAGTAATGCTAATGGTGGTCTAGCCGGTCAACAACCTCCTCAGCAGAATTGGCAACAACCTCAGCAGGGTATAAGGCCGAACATTGGAATTCAGCAGTGTAATACCCAGCAGGCTCTTCCAGGGCCTAATCGATTTGCAAATAACAGATGGTGGAAGACAACCGTGGGAGCTGGCTTTTGAGAAGTTGTCAACCTTTACAAGCACATCTTTTGAGAAGGTGAACACCGCCATTGACAAGTTGGCGACTCATACAGGATCGCGAATTCAGAATACGGAGACACAAATAGCACAGCTCGCGAAGCAACTTAATGAGCGTCTTCCAGGCACTCTCCCAGGTAGTACTGAGAACAACCCCAAGGGACAATGCAATGTCATATCTACTAGAAGCGGAAGGGTGTTGGAACCAAGCAGGGGTACCACTAGTTCTCAGGATGACAAGGGCCCGGAACAACTACCCGTTGAGGAAGAGCAACCAGAGAAAGAAGGGTTGGCAAGTGACAAGGGACCGGAGCAAGGGGGAAGGCTGAAACTTGTGGATGAAGAGTTCCGAAATAAGAAGTGGGTTGAACCCCAAGACCTCCCGCCCTACATGAAGGTTCCGTATCCTAAAAGATTGAAGAAGCCTCAACAGGATAAGCAGTTCAATAAGTTCCTTGATGTCTTCCGAAAACTTCAGATTAACATTCCATTTGCGGAAGCCTTGGAACAGATGCCATCATATGCTCGGTTTATGAAGGAACTTCTCACTAAGAAACGGAGGATTGTGGATGAAGAAACGGTTGCTTTGACCGAAGAGTGTAGTGCCATTCTTCAACGGAAACTGCCTCCGAAGTTGAAGGATCCCGGTTCCTTCTCGATACCATGCACCATTGGGGGAATGACCTTCGGAAAGGCATTATGTGATCTAGGGGCAAGCATCAACTTGATGCCCCTCTCGATGATGAAGAGGCTAGGGATCAAAGAAGTAAAGGATACGCGAATGTCACTCCAACTGGCCGATCGTTCTATCAAATATCCCTATGGAGTAGTTGAAGACTTGCTCGTGAAAGTTGACAAGTTCATATTCCCAGTGGACTTTGTGGTGCTCGATATGGATGAAGACGCTGAGATCCCTCTCATATTGGGTAGGCCCTTCTTGCCACCGGGGTGCCTTGATAGATGTGCGGAAAGGGAAACTCACTTTAAGGGTGAATGATGATGAGGTGGTCTTCAATGTCTTTGAAGCGATTAAGCACCCGGAAGAGAAGTCAGCTGTGTATCGAGTTGATGTGGTGGACCCAACTGAAAAGGTGAAGACAACTCGAGAAGACCATGATCTTTCATTTGCAACAATATCGGTAGAATCTCATGAGAAAGACAGTGAGGAAAAAGGCCCTTCGGGGGATGAAGTCTACCTTGAGTGGCTACGAGACATGGAACCCATACCGAGTCTCCCAAGGGAAGAATGTGCAAGGAAAGAACTCAGCAGCAAAGGAATGAAAAAGAAGGGTAAAGCACCAAGGTTGAAGGGTGGCACAACCGTGGTGGTCAGTACAGACAATGAATTGACCTCAAAAAGGATCACCACGGAGTGGAGAGTTCGTGCTGATTATAGAAGGGTCCTGAACTTAAATGAGCTGTCCGGGAACCGCATGCGAGCAGGTGAAAGGGCACAACCCTACAAAGAACGGGCCAAGGAATGGCATGGCAAGCAGGATCTTCCTCCGGATTAACCCTTAGGGGCGACTTGAGTCAGGCTCGGGACGTTAAACAAGCGCTACTTGGGAGGCAACCCAAGCTAGGTACCCTCTCCTTTCCTCACTCTTGTTTTTGTTTTTGTTTTTGTGTTTGTTTTGTTTTTGTTTGTCACTCTTGAATAATTTGAGAAGATCAAGAGTTGTTGTATGAATGATGTGTCGGCAAGTTTTTTTTTTTTTTTTTTTTGGGATTTTGATTAATTGAGCATAGATGGATTGCATGAATTATATTGACCATTGATGATTTCCCCCTAGGTTCTAATAATAGAAAAGTTGATCCCCACTTAAAAATTGAAAATTGAACTTTGAGATTTATTATGATTGCTTGATTTATGATAAGTTTGGGGTGAGGGGGTGCACACACTAGGAATCGTATCTCAGTCAAACAGTTTGCAAAATGTCCAGGTGAGGATTTGAGCCTCCAACTCTGTTTTTGAATGTGTGAATCACTGTAAGTTGCACTTTCCCGAATTTGCTTGAATCTCTATATGGTTTGCATGTTTATATGTTGCATCAAATGATTTAGGCAATTTTCTTTGAATTAACTACTTGGCCGTAAATTGAACCAACCTTGATGAATGATCCCTAGTTAGCCACATTGAGCCTTGAAGCCTATTGTTCTTGATGACCTTACATTACAAGCCATTAACTCAGAAAAACAATGATTTTCCCCTATCCTAGGATTTAGGAGAGTATGGAATTTCAGCTTTGTAAGTGTTGTTGTGGAATTAAGTTTGGGGTGGCTACAAGTTCATGAATCATAGTTGAGAAAAAGAAAAACGGAAGTAAGGGCCGAAGGCTTGAAAGAAAAAAAAAAGAAAAAAAAAATGGGTGATAAAAAGCATTGAATATGTGCCAAAAAGGGCAAAGAAAAATAAATATAAAAAGGAAGAGGTGTGTAGCCACCAACTGCAAGGAAGAGAATAATATGAGAGTGAATTCAATTGTTGTGATATTAGTTTCATGCTCTCATTGATCCTAGGGACTTAGCTTCTATCCTTTGATTATCCTACCCTTAGCCAGGCCCCATTACAACCTTTGAAAGACCTATTGATGATGCATGCATGTTTTCGTGGGAACTGTGTTTGAGATGAAAATCAAATTCATGGGAAGTGCTCTTAGAATGTGAAAGTGAGTGAAAAGTTGATAGCCTAGACAAACTTGAGCGAATGAGTGAAATACTAAATGCCCTTGAGAGGAAGGCAATTGTTTGAAACAGGTGATCTTCCTTTGTGTGTATCTTTGAGCCTCAACTTAGAGTAATGATGGTATGAATGATAACTTCTCAATTGTTTAAAGTAGATGAATGTGGGGATTACATTGATGAAAAAAGGGGGGAATCAAAGAAGAAAAACTGCTTTGTAAAGTCGCATGAAATTTGTGCAAAATCGATTGAATCCCTTAAGCTTGCCAACTCTTGAGTCGTTTTTGAGTTTTAAGCTTGCTTCGGGACAAGCAAGGTTTAAGTTTGGGGTATTTTGATAAGCCTCTGGCTTATCTAGTTTTATGACTAGATGAACTAGGGTTTATGTGCCAATTTATTCGAGTTCACTCTCGTTTTCGCCCAAATTTGCCTTGTTTTGTTCCTCAGTTGGACTTTGACTCATTTTGCGTTTTTTGTGTAGTTTTTAGATTCTTTTGGATAGAATTACGCTTGTGGTTGCTTGTGTTGTTTTCAGGTCCATAAGTGAAGCTCTAAGAATTAAGGAAAGTCAAGAAATAGTGGAGATTGCTATTCTGGAGATTCTCGCCCCGCGAGAGTTTGAAGATCCGGGAAGACAGAGACCATCACGGCCCCGTGAGTGTGTGAATTCCAGAAAAGTACCAGAGTCAGAGACCATCACGGCCTAGCCGTGATGTATATCACGGCCGTGACCTAAAAGCCACACAAGTCAGAGACCATCACGGCCTAGCCGTGATGTGTATCACGGCCGTGACCCAAAATCCACACAAAGCAGAGAACATCACGGCCTAGCCGTGATTCACACCACGGGCCGTGACAAGAAGACTCGCGTCGCGAGACATCCTTCGCGTCGTGAGAGTTCGAATTCCAGAAGTGCGCCAGAAGCAGAGGCCGTCACGGCCTGGCCGTGATGGCCGTCACGGCCGTGACGCGTGGCCTCCTTATAAATAGAGCAGATCAGAACAGAAAAGGAGGACTTTTTGGATCAGAATTTTCAGAGATCTTTTGTAATCCTTATTCTGGGGCTTCTTCTCCTTTTCTCCTCTCTTAATTCTTAGGCTTAGGATGAATTCCAATTGTACGTGCGTCGTTGTTACGGACATGAGGAACTAATCCTCTTGTCTAAGGGATCGATGAAGCCACCTATGGCGGCATAGTATTCATGTGATGTAATTCTCTCTCTCTCAATTCAGTTATTGTTTTTCAATTCTGATTTCATTGTGTTGGTTATATGCTTGCGTGATCAACTTGTTAAACGTGTATGAGGCCGAGAGGCGATTCGCGTTTTAGAACTTGAATTGGGAACATCGATCGAGTGTTGCACGAGAGTGAATAGGAGATCGATGCAACTCTTAGGGAACAAGAATTAATAGAATTCGAGATTAGGGTTAAGAGACCTAGGAAGTAATTAACTCAAATCATCGAATACGTCCTATTGAGCACGACAGTGGATATAGGAGAATTTAGGGGTCCCGTTGACATTAAAATTGAACCTAGGGAGGAGAGCAATATCACTTGGGTACTTTGCATGATTGGGTAGGTGGATTCGAAACCTTAGATGCTTTTAATTCCAGATTTCATCACCATATCTTTGATTGATTCGATTTGATAATTTGAATTGTGATCCTAGTTTCGTTCCAACCACTTTCTCTACTTAACCAACTTATCGGATTTCTCGCGAAATTAGTCGAATTGGTAACCCAATCCTTGTGTTCGACCTCGGTAGACTCTTACCGTGTTTTATTACTTGCGACGACCCGGTACACTTGCCGGAGAGTCAACACCCACATCAAGTTACAATTCTCAACACCTTTTCTTTTGATATAACATTTTGAAATATGGTGTCCATGCTTGCAACAAAAATAGCATTTTATGGTTGACTTCTTTTGTTTACTTGATGGAACAAATTGAGTCTTGTTGGAGGCTTTAGCATCAAATGGATTGTATCCCAATCCGGCCTTAACAAAACTCATAGTTTGTTTACCAAGTAAAACATTAAGATTATTACTCATATTTTGATGATAACCAAATGGTGAGGTTGCCTTGTTGGTAATATTTTTGGTTGAATTCTTAACAAGTTAATGTGAAACCAATTTTGGAACCCAAATAAGAAGATGAAAGAAACAAAATGGAAGAAGATAAGAAGATGGATGGCGCCACAAACATGTAGTTTGATAAGCCTATGAGGTTCGCCACAAGAATCTTGGATTCTTGATAAGAAATAGTTTGGCTCAACCAAGAACCAAGGAGACAATAATCTCACAAATATGGATTCAATCCAAAATTCAACATCCAAAGTTATTATTCCATTGTGTTAGGCATGAAACATATAGGCACATGGCTGCCCACTTTTGATTTACATTGTATTCCCCATATTCCAAACCCCCCAACTAATGATTCACATTATTCAACAACTAATGACTAACTTAACTCTCAAATTAACTCAGCCACTAAATGGTGAGTTTATTATTCTCTTTCCTTTCCATTATGTATCAGCCACACTTACTTCTCACATTAAAAGTGTAACCCTCCATAATTAACAAAATACATAAAAGACTAATAAACTCGTGTAAATATTTGTATTAAACTTCCATCCCGTTTTACACCATGATAGAAGCCGAATCAGGTCAAGAGGGTTGAGATATGATTTGTAGATAATTTCCTTAGCTTTCCAACACACCAAAGAATGCATTAATCAGATATCCGAAACTCAAGATATAGCCAAAACAAGTCAGCTGATTCCCCACTAATGAAAATAAGATTTTCATCAAAGTCCTTGAATTTCTTCTTGATCCATGGTCTTCATTGGGTTCATATCATTCTTGTTGAAAAGTTGACTTGCCCCCCTTGGCTCATATCATACCCTCCTTCTTTGAGAAAATTTATCCTCGAATTTATGACTTCAATCCCTACATCAAATGAAAGAAATAGATGCCACATTGAAGATAAGTCAATATCAAAGACATTTTTATTTATTTTCTCTACAACTTGCAATAGCCAATCTCTTCTAGGGTGGACCTTTGATTTCCTTTTATTGGGAAACCTTTTATTCTTTTTATGTACACACACCCAACCTCCGGGATCAAATGGAAATTGATAGAAACCATAATATGTAGCAAGTAGGTGTAACACATTCCCATCTTGTACAATCAACACCCCAACACATTCATAACCAAGGTAATGAATTATAAGAATAAGCAAAAAGTTATACCCCTTGTGAAATTCTACTTTCAAGTTTACCTTTCTTGGTTTGAGGTCATAAAAGACAAGGTACTTTCTCTTTTTAAAGGCTCCCAAGAAAGTTGAGCCTTATGGATACTCTCCTTATCACAAACAAGGGATGGTTCTTTTTGAAACAAGACAATCCTCTTAAACACATTTGGATCATCATATGAAAGCTTAAAAGAATTTGCAATAATGGGTAGAGTAAGAAGGGGAATAGTAGTTATCCCATCCATTATTGTTACATGAAAACCTTTAGAGCTCATAACAAAGCTCAAAATGCTAACTTTATTTTGATCAAAAGAGTATGTGAGCAAGTTAGCAAACAAACTTTCTCTAAGTAATCCAACACGTTCCCCAAAATTGTTGTGATAAATCAAATGAACATTAGAAAGCACAACAACACATTTATCAAGGAATTCATTCAAGTCTAGGTTCATAATTCTCAAATCAATCTTAGGAAGATGGCAAGAATCATGCAATTCATCAATCAAGTTTTCATTCCTATCAAATATAGAAGAATAACAAGAGCCATGCAATTTACCAAGCATGTTATCAAATCTTGTGTTAAGATATCCATACTTTTGGGAACCCATGCAAGTTCCCAAACCATGGGGTACTTCCCTTGGGATTAACTCTTCAATTACATCGGTTGTCTTGCAAGCTTCCATTGGAGAAACATCTTCGATTTCCTTCAAAAGAGAATCAACACAAGTAGGCAAAGAGTTAGGAAAAACATCAAAACAATCATTTACTTTTTCTTCCTCACTTTTTGTTTTGCTCTCATCTTTTCCTTGTGTCTCACTCTTTTTCATACCCTCATCTTTCTTTTCTTCCTCATCAAATGTACTCTCATTCTTTCCACTCTTTTTTTCACTCTCGTTTTCTTTTTCCACTTTCATTTTTCTTTATCTCAAATTAGAAGAGGCTTCCATAGGTTTATTTACATGAGCACTTGCCACGGCCTCCTTAGAGGTTGAAGTGTTGCCCTCCTTATTTGATTTGTTGGGAAGAACTCTATGGTAATGATATTGAACAAATCTTCTCCTCATGATTCTTCTCATCTCAGCCCAAATCTCAATAGGCTTCTCCTCATATCTTCTTCTCTCTTTTTGCAATTGATTCCACCAAACAAGTGCATAGTTGATGCAAACCAAGAATGGTGTCTAATTTAAGGCCAAATTAGTTTTTGATGAAAATTTTATTTTCATTTGTGATGAACCCGTATTCTTGTTTTGGATGTATCTTGAGCTACAGATCTCTGATTGATACGTTCTTTGGTGCGTTGGAAAGCTAAGGAAATCATCTACAATTTGTATTTCAAGCCTCTTGACCAGATTCGACTTATATCATGGTTAAAATATTGTTTTCAGTTTTACACGAGTTTGGTACCTTAGTTGGGAGGAGGCATGCAAGCCAAAAGTCACCCTCCTTTAAAGCTCAAACTCGTCCAAATATTCGTATTAAACTTCCAGCCTATTTTTTACCGTGATAGAAGCCGAATTTGGTCAAGAGGCCTGAGATATGATTTGGAGATAATTTCCTAAGCTTTCCAATGCACCAAAGAATGCATCAATCGAATATTCGTAGCTCAAGATATGACCAAATCAAGTATACGGGTTCAATCAGAAAATTCATCCTAAAAATATTATGAAAATTAAAAATAAAAGGATAAAAGTTGGACTTAATTGTTATCTAATAAGCCCACTAATAATAGTGCACTAATATGGATCTGAATATGCTTCTTTCCACATACTCAAGCCATTCATGCTTCTATCAATAGTCCTTAAATTGAAGAGATGTTACCTTCACTTTCTTTCTCTCATTGTAATTGTTACAATGGAACACTTGCTCTATCTTCATCTCCCATTTCAAATAGGCTTGGGGATCATTCTTCCCATGAAAGTTAGGAACTTTGATCTTGACCCCTTCTCTATTTTGGAGAGAGACAAGTTGTCTATCATAATTTGCACTCATTTACTTCATTTGCCTTTGAAGGGTCTGTGTTTGAGTAGCCATTCTAGCATGAATGACCGCTGACCTTGGAGAAAGTGGTGGACTATCATCTTGGTTTGCCATCTCTTGAGTTTATGTAATTCCTCACTACACTCCCTCACTTGTGCACACAAATGTATATATTATTTTTTTCACTCTTTTGGCTTTTTCCACACAAGATGTAATTTGTCACTCTTTGCCTTTTTCACTCAATTGTCCTCCTTTAGTTCTTAGAAGAGTCAAACACAAAAACTACACAAAAATCCACAAAATCAAGTAACAAAAATCATAAAACTTATCAAAAAACAAAGGAAACAAAAAGAAAGACTAGAAAAGCAAAGCTTTGGAAATAAGAACTTAGGAAGAAGGGAAATATTTTTTTTTAAAGAACACAAATTGCTCAAATAGACTTTTCTCTTCTCTTTTTCTCAAGCTTTCTTGCACAATTTTTTTTTCTAAGAAGAGAATCAAACTTGCAAACTTGTTTTGGAGCAATAACATAAACCACGAAAATTTCCTTCACAAATAGAATCAAAGTGTAAATTTTTTTTTGTTTTTGGGTTTAAAAGAAGAAAAGAAGAAAGGTAGAAGATGAAGAACAAAAAACTCAGAAAATTCAACCAAAGCCTAAGCTCTTATACCACTGGATGACAACCAAATGGTGAAGTTGCCTTGTTGATGATCTTTTTGGTTGAATTCTTAACAAGTTAATGTGAAACAAATTTTGGAACCCAAATAAGAAGATGAAAGAAACAAAATGGAAGAAGATAAGAAGATGAATGGCGCCACAAATATGTAGTTTGATAAGCCTATGAGGTTCGCCACAAGAATCTTGGATTCTTGATAAGAACTAGTTTTGCTCAACCAAGAACCAAGGAGACAATAATCTCACAAATATGGATTCAATCCAAAATTCAACATCCAAAGTTATTATTCAAATGTGTTAGGCATGAAACATATAGGCACATGGCTGCCCACTTTTGATTTACATTGTATTCCCCATATTCCATAACCCCCCAACTAATGATTCACATAATTCAACAACTCATGACTAACTTAACTCTCAAATTAACTCTGCCACTAAATGGTGAGTTTATTATTCTCTTTCCCTTCCATTATGTAGCAGCACACTTACTTCTCACATTAAAAGTATAACCCTCCTTAATTAACAAAATACATAAAAGACTAATAAACTCGTGTAAATATTCGTATTAAACTTCCAGCCTGTTTTACACCATGATAGAAGCCAAATCAAGTCAAGAGGCTTGAGATATGATTTGTAGATAATTTCCTTAGCTTTCCATCGCACCAAAGAATACATCGATCGGAAACCCGCAGCTCAAGATACAGCCAAAACAAGTCAGCTGGTTCACTACTAATGAAAATAAGATTTTCATCAAAGTCCTTGAATTTCTTCTTGATCCATGGTCTTCATTGGGATCATATCATTCTTGTTGAAAAGTTGACTTGCCCCCCTTGGCTCATATCACATTTGTAAACCTTGCAAGTTACTTTTTCAAATCAATGTTTTCACTTTCAGAATTCTTGTAATTTTCACAAATGTTGGTGCACCATTCTTTTTCTTTTCCTTTTGAAGAATTTTTACAAATCTTTTGCATAGTCTCAATCTCTAGCTTTTGATCCTCAACTTGCTTTTTCAAAACAAATTTTTCTTTTTCAATGAGCCATCAAATTCTTTTGTTTCACAACTAGTTTGGCTAAATCAAGAGACTGTTTATGCAATTCTTAAAAAGCATCATGCAACTCATCATAAGTAAAAGAGAGAAAGAGTTCATCATTTGATACCTCATCTTCACTTTGATGTGAAGCCATTAAACATAGATTGGCCTCTTCACTTTGACTATCTTCCTCACTTCAGGATGACATCTAATTCTCATCCCATGCTATGTATGCTTTCTTACCCTTCTTGTCTTTCTTGCCCTTCTTCTTATCTTTATCATTCTTCTTCTTGTAGTTGGGGCAATCATATTTCATGTGACCGGGCTTTCCACATTCATAGCAAGTTGGATTGGAAGTACTCTCTTTCTTTGTGAACTTCTTTTTGTTGAAGTTGCCTCCCTTGAAGTTGCCTCTTCTCTTGAGAAACTTTCCAAACTTCCTCACTAACAAATTGATGTGCTCCTCTTGAGATTCCTCACTTGAATCATCACTATCACCTAGGTCTTCCTTTCTTGAAGATGCAACCAAGGCTATGCCTTTCTTCCTCTTATCTTGATCTTCACTCTCATTTAATCTTGATAGCTCAAGTTCATGCTCTTGAAGCTTGCCAAAGAATGTAGCAAGTGAATTGTAGAAAGATTCCTTGATTCCGCAATAGCCGTCACTGTAACGCCCCCCCCCCCCCTCTCGGGGCATTACTTATGTAACACGTGCGGAATTTAAATTAAAAGATAATTTGCTGGTGCTTTCGGAAAATAATTTATATAAGTATACAAGTGTCTGAAATTAAGTATAAAAATTTTGTCACGACTCCTAAGCCTTGATTGGTACACAGACTTACTATCATAGTATGGCAAGCCTATTTAATTTAAAGAATATACTTGAATAAAAGCTAGTATTTTACGAAAATTTCGACAGAGTCTCCTTTGTAATTCGGACATCCCAGGTAAAAGAACACCTGCTAAAATAATTACATTTTCATTCCAGAATTCCAGTTACACCAAATACAATCAAGCAATAACATGCTAAAGATAGTTATACCAATTAGCTTTACAGGACCAAAAGGAAAAGTTTAAGTTTTCTTTCAAAATAACGCTCTCCGAGCCATAAACATTTCATTTTTAAATAAAGGCTCTCTGAGCCATACTCATACATACTTATCAAAATAATCTAAGTCTCAAACCCTAAGCTGGTCATTCTAAAAGTTATTCCTGAGAAGAACTCACGTGATCGTTCCACAATCAAATACCTCATCAAGCAACTAGATCTAAGTCTCTGAGTGACTTAAGAAGACTCCTCTACACATCTGTACTAAAATACCCAGGGTACAATAGCAAACCAGAAGAAACCTGATATGTTTGTAAGGGTGAGATACCGACAAATGGATATATCACACAACAACCATATACATGACACATACATCACATAATCATATAAGCAGTTAAATCATGCATATACATAACATAACAGTGTTATATCAAAGGGTCTCAAACCCGCGGTCCAATCTTTTGAAAATATGCATGACACTTCAATATCAGGCTCTAACTTAATCTCATGAGATCACAACACCATGTTATCACTGGAGAAGATAGAGTTGGTCAAGCTCTGCCCACCGGGCTGTTGCCACCGCATCCTGATGCACCAGGCCTCTTGGTCAGACAACGCCACATGCCCTTAACGAAACAGCTAGCAATGTGACTGACTCTCAGATACCCCATGGGTATCCTCAATAAGCAAAGGCACGTCTGCCAGGGGAAATGCATATGAATAAAAACTTTCCTTTTAAGGTTTTTCTTTGTGTAAATATTTCACTGTCAAAGCTCAAAGCTAATGACTTAACATTATTTCCCCATCACTTGAAAACTTAGAAACATAGGACACACAGTCCGAATGCTCAATCACAATGCCCAAGACCGTGGCCGCAGTCAAGGTTTGTGGTAATGGAAATCAATATACTTTTAGTCATGTTTTACTTATCATGCTAAGGACAATAGCCCACAACAACGGAAATCAGAACGAACTGTCCTCGATTCCGCGAATTGGACTTGAAGTCCATAACATTACGAATAGGACTTTACGGTCCCCGAGTAACACCGATCCAAGATCACGTGCTAAGCATGGAAAACTAGAGGCGACGTCTCACGTCTAGATTCCTATTCTTTTAGTACTTATCTTTCATTTGACGAAAACAGTTTTGAAATCGAAAGCCTCGATAACCTATCTTTGGCTATCGGAAAGTTTCTAAATCATTTGGGAGAAAACCTTTTCTTTTGAAAATCCTTTATAAAACGTTTTTGAAACACTTTTAACTTTGAAAATCCCCAATAGGATATTGTAAAATATTTTCGAAAGTTTTCACTTAAAACACATAGTTCGAAAAGGATTTTTCTTTTGTATAACAATAGTACACCAAAATCACTTCAACATTTAAAACAAATATTTTAAGTTTAAAGAGCTTTTGGAAAAGAACACCAATCCCTTCATCTTCAAAGCTTATTAAGGTTTTTAATCCTTATTATGGTTGAGCACAGACGCACGTCTGGCTTAGCAAACTTTCAATCAACAACAGTATATATAATCATCAGTGCAAAGCTAATATCACAGTTGAAAGCAGTTTATCACATATATGCATTATATCATTTAGAACAAGTACAGACCAACATCAGATAATAGCACAACAGTTCAAGTACATTAGATAATCAAGTAAGCCCAATCAACATATAAATATCCAGTTAAACACCTACACACATGCATACAGTTATTGAATATCCCTAGGCAAACTCCCCTTACCTTTGAAGACAAGTAAAGGATCCTCGTCTTAATTCTCACGTTAGCTCCAAGAGTGTAACTATCTATTCCATCAAGCAAGCATAGCCATGTCAAACGTCTCAGAGAGGGAATCCAACAACGCGCAACAACCAAGAATCAAGAGATCAATTTCACATGATCAAACACACATTCTAACTTTATCTAAACACTTAATCTAATTACCAAACAAGGTTATTTTTAAAGAAAATCATGTTTGAAGCTCACGCTTCCTAATACCCTTTTAGGAAACTTTGTTTTGATTAAAAGATCTTGAAAAAGAACTTTGGAAATCATCCATTAAGAGTCCTAATTACACTGAATCATAAATAATTTCACAAAAACATACCCAAATTCAAATAAAATCAAATTGGGGGTTTAGGGCTCCTTATTAAAATTTAGGGAAAACTCAGAATAATGAAATTGGTTTAGGGAAACACAAACTCACAGTCCCAATCTCATAAAACAACTTTAAATTTCAAGATTAAAATCTGAAATCAGAGGGTTAGGGTTAGGGTTTCAAAATCAATTTGAGGATTTACAAAAGAGAAGAGGTTAGAGGTAAAACTCTTACCCAAGGTGAAGAAGAGAGGACATGGTGGCTGAAGGTGGTGGTGATGGCGGCGGCGCGACAGAGCAGCCGTGAACGGAGGAGTTTCGGGCCGGGACGCGTGTAGATCGCGATTGTCTTCTCCCTACGCGGCGCGATCGTCGTCCTTTCCACACCAGGCGGTGGTCGACGACGTCGAATGGCGGAGCAAACGACCGGAATCCGTGTGGGTTGCGCAGCTGTCTTCTCCCTCGTGCTGGTAAGCAGCGACCGGATCTACTCTTTGAGGTGGTGGTTGCGCGGCTTGCAGGTGGCGGCGCGAACCAGTCCGCAAGGAAGAAGGAGATGGAGTTGAGGTGGGAGGAAGAAGAAGAAAAGAGAAAAAGAAGGAAAGAAGGAAGAAAAGAGGAGAAGCAGAGAAGATAAGGGAGAAAGAGAGAGATTGCGTCGAGAGAAAGAGAGAGAAAAGAGAGAAAATGGGTTTTTAAACAAATTACTTAGTGATAGGTACAAAATGAGTGATAAATATTAGGCCTAAAATAAACATGTTTTTACTTTTTAGAATCTAAAAATAAAGATTGATAAGGATATGCTTTCGAAATTCAAATTAGAGTAAAGATTAATAGTTGAACTGATCAACTAAGAAAATACTCAGTCCAAAATTTAATCTCCGATTAAGGTCAAACCAAAATATTTTTAACTCTAAAATTAAATAGAATGAGAATATGAAAATGCTTTTCTCTTATTCACATTATTTAAAATATTTTTCTGTACTGGTATAATAGTGACAATAACGTAAATTATTGTCTAGTAAACGTGCATTCACTGAAATAAGTCAGTGCCAACGCACCTAATAAAATAATTTGAAGAGAGTAATTTAATTACTCAAACTAAACCACATAACAAAATAAACATAAACATCCAAATAAAATAATTAATCATAGGTGTAAAAACTAGGGTGTTACAGTCACCTTGGGTTGCCAAGACCTATTCAAACATCTTAGAATTTTGTTAATAAGATCCTCACTATCAAACACTATACCAAGAGCACTAAGTTGGTTAACAATATATGTAAAACATTTTTGCATATCACATATAGATTCACCATGCATCATTCTAAACAATTCATACTCATGTGTTAAAGTGTTCATCCTAGATCTCCTTACTTCACCATGTGCCCTCATGGGCTACCTCAAGTGTATCCCATATTTCCTTTCCGGAATTGCAAGTATAGATTCTAAAGAACTCATCAATACTAACTCCCGTAGTAATGATGTTCTTACCCTTCTTATCTAATTGGACCTTCTTCTTATCATCACCGGTCCATAAAGATCTAGGTTTATCTTTTTCCTCTTCATTAACAACATGTTTACGCATAAAAGGACCATTCATAACCGTATCCCATATATCAACATCTATTGCCTCAATGAAAATTTTCATCATTGCTTTCCAATAAGGATAACCTTCACCATTGAAAATAGGGGGTTTAGAAATAGAAACATAATCACTTTTCCCATTTGATTGAGAAGCCATTTCCACAAGACTTGAAAGGTGATTAACCTTATTCAAGAACCTGCTCTAGATACCAATTGTAAGATGTGGAAACGGTTCTTAGTCGAGGGGGGGGGGGGGTGAATTGACCTTTTTTAAAACTTTTTGAAAAACAAATGTTTAACTTTCCTTGAAGCTTAAGTAAGAAACAATTGCAACACCAATTCAAGAATGCACTTAAAAAAAGATATTCAATTGTATAAGCTAAGAGATAGTATCATACAACAATCATGCACTATAGTATCATAAGCATAGAACATAAAGAATCATGCATACGATAATAAAGATTGCAAGAAAGTAAAGAGAGTAGGGATAGAACCACACTCTCAAGAGATACCTCACTCTTGAACCTTGTTGGATACTCACCAACAAATCACTATGGGATTCCTCACCCTTACACCTTGTTGGATACCTCACCAACAATCACCACAAGAGATACCACACTCTTGCCAAAAAAGGATGCCTCACCCTTACTTTGAAGGATACCTCACCAACAAAGACTTTTCTCCAATGGCCACTTTGAAGGATACCTCACCAACAAAGGTTTATGCCCCTCAAGAGATACCTCACCCACGAGAACCCTGGGATCCATACTCCCAATACAAAACTCAGAAAACAAATTGAGTAGAAGAGAAAATCCTAGCACAAACACTTGTGAATCAAAGCTTGTAGATTCTAGATCACTTGTAACAAAGGATGAATAGATGGCTTGCTATTTTGGCATTATAACAGTATATTTTTGCATATGATTTCGTTACAAAAACTCTTAAACACATACCCTTTATATAGACTTCAATTGGAGATGAAAAACTGAAGTTTTGTTGAATTTTAGGATGAGTATTGGAATACTCTTACAGGGTATTCGAATACTCCCTGTAACAAAACCCAACAAACTTAACAGAATGGGTAGTATTCAAATACTCACAGGGGTATTCGAATACTCCCTTCAAAAATTGCCAAATTGCATTTGTAATGGCATACATGAGTTGGTATTTGAATACTCTAGAAGGAATTTCGAGTTTTCCTTAAAGTAGACCAATATACAACTATGTATGTGATTACTTATACCTTAAAAACATTTTTCAACATCTGGCATTTGATAATAGCTCTAATTTATTTCTGTTTTTAGGTTTAGCATTATTATCTTCTTAATTTTGTTAAGCCATCTAACCAAACTAAGTTACTTGTCATTACATCAAAACACTAGAAAAGCAAACATAACATCAAAATGATTACAACATTTTCAATCAACATGATCATCATCAACATATTTCATATCTTCGTTCTTGACCATGGGTGGAGATGTTCTTCACGGAAGCATACTTGAGACTTGAATCTCATCATCATCTACAAACTTGACCATTTACTTTTTCTGCAAATGAGTACAATTGAGAAATGGTGTGATCTCTGACAGATCATATCTTGTTAGCCTTCATAGGCAAGAAGTTGTAAATTCCCTATTAGATAAAATTTTTGACAATTCACATCAAATTTTATTTTATGCCAACTGAATCATAGTTACCTCGAGTGAGTGAACTCGCAAAAATTTATTGTTTCTCTCTTAAAAACCAAGAGCAGTATTGATTTAAAATCTAGACTCTTGGAAATTAAGAAAGTTATCCTCCTCAAACTTTGTCTTTTGAAGGAAATTCCCGTTAAGGAAGGAACTTTATTAGAGTCGCGTTTGTAAATATGTGGCTGTACAACGCATTTTCACATGCCGGAATCTATTGAAGAACTTTTTCACATATGAGAATATCTTATGTCTTTCTATTCATTTTACTTTATTCTGTTGAAAGAGTAAAGTCTAGAGATTATTTTCTCTCCCTGAAAATTCTTTATTTCAATTGAGTTCTTATTTACCATCGGTGTGTTAGAATCGCCACCGGAAATGGAAGTCAAAGTTTTGAAACATTCAAATTTCCAAATCTATCGGAAATTCGTGTATTTCATTCTATTGACATTCGAATTATTCGAGTGTGCCTCGAGTCTTGAGAATTTAAAAAGGGATGTGCTTGATGGGTTTTATCAGGTGGTTTAGCGAGTACAGTATAAGTCAGAACGATAATCTAATCTATGAGGTACTTCACGCAACGTTTTGGAAAAACAAGATGATATGCATCTGGAGTGAAACAAAAGGACGATTTTCGTGTCTGTTTCCCTTAGATGAGTGAATTTTGGGGACGACATTCTATTTAGTGGGGTAGTATTGTAACACCCTATTTTCTCACGTCTTGACCGGTAATTATGTTTTATATTATTACCGGGGATCTAGAAAATGATTTTGAGGAAAACAAAAGTCATAGTTGAGACCTTCTATATCAAAGGAAGTTATGGTTAAGTTTTGGGTTTAAAACTCAAACGGAAACCAGTATGCGTTTTCACTGACAATATAATTTTATACCGGCAGAAAACTCTTGATATTTTCTCATTAACTTAACCTATCCTTAGTTAACTTCAACCATGATTAGCCAACCATGATTTGAAACAAAAATATCTTCTCTACTCTTGGTTAATCACAATGCCACCTCCCATTCCACACAAATCCATTTCATTTCATTTCTTCACTTTTCACACCAAAAACCACTAAGTTCATTTCCTTAGTTTCATTTCACTTCATTCTAACTAACCAAGTCTATGAAACCAAATATTCTTCCTTTGTTCTTATTCATCAATTCGGCCACCTTCACACCACCACACATCTTCATTTCACTTCATTTTATTTCATCTAATCATCTAAGTTCTTGACACAAAAATATTTTCCTTCCTTGTTCTTGAACATTCGACCATCATCGCCATTCCATGATCCAAATACTTGCTTAGAAAACCAATATTAGATCCTTAATCCTCTCCTCACTCTAGGACAAAGTTATCTCACAAACTTTTCCATTTTGAGCTTTCTTTCAAAATTAGTTTTTATCTAGTTGGAGCATCCATCTCTTGATCATCATCCTCCTTGATTCTAGTAAGGTTTTCTTAACATTTCTATGTTCAATCCTTATGATTGGAACCTTGTGTATCAACCATTAAATTGTTGTTGACTTTTGTCTAGGTTTTGGACACAAAAAACAGTGGGCTACCTTGATTGGTTTAGCTTGTTTTGTTTGATCTCCAAGTGCTCTACAAGAGGAAAGGTGGGAGATTACCACCATCCTACCTTAAAGTAGATACGTATGTGGTTTAATATGTTTTTGTGTTGGTTTGAAACCCTAAGTGTGGGGTTAAATGTTTATGTCTATATGAGCCTCTAAGAGGACTTGGTGTAATAATTATGTGGTGTATGTTGTGTGATGAAAATTTATGATTAATATGCCTATATGATGCATGCTTAGTTGAGTAAAGTTATAAATTTCACACTTAGTCTTATATCACAAAGTATGTTTAATATGTTTAAAAGTTCATGACATGATTTATTGCATTGATGTATGAATATGTATGTTTGTTTGTGAGTTTTATTGATGAAGAGAAAATCTTCATTTGTGGTGGTCATGGTTTCCGCCATGATGAGGAAAATGGTATGAAAATCTTAACGATTAAAATTATGGAATACTATGAGTATTTAAAGTTTTTAAAGAGTAACAAAGCTAAGAGAAATCACTAACAAAACTGTTTTTAGGGTAGTATACACTGCCTTATCCTATTTTAAATATCCTAAATTGGTTTGAATTGAATTGGGTGATTATATTGAAAATGATGAACTTTTAAAGATATAAGGACTAATATGCAAATTCTGAGAATTTCTGGGGCTGTTCTGTAAATTACATTTTTATGTGTTGTGATTGTCGTCCTTGATGAAATAAGACTATAGAAATTGGTTTGATGTTATTTGGACTTATACATAAAAAGATATAAGTTTTTTACTAAACAAGAACCTTTTTGTAAATATTGTAAAATATGGGGAAGGAACGTAATTTCTGGAATTTTTATGGTGACTGAAAAATAGTTTTATAGAAGTTGTTTTGGTGTGATTTGAAGTTATATATAAAAAGTTGTAAGGTTTTAAGTACGTAAGGATCTTTTTGCAAATAATGAAAGTTTAGGGGCTAAAATGTAATTTTTGAAAATATATATGATTGGACAGTTAGAGACTGTTTTTCATACCTAACTAAGTGTCCTAAGAATCCAAAATGAGTTTTGGACCATTAGGGTTTAAAATCGTTGAAAAAGAAATAACGCGATTTTCGAACTTAACGACGTTCGGTCGAGTTTTAGGGTTTTGGAGCAAACTGTAATGTAAAGTTTGAAATCAGTATTTTAATACCTTAACATAGGTATGGTAACTTAGGAAGTGAAGAATTTGAGAAGAATGATTATATTTTCGAAAATGCGGAATTTAAGTTGAAATACAGTAAAAAGTGGTAAAACTGTATTTTAAGAGTTTCGACGTTTTTCAAGAAACTATTTTTGAGGAATTTGGTACTTATGTACTTTGATAGAACCTGACTTCAAAATGATCTGGTTTTAACTAAAGGTTTTGGTTTTAAGTCAAAAAGGATTTTAGTCCGCGAGAACGAGCATTTAAGGTAAAATGCAAAAACCTAAGTCATGAACGACTTAGTGAAAATACGAACATAATAATTTATGATGCAGGGTGGAACAAGACCTTATGTCATAAAGTATGGATAATTCACTATCCATATATCCATAAGATTTAATGGACTAAGAGTTATTTTTTATCTTGGAAGCCAAGAAAAAGGCTCAACTAGAAAAGTGCAGAGAAATAAATATTTGGACTTGTGATCCAATCTCATAATGTGTTAGGACTTTTAATCAAGTGCTTTAAGATATCTTTGCACAAAGATGAAAGGTTACTTGAGAACTTTATCTCGATGTTAAGTATCAAAGATTAGGACTTAAGAACATCTAGCGTCTGAGAAAGCACGTTGAAAAGATTCCGATGGAATCAAGATGTCATCTGGTGGATAAACAAGAAGAACGCATTTCCGAAATTTTTTGCCTAAACACATAGTGAAACTATGTTCTGTAAGGTTGTTGTGCTTAGGAGACTGAGCTAACACTTTAATGCAGGTGTGAATTCCGTAGTGACGATCTAGTTGATATTCGAGGATGTCGGGGTATGAAATACTCATATAGGCTCAGTTGGTAGCTCCTGTGGCATGGTGATCTTGCAATGCACCGACATACTCGACTAGACGCTACGTATTTTTTGGTAGTATAGGATGTTCCCGAAAAAGCCTATGATGTGCACGTTGCTTACTGTTGACGCATTTTATTACCCTAGACTGGTACCTCTGGAACAAACTTCCGGACCACTCTCTCCGACTGTTCGTAAAACCATGGTATAGGAATCAGAGGTCATTACTCAAGTCTTAGATGTCTCCTATCTAGGAAAACATTTTCCTGTGGTTATGTTTCTGTGAAACATTATTTCCCTGATATGAACGATAATATGATTGAATATTGATAATTGTACGAACCTGCGTGTCGTACCACTGCATATCTGCCTTATGTGTAAGATGAATGGAGATCTCACATCCTTATTTTATATTACCTATGTCGGCTGGCTAAGTGCTTTATGTATTCTTTTGATAAGATTGAGACGTCAAGATGTCGCTTGGCTGATTCATAGTAGAGGTTGAGGTTCGAGTATGCTGGCGATATGTGGGAGTTTCTAGTTAACGTCTTCCAGACTTCACGTGGTTCCAGACGTTGGTGTTTGTGTTTCTATTATGCCTGACCTTTCTTTTCTTGAGATAGGCATAACTGTCGATGGTTCGTAGACCATGTTTTTCCTCTTGGAAAGGGAAAGGACTTAGTCCGAGAGTTACTTTTGTAGTGACTCTAGTAGTGTCTTCTGCTACGACGTCGATAATGGACTCAAATAGAGTTTCTACCAGATCTCGTCAGTTGGGTTTGTCCTCGATGTACGAGAAAGGATTGTCTTTTCTGTTTTAGTTTGGCCAGGTGGGTATGTTTGGGAGTTAATGTTAACGTTTATGGAGGTGTGACTCCAAGTATCTTATATTTTAGGAGCTGCGTCTCCATATCTTTATACTGGATCTGTATATTTCTATGATTTTCGTTTATGAGTCGGGTTGGGTCTTATGTAAATAATTTTTGAACTTACAACCCTAACTATGATAATGGTATATTTTATTGTACATTCACTTGAATCAAAGTAGTTATATTTACGACTTGCGAAAAAGAAAAAATAATAACACCATCCTATAAAAAGTTTAATTAACCTACTTTTCGGCCTTAAAATGTCACGTACAATGTAACGCTCAAGAAGGGTGTTACCATATGCTTTCCCCTAGAATGGTGTATGGATTTTTTTAGACAAGTTAATAGCACTAGTATTATCAAACCAGACATGTATGTTATGATCAAACATAGAATAATCTTCAAGTTGATATTTTACCCAAAGTAATTGTGAATAACAATAACAACTTGCTGCAGATATATATTCAGCTTCAACAGTTGAGAGAGCAATTGTGCTTTGCCTTTTGCTTGACCAGGAGATCATATTTGCTCTAATGAAATGATATCATCCACTTGTTGACACACTAAGCACTTAGAAACAAATTCCTCTACATCTTTCTTCATTCCTTCCAACCAATAAAACTTTCGCAAATCTTGGTACATCTTATTAGAACCATGGCGAATAGTGTAAGAAGAATGATGAGCTTCCTCTAAGATTTTTCTTCTTAAGTTTCCCACATTAGGCACACCTAACCGAGCTCCAAGCTGTAGAACACCCTCAGAATCGACTAAGAACTCTGAAACTTTCCCATTTTGAACATTCTCTACCATTTTCACCAACTGTAGGTCCTGACTTTGAGCCTTCTTAATATCATCAATCAAGATGGAACGAATTTGCACATGAGACAACAATGAACTCGAAGGAGTGACTTCAAAATGTATCCCACTTTCAAAAATTTCTTGGAACTCTTTAACAATAGGTCTTTTCACCTCTGCTATGTAAGCAAGACTGCCCATTCGCCTTGCCAGGATGATATAAGATTGTGCAGTTATAGTCCTTCAGAAGCTCCATCCACCTCTTTTGTCTTAAATTCAAATCCCGCTACTGGAAAATATATTTAAGGCTCTTGTCTCACAAGTCTCTCCATAAAGATAATGCCTCCAAATCTTCAAATCAAAAAGTATTACTTCTATTTATAAATCATGCGTGGGATAATATTGTACATGCCTCTTGAGTTGCCTAGATGCATAGGCAATGACTTTGCCATGCTGCATAAGCACACAACTAAGACCCACTCTAGAAGCAGCACAATAAATTGCATAACCTCCACCACTCGAAGGTAAGGCTAAAACTGGTGCCGAAGTCAAGCAATCCTTCGATTTATGGAAGCTCTGCTCACATGCATCACTCCACTGAAACTCTACTTTATTTTGAGTCAACCTAGTCAATGGAAAAGCGAGTTTAGAGAAATCCTTCACAAAATGATGATAATAACCGGCCAAACCAAGGAAACTCCTAATCTCGTTCACTGTAGTGGGTCTAGGCCAATTTTGCACCGCTTCCACCTTTCCTTGATCAACGCTTATATCATCTTTGGACATAATATGCCTAGGAAGGCCACACTATCCAACCAAAACTCACATTTAGAGAACTTAGCATACAACTATGCTTCCCTTAAGGTTTGCAAAACCAACCTTAAGTGTTGCTCATGCTCCCCTTTACTGTTGGAATAAACTAGAATATCATCAATAAACACAATCACAAAATGATCCAAGAATGGTTTAAAAACCCGGTTCATCATATCCATAAAAGTTGCTGGGACATTAGTGAGTCCAAAGGACATAACCAAAAATTCATAATGCCCGTAGCGAGTCGGGAAAGGTCTTTGGAATGTCTTCCTTATTAATATTTAACTGGTGATACCCATATCGTAAATCAATCTTAGAAAAACATTGGGATCCCTACAGCTGATCAAACAACTCATCTATCCGAGGTAAGGGATATTTATTCTTCACTGTCACCTTATCCAACTGCCTGTAGTCTACACATAACCACATAGATCCATACTTCTTCTTTACAAACAAAACTGGTGCTCCCCGAGGAAAAGAACATGGCACTGGTGCAATAAGTGCTTTTTACGTCAGTTAAAATTGATTTTTTACGTGAATCGACGACGAATATCTGGTGGCGTTAAAAGTTACACTTTTAACGTCAGTTAAATATAACACTATTAACGTCGGTTCTTTAACACAACTGACGTTAATTTTGTCAAAATTAACGTCAGTTCTTTAACATAACCGACGTAAATTTTGTTAAAACTAACGTCATTTGATATAAAGAACTGACGTTAAAGGTCTTAATTTTAACGTCAGTTGTAGTAAACAACTGACGTTAATAGTGCATCAGTATATTTTTATAAAATATTTTTAACGCCGGTTGTATGATACAACCGAGCGTTAATAGTATTTTTTTTAAATTCAGTTTTAAAATATCACTCCCCTAAGCCATCCCCTCGCATTCAAGTAAATATCCCAAGAATACGTAATATCAAACACATTACAGAATTGCAAAGGAAAAATGGAACAATGATCCATATAATGTATGCATGTTCAAAACAATATATATTAATTTATTAACATAGGTTATAAATGTATACTAAGTTTAAACTACCTATATCAATATCCCTTCGTGATGATCATCACGAGTGGCATGCACATCGTCCACCTGTGTCTCCTCGATTATAGTAGGCATGTTTGTTGAAAAAGAAGGAGTCTCGGGAATATCAAGATTTGAATCTTCATTTTCATCACTACCATTATACATGCTTTTTCCTTGGAGAACCACGGACAACCTTTTGTTAGAAGGATCAGTGATGTAAAACACTTGTTTTGCTTGGGAAGCCATTATGAAAGGCTCATTTATATGACCTAACTTGTTGAGGTCTACCAATGTGAACCCCAATTCGTCGGTTTGTACACCACCGTTACTATCAACCCACTTACATTTAAATACCGCACCGTAAGCTTAGTGTAATCGAGCACCCAAATATCTTCAATATATCCAAAGTAAGGTGTCGGTCTTTGTAACGGGTTTTGTGTCCTTTGCACTAGAGAAGTGCATTGCTT
Source organism: Sophora flavescens (assembly GCA_030762895.1). Taxonomy (NCBI): domain Eukaryota; kingdom Viridiplantae; phylum Streptophyta; class Magnoliopsida; order Fabales; family Fabaceae; genus Sophora; species Sophora flavescens. The sequence goes on along the minus strand of CM061063.1, from coordinate 158,388,169 downwards.
CGGCCACGATCATAACCCCACTATTTTGCATGGTACTCTTGTTATCTTGTTCCTTTGTATAAAAGGAAAAGTTATTTATGTCGTATCCGCTCCAACATATGACGTTGAAGTTAAGCCCACGTGCTAGCCATTTTACGTCATCGTAAGCGATACTACCATCCTTAAGCATTTCTTCCTTGAACCATGGTAAGAAAGTCTTGTTATGCTTGTTCAACAACCACCTTTCGCTCATTCGAGGGTTTTCTTGATTGACTTTTCTTTTATGTTCAAATAAGAAAGGCTGAACACATTCGATGTTGTTCAATACATACAAATGTGCTTGAAGCACTTCCTCCCGATCCTTCCTATTAATTCTTAAGCCATGTGTACCCTTACCTTGACATCTGATCTCATCATGCCGAGGCTTAGGAACCCCTATAGGATCCGCGTTATGAAGGTAGTCCGAACAAAACTCAATAGCTTCTTCTGCAACATACCTTTGAACAATAGATGCTTCCGGACGATGAGGATTCTTCACGTACCCTTTCAAGATCTTCATGTAGCGCTCAACTGGGTACATCCATCTCGGAAAAACCGGCCCACATAATCTAATCTCCCTCACCAAATGAACAATTAAGTGAACCATTATGTCAAAAAAGGAAGGAGGAAAATACATCTCCAATTGGCACAAGATTGTAGCAGACTCAACTTCCAAGTCATCCAACATACGGGGGTCAACGACTTTGCTACATATAGAATTGAAGAATGAGCACAACCGAGTAATGGCATGTCTCACATTTTTTGTAGCAATACCACGAATAGCAACGGGCAGAAGTTGTTGCATCAAGATGTGACAATCATAAGACTTCAAGCCAACCAATTTAAGATCACTAGAGACAAGCCTCTTCATATTTTAAGAGTAACCATGTGGAACTTTGATGCCCTGAAGACACCCGTGAAACTTTGTCTCTCTTTTTTTTGACAAAGTATGACATCTTGGCGGCAAATAAGTCCGCTTACCATCCTCAACAACCGGAGCTAACTGCTCTCGTATACCCATAGCAACGAGGTCGAGACGAGCATTCACACCATCCTTTGTCTTGCCCTGAATGTTGAGAAGCGTCCCGATCACACTATCACACACATTTTTCTCCACATGCATCACATCAATGCAGTGTCTGACATCAAGCTTGTGCCAGTATGGAAGATCAAAGAATATCGACCTCTTATTTCATATGTTTTTCTCAACATCTTTACCTTTCTTTTTGGACTTGCCGAATATAACATCGATGTCCTTTACCCTCTGATAAACCTGCTCTCCAATTAAGGCCGCCGGCGCTTCTTCTGTCTCTTGGCATCCATTAAAAGCTTTTTTCATCTTACGATATGGGTGATCACGTCTAAGAAATCTCCGATGCCCAAGGTAAACCGTCTTATTTCCATGATGCAACTGAGTGTAGCATGTGCCTTCTTCACATATAGGGCATGCTTTATGCCCCTTGACACTGCAGGACAAGTTCCGGTATCTTTGGAAAGTCGTTGATGGTGCAAAATAACATGGCACGAAGCTTGAAAGTCTCATGAGAATACCCATCAACTACATCAACACCTTCCACCCACAACGTTTTCAAGTCTTCAATCAAGGGACCTAGATAAACATCTAAGTCATTTCCCGGTTGCTTTGGGCCCGAAATCATCATAGACAACATTATGTATTTGCGCTTCATGCACAACCAAGGGGGCATGTTGTAAATCACCAATGTAACAGGCCATGAACTATGAATACTACTCATGTTACCATAAGGATTCATTCCATCCGTAGCAAGTCCAAGCCTTAGGTTTCTTGGCTCATCGGCGAAATCGGAAACATAGTATCGATATTCTTCCATTGAATAGAATCAGCAGGATGGCGAACCTTTCCATCACGTTTCCTCTCATCATTATGCCATCTAAGATTCTTCGCATCTTTCGCATTGGCAAACAATCGCTTGAACCTTGGAATTATTGGAAGATACCACAACACCTTCGCAGGAGGACCCTTTTTCTCACATCATCAACATCATCATCATCATCACCACCCTTCACTTTGTATCGTGATAACCCACATTTGGGGCAATCGTGTTTGTCTTCATGAACACCGGTGTACAATATGCAATCATTGGGGCATGCGTGTATCTTCTTATACTCCATACCCATAGGACACAATACCTTCTTGGCCTCATAGTTACGGTCGGGCAATGTGTTGTCCTCACGAAGCAAGTCTTTCAACACTTCAAGCAATTCCGTGAAGCTTTTATCGCTCCAACCATTTCTCGCCTTCACACAAACCAATTTTAGCACCGCCGACAACCGTGTATGAGTAGTACACCCTGGATATAAAGGCTTATCCGCATCACCGCACAACCTATCATACACATGCGCTCGATGAAAAGATTCTTGTCCAATATCACGGATCATGTCCTCTACTCGATCATCCTCCATATCTACGTCAACGTCCTCACTTTGGGAGACACTCGCCGTATTACTACTCAACAACATATCACCATGCCATATCCATCTTATATAACTCAAGCAAATCCCTTCACAAATCAAATGAGTACGTATATCCTTCACCGTACATTTCCTCGTATTCAAACACTTGACACAAGGACAACAGAACATTCCATTACTATTAGGAACATTCCTTTGAGGAAATTCTATAAATTCTCCCACCCCCTTCAAATACTCAGCACTAGTACGCTTACAAACCATCCAACTACGATCCATAACTAGATAGGTCCTGTAGATATACAAAACATATATATATCCAATATAAGGACAATACGAGAGATTGAAAACTATAGTTTTTAAAGATTAATTGCCAAGCACTGGTCACGGCCTGGCAGTGATGTCCATCATGGCCGTAACGTGCCAACTGAACAGACCATGCCATCACAGGCAGAACTGATCACGGCCTAGCCGTGATTAGCATCACGGCCGTGACAGATCAACCAGCAGAGCAACATGCACTCAAAACCAAAAACAGAGACGTACATTCCAAACAACTCAAACTCACGGTTTCAAGTTTCAACTACCGAGACTACAGTTTCAACATACACTCAAAACCAAAAATACAAAAATGTGCCCTAAATACTCACCAGAAATAGGTGCTCGCATGGTGGTAGGGAGGGGAGCTCGAGTGGTGGCCAATGTTCGATGTGGTTATTGAGAGCAGAGGGACAAGGAGAGTTAGTGCGCGGGAAGGGGAAAGAGAGATGTACGTCAAGTTATTGCAAAGAATGAATGGAAAGACAGAGTTAGGGTTAATAGTGTACCTCACGGTGGTGGCGAAGAAGCCCTCGCGGTGGTTGCGGTGGAGATGAGCTCGCGATTAGGGTTCTGTGCTGGGTGAGAGTGAGAGTGAGGGTTGAGAGTGATTTAGGGTTGAGCGTGATGAAAAGAGAAAAGAGACGTATGTACAGAGCGAAGTGCAGAAGGCGCGCGGGTGTAAACATAAAACAACATTTAACATCAGTTGTATTAAACAACTGATGTTAAAATTAATTTTTTAACGTCAGTTTTATTAACAAATTGACGTTACATATTAATATTTTTTTTAAAAACACTTTTAACGTCCGTTGTTGAATGCAATTGACGTTAAAAGTGTTAAAGTAACATTCTTCTGAAACAGTCTGTAATACTGCCTCTTCTTTTCCTCTATATTTCTATTCCTTCACAAAATGGCTCTGAGACCTGTGTTAATTGAGTGACAACAGGGCATTTCAGATAGCTAGGGATATAGGATTATTTACGTCAGCTATTTATTTAACTGAAGTAAAAATCACACTTTTAACGTCAATTGTATAAACACCAGACATTAAAAATAAATATTTTTTATTTTAAAAACACTTTTAACTTCAGTTTTATTCAACAACTGACGTTAACAGACCTGTGTGACAACAGGGCATTTTAGATAGGGATATAGGATTATTTACGTCAGCTGTTTATTTAACTGAAGTAAAAATCACACTTTTAACGTCGATTGTATAAACAATAGACGTTAAAAATAAATATTTTTATTTTAAAAACGCTTTTAACGTCAGTTTTATTCAACAACTGACGTTAAAAGTGTATCTTCCTATTCCTTCGGACGTTTTCTTTTCTGCACGTTTATAATATATGACTGCCAGGCCAACTCCTAATGCGCCTTGGAACCTAATGCTCTTAATGATCAATTTAATTTTTTAGCAACTTACGACGCCTAGTAACTTCATCCCCTACTCCTATAAGTAGCTTCCTTGCTTCCTTTAATTTTTCTGCTTCACAATATGGCTCTGCCATGGAGATTAACTTCATCACTCTTTCTTCCTATACCTAGACTTAAAGGTCTCTGTCTTAATGGTCAAAACAACTTCTGAGGTTGTGTGAATCACGTAACATGGATGGTAAGGTTGGGTGAATCACGTAATGTGATTTGCACACACCATCATCCTTCTGGAGAATCGCAGACTACAGGTTCCAAAACTTCGGCTTTGGAACCAAGTCATTGTTCCAAGAATATTGCTTGAAACAGATCGAGTGCACCATTCACTCGCCACACGGCTCCAAAGTGATTGTGGATTCGGATGGAGCATCGACTTCAAATGAGGAGGGGATGCATTCAATGTTGGAGATTCTGAGCACGGGATCGAGAAGAAAATGATGTTGAAGCAGAAACTTTTTTATATTTTAGTGTTATATATCTTGCGGAAATTTTTATCTTTTAAACATGTAATTGTAACTTATGAATCGCTTCAATGAGAAGAATCAATGTTGGAGATTCTCGATCAGACAGATCGAGAAGAAAATGATGTTGAAGCAGAAACTTTTTTAATTTTAGTGCTATATATCTTGCGGAAATTTTTTATCTTTTAAACATTTAATTGTAACTTATGAATCGCTTCAATGAGATACGATTTGATTATACATATATAACTTGTTTTATGTTAAGTGTTTATTTATTTTAATTTGCACAAGAATTTGTTAATTTACTAATTCAAGCTAATTAATTAAGATTAAAAATAATCTTTTTTTAAAAAAAGTTTAGAAATAAACTGCACTATATGGAGTGATGATCTGCGTTAAGAGTGACAACCCTGAGATGACAACGAAAGAAAGATAGGAATGAGTTGATTATTTACGTCAGTTATTTATTTAACTGAAGTAAAAATCACACTTATAACGTCAGGTTTATAAACAACTGACGTTAAAAGTTTTAATAATTTCTTCCAAAACACTTTTAACGTCAGTTCATTAAACAAATGACGCAAATAGTGATTTTATATTTACAAAACTGCCACCGTCTCACTTTTAACGTCAGTCCTTAAAACAACTGACGTTAACAGTGAATTAATTATTTACAAAACTTCCACCGCCCCCTTTTTAACGTCTAGTTTTTGGTTAACTGACGTAAACCTTTACCGTCTAATGTATATTTTCCACTAGTGTGGGCGAATAAAGCCCTTATCAAGAAGGTCTTGCAACTGCTCCCTCAACTCCTTAAGTTCCGTTGGAGCCATCCGATAAGGAGGTATAGAGATTGGTTGAGTGCCGGGAATTAAGTCTATAGAAAACTAATCTCCCTATCAGGTGGTATAACAGGAAGGTCTTCAAGAAAAACATATGGATATTCACACACCACCGGAATTTCTTCTAATTTCACTTCACCTGTTTGTGTATCTCTTACAAAAGCCAAATATCCTTCCAACCTTTTCTTAATAACCTGCTTGCTCCCAAGACTGAAGTTATATTATGTGGTGCCCAAGTCCGCTCTCCCTGAAATGAGAAAGCTATCTCTCCTGGTAATTGAAATCTCCCTACCTTGTTAAAAAATCCAAGATAGCGTAATGTGCAGCTAGCCAATCCATGACCAAAATCACATCAAAGGGGGAAAAAAGAAGGGGAGAGGGTCTTACGAGAAGCTTCTCGATCACCCCCCCCCCTATTTGATTTTTTTTAAAACAAAAATTCTTTTTAAATGAAACGGTATGTTTCAAGGTCAATTTTATAAAGATTATGTTGCCTTTTGGCATAAAAAATGGTTTTTCCATTTTTGTCATAGACTATGCATGCATCCTTAGAAAAAGGCACAGAGAACCCACTATGTGATAACTGACTTATGCTAAGCAGATTATGTTTCTACCCTTTAACTAATAAAACATTACAGATAATATTCAAGGGAGTTTTACCACCAATTTTACCTACTCCAACAACCATTCCTTTCTGGTTGCCACAAAAAGTTACATGTCCACCTTTTTTAGGTTGGAGGTTTAGGAACATAGAAGTTTCTCATGTCAGATGTCACGAGCATCCACTACCATGTCGCGAGCATCCACTGTCCAGGTACCTTGATAGGTGTTTGTTTTGTTCTGTTGAGCATATCTGCAACAGGAATTATCATGGACTTAGTTACCCATATTTTCCTGGGTCCTTTTCTGTTAGTATAAGGAGTATGTGAAGAATTCTTCTTTCTTGAGAATACACTTAGACATAATATGTCCAGCTTTACCACAGTAAGTACATATAGGTTTATTTGAACTAATTGAAACAAATTTGATAGTTATTTTTGAGAACTTTGTTGATCCATTATGATATTCTTGATTGGTATATCCCAAACCTTCTTTGTTAAGGGAGTGTCTCTGACTTCCCAGAAGCTTAGTTAGATTTTCTACCATTAACAAATTTGGCAAGATCTAAGGTGAGCTCTTCTACTTTCCATTGGTTTAACCATTATTCAGAATTTAGAGTTTCAACCGAGATTTTAACTTTAGACTTTTCAGGCTTAAGCCTACTGTTTTCCTCAACCAACTTTTCACACTCTTGAGATTTACGTGTATACTCATTTGAGATTTTAACATACTATCTCTTGAGGGATTTGAAAGCTTTAGTTAAGCAGTTGAATTCTTCCAAAAGTTCATCATAAGCATCACTATATTTCTCAAGTTCAGATTGTACCTCATAGTCAGAATCTGAATCTGTATCAGCCATGAGACAGAGATTTGCTTCATGCTCCTCTCACTCACTCTCAGTTGAGCTTTCATCCAAGTCTTCCCAAGTTACCATAATTCCCTTCTTCTTTTTGTTGAAGAACTTTTTGGGATCTTGCTTTTTGAGTTAAGGGCATTCAACTTTTATATGTCCTGACTTTTTGCATTCATAGCACACAATAACATTTCTGTCTATGGATCCATCATCTTTATTGTATTTTTCTTTGTTGAAGCACCTGAAAGGTTTGTCTTTCTTGAAGTTTCTTTTCTTCCACAACTTTTTCATCTTCCTGGTTAGAAGAGAAAGTTTATCATCTTCATCTTCTGAATCATCCTCATTTGATTCATCAGATTCTTTTGAAGATTTATCATCTTCTCCCTTGGATGACTTTTTGTCAGCCTTGATAGCAATGGATTTGTTTTTCTTTCCATTGTTTTCTTCAAGTAACTCTTAGTCATGGATATGAAGAGTTCCAAAAAGCTTATCCAGCTTCGTTGTTGACAGAACCTTGGCCTAATTTACAGCAGTGGCTAGAGGCCTCCATTGTTTTGAAAGACTTTTGAGAATCTTTTGAATGTGCTCTTCAGTTTTGTATATCTTTCCCAAAGATTTCAACCAATTGGTTATAGTTTGAAATGTCCAATACATTTGTCCAATGGTTTCTTGAAGAGTTCATATTTTTTGACCAACATACTGACTTTGGTCTCCTTTACTTTGCTAGTTCCTTCACGGTTTATGTGGTTCTGTCAGTCTCTACATCAGATATAGGGGAGGACCCATGTCCCATCTCATCTGTCCATTCCAGATCATCCAAAGACTACCTACTTCAGAGATATGGTACATCATGGTGGAAGAACGTGCAGAACTCTCACGCGACTAGTAGACGCGAATTCGTCTATAGGAGGCGGATCGTCATATCTAAAAGTTAGGAATCGGTGAAGTTGACACAGGAAACACAAGAAGGGGGTGTTGAATTGTGTTTCTTAAAACCTTTTAGCAAGCAAGCAATGAAATGAATACACAATAAAAATCCTTTTACAAAGAGTTAACAAATTCAAAATCAAATCCCCACAGTTAGTATTAACGAAAGCTGTAAAGAGATAGGGATAGAAGATTCATGAAAGTGATTTTATCCTGGTTTACTCTCTTCAAACCAGGAGCTACGTCCAGTCCATTATACTTGAATGTTTTCTCCACTATAATCCAATAGCTTTGTAACAGCCTGATTTTTAATTATGCTGTTTAACCGGTTAAAATATAATTAATTATATTTTAATCTGAGAGTTAGAAAGTGATTTTAAATAAAATAAAATCATATTCATAGCCTCTCTTATGGTATAAGGTTACGGTGAAATTTTGGGGTGAAAATTCAAACGGAGCCCGTCTGCGTTTTTAACTGACAGTATAATTTTATACTGACAGAAAACCCTAATTTGGCCCGAAAACTGAAATTTGTAGACCTTTTATATTTTGTCCGTGATGAAGTCTACTTTTCAAATTTCTGATCAGAAATAAAATATTAAGTTTATTCGGATGAATTTTGGTAAAAGTTCGGACGGAAAACAGTCGGTGTTTTCATTGACAGTAAGATTTTAATGATCAGAAAATCTAATTTTGACTCGTGAACGAAATGGTTTATATTTAAATCATATTTTCAACGAGTTTGGTTAGTTTGAAAATTTTCAGTCGAAAACGAAATATTACGCTTTTATACGAGCGTAAAACCCTAATGGGGAAACTGACGGAGTCGAGAAGGGAAGTGTAGAGACAAAACCGGACACCGGAGGAGCTGAGTCATGGGATGAGTCACCACCATGACTCACCAAGCATTTATGAGCATTAAATCCTAGTGATCGTGACTTTTAGGTGAAAAAGACCAAAATACCCCCAAGCTTTCGCGGGTATTAACCAGACACATCTACGCACTCTTAACCACTCATTTTAAGTGGTTTTAAACCTCCCATATCTCCTCAATTTCGTGCATCCATATACACTCAACCATACCTATTTCATTTTGCTTTCATTTCATTATTTTCCTCTCAAAAACCGAAATCGGGTAAACGACGGAGCTGCGTACGGAATTTCCGGGAATCGCTAACGGATAGGATCGGTGACTCATTGGTGAGTCACTTTGTGTGGCCCAAAATCAGACACACCTCCATCAAATGTGATCCACATATTTATTAACCATAGTTAAGCAAAGTAACCCTAGTTAAGTTAATTATTAACTATGGTTAAACTTATATTAATTAAATAATCACAAAACCCATTAATATAAAAGTTAAAAACCAAACAAGGCCTAATATTTTCCTATAAAAGACCTCCAAACCTTGTCTTCCCTCACCATTTCACTCATCTTCTTCATTCTCTTCATCTTCTTCACCAACTAAGTTGCAAAACTCATAAGAACACCGAATCCCCACCGAAAATATGACCCTCTTCATTTTTGCAAATCGAAAAACTCTCAACATAAAAGTTGTTTCTATTTCTCTATTATTTCCAACAAGCTAAAGATCATAAAAAACGGATAGGTGCATTGGGAGATAGGCTCAAAATACCGAAACTGCCCAGAATTCTCAGCAACCCACGAAACAGCATAAAGACGGCCCTTTTCACCCCTGTTATGATACAAAACAAATGAAACATTCAACACAAAAGTTGTTCCTTTTCTTATTATATTTCTAACAAGCCAAAGTTCGTGATTTTTGGATGAGTATATTGTGAAATACACTCATAATACCATCACACCCTCAAGTTGTCCAGTTTTCAACTTAGTGAAGGTTGATCATTTTCTTCATTCCTTCAATATTTAAGAGGTAAAAGCTCTTCTCCTTAATCATCTAAGTCTTCTCCTTCATTTATTTTGTAAGATCAAGCCATGATCATCAAGTTTTCATAAATTTCCATTCCTAGATCTAGATCTTGTAATAATTCTAGAAAATTGTAGAAAAATCCTTTTAATGTGAAACCAATTTCTATGATCTTGTGATGTCTTCTACTTTCATTATCCAAGAGCATGTAATCAAAAACATTTTCCTTCCCTATTTTCTTTAAGTGGCCGAATCTCACTCAAAGGAGGGTTTGATGATCTTGTTTTCATTTTTGAAATCTAATGCTTGATTTAAGCTCTCTAGTACCTATATGGTCTAAATCCAAGAGCTTGAATCCAACTAAATTTCCTAGCCTATTTTTCTAATATGGGCCGAAACCCTAACCTTTGGTGTTAGAGGATTTTGTTTCAATTCTTTTAGTTATGATCATTTGTTTTATAATTATAAATTCTTAAGGATCATTGATCTAAGAGTTTGTGAACTTTTAAAATCCCTAGACTTATTTTGGGTTGTCATAGCCGAACCTAGCCTTTTGTGGTTAAGGATGAATTTTGTTTGATCAATTCATTCTTATGTTGATTGGTTGAAGGTTGATCTAATAACCGTAGTGTCGTGACGAGGAGCGGGAAGTTCGTGTTTCCGGATATAATCTCGGGTGGGGGAAAGAACCATTCCATCGTCGAAAATCGATAAGTAGTATATTATATAATAATTGTGTAGGGCGACCTAAACCCTACTAGTAGTTAAGTAATCGACAAGACCAAATCACATTGGAAACCTTTTATGTAAAACCACTGGTGATTCGAGGATTGTAGGTTTATCGATGTTAGGATGATTTCATCTGAGTTTGATTGAATTTATTATTATTATTGAATTGTTTATGTGATATTTTGTGGTATTTAACATTTATGATATTGAGGATGTTTGTTGTCTGTCACGGCCGTGATGGTTGTCATGGCCAAGCCGTGACAGGTTCTGTTTTGTAGAATTCTTGCATTTGATGTCTGTCACGGCCGTGATGGCTATCAGGTCAGGCCGTGACAGAGTCTGACTTTGTTATTTATTTGATTTGATTATTATGGGTTGGTTGTGATAAATTGCCTTATATGATATTGAGATATTTGAATATTCTGTTGATTAATGTGTTATGCATGATCTGCCTGGGTTTAATCCTATGCTTAGATGATTTTAAGCAAAGATATATGTTGTTCGGGAGATAATTTTGGGTGAGAGTTTTGAATATGAATTAGATGTGCCTCGCTATTATTTTATAGAAGTAGTGTGATATAGAATGTAAGTGGAGGTTATGAGGAAAAGCTTGAGGTACTAGGTTGTTATTGATAAAAGTCAGTGAGAATCATATGTTGCATTGTTGTTCATAACCGTGTATTTGAGATACACGAGGTCCGAAGTTCTCGTGGACTGTTCCAAATTAGAAGTTAAGTTGTGCAACTATAGTGTCATTGTTATGCTTGAGCACCCTTGACAGAGTTGAGAGAGAAAATTAGGGTGTGCACCGATGGTACTATGCAGCTATAATGTCATTGCTTTGCATGCGCATTCTCACCATGGATGAGAATGTGCACCGGCGCTGGGAACGTGTCACTTGGACGACTGACTGGCATTCCTAATGAGGGATGTGTGACAGGATTAGCAGTGGCCATGTCAGCATAAAGGTTTAGTTGCATGAGTTGGAGGGTAGAGGATGATACATTATTTTGAGGATGATTTGATAGTTATGTATGTTGATTGTCTGTGACTATTATTGTATGATATGCTACGACTCTTTTCCGCTTTTGATGATAGACATGTTTCTTATCCCCTATATCTTTTTGTGTGTTGTATTTTATTTCTGATGTGATCGTACGAGAAGACCCGATGGAGGAACCAGTTGCTGAGGAGTTAGGTGTAACTCCGTATGAACCACAGGCGGGAGGACGAGCTGTGGATTCCCGCAATGAAGTTTAGCATCTAGGGCCAATGAGTCTTATAAGACGTTTTGTTTCCGCTATTAATTGTTGTTTTAAGATGCTTGCTAGGGATCCTACTGACGGGATACCCTAGACAGTGTTTTAAATACTCTAATGCATAAACCTATGATATGTATGTTATATATCTGGTGTGTTTACTTTGAAATTTTCTTCCGCTGTGTGTTTATAAGTTAAGTTTTAAATTTTATATATTCTAACATTAAGTATGCGATTAAGTAAATAAATAATAAATTTTTAATCTAATAAAACAATGGGTCACAACGGAGTGTCTCAAGCTTTACAAGTATTCAACACCTCTTCAGGCTTACAAGCTCACAAGTATTCAATACCTCTTCAGGCTCACAAGTATTCTTTTCAGTCAAGCCTCTTCAGTCTCTCTCTAACTTAAGAGATAAAAACGTTTGACCTAGTAACTCACTATGTGTGAGGGTATGAATGATTAAGATCAAGGATTACAAAGTAATCTAAAAGTATTTAATAGAGAATGCATTCAAATTTCAGAGCTTGCTGTGGGTTTGGTAAAGTTTTCGTCACCTTCTTCACTGGAGTCGTCCAGTATTTATAGAAGGTCCAACTTGAGCTCTTTCTTCTTCAACGGTCTTCAGAAAATATCCGTTTAGAGATAACATTAAATGCTACGACCCGCTGAGTCTGATAACTTGATATGCGATCTTCAGAAAAGTACTCTTGGTTATCTGAAAGCTTGAAATGGTTCCGTCACTTCTCTGCTGTACTCGAAAGTAGCCTTTGTCTTTCCTTCTTTGTACTTAATTTAACTTTACAGCTGCTTGTGTCAGAGTACAAAGTTTTTGTGTAATCGATGATACTATGTTTCTCTTACCATGAAACAAAGCATAAACAATTGAAATAACATTGGAAAGAGATATGGAACATTCGAATTTAAATACACAATCATTTGAAATAAATTTACTGACTAGACATGTTCAAAAGAGGTACGCCTTTGGACATACATTTTCACTATGGAACATAAGAGAAAACTAGGTAGTCTACTGATATCTCGTCTAGTAGTTATACCGGGTAGACTAGTGTAATTTTACTTGTCTAGCTCTTTATTGGGTGGTCCACTGATAAGGTCGTCTAAACTTTTCTCGGGTGGACTACAAGTCTTTGGACTTCCTATTCGTTGGACTAGATCTTTTACTTGATATACTTAGGGATACATCTAGCGCCTTTTAAGCTTAGTTATTTCTAGCGACTCATCTAACGATAACCTTTTGGACTAGTTCTTTACCAGATATTTTTGAAGGCTCGTCTAGCGAGTATAGCTTGGACCCGCGATGCTTTTGGACTTTCCTAAGTAAACTTTAGACTAATTTCCTCGTCTAGTGATAAACAAAGCAGTCCTGTATACTGGAATAGACAAGTTAGTTCACAACATAACGGTGTCATACAAATTTAATATTTTTGTTAATATCAAACTTAAGAGATCATTTATCCATAACCACTTTGGTTCCAACAGTTAGTGTGGGAGCCATGAGTGTATAGACGCTGCTATAGAGAGGACATGGTAGTTCTAGACTCCCACGTTATGTGGTATTAGCTGGTGCATCAGGATATATTGTGCGTTGAGTGAGCCTTTTCTCCTTTTCTTGTTTTTTTTTAGAGTCGGACCGGGTAGTGACAAGAGTTTTCCTTTGCTTGTGGTCCTTTTGATGTATCTCTTTTGGTTTTTGAGTCTGCATAGTTGTCTCGTAGTGACAGTGGCCTTTTGTATGGCCTTATGTACAATTTCTCGACAGATGCTTGTGTATAGATATATATGTATGTTTTCCGTTTCTGTTGTATGCTCGTGCATGTTTTAATGTTTTTCAATTTCCAAGCTTTATACATATTTTCCGGATGTTAATAAGCGCGCTAACGATTAATAAGAAGATTAAGGCTTTGTTACTTAGGTCCTTTCAATGTGGCACTCGCAAGGGTGTTGCAAGGAAGTATAGAAAGATGCTGAAAATGTAACATAAGAGAATTATGAAGATGTTAGAGCTTCAATATCGGGTGTAATATATTGATATATGTTTAGAATTAGTTGTTTAAAGTACTTTTAAAATGTCCTTTTAATTTCTATAAATCGTGAGAAAATTTATAAGCTTATTTAGTTTTCGAAAACTTAATATATGTAATTATTTCGCATACTAATGAAAATTTCTTTAAGATTATTGTTCTTAATTATTTTAAGTTTTTAATATATAAATGGAATTTTAAGTTTTATTTTCTCCTGGGAGTTGATACAAGGCTAGTGAGCAAGTTTTATTGGAGGAAGTTTTAAATTTTATATGATGTTTACCATGTGTTAAATTTTTTTTTTTGGTTAACTATCATGTGTTATTTTGATGTAATGTAAAACTCCAATTTTAAAGAAATTAATTATTTTTTTGAAAATTCTTACTTTATTAAATTAATTTGACCTAATTAATTTTTGGCACTTATATTAATAATTTTTTTGGTTACATAAACAATTATGATAATTTGTTTTCATGTTATGAAAAAAAAAAAATAACGATAATCCTTTAATTTTTTTTAAAAGCCAAAAAGAAAAGAAAAAGAAAAAAACAAATAAATACTATTTTCATGTTTGGGTTTTGGCTTTGCACTCTGTTGCTCTTCACCCTCCACCTCTCTGTCTCTCTCTGTTTCTCTCTCTTCGCCTTTCTCTCTCTAAAATCTCAGAGCTCTGGATTGCCCCCTTACTCTTCGATTCCAGGTACGTGTGCCCTAATTGGGATCCGCTTCATACGACGCCGTTTTCCATTTCCCCTTTCCAGTTCTTATTGATTTTTTGGTTTTTCACGGTGTTCTTCTGCGCCATCTATACGTTTCCGATCAATGTTTTTCGCGGGAATCGTTGCCCGAAGATCTCGGTTGGTTTTAGGCATCGATTGTTTTAATGAATTTTCGGTTTTGTGGTTCCTGTAAATTTGCATCATCGAGCTGGTTTTTGCAATCTCGTTTTTTGTTTGGGTTTAATTCAGGCTTGTTCCAATTTATTTTATTCGATTGAGTTTAATTTCTTGTTATTTTTTATGATTAATTTTAGGGTTTTATTCTTTTTTTATGGTGGGTTTGGGTTTATTCAATGAAGTTCTTCATATCAGAATTGTTTTCCCCCACCCCCCCCGCTTTTACTTTTACTTTTAGGTTTCCTCCTCTTGTTATGTGCTGGATTTTGAGAAATAAGGAAGTTAACATACCGTTGTTATGTGTCGTTTTCTCAAGTTTCAATTGGTGAATTGTTGCCATTTGAATTTGTAAGTGGCAAAAGTTGACCTTTTTTTTAAAAAAAAATAATTATGCAATTTCTGTGATGTGGTTGAAAAAATGATTACTTTAAGTGCTTGAGTGATTTACTATGCTATGATGTAATATGTAATATGGGATTTAAGGGGCTGATATTGGTGCTCTGTGTGTGTGCTTTCTTATCAGGCAGGTGTTATAAGAAGAGTGTTAGCGAAGTAGTGCTTGATCAGGGAATGGCTGGGATTGTGAGTGAGGAGTCTGGAGTGGGAAAGTCTGTGGAGGGAATATCAAGTGGGCTGCGTTGTCAATCTGGGGAAGCATTGGCAGAATGGCGGTCTTCTGAGCAGGTGGAGAATGGTATCGCGTCGACTTCACCCCCTTACTGGGACACTGATGATGACGATGACGGTAGCGAATTTCTAATTCTTAAAAGTCTAAGATTTTAATAAACAGTTTTTCATAGTGTAATTTGTTTTCCCCCCTATTCAGGACCAAAACCTGCTGAGCTATATGGAAAATATACATGGAAGATAGAAAAATTTTCTCAGATTACCAAAAGGGAACTGCACAGTAATGCGTTTGAGGTTGGCGGCTACAAGTGGTATGCACCTTTGGATTAACTTATTGTCCTTGTATGTGTTCTGGTGTGCTAAAGAGCTTAACTATCCAAGCTTTTCTGCTCATTTTTATTTAGTCCTTGATATACATATACCGTGGTTTTAAATTATGGTCGCAATTACAGTCGCAATGTGGTTTTGCAGACCTCTAAAGCCGCAATATCGCGGCCACAATCACGGTTCCGGACTGCATTTAAAACTATAACCTATATGTATACAAAGGCTTTCTCTTATGTTTTGTAGTCTGCTGCTCCATTAGATGCAGTTTGGTTTTGGGTATTTCATGCACGTCGAGAACAATTTTGCTATGAGAGCATAACAATAATTTTCTCCTTGTTTTGGGTTAATAACATGAAAAAGGGTGAGATATAGGGATGATAGTTTTCCCTCATTTTCTCTCCCTCATTCACCTTTCCTCTCTTTTTTGGGTAAGAACATATGCATACACATTTAAAATATATTGCACCCAAATAGACCATTATGGCTTTGGTCAGTCATGTTGGTAAGTTTTTTATGATTTACGAGTCCTAACCAAATTTATTGTTTGTATTTTATCTCTAAAGCATATTTATTAGAAGGAGAATATTGGTTAGAGGGTTACATAGGTCTCGCCGATACTCTGCAACTTTCAGACATGCCAAAAGGATTTTGTGACTGTATAATATACTAATACAGATTGGTTAATCGAGAAAGATACTTTGTTTATTTGACTTGTGAAAGGTGTGTCCAATATCAAGAGTAGCAGAATGTGATAATAGAATTCACATGCTATCTAACAGATGAATATGGTCTGCTAATACAGTCCTTATTTCTTGAAAGTTGAAACATGGTGTGCATATTAGCTGTTTTTTTTTTTTACCTAATCATGCTGTGGTGTGTGGCAGGTATATTTTAATTTACCCACAAGGTTGTGATGTCTGCAATCACCTCTCTCTGTTTCTCTGTGTAGCTAATCATGACAAACTTCTCCCAGGTTCGATTCTTGGATTTTTCAGATTGCATTGGTGATCGTTATTTTTAGTAGCTACTCTTGATCCCATAGTGCTTGACTTTTTTCTTTCCCCCTCATTTTTTGGGATAATACAGGATGGAGTCATTTTGCACAATTTACAATAGCTGTGGTCAATAAAGACCCGAAGAAATCAAAACATTCCGGTCTGTTGGTAAATAATTGGCTTAATTATCAGAGTTTACAATTTTTTTAACAGCAATATTGAGTTACTGTAACTTGAGTTTTATAGATACATTGCACCGATTTTGGAAGAAGGAGCATGACTGGGGATGGAAAAAGTTTATGGAGCTTTCGAAGGTGTATGATGGCTTTGTTGACAATTCTGACAATCTGATAATTAAAGCTCAAGTTCAAGTCATTAGGTGTTCTGTGCTTGCTTTCTTTATAGTCTTACAAATATGCATACACCATCTTCTATATGCTTTAGCTGGTCATTAAAGTTATTGTGCACTGTGTACATAGTTTTGACTCCCATAATGATTACTTATCTGGAAAGAATAAAATATGAATGTTCTGTAATTCTACTAGTTAGATTGATCAACCCTTTTCAATATTTTTAATTAGAGATTCGAAAGCTAACAAGCGATGAATTCTTCCTTGGATGCCTACTTACTCTAAATTTTCTGGTGAAGTTGGTTCTAAACAGTGGACCAATTAATGAGGGTCCCACCTAGTGGGGTCTAGGGAGAGTAGATTACATTACACAGCCTTACCCCCGTGAACGGAGAGGCTGTTTCCAGGATTTGAACCCGTGACCTCGATGTTATAAACCTTGTATTTTTGTCATTTATTAACGCTGGAATATCTTGCATGATAATATTCCCCTGAAGTTTTTAACTCATTATGAATCTGCATCTACTAAAGGGGTAGGATATCTACTGTATCTAGGTTTGTACGTTGTTATTCTCTGTCATATTTTTTTACTTAAGTTTCTGCTTCAAGCCTCATGACTACATATGCTGATAACCTGTTGCAAGTACCTTGGCTTGGCTTGGCTTGGAGTGGTCTCATTCTATTTCACTGAATTTCTATACTTCCTTCATCATTCTACTCTCTAATCGTATTTTGTGATATTCATGACAACTTTTTTTATTTTGTCCTCAAGGCAGAATCATCAGGGAATCCAGAGATGGTTGTTATTTTGTTGATTTTTTTCACTATGTGAACTCTTTTATTAACTCAGATCTAGATAACTTATTTCAGAATTACATCAATTATGATTTGTGGTGGTTCTGTTCAAATTCATGGATTATCAGTAGTAGATTGTGGTGCCAAGTTGGCTGTTTGCTTTTAACTAACTCTGGAATCCACTTGTTTCATGGTTATAAATTAATTTAATTCATGTATATTTGTTCACTTAATGATCATGTGAAATTATAAAATGTAAGGCCAAAATTGTAAAGGTCATACAGTATGTAAGTTATTTAAATGTTTGTATGATATTAGTATATGGTACATATTTTTGATTTTTAGCAAGATGCCTGAAGTTCATCTGTTATAAAGAAAGTTTTGAAAAGGTAATTATAGTTTTCTGAAAAGATTAAAATAGATATATTTGGTTCTTTCTTCGGAAGTTCGAATTTTTAGGTTCTCCAAAATGTTCTTTTTTCTTGTGGAAAAGAACTATTTTACTGGAGAAAAGGTTATCTAAATGGCTGCATGGAGAAATTTTGTCTGCGATCATAGTATTTCACCATCAACTGGGGGTAAAGCTGCTAATGAAGTATAAAGTAAATTTACTAATGCTTGTTGGTTCATTTGGTTGTCTGTTGTGTTGTAAGGCTATCCTGTTGTCTGGTGTTTTCATTAAACTATGTTTTGTTATCACTTTTTCCTTTTGAAACATGCTGCTGTCAGATTGGAACTCTCTTTTTTTTTTTTTTTTTTTTGCAATAATGCAATGTGCCTTGGAGCTTTTTATTCAGGTGTGTGACCATATTTGCTCGTCTTTTACGCACAGGGAGAAAGCTGACAGGCCTTTTCGTTGCCTTGATTGTCAGTATAGGAGAGAACTTGTTAGGGTATATTTGACAAATGTAGAACAAATTTGCCGCCGTTTTGTTGAGGAGAGAAGAGGAAAGCTTGGAAAATTGATAGAGGATAAAGCTTGGTGGTTGAGGTATTTCATGCTTACCTTAACATGTATGTATAATATAAAAAAAAATCCAGGACCATTAAATTATTTTCTTTTTATGCTCCATTATCATTGATAATTTAATACTTGATTTAATTTTCAAATCCTATTTGACTTAACCTAATTTCCATTTAATCCAGAAAAGTAGAAAATGTTAACCATGTCAAAGATGAATGAAATGATTATAAAGAAGGGATATTGTAGTTAAATCTTATTAGTGTGACAGTGGTTGGATGTAGGCAACTTCATGTAGTTTATGCATTTCCTAGCACAAGCTTAATCTATGATATTGCTATTTAATAGGGAAATGAACTGTCTATCCTATTTAATACATTGTATTCAGATTCATTACCACTTGTGTCAGATCTTTAATTTGTGGTGTCTGATTTTATTTGCTGATCAAATGGTAATTTACAATGTTCACAGCTTCTGTACTTTCTGGAGGGAAATTGAGCAAACTTCTAGGCGCCGCATGTCTAGGGAAAAGACAGATGTAATTTTGAAAGTAGTTGTAAAACACTTCTTTATAGAGAAAGAAGTGACTTCTACTTTGGTAATGGACTCCTTGTATAGTGGATTGAAGGCTCTTGAAGGCCAGACTAAGTGCAAGAAAGGTAGGGTAAAATTGTTGGATGCTGAAGAAATGGCAGCACCGATTGTTCGTGTTGAAAAAGATATGTTTGTGCTGGTGGATGATGTTTTACTCCTACTTGAGAGGGCTGCTATAGAACCTCTGCCTCCGAAAGATGAGAAGGGTCCTCAAAATCGAATGAAGGTGAGAAAAAGAATTTATGTTGGTTAAAAGCGACTGAGGAATCATGTTGATATCTGATTATATAGGATAAGCCTGTTGGTACCTGACAGTATTACTGTGAAATTTTGAGAGTAAAGGAATAAATATAAGAGATCAGAAAACAGTCTCATATTGTAGTCAAAACCAGAGAAAAGAGATTGGAACTTCTTTCTACAGTCAGCCCTTTGGAATTTTGAGAGTAAAGGAATAAATATAAGAGATCAGGAACAGTGTCGTCTTCGGGTCGAAACAAGGGAAAAGAGAATGGAACTTCTTTGTAGTGTAATGTAATAATTCTTCTGCAGCCATAGGTCCCATTTTCGTTGTCAAACCTTATTAATTAATGGACATATCCATTTATATGTGTCCAACCAAACAAAATGACATGAAAGGACATAAAGAAGAAACTAAAACTCTTCCACATTCTGAACTATGGTCTTTAATATGTTAAGATTGATTAGTCTACTGCTGTCAGCTGGTCATCCTAATCGACAACCTGATATGTTTTGGATGCTGGGTTTTTTTCCTACTTGTATTTCACATTTCTTGGTTTGGCTCCTAAGGCTTAATTTCTGAGTGATTATGCATGATTAATTTAAAATTTCATAGTTAGAAGTATAACAGTTTTGGCGGAACTGTTTGTGGAAGATTGTTTTATGAACAGGATTAGCTTAATTTCAAAATACATAAATTTAAAATTAAAAAAATGAATTAAGTTTAGCCTAGTTAGGTAGTGTTTGGTTGGAGGGGATTGGAGGGGAGGGATTTTTTTAAAACTTTTATGTTTGGTTCAATTTTTGGATTGGAGGGGAGGGGAGGAGAGCAAAATCCCTCCTTAAGTGAGTTTTGGCTCCCCTCCAATAATGGGGAGATTTGGAGGGCAAGGGAGGGATTTTAAAACATTTCATATGTATTGACTAAAATATCCTCACTTATCTATTTTGAAATAAATAATTATAAGGGTTTAAGAGTAAATTTGTTTTAAAATCCCTCCCCTCCCCTCCTGAACCAAACATGAAAGTGCTATTTCCCCTTCCCTCCCCTCCTCCAAACCAAACACAATGTGTAATTAAAATCCCTCCCCTCCCCCCTTTGAACCAAACACACACTTAGAGTTGTGGACATATATTACAGACAAAGAATGGTATTTTCAGTCACCTTGGAAACTAAGTGCAATGGATGAGTCATCTGACACACTTCTGCTTTGTTGTTTTGAAATTCTTTTGATTGGTAAGAATCCTGGTTCACTTTGTTGGCAGGATGGAAGTGCTGGGGACGACTTCAATAAAGATTCTATAGAGCGTGATGAAAGGCGTCTTTCTGAATTGGGTCGCAAGACTTTGGAAATATTTGTGCTTGCCCATATATTCAGGTAGTTTATGCAATTTGTTCTGGACTTTTCTTGTTTTCTAGCTTAACAATTAACCTGATTGTTTATATACTCCTGATATTTAGTTCTTGTTACTTCCTGAATTAGTACTTTATACTCCTGTATGTTTGAATGTTGTTTGTTGGTGAGGATCATTAGCAAGTAGACTCCTTTAATTCACATCAGTCAGTTATGGTGATGTCCAATTTGTTTTATTTTATATTTGCAGGTTGTACCTTCATTTTGTGTCCCATTCAAACTGTGCACTTTTTGGTAGAATCAAAAGTCATCTTTGTAAAACTTCCATCAACGGATTACAAAATCTGTTCTTATTGTAATACTTCATAGTGGATGAGAAATAAGGGATTTTGGGCTTTTGTGCACTTTACTGGCAACCTTGTTTTCAGAAGATGACATCAAATTCTGAAGCTTAAGTGTGTAGTGTGTATCCTGCGTACTCTTCCTTGTTAGCTAGAGTTTGGAATCTGTGATATATAGTATTAACCAGGGGACATGGACGTGGAGTTTTACTTAATAATTAGTACCATGTGAGACAATAGATGCTGTGTAGCCAGCAGTAGCTTGATAGCCAATGTTTTCAGGTGGTTTTGCAATTAAGTTTGAGGTCCTTGGAATTTATCCATGAGCATGTGGTGCAATATTATTAACTACCCGAAAGTAAATAAATGCTTGTTAACTTTCTGGTGACCCGGGCTTTGTGTTGCTGTCTGTATGTGGTGTTGACTCCGAATAATATAGGTGTCCTTAACTTGTTTTTGGTGACATATAAGGTGTACTGCTCATCTTTTTGTTAACTATGTCTGTACTGCTCATCTTTTAATTGATATGTTTTACCTGTATGTATGGACTATTTGTAGTTGTAGGTTGTGAATGGATTAGAATTTCATTATTATTTACTTTATTTGTGCAGCAACAAAATTGAGGTTTCCTACCAGGAAGCCGTTGCTCTGAAGAGGCAAGAAGAGCTCATCCGTGAAGAAGAGGCAGCATGGCTTGCTGAAAGCGAGCAGAAAGCAAAACGTGGAGTTAATGAGAGGGAAAAGAAGTCAAAGAAGAAACAGGTCTGACACATCTAATCTTCATTGGCAAGGGATCTCTGTTATTCTAAAGTTGATGTGACAGCTACTGCATTGTCTTGTTGTCTTGATAACAAAATGGGTTTTTACTTTATTATCAGTTAGAGATTGAAATGTAATTTGTTTGATGTTTTGATGTTAAAACTGAATAGAGTCAATATTCATTTGTTCTTAGAATTTGCTGTACAAGACATAATTGAACTGCAACATCTGAACATGCATTATAAACGACAACTATTATAAGATGATGATCATAATATCTGGTTGCTTTTCTTGGTTAAATGCTGCCAATGTATGGCTATTTTTTGACATTGTATTGAAGAAATCATCTAATTTCTGATTTATGATGGCTACTACGGCTCGACTTTGCATTGGCTTGTAATGAATTGATGCGTTTCATTATTTTTGCGTGCATTTATGATCCACGTACATCTTTAAGACCCTTTGCTTCTTTTCCAAGCATTCCCATAAAGTACTTTATGTAACAAACCAATGGGCATTCTTTTGGCTAATTATTCCTACACTGGAAATATATTGCCAGCAATTTATAAACTGTAATGCTCCTTAGTTGTTTTCTTGATGTTCCTTTCCGTTTGGCATGCCTGCTATACGTGAGATTAAACGATGTCATCTGCACCGGGTTGGTGAGAATAGTTGTTCAGATTTTCCTTTTTAACTGCTGACAGATGGTCCTTTCTTGTTACTACAGGCCAAACAAAAAAGGAACAATAGGAAAGGAAAGGAGAAAGGGAAGGAGGAGAGGCATACTATGGCTGTGCATGACAATTCCCAGGATAGTGCTGCTGATGAGAAAAAAGATTCTAGTATGGAAGAAGTTCAAACTTTGGTTGAAAAGCTTGATGCTCTGGAAGTTGTTTCTGATGTGTCTGACTCTGTGGATGGAGTTGAACTGCTTCAGCCTGATTCAGAAGACAGAGATACTAGTCCTGTTAATTGGGATACTGATGCATCAGAAATTCAGCCTCCCACTGAGCCTAGTATCAATGGCATAGGTGGTCTTTCATCTTTACAAAATGGAATGGCTGAGAAAAGGAGCAGTTCGGTGATTGATGATAGTTCTTCAACATGTTCTACTGATTCATTGCCATCAGTGGTCATCAGTGATGCCTACAAGGGGAACTCCTTGTCCAATTACAAGGTCCAAAAGTCGCCTGGAAGGTAAGTATATAGCTTAGTGTTTCATCCATGTGGTTGTATATTTATGTATCATGAAAGTTAATTTGATTTGGCACTTCTTACCTGAAGAGGAAAGAACCGAGGTAAAGCATCACCTGATGTGGGTAGTTGGACAACTGAAATGGATAGTCAGCCATCTGGTTCTGCTGCTGATGCTGGGGATACTAACGAGTCAGGTAGTGGTAAGGTGGTTGAATCTGTGCCTGAGGGGGCTGCTATCTGCTTGCAGGATCGGTTAAAGTGGCTCGAGAAGGATGCTGTCAAAAAGGTGGTCTCATTCTCAAAAGCTTATCCTTTCATGATTTGCTGCTGTTACTGAATATGTCTCCCTTGTCGATTATGTTTCCTTACATTTTCTCTTCTGTGTCTCACATTCTCATAGTAGTTTCTCTAAATTTTTTACTGTTTCTTTTTCACCTCCAAGGAAGAGCAAGAGTAGTTTGCTTATTGAGAATGTTAGGAACCCATAATTACAGAACAGAATTATAGTAGAAAAGTAGTGTATTATTGAAGTTCCAAGCCTGTAACAAGTGGTTACAGTACTGGATGAAGAAGAAACAAATGAATACAAGGTGTTCTAGGCAATTCGAGAGTTCCTAGTCTCTCCCAAGTCCAATCCTAATTCCAGCCTTAGTCCCACGTAACAGCCCCCCTTACAATATATTCCCCTCAGCTGAATTACATTTTCCCTGCTCTCTCTCTTCCTTTCCACCTCATCGGTTGGTTGTGGGAGTTATGATTCAGTGCATCATTCCCACTAGTGTCATCAGGTGTTCTTACTTAGTAATTTTGGTCCCATTGGGCCTATTGGGCTCCATGTCCGTATCAATTCTTCCCCCTTTGAAACTCACCTTGTCCTCAAGGTGAACAAGTGAGTGGCTTCTCAAGCACAACTTTCCGGGGTCCCACTGTTTGAAACAAAATGCCGCAGCTGTTAGGAACAGAGAAGGGTGTCCACCGGGGTCCCATTGATCAATCTCCACTTCCTCCCATAGCCTCTGTAGGCCCTCATCGGTGGAGCAAAAGACTTGGTCATGCAGAAGGACAATGTCAGCATGTTCCACTTGGCAACAAACATCATGAACCACTAGATCCACTATTAGGACAGCGACCAAAGCCTTAGCAGTGGCTTCAAGATTCACTGCCTTAATTTCCCTGCAACTCTTTCCTCTATCATACACAAATTTAAGCAAACCATGGTATGTGGGGAATCCTCCTGTATTCTCAACCTGTAATTTTTTAATTTGCAAGTAAATGTGGTAGTCTTCTCTTGGCTGCACACGATCAACCTTCAGTCCTTCATTGTTTGCATCAGGAATTTTTAGCTCCTTGACTTCCTTTACGGCCCATTTCTCTTCTTCACTAAGTTGGCCCACTATCTCATTTCTAATCATTTGCTGAGACCCACTACCATGTCCCAGGTGAGCATAAGTCCTATAAAGTCTCATTTCTCTTGGCTGCACACGATCAACCTTCAGTCCCTCATTGTTTGCATCAGGAATTTTTAGCTCCTTGACTTCCTTTACAGCCCATTTCTCTTCTTCACTAAGTTGGCCCACTATCTCATTTCTAATCATTTGCTGAGACCCACTACCATTTCTCTTGTTTCATGATTATTTTTCTTACTCAGTTTTATATTAAAGTCTCTTTACACTGCTATAATAATTTGTGCTTGATCTTATGGGCTTATTTGCTTTTCTAATTGATAGGAAGAGGAAGTTCTTTCAATACACAAGAAACAGAGCACGAAAGATCAGGCTGACATTGGAAGACCTGATGATATTGAAACCCGACAGAAAGAGAAAACATCAGCAGTGCCATCCTCACCTAGAAGTCCTCCAAGAAACTTATCCTCATCTGTTCAAATGAAGTCAGTGCACCAGACTAGTGCTACTGCAGATCTTCATGTCAGGAAAACATCTTTAAGTGGCTCACAACAACAGACTGATAAAGAAGCATCTTCACCTATCACTTCTGCATCACAACTTACAGTTGCGCCCAAAACAGAGATCCAGAAGACTTCAACCCCAAGAATAACTGAAAGATCGATGACACAAGTCCCTGTGATGTCCAGGCCTTCTACTGCTCCTCTAGTTCCTGGTCCCGGGGCAATTGCTCCTGTTGTCTCTATGGTTCACACGGCTCCAGTACTTGCACGCTCAGTGAGTGCAACTGGTCGGTTGGGTCCTGATCCCTCACCTGCTACTCATAGTTATGGTCCTCCGTCCTACAGAAATGCAATGATGGGGTATCCTGTGGCCTCTACTACTGCCAGTCTCGCTCATTCCAACTCTAGTTCAGGAGTAAACTCATATTCACAATCGCCTTCGTTAGTATCGTCACCAATATTTTTATCCCAGAGCTCTGACAAAATGGATTCTAATGCTGGTCAGTCTGGTGCTCCTTTTGGCATGACTACACGGGATGTTTTACAGAATGGGCCCCAGTGGATTGAGAGTTCCCCAAGGGAATCTAGCAGAAACCTGCACTATGAATCACCTTCCCGACTTAATGATATTCAAAACCTTGACTTGTACAAGCCGATACACAGTAGATCTTTGAGCAACATACCGAGTGAGTTCCCAGCTTGCACATCCGGGCGTCAGAATCAAGGGTTGTTGGTGGATGAGTTCCCTCACCTTGATATCATAAATGACCTGCTTGATGATGAGCATGGTATTGGGAAGGCAACCAAGGCAAGTTCAGTCTTCCAGTCCCTCAACGATGGACAACATCCGCTAAATCGACAGTTCACTTTTCCTGGAGACTTGGGTACAAGTGATGATTTGGGATCCTCAACTAGTTCTTGTCGGTTTGAGCGATCACATAGTTATCATGATTCTGGGTTTCAACAAGGGTATAGTTCGTCTGGTGGGCATTTTGACTTGCCGAGGGATTATCTTCCACAGGCGAGCACACTGCCTTATGGAAATGGAAAGGTAGATGGGTTGATCCCAAACCAATGGCAGGTGGCTGGATCCGATCTATCATACCTAGGCATGAGAAACACAGACAGTGATGGTTACTCTTACTATCAAGATTACTCAAATTTGGCATGCGGTTTCAGTGGTTATACTGTATTTAGGCCTTCAAATGTTCCGTAGACGGAAAGGATGACACAGATTGCCCACAAATCAGTGGTCATCAACAAATGTAATAATGTATTTGAGGTAATTGTTGGGTCTCTTTAAATTGGAGTGAGGTTGTCATCCCTTGATGAGAAAACATTTTGTAAAAAGTGTTTCCGAGTTATTTGCTTAAGCTTTTCATGAAATTATACTTGTCCTGGCCTTCTGGTAATGGCTATGTCGTTATGAGCTTTCAACAGTTCTGTGATTTTTAGCCTTATTGGATTATAGGTACTTTAACATTCATGACCGTGTGTAGTCCCCAAAATAGACTTCAGCGTATTGTTAAAAATAAGGGATTACATTTTGTACACGAAAACAATGATATATCACAACTTTGAAAACTGGATTAAAGTTATTAATAATTGAAATTGCTTTTAAGGTATGCCTTTGTTTAATAATATATGAATTTATAGTAACAATTGTTGTATATAATTTAAGCGAAGTACGTGGACCTTTATAAGATTCTATGACATTAGTAGGATATTTTTTTTCCTTGCTTTTCTATTTACTGTCTGAACAAAAAACGATAAAGAATTTGAGAATGGGTTTAAAATTATTCATAATTAAAACTGTATTTAAGTTAAGTTATTGATTAATAATATGTAAATATAGTGACAATGTATCTAATTATAGAAAAATTGGCCCTAGAAGCCACCGTATTTTATAAGCAAGAATATTCCTGCTTTCTATTGAATATTTTAAGTTTCAGGCTTTTTAAAGCTTGTTAAGTTAAACAGATTTTAAGTACAAACATTGTTAGTCAGACCTGGTAAAGGTTAGATGCCCTTATTTTATTTTGGAATAAATTACTCTAACCCGTCCATCACCTTTATCTAAATGGCCCTATATTCCAAAGTTCTTCCAAATTAAAAAATGCACTTCACCCCAATTCACTTGTTGAACATAGTGGAGTCAAGGGAATCTAATTCCCTGTGAAGCAATCTCCCTAGTCTTGTGGGATTCTCCACTCAAACAAATTAAATCGATTAAGTCCTCAAAAGGCTCTGATTTAGCCATGGCTACCTCTTGCAGACCTTGGAATTTTTCCATTGGACCGAGAGGAAAACGTTTTTAATTTCAACATACCACATTTTCTTTCAGCATTTTGCTTTATGTTTTTGGGCACTTTCGGAATCTCTTGATTGAAGCATGTGAAATATCAATCGGTCATAACCCCACACACTCTATGGTTGTTTAGCCAAAATTGCCGAGTTTGTGCCGTCTCATCCAAGCTTGGACTCTTCCAATTTGGGTAGAAGTACTAACAAAACCCAAGAAAACCTTTCAAAGTTTACGGTTGTTTAAACGTAGATTTTAATGCTCTGAGAAAAAAAAAAATTGTTATTAATTATATTCACTAGTGAATTCTGTGTCGATTGAATTAAATGTATTCAATGTGTAGAAGCAAGACGGAGTATATGGAACGTAAGTTTAGCAAAAGGCGAAACACCTCTAGCTTAGAGGTGAAAGTTGGAGACCACAACATACCACAAGTCACACGGTTTAAATATCTTGGGTCTATTATACAAAATGACGGTGAAATTGAGGGAGATGTAAACCATCGGATTCAATCAGGGTGGTCGAAATGGAGGAATGCTTCGGGTTTTTTGTGTGATAAAAAGGTACCTCTCAAGCTAAAGGGAAAATTTTACCGTACAGCTATTAGACCGGCGATGTTGTATGGGACGGAGTGTTGGGCGGTAAAAAATCAACACGAGAGTAAAATCAATGTAGCAGAGATGAGAATGTTGTGCTGGATGAGCGAAAAAACTAGACGTGATAGGATTAGGAATGATAGTATTAGAGAGAGAGTTGGGGTATCACCTATTGTAGAAAAGATGGTTGAATCTCGACTTAGGTGGTTTGGGCATGTATGGAGGAGACCTTTAGATTCTGTAGTAAGGAGAGTGGACCAAGTGGAGGGCAATCCAATAGCTAGAGGCAGAGGTAGGCCAAGAAAGACTATAGGAGAAACTATTAAGAAAGATTTGGAGGCCAATGATTTAACTATTAACATGATTCATGTTAGAACATTATGGCGCCGTATGATCCATGTAGCCGACCCCACCTAGTGGGATAAGGCTTGGTTGTTGTTGTTGTAAGGTAGCATCACTAAATTGTAGGAAACAATCCAGAGATTTACTAGCAGCTCTA
The DNA here is from genome assembly GCA_030762895.1 of Sophora flavescens. Taxonomy (NCBI): domain Eukaryota; kingdom Viridiplantae; phylum Streptophyta; class Magnoliopsida; order Fabales; family Fabaceae; genus Sophora; species Sophora flavescens. Next base: position 158,359,604 of record CM061063.1, on the reverse strand, counting down.
ACACTCCTTATTTGGTGACAAAACAATCGTGACATTTAGTGAATGAATATTGTATCGATCGAGATTATCTTTGTGTTGGCAAAGGTCATCTTGACTGAGGATAACATGGTATAGCTCGACTTCAACCACTAAGCTCTTACGCTTATTTAAGCTCGGAGTTTGGGGGGCTTGTGTACCGACCGAGATCTTAAGGTCGCCTGTCGAGCTTTAGTTAACTTTAAGTTGATGGAATTAATCAGGACTAATATAAATAAGTAAACTTAATAATTAATATAATAATATGAGAAAATTTAGCAAAGATCCCTAAAACTAAGGAATATAAATTATATAAAAGATAATATAATAACAAATTTGGAAACTGAATAACTAATAAGAGATATGAGATAAATCCTATCAATCTAATTCGAATATGATAAACTAACCCTATTATAAAAGGGGGACATCCTCAAAGAGGAAGACACTTTTGCTAAATATTGGTACTTTCTCTCTTAAGCGTTTGCTGAGAACTTGAGGTTGAAGGAATCATACCAGGTTCATTGTGAGCACAATTAAGGGACTGAACTTACCTTATTCTGGTCATTTTCCGATTACACGGATTTTGGCAGGAACATTTGGCCCCCACCATAGGGCTGAGGTAAACCTTCCCCGGTTCAACAAGTAATTTAAATGGTGACGACTAGAAACGGACCCAGGGGGTGACGAGTAGTGCAAATCATCATGATAATGGTGGTTCAAACACACATCAGGATCATGGTGGCATGCAACCTCCCCCCTTGAATGAAAATAATTCAGCGTTAAGAGAAATAATGACATAATTAAATCATCAGGAGAATGAGGAGGTACGAGCGCAGAAGAGGAGGCTCCTTCGAGCAAGGAGAAGAGAATGGTCTGATTCCCCACCTCATTCTAATGGAGAGCAATCTTTACATGGAAACGAAGGCACAAGACATTCGGTTGAACCTTCTCTGTATGACACAAACAGACCCTCTCGGACGAGGCCCAGAACCGAGGATGCGTCCACAAGACCTCGCACCGAGGAGAAACTCAGAGGTAAAGGGTGAAAGGATCCCTTCACAGATGACACAGATGAGGTAACTTTTAACTGAGAAATTTTAAACCTTTGAATATGGAAAATATAGTGGTAGCTCTGATCCAGCAGAGCATTTAGAATCTTATATATCCTCTGTTTACCTCCAACAACATTTCAAGGTCCTGCCTTGACTTGGCTTATGATAAGCCTCTGGCTCAACTAGTTTTATACTAGTAAGACCATGGCTTTTGCACTAATTATTCGAGTTTCAATCTCGTTTTAGCCCGAATTTGGATTTAAGTGTCCTCAAGCAACATTTTGAGTTTCTTAAGTAGTTTAGGACATTTTAGTTAATTTTTGAGTCAAATAAAGCATTCACTGCTATTTCATGTTTTCAGGTTAAAAGGGAAGCACTTAGAGCCAAGGGAATGAAGAAAACAATGGAAAATGCAATTCTGGAAGATTCGCCTCGCGAGCCTGAAGACCAGCCTGAAGCAACAGTCACCTTTTCTGTCTCGCCTCGCGAATCACTATCTCGCCTCGCGAGCCTGAAGGCCTGACTGTGCCAGAGAATGTCACCTTTCGGTTTCGCCCCGCGAATCACCGTCTCGCCTCGCGAGAACCCAATTTTGAACTCACGCCACTTTTAATACTCGCCTCGCGAGAGGCTACTCGCCTTGCGAGCGGGCGCAGATCCTGAAGGTTATAAATTGATGTTTTAGGGCAGATTGCAAAAAAAAACTTCTTCTTTTCTTTTTAGATTGGACGACTGCGAATTAGTTCCTAGGGTTTTTATGTTGTATTTGATGGAGAACTAATTCCCTTGGATTAATATGATGTAATTGGTTTCCGCCGCACTTGAGGTTGTGTAATTCCCGGATCAATTTGCTTCTTCCTTTCAACACTATCCTGTATGTCTTGTTTGCTTAATTCAGGTTGTATAGAATACGTGTTGATTTATTTCGGTGATGCTATGTTCCTATACCTAATCGTGTTTGCTTAATTCGCGTGTGTTCAATTGTGTTTACTTAATTCACGAGAGCTTCATCCCGTTTGCTTAATTCGGGAATTAGGAACATATATCTCGTAGTGTCAATTTCGCTTGTTAATTGTTGCTACAATCGAAAAGGGATTAGAATCCGCTTAGGGCTTGGAATTTATATGAACCGATGCTAGTTGGGAAACCAAGAACAGTAGATTAATCGGTTTAGCTTATCGATAATCACTTCTTTGCATTGGTTTCTTAATTGAAACATCCAACCAACACCAAACATCCAACCAACACCCCCCCCGCCCCCCCAAAAAAAAAAAACTGATTTTAAGATTAATAACAATCCAAGAGTCCTTGTGATACGATACCCGAGTTGTCGCGCCCTAGCTGCAGTTTTAAAACCACTCGTTCTTTTTGACCCGCGTGCGACAGCGTGTCAAAATTGGCACCGTTGCCTGGGACTCTTCGGTTTTTGTTAGCCTTATTAGGAATTAAACTTTTTTTTATTTATTTATTTTGTTGTGACATCTTGAGCTTAAATGTTCATATCATATTAATAGTATTGCACATTATGGTTGTCGTGGTGGTGAATCTTAATACTTCCCATGGATAACTATATGTAAAATTATATGCCTAATGTTCATTATGAGCTATCATGCATATATTATCCTAATTTTACTGGTGGTTATGAGTTTAGTAGTGGTTTTGGCATGGTTGGAGTGAATAACTATTCTGGCCAACATGGTGGAGAACATGGCAGTTTAGATGAGTTGGCTTCTTTGGTGCATCAAATGACAATAAGCCAGCAGCAATATCAGCCTGACCCCACACCAGTCCAGCCTAGTATGGAGGAATTGGTGCAACAAATGGCAGAGGACACTCTTGAATTCCAATAGAGGACAGAAGAAAGGCTTCAAGATTTGGCCACTCAAATTGGTCACATTGCCTCCGCCTTGACTGCATTTCAATCACAACGTCTCCTTGAAGAGCAGTCAGATTCGCAAATAGATATTCTTGGCGATGATTCCTCTGAGCATTCTGTTTATAAGTTAGAGTTGCCTTCTGACATTGTTGATGACACTTATTGTGATTTGGTTGCAGCTGCTGATTTTCCATCCTTTTCTGGTTTTGATGATGCTTACTCATGTGCTGATTGTACTAACACTGACTTTTGTGCTGTGTGTGCTGAGATTACTGCATGTATAGAAGGTGATGGATTTGGTAATGCAGTGAGTGAAGATCGTGTAGAAGTTGAACCAGCACCAGTGATCCTCTCCACTTGTTTGCCACCACCCACTGTGGAACAACCAGCGATGGAGTTCAAGCCTCTGCTTGAGAGACTAGATTTTGCGTCCTTGAATATGAAGGTACTATGGCCAGTACAAGAGGTTGAGCCCCATTTTTATTGGGAAGACTTTGTTGACAAGGAGGTCATCTTTGACCCGAGAGGAAGTGAGAAGTCTGCCGCACTAGGCGAGGTCACCATGATTGTCAAGTGCTCACTTTCATACTTATGCTGCATGCCATGGGATCCGGGAGAATCATATTGCACCTTGAGCATTCATTGGTCGCTGTATCACAGACAGTGGGATCCTAGTGGAACCGCCTCCATGAGTTTTTCTAAACCTTCTTCTTTTTAATTATCTTCATTTTGTTTTTGTTTTGTTTTCCTTGTTTGTGTTGCTTTGAGTCGTATGTGTGTTGAGTCTGGTGTCGGTGAGCTTGTTGGATTTTAACCAGATTTTGCGTAGATGGATTGCATGACATGTGTTGACTGTTGATGATTTCCCCCTAGGTTTTGAAAAATTGAAAATTGATCCCCATGTGAAAAATTGAAAATTGAACTTTGAGATACTCTGTTGTGATTGCATGATTTATGATAAGTTTGGGGTGAAGGGATGCACACACTAGGGATTGAATCTCGATCAAACAATTTGCAAAAAATGTCCAGGTGAGGATTTGAGCCTCCAACATGTTTTTAATTGTGTGAATCACTTTTGAGCTGCACTTTCCCGAATTTACTTGAATCTCTTCATGGTTTGCATGCTTATGTGGTTGCATCAAATGATTTAGGCAATTTTCTTTGAAATAACTACTTGGACTAAAAGAACCATCCCTAATGCATGTTCCCTAGTTAGCCACATTGATCCTAATTAGACTATTGTTTCTTGATGACCCTATGTTACAAGCCCAGAATCTGAAAAAAACCATGTTAACCTAATCTTAGGATTAGGAGAGCATGGAAGCTTAGCAAGGGAAGGGTTGCAAGAAACTAAGTTTGGGGTGGCTACAAGGTTTGATATGTCATTCTGGGTTGAGAAAAAGAAAAATAAAGGTTGGAGCCAAAGGCAAAAGAAAAAGAAAAAGAAAAAAAAAAGAAAAGCACAAAAATGTCAAAAAAAAGGGTATTGGAAGAAAAAGGCTGTAGTCACCCAAAGAAAAAAGAAAAATGGAAACAGGAATTTGAGTGGAAGTTCAATGTGTCAAAATGCTCATGCTCTCTTAGTTCCTAGGGACTTAAGCCTAGTACCTTCGAATATCCTACCTCTAGCCAGGCCCCATTACAACCTTTAAAAGACCTTTTGATGTTGCATGCATGTTTTCGTGGGAACTTTGTTTGAGATGAAAATCAAATTCATGGGAAGTGCTCTTGAAATGTGAAACTGAGTGAAAAGTTGATTGCCTAGACAAATTGAGTGAAATATTACATACCCTTGTGAGGAAGGCAATTGTTTGAAATTGGTGATCTCCCTTTTGTGTGTAACTTGGATCCTCAACTCAGATTACTGATTGCATGAATGATGGAATTCTCAATTGTTTAAAGTAAATGAACGTGGGGATTACATTGTTACAAAGGGGGAAAACATTGAAGAAAAAAATTGTTTTGGTAAGATTGCATGAAATTTGTGCGAAATTGATTGAATCCTTTAAGCCTGCCAAGTTTGAGTCTTTTTGAGTTTTAGTTTGCTTGGGGACAAGCAAAGTTTAAGTTTGGGGTATTTTGATAAGCCTCTGGCTCGACTAGTTTTGTACTAGTAAGACCTTGGCTTTTGCACTAATTATTCGAGTTTCAATCTTGTTTTAGCCCGAATTTGGATTTAAGTGTCCTCAAGCAACATTTTGAGTTTCTTAAGTAGTTTAGGACATTTTAGTTAATTTTTGAGTCAAATAAAGCATTCACTGCTATTTCATGTTTTCATGTTAAAAGGGAAGCACTTAGAGCCAAGGGAATGAAGAAAATAATGGAAAATGCAATTCTGGAAGATTCGCCTCGCGGGCCTGAAGACCAACCTGAACAGCAACAGTCACCCTTTCCGTCTCGCCTCGCGAATCACTATCTCGCCTCGCGAATCACTATCTCGCCTCACGAGCCTGAAGGCCTGACTGTGCCAGAGAATGTCACCTTTCGGTCTCACCACGCGAATCACCGTCTCGCCTCGCGAGAACCCAATTTCGAACTCGCGCCACTTTTAATATTCGCCTCGCGAGCGGGCGTAGATCTTGATGGTTATAAATTGCTGTTTTAGGGCAGATTGCAAAAACAACTTCTTCTTTTATTTTTAGATTGGACGACTGCGAATTAGTTCCTAGGGTTTTTATGTTTTATTTGATGGAGAACTAATTCCCTTGGATTAATCTGCTGTAATCGGTTTCCGCCGCACTTGAGGTTGTGTAATTCCCGGATCAATTTACTTCTTCCTTTAAACACTATCCTGTATGTATTGTTTGCTTAATTCAGGTTGTATAGAATACGTGTTGATTTATTTCGGTGATGCTATGTTCCTATACCTAATCGCGTTTGCTTAATTCGCGTGTGTTCAATCGTGTTTTCTTAATTCACGAGAGCTTCATCCCGTTTTCTTAATTCGGGAATTAGGAACGTATATCTCGTAGTGTCAATTTCGCTTGTTAATTGTTGCTACAATTGAAAAGGGATTAGAATCCGCTTAGGGTTTGGAATTTATATGAACCGATGATAGTTGGGAAACCAAGAACACTACATTAATCGTTCCTAATTTTAAGGTTAATTGAATCATCCAACCAACCAACCAACCCCCCCAAATAAAAAAATGATTTTAAGATTAATAACAATCCAAGAGTCCTTGTGATACGATACCCGAGTTGTCGCACCCTAGCTGCAATTTTAAAACCAGTCGTTCTTTTTGACCCGCATGCGACAGCGTGTCAGCTTACGAATCTACCTCCTCGGTCTATAAGTTCATTTGATACGTTATTAAATTTCGGTTTCTTTGTTAAGAAAACTTCAGTTTTGTAACACCCCGATTTTCTGCTATCTAAGATCAACATAAATATAAATAAACGTTTATATTTTTATCTGAAACTTAGAAAATGATTTTGGGAAAACCAAAGTCATATTCATATCATACTTATTTTTATAAGTATACCGTGAAATTCAGACGGAACCCGGTCTGTATTTTTACTGACAGTAAGATCTTACTGATCAGAAAACCAAATTTTGACCCGAGAACGAAATGAATAGATTTTATATATCATTTCCAACGATATAGGTTATTTTTAAAATTTTCAAAATAAATAAGTTATTATACTTGATTCGGGTGTAAAACCCTAAATCCGGTAATCGACGGAGTCGAGAACAGACGAGCAAAGACAAAACCCGACATCAGATGCTGAGATAACTTGCCACCTAGGGTGGTGAGTCATATGGTCGACTCACTCATGTCATGATTGTTTTCAAATAAAAATCTAGATATTTCTTTCAAATAGTATAAAGACTATTTTACACTTGGACGATTTTACCCTTGAACTTTTATTGAAATGCCAAGTTTGTCCCCACAAATTGTGGACACAAATCAGCCACATCACCAACCACTCCTCACCACATGTTTGTCATGATGATTTTTTTGGAAATTACCATTTTGTCCTTAATGTTGGATTTTATCACAAATGTGCCATTTTGTAAGATTACTCCTTTGTCCCTAACAATTTATGTTTGGACCCTTATGCCCTTGAAAACCAAGACTTTGCCTCCCAAGTGAGCCCATTTCACTTCTATAAAAGACCATCTTCATCTTCTTCATCAACTTTGCCATTTTCCATTAAAACTCCTAAGTTACATAGCTTGATTTTGTAAAGCAAGTCCTTGGATCTTCACTTGTGTTTGATCTTCAAGAGGTGGATCCTATTTTCCTTCTCTAATCATGTCTATGTTCTTCAATAAGTTTCATGATTCAATGTTTATTTCATCTATGTTCATCACTTTTAAGTTTTTAGATCTAGAACTTTGAAAAATCACCATAAATCATAGAAAAATCCTAAAAATACGAAACCAATTTCTATATGCTTATAATCATCCCTACTATCATAATCCAAGATATTGTTGCCAAAAAAAAATCTTCCTCCTCATTTTTTTGACCATGGCCGAAACCTATAGTGAGAGGTGGAGGAACTTTGTTGTTTTTCTACTTGAAAATGATCATAGATCTCATGCTTCTAGGGTATGTACTTGCTAAATCCAAGTTCTTGTATCAAGTTGAAATTTATAACCATGCCTTTCATGTCTTGACCGAAATTCATTAGTGAGGAACTTGAATGATTTTGTTAAGTTTTATCAAAGTGATCATGTAATCATCTAGTTAATAATTGTTTATGTTAAATCTAAGTTGGTTTGTCAAAAATGAAAACCCTAACCCTATGTACTTGTGTTGGCCGAATTCATGTTGGTGAGGGTTAGGATGTTTTTGATTCAAATTTTGATGTTTAATCATGTGTTTCAATGACTTAAGCACTTAGGATCGTTAATCCAATGGCTTAAGCAAGTTTAGAAGTTTTGAGCCACTAAAACCTAGGAAGGCCGTGACCAAGATTAGAGGATTAGGTGTTTGTTTTGCTCGTTTTGATTGGTTGTTTGGATGTGTTATTGAAGGTTAATTGTTTTACGGCGTACGAGGGTTTCCGACAATTGACAAAGTTCTTTTATATTTTCACTGAGGAGCTTCGAGAGGTAAGGGGAGCTTACCTGAGGGATTTTTCCCAATAACTATTCGTGTTAGTGTTTGGTTTTTATGATTTATCTGTGGTTGTGGTGTTTGGTTGTGGTTGTGGTATTTGATTAGAGTTGTGTTAATTGTTTATGTTTGGTTATCTGTATTTAATTATTTATTTGCAGTTATATATTATGATATTGTGATGCATGATTTACCTGGGAATATTGTTATGATGTTGTTGATTGTTGTTTGAGAAGCCTGACAGTGGCATTGCCCAATCAATTAATCAGATAAAAGCTTTAAGAAGACTTTACGAGGAATATTAAATAGTTAATTGAGAAATATTGGAAGATATTATGATTTAAATAATTATTTGATAAAAGAAGGAATCACTTGAAAATATTATTATTTTAATGATTTATTAGTGTAAAAGCAATTTATGAGTCACGGTGAGGGCGTATCCGTGAAATTATTTTTGTACTGCTAATTTTTATGTAAGAAATTCCGTAATATTATAAAATTATATTTTATGAAATTAATCTGCGAAATAACTTAATTATGATATTAGAAAATTATTTAAGTGGAAAAAGCTAAGATTTGGCTTAAATGACTTTAAAAATGGTTAACGACGATATTTTGGAAAAGTATCGACGACAAGTGTTTCTAAAACGGCAGTACGTATTTTAAACTAAGTTTGAGCCTCAAGTGACTCTCTTTTTGAAACATGAAGTTTTCAGAAAATATTTTAGTAACTGATGATTTTACGAAAGAATTTTCCCTTTGAGATGATTTTCCAGAACAAATTTTACGCAAACAGTGTAGACAGTGAGTTTGAACTTAGTAATCGAGATGTAGGGGAAATAGTGTTTTTGTGGCGTTTTGGGATTTGAGTCTTAATTTTGGTGTAGTTTTGGACTGCGTGTCCTAATTTCGGTGTAGTTTTGGACTGCGTGTCCTAATTTCGGGGTAGTTTTGGACTGCGTGTCCTAATTTCGGTGAAGTTTTGGACTGCGTGTCCTAATTTCGGGGTAGTTTTGGACTGCGTGTCCTATGTTCGGGGTAAATAATATTATTCAAAGTGAATACTGTTTTCTATTACCATGAACCTAAGACCGAGACATCGGTTTAGGGGTTTTGTGATTGAGCACTCGGACTTGATGTCCTGTGTTATTAATAAAAGTGTTAAGATGTCTAAAACTATGGTTGGTCGGAAGCTTTTAAGCCCCGACAAGGAAAGATTGAACACAAAGAAAAGCGTCAAGAACAAAATGTTTTACATGCATTTTAGGCAGACATGTCTGTTTGTTAATCATGATATCAAGGCGATATTCATGAATCGACATATCATTGTACCCTGGTTGGACAATGAAAATCCATATTCAGTGATCACTGCTCCTTAAATTGGACAGTGTGCTATGGTAACCATATTCGGTGATCACTGTGCCTTGTGTTGGACAGTGTGATATGGTTTTGTCTTCATGCCTTTTGCCTGCGTGGCTATTGAGTTTGATCTACTCACCTCGAGGTTGGGATATCTCATGAGATTAGGTATGAATTTAGATTACGAATATGAAGTGTTCATACATAGTTTTCAAATTATGATGTTTGGGGTATGAAACCCGGTGATAAACTATTTTCCTTATTATGAATGCTTGTGTTTTTATGAAAATGTATATGTGTATGTTTTCTTTTACGTCTCACATGTAGTTATTGTATTAAATCCATATATTGGCGTCTCACCCTTACAACTATATTAGGTTCTACTGGTAATTGCCATTGTATATTGGGATACTAGTACAAATGAAGCGGAGGAGTTCTCTAAGTCACTTGCGGACTTAGATTTTAGATGCTTAAAGAAATATCTGTTTGTGGGAAAGACCATGGGGGTCTCTCCAATAATGTCTTGTAGAGCGACCAGCTTAGGAGTCTTGTTTTGGGTTTTATATTGAAAAGGTCGGTAGCTGTGATGTTGTAATATTATCTTTGTTCTACATTTATCTTTTCAAAAATTGAGACCTCCTGAAAATAAAAATGGTGTACTTGTTGGGAATTTGCGTATAAAAAAAAAATAATGCAGCGGAAAAATTCCCATCGAAGGATCCTTGCGAATGGTCATGATTCATGGTTAGAAGAATTACCTCTTGAAGCGATGACAGTTGATTAAAATCGTCTATCACGAACACCGCACGAACGATGTCTGTAAGGTATCCACACGAGCAGATTCCGTGAACGTCCAACGTCACGAACCCGAAGCGTCTCTGTTTCACAATGCTAGCTTCGAAAACCGAGACCTGCTGCTCACTATCACTCTCTATGTGCGGCTAGGGTAAAACAAAACCGTGTAGGCACAATAGCTTAGGTGGTCTACTTATAGAAGCACCTCCTTAAGTGAGTTAGTGAGCATCATTTGACCTAAGCCCCATGTACTATGCGCTAGGCCCAATAGAAAAGTCCAACTCTCCTTTTAATGCTTCTTTTAATCCGCTTTTATGTGTGTGACCCTATAGGTTCCCAAAACGTTAGTAGTAATATTAAATCCCATTTAATATTACAAACAGTGAGCGGTATCTAGCAATACATCACTGCTACCTAAGTAGTGAGAAAGTCAGTGATTTGACGAAACTTTTCTGTGACAAATATTCATGTGCATTATTATCCCTTTGTCCATATATCTATATTGAACACAAGACATAGAATGTGTCACCCTTGTATGGTTCAATATCATGTTCCTTGATACCCGAGTAGACTTAACAACAAATGAGGTCAATATCTCATATTGACTCATTTCAGCACGACCATGCATTTTACAGTCTCGCTCTATCAGGGGGACCCACATATATTACTCCTGTTATGTAGGAGGGACAAATTCCTTCTAGGTCACTCACATCCCTCTACATGGCTTGTGGTATGCCCAATGACCGTCTTTATAATCATCCTATTACAGATGACGTTTGACGATATTAAAGCACACGACTCCTCATGTAGGGATCGTAGCGACTTCAGGTCGAAGGATTGCATACACCATTGTCACTATGAGAACTACTTATGACACTCACACAACGCTCCATGTAGTGTTCTCATGGTGGCTCAATCCAGTACATCATTACTCTAATGTGTACCTATGTGGCGACTCGATATCTCATATCCATGACCCGTGAGATATGGTCATCAGTCTGCACACATAATAGTCTCAATGTATTATTATTGTCCTTATTAATAAAATACTTGACTACAGATATTTAAGAATAGGATTTCATTGTTCAATAGTGTCTCACGATCAAGTCATATACTTGATATTCTATTAAACTGAAATTTCTATTCTAAGGACTTTATTATGTTTAAACAAGTAACACAATAAACTGGAATGCCTCATATATATATATATATATATATATATATATATATATATATATATATATATATATATATATATATATATATATATATATATATAATATATAATAGCAAGATACAAATGCAAGTCTAAGAAATACACTGGCCTCTAGGGCTTACACCAACAATCTCCCACTAGCACTAGAGCCAATCAAGCATAAATCTAATGCCCATTGATCTAGTGTGACCTTCATGCTTCTGTTGAGCAAGAGGTTTCGTAAGTGGGTCAGCAACGTTATCAAGTGTTGGTACTCTGCATATTTTCACATCTCCTCTATCGATAATCTCTCGAATGAGATGGAAGTGCCTAAGTATATGTTTGGATCGCTGATGAGATCTAGGTTCCTTAGCTTGTGCAATGGTCCCATTGTTATCACAATAGAGATCAATGGGGTCCACAATACTAGGAACTGTACCAAGCTCAGCAATGAACTTCCTGATCCAAACAGCCTCCTTTGCTGCATTGGAGGCGGCATTATACTCAGCCTCTGTAGTAGAATCGGCGACTATCTCCTGATTTGAACTCTTCTAGCTCACCGCCCCGCCATTCAGGCAGAACACATAACCAGATTGCGAGATGGAATCATCCTTATCGGTCTGGAAGCTAGCATCGGTGTAACCTATTACAGCAAGCTCTTCCTCGCCTCCATATACCAAGAACGAATCCTTAGTTCTTCTCAAGTACTTAAGGATGTTCTTGATAGCAGACCAGTGACTTTCATCGGGATCAGACTGGTACCTTCTCATTATGATTAAAACATACGATACATCTGGTCGAGTACATAACATGGCATACATGATAGATCCAATTGCGGATGCATATGGAATCTTACTCATGCGATCCCTTTCTTCTTGAGTGGATGGGGATTGTGCCTTTGATAGGCATATACCATGTGACATAGGCAAGAGTCTTTTCTTGGATTCATGCATGTTAAAGCGTCTCAACACTTTGTCTATGTATGTACTCTGACTTAGGCCAAGCAATTTCAGCGATCTATCCCTATAGATCCTGATTCCCAATACATAGGTAGCTTCACCCAAATCTTTCATAGAGAAGCAATTCCCTAACCATGTCTTTACATTTAGTAGTGTAGGGATGTCATTTCCAATGAGTAATATGTCATCTACATATAACACTAGAAAAACAACAATGCTCCCACTAACCTTCTTGTAGACACAAGGTTCATCTTCGTTTTTGATGAATCCATACTGTCTTACAGCATCATCAAAACGAAGGTTCCAACTTCTGGAAGCTTGCTTCAATCGATAGATTGATCGCTGCAATTTACATACCTTTCCGGCATCCTCTGAAATGTCAAAGTCTTCAGGTTGTGTCATGTACACATCCTCAAGAAGCTTTCCATTAAGGAAAGCAGTTTTGACATCCATCTGCCATATCTCATAATCATGGTATGCAGCGATAGCAAGTAAGATCCGAACGGATTTAAGCATCGCAACAGGTGAAAAGGTCTCGTCATAGTCGACACCATGAATTTGCTTGAAACCCTTAGCCACCAATCGCGCCTTAAAGGTATGTACTTTACCATCCATGTCAGTTTTCTTTTTGAAAACCCACTTGCACCCTATGGGTTTTACCCCTTCAGGTGGCTCTACCAAGGTCCATACCTGGTTGGTGTACATGGAATCCATCTCAGATTTCATGGCCTCAAGCCACTTCTCAGATTCTGGGCCAGTGATGGCCTCCTGGTAAGTCACAGGCTCATCTTGATCCATGAGCAATACATCACCTTGTGGAGTCATGAGAAATCCATATCTCTCAGGCTGGTTACGTATCCTGTTAGACCTACGCTGGTCTTGTGCTACTGGAGCAGGTTGTTCCTCCATAGCATTTTGTGAAGGTCGCTCCTGTTCTACCAATGGGAGGTCACTACTCTGCGATTCTTGAATTTCTTCAAGTTCTATCTTCCTACCACTGGTTCCTATGGAGATAAACTCCTTTTCTAGGAATACACCAGTCCGTGCGACAAACACTTTGCCTTCGGAAGGATTATAGAAATAGTATCCCTTGGTTTCTTTGGGATACCCCACAAAGAAGTATTTATCAGATTTGGGATCAAGCTTATTAGAAACTTGACATTTTACATATGCTTCACAACCCAAAATCTTCATAAAAGACATGCTGGGTCGTCTACCAGTCCATATCTCATATGATGTCTTTTCTACCGTTTTGGATGGAACACGGTTAAGTGTAAAAGCTGCTGTTAATAGAGCATGTCCCCAGAAAGAGTTTGGAAGGTTTGCATGACTCATCGTAGACCGAACCATGTCCAACAAGGTTCGATTTCTGCTCTCAGAAACACCATTCCATTGTGGTGTTCCAGGTGGAGTGAGTTGAGATACAATTCCACACTCTCTCAGATGATCATCAAACTCTAGGCTCAAATATTCACCACCTCGATCTGATCGAAGAGTTTTAATATTTTTACCAAGTTGGTTTTGTACCTCATTTTTGAATTCCTTGAACTTTTCAAAGGATTCCGATTTATGTTTCATAAGATACACAAATCATATCTACTGAAATCATCAGTAAATGTGATGAAGTACTGAAAACCACCTCTAGCTAATGTGTTTAGGGGTCCGCATACATCGCTATGTATAAGACGCAAAAGATCGTTAGCTCTTTCACCTTTTCCGGCGAATGGAGCTTTGGTCATCTTTCCCAATAAACAAGACTCACATATCTCATATGATTCATAATCAAATGAGTCCAAGAGTCCATCTTTATGGAGCTTCGAAATGCGCTTCTCATTTATATGGCCTAAACGACAATGCCAAAGATAAGACGGGTTCAACTCATTTGGTTTGAACCTCTTAGTATTTATGTTATAGATGGGCATTTCAAGATCAAGGACATAAAGCCCATTACTCATGTGTGCACTAGCATAGAAAATATCATCCAAATAAATAGAACAACTTTTGTTCTTTATTATAAAAGAAAAACCAATCTTGTCCAAACAAGAAACGGAAATGATATTCCTGCTAATTGCAGGCACAAAATAACAGTTCTCTAACTGAATAGTAAGCCCACTGGGCAAAGTCAATACATAAGTCCCTACAGCTAAAGCAGTAACCTTTGCTCCATTTCCAACTCGTAGGTCGACTTCTCCCTTTGCCAATGGTCTACTCCTGTTTAGATCCTGCACATTTGTACAAATGTGAGAACCACATCCAGTATCTAATACCCATGATGCAGAAGTAGATAAATTGACATCTATAACAAACACACCTGAAGTGGAAGTCTCACTTCCCTTCTTCTTCTTGCTTTCTTCCAGGTATTTTGGGAAGTTCCTCTTCCAATGTTCGGTCCGACCACAGTGGAAGCAATTGCCTTCCTTAGCCACACCACCCACAGGCTTCAAGCCAGAAGTACTGGGCTTGAACTTGTTGATGGCCTTGCCCTTGCCCTTTTGTTTGTACGTGGGCTTCTTGGGCTGCTTCTTGCTTTTTCCAGCCTGGACCATCAAAATGGCCTTCCCCTTTCCTTTGTTAATATTTTGTTCAGCAGTTCTTAACATGCTCGACAATTCTGGCAAAGGTTTGTCAAGATCATTCATATTATAGTTCATGACAAACTGACTATAGCTCTCAGGCAACGATTGCAGAACTAAGTCGGTGGCCAACTCTTGGCCTAAAGGAAATCCCAGTCTCTCAAGATTCTCAATGTAACCGATCATCTGGAGTACATGAGGACTCACAGGGCTTCCTTCTGCCAATTTACACTGGAAAAGGGCTCTGGAAACTTCGAACCGCTCATGCCTTGCTTGCTCTTGGTAGAGCAGCTTGAGGTGCACAATCATATCGTACGCCTCCATGGTCTCATGTTGCTTTTACAACTCAGAGGTCATGGTAGAAAGCATAAGACAACCGACGTCTAAGGCGTCATCCTGATGCTTCTTATAAGCATCCTTGTCAGCCCTAGGAACATTTACAGCCGGTGGCTCCTCAGGAATAGGCTCCTCAAGAACATACAACCTTTTCTCATGTTTGAGGACAATCCTCAAGTTTCTGTACCAGTCCAGAAAATTTGTTCCGGATAGTTTATCCTTCTCAAGGACGGATCGCAATGACAGGTTACTTGTTGTGTTTGATGCCATGGTAATCTACAGAAATAAATATGCAAAATATAAGTATCATGCCATGAAGTTATTTAATAAGGTCTTTAATTAAATACGCCTCCCACTATTTTACTCAAAACAATGACCCTCATCATTGATTCGTAAAATCCCGTTGGAAGATTTTCTAGTGGGCCAAGATCCATATTTCACCTAGCTTTAAGTCAGCTTTGGCTGATCACTCAAAATTCGGTTATATAGGTAGGAAACACTTTCCGATTGCATCTCATGCAACTCTTGGACAGTTGGGTGAATAACTCTTATTCTAATCCATCACATGGACTAAAGCCCAATTTATAAGCCTCTAAGCCTTTCAATCCTATTGAAGTTGGCTTAGTTAAGTCAGATCCAATGGATAGCAGTTGAACATTACATTTGTCCCATTGCGTCTTACTAGTATAGATAAAGGTACCCCTCTTTGGCGGACCCACACCTAATCGATCATAGTCTTGACGAGTGCCATGCATTGGAAGACCTTTAAATGTGACTTAATATTTCCTTTTGAGGGATTTGATTAAAATTCGATCTCATCATTTGTTAAACTCTTTAACTTACTATTTACATACATGCATCTCATACATATATTAGTTAAACTCCTTTTAACATACTATATACATACATGCATCTCATACATATATAAGGAAAATAAATGTGATATGGTTATGGCCCCTAACGCATTGACTCTCCCAAGCCAATGAGAGAATCTAAACTGAAACCTAGGAGCGTCCAAGCTTCTCCAAGCATGATCTCCCACGGGATAATGTCTTCTTGTCTCCATCATTACATTACATAAACAGAAACCTCATTTTACATATGAGGGGAGTGAGATGAGAAAAGAATATACATATGGAATATAAGAGAAAGGCATGGCACGCAGGCCGTATTTCAAAATGAACCAAAAGACTAAGGCCATAACCATCCCCCATGCATCACAACGCAAATAATAACAAACAATAGTAATACCTCTTTTATTATTATTAATATTATTATTAAGTGATACAAAAGATTTCAAAATTTTGAATTTCGAAATAACATACTACGCAGAGGTGGCACGGGGTGCGGGGCAGCGCCCCGGAGGAAAAATTTCTCTCCGAAGTGTGCCTCGCTTCCTTGGCGGCTAGGGCTTCGACCTCTCAACCCTAAAACCGCAAGGCCCGTGAACACTTCACGTTGCAAGGAACGGCGGCTAGGGTTTCAACCCTTGGAACCCCAGCCTCAAGAACATGAACTCTTCATGTTTGAAACCCCTTAACGCCGCCAACAGGGAACTGAAACCGATCATGTTTAACATCAACACTTGACACCATCGCAGAACATAATAAGGATTCCAGAACCAATGTACATATCGTATATATACATAAACATGCAATAGACACATATATCATATACATACGAAAATTACAGAAACAAGGTTTCGCAAAACGGATGCAAATGATTTTCAGAAAAAAAATTTCAGAAAAAAGATTCACATTATAAACATGTTATCATACATAACAGGTAAACCACGTAATAGAATCATGGTTTCGCAAGCGGCTCTGATACCACTGTTGGGAATTTGCGTATAAAAAAAAATAACACAGCAGAAAAATTCCCATCGAAGGATCCTTGCGAATGGTCATGATTCATGGTTAGAAGATTTACCTCTTGAAGCGATGACAGTTGATTAAAATCGTCTATCACGAACACCGCACGAACGATGTCTCTAAGATATCCACACGAGCAGATTCTGTGAACGTCCAACGTCACGAACCCGAAGCGTCTATGTTTCACAGTGCTAGCTTCGAAAATCGAGACCTGCTGCTCACTATCACTCTCTATGTGCGGCTAGGGTAAAACAAAACCGTGTAGGGACAATAGCTTAGGTGGTATACTTATAGCAGCACCTCCTTAAGTGAGTTAGTGAGCAGCGTTTGACCTAAGCCCCATGTACTATGCGCTAGGCCCAATAGAAAAGTCCAACTCTCCTTTTAATGCTTCTTTTAATCCGCTCTTATGTGTGTGACCCTATAGGTTCCCAAAACATTAGTAGTAATATTAAATCCCATTTAATATTACAAACAGTGAGCGGTATCTAGCAATACATCACTGCTACCTAAGTAGTGAGAAAGTCGGTGATTTGACGAAACCTTTCTGTGACAAATATTCATGTGCATTATTATCCCTTTGTCCATATATCTATATTGAACACAAGACATAGAATGTGTCACCCTTGTATGGTTCAATATCATGTTCCTTGATACCCGAGTAGACTTAACAATAAATGAGGTCAATATCTCATATTGACTCATTTCAGCACGGCCATGCATTTTACAGTCTCGCTCTATCAGGGGGCCCACAGATATTACTCCTGTTATGTAGGAGGGACAAATTCCATCTAGGTCACTCACATCCCTCTGCATGGCTCGTGGTAAGCCCAATGACCGTCTTTATAATCATCCTATTACAGATGACGTTTGACGATATTAAGGCACACGACTCCTCATGTAGGGATCGTAGCGACTTCAGGTTGAAGGATTGCATACACCATTGTCACTATGAGAACTACTTATGACACTCACACACCGCTCCATGTAGTGTTCTCATGGTGGGTCAATCCAGTACATCATTACTCTAATGTGTACCTATGTGGCGACTCGACATCTCATATCCATGACCCGTGAGATATGGTCATCAGTCTGCACACATAATAGTATCAATGTATTATTATTGTCCTTATTAATAAAATACTTGACTACGGATATTTAAGAATAGTATTTCATTGTTCAATAGTGTCTCACGATCAAGTCATATACTTGATATTCTATTAAACTGAAATTTCTATTCTAAGGACTTTATTATGTTTAAACAAGTAACACAATAAACTGGAATGCCTCATATCATATATATATATATATATATATATATATATATATATATATATATATATATATATATATATATAATAGCAAGATACAAATGTAAGTCTAAGAAATACACTGGCCTTTAGGGCTTACACCAACAGTATTGTGGTGACTTCTTTAAGAATATGACTTTACTGTTTATTATATGTATTAAGGTGTTCTAGAGTTATTCGCGGAAGGAAATTTTTACACCCGAGTTTCCGACATCAAATAAATAAATTTTTTGAAAGCAACCAGCAAATTACTTAATGTTTTATTTTCCGCAATGAGTTAACCATGTAAAGACCCGGGGAAGGTGTTACAAGTTTCGTTGTTAAATTTTAAGCAGGGAAAAGATGAATCTCTCTGAGACTTCATGACTCGGTTTAGTGAACAACAAGTGTCGATCCCAAACTTGAGCTCTGAACTTTGTCTTCATACCATCATGAGAGGTTTGAAGCCAGGACCTTTCTTTGAATATTTATCTTGGAAGCTTCCAAGAGACTTTGAGGAATTGCAGGAAAAGGCCTTGGGTTTCTTGACTATGGAAGAAATGACAAAATCCAAAAAGCGGGATAGGAGCTTTGAAAACAAAAACATAGTAGCAAGCAAGGAAAAGCCGAAGGTGTCAAGTCACACAAAAGCTTTTAGAGATTTTGACAAATATTTCCAATAAAAAACGGCCAAGTATAATTCCTATACTCCATTCACAAAAATCCAGAGAAAATATTTTACAAGAAATATACAATACCGAGCTGGTCCCACTACCCAGACCAGCTAGGTCAAGGGATGATGCTAACAAAACTAAAAAATGTAAATGGCATCAGAATGATGGCCATACAACTGAGAATGGCAACACTTTGGTAGACAAGATAGAGGATTTAGTACAAGCAGGTCACCTTGATTACTATGTCAAGAAGGAGAATTATAGAGGAAAAGGTGGCCGAGGTCGAGGAAGAGGGGGTATCATAATTGGACCAGGGAAGAAAGTCAACAGAGTGGAAATCAGGTCCAGAATCAGGAAAACCAAAACGCTGAACAAGTAGACGAAGTTAAAGGGGTCATTAACACCATATCGGGAGGTTTTGCTGGAGGAGGCACTACGAGTTCAGCTCAGAGGCATTACGTTAAGGCCATTTGATCTGTTAACTCGGTTATTAGAAAGTCTTCAAAAATAACACCTCCTATTATGTTTATGGATGATGATTTTAGTGGAGTGGATCCTAATCAAGATGACCCTATGGTGATATCAGTAGAGTTAGCAAACTACTCGGTCAAACGAACTCTTATTGATCAGGGTAGTTCGACTGACATACTATATTATGCTAATTTTAAGAAGCTCGGAGTCCCAGAAAAGTTGATAAAGGAGCAGGAGGATAAGCTGGTAGGTTTTGCTAGTGAACACCTAAAAACACGTGGGTATATTGATCTCTTAACAACATTTGGAGATGGTAGATCTTCCAGAACTATCTCGATCATGTATGTCATAGTAGAGGCAATCACATCATACAACATACTCATTGGAAGGCCAGCATTTAATAAGCTCGGTGCAATAGTTTCAACCCCTCATCTTACAATGAAGTTTCCATCCGATTCAAGAGAAATAATAGCAGTTCGAGCGGATCAAAAGATGGCGAGACAATGTTATTATGGTAGTTTGAAAGCAACTCGGATTCCAGAAGCAAATGAGAATGTTGTTGGTGAAAAAACAGAAACAATCGGCTCGGGTAGCACAGTCAGTTCGGTAAGTTCATTTGAACTAGATCCCAGAGTAGATATGCATGATCAAAGAGGCGAGCCAACAGAGTCTTTATAAAAATTTCAGTTGGGAAAACAAGCTGAGTAGTGTACAAAGGTTGGAAGTCAGCTTGATTCAACAATCAAAGAAAATTTTGTGCAGTGTTACGCCAAAATGCTGACTTGTTTGCATGGAAAACTTCCGATATGCCAGGTATAGATCCTAACTTCTTGTGCCACAAGTTATCCATATGCTCGGAAGCCAAGCCCGTAGCACAAAGAAAAAGAAAGCTTTGTGAGGAGAGAAGAAAAGAAGTTGAAGTGGAAACCGAGAAGTTGATAAAGGCAAATTTCATAAGGGAAATCAAATACACTACTTGTTTGGAAAATGTAGTGATGGTCAAAAAAGCCAATGGAAAATGGAGAATGTGCACTGATTATATCGATCTTAACAAGGCTTGTCCAAAGGATTCATATCCACTGCCAAATATTGATAGACTAGTAGATTGAACATAAGGATACAGAACCTAGAGTTTTTTGGATGCTTATTCAGGATACAATCAGATTCGAATGTATCCACCTGATAAAGAAAAAACCACCTTCATCACTGATGGAGCAAATTACTGTTACAGAGGAGTAATGCCCTTGAGCAAACTACTGTTACAGAGGAGTAATGCCCTTTGGCTTGAAAAATGCAGGAGCCACCTACCAAAGGCTCATGGATAAAGTAGTTGCTGATCAAATAGGGAAGAATGTTGAAGTGTATGTTGGCGATATGGTGGTAAAATATGATGATTTAGAGCAACATCCGACCGATCTAGAAGAAATTTTCAACCAGTTGAGGAGATACAACATGAGACTTAATCCGGAAAAGTGTTCTTTCGGGGTACAAGGAGGGAAGTTTCTAGGATATATGTTAACTCATAGAGGAATTGAAGTTAATCCAGATAAACACGAGGCAGTTATGGAAATGAGAAGTCTACAAAATGTCCAAGAAATTCAAATATTGATAGGTCGACTGTCTTCTTTATCTCGGTTCCTTCTGAAATCGGTCGAGAAGGCAAGGCTGTTCTTTCAACTTTTGAAAAAACCAAAGGATTTTAAGTGGACCGAGGACCGTGGAATAGATTTTGTTGAATTGAAGCAATTTCTTGCTTCTTCACCTATTTTGACTCAGTCGCGGCTCAGTGCATATCTGTATCTTTACCTCTCAGTTACCGAATATGCAATCAACACGGTAATGATCGAAGAAGAAGAAAAATAGCAGATGCCCGTGTATTATATCAGCAAAATATTACATGATGCAGAGACTAGTTATCAAGTGATAGAAAAGCTCGCCCTAGCTTTGGTTATGGCAGCTAGAAAGCTAAGGCCATACTTTCACTCACATCAGGTTACAGTAAGAACGGATCATCCAATCAAGTAAGTCCTCAGGTAGCCAGACTTAGCAAGAAGAATGATAGCGTGGTCAGTTGAACTATCCGAGTTTGGATTAAAGTATGAACCGAGAGGTGCAATGAAGGCTTAATGTCTCTCAGATTTTATTGCTACACTTTCTTCGTGGCCAGATCCCAACAATTTTTGCTAGACATTATATGTTGATGGCTCTTCAAATGTAAAAGGAAGTGGATCTAGAGTAATTCTTGAAGGACATGGTGAGCTGATCCTGGAACAGTCTCTCAAGTTTGGTTTCAAAGTATCAAATAACCAGGCAGAGTATGAAGCTCGTATTGCAGGTTTACTGTTATCCAAAAAGGTCGGCGCTAAGACCCTGAATTGCTGAAGTGATTCGCAGCTTGTTAACGGCCAGATTCTGGGGGATTATCAAACAAAAGACGCCCAATTAATCAAGTATCTTTGCAAAGTTAATAGTTTAATTTCAGAATTTAATGAATTTACTATTAAACATATACCTCGTGAGGAAACTTCTAGGGCCGATTTACTATCAAAGTTAGCTAGTACTAAGAGAGCTGGTCAATATAGGATTTTCATTCAGGAAAGCTTGGCCAAGCCAAGCATAACGGGCACTGAAGTTCTAGCAAGTGAGTCAGTGGATTGAGGGTGGATGACACCAATTTAGGAATTTTTAAGATTGGACAAATTGCCAACCGAGCCAAATGAAGCAAAGAAGAATCGGCTGAAATCTTGTCATTACACAATTCGAGATGGAGATTTGTATAGGAGAGGTTTCTCCATGCCTTTGTAATAATTATTGACAAAGGAACAAGCTGAATATGTCATGGATGAGATGCATAGAGGGATTTGTGGAATGCATTCAGGTGGAAGGTCCATGGCAGCAAGAGTTTTGAGAGTAGGCTTTTATTGGTCGACTATGAGGATAAATTGTGCCAAGTGGATTAAGAAGTGTGATCCGTGCCAACGATTTGAAAATTTAGCAAGTCTACTAGCCAAAGAGTTGCATACTATTTGTTCTCCTTGACCTTTTACTATGTGGGCAATGGATATAGTGGGTCCTTTCCCAATAGCCAAAGGACAAGTCAATTTCTTGATGGTAGGAGTGGATTATTTCACTAAATGGATTGAGGCCGAGCCGTTAGCCAAAATCACTGCACAAAGGGTACAAAGCTTTGTTTGGAAAAGTATCATATGCAGGCATGGGCTACCTTATGATGTAGTTACTGATAATGGCAAATAGTTTACAGATAAGGGAATCCGAGAATTCTACTCCAATCTTGGAATAAAACACAAAGTGTCATCGGTCGAACATCCGCAAACTATGGGACAAGCAGAAGCAGCCAACAAGGTCATCCTAACCGAGCTCAAGAAAAGATTAGGAAGGGCAAAAGACGCGTGGGTCAAGGAGTTACTAACTATCCTTTGGACTTCTCATTGCTCATCACAATCGTCTACTGGCGAAACTCCTCTTAAGTTAACTTATGGAAATAAATGCAATGATCCCAGTGGAGCTCGGTGAGCCGACTTTCAGGTGACAACACCATGATCAAAGTAGCAATGAAGCAGATATCTGAGTTGAGCTTGATCTGGTAGAAGAGGTCCATGAAGAGGAAAAATTCAAGGAGGAGGCATACAAACAAAGGGCAACTCGAAAGCATAATTCTAAATTGAAGACCATGGAATTTACCCGAGGTATTTTGGTTCTAAGAATGTAGAATGAAGCCCGAAAAGACTCTACGGAAGGCAAGTTGGCAGCTAATTGGGCTGGACCATTTTGGGTAGTTGAAAACTTAGGAAATGGAGCATATAGGCTCGAAGAATTGTCTGGGACGACTATTCCGAGAACTTAGAATACTTCTCATCTTAGGTTTTATTTTAGTTAAATTTCTGTAAATAGGTGATGTACTCTTTTTCCTACCTTGGCCTTTTTCCTAAAAAAAGGATTTTTTAGCCGAGGAGGTTTTAATGAGGCACACCTAAGTAAATAAATAAAGTTTGTTTCGTTTTGATTATTATATTTTTACTTTGTACAAGCAACAATAAATTCTAAGTTAAAAAGTCAAGGTCGAGATACGCTCCCTTGCCGAGGTTAAGCATGGCTTTCTCGAATAAAAAGCCGAGGCCGATATCCTCCCCCTCGTCGAGTTCAAGCACTACTTCCTCGAGTAAAAAGCCGAGGTAGAGATCCGCTCCCTCACCGAGGTCAAGCATTGCTTCCACGAATAAAAAAATTTTCAGTAAAAATTGAGAATAAAAGCAGAGGTCGAGATTCACTCCCACGCCGAGGTCAAGCACTGCTTCCTTGAATAAAATGTCGAGGTCGAGATCCACTCCCTCGCCGAGGTCAAGCACTGCTTCCTCGAATAAAAAAGTTCTAAGTAAAAATTGAGAATAAAAGCCGAGGTCAAGATCCGCTCCCTTGTCGAGGTCAAGCACTGGTTCCTCGAATAAAATTTTCTTAGTAAAACTAAGCTATCAATACTTGGTCAAAATACGCTTGTTTGTTTAGAACACAAATAGCACAATGTGTCCATGATGCGTTATTTGCTGAGGTGGTAAAGCAAAAAAAATTTGGAAAAATTTACTAAGTCACATCTATCTATTAAGATAGCAAGATATGAAGTGCCTTGCAAAGGAGGAGAACATAAACCACTTCATTCATAAAATTTAAACATTCATCAGTCCTTACAAAGTTTGAAATAGAAACGAGCGAAAAGTGAATTACAAAAACTAACATAATGATGCGAATAAAGTTTGAATACAAAAGTTGCAAACACATTACTTAAGAGCGATATCAGTGGAAGGTGGGATGTTATCAGCTTCTCTTTCCGTTTCCTCGTCTTCTTCTTAAGCACTATTCCTAAGTTCCTTATTGACATCAGCTTTAGAAATGTCAACCTCAGGAACTAAAAAATAGATCTGAGCAACGACCTTGGCAAACTTAGAATTTTCAACATCTTTTTGAAACTTCGTCTTTTTAGCCATTTCATTCAACAGTTTGGAATGGAGGTCAGTTACTTGAGCCTTCAGCTGTCCAATAGACCGAGCTTGTTCCTCATATTTAGATAATGCCTTGCTCAACTCATCTTTTGTTCGATGAGCTTGGACAACTTCTGCCTTCATAACTGCCATCTTCTTTAAGTTCTCAGATAACTCATTACTTCAAAAACGAACAATAGAAGAGATGCAAAGGGCATAGGCAGCAGCAGCTTCCATACTTGCTTCAGATCCTTGTTCAAAAAGAAGTCGAGCATCAGCAAGATTCAATACTTGTATGTCAACAAATGAGCAAGAATCGAAGTCATTTCCCCAAAGAGAGGAAAAACCAGGATTACAATTGCCATTATACCATTTTCTTTAGCAGTAAGATCGGTCAATCGAGTTTCTTGTCTAATGGTCTTTTAAGGTGCTGTTGATCCTTAAACTAGCCATTTTGAAGGAGAAGTCCTTTTCTCTTGAACTTCCTGTAGATCATTAGCCTGAGTTTTACCTGAGTTGTCTTTGGAGACCGAGTGCTAGAATCGGAAGGATCAACAATCTTTTTCTTTTTTCCCTTAACGTCAGTTAAAGGACTAGAGGGACCGACGTCTTTCTGAGATTTCTTCATCAATGCTTTATAGTTTAACTTTCCCATGATTACTACAAAGACAAACCGAGATGTTAACATTTCATAATCATGAAAAATAAGGTAGAAATCGTTAATAATAATACCTACAATCGAAATCAGCCTGCCTAGTGGAAGAAGACAGGAGTTTTAAAAGTTTTCCACTAGGTAGTCGAGGGTATAATTTTAGGATTTGAACATCAGCTTGTTCTTTTGCACTCATGCACGTAATGTCAAAACCCAAAAATTTAAAAGGCTGCGGTTTCCAGTAAAGGGGAAACTTTGGTCTCCCCTTAGAGGTAAAGAACAAAGACTCATTCCCTTCAGTTGGACAGATTTTAAAGAAATCGGATTTGAAAAACTTGTATGAGCTTTTATACAGATCGATGATGCCCCTTTTTTGAATACCACTAAGGGAGATCCAACCAATCCGATCCCCGAAGGGAACCTTATAAAAATAGAAAAAATTGGGGGCTATGACTTTCACACTAATCTCAGCACATAGACTTTTAAAGGCTTTCATGAACGTCTAACTATTAGGATGAAGCTGGGTCGGAGCTATATTCATGATGGACAAAACATCGCACTCGAATCGGTTAAAAGGGATGGTGATGGCGAGTTGTGAAAAAAGAGTGAACTTCGCTGGGTTTAGCTCGGAGGAAAACATGATCCGCATTAGTGCAGGGTAAACACTTGATGGAATTTTCCCTATTGGAAATGGTGAACGTCGCTTCAAAATCCCTAATAGAGTAAGGAGTTCTAAAATTCGAGAAGTAGACCCCAACTTCGGGACGAACCCATAAATACCCCGGAATGGTGATATTTGGGATAAGCTCTTTAGGAACCCTAATGGGAAACTTACAAGGCTTGGGATGAATGATTGTTTGAGGAGTAGTAGAGCTATCATCGTTAGAAGATTCAGAAGAGGATTCTTCTAGTTTTCCTCCAGTCTCATTAGAGGGAGAAAGTGAGTTTTGGGGAGAATTCCCGATAAGATTCACCCCAATTTCTATGATTTGAATTTCAGAAAATGTGGCTTGGGATGCTTCATTTGAAGAATCCATAACAGAAATAAGAAAGAAAAAGTAAGAAAACGAAAAGAAGTTCAAATACGTACCTGGAAAAGGAAGAAAAAAATAGGGTGTTGAGAGCTTGAAGAAGAAGGGTAGGAAGAAAGAGCATAGCAAAAGAGCGTGGCTTTGCTCGATTTGAAATTTATAGAGGGGATGTGTACCGTTTCGAGAGTAAAATGACGTTTCAGAAGCCTTAATAATGACGACTTGCGTTAGAAGGTAAGGAAGCGTCTCTTCAAGTCTACATCATTTCAGACCTCCAACACACATTGGACAGGTTTCAAAAATTTGGATTTTCACGCTCTGACAAATGGGAGTATTGATTAGCCCTAGTTATGTAATCGTAGGACGGGTCTCGAGAAGATTATGGTAAAACCAAAAACAATAACGATAGTTTGGGAAATAAGGTTTGTAGAACTTATGCCCTACCCGAATTCATCACTTATTCCACTAAACTCTTACGCTTATTTAAGCTCGGAGCTTGGGGGGCTTGTGTACCTATCGAGACCTTAAGGTCGTCTGCTGAGCTTGAGTTAACTTTAAATTGATGGAATTAATCAGGAATAATATAAATAAGTAAACTTAATAATTAATATAATAATATGAGAATATTTAACAAAGATCCCTAAAACTAAGAAATATAACTTATATAAAAGATAATATAATAACAAATCTGGAAACTGAATAACTAATAAGATATAAGAGATATGAGATAAACCTTATCAATCTAATTTGATTATGATAAACCAACCCTATTATAAAAGGGGGACATCCTCAAAGAGGAAGTCACTTTACAAATATTGGTACTTTCTCTCTTAAGCGTTTACTGAGAACTTGAGGTTGAAGGAATTGTACCAGATCCATCGCTTTAGGTTCATTGTGAGCACAATTAAGGGATTGAACTTACCTTATTCCGGCCATTTTCCGGTTACATTACAAAAAAATGGATGTTCTTAGGTCGCTAAAAATAAAAATTCGGTCGCTATCTAGTTAAGCGATCGAATTAGCGACCAAAATATGGGCGTAGGAGAAACCCTCCTTAGCGACCGAATTTTTATTGCGACCGAATATTCGGTCGCAAAATAATTCAATTTGGTCGTAAAGTGGGATGGTCACCTGCTCTGGTTAACCAAAATTGGTGAGTGAATTTCAGTCGTCAATTCGATCGCTAACGTTGGTTAAATTAACCAATTTAACGGCTGAATATTCGGTCGCTAAACAATAATAAATTTTTAAAAAATATTATTAATGATTGTTATTTACAACTAGCGACCGATATGTTGGTAACTATTTTGATCGCTAATAAATTTATTTGCTTTTTTGTTTTATTTTAAAATTATTTTAAATTTATAATATTTTTTTTTTTACTTTAAGATTCATCAATTTATTAATATAAATTACTATTAAAAATCAGATATAAAAATAATCACAGTATCATATATATAAAAGTAAATTTCATACAAGAAAAGTCTGTAAACTAGATAATGAAAAAATACAAATGAAAGTCAGTCATGATGCGGTGGCGGCCGTGGAGGCGACCAACTGTCATCCGTGCCGCCTGTAACATCCTTTTTTTTAAATTATTTGATTAAGATGTGAATTAAGTATGTTTAAGTGTTAGATAATGTTTCTTATGGTATGAGGAAGTTGTGGTTCAAATTTGAAGAGATTTGGCCTTGGAACGAACTCATAACGCGAAGAAACGTACGAAAACGAGAGAAAATGGGTCCTAATCAGCAGAGCACGCTCAAGAGTGGAAAACCCAACGTTCAAGCTTTGGAACACTCAAGCATGGGTTTTCCAATGCTCAAGCATGGAAGAGGTGGAAACGGTGCGACTCGGTGGAGACGGCACACTCAAGCGTGGAAACGGTTCCTCACGCTCAAGCGTGGGGATTTGCACGCTCAAGCGTACTGAAGTTCTATAAAAGGACTTGTTTTCTTGAGGTCGTCTGCTGAGCTTGAGTTAACTTTAAATTGATGGAATTAATCAGGAATAATATAAATAAGTAAACTTAATAATTGATATAATAATATGAGAATATTTAACAAAGATCCCTAAAACTAAGGAATATAACTTATATAAAAGATAATATAATAACAAATCTGGAAACTGAATAACTAATAAGAGATAAGAGATATGAGATAAACCTTATCAATCTAATTCGATTATTATAAACCAACCCTATTATAAAAGGGGGACATCCTCAAAGAGGAAGTCACTTTACTAATATTGGTACTTTCTCTCTTAAGCGTTTACTGAGAACTTGAGGTTGAAGGAATTGTACCAGATCCCTCGCTTTAGGTTCATTGTGAGAACAATTAAGGGATTGAACTTACCTTATTCCGGTCATTTTCCGGTTACATTACAAAAAAAATGGCTGTTTAGCGACCGAAGAATTCGGTTGCTAAAAATAAAAAGATGATCCCTATGATCTAGAGTGATGCCATTCTAGGTAGGCCATGGGCCACCAAACTTCTGCTTTATGATCTTAGAGATCGAATCAAGAGGGCCTTTCATGGGTAGAAAGCTGCAGGGAAATGAGAGCATTAATAAATGTTATGAATAATTAAACAAGTAATATGGAAATTAATGATATTTATATATAATTTTTTTTAAATTAGCTTACTCGTTATCCCCCTAGGGATAAGAAGGGTCCTCCGGGCGGATGAATCATAGCTCTTCTGCACCGTGATGATGATGGTCGTGGCACGGGTGTGGATGATGATGGTCCATCCTATGTCCCGACATCCGAGGACAGCGTAATGGGTGCTGATCCATTACCCTGAGGCCCGTCCACAGAGGTACTAGCAGGGTGGTCTCAATCAGAAGTCGGTGGGTCGATCGAGGGAGGATCCCTCGCAGCACGACCTCTGTCACAACCACCACATTGCCCCTGCCTCTAGTGGAATCTGCCATCTGTGTAAAAAATGATAAAATTATTACATCACAATATAAATTTTAACTAATTAATCAACAAGCTTAAAAAATTAATAAACATTACGCAATGAATAATACATAAATTACCTAAGTAGAATCTGCGTCACTAAATTCACCCTCACTCTCAGTCTCACTTGATTGGAATTTGCCTTAGATAGATTTGTCCTACTCAGATTGATCCACTAACTCTCTTTCAACTTCTTCCCCATCGCCAGAGAATTAACAATTATGTCGGGCGTAATATCCAACGATACATGGGCTCTTGAAAACTCATCATCTTGGTAAGGAGCATATTTTTTTGGATGATTGATTACGTTATCAGTAATTGTACTGCGAGCCTTTATATTAATGACACCCAACCAGCCTTGATGTCCTTCAGGATATGGTGAGTAATAAACCTGTTTTGTCTGTTGTGCATAAATAAATGGGTCGTACACCTTATTATACCTACGAGCATGCCTAACTTCAAAAATGCCATACTTTTTATCTACTTTTGTCCCTACGTTAAGAGTAGGATCAAACCAATCACACTTGAAGAGAACTAACTTCGTCACGGGGAAACCGGTATACTCAAATTCACGAATGTCAATTAAAACCCTGTAAAAATCACCATCTAACTGACCATCAGTGGCTCGCACACAAAAACCATAATTACATGACTGCATTCCATTACTCCATCGTTTTGTGTTAAATTTATATCCATTTACAAAGTAAGTATTCCATAATGTAACCCGTCTTTTAGGCCCCCATGCCAAATTAGTTAACAATGGATTTTGAACATTGTTTACTGGATCTATTACCTTCAAATTTTAAAAATCCAACTTATAAACCATATATATTTAAGGAGAGAAAAAAGTATTGCAACAAATGAAAACACAGCCTATATATTTACTGAACCACGCAAGAAAGTGAGAAGTAATTTCTCGATCAATCTGAGGGTCCAAAATGTCAGTTTGGATTCGCCTTAGAAAATTGGCATACATCCTACGCATTGGAGGTTAATAGCAGGGCGATTAATAACCATAAATGACAATTGAAGTTATAAAACACATTGTAGACACTTACTCTAAATATGGCGCCACCTCTTCACAATTTTGAAGGAAGTACAAATGAGAAACATTAATGTCACACCGCTCCAAGAAATATATCCTTTTTATTTGCCACTAAATCTGCCCAGATAGTTGAATATTGATATAGGAGGACTAGTTGAACATACTTCACCCGAATCAACATCTCGAGGCATTCTAGTCCTTCTCGTGTCAATTTCATCCGGATAGTAATAAGAGGCAAAGGTGTATGTCTCCTCTACTAAGTAGGCTTCATAAATGGAACCCTCTACTCGGTCCTTGTTCTTGACTGTGTTTCAGGGAGTACAAAAACCTATTTAAGTGGGATACATACAAATAATTAACACATATAAGGAAAGCTAAACTACAACTTTTGCGAATTTAATATATATAACTTAAAATAATTGATGTTGTATACCTCTCAAATGGATACATCCAGTGGTACCGGACTAGACCGCCAACTCTTGCTTCGTAAGGTAGATGAACTGGAAAGTGTTCCATTGAATCAAAGAAACTCAGCGGGAAGATTTTTTCCAACTTACATAACAACACGAGTATGTTATTTTCCATATCCCTTAATTGGTTCACATTTAGTGATGTCAAAGTCAGCCCCTTGAAAAAGTGGCTAAGCTCAACAAGTGAGTTCCAAATTGGTTTCGGTAACGCGTCGAACGCAATTGGAAGCAACCGTTGTATGAATATGTGACAATCATGATTCTTCATTCAATGTAACTTTGCTTCCTTAATGTCCACACATCTACCCAGATTGGAAGCATATCCATCATGCAACTTCAGTTCTTTAGCCCACTTACAAACAACTACTTTATTCGGTTTGCTTAGTTTATAACTTGCCTTCGGTTTGATAAGTCTGCCATGACCACCGTCTTGCAACTCAAGCTCCTTCTGATTACAAATTTATACCAAATCCAATCAGGATTTATTTGTATCCTTTGTCCTCCCCTTGATGTCCATCATAGTGTTAAACACATTCATAAACACATTCCTCTTAGTATGCATGACATCGATGTTGTGATGGAGTAGGTGCGTTCTTCAATACGGCAACCTCCAAAATATACTTTGTTTAGTCCAATTATGCTTGACGCCATAATCAGGAATATGTTCTCCTTGGGATTCATGGATGAGCGGTAAATTCTCTACTCTCCGCCATACATTGGGACCAGTCAAACACGGGGGAAGGGTGTAGTCTCTGCACAACGTTTCTTGAATGCGTTTCTGTTCCTCCTATAAAGATGATCTTGTGGAAGGAATTGATGATGACAATCAAAATATGAGATCTTTCGATTGTTTTTAAGCGTGGTTGCCTTCGATCGCTCCATACATATTGGGCAACCAAGCTTCCCCGCGGTCATCCAACCCGACATCATCCCATAGGCTCCATCATCCATATCAAAGCTGCTTTCATCATGAAATTCTGTCTAAAAGATACATTATAAGTCAACAGACCATCATTCATCAATGTTGTCAACTCATCTATCAACTACTTCAAGTATATCAATCTTCCCTTTTGGATTAGATGGACCTGGAATGATGACTGTTAGGAACATGAACTCTCGCTTCATGCACATACCAGGGGGAAGATTGTGCGGAGTCAGGATAAGCGGCCAACAACAATATGCTTTTCTAGATTACCCGAAAGGATTAAATCCATCCGTACATAATCCCAATTGGAAGTTTCGAGGGTCCTGTGAAAACACCATATGCACCCTATCAAAATGCTTCCAAGCTTCTCCATCCGATGGATGACACAAGACATTTTGCTCCCTCGGATGCTCACTATACCACCTCATGTGAGATGCAGTGGCCATTGAAGAGCACAATCTTGCAAGTCTTGGGACGAGCGGAAAGTACCACATCTTTTTTGGAATTGTCTTCTTCTCAATGGCCCTCCTAGTGGTTGTCTTGTACATCACAAAATCGGCAGCATGTTATGCTCTCCACTGAATCATCCTTGTAGTACAACATACATCCATTCGGGCAACAATCAATTTTCAAACACCCCAGACCCAAATTCTCCACAGACTTCTTAGCATGATAAAAACTAGTAGGCATCTAATTGTCTTCCGGCAACGCTTTGGACATTGACATGGCAAGGCGATTTAAAACATCCTTCTTGTATATTGTAATCAGATTTGATACTCAACCATTCCATACACATCGATAACTCTGTGTACTCCCGACATCCTTCCCACAATGGAGATCTTACAACACTCCGCATGTCAAAGAATCTTTGAGCTTCGGGATTCGGATTCTCCTCTGTGTATTGGGAACCCATTCCACCATCTTCTCCCCCCATCTTCTTCTAGTGCAACACCAACCGAAGGTCCAGCATGATCCATTATCATATGCTCGTATGGATTCAATTCATCCCTCTGCTCACCACTTCCATAGTATGAACCTTCAAACACCGCTGGGTTAAAATCTGGCAAGGACTCTCCAAGGTTACTCCACCGATAGTAATCAGGCATGAACCCCTTCTCATAAATATCAACCACCATTCCATCCATGCTTTTGAAAGCTTTACACTTGCATCTTGAGCAAGGACACCTCAAGTGATCATCGCCCCACCTTATAAATCTCTCCTGGCTAACAACAAACTCTATAAACCCACCCACTCCAACTCTAAACTCTTCCCTAAGACGTTTATTCAGATCCAAACTATGATACATCCATTTCCAATTCTTCGGAATCTCCATTGTTGCCAATAAAATAGACTGAGCAACGTACAACGACACATATATTATGGTGCATTCCAATATCTCCATCAATCTCCTTCTTATGATAAGGTATGAACCTATCTCATTTGAGAAGAAACTTTTACCACACTTAGTTAATAATAGTTATTCCCTTATTCAAATGCCTTATACTTAACGAAATTTTGGAAGCATTTCCCATCTTTCTCCAAGTACACGACTCGAGCACGGTGAGATCCCCCGTGATCAAGTATGTACCCGGAGAACAAAAGGAAATGCATCAGACCAAGATTTCATCAAGTATATAAGGCATTTGAACATGGAAATGACTATTATACGAGTGTGACAAAGGTTTATCCCCAAACTATTCCACTTGGACAATTTAAGATTAAATACAGTAAGCATGCATAACTTGAGAAGGAACGCATGCTCATTAATATTGAATCTCAAACATGAAACTAAGGCTTTCATAAATTAATAATTAACTCAAACATAAAATAAAACCATTAACCTATAAATATTGCAACATAGTTGAGCTTATATATTGCAACGTAAATCAATACAAACTTAGATAAAATATTGTAGAAAACATCCTATTGAGCTCGACTCTCCACTAACAAGTAACACATAATTGTCAAACACATGCATAACTTCTAAATTATCAGCACCCCACCTTTCGGACAGTATCACATCCTATTGAGCTATGCTCTCCACTAACAAACAACAGATATTGGCAAATGCATGCATAAATGATAGATTATCAGTACACAACCAGCATCCTCCCTTTCGGACAGGATCACATGCTATGGAGCTCAGCTCTCCACTAACAAACAACATGATAATTCATATAACACATTACATGCACCACACAATCAGAACCTATTAGACAATGCAAAACCTTAAAAGAGAGTATTGAGAGAATTTACTTGAGCGACAAAACGCAAAACCAAGCAAGGATAAGGGGAGGATCCGCAGACAACAAAGATCAGAAACTGAAAAATAAAATAAGACATTATGAAGCAAATTAATATCCTTAGAGCCAACTAAATTGTATTCAAGTTAGTAATATAAAAGTTCGAAAAATTGCCATTACGAACAGTTGATTACCTGTGGATATGGACAGGGGACGAAGGGACTCAGTTTCAACTCAAGAGATATATAACAAGGACCTATAATGCATAAGTAAAATTAATCCTATCAAATACTAACATTTAAGGCTCTCATATATTGTCACTTTGAAACTAATTCAATGTACTCATGCAAAAAATCTACAAAGATAAACTTGCCAAAGTTGAGAGCTATCATATACGCTTTTCTAATTATTGACTTTTCAAGAAAATGAAACTTGAACCACTCAACTCACTGTTCAAGTTTCAGAATTTATTCAATGAAGCCCTCCCATTGTATATATACTCATACATCCATGTACAAATTCAATTCAATTCATGCCTAATGAGTAGAAAAATTAGAGGAGTGAGGAGGGAAAGAAAGTTCTAAGCTCTTCTATATAAATATACTTGGACTATCTCTATCTATCTTTCTTCATCTCTTTCACTATCATATATGGCTCCCTTATCAAATTACATTTGGAAACATAATTTTATTTTTAAACTAACCTTCATTTCTTTATCCAACCAGAAGAGAACACATCTATTACGTTTAGAAAAAAAAATTATTTTTAAACTAACCTTCACCTCTTTATCTAACCAAAAGAGAACACATCTATTACACTTAGAAACATAATTTTATTTTTAAACTAACCTTCACCTCTTTATCTAACCATAACACATCTATTACATTTAGAAACATAGTATGACAAAAGAGTAACTTAGAAATCAAAGGTGATGAGCACAAGCAACTCAGAAACTCCAACAACTCAAATCAACTTTCATTCAACCAATACATTGAAGATTGTGCAACTCACCTCAAAATTTCATAAGCCTTAAATTCCATATTAACATCATAGAACGTGGGACAAAAATTTGTTCAGAGACAACAAAAAGTATCTCACCAACCTACACCCAGGTTCATGCATTTTTTCAAACAATTGGTAAGCAATCTAGATAAGTACCAAAACACATCAACATATTTTTATGATAATCCAAATTATCTACCCTAGCACATCTACCCATTCAAATGAAAAATCATATGACGAAACTAGAGTGAAGGAATCCAAAAATAGAAACTTCCCTTAACCTTAACCCGAGACAGAACTGAGAGGATACTGTGGGGGGTGGTGACCGTGCGGACAGAGGGACCTTGAGCGGTGGTGGTTCCCGGAAGAGGAAGAGACAACACCTGAGAGAGACATAGAGAGAGAAACTGAGATAGAGAAAACCGAGAAAGAGAAAGAGCGAGAGCCAAGGAGAGGAGAGGAGAGGAGAGTGGTGGGACTCCGGCAAGTGTACCGGGCTTCGTAGTCAAGTAATAAATAGAGATCGAATCACATAGACCGTGATCTTAAATAACAATTAGCTATTAAATTGATTTAACTGAACCGGAATAAGATTTGGTTTTTGAAATCGGAATCAAGTATCAATCAAATTTAAAATTGCAATTAAACACAATAGGAAAGTAATTCAAATAGGGGGTTTTCAAATCAAAAGAGATTCCTAGGAATTGGGTTACCAACAAGATTGTTCATATTACCAAATTGACTACCCCTTGTTAATTACCAAAATTGCTTTGAAGGCGAATTTATCCTTAATAAGTTAATGCTCCCTCTCGGGTTACAAAAACCGTGTCCAATTAAACCAACCCCTACTCTCGTTGTAATTGAATTTAAATTGAACCCTTTAAGTTCTGTGACAATTCGTGAACCCTCGAAGGACCGCTTCTAACTCTCGTGATTTAAGTCCTAAGTTTGATTCCTATAGATCCGATACCTAAGGTCACCGCTAGGATCATCCTTAGAGTATCTACGACAAGCAAATAAGTGGCCACCGAATTTATGAGTAATTAAAGCAATAGAAATCAAATCGAAAGCAAAATCGAAATTAACAAGAGACCAAACGTCAATTTGTCACCATAAACAAATCTTGGGCATAGCCCCAGTTCCTAGAAATAAGACTACTACTCAAGCATTGCCATGATCATAGCAAGCTTGATTAACAATAGCATAAAAAGAAAACCTAAGAGAAGAGAAGAAGAAGAAGAAGAGAAATCCTAATTTTGCCTAAGGTAGCAACCCAAAAAGTGACCCTATTTTCGAGCCTCTAGGTCCTATTTATAAAGTAGGGTAACTTGCATCCCAAGCAATTACAAAATCAGATCAAATTAGCTTTTAAAATTCCAGATATTGCGCATCACGACCGTGATGGCTGTCACGGCCAGGCCGTGATGGATTATGACTTGGAAAACTTGGCACTGATGGCCTGTCACGGCCGTGATGGTCATCACGGCCTGGCCCTGATGGCCATCATGGTCGTGATGGCCATCACGGCCTGGCCATGATAGGTTCTGACTTTTGTGTACTTTTCTTTTCAGACTTGCTCGATCATGGCCGTGATGGCTGTCACGGCTAGGCCGTGATGGGCTCTGTTTGGCTCATTTTTCTTACTTTTCAAGCTCCATCTTCATGCAAGCTCCATCACGGTTGATCTTGAACATTTTAATCCTTAATTCATGCACACAAACACCACAAAACCGCCTTACCCGTTCCAAAGTAAAAACTAACAAAAATCAAATTAAATATGCCTAAACTACATGAAAATTCATGCAATATGATAAAGAAATATGAGGTGTAATCACACTCATCAAACTACCCCAAGCTTAAGATTTTGCTTGTACTCAAGCAATAACCAAGGCCAGACAAGATAAATAATCAGAGCGTGGACAGTGAACCAAGAACCCGAGTAACAAATCCAAGTAATAGGAACATCCAAATAAGTACCCAAGAGACAATCAATTTCAAGTCCAATTAGAAGCTTAGGTTCCCTAAATTCATACCTCTCACTAATTCGGGCACTGTTCTCACCTCACTCAAGTGTTTAGGGACATTTGACAATTCACTCAATTTCCTCAAGGAAGGAATTCTACCATAAGCTTGACTATTAACCAAATCTCTACTTTATTAATGAAAACACATAAGAATCAAGAGGTCTTTTATTTTGGTTGTAATGGGGCCATGGGATTAATTGTTAGGTCGGGAAATCAAGAAAGGGAAAATTCAAGAGGGTTAAACAAAATATCAAACAATGCAAAGCATGACAACCTTCTAAAATATCTTTTTGGGCTTTCATTTACTTTTCCACCTTTCCTTCTTTCTTCCCCCTTTTTTTATTTCCCACTTTCTTTTTCTCATCCCCTTCTCCATTTTTTTTATTTTGTTTTATTTATTTGGAGAAGGGGAGATTTTCAACTTAAGAGAAATATTTTTCTAACTTTTTCATCCCACAATTTATTTTTCAAACTACCTTTTTGCCCTTTTTGAAATACTTTAAAAGGTGTCATACCAAGCATCATAACATAAATCAAGGTACCAAGAAAAGTATTTTATTCTTTTAGGCTCAAGATTGGGCAACTAAGGGGTAGCATTTAATCAGTCAAAGCTCAGAAGGCTAGAAAAATACCTAGTGCCTCAATCATTTTCAAATATGTTTTCAAATTTTTTTTTAAGTTTCAAAACGGTTTCAAGTCAAGTTCTAGAGAATACAATCCAAGAGGAATAAAACACTCAATCACAAGGAATGGGGTAGATTTAGTGAATACCCCTTTTAGGCTCAAAAATCTCACATTTAGTAGTTTAGAATCAATGAGAAACAAAAATCTAAGGAACCACATGCTAATTATCAACTATCAGAAGATCATCTCAAGCATTTTTATTTTTAGCCTATCACAAGAATACAGAAATTGGGTTCAAAAATTCACTGTCTCAATTTATTTGGCACAAAGTTTTAACAATTGGATGCATACTCTAAGCAATGGGCAATCTAATCATGTGATTATGAAAAACTATGCCTATATGAATGCAAATGCAAAAATGCAAAAAAAAGAAGCAAAAATACCCCTACCCCAAGCTTAAAAACTTACTTTGTCCCCTATGTAAATAATCAAGTGGGAGAGAGGAGAAAAATGGAATAACTCACCGAGGTGGTGGAGGGTGTTGGCTCAAATGTCAGTCAAAGAGTTGCTGGAAGATGTGTCATGGCCATGACGTTCATCACGGGCAGGCCGTGACCAGTTCTGGTGTCATGCAAGTCCCCATCACGGCTGGGCCGTGATCAATTCTGGTCTATAGGAGCTGGCCTTTCACGGCTGTGACTTTCATCACGGCTAGGCCGTGGTACAGTATGATCTTCAGCTGTTGGCGAATCACGGTCGTGACCACCCTCACGGCTAGGTCGCGATCAATTCTGACTTTATTTTTTTTCATGCCTTTTTGCTCTTCCTGCCTTCATACCTTGAAAGTACTTGGCAAAACCATAAATTAGTGATATTTCTACTCTTAATCTTCTCAAATTATTCAAAAACAAAATTCAAAAATAAATGGAAAAGGGAAAGAAAACTTGGGTTTCCTCCCAAGAAGCGCTTATTTACGGTCTTAAGCTTGACCATACTTCCTTCAATCAACCGGGATTAGCTGGGCTTGGAAGTGTAAGAACACCTTTCTTCCAAGGAAGTCCTTCAAAGAGCCTATTTTGTTCATATGGCCAATTGCGCTTCCGCTTTGCTCTTTTCACTCTGAGTTTCATGGCCTTACTTCCTCCCGGCGGAAGTTTTAACTCCACATGATGAGCAACTCCCGGTTCACCTTTATTTGGAGCATTATTTGTCATGCAAAGTTTGGGAGTTGCTTCCATGTTAAGCTCTTCCTTCACCTTTGGGGGCATTATCTCAATCCTGCACACATGACTCTCAAAAGAAGGGTTGTTATATGAGTTAGTCAAATCAAAATCCACCCTACCTTCCTCTACATTCAAGGAGAGCTTACCATTTTTTACATCTATTATCGCTCCAACTATGGCCAATAATGGCCTTCCAAGAAATCGGTAGGAATGAAAAATTTCCCTACCTTTATTGGGAGATTCTCTAGTATGCCTAGAGGGGTTTTAATTGATCCATCCGCAAATTGTAAAGAGGACTTGGATGGACTTAATTCCTTGGTTCCTAACCTCTCAAAGATAGTAAGCGGCATCAAACTCGCACTAGCCCCTAAGTCACATAAGGCTTGGTCTATTTTTAATTCTCCAATTGAGCAAGCAATAGAGAAACTTCCTGGATCTTTTAGTTTAGGAGGCATATTAGTTTTTATCACGACATCACGCTCCTCAATTAAGCTCTTAGTTTCTTTTTCTACTTACATTTTCTTGACCAACCTTTGTGGGAAAAGTATTAGGGGTTGGTAAGGTGGTGGAGGGACATACTTTGGCTCTATCTCTTCATGTTCACTCATGTCCTCCTCACATTCCACATACTTTTAAATTACCCCAAGCTTATCATCCCTTAAGTATATAGCATTACAGTGCTCATTGGGATTAACTTCGGGTTGTCCTGGGAACGTACCCTTAGTTCTAGAATATGTACTAACTTGTTGGGAAATCTGAGTTTCTAACATCTTATTATGGATGGTTAAGTTATCTACCTTAGATGTTAACTCTTTTATTGCCTCATTGACTACCCTACCTTGTTTCCTAAACTCTTCATTTTTCTTTGTTTGAGTTTCAACAAATTTTTCCAAAAGAGACTCAAGTTTAGACTTTTGTACCTGAGGATACCCCGATGCGGGTTTCCTATTACCTTGGCCTTCTTGGAACTCGTGGTTCCACGTGTTGTTGTAGTTCCCATAGGAGAGATGACAGTGTGATTTCACATCATAATTCATGTACATTTATGCATGCGTTTTCATATAGTTTAGGCATATTTAAATTGATTTTTATTAGTTTTTACCTTGGAACGGGTGAGGCGGTTTCTTGGTGTTGTTTTGCAGGAATTTAAGTAAGAATGCTCAAGATTAGCCATGATGGAGCTTGGATGAAGACAAAGCTTGAAAAGTGAAGAAAATGACCCAAGCAGAGCCCATCACGGCCTAGCCGTGATAACCATCACGGCCGTGGTCGAGCAATAATTGAGAAGAATGAAGGCAAAATTCAGAAGCTGTCACGGCCTGGCCGTGATGCCCATCACGACCGTGACAGACCAATTGGTGAAGGCAGAAGCTATCACGGCCTGGCCCATCACGACCGTGACGCGAATCCTAATCTATAAAGAGGCACGGGTAGAACAGA
Organism: Sophora flavescens; assembly: GCA_030762895.1. Lineage (NCBI taxonomy): Eukaryota > Viridiplantae > Streptophyta > Magnoliopsida > Fabales > Fabaceae > Sophora > Sophora flavescens. Next base: position 158,319,438 of record CM061063.1, on the reverse strand, counting down.
AGATGACAATTTTTGAAACCCTAAGACACTCTCTCTGAACCAGGGGCAGTTGCACAAGGATTCCATGGAGTTTCTTCTCCTCTTCATCTCTATTTCTTTGATTTTGGCTATGATCATGAGTAGCTAAACTTCCCATTGTTGGGATTAGATGTAGCTATTTCGGAATTCTCCATGCATTTGATTTGACTTTGTAATACAGTTTTTGCTTCATTATGAGTGATTGATTTCCATGCTTAATGCTTGTTGTGGCGTGATCCCCCATGACTTGATTATTGTTTTGGTATGCAATTGGAAAATTCGTATTAGAACTAGAACTGAAATCAACCACCTGGTAAACCTTGTATCTAGGAATTTATTTAGGTTTATTAGCAATCGTGTAATCCCTAATCATCATGCAAATTCATTAATCTAGGCCACCTAAGGAATTAGGGTCTATTAGTGGATTTAGGCTCTTGTCATCTGAGGAATCAGGGCTTGAGTAATCTAGTGGATTTATTGTCATAGTTGAAGTAGAAACTGTTTACTAGTCATTTCATTGCATGGGGATGAAGTTTAGTGAACCTAATCCCAACATCTTTCATGTATTTGAAGAATCCTTTTCTCTGCCTCCCAAGTGTTTGACAAAATTACTCAAAGAACTTTTTCTTTTATTTTGTTTATTTTAGGTTTTAAATCTGATTGGGCTTGGTATTTACTATTGAGCTCCCTTTGATCCAAATATCCGCTTGGATAGTAATCGATTCGGTACGTGCTAGTACTTGTCACAGTCCTCGTGGGAACGATAAACGGTCTCACCACCGTATTACTTGTACGACTAGGTATACTTGCCTAGAAATCGTCCAAAAAGTTTTTGGCGCCGTTGCCGGGCACTGTGTTTCAATATTAGCATACCCATTTCGATTACTAATTTTTTTTTTGTTTTGCTGTCATAGTTTTTTCTGTTTTATTTGCTGTTTGTGTGCTGTCATTTACTGCTAACACTCTTGGTGTCTAGTCTTATTTGTGCATGCGAGGTACTGTCCCAGTCGACCAACTTTTCTACGATCCGGAAATAGAAAGAACAACTAGGGAGAATCGGAGGCAAGCAAGACAGTAGAAGTTATTAGCACAACTTGAGATGGCAAGCAATGGTGAAGATGCTCCACCACGGAGGACACTTGGGGACTATGCCAATACAAATGTCAATCGGCATGTCACTAGCATAGTGAGGCCTCCAGTGAACTGCAACAACTTTGAAATCAATCCAGCTTTCATCAATATGGTTTCACAAAATCAATTTGCTGGGTTGGAGAAAGAAGATCCTAATAGTCATGTCTCCAACTTCCTGGAGTTGTGTGATACGGTGAAGATAAATGGTGCTTCCGATGATGCAATTCGCCTAAGGTTGTTTCCTTTCTCTCTAAGAGATAAAGCCAAGTCTTGGCTCCAATCTCAACCAAGGGGGAGCATCACTACATGGGATGACTTAGAGGCCAAATTTCTGGCAAGATTCTTCCCCACCTCAAGATTTGTGAAGACAAGGGGTGATATCATAAGCTTTGCTCAACAAGAGGGTGAGACTCTTCTTGACACTTGGGAAAGGTTCAAGGAATTGCTCCGAAGATGTCCAAATCATGGGTATAATGATCATACCCAAATGCAAACATTTTGCAATGGATTGAGGCCGTCAACCAGGTATATGTTGGATGCCTCAGCTGGAGGTTCCATGAACACAAAGACAGCGGAGGAAGCACTGATTCTGATAGAAGCTATGGCATCCAATGACTATTTGATGCATTATGATCGAGGTCCCACATCAAGAAGTGGAGTGTTGGAGTTAGATTCACAAACTGCACTTCTAGCTCAAAATAAACTCATGACACAACAACTGGAGTCCATCACCAAGAAACTAGCTCAACTCCCACAACAACTCCAAACTGTTCAAGGGACAACCATGCCACATCAACAGGTGATGAGATGTAATTTTTGTGGAGGAGATCATGATAATGGAAATTGTGATGCCCCACCTAATTCTCATGAGGAAGCTAATTATATGGGGAAGTGTGGGCGGCAAGGCAACAACCAATACCCTAACAATTACAACCAAGGGTGGAGGAATCAAACAAGTTTTGGTTGGAAACAAGATGCCGGACAAGAAATCAAGCCTCATCCCACACAACAGCCTCTGTCTACACAACCGCCTCAAGACCGGATTTCTATCTTGGAGAACACCCTCAATCAATTTATGCAAATGTCCATGTCAAACCAGAAAAACACCGATGCTTCTATAAAAAACTTGGAGGTTCAAGTTGGACAAATTGCAAAGCATATAGCGGAACAATCTAGCGGCAGTTTTTCAGGTAATACTCAAGTAAATCCTAAAGAGCATTGCAATGCTGTAGTTTTGAGGAGTGGTAAAAGTCTTGAGAATGTGAGCGGATAGCCTTTGTTGAAAAATGAGAGAGTTACTGAAAAAACAGAGATGATTGCTGAAAAAACTGATTTGAATAAGGAAAAAGGCAAAGGGGTTGTAATAGAGGAAGAAGACAAGAGGGAAAAGTTAGTGGATGAAGATTCAATTTTGAGGAAGAGTAGAAGTCAGATTTTGAAAGATGGAGACAAGCCTCAAGTGATCCCCTCTTATGTGAAGTTGCCATATCCTCATTTGAGCAAGAAAAAGGAGAAGGAAGAACAGTTTGCCAAATTTCTTGACATCTTCAAGAGGTTACATATCAACATACCTCTTGCTGAAGCACTAGAGCAGATGCCCACTTATGCAAAGTTCATGAAGGAACTGCTCACGAAGAAAAGAAAGTTTAAAGAAGGTGAGACTGTTGCCTTGACTAAAGAGTGTAGTGCGATACTTCAAAGGAAGCTACCTCCAAAGCTTAAGGATCCTGGTAGTTTTACAATCCCCTTCACAATTGGGAGTGTTGCTACTGGGAAGGCCTTGTGTGACTTGGGGGCGAGTATCAATTTGATGCCGCTTTCAATCTTGAACAAGCTTGGAGGTGGTGAAGTGAAACCAACAAGGATGGCATTGCAACTAGCTGATAGATCAATCAAGCATCCTTATGGGATTTTGGAAGATGTTCTGGTAAAGGTGGATAAGTTTATCTTCCCAGCGATTTTTGTGGTATTAGACATGGAGGAGGATGCATAAGTTCCACTTATATTGGGGAGACCTTTTCTAGCGACTGGTCGTGCTTTGATAGATGTACAACAAAGCCAACTTCGATTCAGAGTACACGATAAAGAGGTTACTTTCAATGTATTTGGAGCTATGCAACGCCCGAGTGATGAAGAGAATTGTTTCCGCATGGACATTGTGGATGTAGTGGCTAAAGAAATCTTTGCACATCAACACCACTCCTCTACTCTTGAGAAGGTAATTATGAATTCCAGTGAAAATCTTGATGGTAAAGAGGAAAATGAAAAAGAGGAGTGTTTGTGTGATTTGGAATCTCAACCCAATCAACTTGCTGTCAATACTAAGATGGAAGAGCTCAACAGGAAAGCAACTCCGAAGCTCTGCAAGACAAATGATGCATCAGATGGTGATGAAGTTGGATGTGCTCATCATGTGGAAACAGAACTTCTGCCGGGGGGGAGTAAGGATAAAGCCACGAAGCTCAGAGTGAAAAGGGCAAAGCGGAAGCGCTAATATTGGCCTTATAAGCAAAATCAGCTCTTTGAAGGAGTTCCCTGGAAGAGAAGTGTTCTTGCACTTCTACGCCCAGCCGACCCCGGTTGATTGAAAGAAGCTTCGTGATCCCATTAAGCTAGTGACGTTAAAGAAGCGCTTATTGGGAGGCAACCCAAAATTTTCTTTTCATTTTCATTTTGTTTTTGATTTTTAACTCTTGAATAATTTGAGAAGATCAAGAGTAATAAGATCATCAATTAATAAAATTGTTAAGTGTTTTCATGGCAAGAAAGAAGGAGAAGCAAAAGGGCAGGGAGAAACAAAATCAGCAACCATCACGCCTAGGCCGTGACACTGGTCACGACCGTGATGAGCTTAATGTAAAGATCAGAAAGGATCACGGCCTAGCCGTGATACCCATCTCGGGCGTGATGAGAGGACCCTGAAGATCAGAAAGCATCACGGCCTAGCCGTGATGGAGGTCACGGCCGTGACAGGCCAGCCCCTGTAGACCAGAATTGATCACGGCCTGCCCGTGATGAGGCTCACGGTCGTGATGCATTTGCCAATAAGTTTATGACTAATCATGTTATCCAACACTCGCAACCGCCTCGGTATGTTGTTCCATTTTTCTCCTCTCTCCGACTTGATTATTTACATTGGGGACAATGTAAGTTTTTAAGCTTGGGGTAGGGGTTTTTTGCATTTGCATTTTGCATGTTGCATTCATATAGGCATAGTTTGCATGATCACATGATCAGATTACCCCCCTTGCTTAGATTATGCATCCAATTGTGAGAACTTAGTGCCAAATAAATTGAGATAGTGAATTGTTGAACCCAATTTTTTTATTCTTGTGATAAGGCTACAAATAAAAATTGAGATGATCTTTGATAGTTGATAATTAGCATATGGTTTCGTAGAATTGTAATTCTCATTGATTTTTGAACTACTAAAATGTGAGATTTTGAGCCAAAAAGGGGTACTCACTAAATCTACCCCATTCTTTGTGATAAAGTGTTTTATTCCTCTTAGATTGCTTTTCTCTAGAACTTGACTTGAAACCGTTTTGAACCTTAAAAATTTCTGAAAACATTTTTTAAAATGATTGAGGCACTAGGTATTTTTTTCGGCCTTCTGAGATTTGATTCACTAAATGCTACCCCTTAGTTGACCAATTTTGAGCCTACAAGAATAAAATACTTTTCTTGGTACCTTGAAATATTTTGATGAATGATGCTTGATAGGAGACCTTCTAAAGTATTGTACAAAAAGGATAAAAAGGTAGTTGAAAAAAAGGAAAAAGAAAAAAAAGTATGGGATGAGAAAGTAGAAAAATATTTCTCTTGAAGTGAAAATCTACCCTTCTCCAAATAAATAAAAGAAAAAGAAAAAAAATTTATAGAGAAAGGGATGACAAAAGGAAATGAGAAAAAAACAAAAAGAAAGAAAGAAAGGTGGAAAGATGAATCAAAGCCCAAAAAGGTATTTTAGAAGGTGTCATGTTTTGCAATGCTTGATGATTTTGTTTAGCCCTTTTGAAATATCCTTTTCTTGATTTCCCCACCTAACATTTAATCCCATGGACCTGTTACAACCAAAGCAAAATACCTCTTGATTCTTAATTGTTTTCATTAATAAAGAAGAGATTTGGTTGATAGTCAAGCCTTTGGTAGAATTCATTCCTTGAGGAAAATGGAGCGAATTGCCATATATCCCTAAACACTTGAGTGAGGTGAGAAAGAGTACCAAGCAAATTAACAAGCTTGGGGTGATTTTCAGGTGAGAAAGAGTGCCCAAATCAGTGAGAATATGAGTCTAAGAAACCTAAGCTTCTAATTGGACTTGAAACTGATTGTCTCTTGCTGAATTATTTGAAATGCCTGTAACTTGGATTAGTTACTCGGGTTCTTGGTTCACTATCCATGTTCTTTCTATTTATATCTTCTGGCCTTAGCGATTGCTTGAGGACAAGCAAATGAATAAGCTTGGGGTGATTTGATAGTGTGATTTCACATCATAATTCATGTACATTTCTGCATGCATTTTCATATAGTTGAGGCATATTTAAATTGATTTTTATTAGTTTTTACCTTGGAACGGGTGAGGCGGTTTCTTGGTGTTGTTTTGCAGGAATTTAAGGAAGAATGCTCAAGATTAGCCATGATGGAGCTTGGATGAAGACAGAGCTTGAAAAGTGAAGAAAATGACCCAAGCAGAGCCCATCACGGCCTAGCCGTGATAACCATCACGATTGTGGTCGAGCAATAATTGAGAAGAAAAAAGGCAAAATTCAGAAGCTGTCACGGCCTGGCCGTGATTCCCATCACGGCCATGACAGACCAATTGGTGAAGGCAGAAGCTATCACGGCCTAGCCGTGATGAGTGTCACGGCCGTGACAAACATATTTTGAAAGCGCGCCCAAGGCAGAACCCGTCACGGCCTGGACGTGATGGCCATCACGGCCGTGACGCGAATCCTAATCTATAAAGAGGCACGGGCAGAACAGAAGATGACAGTTTTTGAAACCCTAAGACACTCTCTCTGAACCAGGGGCAGTTGCACAAGGATTCCATGGAGTTTCTTCTCCTCTTCATCTCTATTTCTTTGATTTTGGCTATGATCATGAGTAGCTAAACTTCCCATTGTTGGGATTAGATGTAGCTATTTCTGAATTCTCCATGTATTTGATTTGACTTTGTAATACAGTTTTTGCTTCATTACGAGTGATTGATTTCCATGCTTAATGCTTGTTGTGGCGTGATCCCCCCATGACTTGATTATTGTTTTGGTATGCAATTGGAAAATTCTATTATATGAGTATAGATGGACCCGGAAATGCCTTTGGCCCATACGGGGGTCCGGTCTCTCCACTTTGAAGATGAGGATAATATAAACGCATGGGTCATCCACCCGGGAGCCCATAGCATCAGGTATATCGGGCATGTGCATACGATCGAGGGTACTATAGAGACTAGGCCGTAACGCGAGCATAGGAGTATGGAGACCATTGAGGTGTCATTACCTCCACTGTGTCTACTTATTCAGCATCTGGTTGATCACGGGCAGTTGGAGGCACAGCCCTTGGCAGAGGCAGCACCTGAGCCAGTTCCGGAGGAGGTTGTCATTGATCCCGAGGAGATGATAGTAGATCTGGAGGAAGATCCAGAGGAATTCGTTGAGGATGTTTCACATGACGAGGGTACTGGTGTACTTTCCTCTGATTCCTCTGCTGGGAGTGGGATAGACCCTGGTCTTCCCAACGGGTATCATTAGTTGCTGACCAGCTGTAGGTAGTTTTATTTTTGGGGTAGTGATTTCGTCAGTCTTTCTGGCTACTGAGAGCCATATTTTTATTATATGGCCATAGACGTTTCACTATAGATATCCTTATGCTTTTACTTCGTTACTTAGTTTGTGAATGACCTGTTCTTATAAAGGTCTTATATAGTCACATATTTTGTACAAAAACTGATGATGCATAGGATATACATATATACATATATGGTGTGTTACTTACGTGGTTGTAGGTTGTTAGATGTTGTCAAGTTAACAAGAAAAGGGAAAAAAATTTATCACTATTTTTGCTATAAGAGAAGTATTAGAAAACACCATTTTTGGAAAGTAACCAGCATAATTAAGGTTTATTTTCCGTAACGTGTTACTGTGTGATATTCTAGTATGGGTGTCACATAACCTCATGTCAATGCTACAGGAATACAACTAAACTGTTGAAGTGAATTAGAGTTCACAAAATTTTAACAATGGTTTGATTTCAAGACTTTGTTCTTATTATTATTTATGGAATTTTAACTTAATCTTACAATAGAAATTTCAAGACTGCAAGTGGCACATTTCAAAATATTTGCAATTTTAAAGATCTAGAATAACCTCCTTTTATCGATTTATTCTGAAGAGGATTGAAGAATCAAGTCAAAGTAGTTGGTTGATGAAGTGGTCCGAACATGTTGCCTCGTTAGATGCTACCTCACTAGCCGATCCCTTGGTAAGTTTATTCCTTACGAGGTTTTTTCATTATTCTGTTCAATATTTTCTTCACAATTGACAATTGTTTTCTGCAAATTCAAGTCCAAATGGTTAAAAATCAAGATGACCAAAGTCTAATATAAATACACTTGATTTCCACAAAGATGACTTTTACCAGCATTCAGAAAAAACTAATTTCCACTTGATTATTTAAAGTAGGTTGAAATATATATATATATATATATATATATATATATATATATATATATATATATATATATGTGGGACACATCAAGTGAGAGTGCCTTTTTTATGTGAGAGCGAGAGGATTATATCTTAGCCATTGGATCAAACTTTAAACGGTCAAGATTAAATAAAAAAGTCACGTGACTTTTTTAAGTGGTCATGCAACATTTTAAAATCATGAAATAACTTTTAATCTTGACCATCCATGTATGGTTGTATGGTCAAGATTTAATCCTCCAACTCTCATATAACAAAAGCCCTCTCACTATATATATATATATATATATATATATATATATATATATATATATATATATATATATATATATATATATATATATATATATATATATAATGGTTAGAAATTGACGTAAAGCCCTATTCTCAAGAATCCCATGAAAGACGCAACCAATTCCGAAAGAAAAAAATTTGATACTACTATCCCTAAAATCTCGGAGGAGAGTGACTATGGGACATGGTTATCAGTGCAACATCCGAAAAGGAAAGGAAATCAAAAGGGGAATGGGAATAAACAACCAACAAGCACCATATCAGGGAAAAATACAAATTAAGAGGGGAGTGGACCCAACACAATTAGTGTGAAAGATGCTCATGCAGATAAGGCGCGCGTATTGCTTGCCTCAAGTTCTGGGAAAGATTCGGGCACGATTTTCTGTGAACACCCATTTTTGTCCATCTTCATTTTTATATTCTAATTTTATTATTATGTTATTATATTTAAGGGAGACTGAAAATAATGGTGAAGAAAGAAAGAAGAAAAAGAAAATAATGATTGGACGAGGAAGTTCCGTCTATTGCATATCTTTTTTGTTAGACGAGGAAGTTCCGTCCATTGCATATTTAATTTTGTGTTGGACACGGAGGTTCGGTCCATTGCATACTTACTTTTCTGTTGGATGGGGAGGTCCCGTCCATTGCATACATAATTCTCTGTTGGACGCGGAGGTCCCGTCCATTGCATACTTAATTTTTTGTTGGACGCGGAGGTCCCGTCCATTGCATACTTACTTTTCTGTTGGACGGGGAAGTCCCGTCCTTTGCATACTTAATTTTCTATTGGACGCGGAGGTCCCGTCCATTGCATACTTACTTTTCTGTTGGACGGGGAGGACCCGTCCATTGCATACTTACTTTTCTGTTGACGCGGAGGACCCGTCCATTGCATACTTAATTTTCTGTTGTATGGGGAAGTCCCGTCCATTGCATACTGAATTTTCTGTTGGACGCGGAAGTCCCGTCCATGGCATACTTACTTTTCTGTTGAACGGGGAGGACCCATCCATTGCATACTTACTTTTCTGTGGATGCGGAGGACCCGTCCATTGAATACTTAATTCTATGTTGGATGGGGACGTCCCGTCCATTGCGTACTTGCTTTTCTGATTGGATGGGGAGGCTTTGTCCATTGCAATTTTATTTTCAGACTGGAGACTAAAAAATAAAGAAAGGAGAAGAAGAAAATAATGAAGAAAGGAGGAAGAAAAGAAGGAGAAAAGAACAATCAGCAGAAAAAGAAGAAAGAAGGCTGAGTTACCACTCTCCAACCTCCCCTACACCTCCTCTAAACATTGGTCCTTCTTCCTCCTCATCTCCTCCCCCATTTTAACCTAGCAGCCCTACTCCTAACCCTAAAAAACTCATTTTACATATCAGACAAAACCTCACTTCCTCCTCCCACACCTCCTACTGCCCATACACCTCCTCTACCCATTAGTCCTTCTTCTCCCTCATCTCCTCCACTATCCTAACCGCACCACACTTCCTTCTCTTTTCAAACACGCAACCTTCACATCAAATCACCTCCTTTCCTCTGCTCGCGCCACCTCCATCTAGACACACGCGATCTCTGCTCTGAACCGCCCAAGCTTCGGATTTTGTGAAACCAACCTTGAAGCCACTGGGTAAGGAGAAGCATGAAGCCCTTTCCTCCATCTATAAAAGGAGAGGGGGGAAGAACAAAAAGAAGGGGGGGGGGGGATACGAAGGAAGGATACGAAGACAAAGGAGAGAGAGATTTTTATCTGATGTTTTCTTTGTGGAGAAAAAGAGATAGGGTTTGAGTTTCTTTTTCTTGTCTCTGTCATTAGAGTGGTTCCAAGTTTTCAGAAGAAGAGAGAGTTAAAAGAGTCAGTGAAATTGAAATATAAGGGTTTGATCTTAAAATTTTAATACTGGGGAGAAAGCAAAATCATTGTTATTCTGCTCTCATTTGGTAATCCTTTTTCTCTTTGTTGATATTATTCGTGAGTTTCTCTTGACATTCTTATTTTTATGTGTCTCTGTTTATGATGAAAAGAAAATCCATGGATATTGGAACTGAATGAGTTTATATGATGTTTGCTATATGAGTTCTTATGTTTGTTTCAAAAATGGTGTATCGTAGGGTTCCAATTTCATTGTTTGATGTCATATGTTGAAATGCATGATATACTAGTAATCTTTATATGGCTATACTGTTACTAAACACTTAAAATGTTTCATTTTTGTTCTATTTTCATAAGGCAAAACTATCTTTTTACGTAAAAATAAAACATGATCAATTAAATCCCCTTTAACCGGTTCCAAATACTTAATTAAATCAATGTTATTTTTGGATAGCAATATGACAACTGTCATGCTCAACCCTTTAGATTTTGAGGTTGCCCTATAGACTTACGTGCCATGTTCAACCACATTTAGGTTTAATCAAATTTTTTCTTTCACAAACATAAAACCGATAAAAAATACAAAATATTTTAAAATTAAAAAAATACTTTTTTTCCTTTTAAATGGTTTTCAGGGTAAAACAAATATTTTCAAAGTTACTAATAACTTACACAACTAATTTTGGGTAACCATTTTTATGTATGTTCTAGGGTGCCGTGGGGTTAAGTCTTCATGCCTTCCCTAGACATAATCAACTCCCGAACCCAAAGTTCTTTTTAAAGGGTTTTCTAACTTTCCCGAAATTAAATAAAGTTGGTGGCGACTCCATGTTTATTCTCTAAAAGAAAAACATATTTTCTTTTTTGTCGCTACAGATGGTGACTCCATTGGGAATGCTTTTAAGAGAGTCAAGCCCGTAAAAATTAGTTTTACAAATTTTTAGTAACATGTAGCTTATTTGTTTACCTTTTTGCTATATCTTGCTGTTTTTTTCTTACAATAATTAAATGACAAAAAAAATGTTTTTTATTTTTAGTGATGTTTGTTTGGATTGTCCTTTTTGTTTGGGGTTTTCCTTTTATTTAAATGAGGAAAATTAGTTGTATATACATTTTAACTCATGTTATTTTTGTATATGTTTCACTAACAATGTTTTTTGTTTCCTCCTCCTTTCTTTTCTTTTTTCCTATATTTTAACAATAGGGTAGAGGACTTTTAACCATTTTCATATATACCTATGTTTTTGTATTGCAGGTTATTCTTGTCTTTTCTTTTCTTTTTATTCTTTTAAAGTGTTACAGGTTTGTATGCCCCCTTCACACACATCACTATCGCATATTGCACACACTCTTGGCTCTATACCCGAGCTTGCTCAAAAACCCAAGGATTAGGCCGTGCTCCGACATTGTCATTGAAGAGGTCTTGTACCTCCCCGATACTTGTCGGTTCACCACTCAGATTGTACATGAGATCATGGAATAGTCATATTGAGAGGGTTTATCCTTACTTGTGGTTATATTCATGAATCAAATCCTTATAAGGGCAATCTGGGGACCATGACTTTTAGAGGTCTAGACCCGTCCCAATTTTCACTAATAGAGCAAACCTAGGGGCCGACTTTTTTAGAGCCCTAACCTTAGGGTGTGTCCATCCTTAGGTTTTACCTGGCTTAGGACAAAAGGGGGCATAGTTTTCTTTCCTCTCTCTATCATCATAAGCATGCATGTTCATTGTGAATATTCACAAAACTAGGGGCGTCACATTGCCGCCTCAAACCCGAATGACATATCCAAATATTATTGCACATCTAATAGGCGATATGTCATAATGAAGGTGATGATGCATTGGCAGCATACCCATCAAGGTTTTCAACCCCATTGGGTCTCATACAACATGAATCATGCAAGATATATTTGTTTCACTATACTCATTTTCATTTTTTCGCTTGTGCCTCTTTGTTGGGAGACTTTGGTATTCATCTTATAGCAAGAAAATGGAAAAGTTTGGTTCTGAAAAGAGTACTAGCAATGCGAGCTGTTCCAAGAAAAGTATCAAGATCGATGTGACACTCAATGACATGAAGAGTTTATGTGAACTTAGCCAGCAAATGCCAGAAAAAGCACGCTCAAGCTTTGTCAGCAAGTATGACAGAATATTGGACCTATTGCGTGTTCCAGTGGAAGCCCCCACTCTGAAGTGCATTGGCCCAATATTGGAATTCAATTTTGAGGTGTTTTGAATTGCCTGACTTAGACATCACTCCGACCATAGAAGAGTATGCTTATATGCTAAGACTGCCAGTTCAAAAGAGGACCCATGTCTACATGTATTATGGCCAATATGTAAAAGATTGGAAGATAGCAAGCCTATTGGAGCTTTAATCGGAACAGCTAGAGAAAGCAGAAAAAGGAACCACTAAAGGATTGAAGAGATGATTTTTGGAAGTGTATCTCAACAAGCTGGACCAGCAACAACGATGGGTTACTTTCAACAAAGTACTAGCCCTCATGATATATGGGTAGGTGCTCATTCCTTTTGTACCAGATCCGATTGATCAGTCAGTCATGGTTGTTTTCTATAGGGTTGACAAATATGGTGTGAACCCGGCCCCTGTTATCTTAGCTGAAACTTTCCTCTCCCTACAAGTTTGTCATCAGAATCAACAAGGGAAACAATCATGTTGTGCATCAATATTGTATGTTTGGATTATGACTCACTTGTACGCTCACGATAAATTTGATAGAACAGATGACCCGCTGAAAGGATTTGCTCGCATGCAACTAAAGCCACGTAATCTATATGAATGGAAATAAGAGTTTGATCAGATCGACCCACGGTCATTTAGTTGGATGTGTCCATGGTACAATGGAGATTCAGTTGTATTCAGCTGTGGAAGTTTTTCAAATGTTCCATTGATGGGTCCCAGAGGTTGTGTATCATATTCACCAGCTTTGGTGATGCGTCAACTCAAGTGGACACAGGATGAACCCCCCGAAGAGCTGCTCGGTGGGGTATTCTTCCTATACCAAGAAAGTGAAAGCATCAAGAGTCAAACAATAGTAGTAAGGTCAGCATGGAATGATGTTCATATGAAAGGACCTGAGGAATAAGGAAGGCGAATCATAACTCACTCAAAAAGATGTAAAGTATGGAGAGAAACAATAAGAGGTTATCCCCCAAGACCTGCCTCCCCTCTTCGTAGTGAAAATAATCCTCTTATCGAAGATCAAATGTTGAAAGAAATCGAAATTTTAAAAGCTCGGATGAGGGTTTTGGATGAGAAGAACCAAGCTGCTGAAGTAACTATTGCCATGCTCCGAAGCCAAGTGCAGAAGCTAAGTTTACAGATTGAGCATTTGAAAGAAGAATGCACCGATGCCTACGAAGCCCAGAGTCGTGCAAAAAGGGAAAGAAAAGGAAAAGAAGCAGAAATTCAAGAGTTGCTGGCAAAAATAGAATATCAAGAGAAGGTGATGTCAAACTTCAAAGGAAGGAAAAAGAGCTCAAGGCAAATGTAGGGATTCATGTTGAAACAATACATATACCAGAAGAGATAGTTGAATCTCTGCAAGAATCCTTGGCCCAAACAGAACTGTACTCTGATCGAGGATGGAACAAAGCAGCCAAGTATTACGAGCTACTAGCGGAGGCCAACATGAGGGAAAATTGGCTCAGAGCCAAAATAAAAGACATTGAAAGAGTTGAAGCTCAACGTCATGTAGAATGGGTAAAGGGATGGAAATTGGTAGTAAAGGATGTAATGAATGAAAAGGAAGCATGGAAAAGAAAATACGAGGACATGATGGATAAGCTCCAATATCACACTTCCCAGCTGGTGGAGTGATTTGAAGAAGCATCCATCCACATTCGTATGAACCATTCCTTCAGATACCACCAAAGGTGACCGAGTTCTTCAATCATTTTGGGAAACTAGCCAAAGGGTTCAGGAAAAAGAAGATGAGACTCTTAACATAGTGTTTTGTGGACTTCGGAGAGAGATGGAAACTATCAATGTATTTCTTTAATTTTGATCAAAGACTCATGATTTGTATCGAAATATTTATAATGGAATGGAAGTTTTCATCAATGTCTGTCGAGCGTTTTTTAGATGATATCTATCGAGGAGTGCGTTCTCCCTTAGATACACCATCAACTATATTTTTACCCTAAAAACGACGTATTTTCTGCGTAAAAATAAGGATGTTGCTAGTACGGGTGTGGTCCATCGAGGAGTGGATTCTCCCTTGGACTTGACACCAACTGCATTCCAGCTAGAGGGAACCATACCACTAGATTTGATTGCAGGATGAGTATTCTTGCTATAGGTGTATAAGACAATCTTCCTAAGAGCACTCTCGTGATCAAACAAAGGGTGTTAACTTGCACGTGCATACACACACACATAAAAATTTTGGGTTTACTAATGAGATTCTTGGATGCTGTACATAGTCACATACTTCTGAGAATTCGGGATCCATTGCGCGACCTAGGAAAGGTGACACCAATCAAACACGAGTTCACAATACCAGATCTCGGACCAGGATGGCTGCCATGCTCGAGGAAGGAAGAAACTTAAGCTCTGAAATAGATGAAGTGAGGGGAAGGATAAATGAAATGACTGAAACCCAAGCAAGATTAGAATCCATACTGCAGGATATGAAGGAATCTCTCAGCATGCTTAATGCGAACAGAGATGCAAATGAACCTGGTAGGCAATGGATTTCTTCCATGGTAACAACACCAATGTTTTCAAACATTAGCACGGGTCTCATTCAAGGAATATATGGCCCCGACCAGACACATCACACGGCACCAATAACACTTCCCATTGGAGAAGGATATCCTCTTTTTGAAAATGCCTATCATGAAGTTCCGGGCTATACCACACCGACATGCGACCAACCTCAAGTATCTACTCACAGTCAGTCAGCGGGAGTTCAAGCTGGTAAGGATAAGATGAGAGATGAATGGATGGAGAAAATGGAAGAATAGATAAAAGCAATAAAAGGTCCGAGTACTTACGGCCCTCTTCAAATAGAAGAACTCTATCCCACCACAGATGTCGTGATCCCCAAGGACTTCAAGATTCCTGATTTTTCCAAATATGACGGAAGTGGGAATCCACGATTTCACCTCATCAATTATGCCACCAAGATGGCAATTTGGTCCAAGGATGACAAATTCCTTATCAGCTTTTTCCACGAAAGTTTGACTGGCCAAGCCTTAGAATGGTATCTCCAATTGGATCATTCCAAGATCTCGTGATGGACGGAATTGACTGACTTATTTATGGACCAGTATAAGTTCAACCTGGATGCATCTCCGAGTCGTGAACAATTGACTACAATACATAAAAGAAGTGAGGAGCCCTTCAAGCAATATGCCAAAAGGTGGAGAAGTTTGGCTGCACAAGTTTAACCCCCGTTGACTTTATCTGAAATGTGCTCATACATTTTAGGAACCCTCGGAGTGCCTTTTGTAGGGGCCATGACTGGGGGAGCCTACAAAGATTTCTCCGACTTGATGGCCGCCGGTGAAAGGATTGAATTTTTAGCAAGAGCTGGAAAGCTTCCTATGAATCATGTTGAAGGAAGTGCATCCCGAAAAGGTTTCCAACCAAAGAAGAAAGAAGTTGAGGCATATTATGTACAATGCCAACAAAACTTTAATCCTCAATACCAAGCACCATATAACCTTAATCCACATATTCCATACCTGACACAAACCCCACTTTACCCGTTACAATCATCCTCACAAACCAACACTTACCCACAAAACCAAATCAGAAATATTCCTACCCCTCAACTATATAACCTTGCTCGCCCATCATACACTCGCTACCCATCTACACCCCCACGAAACCGCCCAAACTATCCTCCACCTCACCCAAATTTCCAAAACCAAGGACGTTTCCAAAATCCAAATCTGCCACCCTTCCCAAAATTGTCCATCTCTAATGCGGATTTATTCCAACAATTGTTTGACCGCCACTTAATTTCAAGGAACCCTGTACGCCACCTAGAACCAACATTTCCTGCTTGGTACAATCCAAATCAGACTTGCAAGTATCACATGGATGTCACAGGACATTCCATTGAGGATTGCAAAGTTTTTAAGACGGCAACGAGAAAGTTGATTGCTTATGGGAAGTTAGGGTTTGAAGAAGAGGTCGGGTCTAATATTGTTAAGAATCCCATCCTGAATCATAATGATGGAAATCGGGTGAACAGTTTGGAGGTAAGAGGGTCCCCAATCAGGAAGGTACTGGAATTGCGAGTGCCAATGCAAAAGATCTTCGAAGAACTAAAGAAGGCGGGATACAACATTGTTGCACCAGTAAGAATTCCAAGAGAAGAAAGGAGGAAGATCTAAGGTGTGACTATCATCATGGGCAAGTAGGGCACGACATCGAAACTTGTTGGGATTTCAAAGTCCGGGTTCGGAGATTACTCACCTTGGGGGTGATTAAAGCTAGAGGAGGTGCTGCCTAGGACGTTAATGTAGTTGAAAAAGTTGTACTTCGAGTACCACCCATGAACAAAGCTTCAACCCCTGAAAGAGTCATTGTAAGGGTGAAGAAGCCAACTCCTTTTGCTTATGATGATACACATGTTGTACCATGGAACTATGAACAGAAGGTTGAACTAGCTGGAGCTGTGGGAGAGACCTCGAAGGCCCAAGTTACAAATATTGTGAGAATTGGAGGTATTACCAGGAGCGGGGGATGCTACAGCCCTGTTGAAGAAGAAATGATGAAGGAATCCAAAGAAAGGGGGAACATGGATGAAGGAAAATGAAAAGAAGAAGAAGAGTTTCTGAAGATCATGAATCAAAGTGAATATGATGTGGTAGAACAGTTAAAGAAAACTCCATCAAGGATATCTCTTTTATCGCTTGTCTTAACATCAGAGTCACATCGTAAGGCATTATTGAAGTTGTTGAATGAAGCGTATGTCAAGCCTGACGTCACTCAGGAGAATGTGGTAAATATGGTGGACCCAATAAGGCTTGTCAACATGATTACTTTCTCGGAATATGAAGTGGCTTCGAAATCCCGCAGTAATACCAAAGCCTTACACATTACCATAAAGTGTAAAGGGTTTGTGATTGCAAAAGTGCTTGTAGATGGTGGTTCGGCACTGAATGTGGTTCCAATGTCCACTCTCGAGCAACTAAACATAAGAATAACAAATTTGATACCACAAGAAATGATTGTACGAGCCTTTGATGGGACAGCAAGAGGAATCTTAGGGGAGATAACTATGTCCCTTGAAATAGGACCTAGTTGTTTTTCTGTCCTCTTTCAAGTCATGGGGATCCAACCAACTTATACTATGCTTCTGGGAAGGCCTTGGATTCATGAAGCAGGGTTGTTCCATCGACTTTGCATCAGTGTTTGAAGTATATTCAAGATGGGTCCGTGATTACTGTCCGTGGTGAAGAGGAAATTATGCTGACAAAGCCCGCCGCAATACCTTATGTAGAAAGTACAGAGCAAATGCAAAATGATTCACTGCGTAGTTTTGAGGTGTTGGAGCCAAAGAACAAGAAAAGGGAGCCGCCAATGAAGAATGTGAATGAAGTGGCAATTCGTATCATGGAAAAGAATTGGTATCAAAGAGGAAAAGGCCTAGGGCCTAAGCATCAAGGGATCTCTCAACCAATTGAAGCAGCTATGAGAGAAGGAAGGCGTGGATTGGGGTATCAACCCTACTTAGCAGAAAAGATGCAATTCATGACTCTCGAGAACATGAAAGGAGAAGATGATGAGAGAAAGTATCTTCTCCTTCTGACAGAGACTTTCCCAGTAGCTGCTGAAGTTATCAGTCCTGAAAAGTTATTTTCCCCTCACTTCACTATCAACACACTTGAAGAGGAGCCGGACGAGAACCATGTCATCTATCTCCCTGCTAGCAATGAAGTTCTCGATAATTGGTGATCTGAACCGTTTGTTGATGTTATTTCCATGAAGTAATTATCTTATTGTACTAAATATGAACTGATGTTTACTTTGTTTGAGACATGAATGAGAATGTAGCACTTTGTCTGGTGTTTCCCTTTTGGTTCCATCGTTTCTTTTCTCTCTCTTTCGTTTCTTTACTTTGTTTAAGCTTTTCTTTCATGAATAAGACTCTTGCCTATACTTCTCCTATTCCTAACATTTTTCTTCCACTAAAGATTTACCTCAGGAGAGGAACTTTGAAAACTAATTTATTGATTCCCTCGCGGTCGTTGATGAATACAACCTTGAATCCGATGAGGAAGAAGAAGACATTTAAGGATTCATAAAGACGGTGAAACGGTCAGAAGAAGGGATTAGCTCGAATGATGAGGTTGTTGAAGTGATCAATATGGGAACCGAGGAAGACAAAAAGGAGTTGAAAATAGTGGATAACCTAGAGCGTGAAGAAATGGTTGTGCTATTCAAAGAGTATCTGGATGTTTTTGCATGGTCCTACAGAGATATGCCAGGTTTAGATCCTGAGATAGAATCACATAAAATTCCCTTATACCCAGATTTGGTTCCAAAGAAGCAAAATTAAGGAGGATGAATCATGAGATGTCGCTGAAGATCAAGGAAGAAGTGACCAAACAGTTAGAGGCTGGCTCTTTGGAAGTAGCTAGACACCCGGAATGGGTAGCTAATATTGTTCCAGTACCAAAGAAGGATGGAAGGGTCAGAATGTGTGTGGACTACCGAGATCTGAACAAAGCCAGTCCAAAGGATGATTTCCCCCAACCTCATATTGATGTCCTTGTAGACAGTACGGCCAGAAGTCATAGGTTCTCTTTCATGGATGAGTATTTTGGGTACAATCAGATCCTCATGGATGATGATGACAAATAAAAGACAACTTTTATCACTCCTTGGGGAACTTTTTGTTACAAAGTGATGCCACTTGGGTTGAAGAATGCTGGGGCCACTTACCAACGTGCTATGGTAGCATTGTTCCATGATATGATGCATAAGGAGGTAGAAGTATATGTTGATGATATAATGGCTAAGTCCAAGGAAGAAGAAAGCCATGTAGCAGTTTTGCGAAAGTTGTTCAAGCGGCTAAGGAAGTATAAGTTGCGGCTCAAAGCGACAACTCGGATCGTCTCTCAAGGACTCTTTAGGTGTTGTTATTATTAACAGAAAAAGTTAGAAATGGGGGGTTTTGGATTGAAACTAAAATAAAGAAAACAAAATAGAACAAAGAAAGAAAACAGAGCAGTAAAACAGATTAACAAATAAACTAAAGCGATTAACCTACTGCTTTTGGTTTCCCAACTATCATCGGTTCATGCAAATTCCTAGCCCTAAGCAGATTCTAATCCCCTTCCGGTTGTAGCAACAATTAACAAACGAAACCGCTACTACGGATATATGTTCCTATTCCCGAATTAAACAAACGGGGTTAAGCTCTCATGAACTAAATGAACATGAATGAACACACGCGAATTAAACAAACGCGATTATATATAGGAACATAGCATCACCGGAACGAATCAATACAATACTATACATTCCTGAATTAAACAAACAGAAATATAAAGCATGGCATTGAAAAGAGAAAAGTAAGTGAAAACAGGAAATACAAGAACCTCAAGTATGGATAAAAACCAATTACAGTAGATTAATCTAGGAGACTAGTTCTCCATTACAAAAGAAAACAATAAACTAAGAGAAAAACAAAAGACTAACAAGCTCAGAAACTAGCCAAAACTGGCTAATTCTGACCAGCTCTTCATTTCTGCCTAAGACTGTTTTATATACACGTTTCTGGAATCCAAGTCCTCGCGAGGCGAAGCACTGCTCGCGAGGCGAATTATGCGAAAGGTCTGCAACTCTTGGTCTTCTCGCGAGGCGAGCATATCTTCACGAGGCGAACTCTTCAAATTCCCAACTGTAACGCCCGTGGCCTTCAACACGGGTAAACCGTGATGCTCTCTGACTTCCAGGTACTCGCGAGACGAGTACTCCTTCGCGGGGTGAGACAGAAAGTTTTGCAATTTTAGGAACAGTCACCTTCTGGTTCGCGGGGCGAACAGCCTTCTCGCGGGGCGAAAGCTCCAGATTTATTCCTTTTATTAACCTGAAAATAAGAAAATATAATAAATATTTTATTTAACTCTAAATCAACTAAATTAACTTAAAAACACTTTACAGACTCAAAATACTACTTAAGGACAATCAAGTCTAATTGGGGTGAAAATGATATAAAATTAGCACAAAGCCAAGGTCTTGACTAGTTATAAAACCAGTCAAACAGAGGCTCATCATCAGCAGAGAAGGAATAAAGGTGGACCCTAACAAGGTAAAAGCAATACGTGACATGCCAGCACCTAATAACGAGCGAGAAGTAAGGGGTTTTCTTGGAAGGTTGAACTATATTGCACGTTTCATTGCAAATTTGACTAGCACATGCGAGCCAATCTTCAAACTCCTCAAGAAGAATAATCCCGGAAGATGGTATGATAACTGTCAAGAAGCCTTTGACAAGATAAAGGCATATTTACTGAATCCCCCAGTATTGGTACCACCTACCCAAGGTCGTCCATTGTTACTCTTTCTCACTATATTGCCAACCTCAATGGGGGCAATGCTAGGACAACATGATGAATCTGGCAGGAAGGAGCAGGCAATTTACTATCTGAGTAAGAAGTTTAATGCATGTGAGGCTCGTTATATGGCAATCGAGAAGACTTGTTGTGCACTAGTGCGGACCTCCAGAAGAGTCAGGCAGTACATGTTATATCACACCACTTGGCTAATTTCTCGAATGAATCCTTTGAAGTATATCTTCGAAAGTCCTCATATCTCCTTAAGAGTTTCGAAGTGTCAAGTGACATTGTCAGAATTTGACATCAAATATATGACTCAGAAGTCCATCAAAGGAAGTGCGATTGCTGATCATTTAGCAGAGAATCCTCTTGAGGATGGATAGCTTGTCAACTCCAAGTTCCCAGATGGAGAGATAATGTCCCTCAAGGAAGATGAAGAACATGAAGATGTGTGGAAGATGTATTTTGATGGAGCAGTCAATATGCATCGCAGTGGTATAGGAGTAGTGGTTATCTCACCAAACGGCAAGCAGCACCCGGTGGCCGTAAAGCTGAAATTTGAATGTACGAATAATATTGCAGAATACGACGCATGTGCTAGTGGATTACAAATGGCACTTGAAGTTGGTATAAAGCAGTTGAAAGTCTTCGGGGATACAGCTCTAATCATTTACCAATTCAATGGTGAATGGTAAACCAAAGACTCCAAGTTGATTCCGTATGAGAAATACTTGACTCGGTTGATTGCGAAGTTTGATGATATTGCTTTCTCGCATTTAAATCGAGACAAGAATCAGTTTGCTGATGCTTTAGCCACACTAGCTGCCATGACCAAGCTGGACATCCATACCAATGTCCAACCCATCCAAGCTAGAGTGCAAGATGAACTGGCATACTGTGCCCAGGTGGAGGGAGAACCTGATGGTAAGCCTTGGTATCATGATATCAAGCAATATATTCAGAACAAGAAATACTCGGCAGAAGCGAGCGAAGCAAATAGAAAGACCATCCGAAGACTGACTATGGCCTTTTTCTTAAGTAAGGAAGTCCTGTATAAAAGAGGATACGATGGTACCCTACTCATATGTGTGGATGCTCGTGAAGCTAAATTGATCATGATCGAAGTTCATGAAGGAATCTGTGGGACTCATGCCAATGGCCATATGATGGCTCAGAAAATCTTGAGAAGTGGCTATCATTGGTCTACTATGGAGTCAGATTGTATAGAGCATGTTCGTAAATGCCAAAAATGTCAAATGTATGTAGACCGGGTCAATGCACCTCCATTTCCACTACACAATTTAGTATCCCCATGGCCTTTTTCGATGTGGGGAATAGATGTCATCGGTCCCATTAATCTCAAGGCTTCCAATGGTCATCGTTTCATTTTGGTAGCGATAGACTATTTCACTAAATGGGTAGAAGCTGCTTCATATGCCAGCATAACTCAAAAGGTGTTTATCAAATTCCTCAAGAAGGACATCGTCTTTAGATACTAGATCCTGGAGAGGATAATCACAGATAATGCTGCTAATCTTAATGGTGATGAGATTCAAAAGTTTTGCGATGGTTTCAAAATCTAACATCACAATTCAGCTCCTTATAGACCTCAAATGAATGGTGCAGTTGAAGCAGCAAACAAAAATATCAAGAAGCTCGTTGCCAAGATGGTTGTAAATTATAAAGACTGGCACGAAATGCTACCATATGCTCTACATGCCTATCGGACGAATACACGATCAAGAAATGGGGCAACCCCTTTCTCTTTGGTGTATGGGATGGAAGCTGTCTCACCTATCGAAGTAGAACTCCATTCGCTAAGAGTCTTGATGAAAGCAGATTTAGAAGAATCTGAGTGGGTGAAAAATCGATATGAGCAGTTGAACATGATAGAAGATAAAAGACTGGCAGCTATCTGTCACTGGCAATTATATCAAAGCAGAATGGCAAGAGATTTCAATAAAAAGGTTCGTCCTAGAGAATTTTGCACGGGAGACCTGGTTTTAAAGAAAATCCTCCACAATCAGGAGGATGCCCGAGGAAAATGGGCGCCGAATTATGAAGGTCCTTATATTGTCAAACAAGCATTCTCAGGAGGATCTTTGATTCTGAAAAACATGGATGGGGAAGACTTACCAAGGCCAGTAAACTCTGATGCTGTGAAAAAGTTATATGCTTAAAAAAAATAAAAAGGAGCCCTCTAGGTTGAAAACCCGAAAGGGCAACCTAGGAAAAAGTTAGGGCAAAGAACAATGAAAACAAAAGAAAAGAAAAGGCCCGCTAGGTTGAAAACCTAAAAGGGCAACATAGGCAAAAGTTAGGGTAAAGAAACCTTAGACTGAAAACCTGTAAAGACGGCCTAGGGGGAGGATATGGTCCAACACTTTTGCAAGCACTCACCACATTGGGACAATTTTATCCGACTGAGTATTCTGGGGCAGAATTGTTAAGGAATGATAGAAGAAGGTGTGTTTGAAGAATCAAACAAAAGCCAAGATCTGTGTCATCAAAAGGCTGTGGGGAATCAATTGAATGAAAATCAAAGGACCAACACTGGGTCAAATGTTATGTGATTCTCGTAATTTTCTTTGTTTATATTTGCTTTTAATCTTCATGATCCCTTTTGTAATTTTGTTCTCATATTGTTATTTTCTCTTAATAAATTAAATCCCCATATTAAGGCAAGATGCTTTTCCTTCATACTCCCCTGTCGTGTTCACTCTCATCATGGTCATGTCTCAATAAAAGTAAATATAAGTTCAATGGTATGATTTGTTAATTCTAATGGTTTGAACCAGACGGACTCAATATTTCAAATTCAATGGAAGAGATAGCATGCACTGGTCAACGAAAGAATGGTGCAAATAAGCCTGGGAGAATAAACATAACATTCACCTCATATGATCCAGATTCTTGGTTGACCCATGTTGTTAAAATAATGAATGATGCCTCGGCTCAGAGTGGACGGTGAACAAGGGTTTGGTTGGTGGAAGTCTTTTCATGGAGCATTTGGTTCCACTGTCTTCAAAAGGAAGGGAATCTCATTAGTTTCAGATTACTGATTGAATTTTGTCGAGTTCTGAGGCTCACTGCAATTTAATTTTGTTGAGCTCTGAGGCTCTCTGCAATTTTATTTTCCAGCTTTGAGGCTCACTGCAAGTTTATTTCCGAGCTTTGAGGCTCATTGCAATTTTATTTTCGAGCTCTGAGGCTCACTGCAAGTTTATTTTCGAGCTTTGAGGCTCGCTGCATATTTAATTTTCTGTTGGACGAGGAGGTTTCGTCCATTTCATATTTAATTTTCTGTTGGACGAGAAGGTTCCGTTCATTGCATATTTAATTTTCTGTTGGACGAGGAGGTTCTATCCATTGCATATTTTCTGTTGGACGAGGAGGTTTCGTCCATTGCATATTTAATTTTATGTTGGACGAGGAGGTTCCGTCCATTGCATATTTAATTTTCTGTTGGACGAGAAGGTTTCGTCCACTGCAATTTTATTTTCAAACTGTGAGGTTTTCTTTTGAGCTCCTCACGTTTTGTCAGACAAAATATGTGTTCATTTACTTTACTTGTTCATTACTACAATACATGAAAAGTCACGACTAATCATGTCTTCTAGTATGCAACAAGTAAAGAGGGGCAACTGTGAACACCCATTTTTGTCCGTCTTCATTTTATTTTATTCTAATTTTATTATTATGTTATTATATTTCAGGGAGACTGAAAATAATTGTGAAGAAAGAAAGAAGAAAAAGAAAATAATGATTGGACAAGGAAGTCTCCTCCATTGCATACCTTTTTTGTTAGACGGGGAAGTTCCATCCATTGCATATTTAATTTTGTGTTGGACGCGGAGGTTCCGTCCATTGCATACTTAATTTTCTGTTGGACGTGGAGGTCCCGTCCATTGCATACTTACTTTTCTGTTGGACGGGGAAGTCCCGTCTTTGCATACTTAATTTTCTGTTGGATGCGAAGGTCCCGTCCGTTGCATACTTACTTTTCTGTTGGACGAGGAGGACCCATCCATTGCATACTTACTTTTCTGTGGACGCGGAGGTCCCGTCCATTGCATACTTAATTTTCTGTTGGACGCAGATGTCCCGTCCATTGCATACTTACTTTTCTGTTGGATGGGGAGGACTCGTCCCTTGCATACTTACTTTTCTGTGGACGTGGGGACCCGTCCATTGAATGCTTAATTCTCTGTTGGAAGCAGAGGTCCTGTCCATTGCGTACTTAATTTTCTGTTGGACGGGGAAGTCCCGTCCATTGTATACTTACTTTTCTGATTAGACGTGGAGGCTCCATCCACTGCAATTTTACTTTCAGACTGGATACTAAAAAATAAAGAAAGAATAATAAGAAAATAATGAAGAAAGGAGGAAGAAAAGAAAGAGAAAAGAACAATCAGCAGAAAGAGAAGAAAGAAGGCTGAGTTACCACTCTCCAACCGCCCCTACACCTGCTCTACCCATTGTTCCTTCTTCCTCCTCATCTCCTCCCTTATTTTAACATAGCAGCCTTACTCCTAACCCAAAAAAAACCATTTTACATATCAGATAAAACCTCTCTTCCTCCTCCCACACCTCCAACCGCCCCTACACCTCCTCTACCCATTGGTCCTTCTTCTCCCTTATCTCCTCCACTATCTTAACCATACCACACTTCCTTCTCTTTTCGAACATGCAACATTCACATCAAATCACCTTCTTTCCTCTACTCGCACGACCTCCATCTGGACACACACGATCTCTTCTCAGAACCGCCCAAGCTCCGGATTTCGTGAAACCAACCTTGAAGCCAACGGGTAAGGAGAAGCATGAAGCCTTTTCCTCCATCTATAAAAGGAGAGGGGGGAAGAACGAAAAGAAGGGGGGAGAGATACGAATGAAGGATACGAAGACAAAGGAGGGAGAGATTTTTATCTGATGTTTTCTTTGTGACGAAAAAGAGATAGGGTTTGAGTTTCTTTTTCTTGTCTCTGTCATTAGAGTGGTTCCAAGTTTTCAGAAGAAGAGAAAGTTAAAAGTGTCAGTGAAATTGAAATGTAAGGGTTTGATCTTAAAATTTTACTACTGGGGAGAAAGCAAAATCATTGTTATTCTACTCTCATTTGGTAAACCTTGTTCTCTTTGTTGATATTATTCGTGAGTTTCTCTTGACATTCTTATTTTTCTATGTCTCTGTTTATGATGAAAAGAAAATCCATGGATATTGAAACCGAATGAGTTAATATGATGTTTGCTATATGAGTTCTTATGTTTGTTTCAGAAATGTTGTATCATAGGGTTCCTATTTCACTGTTTGCTGTCATATGTTGAAATGCATGATATACTAG
Organism: Sophora flavescens; assembly: GCA_030762895.1. Classification (NCBI taxonomy): domain Eukaryota; kingdom Viridiplantae; phylum Streptophyta; class Magnoliopsida; order Fabales; family Fabaceae; genus Sophora; species Sophora flavescens. Next base: position 158,293,523 of record CM061063.1, on the reverse strand, counting down.
TAATATTTATATGGCTATACTGTTACTAAACACTTAAAATGTTTCTTTTTCGTTCTATTTTCATAAGGCAAAACTATCTTTTTACGTAAAAATAAAAGATGATCACTTAAATCCCTTTTAACCGGTTCCAAATACTTAATTAAATCAATGTTATTTTTGGATTGCTCTATGACAAATGTCATGCTCAACCCTTTAGATTTTGAGGTTGCCCTATGGACTTACATGCCATGTTCAACCACATTTAGGTTTAATCAAAATATTTCTATCACAAACATAAAACTGATAAAAAATATAAAATATTTTAAAATTAAAAAATGCTTTTTTTTCCTTTTAAATAGTTTTCAGGGTAAAACAAATATTTTCAAAGTTACTAATAACTTACACAACTAATTTTGGGTAACCATTTTTATGGATGTTCTAGGGTGTCGTGGGGTTAAGTCTCCATGCCTTCCTTAGACATAATCGACTCCCGAACCCAAAGTTGTTTTTAAAGGGTTTTCCAAATTCCCCAAATTAAATAAAGTTGGTGGCGACTCCTTGTTTATTCTCTAAAAGAAAAACAGGTTTTCTTTTTGTTCGCTACATTTTCAACGCTTTTAATGAGCCCAAAGTCAGGAGCCATGAGGGTGGCAAAAATCTCCAAAAGAAGAAAGTGGGCCAGGGTCTAACTAACAAAGCGATTACTATTAACAACAAGCCTAAGAAGAATACTACCCCCATGCAAACCAGTTAACCGAGCAACAAAGGTAAAGACAAGATCTCTGATATGGTGATGACTCCTAAGCCAAGTAACTCAAAGCCGTATGGAAAGAATGAAGAAAGGGAAATCCTTGAGAACATGCACATCCTCCAGAAGAATCATCCTGGCCTGGGCCTATTTGAAATGAGAGGCCAGTTTCCAGTTGCTCAAGTCTCTCATAGCCTAGATGAGGCTACCCTGGATTATGTAAAAAGGCTTAGACAAACCTTCATGCATGGCCCATTCACATCAAGACCCCCAGACGCTGCTATGAATACTAGTGAACAGAATGACAAGATGAACACAGACATGCCCGATGTGGTTTTGGAAATTACAGAAAAAGATGTTGATCATCAGATGGATTCTCGGTCTTCCATGGCCACAACTACTTCAACCTCTCAATGATTGAGTTCCAGGATTTCTCCATCCTTTGTTGGAACGTTAGAGGAGCCATGAATAGGGTAGGCAGAAGACACACTAGGGACTTGGTAAAGAAATAATGCCCCTCAATTGTGATTATGGTAGAAACACATTGCACTTTCAACAAAGCTGAGTTCTTTTGGCAGAAATTGCGGTATGAAGCAGTAAATGTTCAGGAAGCTCAAGGTCATGCAGGTGGAATTTAGATTCTAGTTGAGAAAGTCAGAAACTTTAGTATATCGGCGATGAACTCCTTCCATCAAGCCATCACAATCTCCATTGCGAAAGGCCAGAAGAAATGGTGTTGTTTGACCATTTACGGTAGCCCTACTCCAGTTGTGAGAGAAGATCTTTGGAGCCATCTCAATTACTTGAGAGCCATGATAAAAGATCCCTGGTTTTTGATTGGAGATTTCAATGAGGTCATGCATCCCTCGGAAGTTCGCGGTGGATAGTTTTATGGGAATAGAGCTATGAAATTTTCCCAGATCATGGAGCATTGTAATCTTATTGATCTCGGGGCAAAAGGTCACTAGTTTACATGGTATAGAAAAACCGAAGGTATCCCCAGTGTTTCTAAGAGGCTAGGTCTCGCCCAAGGTGATAGTGATTGGAGAATGCAGTTCCCTGATGCTTTTATCGAAAGTCTCTTCAGACATCACTCAAATTATTGTCCTATCCTTCTCCGCTGTAAAAGTGATGTCCCTGAGAAGAAGACAAGGCCCTTTAGATTCTAAGCAGCCTGGATTTCCCACAAAGACTTCCATCCTCTAGTTAAAATAGTTTGTGCAAAGGGTAACCATAAAGTTCCTACTAGTCTTTCTTGTGTTAAAGAGGATGCCTTAGATTTCTACTCTAAAACCTTCGGTAATATATTCAGAATAAGTGTGTGGTTGAAGCTAGAATCCGGGGCATTCAACTCTCACTTGAGAAGTCTGATATTCTTAGCCTTGTGGTTTTAGAGAAAGAACTCCAAAAAGAATACTAAGACATTCTGAAACGGGAAGAAATTTACTGGTACCAGAAGTCTCGTGAGAAGTGGGTGAAGTACGGGGACCATAATACAAAGTTCTTCCACACTTAGACCATTGTTAGACGATGCAGAAATAAAATTCATGGCATCACCCTGGATAATGGCTCTTGGTGTATAGATCCTACAAGCATGAAAAACGAAGCTCTTAGCTACTACAGGAACCACTTCTCATCCCCTATCCTCACTAGTACAGATACTCTTCCTTCCACTCTGGTTCCAAATCTTAGTCAGCAAGGTATCAATGATCTCACGGTCCCGGTTTGCAAGAATGAGGCGAGGAAAGCAATTTTTAGCATGAAATCCTACAAGGCTCAGGGTCCCGACGGGTTCCAACCGATTTTCTTCAAACAGTTTTGGGAAATTGTTGGGAATGATCTTTGGAATATGGTCAGAGAGGCTATTCAAAAGGCTATACAGATGAGAGTATTGCATAAATTATTGTGGTCTTGATCCCGAAAGTTGACCACCCAAGGTCTTTGAAAGAATTTCGACCTATAAGCCTATGCAATGTAGCTTACAAAGTGATCACCAAGGTTCTTGTCTGTCGGATTCGCCCTCACTTAGATGACCTAATTGATCCCTTGCAAAGCGGTTTCATCCCAGGACGAAGCACCACCGACAATGTGATTTTGGCCCAAGAAGTTATTCACTTCATGCATCACTCGAGGTCCAAATCAGGAATTATTGCTTGGAGAAGGCCTATGATCGGGTTAGTTGAAATTTCCTAGAAGAAACTTTGAGGATGTTTAACTTTCCGGAGATAACTATAAACTTGATAATGTGGTGTGTTAAGGTGGCTAACTTATCAATTATGTGGAATGGGGAGAAACTTGATAGCTTCAAGCCTTCTAGAGGATTATGCCAACGAGACCCAGTTTGACCTTACCTTTTTGTCTTATGTATGGAACAGTTGGCGCTTAGTATCCAGCAAGAGGTGAACTCTGGTGTGTGTCATCTAATCCAAATTTCTCGGGTAGGACCTAAAATTACTCATCTCTTCTTCGCAGATGATGTAATGCTTTTTTGTCAAGCCAATGATTACCAAATAAACCTTGCTATGACTACAGTTAATGACTTTTGTGAAGTTAGTGATTTGAATTTCAACATGCACAAGTCCAAGGGTATGTGTTCCTCCGGTGTCACTAGACAAAGGAAGTCAGAACTTACTAATTTCTCCCCAATTGGTTTTGTCTCTAACCTTGACTCTTACCTAGGTTTTCCGCTTATCCAAGGTAGAGTTAGCAATAAACAATATCAATTTGTGGTGGAAAAAACTCAGAAGAATGGCTAGTTGGATGGGAAAACTCCATAATAAATCAGGAAAAATTTGCTTGACCAAATCTGTAACTTCATCCATGCCTATTTACCCTATGCAAACTCACCTTCTTCCGAAGAGTACCTGCACCAAAATTGACTCGCTGACAAGGGGGTTTATATGTGGTAAGGATGACAGTAACAGGGGTTGGAGCCTTGTGAATTGGGAGACAGCTACAGCTCCAAAAAAGTTTGGATGGATTGGTATCAGGGACTCTATGACGGCCAATGTGGCTCTCCTGGGGAAGTTAGTTTTGAGGATTCTTAATGACAAGGACAAGCTATGGGTTCAAGTATTTTGAGCACCATTCTCTTTGGGATAACATCACCCGGTGCAATAAGCCGTCAGTCATATGGAAAGGCATTTCGAAGGCAGCTATGGATCTTGGAAGTGGCTTTGAGAGGAAGATAAACTCATGGAATTCCTCCTTTTGGTACTCAGACTGGACTGGAAAAGGAGACCTTTGTAACAAGGTTGACTAATGGAGTAATAAAAATATTTACTACCCACTAAGTGGCTAATTAAAGACATAACTCTCCACTAATTGGAGTTACTACCATACTTAAGCAAAATAACAAAAATGATCCATAACTTCTAAAAAGGAGTTACTTAGGCATGCAAGCCAAAAGTCAGCCTCCTTTGAAGCTCAAACTCGTCCAAATATTCGTATTAAACTTCCAGCATGTTTTTCACCATAATAGAAGCTAAATTTGGTCAAGAGGCTTAAGATATGATTTGTAGATAATTTCCTAAGCTTTCCAACGCACCAAAGAATGTATCAATCGGAGATTCGTAGCTCAAGATATGACCAAATCAAATATATGGGTTCAATCAAAAAATTCATCCTACAAATATTACGAAAATTAAAAATAAAAGGATAAAAATTGGATTTAATTGTTATATAATAAGCCCACTAATAATAGTGCACTAATATGGATCTGAATATGCTTCTTTCCACATACTCAAGCCATCCATACTTCTATCATTCCCCTCCTCTTTAAAGTGATTTGTCCTCAAATCCAAACCTACATCAAAAGTTAGTGGATTATCTAATGACATTTTTCTTTTGTTCTTTCCACCTTTTGCTTGAAAATTGGCTCTTCCATTTCTTTTTCTCTCAAAGCTATCATTTTTCATGAGATATCCCTCATTGATTTCTTTTCCTTCAACTTTTATATCATGGTTTTCTTTTTTCTCTATTTTTCTTTCGCCACTCTCCCTTCCCTCTTCCTTTCTCTCATGGGTTTCCTTTTTCTTTACTTCTTCTTTTTCCTCATCAACCGAATCCTCTTCTTTTATTTTCTTCTCACTCATTCTTCTTTTTTCACTCTCTCCTTTCAAGTACATTTGATCTTCATACACTTGTTTTGATGACAATGGTCCAAGAGTAATTTTGCGATTATTAAATACAAATGAGTACTTGTTATTGTCGGCATCATATCTCGCTTGTTGTTCAATCCTCCAAGGACGCCCAAGTAACAAGTGCCTCATTTCCATGGCCACCACATCACATAACACGTCATCTTCATATCTCCCAATCCGGAATGACACTCGTACTTTTTTGTTCACCATCACGTCACCGATATCACTAAACTTCGGGATGCTCCAAATGACATACGGTTGTGGATGCTCTAGAAGAGGAAGTCCCAACTTTTGCACCATGGTGGTACTAGCTAGGTTGATGTAACCCTTTCTATCAATGACCAAGCTACATATCTTGTCCTTCACATAGCATCTAGAATAGAAAAGATCCTCCATTTTCTTGACATCATTTTTCTTCATTAGTGACTCCATGAAGAACCCACTAAGAAAAAATCAAACTTTCGAAAATAATTGAAAAAACAAAATCATAAGTCACTCTAGGAAGGATGGCTCTAGATACCACATGATATGATCCTAGAAAGGAACATGTAAATTTTCGGATCTATCCTTGAGTGACCAACAAAAATTATAGAAGAAGATGAATACAAAAATGGAAAAGATGAGGAATGGAACATGTAAAATTTCAGATCTATCCTTGAGTGACCAACCAAAATATGAAGAAGAAGAAGAAGAAATACAAAAATAGAGAAGGTAAGGAATGTAAGGGTGGCGCTACAATTCCAAGGGAATTGATAAGCCAAGGAGATGATCGCCACAAGGGTCTTGGACTCTTGATAAGATCAAAGGGGTTGGCTCAATGAAGAACCCAAGAGAGAACACTCTCACAATTGGTAAAAACCAAATTGAACATCAAAGTTATCATTCATCATGTTTGGGTGTGTGCATATAGGGAATTGGAGCTGTCAAGAGAAGACTTAAAAAAGGTCATCATAAGATGACATAACCCCTAGCATAACATAACTATTGCACTAATGGAGTAATAAAAATATTTACTACCCACTAAGTGGCTAATTAAAGACATAACTTTCCACTAATTGGAGTTACTACCATAATTAAGTAAAATAATAAAAATGATCCATAACTTCTAAAAAGGAGTTACTTAGGCATGCAAGCCAAAAGTCGCCATCCTTTGAAGCTCAAACTCATCCAAATATTCGTATTAAACTTCCAGCGCGTTTTTCACCATGATAGAAGCCAAATTTGGTCAAGAGGCCTAAGATATGATTTGTAGATAATTTCCTAAGATTTCCAACGCACCAAAGAATGCATCAATCGATGATTCGTAGCTCAAGATATGACCAAATCAAGTATACGGGTTCAATCAGAAAATTCATCATAAAAATATTACGAAAATTAAAAATAAAGGGATAAAGATTGGACTTAATTGTTATCTAATAAACCCACTAATAATAGTGCACTAATATGGATCTGAATATGCTTCTTTCCACATACTCAAGCCATCCATGCTTTTTCAGTCTGGCATCGGGCCAATCTCCATAGCACCATATAGGATGTCTCCTCTAGAGCTATCTAAGTTGAAGGAAGAGTTGGAAGACCTGATGAAGAAGCAGTTCATTAGGCCTAGTGCGTCTCCGTGGGGAGAACCTTTGATGTTGGTGAAGAAGAAGGATGGTAGTATGAGGTTGTGCATCGACTATTGACCACTCAAAAAGGTGACCATTAAGAATTGGTATCCCCTCCCTAGGATTGACGATCTTATGGATCAGTTGATCGGAGCTTGTGTTTTTTCGAAGATAGATTTGAGGTTAGGGTACCATCAGATTCGTGTTAAGTCTTAAGACATCCCGAAGACAACATTTAGGGCGCGTTATGGTCACTATGAGTACTTGGTTATGCCCTTTGGTGTGACCAATGCCCCTGCTGTGTTCATGGACTACATGAACAAGACCTTTCACCCTTACTTGGATAAGTTTGTGGTGGTCTTTATAGATGATATCTTAGTGTACTCTAAGACTAAGGAAGAACATGAGGAGCACTTGAGGGTTGTCTTACAGACCCTTAAGGAGAAGCAGTTGTATGCCAAAATGTCTAAGGGCAAGTTTTGGTTAGAAGAGGTTAGTTTCTTAGGTCACGTGATCTCAAAAGGTTGGATAGTCGTCGATCCGGCTAAGGTTGATAGAAGGTACTATAGGCGGAAGGGTACTATAGGCGGTTCATAGAAGGTTTCTCTAAGTTAGCCTTACCCTTAACCCGTCTCACCAAGAAGGGACAGCTGTTTGTGTGGGACTCTAAGTGTGAAGAGAGTTTCCAAACCCTTAAGAATAGGTTGACATCAGCACCAGTTTTAGTGTTGCCCGGTCCTAGTAAACCTTTCGTAGTATATTGTGATGCTTCCAAGCAAGGTTTAGGTGGAGTGTTAATGCAAGATGGTAAGGTAGTGGCTTATGCTTCTAGGCAATTGAAAACCCATGAGAGGGACTACCCTACCCATGATCTAGAGTTAGGAGCTATGGTGTTTGCCTTAAAGATTTGGAGTCATTACCTGTATGGAGCGAAGTTTGAGGTCTTTAGTGATCATAAGAGTCTGAGGTATCTCTTTGATCAAAAGGAGCTGAATATGAGGCAGCGTAGGTGGATGGAATTTTTAAAGGATTATGAGTTTGATCTAACCTACCACCCAAGAAAGGCCAATGTAGTGGCCGATGCCTTAAGTAAAAAAATCTTGCACATCTCTACTTTGATGGTTAGGGAGATGGATCTAATTGAGGAGTTTAGAGACATGAGTTTATCTTGGGAAGTTACCCCTAAAAGCATTAGGCTTGGAACCTTAGAGGTTACCAACAGTTTGATGGATCAGATTAGAGACGGTCAGAAGTTAGACAAGTTTCTCTTAGATCAGCGAGAGTTGCTTGCGCAGGGTAGAGACCTTAATTTTAAGGAAGGAAGCGATGGAGTCTCGAGGTTCAAAGATAGAGTCTGTATACCAGACGTCCCAGAGCTTAGAAAGTTGATCCTTGAAGAAGGACATAGGAGTGGACTGAGTGTGCACCTAGGTGCCACTAAGATGTTTCAGGACTTAAAGCGCGTGTTTTGGTGGCATAAGATGAAGAAAGATGTGACTGAGTTTGTGTATGCTTGCTTAGTGTGTCAAAAGGCTAAGATAGAATACCAGAATTCATCAGGAAAGTTACAACCGTTAAGTATCCCATAATGGAAGTGGGACAGTATTTCCATGGATTTTGTGTCTGGACTCCCTAGGACTCCAACTGGTTTTGAGGCTATAGGGGTTGTCGTGGATAGACTGACTAAGTCCACCCATTTCATCCCGATGAACAAGGAATACTCTTTGGAAAATTTGGCTAAGCTATAGATCAGGGAGATAGGTAGGCTACATGGTGTAACTTCTAGCATAGTTTCAGATAGAGACCCGAGGTTTACCTCTAGGTTTTGGAACAGTTTGCAATAGGCTTTAGGAACCAAGCTTAGGCTAAGTTCAGCTTATCACCCTCAGACTGATGGTCAGTCTGAGAGAACCATCCAGTCCTTAGAGGACTTGTTGAGAGCTTGTGTGCTAGAACAGTCTGGTAGTTGGGAGGAGATGTAGGACACCCTTGTGTTGGAGTGAACCTAGTGATAGTGTGGTGCTAGGGCCGGAGATAGTCTAGGAAACAACAGAAAGGATCGGGATGGTCCAGGAAAAGATGAGAGTGGCATAGAGTAGGCAAAAGAGCTACCATGACAAAAGGAGGAAGGCGCTCGAATTCCAGGAAGGCGATCATGTGTCCTTGAGAGTTACTCCAACGACTGTGGTTGGTAGAGGGATGAAAGCAAGCAAGCCATCTGTAATCAGGAGATCCGAGTCTTTCCTACCTTGGTGAACAAGTACAAAATCTTTGAGGATGCTTACGAGGCCAGTATCGCAAGCCGCAAAAGTTCAGAGATCCAGAGCAGTAAGGACGGAGATCAGAAGCACGAGGTGAAACAATGTCATCGGCATAGACTTCAAGCAGAATGGCAAGGAATCACAGTTCTTAGCAGGTAAGCCCAAGGATTGGGATTCTCCTAAACATGTCAGATTTGGAAAACGTGGAGAAGGTCACTATACCCATCAATGCAAAGAGACGAACATCATCTGTTTCACGTGTGGCAAATATGGTCACCTCAGCAGGAACTGTAAAGGAGAAAAGTCAGAACCACAGAGTGCTAACAGGAATCAAAGTGCGCAGCGGAAGCGTAGTGGAGCTGGAGCCTCCAAGTCCATGGACTCAACCCAATGTATCTGCCTAATTGATGAAAGTTTAACCAGTTAAGGTGATAGAAGTTTCGATGACGAAATTTTTATAAGGGGGTGGAATTGTAACACCTCAAGATTCACCCTTATGTTTATATGTGTTAGTTCTGATATATTTATGTTTGATATTTATATATATGTGTATATATTATTGCATATGATACTATGTATATTAATATATGATTATTTGTATTAATATGAGATTGTGTCTCTTAATGTTTGATTTTATATGTTAATATATGATATGTGATTTTATTAATAATAAGAGATAAAGAATGATATGATAAGATATCGTGTGATTTAGTATTTAAATAGAGATAGTGTTATTATTAGATTTTAGCCCTTCAACCAATCAGATTTGAGTCCTTACCAAAATAGGATCATCCTCTTTTTGTTTATATCTTAACACCTTATCATAATTTCCTAAGGATCCTATCTAGGAATAACTACCAAATATGTCGCTAAGGTGTTAATGTTGATTTTGGTGATAAGTCTTGGATGCTTTTAGGCACAAGCAAAGGAGGTGGTTGCCTTGTGTATTATTGTGCCATTTGCATAGAGCATTGGAGTTGATGTTGAGGGGGATGTTCAACATAGGGGAGGTCATCCTAGTTATGATGCTCTAGACCAAGTCTCGGGTGGTTCACCCATGGTTTGGTGAACCGTGCGCCCCCGAGGTGGCGTATCCAGTTATGATACGTCGGCTATCCAAGGGGTTCCTCCATGGTTTGGGGAACTGCCGGTGTTGGTGCTTTTTGGCCAATATGGATATGTAACTCCTAAGTTGACTTCCTAAGTTAGTTAGATCCACATGCATTGATGGAGTAGTGGAGTAGGGTTGCATTGCACTGCATAGCATATGTTGGATGATTAACATGTTGTTATGGTATTATATGATGATGTATAAATATTGTATATTGTTATATTGCTATGTCATGCTATGATGTATGTTCATCTTATTCCCTATTACCATGCCGTTGTGTTTACATGATTTCTTACTCCCTGCTTTCCTGTTTCTGTTGTTGCGTGTATTTCCTTATGCAGAGGATGGTGAGCAGCCAGCGTAGGAGTGACTCTGAGGAGCCGCGACTCTAGTTAGAATGCTGAGTTATAGTTGTTAGTTTTGTTAGTTGTTTAGTTTGTTTCTGTGATGTATCCGGATTTTGGTTATACCAGCTCTGTATGTGACATCGGGGTTGGGTTTTTCTTTATTTGTCTTGTTTATGTTTTACTGTTTTAAAACTGTTATTTCCGCGTTGTTTTTGTTGAGATGTGAAACCTTTTTATCCAAGTTTTTATTTTTTTTAAAATAAATGCATGTTTTATAATTACCTCTTTTAAGTAAATGTTTTATATTAACATGCGGGGTGGAAGGGTGTCACATTTTAGATAGCCATATGCTATCTGTGTATTGTCTATAACATTATCTGTTGTGGTTCTGTGGTATTTGATTATTTATTATGTGATTGTTTATGTGGTTGATGTGGTTTCGTTGAGTTGTTTCGTTATAACTGTATTTTAAAGTTATAACTTTGATGCATGCTATAACTGTGAAGTATGCTACAAAAACAATACGAAAATAACATAGTTTTAAAACAGTAAAACACAAACAAGACAGATAAAGAAAAACCCAACCCCGATGTCACATACAGAGCTGGTATAACCAAAATTCGGATACATCACGGAAACAAACTAAAAAACTAACAAACTAACAACTATAACTCAGCATTCTAACTAGAGTCGCGGCTCCTCAGAGTCACTCCTCCACTGGTTTCTCACCGTCCTCTGCATAAGGAAATACATGCAACAGCAGAAACATGAAAACAGGGAGTAAGAAATCGTGTAAACACAATGGCATGTGAATAGGGAATAAGATGAACATACATCATAGCATGACATAGCAATATAACAACATACAATATTTATACATCATCATATAATACCATAACAACATGTTAATCATCCAAGATATGCTATGCGGTACAATGCAACTCTACTCCACTACTCCATCAATGCATGTGGATCCAACTAACTCGGGAAGTCAACTTCGGAGTTACATATCTGTATTGGCCAAACACCGGCAGTTCCCCAAACCATGGAGGGACCCCTTGGATAGCCGACGTATCATAACTGGACACGCCACCTCGGGGGCGCACGGTTCACCAAACCATGGGTGAACCACCTGAGACTTGGGCCAGATCATCATAACTAGGATGACCTCCCCTATGTTGAACATCCCCCTCAACATCAACTCCAATGCTTTATGCAAATGGCACAACAACACACAAGGCAACCACCTCCTTTGCTAGGGCCTAAAAGCACCCAAGACTTATCACCATCATCAACATTAACACCTTAGACCCACACCGTGGGGTCAAGGCCCCCTTGGACAAAACGCACCAAGGTCCAACATAACAACATCTCGACCAAAAAGCATCAAGAGCATTTTGGCCAAAAAGCACCAAAGCGTGACAACGTAAGGTAACCCATCATGTACCGGCTTAACTAGCTTATTAGTCTTTGTTATCTTAATTAATCTTTATCTAAGTTATCTAACTTGTTATCATTTGATTAGTGTATTATTACATCATCTGGGGATAATTGGGGTAAACACCCCTTTAATTCATTAATCTTAAGTTCTGACCAGTAGGGGGAAGCACGGGCGTACTAAATGCCCAGCACAGTCGTGCTCACTGTCCTGCACGGCCGTTCTCAATGCACGACATGTTTTCCAGAATTCAACTGGGAGCACGGTCGTGCTCCCTATTCAGCACGGCCGTGCTCCTAGGTAGGGTCATACTGTTCTGGGCAAATTTAATGTGTTCTTGGAGTTTAGGCTCCCTAATTCTCTTAAATCAGATCCTACGGTCTTAACTAAAACATTCAGCATGAAACTTCACCCCTCCCTAACACAGTTCATGTCTTATGAAGCTTGGGGAATTAATTCCTTAATTCCTATGTTAACTAAGAGTCCTAATTAAGTCAATTAGAGTCTTATTAACATATTCAACATAACGGTAACATCATCATCAACAACATATCCAATCAATGTGATCAACATAATCCTTGTCATAACAACAACATTCATAATCATGGGTATTCATACCATTTCAACCAAAACTCATGGCATAAGACAATTCAATAGGCATACCACATCATGAACAACTCAACAATTATAACAAATAGGCATACCAATTAATCGAATTAAACATATAAAATTTTAGTCATACAACCAGACGGATCATGGCATCAATATATTATAACGACAATAAACGGGGCTATGGGAACCCCTCATCTTATGCTACTCCCTAGTCTAGTGTATACATTATTCTTCTCCCATACCTGGTATGAGGTTCTCGTTTCAAAAGAAGAAAGAACATCCACTAGGGTCCCGTCTCACTAGCTCTTGTCTACAACCTTAAGGACGCCAAAGAGATACTTTGGTTCAACTCTAAGATCAAGAAATCAAAAGGAAGAGATCAAGAACTTGAAAGAAAGAACACAGGGGACAAGGTGCACGAATTTTACTTTTCTAAAGTCCCAAACAACAAGCACAACGAACCCCTATTCATAGCGATGTTCTCCTATCAAGAAGCAGTGAAGAACGGTGCAAGATCGGGTTCCGTAGAGGGAGTTTTAGGGATAAAAACCGTAAGGATTCAAAGAGGAAGGAGGGAGACAGTTTTCTGAGTGTTGGGGTCATGTAAACAAGGTTTAGGTCGAGTCTAATGGTATATATATGAGTTTGGGTCATAACAGGTTCATATCTCAGCCCAAACTGTATACGGTTCAGTATGTTGACCATAACTTGAGCTACCAGTTTCCGATTGAGGCGGTCTTGGTGTCGTTAGAAATCTCAGAAATATCTACAAATTACTGTCTAATGATCGAATCCTAAATCGGAATCTAAGATGGTCAAAATTTTGATGGAAATTAGTGACAGATTTGGTAGTTATTCCTAGATAGGATTCTTAGGAGATTATGATAAGATCTTAAGATATAAAAAAAAAAGAGGATGATCCTATATTGATAAGGACTCAAATGTGATTGGTTGATGGGCTAAAATCTAACACTATCTCTATTTAAGCACGGGCGTGCTGACTAATAAGCACGGGCGTGCTCATCTACCAGAAAGGGACTTTTAGGCCAAAAATCCACAAAGCCCTTAGCCAACTATTTTAACTTAACAAAACTAACTTAAACAACCAAATAAGCTTTAATGAAAAGCACTTACGAAAAATCAGGGTATTACAATTCCACCCCCTTATAAAAATTTCGTCCTCGAAATTTCAACGTACCTCAAACGAAAAGGTGAGGGTACGCGTTCATCATCTTGCTTTCCAGCTCCCAGGTAGCACTTTCCTCAGTTGCCCCACTCCAAACCACTTTGACCAAGGGAATCTCCTTACCTTTTAGTTGCTTCACCCTCCTATCCTCGACTCGAAGGCGTAACACCTCGAATGTCAAATTCTCTTTCAACTGTATGGCGTCAGGTACTATCACGTGACTAGGGTCATTGACATACTTTCTGAGTTTAGACACATGGAAAACATTATGGAGATTTGACAAGAACGAAGGCAAGGCTATTTGGTAGGCGACTTCGCCGACTATTTTAAGGATTTTGTAAAGACCAATGAACCTCGGAGTATGTTTCCTCGCCTTCATCACTCTACCAACCCCAATCGTCGGGGCAATTCTCAAGAATACATGATCACCTTCCTGGAATCCAAGCGCCTTCCTCCTTTTATCATGATAGCTCTTTTGCCTACTTTGTTCAACTCTCATCTTTTCCTGAACCAACCTGATCTTTTCTGTTGTTTCCTGGATTATCTCTTGCCCTAGCACCACACTATCACTAGGTTCACTCCAACACAAAGGTGTCCTACATCTCCTCTCATAAAGAGCCTCATAAAGTGCCATCCCACAATGCTGGAATGGAAGTTGTTGTTGTAGGTGAACTCTAACAGGGGCAAAAACTTGTCCCAACTACCAGACTGTTCTAACACACAAGCCCTCAACAAGTCCTCTAAGGACTGGATGGTCCTCTCAGACTGTCCATCAGTCTGTAGGTGGTAAGCTGAACTAAGCCTAAGATTTGTCCCTAAAGCATGCGGCAAACTCTCCCAGAACCTAGAGGTAAACCTCGGGTCTCTATCTGATACTATGCTAGAGGGTACACCATGAAGCCAAACTATTTCTTTGATGTACAGTTTGGCTAACGTCTGAACGCGCTGTCACGCACGCGCCAAAAAGAGAGCGGTTTGTAAAAATGTAGTTTAGGAAGCGACGACTCGAGTATCGTCTCACAAGGACTCTCGGGTTGTTGATAACAGAAAAAAAAAATCAGAATTGGGGGTTTTGGATTTGAAATTGAACAAAGAAAACAAAGCAGAAAAACAATGTAAACTAAACAATTAAAACAAAGCAGTCTAAAAGATTATCAAATAAGCTAAAGACGATTAACCTACTGTTCTCGGTTTCCCACTATCATCAGTTCATGTAATTTCCAAGCCCTAAGAAGATTCTAATCCCCTTTCGGTTGTAGCAACAATTAACAAACGAAATCGCTACTACGAGATATATGTTCCTATTCCCGAATTAAACAAACGGGGTTAAGCCCTCATGAACTAAACGAACATGAACGAACACACGCGAATTAAACAAACGCGATTCAATATAGGAACATAACATCACCGAAATAAATCAACACAACACTATACACTCCTGAATTAAACAAACAGAAATATATAGCATAGTATTGAAAAGGAAAAAGCAAATAAAACAGGAATTACAGAACCTCAAGTGTGGTGGAAATCGATTACAGTAGACTAATCAAGGAGACTAGTTCTCCATTACAAAAGAAACAAAAAATGCTAAACCTACTGTTGCAGCCACAACTGTGAAAGGAAAAGAAAGGAGAAGATAATAGAATATCCCCTGTTCTATCCTAAAACAGACTTAAATACAGTTTCTGGATTCTGCGATCTCGCGAGGCGAGCACACCTTCGCGAGGCGAATAATACGAACGGTCTTCAGTGTTTGGCGAGCTCGTGAGGTGAGCTTCTCATTCGCGAGGCGAGACTCTTCAAATTCCAAACTGTCACAGCCGTGACCTTCAACACGGGTAATCCGTGATGGCTTCAGGTCTTCCAGGGTTGGATTACTCGCGAGGCGAGTCAAGTATTCGCGGGGAGAGACAGAGAGGATTGCATTTTCTGGCGCAGTCACCTTCAGGTTCGCCGGGCGAATGCCCTCTCGCGAGGCGAAGAATCCAAAACTGCTTCACTTTATTAACCTGAAAACAAGAAATAGCATTAAGTGCTTTATTTGACTCTAAATCAACTAAATTAACTTAAAACTACTTTAGAGACTCAAAATGCTGCTTAAAGACAATCAAGTCTAATTTGGGCGAAAATGAGATATAATTAGCACAAATCCAAGGTTTTTCTAGTTATAAAACTAGATGAGCCAGAGGCTGATCAAAATACCCCAAACTTAAACTTTGCTTGTCCCCAAGCAAACTAAAACTCAAAAACTCAAAAAGACTCAAGACATGGCAAGCTTAAAAAATTTAATCAACTTTCGCACAATTTTCATGCAATTCAAAAATAATTTTTCCTTCAATGTTCCCCCCTTTCAACAAAGCAATCCCCACATGCATTCACTCTAAACAATTGAGAATTTCATCATTCAAGCAATCATTAATCTAAGCAAGGGATCCAAGTTACACACAAAAGGAAGATCACCAAATTCAAACAACTGCCTTCCTCACAAGGGTATTTAGTATTTCACTCAATCGCTCAGTTTTTCTAGGCTATCAACAATTCACTCAATTTCACTTTTAAGAACACTTCCCATAAATTTGATTTTCATCTCAAAATGGTTCCCACAGAAACATGCATGCAACATCAAAAGGTCTTTTAAAGGTTGTAATGGGGCCTGGCTAAGGGTAGGATATACAAAGGTACTGGGCTTAAGTCCCTAGGAACTAAGAGAGCATGAAACATTTTTACACTTTGAATTTCCACTCATTCCTTTTTCCATTTTTATTTATGCTTTTGGGTGACTACAACCTTTTCCTTCAAATAGCCTTTTTTAACATTTTTGTTCTTTTTATTTCCCATTTTTTTTCTTTTTTCTTGCTTTTCTTTTCTTTTTGCCTTTGGCTCCAACCTTTTTATTGTTATTATTTTTTTTTCTTTTTCCCAATCCCAAACAACACATCATATCCTTGTAGCCACCCCAAACTTAGTTTCTTGCAAACCTTCTCTTGCTAAGATTCCATGCTCTCCTAATCCTAAGATCGGGTTAACATGGTTTTTCCAGATTTTAGGCTCATAATATAAGGTCATTAAGAGCAATAGGCTAATTAGGCTCAATGGGCTAACTAGGGAACATGCATTAGGGACAGTTATTTTCAGGCCAAGTAGCTATTTACAAAGAAAATGCCTAAATCATTTGAAGCAAACACATAAACATGCAAACCATAAAGAGATTCAAGCAAATTCGGGAAAGTGCAGCTCAAAAGTGATTCACACAGTTAAAAACATGTTGGAGGCTCAAATCCTCACCCGGACATTTTTGCAAATTATTTGACCGAGATTCTATCCCTAGTGTGTGCACCCCTTCACCCCAAACTTATCATAAATCATGCCATCATAACAAAATATCTCACAGTTCAGTTTTCAAAAATTTTTCATGGGGATCAAATTTTCAATATTTCAAGTCCTAGGGGGAAAACAGTCAACACATAAATCACATATCATGCAATCAATCTATGCAAAATTCGATCAAACCCAGCAAGCTAGCCGACACAAGACTCAACACACATACTCCTGATCTTCTCAAATTATTCAGGAGCTAAAAGAAAACAAAACTAAAATAAAGCAAGGAAAAGAAAATTAAAAGGAAAGGGTTCAGAGAAAACTCATGGGGGCGGTTCCACCGGGATCCCACTGTCTGTGATACAGCGGCCACGGAATGCCCAAATTGCAGTATGATCCTCCCGGATCCCATGGCTTGTAGCTTAATGCCCACGTGATAGACAAGGGACTGAAGCTTGTTCCATGGTCCCCTAACTTGCAGCCTTGATATGGAAGTGGGTGCTTGACAATCATGGTGACCTCGCCAAGTGCGGCGGACTTCTCACTCCCTCTTGGGTCAAGGTTGATCTCTTTCTCAATGAAGTCCTCCCAATAAAATCGGGGTTCAACCTCTTGGACTGGCCATGGTGCAAAATCCAGAGGCTTGAACTCCATCACCGGTTGTTCCACAGTGGGAGGTGACAAGCAGGTAGAGAGGGTTTCTGGTGCTGCTTCAACTTCTGCACGTTCTTCATTCACTACGCTAACAAATCCATCACCTGCTAAACCTGCAGAAATCCCAGCACACACCACACAAAGGTTAGTGTTAGTATAATCAGTACATATGGTACAATAAACTGAATCAGAAAAGGTCTGAATGTTTGGAAATTCAGCACACAGTTCATCCACCCCATCACTTTCAACACATGCATCTAATTCCAAAGGTTCTTCATTATCCTCAAGCATGGTGAAGCAGATGACCTCCTGATCCTCATTTTCTATGTTTCCTGGCCGAACAGGGCCCTCAACCTCATATGTCTCCTGTTCCGTATGGACGTTTTGCTCTTCATACCTTTCAAAACATGCTACACACTAAACAAATTCATTACAATCAACACATGAAGTATAATAGATAGGATCAGGGGAGGTGTGAATATCTGGAGATTCAACACACAGTTCATCAATAGAAGTATTCTTGACATCATTATCAAAATTATCCTCAGAAGTATTGTCAAGAATAACTACTTGTGAATCTGTATGTTCTTCAAGGGAATGTTGAGTTTGCAGTGCAGCCGAGGTGGAGACAATGTGATCAATTTGAATGGCCAACTTCTGTTGGAATTCAAGATTTTGTTCTGCCATCCGTTGATTGTTCTCTGCCATCGGTTGCACCAATTCTTCGGTCGAAATTTGGGCTAGAGTAGGGTCAGGCTGATATTGCTGGCTTATTGCCATTTGATGCACCAAAGAGGCAATCTCATCCAAGCTGCTGCGTTCTCCTCCATGTTGGCTGTGATAAAAAGGTTGCTCCTCATTCACTCCAATCATGTCAAAACCACTGCTAAACTCATAACTTCCAGCAAAGTTAGGATAACATATGCATGGTGGTGGTTTACTAAAGTCAGGATAATATATGCATGGTGGTGGCCTATCAAAGTTAGGATAATATATGCATGGTTCATAATCAACATTAGGCATAAAATCTTGCATATAATTATCCATGGGAAGCACTAAGATTCTCAACCAGACAAAGCAGCCGTAACTAATTCAGCGATGCAAAAGTTTTTTTTTAATTTAATTTTCTGTTAATAACAACAAGAGTCCCCGGCAACGGCGCCAATTTTTGAACGCGCTGTAGCGCACGCACCAAAAAGTGAGCGGTTTGTAAAAATGTATTTTAGGAAGCGACAACTCGAGTTTTGTCTCACAAGGACTCTCGGGTTGTTGTTAACAGAAAAAAAAATCAGAATTGGGGGTTTTGGATTTGAAATTGAACAAAGAAAACAAAGCAGAAAAACAATGTAAACTAAACAATTAAAACAAAGCAGTCTAAAAGATCAAATAAGCTAAAGACGATTAACCTACTGTTCTCCGTTTCCCACTATCATCGGTTCATGTAATTTCCAAGCCCTAAGCAGATTCTAATTCCCTTTCGGTTGTAGCAACAATTAACAAACGAAATCGCTACTACGAGATATATGTTCCTATTCCTGAATTAAACAAACGGGGTTAAGCCCTCATGAACTAAACGAACATGAACGCACGCGAATTAAACAAACGTGATTCAATATAGGAACATAACATCACCGAAATAAATCAACACAACACTATACACTCCTGAATTAAACAAACAGAAATATATAGCATAGTATTGAAAAGGAAAAAGCAAATAAAACAGGAATTACAGAACCTCAAGTGTGGTGGAAATCGATTACAGTAGACTAATCAAGGAGACTAGTTCTCCATTACAAAAGAAACACAAAATGCTAAACCTACTGTTACAGCCGCAACTGTGAAAGGAAAAGAAAAGAGAAGATAATAGAATAGCCCCTGTTCTGTCCTAAAACATACTTAAATACAGTTTCTGGATTCTGCGATCTCGCGAGGCGAGCACACCTTCGCGAGGCGAATAATACGAACGGTCTTCAGTGTTTGACGAGCTCGCGAGGCGAGCTTCTCATTCGCGAGGCGAGACTCTTCAAATTCCAAACTGTCACAGCCGTGACCTTCAACACGGGTAAGCCGTGATGGCTTCTGGTCTTCCAGGGTTGGATTACTCGCGAGGCGAGTCAAGTATTCGCGGGGCGAGACAGAGAGGATTGCATTTTCTGGCGCAGTCACCTTCAGGTTTGCGGGGCGAATGCCCTCTCGCGGGGCGAAGAATCCAAAACTGCTTCACTTTATTAACCTGAAAACAAGAAATAGCATTAAGTGCTTTATTTGACTCTAAATCAACTAAATTAACTTAAAACTACTTTAGAGACTCAAAATGCTGCTTAAAGACAATCAAGTCTAATTTGGGCGAAAATGAGATATAATTAGCACAAATCCAAGGTTTTTCTAGTTATAAAACTAGATGAGCCAGAGGCAAATCAACGTCTCTAAAGGATACTCCATGTTCATAGGGATGAAATGGACAAGCTTAGTCAATCTATCCACAACAACCCATATAGCCTCAAAATCAGCTGGAGTCCTAGGGAGTCCAGACACAAAATCCATGGAGATATTATCCCATTACCATTCTAGGACACTCAAAGGTTGCAACTTACATGAAGGATTTTGGTGTTCTATCTTGGCCTTCTGACAAACTAGGCACACATACACAAATCCAGCCACATCCGTTTTCATCCTAGGCCACCAAAACATCATCTTAAAGTCCTGATACATATAGGTGGCACCTGGGTGCACAATTAAACCACTCCTATGTCCTTCCTCAAGGATCAACTTCCTAAGCTCAGGAACATCTGGTATGCACACTCTATCCTTAAACCTCAAGACGCCATCACTTCCATCCTTGATGCTAAGGTCTCTACCCTGAGCGAGCAATTCTCGCTGGTCTAAGAGAAACTTGTCTAACTTCTGACCCTCTCTAATCTGATCCATCAAGCTTTTGGTAACCTTCAAGGTACCAAGCCTAATACTCTTAGGGGTAAACTCACAAGCTAGACTAAGGTCTCTAAACTCCTCAATCAGATCAATCTCCCTAACCATCAAAGGTAAGATATGCAAGGTTCGCCTACTCAAGGCATCGGCCACCATATTAGCTTTTCCTGGGTGATAGGTCAGCTCGAAATCATAATCCTTTAAGAACTTTATCCACCTATGCTGCCTCATATTCAACGCCTTTTGATCAAAGAGATACCTCAAACTCTTGTGATCACTAAAGACCTCAAACCTCGCCCCGTAAAGGTAATGCCTCCAGATCTTTAAGGCAAAAACCATAGCTCCTAACTCTAGGTCATGGGTAGGGTAATTCTTCTCCTGGGTTTTAACTGTCTAGAAGCATAAGCAACTACCTTACCATTCTGCATCAACACACCACCTAACCCTTGCTTAGAAGCATCACAGTAAACTACGAAGGGTTCACTAGGATCTGGCAAAACTAACACTGGTGCTGATGTCAACCTATCCTTAAGGGTTTGGAAACTCTCTTCACACATAGAGTCCCACACAAACATTTGTCCCTTTTTGGTGAGACGGGTTAGGGGTAAAGCTATCTTAGAGAACCCTTCTATAAACCTCCTGTAATACCTGGCAAACCCCAAGAAACTCCTAATCTCAGTTACAGACTTCCGTGCATCCCACTGGAGCACCGTCTCGACCTTAGCTGGGTCTACTCTATGCCACCCTTAGAAATGACATGTCCTAAGAAGCTCACTTCCTCCAACCAGAACTCACACTTCATCATCTTAGCGCATAATTGATTTTCCTTAAGGGTCTTCAAGACAACCCTCAGGTGTTCCTCTTGCTCCTCCTTACTCTTGGAGCACACTAAGATGTCATATATAAACACCACCACAAACTTATCCAAGTAAGGGTGGAAGGTCTTGTTCATGTAGTCCATGAAGACCGCAGGAGCATTGGTCACACCAAAGGGCATAACCAAGTACTTATAGTGACCATATCGTGTTCTAAACATTGTCTTCGGGATGTCCTCAGACTTAACCCGAATCTGATGATACCCTGGCCTCAAATCTATTTTAGAAAAGATGCAAGCGCCCATCAACCGGTCCATGATATCATCAATCCTATGGAGGGGATACCGATTCTTCATGGTCACCTTGTTGAGCTGCCAATAGTTTACACACAACCTCATACTACTATCCTTCTTCTTCACCAACAACACAGGTGCTCCCCACAGAGACACACTAGGCCTAATGAACTGTTTCTTCATCAGGTCCTCCAACTGTCCCTTCAACTTAGCTAACTCTAAAGGAGACATTCTATAGGGTGCTATGGAGATTGGCTCGGCTCCAGGCACCAAGTCTATGGTAAAATCAACATCTCTTTCTAGGGGTAAGTTATAAACATCCCCTAGGAACACTTCAGGAAAATCTTGCACAACAGGCAAGCTGGCGACATCAGGAGGGCTGCTCTCCACTTCCAGGGAAGCTAACATAATGTATACATGGGCTTCTTCTTTCATTGAAGCTTGAACTTGGCTGGCAGTTAGAAGGTCCGGATTCTTAGGCTCCGTTGGAGTTCCAAAATCAGTGTCTTGTCAAAACAGTTCAAAAGGACATGATTGGAAGATAACCAGTCCATGCCAAGAATAATATCAAGGTCTTTTAGAGGCAAGCATACAAGATCGACAACAAATGTATAAGATGTGGAAACAGGTTTATTTGTAGGTGTTGACACAAGCAAATCATACTCAAGAAAAGAAACATGCAGTTTAAGACTCTTGACCCTATCATGCGGTATGAATGAGTGAGTAGCACCTGAATCATACAATACAGTTAATTGAGTTCCATCAATAAAACGTGTACCTTGGATCAAGTCATCAGACTCGGTGGCTTCGGCTCCACTAAGAGTAAAGACTCTTCCAGTGATAAAAGTGTGTTGGCCTGGGACTCCTGATTCTTGCTAGCACTGTGAGGCTTGGCCTTGGCTCCTTCACGCACGCGGCTGATGTGACCTGACTTGTCACTCCAGAAGTAAATCACAACTGACTCCTTACACTAGGATGTGTAATGATCCGATGCGCCGCGCTTTCCACACCTCATAAACCTAGGGACATTAGAGAACCCACCCCTAAACCTATCCTATTGAAACTGTGGCTTCCTGCCACTCTGCTTGAAGTCCTTGCCGGTTTGAGCATACCACTGCTTACCCTTGTCTTTCTGATCAGTCTTCTTGCCACTCTTACTATCTGATCCGTTGGCAACTTTGAATTGTCTAGAATCCTCATAAATCCTACACTTGTTGACCAGAATTGGGAAGACCCTGATCTCCTGGTAGCTGATGATCTGCTTGATCTCAGGTTGAAGTCCAGCTTCGACCCACTTGGAGCGGTCATCTGTCTCATGCTGATAAGGAGTGTAGTACCTCGCCAGCTCCTCAAACTTGGCTGCATACTCGCCAACTGACAACGAACCCTGCCGCAAGGACAAGAACTCCATCTCTTTCTTGTCCTTGATATCCGCTGGAAAGTACTTCTCTAGACACCTCTGCCTGAACACAACCCATGTAACCGTTGTGCCCGCAACCTGCATCCTATGCCTGCAGTTGTCCCACCAATGCTCAGCCTCCTCAGTCAGCATGAAGGTAGCAAAGATGAGCTTCTGCTGATCATTACAATCTATCAGTCGGAAGATCTCTCTGTCTCCCTCAGCCATAGTAAAGCTCCTTCCGGATCATAAGCTCCCTTGAACGATGGAGGGTTGTTCCTCTGAAACTTGCTCAATCCTTGAAACACAGCCGGCCCACCATTGCTCAATCCTCTGAACTTTCGCAATTGCCTGATCGTTGCATCCTTAATGAGTGTGATTTCACCTCATATGTCATTGACATTTTGCATGCATTTTCATATTGTTTAGGCATTTCTAATTTGATTTTGGTTAGTTTTTACCTTGGAACGGGTAAGGCGGTTTTGTGGTGTTGTTGTGCAGGAATTAAGGATTAAAATGCTCAGGATCAACCATGATGGAGCTTTCATGACGGAGCTTGAAAAGTGAAGAAAATGAGCCAAACAGAGCCCATCACGGCCTAGCCGTGATAGCCATCACGACCATGATCGAGTAGAGCTGAAAAGAAAGAATGGAAAAGTCAGAGCCCATCACGGCCAGGCCGTGATGCCCATCACGGCCGTGACATGCCCACTGAACCAAACCCTCACAGACAGAACTGATCACGGCCTAGCCGTGATGGTGGTCACGGCCGTGACAGACCAATCAGCAGAGCAACCTCCAAGGTAGAATCCGTCACAGCCGTGACGCGCAATATATGGATCTTTAGAAACTGATTTGATCTAAAATTGTGATTGCTTGGGATTCAAGTTACCCTAATCTATAAATAGAGCACTTAGGCTTGAAAATAGGGGACTTTTTAGGGACTTTTGGGCTGCTACTCTTAGGCAAAAATTAGGATTTCTCTTCTCCTTCTTCTTCTTCTCTTCTCTTAGGTTTTCATTTATGTTTATGTTAATCAAGCTTGCCATCACCATGGCAATGCTTGAGTAGTAGCTTTATTTCTAGGGATTGGGGCTATGCCCAAGATTTGTTTTATGTTATGAATTGATGTTTTCCCTTTGTTAATATCAATTTTGCTTTAGATCTGATTTCTATTGCTTTAATTACTTGTAAATTCGGTGGCCACTTATTTGCATGTCATAGATACTCTAAGGAGGAACCTAGCGGTGAACTTAGGTATTGGATCTATAGCAATCAGACTTAGGACTTAAATCACGAGAGTTAGAAGCGGTCCTTCGAGGGTTAACGAATTGTCACAAAGCTTAAAGGGTTCAATATAAATTCAATTACCACGAGAGTAGGGGTTGGTTTAATTGGGCACGGTTTTTGTAACCCGAGAGGGAGCATTAACTTATTTAGGATAAATTCGCCTTCAAAGCAATTTTGATAATTAACAAGGGGTAGTCAATTTGGTAACATGAACGATCTTGTTGGTAACCCAATTCCTAGGAATCCCCTTTGATCTGAAAACCCCCTATTTGAATTACTTTCTATTTAATTGATTGCATTCTTAAATATTTGATTTTCTAGTTAATTCTTATTACAAAAATCAAATCTTTTCCAAATCCTTTTTTTTATATAGTCCAATTTAATTGATTTAGTAATTAATTGTTATTTGAGATCAAGGTCCCTGTGGGATCGATCTTTTTATTACCTGACGACGAATCTGGTACACTTGTCGGAATCCACACCATCAAGTTTTTGGCGCTGTTGCCGGGGACTGTGCTTTCTTGAATCTCAATTTAATTTTTAAATTGATTTTTCTGGACTTTTGCTTTTTAATTATTGCTATATATATATATATATATATATATATAAATATATATATATATTTCTTTTTTTCATTTATTTCTTTTTCTTTCTAGAGTATATATCTCTCTCTTATAGGTGTTTTTCCCTTTTATGCAAAGATCCCTAAGTCTTGGAAACCTTATTGAGGTTGACCCCGAAATCGAAAGGACCTTTCATAGACGTAGGAGACTACAAAGAGAGAGGGAGAGGCTGATTCCCATTCTACTCATGGCGAATCTACCGGATACAAAACCATTGAAGGACTACGCAGTCCCAAATGCTAGGGGTTTGCGAACTGGGATTGCTAGGCCAGAAATCGAGGCGGAGAACTACACTATACCACCTATGCTAATTAGCATGATTATGCAACATCAATTCGGAGGATTACCCTCGGAGGACCCGACTGATCATGTAGAGACATTCTTGGAGTTCACCGATGCAATTAGAATTCATGGTGCCCCGATTGATGCTATACGCTTGAGGTTATTCTCCTCCTCTCTTACTGGAAAGGTGAAAGCTTGGATGAAGTAAGTGTCCGCTAATACGTTGTCAACTTGGGACCAACTAGAGCAGGCGTTCTTGGAAAAATTCTTCCCTCCATCCAAGACTGCTTACCTACGAACTCAGATCACCAGCTTCTTCCAAAAGGATGGAGAATGCTTATCCGAAGCTTGGGATCGTTACAAAGGGTTGCTGGAGTCTTGCCCACATCATGGACTCGAGAGGTGGTTGCTAGTGCATACCTTCTACAACGGATTGGATTACTCTTCGAAGGTGTCACTTGACTCCGCAGCTGGTGGAGCCTTTATGAATAGACCTCTGACCGAAGCATTCAATATCATCGAAAACGTAGCCACCAACTACCACCAATGGGGTTCGGAAAGAGGTAATAACCCGAAAAAGCTTTCGGGGGGTAAGTTTGAAATGAATAGCAATGATCTTATTATGTCTAAATTTGACTCATTGAATAAACGTTTTGATCATTTTGAAAAGGCTAATGTGAGTTCAATAGGTGCTACTAATATTGTTTGTGAGATTTGTGGAATGCAGGGACATGACATAATGGAGTGCCCACGTGGTATTGCTCCTGGATCCGGTGCTTCGGGGGAACAAGTGAATTCTTGTCACAATTTCTATGACACGAACCCGAAGTTGCCAAACTATGTTCCCCCAGATTCTTACAACCAAGGAAGGAAGAACAATCCTTACCTATCCTACGGGAACTACAACAACACTTTGAACCACGAATTCCAGGAAGGCCAAGGTAATAGGAAATCGGCATCGGGGTATCCTCGGGTACAAAAGTCTAGACTCGAGTCTCTTCTGGAAAATTTTGTTGAAACTCAAACAAAACAAAATGAAGAGTTTAGGCAACAAGGTAGGGCAGTCAATGAGGCAATAAAAGAGTTAGCATCTAAGGTAGATACCTTAGCCATCCATAATAAGATGTTAGAAACTCAGATTTCCCAACAAGCTAGTACATATACCAGAACTAAGGGTACGTTTCCAGGACAACCCGAAGTTAATCCCAATGAGCACTATAATGCTATATACTTGAGGGATGATAAGCTTGGGGTAATTGAAAAGGATGTGGAATGTAAGGAGGACATGAGTGAACATGAAGAGATAGAGCCAAAGTATGTCCCTCCACCACCTTACCAACTCCCAGTACCTTTCCCACAAAGGTTGGTCAAGAAAAAGCAAGTAGAAATAGAAACTAAGAGCTTAATTGAGGAGCATAATGCCATGATAAAAACTAATATGCCTCCTAAACTAAAAGATCCAGGAATTTTCTCTATCGCTTGCTCAATTGAAAAAATGAAAATAGACCAAGCCTTATGTGACTTAGGGGCTAGTGCAAGTTTGATGCCGCTTACTATCTTCGAGAGGTTAAGAACCAAGGAATTGAGTCCATCCAAATTCTCTTTACAATTTGTGGATGGCTCAACTAAAACTCCTCTAGGCATACTAGAGAACATTCCCATAAAGGTAGGGAAATTTTTCATTCCTACCGATTTCATGGTGTTGGATATGAACGGGAATTCTAAATTCCCTATCATTCTTGGAAAGCCATTCTTGGCCACAGCTGGAGCAATAATAGATGTAAAGAATGGCAAGCTCTCCTTAAATGTAGAGGAAGGTAGGGTATATTTTGATTTGACTAACTCATATAACAACCCTCCTTTTAAGAGTCATGTGTGCAGGATCGAGATAATGTCTCCAGAGGTGAAGGAAGAACCTAATATGGAAGCAACTCCCAAACTTAGCATGACGAATGATGCACCAAATGGTGATGAAGTTGGAGTTGCTCATCTTGTGGAGTTAAAACTTTCGCCGGAAGGAAGCAAGGCCATGAAACTCAGTAAAAAGAGCAAAGCGAAAGCGCAATTGTCCATACGAACAAAATAGGATCTTTGAATGACTTCCATGGAAGAGAAGTGTTCTTGTACTTCCAAGCCCGGCCGATCCCGGTTGATCCAAGGGAGTATGGTCAAGTTTAAGACCGTAAATAAGCGCTTCTTGGGAGGCAACCCAAGTTTCCTCTCCCTTTTCCATTTGTTTTTTAATTTTGTTTTTGAATAATTTGAGGAGATTAAAAGAAGAAAGATCACTAATTGATGGTTTTACCAAGTATTTTCAGGTTATGAAAGTAGTGAGAGCAAAAAGGCAAGGAAAAATAAAGTCAGGAGTCATCACGCCTAGGCCGTGACGGTGGTCACGGCCGTGATTAGCTAACCAAAGAAGATCAGAGTGTATCACGGCCTAGCCGTGATAAGCATCACGGCCGTGACACATCTCCCAGCATCTCTTTGACTGGCATTTGAGCCAGCACCCTCCACCACCTCAGTGATTTGTTCCATTTTTCTCCTCTCTGCGACTTGATTATTTACATTGGGGACAATGTAAGTTTTTAAGCTTGGGGTAGGGGTATTTTTGCATTTTTTTCATTTTTCATGTTGCATTCATATATGCATAGTTTTACATAATCACATGATTAGATTGCCCCCTTGCTGAGAGTATGCATCCAATTATGAGAACTTTGTGCCAAATGAATTGAGACAGTGAATTTTTGAACCCAATTTTTGTATTCTTGTGATAGGCTAAAAATAAAAATGCTTGAGATGATCTTTTGATAGTTGATAATTAGCATGTGGTTCCTTAGATTTGTGTTTCTCATTGATTTTAAACTACTAAATGTGAGATTTTTGAGCCAAAAAGGGGTACTCACCAAATCTACCCCCATTCTTTGTGATTGAGTGTTTTATTCCTCTTGGATTGTATTCTCTAGAACTTGACTTGAAACCGTTTTGAAACTTAAAATTTTTTTAAAACATATTTGAAAATGACTGAGGCACTAGGTATTTTTCTGGCCGTCTGAGCTTTTATTGATTAAATGCTACCCCTTAGTTACCCAATTTTGAGCCTAAAAGAATAAAATACTTTTCTTGGTACCTTGAAATATTTTGATGAATGATGCTTGGTATGGCACCTTTTAAAGTATTGCAAAAAGGGTAAAAAGGTAGTTTGAAAAATAAATTGTGGGATGAGAAAGTTAGAAAAATATTTCTCTTAAGCTGAAAGTCTCCCCTTCTCCAAATAAATGAAATAAAATAAACAAAAAAATGGAGAAGGGGATGAGAAAAAGAAAGTGAGAAATAAAAAAATAAAAAAAAGGGGAAGAAAGAAGGAAAGGTGAAAAAGTGAATTAAAGCCCAAAAAGGTATTTTAGAAGGTTGTCATGCTTTGCATTGTTTGATATTTTGTTTAACCCTCTTGAATTTCCCTTTCTTGATTTCCCCACCTAACAATTAATGCCATGGCCCCATTACAACCAAAATAAAAGACCTATTGATTCTTATGTGTTTTCATTAATAAAGTAGAGATTTGGTTAATAGTCAAGCTTATGGTAGGGTACCTTTCTTGAGGAAATTGAGTGAATTGTCACATACCCTTAAACACTTGAGTGAGGTGAGAAGAGTGCCTGAATTAGTGAGAGGCATAAATCTAGAAAACCTAAGCTTCTAACTGGACTTGAAATTGATTGTCTCTTGGTTTCTTATTTGAATATGCCTGTCACTCGGATTAGTTATTCGGGTTCTTGGTTCACTATCCATGCTCTGATTGTTTATGTTTTCTGGCCTTAGTGATTGCTTGAGGACAAGCAAAATCTTAAGCTTGGGGTAATTTGATGAGTGTGATTTCACCTCATATTTCATTGACATTTTTCATGCATTTTCATATAGTTTAGGCATTTCTAATTTGATTTTGGTTAGTTTTTTACCTTGGAACGGGTAAGGCAATTTTGTGGTGTTGTTGTACAGGAATTAAGGATTAAAATGCTCAGGATCAACCATGATGGAGCTTTCATGACGGATCTTGAAAAGTGATGAAAATGAGCCAAACAGAGCCCATCACGGCCTAGCCGTGATAGCCATCACGGCCATGATCGAGTAGAGCTGAAAAGAAAGAATGGAAAAGTCAGAGCCCATCACGACCAGGCCATGATGCCCATCACGGTCGTGACATGCCCACTGAACCAAACCCTTACAGACATAACTGATCACGGCCTAGCCGTGATGGTGGTCACGGCCGTGACAGACCAATCAGCAGAGCAACCTCCAAGGCAGAATCCGTCATGGCCTGGTCGTGATGGCCATCACGGTCGTGACGCGCAATATATGGATCTTTAGAAACTGATTTGATCTGAAATTGTGATTGCTTGGGATTCAAGTTACCCTAATCTATAAATAGATCACTTAGGCTCGAAAATAAGGGACTTTTTAGGGACTTTTGGGCTGCCACTCTTAGGCAAAAATTGGGATTTCTCTTCTCTTAGGTTTTCATTTATGTTTATGTTAATCAAGCTTTCCATCACCATGACAATGCTTGAGTAGTAGCTTTATTTCTAGGGATTGGGGCTATGACCAAGATTTGTTTTATGTTATGAATTGATGTTTTCCCTTTGTTAATTTCAATTTTGCTTTAGATCTGATTTCTATTGCTTTTTAATTACTTATAAATTCGGTGGCCACTTATTTGCATGTCATAGATACGCTAAGGAGGAACCTAGCGGTGAACTTAGGTATTGGATCTATAGAAATCAGACTTAGGACTTAAATCACGAGAGTTAGAAGCGGTCCTTCGAGGGTTAACGAATTGTCACAAAGCTTAAAGGGTTGAATCTAAATTCAATTACCACGAGAGTAGGGGTTGGTTTAATTGGGCACGGTTTTTGTAACCCGAGAGGGAGCATTAACTTATTTAGGATAAATTCGCCTTCTAAGCAATTTTGATAATTAACAAGGGGTAGTCAATTTGGTAACATGAACGATCTTGATGGTAACCCAATTCCTAGGAATCCCTTTTGATCTGAAAACCCCCTATTTGAATTACTTTCTGTTTTAATTGATTGCATTCTTAAATATTTGATTTTCTAGTTAATTCTTATTAAAAAAATCAAATATTTTCCAAATCCTTTTTTTTTATATAGTCCAATTTAATCGATTTAGTAATTAATTGTTATTTGAGATCACGGTCCCTGTGGGATTGATCTTTTTATTACTTGACGACGAATCTGGTACACTTGCCGGAATCCACACCATCAATCCTCTACCTGCCATGAGTTCCTGTACACGTCCAACACAACTCTTAGATACATAAACTTAAGCGGGTAAAAGCTACAGGCAACTAACTTAAAGCTTCATTGTCTATACAAGTATAGACAATTCAAACTAGATCACACAACCGACTCACAACATACTCATACCACGGCCTGATAGGACAGACCTGCTATGATACCACTAAATGTGACACCCTTCTACCCCGCATATTATAAGTACTTTAAGATAAGCAATTAATAAAATTTAATCATGAAAATACTGGATAAAATCAAAGCATTCGTCCAAAGGTAGAAAAGTCCCACATGAACTAGTTCACAAACGCGAAAATAAAACATGTTTAAACAAATAAAACATAAAACATAACAACCCAACCCCGATCTCACGACTCAGCTGGTATAACCGTTCCGGGAACATCCTCGGTATACAAACTGAAAACTAACTAACTAACAATAGAACAAGCCCTAACTATGAGTGGCGGCTCCTCAGAATCACTCCTCTCCAGGCTGCTCGTCATCCTCTACAAGGTGCCGATCAGGCCAAACAAACAAGCAAACAAAATAGGGGAGTAAGAGTCATGTAAACATATATGGCAAGGAGATAGGATGTAAAGTAAACAACTAAGCACAACATCATATAGCATACGTCGACAAGTAAGCATCATAGTATCAATCATCATCATCATCATCATAACAACAGTATGCTATGCAATGCAATGTAACTCTACTCCGCTACTCCAACAATGCATGTGGATCCACTAAACTCAGGTTGAACGACTTCGGAGTTAAATATCCACATTGAGAATCTACTCAACACTGGAGAATCTACTCCTCGGATAGCCAACGCATCAAACCATCGGATGCCTCATCACGGGGGCGCACGGAGAATCTACTCCTACCGTGGATAGCCAGATCGCCGTACTCTCGGGCGACCACCCCTATTTCGAACAACCGCCAACAACAACATCTCCAATGATGTACGAACAACCGGTAAAACATCGGGCAAACGTCACCTCCTCAACTTCAACGGAATCAACCAAAGACATCAACGGAATCAACCGCAGTGGAATCTACAGCAACAACTTTAACAAGTGGAATCTACCGCAGTAGGATCGACTGCAACACCGTAGACCCGGGTCAAGGTCCCCTTGTGGTAAACTCTCGGCTACCAAGGTACAACATCAACAACATGTGGTAACCCACCGGGTACCGACTTAACCAACGTAACATCTCACCATCTCATCTCTTTAACCATCTTCATTAATTATTAACCAAGTTATCTAATTAGCAACATTGTATGATTAAGTCATCTTATCATCATAGGTAAATTGGGGTGAAAAAAAACCCTTAAAAGCCTTTAATCACGTTCTGATCAGGAAGCGGAGCACGGGCGTGCTGATCCCCTGCACGACCGTGCTGGTCACATAAGTGAAGCACGATCGTGCTCCTTATTAGGTACGGTCGTGCTCAGTAGCATGGTGGTGCTCTTGGTTCTGCACGGACGTGCTCAAAGCACAGCCACTTTCCAGAATTCAATTGGGAGCACGGTCGTGGTCCCTGTTCAGCACGACCGTGCTCAATACACGACAGTACTGTTCTGGGAAGAAACAGAAACTAAACTTAGCCAATTAATTTAGGATTCTCAACCTATTAATCTCTAAATAATTTTAAGATCTAGTTAAACCAATTATCACATTTCATCAATAGTGTTCCACGTCGTCGTCACCATATGGAATCAACCATTTCAATCGACTCATCAACCACATAATCAAGGCATCAACCTCATGATTTAGCCATCATAACATTCATGAACATATTATAATATTCATACAGATATCAATACATATATCAATTAAAAACACATAGCAGCAAGTCAACATGTTAACATCAAAAGGCATTTAGGCATTTAAATCATACAAAACATGTATCAAAATGGGGTTACGGGAACCCCTTTACTTCACTCTAACCCCAGGTCTATGGATACACTACCCTTCTTCCCATACCTGGATTGAAGGTAGCTCTAAACGCAAAGCCAACAACGAACCGGTCCCAAATCCGCAAGCGGCTTACTCCGGTACTAAGCCTTGGTCAACTAAAACATAAACCAATCAGTTTCCAAATCAGTACAAGAAAAAGAAACCTTAAAAGGAAGGGACCTTACCTATATATCAAGCACAGATGAACACAAGCTCCCTACAGAAATCCAATACTCAAGAATCACTCTGAATATGATGGAAATAGGGAACGTAGCAGTGACGACCGAAATAGGTCAGTAGCAACCAAAAGTAGGGTTGAAAAGTACAACCCTTGAATTCTGTGCCTAAAATATATAGGCTCCACCTGAGCATGGTCGTGCTTACCCTTGAGCACGATCGTGCTTAACTTAACGTCACCTAGATGCGGTCAGCACATTGAGCACGGGCGTGCTGACTTATGAGCACGGGCGTGCTCATCTACCAGAAAGGGACTTTTAGGCCAAAAATGCCACTGAGCCCTTAGCCAACTATTTTAACTTAACAAAACTAACTCAAACAACCAAACAAGCTTTAAAGAAAAACACTTACGAAAAAGTAGGGTGTTACACATTATCTGCGGGATTGTAGGGAGAGACCTGGTTGTTTCCATTACGGTAAACCATGTCATTTTGCTCGTGAGTGTAGACATAGAGGTAGGCAGCAGTCGGTAGTTGCGGGTAGAGGAGCCAATGTTCAAAAAGGTGGAGCTGGAAGCGGAGTTCCAGCAGCAGGACAGCAGATGGCCAGACCTACGGTCACTAAAAGAGTGTTTACCGTGAGAGGAACTGAATTCTCAATTTGAGGATTTTATACAAGGTATGTATTTGATATCTGGTAGACTTTGTCTGTTTGTTTAAGTAACGTGATAAATAAGAAATGATGGGAGTTTTGTTGAGGTATAGTTGTGATTGGTAGGATGTGAATCCTTAAGATCAATATCAGTGAGTGAGACAATTATTATAAGTCAAATGTTGATCGAGGCATAGTATCATTAAGAAATCTAAGGTAATGATTAATGTTCGTAGTTAAGATGGATTGTATGAGTTTGGGAAGAATGAACGAAAGTGGATATAGTAATTTCACCTAAGTTGAATATGAGCAGAAAGAGATAAGATCTTGTGTAAATTGTGTTTACTAGAGAAATTCAAAGTTGTTGAGTTAGATAATTCTAACCAGCGTGGTTTCTTTTGATTTTAGTTTATCTTAAGGAGTGTTGAGATGTTACTTGGAGACTTGAAATGTGTGATTTTGATAAAATATAGAATAGTGGAATACACTCCAAGGAATTAATGACTGTGATTGGATACATTGAGGAGGAAGTTAAGGTAGTATTAATGGTGGTGTTAATTGTGGGAGATAGATGTTGGAATAAGGTTTCCTAGTGGATCAGTATTAAGAAGAGGAAATGATTAAGCTTTAATTATGCCCTTCAAGGATGATAGATTCTGGTGAAAAGTTAAGGACAATTAATAGAATGTAGTGATGGATAATTTCGAGGATAAATATAATGATATAAGAATGAATTCTGTTATGAAGTTACCGTTGTCACTTAGGGGTAAGATGTAACACCCCGATTTTCGCTGTTTCGTAATATCGGTAATAAATAGATAAATATATATATTTATCCGAGACTTAGAAAATGATTTTGGATAAACCAAGGTCATTTCCTTGTTATACTTATTTTTATAAGGTTACAGGGAAGTTTTTGGTTGAAAACTCAGACGGAAGTCGGTCTGCTATTTTCTGTGTTTCACTGACAGTAAAAGTTTACTGCTCAGAAGATCTAATTTTGAATCGTTAACGAGATGAAAAATATTTTTATCGTATTTACTATGATACTGAAAGTTTTGAAAATTTTGGAAAAAAATTAAAGTATTATGTTTGTTGCGAGTCTATACGACGAGATGTCTCTAGGCAGAGCCTGAGTCAGATGGATCGGGAAATCGGCAAAGTAGCAGAGACATTGGATTGACCAACTTGATTAGCATTCATGACTAGTTTATCCTATCATAAATGGCAATAATAGCACATTTATGGCAACATTGAATTTTGTTATGAAATGACCAAAATACCCTTGTCTTTTTATGACAATTCCTACAAAATGCCATTTGACAAATTGACCCAAAACTCTTGCCAAATCCACACGGCTCCAACATTGTCTTCTTCTCCAAGTATTTGAATTCTTCTCCATCAAGTTTTGACATCTTCTTCATTAAGTTTTGACTTCTTCTTTAAGAAGTTTTGAATTCTTCTTAACCAAGTTTTGACTTCTTCTTCTCCAAGTTTTGATTGCTTCTTCATTAAGAATTTGTTTCTTCTTCATTAAGCTGGTTGCTTCCTCATTTAAATAGGATGTCTCCTTCCTTAAGTCATTTTTTTTTCCAAATTCATGATTCTTGCTCCAAAGAGTTCATAACTCGTCCGATTTTGCATAGCCATTCTGATCAGTTTCTATTTCGAATCTCAAAAAACTTTCAACATGAAAGTTGTTCATATTTCTCTCTTCTTTCCAAGGACATAAAGATCATCGAAAACGGATAAGTATGTTGAGATATATACCCAAAATACCGAAACTGTTCTGAAACCCTAACTTGGTTCATCTTCTCCCTGAAGTTCTCAAGAACACCATGAGACATTCTTGAAGAACATCATCCAAATCATCATTTTCTTTGATCATCAAGAGGTAGTCTCTCTTAATCTTGCTATTCTAAGCTTTTCTCTTCATAAGATTCTTGAGTTTGTGCCTTTGATCAACATGTTCTTCATTTGTTTAAAGTTCTTGAAGCTAGATTGAAAAATTCATAACTAATTCTAGAAAAATCCTTTTGACATGAAACCAATTGCTATGATCTTATAATCATCTCTATTTTCATCATCTAGAAGCACAAGATCATGAGAAATTTCTTTCCCTAATTTCTGGACTGGGCCGAACCTAGGTCAAAATTGTGTTCTTAGGTTTTGTTTCATTTTCATGTCTTGATTCATGATTATATCTTGATAGTTCTTGTATTCAAGTATATAGAAGATCAAAAATCTAACTTGAGCCTATTTGATTCTTCAAAAACCGAAACCCTAGGTATGAGCACTTGTTGGTTTTATGATTCAAAAGTTGTTTGTAACACTTGAATCTAACTCTAGGTTTTGTATGATGATTAAATCCAAGAGTTTAGAAATTTTAGAGATTTCTAACTCCAAACTCAGTCCTTGGCCGAAACCCTAGTTCTTGGAACTAGATGAGTTTTAGTTCATGTTCTTGGTTCATAATCATGGTTAAAGTGATTAATCATGCTTAAGTAACTTATGGATCATTAATCCCTAAGTTAATCAAATTTTAAGTTTCCTAACCTAGAAAATGGGGTAAAGCCGAACCCTAACCCCCATTGATTTAAGTGTGTTGTTGTTTGATTTGATTTATTTTGGTTGCAATTCGTTTGAAGGAAACTACGGAGTTAGCTGATTTACACTGACAAAGAGGAATCGAATCGAGTTCGGGAGATTATTTAGTTCGAGTCTTCAAGAGGTAAGGGGAGCTTGCCTGATGGATTTTCCTCAATAACCATTTGTTTGTGACCATTTGCTTGTTGTGTATTCTGTATAATTGATGTGGTCATGGTTATCTGATTATGTGGTTTATGTTGTGTTGTATACCTGAGTATCAGTGTTTGATCTGTTTTAGATTATTTATTTGAATATGATATTGCTATGGTACATTATCTGTCTAGTGGTTTGTTGTTGAATGTTGCTTGTGAGTGTTGTGTGAGAAGCCTGACAGTGGTCAGTGCACAATTAAGAAAGTCGGATAAAAGCTTTAAGAAACTGTATCGAATTATATTCAAGGTTTTAGTGGCAAGTTATTGGTATATGATATCAAAGAGAATTTCTTTTGGAGAAGAATAAAGAGTGTTGAAAAATATTATTATTTTAATAAGTTGATTTTGGAAAAGTGAATTATGAGTCACAATGAGAGCGAAATTGTGAAAATGTTTAAGTACTGCTAATTTTTATGTAAGAAAGTTTGTAATACTATACAAAGTTATTTTTATGAAATTAATTGTTGAAAAGAAGTTAAGATGATTTTAGAAAGTGTTTTCAGTGGGAAAAGTTAAGTATTGGCTTGAGAAGCTTTAAAAGTGATAATTGATGAATGATTTGGAAAAGAGTGATGACAGATTTGGAAAATCGTAGAAGGCAAGTATTTTGAAACGGCAGTACATATTTTAGGGAAGTTAAAACCTCAAGTGATTCATATTTGTGAAAACCAAGTTTTATTATTTAAGGATTTTATTGATGAATTTCCAATTTTTGGAAAAAGAATTTATGAAAGCAAAACTGATTTCGTGTTAATAGTGGTGTGGAACTTAGTAACCGAGACGTCGGGGTACTAAGGTTCTGTGTTGTGATGGACTCAGTCATTTGGACTTTGAGGGCCTATATTGTATACATGAGGTATACTTTGATGAATTGTATACATGAGGTATACTGTGTTGAAACATTGAAGATGTTTCTAGTGCCACGAACCTACGATTGGTGCACCGGTCGAGAGGTGTCGTGATTGAGCACTTGGACTGTGAGGTCCTATGTTTTTATAAAAGTTTTATGGACAGTGAGGTCCTATGTTTTGATAAATGTTTTATGGACAGTGAGGTCCTATGTTTTGATAAATGTTTTATGGACAGTAAGGTCCTGTGTTGTAATGAAAGTTTTAAAAGTGTTTTAAAACTATGTGAGTCGTAAGCCATTTTGAGCTTCGGCAAGAGAAAGATTGAGCACAAAGAAAAGAACAAAACAAAAGTGTTTTGCATGCATGTGGCAGACGTGCCTGCGATTTGTGGTTTAATGCATTAATTACCCGGCGTGAGGTAATTACGATATGCATATCTCATTGTGCCTTGGAGGACTTTGGGATCCCCATCTTACTTGCTAATGGTGGAGCCACTGATTGTGGACATTAGCAATGTGTTGGCCTTGTGAGTGCCTGGCTGTGTATGCCTTTGTTGTTTTCAAGATGGGAAGAGGTCGCGGACCTGTTGGGAGTTGGCCAAGTTAGCCAGTGTGGCTTTGGAGTCTGATCAACTCATATGATGTTGGGATATCTCATGAGATTAGGATGAAAATTAGATGATGAATAGAAGTGTAATGCATAATTTTATGGATGATGTTTGGGGTGTTAAACCCACTGATAAACTATTAGCTTATAAATGTTCGTGTGGTAAATGTATATGTGTTATGTGGTGTCGAGCATTTAGTTATTGGGTTAAAACCATATATTGGCGTCTCACCTTTACACACACATTTCAGGATTTTTCTAAGTTCGATATTGTACCCTGGGTACTCTATCACAGATGGTGCAGAGGAGTTTGTCTAAGTCACTCAGAGACTTAGATGTAGTTGCTTGATGAGGTATTACTTGCGGAATAACTCTTAGAACGACCAGCTTAGGGTTAAGACTTAGATTATTTTGATAGTGTGTATGAGTTTGGCTCAGAGAGCCTTTATTTTATAATGGAACGTTTGAGGCTCGGAGAGCCTATCTTTTGAATGAAAATCTAAGTTATTTCTTTTGGTTTTGTAAAGCTTATGGCTATAACTATTATTTTTATGTATTGATGCCTGGTTGAATTTAGTGTAGCTAGAATTCTGGAGTGAAAATGTAATCATTTTAACAGGTGTTAATTTATTTGGGATGTCCGAATTACAGAGGAGAATCTGTCGAAATTTTTGTAGAACTACTATCTTGTATTTAAGTATATCCTTTAAAGTAAATAGGCTTGCCAAGCTATGATAGTAAGTTTGTGTGTTGATTATGGCTTAGGTGTGGAGTCGTGACAAAAGAAAAAAATTTTATACCCAATTTCAGACAATTATGTACTTATATAAATTATTTTCCGAAAGCACCAGCAAATTATCTTTTAATTTTATTTTCAAACGAGTTTTAGAAAGTAATGCCCAAGGGAGGGTGTTACATAAGACAGCGATGTGAAATAAAATGTAGGATCTTTAGAGTAAGACCGAGTACAAGATATTGTCTAGTTTCGGGTCACGAAATTCTGAGGACAATTTTTTTTTTTTGAGTGGGATAGTAATGTAACACCCTGATTTTATTATACGATGTATTACCGATAAAGATATATTTATTTATATTTTTATCCGAGACCTAGAAAATGATTTTGGAGAAAACAAAATCATATCTAGAACCTACCCTATGGTAGGAAGCTCTGGTTAAAATTTGGGATTAAAACTCAGACGGAAATCGGTCTGCGTTTTTACCGACACTATAATTTTATACCGGCAGAAAACCCTAATTTAACTCGAAACTTAAAAATTGTAGATTTTTATATTATGTCCGTGAGGAAGTCTATTTTTCAAAGTTTTTCTCAAAAATAAAATATTAGATTTTATTCGGACGAATTTTGGCAAAAAACGAACGGAAACCCTAATTGGGAAACCGATGGAGTCGAAAACGGAACTGCAGAGACGGAACCAGACACCGGAAGGGATGAGTCATGGGGTGAGTCACCACTATGACT
Organism: Sophora flavescens; assembly: GCA_030762895.1. Taxonomy (NCBI): domain Eukaryota; kingdom Viridiplantae; phylum Streptophyta; class Magnoliopsida; order Fabales; family Fabaceae; genus Sophora; species Sophora flavescens. The sequence goes on along the minus strand of CM061063.1, from coordinate 158,254,657 downwards.
CACCAAGCATTTATGGAGCATTTAATGCAAGTAATTATGTTTTTTAAGGTAAAAAGACCAAAATGCCCCCAAGCTTTCATGGTTATAAACAAGACACATCTCCTCACTTTTAACCACTCATTTTACATGGTTATAAACCTACCACATCTCTCCAATTTCGTGCAGCCACATCCAATAAACCATACATGTTTTATTTTGCTTTCGTTTCATCATTTTCCTCTCAAAAACCTAAATCGGATAAACGACGAAGCTGAATACGGGGTTTCCGGGACCCGCTAGTGGATGGAGACAACGAGTCATGGATGACTCGTGGGGGGTGAGTCACCTAGTGAGTCATGGTGTGACTCACCATGTAATAAATGATGTTAAGGTGTGAAAAGACTAAAATACCCTTAACCTAACCTATCTTAGTTAAATGTTAACCATGGTTAAGGCAAGTCATGTACAAATTGGGTTCTTCTTCCTATTTTGTGGTCCAAACTCAGCCAAACCCTTCAAACACCCATCCACCACACATTTCATTCCTAGCCATGATGATTACTAAGACTAGCTAGCTTAATACTATATTTCTAAGTTAACTTAACCTAGCTTAGTTAACATCAACTATGGTTATTAAGGACATATCTCCTATCCCTTAACCACTCATTTTATATGGCTGTTACAACCACACACATAGCCATTTTCGTGGCTTCCCTCTCCTCTTCATCACTTGAGGCAAGTCATTCATTCATTTCAACAAAATTCTCTAAGTCATTTCTCTTAAAAACCTAAGACTCCATGATGACAAAGCTTGCATCTTGGATCATTCTTTTCTTCAATTCAATGGAGGATCCTCTTACTCATCCCCTTAACTCTCTTTATCACCCACTACTTCGGATTAGAGGAGAAGAATTAAGATAGAAACCACAATAGTTACAAGAAGCCTTTGTTGGAAGCTTTGAAACCTAGTTGGAGCAGTCGCATTGAGAGAGTCGGCAAACACTATTCAACCGTTGGATCGTTCTCAAAGTTTAGAAGAAGGTTCAAGACTTGTGGTTCTTCATATCCAACGGTTTAAATTTTGAAACAGTCTCCATAGCAAGAGATATTTAGTTCAGACAGTGGACTGAAAGGATGAGAAACTCAACCTGGATACCATTTAACCTATCACCAAACCATTACGATCTGAGGTTCGTTAACCGTTGGATCGAGATGAAACTTTGTGAGAAGGTTTAGGAAGGGTGGTTCTTCATCATTACAGTTCATTTTTATAAATAAAGCTCGGTGTCCAGAGAAATGGAGCTCAAACCGTAGCTCTATTTTGGTAGCTTTTCCCTAAGATTCATGAGCTTATTTTGAATCCGATTTCCCCTAATTCCAGTCGTTGTTCTTGTAAGTTTTTCCTTCGATTCTGTCTCTTGATTCAAATAGATTTATTTATTTGAAACCCTATTGTTGATTCGGTTGGTATTTGGTGTTTCTGGCGAATTGTGATACTCGTACGTGTAATCGGAACGAAAAGCGGAATGGTGGATGTGTAAGGATGGATGGTGACAAATTTGTGGATGTTGTTGGACAGCGTGATGTGGTTCGTGGGAGTAGCATGGACGCATTCGGAGATTGTACGAGAAAATGCGCACGTCAATCAAGTGGGGGAAAGATTCAACCTATCGTCGGAATGGATAAGTAGTTTATAATATAATATTTGTGTAGGGTGACCTAAACCCTACTGGTGGTCGAGTAGTCGACTAAAGCAAAATCGCATTGGAAACCTTTTCTATAATACCAATGATGATTTGGGGATTGTAGGTTTATCGACGTTTGGATGATCTTATAATATTTGAGGATGTCTGACTTTATGATTATTAACTGTTTGTGATACGTTGGTTGAGGTATTCTACTGCATGTGACGTTTTATTTTGATGTTTGAATATTTTATTGATTATTGTATTATGCATGATCTGCCTAGTTTGATAATATGCTTAGTTTATTTTTAAGTAAAGATATGTGTGTTCGGAGATGTTTTGTCTGGGTGAGAGATTGAATGTGACTTAGAGGTGCCTAGCCTAAATTGATTATCTTATAGATGAGATTATGAAATATGGTTTGAAGATTTATACGAGTTTCTAGTGAGAGGTTGAAGCACTAGGTTATGACCCCATAAGAGTCAGTGAGACTTATATAGTATGATTATTATGTGTAGCAATTGGGCTACAGTAGATATTATTATGTGTAGCAATTGGGCTACTGTAGATGTTATTATTATGGGCTAAATTACACTTTTGGTCTCCAAATTATTTTTCAATGTTCAATTTAGTCCCCAAGTTTTTAAAATGTTCATTTTGGTTCCTAAGTTTCTAAAACTTATTCAATGGAGTCCTTCCATCAAGTTGACTAACGGACATGGATGTTGACCCCAAAATAATGGTCCCCAAGTTGTTTTTCAATGTTCAATTTGATCTCCAAGTTGTTTTTCAATGTTCAATTTTGTCCCCAATTCCGGCGGACCAGACGGGGTCAACATCCATGTCCGTTAGTCAACATGATGGAAGGACTCGATTGAATAATTTTTAGGAACTTATGGACCAAAATGAACATTTTAAAAACTTGGGGACCAAATTGAATATTGAAAAACAATTTGGGGACCAAAAGTGTAATTTAGCCTATTATTATGTGTAGCAATTGGGCTACTGCAGATGTTATTATTATGTGTAGCAATTGGGCTACTTTATATGTTATTATTATGTGTAGCAATTGGGCTACTGTAGATATTATTATTTATGTACAGAAATCGGTTACTTATATTATATATAATAGAGGGGAGTGCTCGCTCGAATGAGGGACTAATATCCATATTATGATAAGAATGTGTGACATGATATTGGTGGACACGTCTACATAAAGGTTTAGTTGCATGAGTTTGAGGGTAGAGGATGATATCGTAAATTGAGGATGGATGTTGATTATAAGTGATGCGTGTCTGCGACTATTGTTATATTATGTGCTATGTATTCCTTTCCACTTTTGATGATAGAATTATTTCTTATCCCCTATATTTTCTGTATGATGTACTTTATTTCTTATGTGATCGTACGAGAAGACCCTATGGAGGAGCCAGTTGCGGAGGAGTTGGATGGAACTCCTTATGAGCCAGAAGTTGGAGGTCGAGTTGTGGACCCGAGTGGTAGAGTGTAGATGGTTACGGCCAGTGCGTCATGTGAGACGTTTTATATTTTCCGTTGAGTATAATAGTTTATATAAGTATGTACATGTAAGGGATTCTACTGTTAGGATACCTTAAACAGTGTTTTGATAACTCTGATGCAAGACATATGTGTGTATGTATAATATAATTATGGTGTGTGTTAACATTCAGAAGTTGGATGCGTTCATATTTAAGTTTTTAATTTTTACATATTTCACGTTAGCCGCATGATTAACAAATTAATTAATAAGGTTTTAATTTAATGGCATAATGGGGCACAATGGGGTGTCTCATTTGCTGGTATCAGAGCAGTTCGATTCTAATCGGACTGTGAGGTTTAGGATGTTGTTACTGGTCGTGTCTAGTTTTTTCACATCGGATATTGACTATGCTTAGAAGTTGGGTAGTAAATCCGGACACGATAGCTTTGATGTGGAAGAGCGCATTATGTGATACCCTTCTACCCCGCATGTTATAAGAACTTTAAAATAAGCAACTAATAAAATTTAATCATGAAAATACTGGATAAAAACAAAGCATTCGTCCATGGGTAGAAAAGTCCCACATGAACTAGTTCACAAACGCGGAAATAAAACATTTTTAAACAAATAAAACATAAAACATAACAACCCAACCCCGATGTCACAACTCAGAGCTGGTATAACCGTTTCGGGAACATCCTCGGTATACAAACTGACAACTAACTAACTATCAAGAGAACAAGCCCTAACTATGAGTGGCGGCTCCTCAGAGTCACTCCTCTTCGGGCTGCTCGTCATCCTCTGCAAGGTGCCGATCAGGTCAAACAAACAACCAAACAAAAGAGAGGAGTAAGAATCATGTAAACAGATATGGCAGGGAGAAAGGAAGTAAAGTAGACAACTAAGCACAACATCATATAGCATATGTCGACAAATAAGCATCATAGCATTAATCATCATCATCATAGCAACAGTATGATATGCAATGCAATGCAACTCTACTCCGCTACTCCAACAATTCATGTGGATCCACTAAACTCGGGTTGAACGACTTCGGAGTTAAATATCCACATTGAGAATCTACTCAACTCCGGAGAATCTACTCCACGGATAGCCAACGCATCAAACCATTGAATGCCTCATCACGGGGGTGCACAGAGAATCTACTCCAATCGTGGATGGCCAGATCGCCGTACTCTTGGGTGACCTCCTCTATGTCGAACAACTACCAACAACAACATCTCCAATGATACATGAACAAACGACAAAACATCGGGCAAACGCCACCTCGTCAACTTCAACGGAATCAATCGTAGTGGAATCTACCGCAACAACTTTAACCAGTAGAATCTACCAGAGCAGGATCGACTGCAACACCTTAGACCCAACCGGGTCAAGGCCCCCTTGTGGCAAACACTCGGCCACCAAGGTACAACATCAACAACATGCAGTAACCCACCGGGTACTGACTTAACCAACATAACATCTCACCATCTCATCTCTTTAACCATCTTCATTAATTATTAACCAAGTCATCATATTAGCAACATTGTATGATTAAGTCAAGGCCCCCTTAAAAGCCTTTAATCACGTTCTGGTTAGGAAGGGGAGCACGGGCGTGTTGATCCCCTGCACGACCATGCTGGTCACATAAGTGAAGCACGGTCGTGCTGCTTATTAGGCACGATCGTGCTCAGTAGCATGGTCGTGCTCCTGGTTCTACATGGCCGTGCTCGAAGCACAACCACTTTCCAGAATTCAACTGGGAGCTCGGTCGTGCTCCCTGTTCAGCACGATCGTGCTCAATGCACGACTGTACTATTCTGGGCAGAAACAGAAACTAAACTTATCCAATTAATTTAGGATTCTCAACCTATTAATCTCTAAATCATTTTAAGATCTAGTTAATTATCACATTTCATTAACAGCGTTCAACGTCATCACCACCGTATGGTATCAACCATTTCAATCGACTCATCAACAACATAATCAAGGCATCAACCTCATGATTTAGTCATCATAACATTCATGAACATATTATCATATTCATACAGATATCAATACATATATCAATTAATAACAAATAGCAGCAAGTCAACATGTTAACATCAAAAGAAATTTAGGCATTTAAATCGTACAAAACATGTATCAAAACGGGGTTATGGGAACCCCTTTACTTTACTCTAACCCCAAGCCTATGGTTACACTACCATTATCCCCATACCTGGTTTGAAGGTAGCTCTAAACGCAAAGCCAACAACGAACAAGTCCCAAATCTGCAAGCGGCTTACTCCGGTATTCCTTGGTCAACCAAAACATAAACCAATCAGTTTCCATATCAGAACAAGAAAAAGAAACCTTAAAGGGAAGGGACCTTACCTATATATCAAGCACAGATGAACACAAGCTCCCTACAGAAATCCAATACTCAAGAATCGCTCTGAATATGATGGAAATAGGGAACGTAGCAGTGACAGACGAAATATGCCAGCAACCACCAAAAGTAGGGTTGAAAAGTACAACCCTCGGATTATGTGCTGAAAATATATAGGCTGCACCTGAGCACGGTCATGCTCACCCTGGAGCACGGTCATGCTTACCTTAGCATCACCGAGACGCGGTCAGCACATTGAGCACGGGCGTACTGGCTAATGAGCACGGGCGTGCTCATCTACCAGAAATGGACTTCTAGGTCAAAAATCCCACTAAGCCCTTAGCCAACTATTTTAACTTAACAAAACTAACTTAAACAACCAACCAAACTTTAAAGAAAAGCACTTATGAAAAAGCTGGGTGTTACAATTCCAACCCCTTTATAAAAAATTTGTTCTCAAAATTTCTACGTACCTCAAACGAAAAGGTGTGGATACGCTTTCATCATCTTGCTTTCCAGCTCCCAGGTAGCAATTTCCTTAGTTTCCCCACTCCAAACCACTTTGACCAAGGGAATCTCCTTACCTTTTAGTTGCTTCAGCCTCCTATCCTCGACTCGAAGGGGTAACACCTCGAATGTCAAGTTCTCTTTCAACTGTATGGCGTCGGGTACTATCACGTGACTAGGGTCATGGACATACTTTCTGAGTTGAGACACATGAAAAACATTATGGAGATTTGACAACCCCAGTCGTCGGGGTAACTCTGAAGAATACATGATCGCCTTCCTAGAATCCGAGTGCCTTCCTGCTTTTATCATGATAGCTCTTTTGCCTACTCTGTGAAACTCTCATATTTTCCTGAACCAACCTGATCTTTTCTATTGTTTCCTGGACTATCTCTGCCCTTAGCACCACACTATAACTAGGTTCACTCCAAGACAAAGGTGTCCTACATCTCCTCCCATAAAGAGCCTCATAAGGTGCTATCCCAATGCTGGAATGGAAGCTGTTGTTGTAGGTGAACTCTATCAGGGTCAAAAACTTGTCCCAACTACCAGACTGTTCTAACACACAATCCCTCAACAAGTCCTCTAAGGACTGGATGGTCCTCTCAGACTGCCCATCAGTCTATGGGTGGTAAGCTGAACTAAGCCTAAGCTTTGTCCCTAAAGCATCTTCCAAACTCTCCCAGAACCTATAGGTAAACCTCGGGTCTCTATCTGATACTATGCAAGAGGGTACACCATGAAGCCTAACTATTTCTTTGATATACAGTTTGGCTAACTTCTCCAAAGGATTCTCCATGTTCATAGGGTTGAAATGAGCAGACTTAGTCAATCTATCCATAACAACCCATATAGCCTCAAAACTAGCTAGAGTCCTAGGGAGTCCAGATACAAAATCCATGGAGATATTATCCCATTTCCATTCTGGGACACTCAAAGGTTTCAACTTACATGAAGGCTTTTGGTGTTCTATCTTGGCCTTCTGACAAACTAGGCACGCATACACAAATCCAGCCACATCCTTTTTCATCCTAGCCCACCAAAACATCCTCTTAAGGTCCTGATATATCTTGATGGCACCTGGGTGCACAATCAAACCACTCATATGTCCTTCCTCAAGGATCAACTTCCTAAGCTCAGGAACATCTGGTATGAACACTCTATCCTTAAACCTCAAGACACCATTACTTCCATCCTTGAAGCTAAGGTCTATACCCCGAGCGAGCAATTCTCGCTGGTCTAAGAGAAACTTATCTAACTTCTGACCCTCTCTAATCTGATCCATCAAGCTTTTGGTAACCTTCAAGGTACCAAGCCTAATACTCTTAGGGGTAAACTCACAAGCTAGACTAAGGTCTCTAAACTCCTCAATCAGATCCATCTCCCTAACCATCAAAGTGGAGATATGCAAGGTTTTCCTACTCAAGGCATCGTCTACCACATTGGCCTTTCCTGGGTGATAGGTCATCTCGAAATCATAATCCTTTAAGAACTGCATCCACCTACGCTACCTCATATTCAACTCTTTTTGATCAAAGAGATACCTCAAACTCTTGTGATCACTAAAAACCTCATACCTCGCCCCGTAAAGGTAATGCCTCCAGATCTTTAAGGCAAAAACCACAGCTCCTTACTCTAGGTCATGGGTAGGGTAGTTCATCTCCTGGGGTTTTAACAGCCTAGGAGCATAAGCAACTAACTTACCATTCGGCATCAACTACCTTACTTAGAAGCATCACAGTAAACTGCGAAGGGTTCACCGGGATCTGGCAAAACTAACACTGGTGTTGATGTCAACATATCCTTAAGGGTTTGGAAACTCTCTTCACACATGGAGTCTCAAACAAACAACTATCCCTTTTTGGTGAGATGGGTTAGGAGTAAAGCTCTCTTAGAGAAACCTTCTATAAACCTCTTGTAATACCCGACTAACCCCAAGAAACTCCTAATATCAGTTACAGACTTCGGCGCTTCCCACCGGAGCACCGTCTCTACCTTAGTTGGGTCTGCTAATATGCCACCCTTAGATATGACATGTCCTAAGAAGCTCACTTCCTCCAACTAGAACTCACACTTTGACATCTTAGCGCAGAACTGCTTTTCCTTAAGGGTCTGCGAGACAACCCTCAGTTGTTCCTCATGTTCCTCCTTACTCTTGGAGTACACTAAGATGTCATCTATAAACACCACCACAAACTTATCCAAGCAAGGGTGGAAGGTATTGTTCATGTAGTCCATGAAGATCGCAGGAGCATTGGTCACACTAAAGGGCATAACCAAGTACTCATAATGACCATATCGCATTCTAAACGCTGTCTTCGGGATGTCCTCGGACTTAACCCGAATCTAATGATACCCTGACCTCAAATCTATCTTAGAAAAGACGCAAGCCCCCATCAACTGGTCCATGAGATCATTAATCCTAGGGAGGGGATACCGATTCTTTATGGTCACCTTGTTGAGCTGCCGATAGTCGACATACAACCTCATACTACTATCCTTCTTCTTCACCAACAACAAAGGTGCTCCCCACGGAGACACACTAGGCCTAATGAACTATTTCTTCATCAAGTCCTCCAACTGTCCCTTCAACTAAGCTTACTCTAAAGGAGACATTCTATAGGGTTATATGGAGATAGGCCCGGTGCCAGGCACTAAGTCTATGGTAAACTCAAAATCTCTCTCTGGGGGTAAGTTATAAACATCCCCCGAGAACACTTCAGTAATTGACGTTAGGATAATCTTATAACGTTTGAGGATGTCTGACTTTTTGATTATTGGCTGTTTTTGATACGTTGGTTGAGGTATTCTACTGCATGTGACATTTTATTTTGATGTTTGAATATTTTATTGATTATTGTATTATGCATGATCTGCCTGGTTTGATAATATGCTTAGTTGATTTTTAAGTAAAGATATGTGTGTTCGGAGATGTTTTGTCTAGGTGAGAGATTGAATGTGACTTAGAAGTGCCAAGCCTAAATTGACAATCTTATAGATGAGATTATGAAATATGGTTTGAGGATTTATTATTATGTGTAGCAATTGGGCTACTGTAGATGTTATTATTATGTGTAGCAATTGGACTACTGTAGATATTATTATTTATGTGTAGAAATCAGGTTGCTTATATTATATATGATAGAGGGGAGTGCTCGCTCGAACGAGGGACTGATATCCATATTATGATAAGATTGTGCGACATGATAATTGTGGACACGTCAGCATAAAGGTTTTGTTGCATGAGTTTGAAGGTAGAGGATGATATCATAAATTGAGGACGAATGTTGATTATGAGTGATGTGTCTGTGACTATTGTTATATTATGTGCTATGTATTCCTTTCCGCTTTTGATGATAGAACTGTTTCTTATCCCCCAATATTTTCTGTATGTTGTATTTTATTTCTTATGTGATCGTACGATAAGACCCTATGGAGGAGCCAGTTGCGGAGGAGTTGGATGGAACTCCTTAAGAGCCAGAAGCTGGAGGTCGAGCTGTGGACCCAGTGGTAGAGTTTAGATAGTTAAGGCCAGTGCTTCTTGTGAGATGTTTTATATTTTCCGTTGAGTATAATAGTTTGTGTAAGTATGCACCTGTAAGGGATTCTACTGATAGGATACCCTAAACAATGTTTTGATAACTCTGATGCAAGGCATATATGTGTATGTATAATATAATTATGGTGTGGTGTGATAACTTTCAGAAGTTGGATGCGTTTATATTTAATTTTTTAATTTTTATGTATTTCATGTTAAGCGCGCGATTAAGAAATTAGTTAATAAGGTTTTAATTTAATGGCATAATGGGGCACAACAGGGTGTCTCAGATCAAGTTCTAGGATTTTGTACAAATCATAGAGTGAAGCTTGAAATTAGCATTTAAATACTTTAACATAAGTATTTGAATCTGAGGAAGTAAAGGATTTGAGAAAAATGATCATATTTTTTAAAATACGAAAGTTAAGTTGAAATACAGTAAAAAGCAGCAAAACTGTGTTTTAAGTATTTCGATGTTTTGAGAAACTGTTTTCGAGGAAATTGCTACTGGTGTACTTTTGGTTAAATTTTCATACAAAAAGATTTGGTTTTAGCTAAAGGTTTTGGTTTTAAACCAAAAATAATTTTAGTCTTCGGAGACTAGTATTTACAGTAAAATGCAAAACCTAAGTCCTAGATGACTTAGTCAAAATATGAACTTAATAATTTATGACGTACGGTGAAGCAAGACCAATTGTCATAAAGTGTGGACAATTCAATATTCACACATCCATAATACTTAATGACAAAGTATTTCAAGGTTACTTTCTCGACAAGTAATCCTGTTCGAGAATGGACTTAAAGAGATATAATGAGTTGATGATGAACGACCAACCTTCATAAGATACTAAATCATTGAAACACGGAAAGTCGAATGAGGGGATCCTAAACTTGTGCAAGGATTCATGGGTTGGTTCTATCTTGCCTCTAGAATGGCTATTGATTCTGTCAAAGGAATCCCGAAATTTATCTGGTGGATAAATACGAACGCACATGTCGTGATCGGCTTGATCCAAAGAATATTGTCAGTAAGGCCTTTGTGCCTAGGAAGTGTGCCTACATGTTATGTGCCCATGTGGATTGTAGGGTGACGATTCTTCAATGATCTTAGGAATGTCAGGGTTGGGATGACCACGGATGGCCATTCATGGTGATGGGTCGTGGATTCCTATGCAAAACAGTGACATCTTCTACTTGCTGTTGTACAATCCTGGTTATCGATGGCATTTCACAATCAATAGGGTTATTATTATTGATGCACAAGTATGCTTAATGTTGGTAGTTATGAGTCGTGTGTTCTAACCACTCCTTGAGAACATTCTCTTAACTCTGGAGTAGTGTCATATCTTCCTTGAGGCTGTGTAGGTATGGGACTATGCAGTTTCAGTCAGTCATCTCTCAGTTCTTGTGAATTGTGTAGGTATGGGACTATGAAGTTTCACCGTGTCATGTTTGTGTATAAGTCGTGTCCTGTAATGCTTTCATGTTGTATGTTTTTTATGATATTTATATGTTGTATGTTGTTGGTATATTGATTGAATTGTTGATCCGCAATTGGATGATAACATGAGATATGTTAGTAAGAGTATGTGTATGCATATGTGCCATGTTGTGTCGTGTTGTTTTCATATCTGGCATATGCTGTGTGATGTTGGGAATCTCACCTCCTTTATTTTATATTGTTGTATCTGGTTTGGCTATGCGCCTTTTGTGTTCTTCTAAGAAGGATGAGATGTCGAGATGTCGCTCTGCTGATCCACCGGAGGTGTGGAGGTTCTATAAAAACATCATGAAGGAAAAAGAGTACCCTTGCATTTTATTAATAAAAGAAAAAGAAAATAAAAAATAAAAAACAAAAGATCATGAGGGGACCGAACCTTACCCATGATAATTACCTAAATCTATAACAAGGCAAGCCTAATGGAAGAAATCTGACAAAAGAAAACTAGGAACTGAGTCCCACCAAATAAAATCCTGAATGGAAAAACCATAAGCTGCTAATCTATCAGCACAAACATTTCCTTCTCTATAGATGTGGTTTACAACCAAATTCATTTGTGTAGACAACATAATGCAATTATCCCACCTATTTTTAATCTTCCAAGGGACTTTATTTCCTTTCCCAAGAGAATTTACCACAATAAGAGAATCACACTCCAGCAATAAGTTTTTCCAACCCTTACTAAAGGCAATCTCTATGGCGTACATAGCACCATGGAATTCTTCAAGCAAAGAGCTGCCAACTCCTAGGTTAGAAGCAAAACAACCTAGAATAGAAGCTCTGTAGCCTCTAAAAATTCCCCCACGGGCTGATGCAACAGGCGACCCTTTTGATGCTTGGTCGCGCTGTCGCGCACGCGCCAAAAAGGACGAGCGGGTTTAAAACTGTAGTCTAGTGCGACAACTCGGATGTCGTCTCTCAAGGACTCTGAGAATATTATTTTCCACAAAAATCAGTTTTGGGGGGGGGGGGGTGGGGGTTTGGATTGGAATGCAATTAAGAAACAAACAAAACAGAGCAATCAAAAACAAGGCAGTTGAAAAGGGATTATCAATTATCAAACAACGATTAATCTACTGTCAAGAATTCCCAACTATCCTTGGTTAATGTAAACCCAAGCCCTAAGCGATTCTAATCCCCTTTCGATTCTGAGTAACAACTAACAACGTAATTGCTACTATGGATGCAAATTCCTATTCCCGAAATAACAAACGGGATTAAGCGCTCATGATCAAACGATCATGAATGAACACACGCGAATTAACAAACACGATTATGTATAGGAAATTTACATCACTGAAACAAATCAATACGATATTACACACTCCTGAAATAACAAACAGAAATATGAAATATGGTATTGAAAAGGGAAAAGCAATTAAAATAGGGATTTACATAACCTCAAGTATATAGGATCCTCAAACAGTAGACTAATCCTAGGACTTAGTGCTCCATGGCAACAACGAAATCGCAGAGAAAAAATGTATAACAAAAAGTTGGAGTAGCAAAAGTCTTTTCAAAATGTTCAGAACAGCCTTTTATACAAATTCAGAATTCAGATGGCTCGCGAGGCGAGCTCCCATTCGCGAGGCGAATTTCATAAACAGTCAGCAACCCTTGGCATTCTCGCGAGGCGAAGTGATTCTCGCGCGGCGAGACTCTTCAGCTTCAAAACTGCCACGGCCATGACCTTCAACCCGGGCAAGCCGTGATCGTCTCTGACTTTTTCAGGTTTGCAAGACTCGCGGGGCGAGACCTTCTTCGCGAGGCGACCCAGAGACTTAGCAATTTCTTGGAACAGTCAGGCTTCGGGGTCGCGTGGCGAGCATGGCTTTCGCGGGGCGAGACCCCTGTTTCCTCATTCTCTTGACTTTCACTTAACCTGAAAACAAAGAAATAACTATAAGTGTATTATTTAACTCCAAACTAGCTAAATTAACTTAAAACTACTTTAGAGACTCAAAACCTTGCTTGAGGACAATCTAATCTAATTTGGGTGAAAATATGATATAATTTGCACAAAACCCTGGTCATACTAGCCACAAAACTAGATGAGCCAGAGGCTTATCAAAATACCCCAAACTTAAACTTTGCTTGTCCCCAAGCAAACTAAGACTCAGAAATCAAAAAGACTCAAGACCTGGCAAGCTCAAAAGATTCAATCAACATTGCACACATTCAAGCAACTTCAAAAACAATTTTTCTTCATTGTTTCCCCTATTTCAAACAGAGCAATTCCCACATTCATTTATTCTAAACATTTGAGAGTTTTATCATGAAAACAATCAGAAATCTAAGCAGGGGATCTAAGTCACACACAAGAGGGAGATCACCAAATCCAAACAACTGCCTTCCTCACAAGGGCATTATTTGTTCACTCAGTCACTCAGTTTATGTCAGGCTAACAATTTGCACTCAGTTTCACTTTTCAAGTACACTTCCCAAAAATTTGCTTTTCATCTCAAAATGGTTCCCACAGAAAACATGCAAGCAACATCAGAAGGTCTTTATTGGGTTGTAATGGGGCCTGGTTAAGGGTAGGATATACAAAGGGAACTAAGCTGAAGACCCTAGGAACTAAGAGAGCATGAACTATATTTACACATTGAAATTCACTCAAGTCCCTTTCTTTATTTTTTTCTTTACACTTCTGGGTGGCTACAGCTCTTTTTATTTCTTTTTGGCATTTTTGTATATTTGTATTTTTTTTTTCAACATTTGTACACTTTTTCTTTCACAAGCTTTTGGCTTCTTCTTTTTTTTTTTTCTTTTTTTTTTTTTTCAAATCCCAACATATTACACCTTGCAGCCACCCCAAACTTTAGTTTCTTGCACCCATTCTAAGATTACATGCTCTCCTAATCCTAAGATCGGGTTAACATGGTTTTCCAGATTTTTGGGCTTATAACATTAGGTTATCAAGAATTAACAGGCTAATAGGCTCAATGGGGCTAACTAAGGAACATGCATTAGGAATTGGTTATTTTAGGCCAAGTAGCTATTTACAAAGAAAATGCCTAAATCATCTGAAGCAAACACATAATCATGCAAATCAAAAAGAGATTCAATCAAATCCAGGGAAGTGCAACTTGAAAGTGATTTTCACACAGTTTGAAACATGTTGGAGGCTCAAAACCTCACCTGGACATTCATGCAAATTGTTTGAAAGAGATACTATCCCTAGTGTGTGCTTCCTATCACCCCAAACTTATCATTCATCATGCCATCATAACAAAATCCCAAAGTTCAGTTTTCAATTTCACATGGGAATCACATTTTTTTTTTCAGTTAGGGGGAATCATTACATATCAATCATGCAAGCAATCTGTGCAACATCAATCAAAATCTAACAAACTTGCCAACAAAAGACTCAACACACAAATGCTCCTGAGCTTCTCAGATTATTCAGGAGCTTTATTCAAAGAAAAGAAAACTTTATTCAAAGAAAAGAAAAACTACAACTAATTCCCTCCCCCACACTTAAAACATGCATTGTCCCCAATGAACAACAGAATTATAAGATCATAGTGAGGGAAAGGAAAAGAGTACTCCCTGATCAAGTGCAGTGTAAGCGGGAGCTGTCACCTGGATCCCATTCCTTGCATTCTAAGTCCAAAGAGGTAGAGAGGGCCTCCGGTGCTCCTTCATCTTCTTCATGTTTCTCATCCACTGCACTGACAATTTTATCACCTGCTAAACATGCAGCAATCTCAGCACAAACCACAAAATGGTTAGCGTTAGTACAATCAAGAAAAGAAAGAATATCCTCACAGCCAGAATTAAGTGGAAAATTAGAAAACAAGTTCTCATGGGTGTCCTCAATAGTCTCAGATATCAGCTCAATGTGGAATACAGAGTGCTCTTCCATTTGGATGTTTCATGGCATCAAATATGTTAAACTTTGCAACTATATCCCCAAACTTCATAGACATGGTCCCATCACCCACATCAATGTTAGTCTTGGCTGTCTTCATGAATGGCCGGCCCAGGATGATTGGTGATTTACTGGAATGTGTCTCGCCTGCCATGTCCAAGATGTAGAAATCAGCTGGGAAGATCAGATCATCAACTTGCACTAGTACATCCTCCACCATTCCCATGGGGCGGGCACAGTCTGTTGGCCAACTGAATGGTGATACTGTGTACTTCAAAGGACCAAGATCCAGTTTGTTAAAGATAGAGGTAGGCATGACATTGATAGATGCTCCCAAGTCAGATGCAGCAGTTTTCAAACTTCTTGTCCCCAATAGTGCATGGGATAGTGAAGGTGCCTGGATCCTTGCACTTCGGTGGCAGTGCCTGAGTGAAAGCAACAACTCTTTCTGGCTTAGACTGGATAAGCGCTGAGACATTTCTTCCCAAGTCAACCCTCTCATTATTCTTCATCTTCCTCTTGTTGGTGCATAGGTCTTTCAGAAATTTGGCATATCTGGGCACTTGCTTGATCATATCCAACAGAGGGATATTAACACCCACCTTTCTTAAAACATCAAGAATCTCCTTCTCCTTATTTTCACCACCAATCTTCAAATTTTTCTGAATTCTGTGTGGGAATGGAATGGGTGGTCTATATACCTTCTTGGTTTCAACTTCAACCACGGGTTCAGGAGTAACCTCAACAGTAGGCTCAGGAGTATCCTTCATAGTTTCTTCATTCTTTCCAGAAGTGGCCTCAACAACTTTTCCATACCTCAAAGATAAGGCACTCACATTAGGGTTGGAGGCATTAGGATTTATCACTGGCTGTGCTGGCAGCTGGGTTGTTCTTTGACCTTGCGGTGTGTTATTCATGGATGTGGCCATCTGCCCAATCTGTGTCTCTAAATTTTTAATGCTGGCATTTGTTTGCTGCTGAAACTGTGCCTGTGAGGCCTGAATCTGTCCCATTTGCTGCTGAAACTGTAGATTTTGTGCAGCCATTTGTGCAGCCATTTTATTGAGCATGTCATCTCTATGAAGGGTAGGAGGGTCTTGAAGTAGCTCACTGGAGGAGGATTCCGAGGTGCCATCGATTGTTGGGATGAGTTCCCATACCGCAGATTAGGATGATTACTCGGTGGGATGGTACCTATTTGTTGAAAGATCCGGAATGTCAGATCTGCATTCGGTTATTGCCACGATTATACGGATGGACTGCAAAGGCTTGAGGTGATTGAAGAATCGATCCTCCTTGCAAAATAGGACAAGCTTCATATGGGTGCTCAGGAGAACTGCACATACCACACAACACCGCAGGCTGAACCCTATCCATTACCAATTTCTCTACCAAGGAAGTGAGCCTGTCAATTCTATCATCACGGTCATGGTTGGAAGAAGAAGTGCGGATCCCATGTACACCTCTAGTCTCAACAGAATTTCTTCTTGTAGTGAATTCTTGGGAGTTTAATGACATGTTCTCAATGAGTTGCTTGGCAGTGAGATGGAGTCTTGTCAACCAATGCTCCCCACTAGCGACATCCAAAATATTCCTATCCATAGGCTGCAATCCTTCATAAAAATATTGGATGAGGAGCTGTTCGAGAAATTTGGTCTTGGGGGCAACTAGATGTCAACTGCTTGAACCTCTCCCAATACTCGGCTAGCGACTCATTTCCTTGCCTTATTCCACAGATTTCTTTCCTAA
The DNA here is from genome assembly GCA_030762895.1 of Sophora flavescens. NCBI lineage: Eukaryota > Viridiplantae > Streptophyta > Magnoliopsida > Fabales > Fabaceae > Sophora > Sophora flavescens. Next base: position 158,237,949 of record CM061063.1, on the reverse strand, counting down.
TTGTGCGGCTCCGGAGGCGGGAAAATATTTCTCCAGGAAGAGCTTCTTCAAGTCGTTCCATGTGGTAATGGAATTCGGCGCAAGGTATAAAAGCCAATCTTTTGCAGCTCCCTGGGTGAGAATGGAAAAGCCTTCAACTTGATATGATCCTCGGTTCCTCCTTTCGGCCTCAAAGTTGTGGAACAGACAACTTGGAACTCCTTCAAGTGCTTGTGTGGATCTTCACTGCAAGACCATTAAATCTAGGCAACAAATGGATTAGCCCTGATTTTAACTCAAAAGGGGTGTCGACACCAGGATAAGCAATGCACAAACCATTGTAATTCACATCGGGGCAGCAAGCTGCCTCAAAGTCCTTTGGTCTCCCATATTTTCAAAAGCAGTTTTAAAATTGGAATCACTACTAGTGCTAGCCCGAAATTCCCTACGGAGTGTGTGCAATGTTCTTTCAATTTCCGGGTCAAAATCACACAGTTCAGGGCAATGAGATCTAGTAGCCAGACCAATTCAAAACAGAACAGAAAATAAAAGATAGAAAAGAAAATAAAATAAAAACAAATTGCGAAAAATAACAACTCAGAGCCCCAAACACGGCGCCAATTTTTGGTCATTTGTCGCGCACGCGCCAAAAAGGACGAGCGGGTTTAAAACTGTAGTCTAGTGCGACAACTCGGATGTCGTCTCTCAAGGACTCTGAGAATATTATTTTCCACAAAAATCAGTTGGGGGGGGGGGGGGTTTGGATTGGATTGGAATGCAATTAAGAAACAAACAAAACAGAGCAATCAAAAACAAGGCAGTTGAAAAGGGATTATCAATTATCAAACAACGATTAATCTACTGTCAAGAATTCCCAACTATCCTTGGTTAATGTAAACCCAAGCCCTAAGCAGATTCTAATCCCCTTTCGATTCATGGTAACAACTAACAACGTAATTGCTACTATGGATGCAAATTCCTATTCCCGAAATAACAAACGGGATTAAGCGCTCATGATCAAACGATCATGAATGAACACACGCGAATTAACAAACGCGATTATGTATAGGAAATTTACATCACTGAAACAAATCAATACGATATTACACACTCCTGAAATAACAAACAGAAATATGAAATATGGTATTGAAAAGGGAAAAGCAATTAAAATAGGGATTTACATAACCTAAAGTATATAGGATCCTCAAACAGTAGACTAATCCTAGGACTTAGTGCTCCATGGCAACAACGAAATCGCAGAGAAAAAATGTATAACAGAAAGTTGGAGTAGCAAAAGTCTTTTCAAAATGTTCAGAACAGCCTTTTATACAAATTCAGAATTCAGATGGCTCGCGAGGCGAGCTCCCATTCGCGAGGCGAATTTCATAAATAGTCAGCAACCCTTGGCATTCTCGCGAGGCGAAGTGATTCTCGCGCAGCGAGACTCTTCAGCTTCAAAACTGCCACGGCCATGACCTTCAACACGGGCAAGCCGTGATCGTCTCTGACTTTTTCAGGTTTGCAAGACTCGCGGGGCGAGACCTTCTTCGCGAGGCGACCCAGAGACTTAGCAATTTCTTGGAACAGTCAGGCTTCGAGGTCGCGTGGCGAGCATGGCTTTCGCGGGGCGAGACCCCTGTTTCCTCATTCTCTTGACTTTCACTTAACCTGAAAACAAAGAAATAACTATAAGTGTATTATTTAACTCCAAACTAGCTAAATTAACTTTAAACTACTTTAGAGACTCAAAACCTTGCTTGAGGACAATCTAATCTAATTTGGGTGAAAATACGATATAATTTGCACAAAACCCTGGTCATACTAGCCACAAAACTAGATGAGCCAGAGGCTTATCATTGCTCCATCCGTGTTGCACTTGGTCCAATAACAAGGTGGGGCAGACCAAGACACTTGCCTAATTGTAGAGGCCAAAGCATGATGGATGGTAACAACAAAGTGCTTCAAGACTTTAAATTCTGAGATGCTTGAATGCATAGTCCCACCAGAAAGATCGACAGCCATCGAAACATAAGAATGAATCATGCAAATGGCCTTATACTTAGAGATCAAATGATCTTCAAATCTGCATTTGTTCCTGCACATCCAAATAACATAAAAAATACTCTCAATAGCAGCCAAGATAATATCAAACAGATGTGCACTCCATCTTTTGTCACAGACCGAGAGGATAGAGCTAACAGAAGTTAAATCAATATTGCAATTAATTACACAGCTATGCCGGTTCCAAAGATTCATAGCAAAAGGACAACTCAAATAAATGGCTAGTAGTTTCATAGGCATGGTTACATAAACAGCACATAGATACAATGTTACTACCCCTAAGATATATATTTTCATCCGTAGGCATCCTATCATGAATGACTCTCCAAATAATAAAAGTTTTAGATGGAGGAATTGCTTTATTCCAAATTAGTTTGAACATATTCAAAGGCTGCTTATGCTGTTTTACAGCAGAGTATGCATCTTTAAACAATAGATCTCCAGTGTCAGATTTAATCCAAATTCTCTGGTCATGACTTATGCCCTTAGGAATCACGGTTTTATGGATTTCATTAGAAACAGCAGGAAAATCGGACTGCAAAACCTCAGGCAAACACCATTCAGAATTAATAATATAGTCACAAACTTTAGATTTTAAATCAGCATGATAGGCAGCAGGAATATTACATGCATCAACTAATGTAGAAGAAAGCCATTTTTCACACCAAAAGTTTATATTTGAACCATCACCAAGCAACCAGCTTGAGTTCTCATTAACCCTACTGAATTCCTTTTTAATTGCAGGCCATATAGAAGATTTCACAAAAGAAGATTTTGGAAAATTATTCCTAAGAAATCTGGCCCTGAGAAACTCAGCCCAATGACCCTTAGAATTAAGAACATCCCAACATAATTTCAGGTTACCTGCAGCATTAACCTCTCTAGCAGGCCGAATGCCAAGTCCACCTTCCTCAAAGGAAGAACAAATCTTATCCCAAGAGTCAGTTACTATTTTCTTATTTGAGATGTCTCCAGACCAGATGAAATTTCTAATCCAATACCCAACTAGTTTTATCAGACCAATAGGCCAAGCATACACATGGAAACTATACAAAAGGGCTCCAAAGATTACAGATTTTACAAGTTGAACTCTGCCCATGATAGACAAAGAAGCTCCTTTCCAGGCAGCTAACTTAATTTTTATCTTATCAGCTAATGGCTGCAAATAAATGACCCTAGGTTTACCTAAAAAGATGGGAACACCCAGATACACAAAAAGAAGAGAGCCAGTAGAGAAGCCAACAACACTTCCAATCTCAGACACTCTTCTAAAGGACATAGGACCATGAAAAAATCTTCATTTCTCAGAAATTTTCCACTGGCCAGACACCTCCCCATACATCCTAAAAAGATCCATTTGATTTTTTAAATTCTTCTTAGTGCCTTTTCAAAAGACTATTATGTCATAAGAAAATAAAACGTGACTAGGAGTTTGCCAGCCCCTAGGACCATGCATAGGTTTAAGACTACCATTACTCACCATATTGGAGATGCTTCTACTTAGAACCTCCTCAACCAAACAGAATAAAAGGGGAGAGACAGGATCTCCCTGCCTCACTCCCCTCTTACAACTAAAATATCCAACTGAGTAGCCATTTATTAATAAAGAGAGCTTAGTAGATTTAAGAATAATCTCAATCCACAAACAAAACTTCTCATCAAAACCAAAAGTTTTTAGGACCTAAAGTAAAAAAAAACCAATCTAAAGTGTCAAAAGCTTTTTTGATATCAAACTTAATGGCTACATTAGTCCCAAAAGTCTTTTTGTCAAGTAAGTTAATAGCTTCAGATGTTAAACATATGCATTCAACAATACTTATGCCCTTTATAAAACCTCTCTGGTTTTCTGAAACTATATTGGGGACAATTTCAGCTAGTCTATCAGCTAGAACCTTAGAAATGATCTTATATTGAAAGTTAGCAAGGGCAATAGGCCTATATTGTTGGATATTGTCAGCATTCTTAATTTTAGGAATAAGGACCACTAAATTTGAATTGACACCAGGCATAATCCAATTATGAGTGAAGAATTGAAGGACAAGCTTACACACTTCATTCTCAACAATGTACCAAAAGTGTTGATAAAAGAAACCATTGAAGCCATCAGGGCTAGGAGCACCCAAGGCATTCATAGAAAAAACTGCATTCCTAATTTCCTCTTTAGAGGGAACACTGGTAAGCCTAAAGTTCTTCTCTGAGGAGACCACAGAAGGGATACCAGATTCAATTAGGGAGTTTACAGAACAGTTGTTATCAGAAGCAAAATGATTTTGACAAAACTCCACTACATGATGCTCAATATCACACTGCTGATCAAGAACCGAGTCACCTACTTTAAGCGTAGTTAGTTGTTGAGAAACATGTCTAAACTTGGCAAACTTATGAAAAAAGGAAGAGTTTCTATCACCATGTATGACCCAACTTAACCTAGCCTTATCCATCAAAAAATCTTCTTTACATTTCAAGGCACATTGCAACTCCAGTTGAGTTGCTTTATCCTGCTGAAACAGCTCGTCAGAAAAGTCAGAGCTGTCCAACAAGCTTTGTATTTGATTGATCCATGGTCGTACACGGGTCAAAATAATGTAGCAATTAAAAAAACTGCAGTACAATGCAAAACAACCTTGGTCGTCTCACGAGGATCTTTAAAATTATTAGCTAATCAAAAATGTTAGAGAAAGGGGGTTTTCAAAAATTTCAAGGAGAAAACAGTTTTCAATAAACAAATAAATTCAATTAATTATAATCATCAATCCAAGACATCAAGTTCTTTGGTAGAATTCATCATTATTCTAAAAGATATAAATTTGTTTGCCCTCCTCCTCTGTTAATTTGAAATCTACTACATGATCATGTAGGGTTTAAACAACAAAATTGGAGTCACAATCGCAATCCCTAATAATGTTGATTTATGTACAAATTCAATTAACCTAGGTTACCAATCGGTTCTCTAATCTCTATTAGATTTTTGGATTAATCAATCCTAATTCCTAATTCCAATTTAATCATGAAAACTGAATCTACATCTAATCAGACATAGATCAAGCGTAATCACACTCACAACACATAAATCATAATTGAAAGAAGAGAAAAGGAGAAGAAGCAATTGAAAAACAATTAAAAGTAAGGAAGTCGGAATTCAAACCAAATTACTTGAATGTCTAGGATTGATAAAAGGTTTATCCTTCCATAGTCATCACCATTGGATAAGCTTTAACAAAAAAACATCCAACAAAGTGCAGAAAACTAAAAAGGGGAGAAGAGAGGGGAAGAGAATTCCAAAACTTGCAAAAACAAGGATTGTAAAAGTTGTCTAATTTCGTATCTCTGACTTGTGCGGTTATAAACTGCTATTTATGCTTATTAATCCTGACCTAACCCTAGACCAAATTAAGGGCCTCTTAATAATCTTTCCAACAAGGTATCATATGCCTTAATTGGGCTTAAGATGAGTAAGTTATGCCTATTTAAGTGAGGGAACATCATGGACTGCGTACTGATCCGCGCCAGAGAACTCGAGACCCAATTTAGCCTTGATTTTGGCCTAATTTGACAATTCTTGTGAAACCTGAAATTGTAGGTCTCTTACTTATATTTCTAGGGACAGCAAGATCACCAAAATCCGATATCTTCTGCTCTAGTTATGCTCTGTGCAAGGCAACAAGGTCAGGATGAGTGAAAAATCCGAAAATTAATAATGTTTAGCAATTAAGCCCAATAATGTAAAACTCAGGCCAAATCACCAATATTAAACACATATAACAATTAATTAGTCCAAGTATACACACTAAAAGGTAACTCAAAAATGAGTTATCAAATTCTCCCACACTTACTCTTTTGCACTCCTGAGCAAAACTCAAAAATTGAATTCCTAAAAACTTTACGAACACAACAAACACACTTATCAATGAATCCCAAGAATGGACAAGAGTGAGCAAGATACAAACATTCAAAGCATCGAGGAATCAAAACAATCATGAATATGTCCTTAACATCTCAAGCAAACAAAGAGGCAATTCAAATCAAAGATGAACCCAAAGTGGTAGAGTCCTCACTAGGCATACACTCCAACTCTCAAGTGTTTAATGTTTGTGTTTACGCTCAAGGCACATCATGAATGCTAACACTACCATAAGCTTGACAAGCCTCTAACATCCACCACTTGAAACACATGCACATAAAGATCAAAAGGACTTTTTCAAGGTGCTAATGGGGCTAAGGTATGGGTGGATACAAGAAGGGATGTTAGCTATAAACCAAAGAGACTAGAGGAGCAATGGGGAATGAGTTTAAATAAGCATGCAAATTTATCCCAAGAAACACAATTCAATACCAATGAACAACACTTTGTCTCTGTTGAACTTTTTCTTCCTTTTTCACTTTCACTCAATTGCACTTTCACATTACATTACAATTTACTTCTTTTGAGTTATCATTGATCCACTTTCTTATCAGTCACTCCACCCTTAAGTTAATATCACCAAAAACTGTTTTGTTCCATGATTTCAAATCCTTTTTTAAAGCTTCTAATTTTTGAGACAAAACTAACATTGGACAACCCTCAAATTACATATTCCAAACATCAGACACCACACCTTTACAACCAACATGCTCAGTCCACACTCTAAGAAGTTTAAAAGAAGAGGGGTGAGGCTTTAGTCCCTTTTGCAAATTTAACAATAAAGGGAAATGGTCAGAATGCATCCTGGTTAGAGTGCAACAGTTGACACTATCCCAAAAGGTCAGCCACTGCTCATTGCAGATTGACCTATCCAACCTTCTTTGAGAGAAAGCACTACATCTCCTATTATTGGACCAAGTATATAGCACACCTCGAGTATGAATATGAGTTAGATATAAGCTCTCAGACCAGGCATTAAACTCATCACGGGAAATCCTAAGAGGGAGATATCTACCACTAGATTCATGGGAGCCTAAGACAGCATTAAAATCTCCTAGGTAACACCAAGGGCCATTATAAGAATGATGTAAACTAGCCAAATCAGCCCACAACTCTCTTCTTAACACATGAGTAGTTTTAGCATAAACAACAACTATATAACAATACTGATCACCTATCATGCAAGAAAAAGCAACAAATTGATTGCCAACATGAATAATCCTATGAGAAAAATTCAAATTACATAAACACCAAAGATTAGGAATTAGAGGAGATCTATTAACCACAACAAAGAGATGCATATTCATATCATGCCAAAACCTAGCAGCAATTTGATCAAATTTAACCCAAGGCTCAGATATAAACAGAAATCTGGATTGTTTTTTAAAACAAAATTTTTAAGGTATTGTCTTGATTAAAGATTGGCAAGACCTCTAACATTCCAACGTAGAAATTTCATTGAGAAACATATTTAGAAACAACCCTAGACCGGGTTTGATAAAAATTGGAACTTATCACCTGATTCTTCTTCTGCTTTTGCTTCTTCTTTTGTGATTTTGATACAACCTCCTGATATTGATTATCATAGCCCTCCTTGTCCTGCAGATCTTGCTGATGAGCTTTGTAACACACCGTTTTTAAGAAATAAGCTTAATGCATTTATAAATATTATATATATGTTTGCATATACTCGTTAGGTTGTTTTTGATGTCTAAGTTCATGTTTGGGAAAGTTTAGCCTTAGAAAGGTTCAACCCTTTTAGAGTCCTAGTAACATGTTTCACTGTTTTGATCATATCTTGAGTTCTAGATATATGATCGAGGTGATATTTGTGGCGTTAGAAAGCTAAGAGAATTATATACAAGTCGTATCTCAAGTCTTTTTGCCTAATTCGGCTTTTTAGGCCTCTCCCCGTGAGCATTTATTCGCCCCGTGAACTTAACAGACAGTTTTTGGCACTCTTGGGTTCACCCCGTGAAAAGTGGTTCTCCCCGCGAATCGACGCGCACTAGAAACGTGTTTTTGGGCTTCTAAACATCCCCTAATGACCCAAACTCATATATATACCATTAGACTAGACCTAAACCTACTTTACACGACCCCAACACTCAGAAAACTGCCTCCCTCCTTCCTCTTTGAATACTTATGGATTTTCTCCCTAAAACTCTCTCTAGGGAACCCGTTCTTGCACCGTTCTTCACTGCTTCTTGATATGAAAACATCGCTATGAATAGGGGTTCGTTGTGCTTGATGTTTGGGACTTTAGAAATGGTAAAACTCGTGCACCTTGTCCCTTGTGTTCTTTCTTTGAATTTGTTGATCTTTTCCTTCTGATTTCTTGATCTTAGAGTGGAACCAAAGTGTTTCCTTGTCGTTCTTGACGTTGTAGGCAAGTTCCTGTGAGATGGGACCCAAGTGAATCTTCTTTCTCGCTTTTGAATTGTGATCTCTATTCCAGGTATGGGGAGAAGGGTAGTGTATATCATAGGCATTGGGGGTAGTGTAAGCTAAAGGGATTCCCATAACCCCAAGCTATGTTTGATGATATGATTAAGTTGTTGGTTTAATTTGTTATGATAACATGTTTGATTATTGTTTTACATGCCTATATGTTCTTAGTATGTTCTTGATGGTTACGTTGTCACTGCTAATATGAACATGATGTTATGATGATGATTGTTGGCTTTGGCTATGTTATATGATAACATGTTGGTTGTTGGAATACCATGATTATATGTTTATAATTATGAGTGATTGTTTTATGTGGGATATAATGATCTATGTATCGTTGTTGTTGTTGAACATGTTGGCTGAGTTGGTTGATATTATACCATGAATATGTTGGTTGATGCTGTGGATATCATGATAGTTTGACTGATTTATGTTGATTAAGGTAACACATTGATAAAGGCCCTAATTGGTTATTTTAGGACCCCTAATGGATATAGTAACTAAGGATTAATTACTTAAGGTTGTTAACTGATTATGAATTGTTAATGGAATGTGAGTTTTGATGCCAATGGATTAGTCCAAGGACCCTAGGTTCTGATTTGAGAGTGATTAGAGAGTTTTTTCCCAAAAACTAGGCTCTGTTTCCTACCCTTAATAGTACTGTCGTGCTTTGAGCACGACCGTGCTGAACAGGGAGCACGCCCGAGCTCCCAGTTTGAATTCTGGAAAATGGTCGCGCATTTAGCATGGTCGTGCAGCAGAGGAGCATGACCGTGGATAACAAAGAGCATGCCCGTGCTCTACTTAAGTGGAAGCACGACCGTGCTGGGGACAAGCACGCTCGTGCTTCCCCTCCTGATCAAAAACCGATTTAAATGAAATTAAGGGGTATTGACCCTAATTATCCCCAGAAGTGATGTAACAATGTAACAACCGAATAATGGAATTTAGATAACTTGGTTAATGATTAACTAAGAGGATTAAAAAGATGAGTTGGTTAAGTCGGTGCCTAATAGGTTACTGCACGTTGTTTTGCTTTGGTGTTTTTTGGCCAAAGTGCCCTCGATGCTTTTTGGCCAAGATGTTGTTATGTTGGACCTTGGTGCTTTTGGGCCAAGGGGGCCTTAACCCCATGGTTTGGGTATAAGGTGTTGATGTTGATGTTGGTGATAAGTCTTAGGTGCTTTGATGGCCCAAGCTAAGGAGGTGGTTGCCTTGTTTGTTGTTGTGCCATTTTCACAGAGCATTGGAGATGATGTTGAGGGGGATGTTTAACATAGGGGAAGTCGTCCTGTTATGATGATCTGGCCCAAGTCTCGGGTGGTTCACCCATGGTTTGGTGAATCGTTGATAAGCCTCTGGCTCGACTAGTTTTATGACTAGTAAGACCATGGTTTTATTCGAGTTTAATCTCGTTTTCGCCCAAATTTGGATTTAATTGTCCTCAAGCAACATTTTGAGTCTCTTAAGTAGTTTTAGGGTATTTTAGTTTCTTTTTGAGTCAAATAAAGCATTTACTGCTATTTCATGTTTTCAGGTTAATAAAAAGAGCAAAAAGGGAAGGACACCTGAAGCAGAAGCCATCACGCCCAGGCCGTGACACTGGTCACGGCCGTGATGAGATACCCATGAAAGTCAGAAAGGATCACGGCCCAGCCGTGATAAGCATCATGGGCATGATGAGAAGATCATGAAAGTCAGAAAGCATCACGGCCCAGTCGTGACACCCATCACGGGCGTGATGAGGAGACCCAGGAAGTCAGAATTGATCACGGCCTAGCCATGATGAAGGTCACTCCCGTGACAGATCAGCACCCATGGACAGAAGCGATCACGGCCTGGCCGTGATAGGTATCACAGCCGTGACGGACCAGAATTTGAATGCGCGCCCTTGGCAGAATTGGTCACGGCCTGGCCGTGACGGCCATCACGGCCGTGACGCACGGCCACTCTATAAAATAGGAGCGCAGCAGACACAGAAGGGATCCAATTTTTACTGTTTACAGATTATTTTCTTAGGTTTTTGTCATCTTGTGATGGAGAACTAATCCCCAGAGATTAGTCTGCTGTAATCGGTTTCCGTCGACACTTGAGGTTCTGTAATTCCCGGATCAATTTGCTTCTTCCTTTCAATACTATCCTATATGTCTTGTTTTCTTAATTCAGGTTGTATAGAATAAGTGTTGATTTATTTCGGTGATTCTATGTTCCTATACCTAATCGCGTTTGCTTAATTCACGTGTGTTCAATCGTGTTTGCTTAATTCACGAGTTCTTCAACCCGTTTGCTTAATTCTGGAATTGGGAACATATATCTCGTAGTGTCAATTTCGCTTGTTAATTGTTACTAAAATCGAAAAGGGATTAGGATCTGCTTAGGGCATGGGAATTATATGAATTAATGATAGTGGGATACCGAGAACAGTAGATTAATCGTTTTTAGCTTATTGATAATCACTCATTTGCATTGTTTTTCTTAATTGAATCATTCAACAATAACCCCCCCCCCCCCCCCCCCAAAACTGATTTTAAGGTTAATAACAATCCAAGAGTCCTTGTGATACGATACCCGAGTTGTCGCGCCCTAGCTGCAGTTTTTAAACCACTCGTTCTTTTTGACCCGCGTGCGACAGCGTGTCAAAATTGGCGTCGTTGCCAGGGACTCTTGTTGTTATTAACGGATTTGCTGATTAATTTTTGAATTAGTTCTGGCTACTAGGTCTGGTTGTTCTGAATTTGATCCTGAAATTGAAAGAACTTTGCACACACGCCGTAGAGCAATTTAGGCTAGCACTAGTTCACCAACCAGTAGTGATTCTGACTCTGTACTTGCTTTTGATAACATGGCTGATCAAAGAACATTAAGACAGCTTACTGCTCCTGATGTTAATTATAATGGTTTGTGTATTGAATATGCTGACGTTGTTGCTCCTTTTGAATTAAAATCTGGTTTAATACACTTGTTGTCAAGGTTTAGTGGTCTTGCAGGTGAGGATCCGCACAAGCATCTGAAGGAATTCAAGGTTGTTTGCTCTACACCTTTGAGACCGGAAGGAATAATTGAAGACCATATCAAGCTGAGAGATTTTCCATTCTCACTTCAAGGTGCTGCGAAGGACTGGTTGTTCTACCTTGAACCGAACTCTGTTACAACCTGGAATGATTTGAAGAAGGTCTTCTTAGAGAGATACTTTCCTGCCTCCAAAGCTGCATCAATCAGGAAGGAGATATGTGGTATTAGACAGGGCAATGAATCATTGGCTGAATACTGGGAGAGATTCAAGAAGTTGGTATCTAGTTGCCTTCAACACCAGATTTCCGAGCAGCTGCTCATTCAGTACTTTTATGAGGGGTTGCTACCGATGGACAGAAACATTTTGGATGCTGCTAGTGGGGGATCACTTGTTGATAAGACTCCAGCCGCTGCCAAGCAATTGATTGAAAACACGTCACTCAACTCCCAGCAGTTCACAACCAGAAACAACTCTGTCGAGACAAGGGGTGTGAATGAGATCCATGGCTCTTCTTCCAACAAGGTCCTTGAAACCAGACTTGATGAGCTTACTTCTTTAGTGAAACAGCTGGCAGTGGATAAAGTTCAAACAGCAAGGTTGTGTGGCATTTGTACTTCTCCTGAGCACCTGTCTGATGCATGCCCTATTCTGAAAGATGAGTCAGTCACTGATTTGCCTCAAGTATATGCAGCCAATCTTTACAATCAAGGCAACAATCAGAACAGGTACAGCATCCCTGACCTCTCCACTAATAAGTACCACCCCAACTGGAGGAACCATCCGAACCTTTGGTATGGAAGCTCATCCATACACCAACAGCTGATGTTACCACCACAGAACTCTCCTCAAGTGACCACCTCTGCACCTTCCGGACCTTCACTAGAGGACCTTGTCAAGCAAATGGCTGCACAAAATCTCCAATTTCAGTAGCGAACGGATTCAAGTATTCATGCTTTGCAAACACAGATTGGACAGCTTGCCACTTCGATGAATGCCATGCAGCAAGCTCAAGGATCGAACCAACTACCTGCACAACCAGTAGTGAATCCTAATGTCCCAAATCCTAATGTGAGTGCAATGACTTTGAGATCCGGAAAAGTTGTAGAACCAGCCCCTGAAAATAAAAAAACTGTCGAGGTAACACCTGAACCTTCTGCTATTGTTGAAGCTGAGAAAGAGTATGTGCCACCAATCCCCTTCCCACAAAGAGTGATGAAAAGTAAAAAGATTGATGAGGAAGACAAAGAGAGAGAGATTCTGGATGTATTCAAGAAAGTGGCAGTGAACATTCCGCTCCTTGATGCGATTAAGCAGGTTCCGAAATATGCACAGTTTCTAAAGGATTTGTGCACACACGAGAGGAGGTTGAAGGGTAATGAGAGAGTCAATTTAGGGCGAAATGTTTCAGCCCTCATTCAACCTAAGCTTGCACCTGAAAGGGTTACTGTTTCAGTCCTCACTCAGGCAATGCCACAGAAATGCAAGGATCCGAGAACTTTTGCTATTCCATGCACCATTGGGGGCAGTAAATTCGACAATTGCGTGTTGGATTTAGGAGCTTCTATTAATGTCATGCCCACTTCTGTTTTCAACAATCTTGATCTTGGTCCTTTGCAACATACGGGTCTTACTATTTAGTTGGCAAAGAGGACCAATGCTCGCCCCATTGGAGTAGTAGAAGATGTGCTGGTACAAGTTAATGACTTGATTTTCCCTGCTGATTTTTACATCCTGGACATGGCAGGGGAAACAAATTCAAGCAGATCACAATCATTCTGGGCAGACCGTTCATGAAAACGATGAAGACAAAGATTGATGTTGATGATGGAACCATGTCCATGGAATTTGGTGACATTGTTGCAAAATTCAACATTTTCGATGCTATGAAGCATCCCTTGGAAGAGCACTCTGTCTTTAAAATAAAGAGGCTCTCTGAAATTGTTGATGACACTTATGATGACTTGGTTGCTGATTTTCCATCTATTTCTGGTTTTGATGATGTTTATTCATGTGCTGATTGTACTAACACTGACCCTTGTGCTGTTTGTGCTGAGATTGATGCTACTTTGCAGGGTGACAGTGTAAGTGAAGCTGTTTGTTCAGCTGAAGTTCTTGACAGAACGACTGCCCCAAACATATCATCTATTGAGCAGCCACCCTCCCTAGAGCTTAAGTCACTTCCTGGAAATCTGAAGTATGCTTATTTAGAGAGGAATGAAAAACTTCTAGTTATAATTTCCTCTAACCTTGATTCTGACCAGGAAACTAAGCTCTTGGAGGTTTTGAAGAAGCATAAGAAGGGAATTGGGTGGACCTTGGCCGACATACCATGCATTAGCCCATCCAGGTGTATGCATAGAATTTTGTTGGAGGATGGTTGCTAAAACAGTTAGGCAGCCCCAAAGGCGGCTTAACCCCTTGATTCTTGATGTTGTGAAGAAGGAGGTAACAAAACTCTTGCATCCAGGTATCATATATCCTATCTCTGACAGTAATTGGGTGAGTCCGGTGCAAGTTGTACCTAAGAAATCGGGACTCACAGTGGTTAAAAATGAAAACAATGAACTTGCTCCCACTGGAGTTCAGAATAGCTGGAGAGTTTGTATTGATTACAGGAGATTGAACCAGGCTACTAGAAAGGATCACTTTCCTTTGTCGTTCATCGATCAGATGCTTGAACGGCTAGCTGGTAAATCACACTATTGTTTTCTTGATGGTTTTTCAGGTTACTTCCAGATCCACATTGCACCAGAGGATCAAGAAAAGACAACCTTCACGTGCCCTTTCGGCACGTTTGCTTACAGGAGGAGGATGCCATTTGGTCTTTACAATGCCCCTGGCACATTCCAGAGATGCATGATTAGTATTTTTACTGAGTATATTGAGAACTGCATGGAAGTGTTCATGGATGATTTTACTGTTTACGGTTCCTCATTTGATGCATGCTTGAAGTTTGAATCTGGTTTTGGAAAGATGCATTGAAACTGACCTTGTTTTAAACTATGAAAAATGCCATTTTATGGTTGAACAGGGGATTGTTTCGGGGCATATTATTTATGAAAAGGGTATTTCAGTAGATCCTGCTAAGATTGATGCGATTTCTACACTACCTTACCCATCTTGCGTTCACGAGATTCGTTCTTTTCTTGGTCATGCAGGTTTCTAAAGGCGCTTCATAAAGGATTTCATCAAGATAGCTCTCCCTCTGTCAAACTTGTTGAAGAATGACGCCATTTTCAACTTTGATGACAACTGCAAGAAGGCGTTTGATTTCTTAAAGAAGGCATTGACTTCCACTCCCATTATCCAGCCTCCTGACTGGACCCTCCCTTTTGAGATTATGTGCGATGCCTCTAACTATGTTGTGGGGGCAGTCCTTGCACAAAGGGTGGACAAGGCTGCCCATGTGATTTACTATGCTTCTAGGACTCTAGATGTTGCACAGGCTAATTACACCACCACTGAAAAGGAACTTCTAGCTGTTGTTTTTGTCCTTGATAAATTCAGATCATATTTGCTAGGTTCCAAGGTTGTTGTTTTCACTGACCATGCATCTCTAAAGTACTTGTTGAAGAAGCCAGAAGCAAAACCGAGATTGATTCGGTGGATGTTGTTGCTCCAAGAGTTTAGTGTGGAGATTAAAGATAAAAGTGGAGCTGAGAATTTAGTGGCTGATCACTTGAGCAGAATAGAGAGGGATGAGGATCCTTCCCCCATTCAGGATGACTTTCCTGATGAGCAGCTCTTACAGTTACAAGGGGTAAGTCCTTGGTTTGTCGATATTGTTAACTATCTTGTTGCTGGTGTTTTTCCAACAGGTGCAACTAGATCACAAATTCACAAACTCAAGAGTGATGCCAAATATTATGTTTGGGATGATCCGTACCTCTGGAAATTTGGCAGTGAACAGGTAATTAGGAGATGTGTCCCCGACTACGAGATTGAGTCTATTTTGCACTTTTCTCATGCTTCTCAAGTAGGGGGACACTTTGGGCCACAGAGGACTGCAAGAAAAATCCTAGATTCAGGTTTTTACTGGCCCACCATTTTCAAAGATGCTTATGAGGTTTACCGCACTTGTAAAGAGTGCCAGACAGCAGGTACAGTCATCACTCGTAAGAGTGAAATGCCTCGGCAACCTATGCTTTTCTGTGAGGTGTTTGATGTGTGGGGAATTGACTTTATGGGTCCTTTCCCTGCATCTTTTGGTTTTCTCTATATTCTATTTGCTGTTGATTATGTTTCAAAGTGGGTGGAAGCTATCCCCACTATGACTAATGATTCTAGAGTTGTTGCAAGTTTTGTCAGATCCAATATTTTTTGCAGGTTCGGAATACCTCGGGCTATCATAAGTGACCAAGGTACTCATTTCTACAACCGCACCATGGAAGGTTTGCTCCGGAAGTATGGAGTTGTGCACAGGGTCTCCACTGCATATCATCCCCAGACTAATGGGCAGGTTGAGATCTCAAACAGAGAGATCAAACAGATCTTAGAGAAAGTGGTGCAGCCAAATAGGAAGGACTGGAGCCTCCGTCTAGAAGTCGTACTTTGGGCTCAAAGAACAGCTTTCAAGACACCAATAGGGATGTCTCCCTATAGACTTGTGTTCGGTAAGGCATGTCACCTTCCTATAGAGATTGAGCACCGAGCTTATTGGGCGGTCAGAAGCTGTAATTTGGAAATGCAAAAAGCAGGCATTGAAAGGAAACTCCAATTACAGCAGCTTGAAGAGCTTAGGTTGGAAGCCTATGAAAGCTCTCGAATCTACAAAGAGAACAGGTTTTATTGTTTAACTCCGCCTGAAAGTGATGGCTGGGAAACTTCGATCCAAGTGGATTGGCCCATTTGTTGTCACTAATGTTTTCCCTCATGGTGCAGTATAAATAAAAAGTACAGGTAGCAAAAATGTCTTTAAGGTTAATGGGCAGCGCTTGAAGCTATTCCATGAGAGCTCAGTGCCTGAAGATGCAACCGTTGAAGAGATCTCCTTAGGAGAGCCCACCTACACTACAACTAGATCAGGGAGCACCTTCTCCTTTCCCTCACTCTTGTTTTATATCTATGTTCTTTCATTGAGGACAATGTATGTCTTAAGTGTGGGGGAGGGAACCACTTGTTTTGTTTTTGTTTTGTTTTCCTTGTTTGTGTTGCTTTGAGTCGTATGTGTGTTGAGTCTTGTGTCGGTGAGCTTGATGGATTTTAATCAAATTTTACATAGATGGATTGCTTGATATGTGTTGACTGTGATGATTTCCCCTAGGTTTTGAGAATTGAAAAATTGATCCCCATGTGAAAAATTGAAAATTGAACCTTGAGATATTCTATTGTGATTGCATAATCTATGATAAGTTTGGGGTGAAGGGATGCACACACTAGGGATTGAATCTCGGTCAAACAATTTGCGAAAAAATGTCCATGTGAGGATTCGAGCCTCCAACTTGTTTTTAATTGTGTGAATCACTTTCAAGTTGCACTTTCCCGAATTTGCTTGAGTCTCTTCATGGTTTGCATGTTTATGTGCTTGCATCAAATGATTTAGGCAATTTTCTTTGAATTAACTACTTGGCCTAAAAGAACCATCCCTAATGCATGTTCCCTAGTTAGCCACATTGAGCCTAACAAGCCTATTGTTTCTTGATGACCTTATGTTATAAGCCGAAAATCTGGAAAAATCATGTTAACCCAATCTTAGGATTAGGAGAGCATGAAGCTTAGCAAGAGAAGGGTTGCAAGAAAGTAAGTTTGGGGTGGCTACAAGGATACGATATGTCATTCTGGGTTGAGAAAAGGAAAAATAAAGGTTGGAGCCAAAGGCAAAAAAAAAAGAAAAAAAAAAGAAAAAAAAAGAAAAGCACAAAAATGTCAAAAAAGGGTATTAGAAGAAAAAAAGGATGTAGTCACCCAAAGCAAAAAGAAAAATGGAAAAAGGAATTTGAGTGGAAGTTCAATGTGTCAAAATGTTCATGCTCTCTTAATTCCTAGGGATGTAAAGCCTAGTACCTTTGAATATCCTACCTTTAGCCAGGCCCCATTACAACCTGTAAATGACCTTTTGATGTTGCATGCATGTTTTCGTGGGAACCTTGTTTGAGATGAAAATCAAATTCATGGGAAGTGCTCTTGAAATGTGAAATTGAGTGAAAAGTTGATAGCCTAGAAAAATTGAGCGAATGAGTGAAATATTAAATGCCCTTGTGAGGAAGGCAATGGTTTAAAATTGGTGATCTCCCTTTTGTGTGTAACTTGGATCCCTTGCTCAGATTACTGATTGCATGAATGATGGAATTCTCAATTGTTTAAAGTAAATGAATGTTGGGATTACATTGTTGAAAAGGGGGGAAACATTGAAGAAAAATTGTCTTGTCAAAATTGCATGAAATTTGTGCGGAATTGGTTGAATCCTTTAAGCTTGCCAAGTTTGAGTCTTTTTGAGTTTTAGTTTGCTTGGGGACAAGCAAAGTTTAAGTTTGGGGTATTTTGATAAGCCTCTAGCTCGACTAGTTTTATGACTAGTAAGACCATGGTTTTATTCGAGTTTAATCTCGTTTTCGCCCAAATTTGGATTTAATTGTCCTCAAGCAACATTTTGAGTCTCTTAAGTAGTTTTAGGGTATTTTAGTTGATTTTGAGTCAAATAAAGCATTTACTGCTATTTCATGTTTTCAGGTTAATAAAAAGAGCAAAAAGGGAAGGACACCTGAAGCAGAAGCCGTCGTGCCCAGGTCGTGACACTGGTCACGGCCGTGATGAGCTACCCATGAAAGTCAGAAAGGATCACGGCCCAGTCGTGATAAGCATCACGGGCGTGATGAGAAGATCATGAAAGTCAGAAAGCATCACGGCCCAATCGTGACACCCATCACGGGCGTGATGAGGAGACCCAGGAAGTCAGAATTGATCACGGCCTAGCCGTGATGAAGGTCACGCCCGTGACAGATCAGCACCCATGGACAGAAGCGATCATGGCCTGGCCGTGATAGGCATCACGGCCTGGCCGTGATAGGCATCACGGCCTGGCCGTGATAGGCATCACGGTCGTGACGGACCAGAATTTGAATGTGCGCCCTTGGCAGAATTGGTCGCGGCCTGGCCGTGATGGCCATCACGGCCGTGGCACGCGGCCACTCTATAAAATAGGAGCGCAGCAGACACAGAAGGGATCCAATTTTTACTGTTTACAGATTATTTTCTTAGGTTTTTGTCATCTTGTGATGGAGAACTAATCCCCAGAGATTAGTCTGCTGTAATCGGTTTCCGCCGACACTTGAGATTCTGTAATTCCCGGATCAATTTGATTCTTCCTTTCAATACTATCCTATATGTCTTGTTTGCTTAATTCAGTTTGTATATAATAAGTGTTGATTTATTTCAGTGATTCTATGTTCCTATACCTAATCGCGTTTGCTTAATTCGCGTGTGTTCAATCGTGTTTGCTTAATTCACAAGTGCTTCAACCTGTTTGCTTAATTCGTGAATTGGGAACATATATCTCGTAGTGTCAATTCGCTTGTTAATTGTTGCTACAATCGAAAAGGGATTAGGATCTGCTTAGGGCATGGGAATTATATGAATCAATGATAGTTGGAAACCGAGAACAGTAGATTAATCGTTTTTAGCTTATTGATAATCACTCATTTGCATTGTTTTTCTTAATTTAATCATTCAACAACCCCCCCCCCCCCCCCCTCCCCAAAACTGATTTTAAGGTTAATAACAATCCAAGAGTCCTTGTGATACGATACCCGAGTTGTCGTGCCCTAGCTGCAGTTTTTAAACCACTCGTTCTTTTTGACCCACGTGCGACAGTGTGTCAACCGTGCACCCCCGAGGTGCGTATTCGGTTATGATACGTGGCTATCCATGGGGTTCACTGGTTGGTGAACTGCTGGTGTTGGTGCTGATATGGCCAATACGGATATGTAACTTCGAAGTTGACATCCTGAGTTAGTTGGATCCACATGCATGTTGGAGTATGTTATGATGATGCTATGCTGTATGTTTTACCTTGCTTCCTATCTCCATGCCATATATGTTTACATGATTCTTACTCCCCGTTGTTTGTTGTTTGTTTGGCTTGATCGGCACATTGCAGAGGACGACGAGCAGCTTGCTGAGGAGTGCCTCTGAGGAGCCTCTTCTAGTAGTTAGTTATGTTTAGTTTTAGTTTGTTTATCTGAATTGTTATTCGGATTGGTTATACCAGCTCTGTAATGTGACATCGGGGTTGGGTTTTCTTTATGTCTTGTTTATGTTTTATTGTTTTAAAACTATGTTATTTTCGCCTTGTTTTCGTTGAGTTGTGAAACCTTTTTATCCAAGTTTTTATTTTAATCAAATAAATGCATGTTTTATAATTACCTCTTTTAAGTAAATGTTTTATAATAACATACGGGGTAGAAGGGTGTCACATTTAGTGGTATCAGAGCAGTTCGGCCCTATCCGGATGTGGTATGAGTCTATCGTGAGTCTGTTGTGTGCTCATGTTTGAATTGTGTATATTTATATAGGCAATGTTACATGGTACTAAGTACCTATAGCTTCTCTTTGGCTTGACTTACTGCATTTGGTGGTTTGTCTTGAACGATCCAAGAATCCTGCGAGTAATTCTTGTGTTTAGGAAGGTCGTTCTATTATCATTTGATAGTAAGAACTCTACATCTGATCTTGTGCGCTTACCTTTTAAAAATCGCTCGACGTTATTATCGGCATGGACTGGTTATCTTCCAACCACGTCCTTCTAAACTATTTTGATAAAACCTTGATTTTAAGAACTCCAACGGGGTCTAAGAATCCGAACCTTTTATCTTCCAGCCAAGTTCAAGCTTCGATGCAAGATGAAGCCCAGGTATACATGATGTTAGCTTCCTTGGAAATAGAGAGCAGCCCTCCTGATGTCGCCAGCTTGCCTGTTGTGCGAGATTTTCCTAAAGTGTCCTCGGGGGATGTTTATAACTTACCACCGGAGAGAGATGTTGAGTTTAGCATAGACTTAGTACCTAGCACCGAGCCAATCTTCATAGCACCCTATAGAATGTCTCCTCTAGAGCTTGCTAAGTTGAAGGACGAGTTGGAGGACCTAATGAAGAAGCAGTTCATTAGGCCTAGTGTGTCTCCATGGGGAGCACCTGTGTTGTTGGTAAAGAAGAAGGATGGTAGTATGACGTTGTGTGTCGACTACCGACAACTAAACAAGGTGTCCACAAGGAATCGGTATCCCCTCCCTAGGATTGATGATCTTATGGACCAATTGATGGGCATTGCGTCTTTTCAAAGATAGATCTGAGGTCAGGATACCATCAGATTCGGGTTAAGTCTGAGACATCCCGAAGATAATGTTTAGAATGCGATATGCTCCTGCGGTCTTCATGGACTACATTAACAAGACCTTTCACCCTTACTTGGATAAGTTTGTGGTGGTGTTCATAGATGACATCTTAGTGTACTCCAAGAGCAAGGAGGAACATGAGGAATACTTATGAGGACATGGAGCACCAAGAGGCCATTCAAAGCTTAGGAGGACCAATGACTAGGGCAATGTCAAGGAGGATCCAAGAAAGCTTAGTCCAATTCATGACTAAGACGATTGCAAACGGAGGAAAAAATGCAATTGCACCAAAAACCATGCTGGTCATACAAGTCATGGAGGAGGCGCAACTTGCATAAAAAAAGGGGGGCAACCAAGTTATTTTATTTTTAATTGAATAAAAGTGCAAGTGTCCAATTGATTTATTTGGGACCAAGGCACTAAGTTATTTTTATTTCTTTTGGTGTGTTTAATCCACTTCAAGTGACTGTGTGGCGCAAGGAGCAGGGGTCCCACACCTCTCAACAGCTCTTTGTGTAGTTTGAATGAATCAATAAACTTGCTGCCAAAGAAAGACAAAGAGAATCAAAGCAATCAAGGCAAAAAGGAGTTACACAAGACAAGGTGATGAATGATCCAATCAAGGCAAAAAAAGGGAATTACACTAGACAAGGTGATGAATGCTCCAATCAAGGTGAGAAAAAGGGAATTACATAAGACAAATAGATGAATGATCCAACAGCACAATAAAAGCGCAGCCACCCACTTAATTGCATTTAATGAGTGGTTGTGAAACCTTCCCATGGTCATGAAGAGCAATCAAAGCAATAATAATTATTTTTAATTTCCTTTAGTTTCTTTTTGTACCCCTAGGAAGGAAGGACTTTGTCTCTTTGTAACAGCAAGAACCTCCCTCATTATATATAGGGGGCGCAAGTTTCAATATTGAGCAAGACGGATTTTAGCAAAATATTGAGTTCAAACTCTTTGGTTCTGGATTGGACCAGTTTATTGATCTTACCAAAAAATTCTCTTCTTGTGGTAATCCTCACACTCATAGGCTTATCCTTGTTTTGGATTAGACCAAGGTGGCGCCCCTACCTCCCATGCATCCATCTTCTTCATTTATTCCTTAAACAGCTCCTTGAATCCTTTTCTGTTGGTTTCATGCATTTGAGTTTTCCCAATCTGCTACCTTAATTCACTACCACCAAAACCATGAAATTCATCTCAATCTTTAACCAATCTTCCTTCATTTTATATCAAAAAAAATGAAAATACAAAAACATAAGTCACAACCAGGTTCCATTCTGAAAAATCAAGAAATGGCCCATTTCTACATCAAGGAGGCCATCATTTGGTAATCAGAGCAAGGTTTCGACTTTGTTCAAAAGAATCCCAGGTTTCTCTCTTCTTATCTTTGAGTTCTGAATTCTTAACAAAAAAAGAAAAGAAAAAAAAACGCAAAATACATATATATCTTGAATTCTGGTTGTGTTTCTTCCTTGCTGCAACACTCTGAATTTTATTCCTTTCTTTTGAGTGAATTCTTTCTTGTTCTAGTCTCACAAACTTGGTGTTCAATTTTTGTTTCTTACCTTTCCTTTCCAAGATGATTGGGTGAGTGGATTATTATTTGAATTGGTTTCTTGTATTGAACATTTGTTGGTTTCTCTAAAGAACCGATGAGTTATGGATGCTTAAAATCGTTTGCTATTCGATGCCCTCACGGTAAAAATGAGAGAACTTTTGAAAGAGGAAGTGGAGAGTATAAATGAAAGAATTGACCAAATAGAAAACAGACAGAATAATGGTGAAGAGGAGGAACGGAGGAGAAGGAGACGTGATGAAACTAGAGAAGATAGGTTGGGTGGTATAAAAATAAAAGTACCACAATTTGTTGGGAAAAATGACCCAGAAACGTATTTGAATGGGAAACTAAAATTGAACAAATCTTTTCCTATTACAATTACACTGAACTTCAAAAGGTGCATGTTGCTTCTATTGAATTTACAGATTACGCCTTGGTGTGGTGGGATCAATTGACAAAGGATAGGAGAAAGCACAATGAGCCAGCCATTGCCACATGGGAGGAGATGAAAAGGCTCATGAGAAGGAGATTCATCCCATCTTACTACAACAGAGAGCTGCACAACAAATTACAGCGACTCACACAAGGCAACAAAAGTGTTGATGAGTACTACAAGGAGATGGAGGTGGCGAAGATTAGAGCAAATGTGGAGGAAGATGATGAAGCGACCATGGCCAGATTCTTGCATGGCCTAAATCGTGATATAAGTGACATAGTGGAACTACAACACTATGTTCAAATAGACGATTTGGTACATCAAGCCACAAGGGTAGAACAACAACTCAAGAGGAAGGGTCAAATAAGGAAAAGCACTACCACTTCTAATCCTCAAAATTGGAAAAACAATATTAATAACGAAGGTACTTCTTCATCCAAAGAAGTCGCGGCTGACACAAAAGGTAAAAACACTACAACTAGTCCTTCTCAAGTTGTTTCAATTAACCGGGATGTTAAGTGTTTCAAGTGCTAAGGCTTAGGACACATTGCTTCTCAATGTCCTACCAAGAGAATTATGATTGTAGAGGAGGTTGAGGAGGAAGATGAAGGGGCTGAAGAGTGTGACGACGATTGTGTTGAGGAGGAGGCCCAAATACCTAGTGGAGAGTTACTTATGATAAAAAGGTTGTTGGAAGCCGTGGTAAAGGAGGAAGATGCGACTCAAAGGGAGAACACATTTCACTCAAGGTGCCTCATACAAGGCAAGGTATGTTCCCTGATGGTGGGAGTTGCACTAATGTTGCTAGCACAAGGTTAGTTTCCAAACTCCAACTAGAAACTAAACCACATCCCAAGCCATATAAGCTTCAATGGCTTGTTAATGATGTTGAGATGGTTGTCGATGAACAAGTAGAAATCTCTTTTTCAATTGGAAAATATGAAGATGTGACTATTTGTGATGTAGTTCCTATGGAGGCCAACCATGTCTTGTTGGGAAGGCCTTGGCAATTTGACAAAAAGGCAAGTCATGAAGGGCATACCAACAAGAACTTTTTTGTTCATCATGGAAAACGAATTGTATTGGATCCTTTGAGCCCAAGTGAGGTGAGAGGTGATCAAAAAAAATTTAGAGAAAAATGTGAAAAAGAAAAGGAAAAGAAAAAAGAAGAAAAAGAAAAGATCGCTGATACGATTTTTCTATAGGCAAGTATACCTAGTCGTACAAGTAATACGGTGGTAAGACCGGATATCGTCCCCAGGGATCAGTTGCCAATTACCAGTTCGCAAGTCTAACAACTATCTAGACTAAACTACGGCATGATGAGAGATCAAAACATAAAACAACAAAAGCAATAAAATATTTTTGGTCTTTTCTTTTGGTTATTTAATCAAACACTTGGAGGGCACAGAAATGTGGTTAAGATTGTCAGGGTTAGACTACACTAATCATCCCTTAATTGCAATGAAATGGTTACTAACACAAGTCCTAATTCACTTATGACAATCAAGCCTTTTTAAATACTCAAACCCTAATGTCTTAGGTGGAATGAGCCTAAAACCCCAAATTAAACCCTAATGTCTTAGGTGGATTAATCTGAGATTTTACATGAAGATTCAAGACTTATAAGATTGCAAGCACCCCAAGACCTATTTCTAGATTCTTGAATTATTTGGCATTTGATTCATGAGCATGCCTTAACATCAATCTGTCAATTGTCTATCAAAGCAACAAATCATTCCATGGGTGATCAAACCAAGAAAAGCATTAAGCATAGAATCAAATACTCATAAAGAATTAGAAACTTGCATTGAAACCAAATCAAATACAACCAAGTTCAGAAAAGCTACATCTAACCCCAACAACAAAGGGATTTAGCTACTCATAATAAATGACAATACAAAGAGAAAGAGAGAAGGGATGAAGAAAACTCCATAGAAGAATCCTCCAATCTTCTTCTTGTCCCAGAGCAAGGAAAACCTCCCTTTTTAGGGTTGGAACCCTCTTCCAGTCGTCAGCCTCCAAGTGCAAATCTCCCTTTTTACAAAAGTCTGATGCTCTATTTAAAGATGAGAGAAGTCTGGACCTAAAAAGTGTGTGTCACGGCCGTGATGGCCATCACGGACAGGCCGTGACGGGTTCTGCCAAGGGCGTGTATTCAAATTCTGGTCTGTCACGGCCGTGATGTTCATCACGGGCAGGCCATGATCGGTTCTGTCTGGTTCAACTAGCATGTCACGGCCGTGACCTCCATCATGGCTAGGCCGTGATGCTCTTTTTTCTTCAGGGTCCTTCTCATCACGCCCATGATGGATATCACGGCTGGGCCGTGATGACTTCTGATCTTCCCATTATGATGATCACGACCGTGATCGCTGTCACGGCTAGGGCGTGATTGCTTCTGTTTTATTGTCCTTCCCTTTGCTTTTTCTTCCCTTTTTAACCTGAAATTATAAGATAGCATTAAATGCTTTATTTGACTCAAAATTAGCTAAAATATCCTAAAAACTACTTAAGAGACTCAAAGTGTTGCTTGAGGACAATTAAATCCAATTTGGGTGAAAACGAGATATAATTAGCACAAAGCCATGGTTTTTCTAGTTATAAAACTAGATGAGCCAGAGGCTTATCAAAATACCCCAAACTTAAACTTTGCTTGTCCCCAAGCAAACTAAAACTCAAAAGGACTCAAACTTGGCAAGCTTAAAGGATTCAATCAATTTTGCACAATTTTCATGCAATTTTATCAATACAATTTTTCTTCAATGTTTCCCCTTTTTCAATCATGCAATAATCAATATAAGCAAAGGATCCAAGTTACACACAAAAGGGAGATCACCAATTTCAAACAATTGCCTTCCTCACAAGGGCATTTCATAATTCACTCATTCGCTCAAGTTGTCTAGGCTATCAACTTTCACTCAATTTCACATTTCAAGAGCACTTTCCATGAATTTGATTTTCATCTCAAACAAAGTTCCCACGAAAACATGCATGCAACATCAAAAGGTATTTTAAAGGTTGTAATGGGGCCTGGTTAAAGGTAGGATATTCAAAGGTACTAGGCTTAAGTCCCAAGGAACTAAGAGAGCATGAACATTTTGACACCTTGAATTTCCACTCATATTCCTTTTTCTTCTCTTTTTTTTTTCTTTTTCTTTTTTTTACTTTGGGTGACTACAGCCTTCTTTCTTTGAATACCCCTTTTTTGTCATTTTTGTACTTTTCTTCTTTTTCTTTTTGCCTTTGGCTCCAACCTCTATTTTTCTTTTTCTCAATCCAAAATAACATATCATATCCTTGTAGCCACCCCAAACTTAGTTTCCTTCAACCCTTGTCTTGCTAAGCATTCATGCTCTCCTAATCCTAAGATTGGGTTAACATGGTTTTTCAGGATTTTTGGCTTATACAAAAGGTCATCAAGAAACAATAGGCTTTTTAGGCTCAATGTGGCTAACTAGGGAACATGCATTAGGGATTGGTTCAATTTAGGCCAAGTAGTTGTTTCAAAGAAAATTGCCTAAATCATTTGATGCAACCACATAAACATGCAAACCATGAAGAGATTCAAGTAAATCCGGGAAAGTGCAACTTAAAAGTGGTTCACACGATTAAAAACAAAGTTAGAGGCTCAAATTCCTCACCTGGACATTTTTCGCAATTTTTTTGACCGAGATACAATCCCTAGTGTGTGCATCATTTCACCCCAAACTTATCATAAATTATGCAATCACAATAGAATCTCTCAAAGCTCAATTTTCAATTTTTCACATGGGGATCAATTTTCAATTTTCAGAACCTAGGGGGAAATCATCAACAGTCAACATAATTCATGCAATCCATCTATGCTAATTTCAATTAAAATCCATCAAGCTCACCGATTCAACAGTCAACACACATATACGACTTAATTAAAAAGAAGCAAAATAATTAAAAAGATAAGGGTTTAGAAAAACTCATGAAAGCGCTTCCACCGGGACCCCACTTACTGTGATACAACGGCCAAGGAATGCTCAAATTGTAACATAATCCTCCCGGATCCCATGGCATGCAGCATGAATATGACAGTGAGCGCTTGACAATCATGGTGACTTCTTCAAGTGTGAAGGACTTTTCAATATCTCTCGGGTCAGAGATGACCTCTTTATCAACAAAGTCTTCCCAGTTAAAATGGGGTTCAACCTCTTGGACTGGCCATAGTGCCTTCATATTTAAAGGTGCAAAATCCAGTTTCTCAAGCAGAGGCTTGAACTCCATCGTTGGTTGCTTCACAGTGGGAGGTGGCAAACAAGTAGAGAGGATCACTGGTGCTGCTTTGACTTTTGCACAATCTTCACTCACTGCATTATCAAATCCATCACCTTCCATGTATGCAGCAATCTCAACATAATCCACACAAGTGTTTCTCCCATCACAATCAACACATGCATAGGAGGCAATAGAATCATTTAATTCCAAAAGTTCCTCATCATCCTCAAGCATGGCGAAATAGATTTCCTCCAAATGCCTCTTCATCTCAATCTCTTTAGTCAAGAGTTCACTGGGAGATGGTGCAACTATGTCCTCCAAAACGTGGTCTTCACCCCTTAATTCGGGTGCTCCCACCTCTTCATCTTCCTTTTCATCCATTAATGCATCCTCTTCATCATCATCCATTATTGCATCATCTTCATCATCATCCATCAAGTTCCCATTTGGCATTTGGATAGTTGGTTAGAGAGTTTCTCAATACGCACCCCGAGACTTAGAATGGTATCTTCTTGATTTTTTAAATTCTCCAATGTTGTTGCCATGAAGTTCTCCAAAATATCCTCTAAGTGAGACCGACTATCCGGAATATGTTGCTCAAAATTGACTGTGAATTCGGATTTGAAGTTCTCCCAAGCAACTTCCAATGGTGATGGCTAATCATACCATTGAGATGGTTGTGGTTCATATGAAGGTGTGGAAGATTCCCAATGTTACTCTTGATCAATCCAGGTATTGTTTGGAGGATTCCCCCACCATGGAGTGGAAGTGCTGGGATATTGATATCCCCATTCAGAATAGCCTACCACTGGTGGAGGAGAGACCATTGCCCTTGACAACCCATTACTTGTTGGATGTTTATGTCCAATTGCAGCATATCTACCCGCAACTGCAGCTCAGTCATCTCAATTTCTGCATCAGATGGATAGTAATAATTGTAATCCATGATCCTGTCAATTCAAAGTCCACCTCACAGACAAATAAGGACAAAGATTAAAGAAACACAAATTCAAATATATACAAAACTAACAAAAGAAAGACAACAAATATATACAGAAAAAAAAATAAAAATGTCTGAATTAGTTGCCTTCGTTGTTACTACTGATATTGACAAAGCTAATCCCCGGCAACGGCGCCAAAAACTTGATACGATTTTTCTATAGGCAAGTATACCTAGTCATACAAGTAATATGGTGGTAAGACTGGATATCGTCCTCAGGGATCAGTTGCCAATTACCAGTTCGCAAGTCTAACAACTATCTAGACTAAACTACGGCATGATGAGAGATCAAAACATAAAACAACAAAAGCAATAAAATATTTTTGGTCTTTTCTTTTGGTTATTTAATCAAACACTTGGAGGGCACAGAAATGTGGTTAAGATTGTCAGGGTTAGACTACACTAATCCTCCCTTAATTGCAATGAAATGGTTAATAACACAAGTCCTAATTCACTTATACAATCAAGCCTTTTTAAATACTCAAACCCTAATGTCTTAGGTGGAATGAGCCTAAAACCCCAAATTAAACCATAATGTCTTAGGTGGATTAATCTGAGATTTTGCATGAAGAGTCAAGACTTATAAGATTGCAAGCACCCCAAGACTTATGTCTAGATTCTTGAATTACTTGGCATTTGATTCATGATCATGCCTTAACATCAATATATCAATTGTCTATCAAAACAACAAATAATTCCATGGGTGATCAAACCAAGAAAAGCATTAAGCATAGAATCAAATACTCATAAAGAATTAAAAACTTGCATTGAAACCAAATCAAATACAACCAAGTTCAGAAAAGCTACATATAACCCCAACAACAAGGGGATTTAGCTACTCATGATAAATGACAATACAAAGAGAAAGAGAGAAGGGATGAAGAAAACTCCATAGAAGAATCCTCCAATCTTCTTCTTGTCCCAGAGCAAGGAAAACCTCCCTGTTTAGGGTTGGAACCCTCTTCCAGCCGTCAGCCTCCAAGTGCATATCTCCCTTTTTACAAAAGTCTGATGCTCTATTTATAGATGAGAGAAGTCTGGACCTAAAAAGTGCACGTCACGGCCGTGATGGCCATCACGGCCAGGCCGTGACGGGTTCTGCCAAGGGCGCGTATTCAAATTCTGGTCTTTCACGGTCGTGATGCTCATCACGGGCAAGCTGTGATCGGCTCTATCTGGTTCAACTAGCATGTCACGGCCGTGATGCTCTCTGTTCTTCAGGGTCCTTCTCATCACGCCCGTGATGGATATCACGGCTGGGCCATGATGACTTCTGGTCTTCCCATTATGCTGATCACGTCCGTGATCACTGTCATGGCTAGGGCGTGATGGCTTCTGTTTTATTTTCCTTCCCTTTGCTCTTTCATCCCTTTTTAACCTAAAATTATTAGATAGCATTAAATGCTTTATTTGACTCAAAATTAGCTAAAATATCCTAAAAACTACTTAAGAGACTCAAAGTGTTGCTTGAGGACAATTAAATCCAATTTGGGTGAAAACGAGATAAAATTAGCACAAAACCATGGTTTTTCTAGTTATAAAACTAGATGAGTCAGAGGCTTATCAATCGCCAAAGAAGAAGAGAGAAAAAAGAGTGACAAAAATAATTTGATGAAAAAAAGAAAGAAAATTTGATGGCGACAAGAGGGGAGGTTAAAAAAGCTATTTCCTCCAATCAGCCCCTATATTTGCTTTTTAGCAAAGAGGTGGCCTTGCTGGAAAATTTACCTAACACTCAAGAATTGCCAAATTGCATAAATTTCCTTTTGCAGGAATTTGAGGATTTGTTCCCTAAGGAGGTACCAAGTGGGCTGTCGCCCTTGAGAGGGATTGAACACCACATTAACCTCATCCCAGGCGCTACTTTGCCTAATAAGCCAGTCTACCGGAGCAACCCACAACAAATGCAAGAGATACAAAAACAAGTGGCTGAATTGGTAAGTAAAGGTTGGGTAAGAGAAAGTTTAAGTCCATGTGTTGTCCCTATTATTTTAGTCCCTAAGAAAGATGGTAGTTGGATAATGTGCACTGATTGCAGGGCTGTTAATAATATCATTGTTAAGTAATGGCATCCAATACCTAGGTTAGATGACTTGCTTGATGAACTGTTTGGTGCATGCTTGTTTTCGAAAATTGATTTGAAAAGTGGATACCATCAAATTAGGATAAGGGAAGGGGATTAATGGAAAACTGCTTTCAAAACAAATATGAGTGGCTAGTTATGCCTTTTGGATTAACTAATGCACCTAGCACTTTCATGAGATTAATGAACCATGTTTTGAGGGAATTTTTGGGAAATTTTGTTGTTGTATATTTTGATGATATCTTGATATATAGCAAAAATTTAGAGGACCATTGCATTCATCTAAGGGCTGTTTTAAAAGTACTAATGAAGGAAAACTTGTATGCAAACTTGGAAAAATGTGTGTTTTGCACGGATCAAGTTATTTTTCTAGGTTTTGTCATAAGCTCTCAAGGAGTACACGTGGATGAAGCAAAGGTGAAAGCAATCCAAGAGTGGCCAGCACCTAGAAACGTGTCTGAGGTAAGAAGTTTCCATGGCTTAGCCAGTTTCTATAGGAGGTTTGTTAAGGATTTTAGTACTATTACTGCACCTCTTAATGAAATTGTTAAAAAGGAAGTTGGTTTTAAATGGGGTGAGAAACAAGAACAAGCTTTTTCTATTCTTAAAGAAAAGCTCACCCAAGCACCAATTCGAGCATTGCCTAATTTCTCAAAATCTTTTGAAATTGAGTGTGATGCTTCCAATGTTGGAGTTGGGGCGGTTTTGATGCAAGAAGGTCATCCAATTGCTTATTTTAGTGAGAAATTAAAAGGGGTTGCCTTAAATTACTCAACTTATGATAAGGAATTGTATGCCTTGGTAAGGGCATTGCAAACGTGGCAACATTACTTGCTGCCAAAGGAATTTGTCATTCACAATGATCATGAGTCCTTGAAGTATTTAAAGGGACAAGATAAGTTGGACGAGAGACATGCTAAATGGGTTGAATTTCTTGAGCAATTTCCTTATGTGGTTAAGCATAAGAAGGGTAAAGCCAATGTTGTGGCTGATGCATTATCGAGAAGGTACGCATTACTCTCCATCCTTGAAGCTAAAATTTTTGGTCTTGAGCACATTAAGGATATGTATGAGCATAATCTTGATTTTTCTGATAAATATGCTGAATGTGTGCATGCTGCCCATAATGGATTTTTTAGGCACAATGACTATTTGTTTAAAGAAAAATGGTTGTGTGTGCCAAAATGATCCATTAGAGAACTCTTAATCAAAGAGGCACATGAGGGGGGCTTAATGGGACATTTTGGTGTTCCTAAAACTTTGGAATTTTTGCAAGAACATTTCTATTGGCCCCACATGAGAATTGATGTGCAAAAATATTGTGAAAGATGCATTGTATTCAAAAAGGCCAAATCCAAAGTTATGCCCCATGGTTTATACACTCCATTGCCTATTCTTGAATACCTTTGGATTGACCTTTCCATGAACTTTGTCTTAGGGTTACCTAGAACAAAGAATGGGAAAGATTATATTTTTGTTGTTGTGGACAGGTTCTCAAAGATGGCACATTTCATTCCATGCAAAAAGGTGGATGATGCTTGCCACATTGCTGATTTGTTTTTCAAAGAAGTCGTGCGCCTACATGGTCTACCAAAAAGTATAGTGTCTGATCGTGACACTAAATTTCTAAGCCACTTCTGGAGAACTTTGTGGGGTAAGGTGGGAACTAAGTTACTATTCTCTACAACTTGTCATCCCCAAACTGATGGGTAAACTGAGGTGATGAGGACTTCAATTCGATGTCGAATTCTCCTCAAGAGGGAGGGAATGATGAGGACATGCAGCACCAAGAGGCCATTCAAAGCTTAGGAGGACCAATGACTAGGGCAATGTCAAGGAGTATCCAAGAAAGCTTAGTCCAATTCATGACTAAGACGATTGCAAACGGAGGAAAAAATGTAATTGCACCAAAAACCATGCTGGTCATACAAGCCATGGAGGAGGCGCAACTTGCATAAAAAAGGGGGGGCAACCAAGTTATTTTATTTTTAATTGAATAAAAGTGCAAGTGTCCAATTGATTTATTTGGGACCAAGGCACTAAGTTATTTTTATTTCTTTTGATGTGTTTAATCCACTTCAAGTGGCTGCGTGGTGCAAGGAGCAGGGGTCCCACACCTCTCAACAGCTCTTTGTGTAGTTTGAATGAATCAATAAACTTGCTGCCAAAGAAAGACAAAGAGAATCAAAGAAATCAAGGCAAAAAGGAGTTACACAAGACAAGGTGATGAATGCTCCAATCAAGGCAAAAAAGGGGTTACACAAGACAAGGTGATGAATGATCCAATCAAGACGAGAAAAAGGGAATTACACAAGACAAGGAGATGAATGCTCCAACAGCACAATAAAAGTGCAGCCACCCATTTAATTGCGTTTAATGAGTGGTTGTGAAACCTTCCCTTGGTCATGAAGAGCAATCAAAGCAGTAATAATTATTTTTAATTTCCTTTAGTTTCTTATTGTACCCCTAGGAAGGAAGGACTTTATCTCTTTGTAACAGCAAGAACCTCCCTCATTATATATAAGGGGCGCAAGTTTCAATATTGAGCAAGACAGATTTTAGTAAAATATTGAGTTCATACTCTTTGGTTCTGGATTGGACCAGTTTATTGATCTTATCAAGAAATTCTCTTCTTGTGGTAATCCTCACACTCATAGGCTTATCCTTGTCTTGGATTAGACCAAGGTGGCACCCCTACCTCCCTTTCATCCATCTTCTTCATTTATTCCTTAAACAGCTCCTTGAATCCTTTTCTGTTGGTTTCATGCATTTGAGTTTTCCTAATCTGTTACCTTAATTCACTACCACCAAAACCACGAAATTCATCTCAATCTTTAACCATTCTTCCTTAATTTTATATCAAAAAAAAAAGGAAAATACAAAAACATAAGTCACAACCAGGTTCCATTCTGAAAAATCAAGAAATGGCCAATTTCTACATCAAGGAGGCCATCAAATACATGAGGGTTGTCTTGCAGACTCTTAAGGAATAGCAGTTGTGCGCTAAGTTATCTAAGTGTGAGTTCTGGTTAGTGGAAGTGAGCTTCTTAGGACCTGTCATCTCTAAGGGTGGCATAGCAGTAGACCTAGCTAAGGTAGTGACGGTGCTCCAGTGGGAAGTGCCGAAGTCAGTGACCGAGATTTAGAGTTTCTTGGGGTTAGCCAGGTTCTATAGGCGGTTTATAGAAGGTTTCTCTAAGATGGATTTACCCTTAACCTATCTCACCAAGAAGGGACAGTTGTTTGTGTGGGACTCTTAGTGTGAAGAGAGTTTCCAAACCCTTAAGGATAGGTTGACATCAGCACCAGTGTTAGTTTTGCCAGATCCTAGCAAACCCTTCGTAGTTACTGCGATGCTTCTAAGCAGGGGTTAAGCGGTGTGTTGATGCAAAATGGTAAGGTAGTTGCTTATGCCTCTAGACAGTTGAAACCACATGAGAAGAACTACCCCACCCATGACCTAGAGTTGGGGGATGTGGTATTCGACTTAAAAATCTGGAGGCATTACCTGTATGGAGCAAGGTTCGAGGTTTTTAGTGATTAGAAGAGTTTGAGTTATCTCTTTGATCAAAAGGAGTTGAATAAGAGGCGGCGTAGGTGGATGGAGTTCTTAAAGTCTTATGACTTCAAGCTGACCTATCACCCAGGAAAGGCCAATGTGGTGGCCGGTGTCTTAAGTAGGAAAACCCTGCATATCTCCGCATTGATGGTTAAGGAGATTGATCTGATTTAGGAGTTTTTGTAGACCTTAGTCTAGCGTGTGAGTTTACCCCTAAGAGTATTAGGCTTGGAACCTTGAAGGTTACCGACAGCTTGATGGATCAGATTAGAGAGGGTCAAAAGTTAGATGAGTTTCTCTTAGATCAGCGAGAGTTGCTTGCTCAAGGTAGAGACCTTAGTTTCAAGAATGGAAGTGATGGAGTCCTGAGGTTTAGGGATAGGGTGTCCATACCATATGTTTTTAAGCTTAGGAAGTTGATCCTTGAGGAAGGACATAAGAGTGGTTTGAATGTGCACCTGGGTGCCACTAAGATGTATCAGGACCTTAAGAGGACGATTTGGTGGCCTAGGATGAAAAGGATGTGGCTGAGTTTGTGTATGTGTGCCAAGATTGTCAGAAGGCCAAGATGGAACACCAAAAGACTTCAAGTAAGTTGCAGCCATTGAGTAAGGGTTAGACGATTAGTTTCTAATAGGGAGGGCATCAAGGACAAATAGATGAGTGGTTTAGTGGTTATTGTAAGAAGGTTCTTTAATAGAGACGAGAGGGCAATTATGTTGCGCAGACATAGTTGTAGTCGAGCCCCTGTCAGAGACCCTAGTAGAGAGAGATTGACTCGTGGAATTATTATTGCTTGAGTTACTGTGCTGGACAGGTAGGAGGGACTGATCACCCCAATTACTCGTCACTGGTAGGTGAAGTAAAGATAATTGTTGTGAGTTTTAGGTTAGTGAGGTTAGTGGCCTTAGTCATTTAGACTCGAATCGAGTAGAGACTAGTCGCTTAGAAAGTAGACTCGTAGTGGCCATGGGCAAGAGTGTTAAGTTTGCAACCATAGATCTTCAAAATTTAGACTTCTAACTCGTGGTGTATATGCTCCCTAGGAGAGGAGGCCTATTTAAGGAGTCACTAGATGGAAAGATCATGTTGGTTCGGGAAAAAATGGGAGTTGCACATAGTAGGCAAAGGAGCTACCATGATAAAAGGAGGAAGGCGCTCGAATTCCTGGAAGGCGATCATGTATCCATGAGAGTTACCCCGACGACTACGGTTGGAAGAGCGATAAAAGCAAGCAAGTCATCTGTTATCAGGAGATCCGAGTCTTTCTACCTTGGTGAACAAGTGCAGGAATCAGAGTGCACAGCAAAATCATAGTGGAGTTGGACCTCCAAGTCCGTGGACAGATCCCACGGTATGCGCCTAATTGGTGAAAGTTTAACCAGTTAAGGTGGTAGAAATTTCGAGGACGAAATTTTTATAAGGGGGGTGGAATTGTGACACCCCGTTTTTCATAAATAAGCTTAATGCATTTACATATATTATATATATATATATATATATATATATGTTTCCATATGCTTTTTAGGTTATTTTTTATGTCTAAGTTCATATTTGGGAAAGTTTAGCATTAGAAAGGTTCAACCCTTTTAGAGTCCTAATAACCTGTTTCACCGTTTGGGCCATATCCTGAGTTCTAGATGTCCGATCGAGGTGATATTTGTAGCGTTGCAAGGCTAAGAGAATTATCTACAAGTCTTATTTCAAGTGTTTTTGCCCAATTTGGCTGTTTAGGCCTCTCATCCCAAGCATTTGTTCACCCCGCGAAAAGTGGTTTGCCCCACGAATCGACGTGCACCAGAAATGTGTTTTTGGGCTTCTAAACAGCCCCTAATGACCCAAACTCATATATACCACTAGACTCGACCTAAA
Source organism: Sophora flavescens (assembly GCA_030762895.1). Lineage (NCBI taxonomy): Eukaryota > Viridiplantae > Streptophyta > Magnoliopsida > Fabales > Fabaceae > Sophora > Sophora flavescens. The sequence goes on along the minus strand of CM061063.1, from coordinate 158,202,448 downwards.
CCTAGTTTACACGACCCTAACACTCAGAAAACTACCTCCCTCCTTCCTCTTTGAATAATTATGGCTTTTCTCTCTAAAACTCTCTCTAGGGAACCCGTTCTTGCACCATTCCTCACTGCTTCTTGATAGGAGAACATCGCTACGAATAGGGGTTCGTTGTGATTGATGTTTGGGACTTTAGAAACGGTAAAATTCATGCACCTTGTCCCTTGTGTTCTTTCTTTGAAGTTCTTGATCTTTTCCTTCTGATTTCTTGATCTTAGAGTTGAATCAAAGTGTCTCCTTGTGGTTCTTGACGTTGTAGACAAGTGCTTGTGAGACGGGACCCAAGTGAATCTTCTTTCTCTCTTTTGAATTGTGATCTCTATTCCAGGTATGGGGAGAAGGGTAGTGTATATCATAGGCGTTGGGGGTAGTGTAAGGTAAAGGGGTTTCCATAACCCCGGTTTGCTATGTTTGATGATATGATTAACTTGTTGGTTTAATTTTTTATGATAACATGTTTGATTATTGTTTTACATGCTTACGTTCATAGTATGTTCTTGACGGTTACGTTGTTACTGCTAATATGAACATGATGTTATGATGATGATTGTTGGATTTGGCTATGTTATAAGATAACATCTTGGTTGTTGGAATACCATGATTATATGTTTATAATTATGAGTGATTGTTTTATGTGGGATATAATGATCTATGTATCGTTGTTGTTGTTGAACATGTTGGCTGAGTTGGTTGATATTATACCATGAATATGTTGGTTGATGTTGTGGATATCATGACTGTTTGACTGATTTATGTTGATTAAGGTAACACATTGATAAAGGCCCTAATTGGTTAATTTAGGACCCCTAATGGATATAGTAACTAAGGATTAATTACTTAAGGTTGTTAACTAATTATGAATTGTTAGTTGAAGATGAGTTTTGATGCCAATGGATTAGTCCAAGGACCCTAGGTTCTGAATAGATAGTGTTTAGAGAGTTTTTGCCCAAGAACTAGGCTTTGTTTCCTGCCCAGAATATTACTGTCGTGCATTGAGCACGACCGTGCTGAACAGGGAGCACGCCCGTGCTCCCAGTTTGAATTCTGGAAAATGGCCGTGCAGTTAGCACGGCCGTGTAGCAGAGGTGATATGATCCTAACAAGGAACATATATATTTTCGGATCTATCCTTGAGTGCCCAAGCAAAATTGTAGAAGAAGATGAAATACAAAATTGGATAAGATGAGAAATGGGAGGTAGGGGCCACAAATCCAAGGGGATTTGATAAGCCAATGTGAGGTTCGCCACAAGAATCTTGGATTCTTGATAAGAACAAGGGTTGGCTCAATGAAGAACCCAAGAGAGAAAACACTCTCACAATTGGAATCAATCCAAAATTCAACATCCAAGTTACTATTCAACATGAAAATGGAGTGTACAAATAGAGTATTAGGCTGCCAACTTTTTGGCTTCCAAAAGATATCATAACCCCCACAATAATTAGCCTAATCATGTCACTAACTGACTCACTAATCCCTCCTTAACTCAGCCTCTAATGGTGAGTTTATTATTCTCTCATAATCATCATTATGTGGCTGCCACACTTTACTTCTCATATTAAAAAGTGTAACTCCCACATGATTAACAAAACAATAAACAAACTAATAACTTATAGGAGTTACTATTGGCATGCAAACCAAAGGTTCCCCCTACTAAGCTCCCAAATTCGTGTACAACATGGACTTAAGTGGACTTGACCCATTTGCAACACTTAGCCAATTTGGACACACACACATAACCCATTACACTTATTGAATTAAAATAAAACAAGTAAGTGGACTCATAACTAGAGCACGCCCCATTTGAAAATGATCATGGGTTTTCTAGTTGAATGAGATAGGTCATCAATTGGGGCTCCATTCCATTTGGTCTCATTCTTGGGCTTGATTCTATCAAAATAGCCCCCATGTAATTAAGAGCTTGTTGGGCTTTCTTGTGTCTAACTTTTGTCATGGGCCCACCAAGTCCTTGATTTGATTCTTGATCCATGGTCTTCATTGGTCTCATATCATTCTTGTTGGAAATGGGACTTGCCCCCCCATGGCTCATATCATACCCTCCTTCTTTAAGAAAATTTGTCCTCGAATTTATGACTTCAATCCCAAGCATGTTATCGAATCTTATGTTAAGATATCCATACTTTTGGGTAACCATGCAAGTTCCCAAGCCATGGAGTACCTCCCTTGGGATGAACTCTTCCATTACATCGGTTGTATCAAACTTAAGTTCATAATATATTTCAATAGGAGGTAAAGCATGAGTAGGTGCTTTATAGAGCCTTTTGGAATCCATGAAAGTTTGCCAACCATGGGGTACTTCCTTTGGGATGAAATCTCCAAATTTCTGCAAAAGAGTTACAACACCACTAGGCAAAGAGAGATCATTAGAAGCATTGAAAATTAAACAAAAGTCGTTGCAATAAATTATGCATTGGGGCTGTCTTGAAATCAAAGCCCTCTTCTCCTCACTTTTTGTTGCCAAAGAACTCTCTTTTTGCTCACTATTTTTCTCTTGCTCATCATTCTTATTTTCAGTCTCTTTTTCTTTTTCCTCTTGATTATCACTCTTCTTTTCACTCTCTTTTTCTTTTTCCTTTTGATCATCACTCTTCTTTTCACTCTCTTTTTCTTTTTCCTTTTGATCGTCACTTTTCTTTTCACTCTCTTTTGCTTTTGCCTCATTCTCTTGTTTTGCTTTCTCTCTCTCTTTATTCTCATTCTCTTTCTTGTTGGAGTCTTCCACCAACTTCTTCACATGGTCTTCAAAACTTTCCATTTGTCTTTTCATTCTTTCCTCTTTTCTCAACCTCTTTTGTTCGTTCTCTCTCATCCTCTTGTCACGCCTCTCATGCATTTGCCGGATCCACTCTTCAACCTCTTTCCTATGTTCTTGCACATAGTCGAAATTTTCAAATCGTAACATAGCAAAAAGAAGAAAAGGAGAAAGGTAGAAGAAGAACAAAACTCAAAATTCAACCAAAGCCTAAGCTCTGATACCAAATGATATGATCCTAATCCGGACCGCCTTGAAGTTTCAGACAAAAGAAGGATATTGACGCCACACTCAAGATATAGGTGAGAAGGTGAGTGATAAGTCATGGGTTTGATCGCCACAAGTTGCCTTGATAAGATCGGATTTAGTTCTTTTACCCAAGAACCCAAGGGAAGCTCTCACAATAGAGAAAACTCTTCAAATTTCATTATCTTCAAAAACTGCTTTGTGTATTACAAGAGTTCCCTATTTATAGGCTAACTTGGAAATACAAGAAATAAAACTCCCACTATCATGCATTTACCACAAATTGGTAACTGCATTTACATTACCTAGTAATTGAGCATAAACACGGTATCCCACTATCATGCATTTACCACAAATTGGTAATTGTCATTATTATGACTTAGAGCACTAATAGGATGCATTTATTGAGGCTAGGAGAATACAAAAGGTCATCCTAAAATTCAGCCCAAAAATAATACGAAAATTATAAATAAAAATTATAAAAAAATATAATAATCTGAATATGCTTCTTTCCACATGCTCAACCCATCCATGTTCCTATCATTCCCCACTTCTTGAAAGTGATTTGTCCTCAAATCCAAACCTGCATTAAAAGTCAATGGATTATCTAATAAAATCTTGCTTTTGTGCTCTCCACATTTTGCTTGATAATTGGCTCTTCCATCCCCTTTTCTCTCATAATTCTCATTTTTCATGAGATATTTCTCATTGTTCTCTTTTTCTTCAACTTTTATCTCATGATTCTCCACTTTTTCTCTCTCATGGGTTTCTTTTTTCTTTAATTCTTCTTTTTCCTCAGTTCTTTCTTTTTTCTCTTCTTCTTTTTCACCGCTCTCCATTTCCTCTTCCTTTCTCTCATGAGTTTCCTTTTTCTTTACTTCTCCTTTCAAGTACATTTGATCTTCATACACTTGTTTTGGTGACAATGGTCCAAGAGTAATTTTACGATTATTAAATACAAATGAGTACTTATTTTTGCAGACATCATATTTCGCTTGTCGTTCAACTCTCCAAGGACGCCCAAGTAACAACTGCCTAGTTTCCATGGGAACCACATCACATAACACCTCATCTTCATATCTCCCAATCCGAAACGACACTCGGACTTGTTTGTTCACCATCACGTCACCGAGATCACTAAACTTCGAGATGCTCCAAATGACATACGGATGTGGATGCTCTATAAGAGGAAGTCCTAACTTTTGCACCATGGTGGTACTAGCTAGGTTAACGTATCCCTTTCTATCGATGGCCAAGCTACATATCTTGTCCTTCACATAGCATCTAGAATATAAAATATCCTCCCTTTGCTTTGCATCATTTTTCTTCATTACCTCCATGAAGAACCCACTGATAAAAATTCAAACTTTGCATACAACCACCAAGAAAGATGAATAAAATTTGGAATTCCTCAAAAAAAAATTTATTTTCATAATTTTTTTTCATACAGAATAGAAAAGAACAAATAAATATAGCACCTGAAATTCAAGAATCCTAAGCTCTGATTACCAAATGATATGATCCTAACAAAGAACATATATATTTTCGGATCTATCCTTGAGTGACCAAGCAAAATTATAGAAGAAGATGAAATACAAAATTGGCTAAGATGAGAAATGGGAGGTAGGCGCCACAAATCCAAGGGGATTTGATAAGCCAATGTGAGGTTCGCCACAAGAATCTTGGATTCTTGATAAGAACAAGGGTTGGCTCAATGAAGAACCCAAGAGAGAAAACACTCTAACAATTGGAATCAATCCAAAATTCAACATCCAAGTTACTATTCAACATGAAAATGGAGTGTACAAATAGAGTATTAGGCTGCCAACTTTTTGGCTTCCAAAAGAGATCATAACCCCACAATAATTAGCCTAATCATGTCACTAAATGACTCACTAATCCCTCCTTAACTCAGCCTCTAATGGTGAGTTTATTATTCTCTCATAAGCATCATTATGTGGCTGCCACACTTTACTTCTCATATTAAAAAGTGTAACTCCCACATAATTAACAAAACAATAAACAAACTAATAACTTATAGGAGTTACTATTGGCATGCAAACCAAAGGTTCCCCCTACTAAGCTCCTAAATTCGTGTACAACATGGACTTAAGTGGGCTTGACCCATTTGCAACACTTAGCCAATTTGGACACACACATAACCCATTACACTTATTGAATTAAAATAAAACAACTAAGTGGACTCATAACTAGAGCACGCCCCATTTGAAAATGATCATGGGTTTTCTAGTTGAATGAGATAGGTCATCAATTGGGGCTCCATTCCATTTGGTCTCATTATTGGGCTTGCTTCTATCAAAATAGCCCCCATATAATTAAGAGCTTGTTGGGCTTTCTTGTGTCTAACTTTTGTCATGGGCCCACCAAGTCCTTGATTTGATTCTTGATCCATGGTCTTCATTGGGCTCATATCATTCTTGTTGGAAATTGAACTTGCCCCCCCATGGCTCATATCAAGAGGAGTACGGCCGTGCTGCATGAGCACGACCATGGCTAATAGAGAGCACGCCCGTGCTCCACTTAAGTGGAAGCACGACCGTGCTCGGGACAAGCACGCCCGTGCTTCCCCTCCTGATCGGAAACCGAATTAAAGGAAATTAAGGGGTATTGACCCCAATTATCCCCAGAAGTGATGTAACAATGTAATAACCGAATAATGAAACTTAGATAACTTGGTTAATGATTAACTAGGAGGATTATAAAGATGAGTTGGTTAAGTCGTTGCCTAACAGGTTACCGCATGTTGTTACGCTTTGGTGTTTTTTGGCCAAAGCGCTCTCGATGCTTTTTGGTCGAGATGTTGTTATGTTGGACCTTGGTGCTTTTTGGTCAAGGGGGCCTTGGCCCCACGGTTTGGGTCTAAAGTGTTGATGTTGATGTTGGTGATAAGTCTTGGGTGCTTTGATGGCCCAAGCAAAGGAGGTGGTTGCCTTGTTTGTTGTTGTGCCATTTGTGTAGAGCATTTAAGATGAAGTTGAGGGGGATGTTTAACATAGGGGAGGTCGTCCTGTTATGATGATATGGACCAAGTCTCGGGTGGTTCACCCATGGTTTGGTGAACTGTGGGCCCCCGAGGTGCGTATCCAATTATGATACACGGCTATCCATAGGGTTCACTGGTTGGTGAACTGCCGGTGTTGGTGATGATATGGCCAATACGGATATGTAACTCAAGTTGACATCCTGAGTTAGTTGGATCCACATGCATGTTGGAGTAGTGGAGTAATATTGCATTACACTGTATAGCATTCTTGATTGATATGATGTTGATTGGTTGTTGATGTGTGTGTGTGTGTGTGTGTGTGTGTGTGTGTCTATATATATATATAGACACACACACACACACACACACACACACATCAACAACCAATCAACATTATATATATATTGATGTATGTTATGATGATGCTATGCTATATGTTTTACCTTGCTTCCTATCTCCATGCCGTATGTGTTTACATGATTCTTACTCACCATTGTTTGTTGTTTGTTTGGCCTGATCGGCACCTTGCAGAGGACAGTGAGCAGCTTGCTGAGGAGTGACTCTGAGGAGCCGCTTCTAGTAGTTAGTTATGTTTAGTTTCAGTTTGTTTATCTGAATTGTTATTAGGATTGGTTATACCAGCTCTGTAATGTGACATCGGGGTTGGGTTTTCTTTATTTGTCTTGTTTATGTTTTATTGTTTTAAAACTATGTTATTTCCGCATTGTTTTTGTTGAGATGTGAAACCTTTTTATCCAAGTTTTTATTTTAATCAAACAAATGCATGTTTTATAATTACCTCTTTTAAGTAAATGTTTTATATTAACATGCGGGGTATAAGGGTGTCACAAGCTTGACTCTGATCTCCCCCAGGCAAGCCTTGATTAACTGAAATAGCCTCCCCCAACACTTTGATAAGACATTCAAATCCTGCTGGACAATTAGATGAGTTGGAGTAGCACTCAAAGAGGCCGACACATTCCCTATAAAAGGAGATTCTTGAATTTGGTCTTCTCGGTCTGTAGAGGTTGTTACAAACAAAGGAAGTTCCTGACCCATAGGAGATTCTGGATGAATAGATTCATCATAGATTGATTCAACATCTTCCTCTAGATTAACCTCTTTCTTAACAGGAAAATCAAGTTGTTGAAGAACAAATGCAGTGTTATTGGCATGAAGAGAATTAAAACCACACATGTATGCTCCGGTTCAGATTCACCCTGCAATCCATCATGATTGGGAATATTCTTGCTCAGATGGCATTCAGGGCCAGATTCATTAGGTTCAGACTGGTTGTTAACCACAGGTAGAACAACATCAGCATCTTTTGGTGGATCTGGTTGAACAACTTCTGCATTCTTTGGGGATCCTGACCGAACAATTTCAGTTTTACAAGGAGAAACTTGACTCCCAGATTGCTGCTGGACCTCTGACTGCATAGAATTAGAACAACCTTTTCCCCTTCTAACTGGAGAGCTTCATCTTGACCTGACCCCATAGTCTGTTTTGGAACATAAATTGCTAAAGTCTTTTGATACTGCAAATCTTGATGATGTTCACTAATCAAACCTGAGTTCTTTCCTAAAGATGAGGCAATTTCTTGCATTGATCAACATGATGACCAATAACCTTACAGAAATCATAGAACAAAGGCAACTTTTTGTATATTATCCCAACATGAAAAGCAAATTCATTTCTTTCTACCATGATTTCATTAGGCAAAGGACCACAGAGATCCACAATCACCAAAATCCTAGCATAATGACCAAACACATTATTTCTAGTAGATTCATCTAAAGATAAAGGTCTACCTACTCCGCCTGCAATCTCAAATAGAATTTTTGGTCTCCAGTTCTCCATTGGCAACTCCATAATATGCGAATCCAGGTCTGAGCATGTGTCTGTTTTTGCTTATTGGGATTAAAATCCGGACACCAATTCGAGAGCCGAAGCACACCAAGGTTTAGGTTCCAAGTTCCCACTGCCCAAGCACATCTCAAATCTTCAACTGATTAAAAGGAAAATCGTAATACCCTTTACCTAAAGGGATCATCCTCCAAGAACCAAGAGGTTTCCAGAGTTTTGATAGGCGAACCTTCAAATCTTGAAACTTAATCGGCTCACTTCTCTTAGGCAGTAGAAGACGCCCGTGCAAGTTATTCTTGCAGCTATCCAAACCTTTGATGTACTCATCTTCGGAAATTTTGATTGAGATTGAATCTCCCGTCACACAAGGTTTCGGGAGTTGGCTCAAGGGGATATCAAACGAATTGCTCAGAGATTGAGCAAAAGTTCGAGGCCGAATAGGAGATGAGGAAGAAGGAGAAGAGGGAGGGGAAGCAAGAAACTTCCTTGGACAGATGGAGGCTGATGGCGCAGAAGCCATCAACAGGGATCACCAAGAACCTTCATTGGTTCTCCAAGAACGCTCGACTTGTTTTTTATGAAAAACCAAAACCAGTCTTGCGAAAAAGAAAAATGACCCCATTATTTTAAAATAAATTTTAATTAAACTACTTTTCGGTCTTAAAATGTCAAGTACAATGTGGCACTCGAGAAGGGTGTTACATTTAGGGATTATGAAGCAGTCCATGAGTTCTGGTCAAGCCACATAAATCCATCTGAGTGGATGAACCAAAACTTATCTAAGGAGAAAGTATAGGGCTAATGTAACACCCTTCTCGGGCGGTACATTGTCCGTAACGTTTTAAGGCCGAAAGTAGGGTAATTTAAAATTTGTTGTAATATAATGGGGAAGTTTTTAGATATCTCAAGACATAAATGTAAATATCTGGAAATAGGTAATGTGTAATAAAACATTTATTAATGCATTTCAGGTCAGGTTCAAAAATAGACTTACATAAAAAAACCCAACCCGACTCGTCGACAAAATATATACACATACTGACCTAACATAAAGATATGGAGACACAGCTCCTCAAAACATAAGATACTCGGAAACGCAGCTCATAAAAGCTAAAATCACACAAGTACATCCTACGCTAGCCCAACTATACATAAAAGGCAACTTTTCGCATACATTACGAGAAAGACAAACTAACTGACGTAATCTAGTGGAAACTCTATTTGAGCCCACTACCGACGTCGCCACAAAAGTCACTACTAGAGCCACTACAAAGTAACTCGCGTACTAGGCCTTTTCCCCTTCCAAGGGAAAAGTCATAGCCTACAACCATCGACAGTCATGCATGTCAGAAGAAAAGGAAGATCAGGCATGACATGAAACACAGACACCCTCGTCTTGAACCATCTGAAAACTAGAAGTGGCGTCCTCTAGAGACTTTCCCATGTCGTCCTCATGCTCGAACCTCAACACCTCTGGTGGGTCAGCCGAGTGACATCTCGACATCCCATCCTTCTTAGAAGAACACAAAAGGCGTATAGCCAAACCAAACATAGCAATATAAAACAAAGGATGTGAGATTCCGAACATCACACATCATATGGCAGATATGAAAACAACACGACACAACATGGCACATATGCATATCCATACTATTTACTAACATATCTCTTGTTACCATCCTATTGCAGATCAAAAATTTAATCAATATACCAATAACATACAGTATATACATATCATCAAAAGCAAACAACATTAAAGCATTACGGGGCACGGCTTATACACAAACATAACCCAATGAAACTATATAGTCCCATACCTACATAGCCTCACAAGAACTGAAAGACGACTGATTGAAACTGCATAGTCCCATACCTACATAGTCTCAAGGAAGATCTGACACTACTCCGGAGTTAAGAGAATGTTCGGAAGGAGTGGTTAGAACACACGTTTCACAACTGCCAACATGAGGCATACTTGTTCATGAATAATAATAACCCTATTGATTGTGAAACACCATCGATAACCAGGATTGTACAGCAAAAAGTAGAAGATGTCGGTGTTTTGCACTGGACTCCACGACCCATCACCCTGAATGGCCATCCGTGGTCATCCCAACCCTGACATTCCCAAGATCATTGAAGAATAGTCACCCTACAATCCACATGCGCACAGAACATGTAGGCCCACTTCCTAGGCACAAAGACCTTACTGACAATATTCTTTGGATCAAGACGATCACGGCATGTGCGTTCGTATTTATCCGCCAGATAAATTTTAGGATTCCTTTGACGGAATCAATAGCCATTCTAGAGGCAAGATAGTACCAAGCCGTGAATCCTTGCACAAGTTTAGGATCCCCTTATTGGTCTATCCATGTTTCAACGCTTAAGTGCATTATGGAGATTGGTCATTCCCCATTCCATTATATATCTTATGGTTCTTCCCGAACGAGATTATTTACTTGACAAGTAATCTTAGAATACTCTTGGTTATTAAGTATTATGGATCCTTGGATGCTAAAATCATCTAGGGTATGAAGACATAGTCTTTCTCCACTATATCTCGTACTTTAAACATTCCATTTCTTTTAATCGCTAAGTCCTACACCTCGACTTAGGTTTTAGAATACACGTTTACTTTGGTTTTAAAATCCTTTTGATGGTAAATCCAAATGTTTAAATCCTTTCTTTTGTAAACACGTCTCCTTAAATACCTCGGTCTTATGGCCTTAAGTACCTTAGCATTAAGGGTTTGAAATCAAAAAAAAAAAAAGAGTTCTAAAGGCTTAACTTCCTTTTTGATCACCGTTAAAACTCCAAATGATAGAACTCTTATGTCCCAACAACTGTCAACCAATTGAATGTCACGTGGAAAATTTATAAAAGTCCCTCATTTAAGTGAATTCATTCAAAGCCTAAACCTCGGTTCCATCTTTCATTCATTTGGGTTTTGAAATCTGTTTTGAAAACCTTTAGAGCCATCACATAAAGTTAATACGTAAAGTTCATTAAAATGACTGTTCTTATCAAAATCATTTTGATTTAACTGATTTATGACTTAAACGAAGTCATTTAATTAGTGGGCTAAGTATAGAAAATGTTTCTAGTTCAAGTTGTAACTCAAACCCGAATTAAAATAAACAACCTTTTTGGATGGTTCTGCTTCATGAAAACTTATGTCCATTGATTTCCAAATAAGATTTCAACTACATAGTTGCCTTGATTGAAAATAAAAACATTCTAAGTGAGGATTCTAAGGAAATCGTACCTATTCCTCACTTAGAGTAGGCTTTTAATTAAATCTTTACTTGTAATAATTGCATAATTTCATAGCTCAAAAACTTGTTCTTTTCCTTTCGTCATTGTCATTATTCATATCCCCACTTAAGTGTTGTGAAATCCACTTAAAACTCGGGAATTGGAGTTAAACTCCCATTTGTTCCATATGTGGCAGAAACTTGACCACGATTCACGAGAAGATTCCACTTCTCCAAAACCACTCATAGCCATAACCATACATCAATATAGCATATAACTACTCAAACAGTTATGCTATAACCATATTGGCAATTCAAACCAGTTAATCAAACCAAGGCATATAAATAATCAATCAAACATAGCATGTTCATGAGCATATAATCATATTAATTCCAAAGTACTAATCACACCAAAATTAATATTACAATCATGTCCTCATAGAGAACCAAACCAAACAAAGTGGATAACCCTAGGTTTAGGGTCACCAACCACAAACAAATTAAGCCATCTTCACACACCCACCAATATGGTGTGAGGTGGTTCACCCCCCCCCCCTTCCTGTAGCTCCCAAAAGCAAGACATCCTCTTTGTTCCACAATGCCACAAAATCAACTCCATCACCATCACCTTCATTCATCAACAACTTAAACTAGTTAAAATAAGCAAAACCAAGGCTAAAACTTCAGCTATAGCTCACGGCCTCTCTAGGTTTATAGGGCTAGGATGATTTATTTTGAAAACCTTTTGGTAGGCATAAAGACAAAGGTGTTTCCATGGTAGAAAAATTGTTCAAAGTCCAAAAACAGCATCATGCAAATTCCTATGAATTAATACATGATTTTTCGAAAGTATGTGATTTGAAATAAATTACATATTCATGAAGCTAATGAAGCATAGAATAAAGTTTCTAACTAGGGACAAAAGAAATTACCCCTTGGTTGATGAGAAAGTGATGAACAAAGTGTAGGATAAAAAAAACCCATTTCACAAACAAGCTTCAAATGGATTTTTGTGTGAAATAGAAAGTGTCTATATCATGTTGGTGAGTATGGATATGGTCTTAGAAAATCAAAACAACACTTGGGTGAGGGTTTTTGGGGCTTGGCCGAATTTTGAGAGTTAGGAGAGAAAGCTTGGATGTTCTTGGATTTAAGAACAAAATGGATCAAAGAGATAGCAAGGATCTAAGGAACAAGTTTCATGAATTAAGAATCATGAAATAATGTATCTAAGATGATGAAATATAGGGTAGAAATGAAGAAAATGTTAAAAACTTTCAAGAACAAGTGAGAGAAAATAAAACTTATGCTTTTGATCCTTGAAACTTAGGAATCAAGTGTGTTTAGTGTTTTTGTGAAATGAAAATGAATGGGTGGCTTTTGATGTATCTTGGCACGAAATTAAAAAGGTGAGAGAGGAGGGTAATTTGGTCATTTATTGGACATGAAATGAATAATCAAAGAAGTCCAAGGGTAATTAGGTCATTTCGCATGAAAGATTAGATATTTTGTTCAAAATATCTTAGATATTTTGTTCAAAATCAATCATGACTATGGTGACTCACTATATGACTCACTAGGGTGAGTTGTCCAAGTTGAGTCATCACTCATATCCTCTGTCACACCTCTACAAATCCGTTTCCAGCTCTGTCGTTTACCCGATTAGGGTTTTCGGTCATCTTTAGTCAAGATTCACCCGAATAAAACATAATATTTTATTTTTGAACAGAAATTCTTGAAATATACTTTATCACTAAAATAATGATAAAATCTAAAATTTTCAGTTTCGGGTCAAATTAGGGTTTTTCTGACCGGTACAAAATTATATTGTCAGCGAAAACGCTAACCGATTTTCGTCTAAGTTTTAAACCCAAAATTGAACCGTAACCTCCCACGATATGATAGGTTCCAACTATGTTTTTTTTTTTTCTCAAAATCATTTTCTAGATCTCCTGTGATAATGTAAAATATAATTACCGGTCAAGAGTCTAGAAAACAGGGTGTTACGGCTAATCTCTTGGAGCTGGCCCATGGTCTTCAGCGTATCCGCATGGGATTTGTGGAAGGATCGCAACTCCTTCATCTTCGCAAATCACTCCTCTTTGGGAAAAGAGTTGTGGCTTCAAATCTGCAGAAATTCTCACTTCATCGCAAATGAAATCAGCTCCCTCCAGCATCAAGAGCTGCCTGCTTGAGTAAATCCCAGTCCGGGTGGAGCAGACCGTCGTAGGGATATCTCATGCTCAACGTGGATGGTTCTTTTGGAATCGGCCAAGACAGATCGGAGTGTAGTGGGGTGTTAAGGGATTCGTCCGAAAATTTTGTGAAAAGATTCCATTGCAAAGTCACTTCCAGCAATATCCTTTGGGTCAAGCCTTGGGCTATTCTATCTGGGTTGAGAATGGCAGCAAGCCTGGATATCCAAAATCTGATAGTTGAATCAGATTCCATGACTGTTGTTGTGACTATCAAAAAGGAGTCTCCCCTATCCCAAGCATCCAGTTCCTAATTGATGAAATTAAGTTACTACTGCAACGGAGGAATTGGGTGTTTGTTCATATTCCCAGATCTGCCAACAAATGTGCAGATGTTATGGCAAAGAAGGGGCACTCAAGCTCTTTTGATTTGGTGGTAGCTGACAGTCCTTGCCCTCTGATAAGCTTATTGTTCAGAGAGGATCTCCATGGTTCTGTTTCTTTCGTTAGTAGTGTGTAGTAGTTTAGGCCATTGTATATCAAAAAAAAATTGAAACAAATTATGTGAGTTAAACTATATGATAAATATCATAATCATTACTGAGAAGTTACTGGTTGTGTGGATTTGTTTGAGACTCTATGAACCAGATAATTTCTTTGCATAATTCTTGGGACTTTCTTTTATGAGATATTTAAGGTTTTCTTATGTGTAATATAATTCCTACTGCCATTGTTGTTTTTTGACATATTTTGGGTGCGATTGTTCGCAATATGGTACAGGACAATGAGAACAATATAGGACAACTGCTCGAGTCACAACACAACTCTTTGTCCTATACTTTGTTTGGTGGACAATGAGTAACACAAATAAAATAATATTAAACTTACTCAAATACCATTTATAATGTACATATTATAATATTATATAACAAATTATTTAATATTTAAAATTATAATATTATATATATAAATATTATTATATATTGTTAGTAAAGCTCACCGGGACTTGTGTGTCCGGGTTCGAGCCATTTTAGGGGGGGGATTTGGGAACAAGTGTTGATCCCCTTTTTTAAGAGAGTAAAAAAATTGATTCTTATTTAATCAAGACTAGGATTCTACTTTTAGTATAAATAGGACTATTAGCGTTGTCTTTTGTAATCATATCATCACTATATTAAATCAATATCAGTCTTATTACTTGTTTGTTTATTTCTCTCTTTTCCTCCTTCCATACCTTAAACCTTCCAATTCAACATGGTATCAGAGCGGTACCATCCTCTGTGACCTGTCCCGTCGTCACTATTTCGCTGCAGAGTTCCGCAATGTATGAAGGAACTCTAAGCATGTTCTCATCCATACCAAAAAAAATATCCTTTTTTTTGTTTGTCATGCCCTCTTTTATCACTAATAATGGATCATATTAGTAGTGACTTTTGTACCCATCGACGATCATTCAGGTGGTGACTCTTGTCCCACATATGAATCAATTAATGGTGACTTCTACCTCCGTCGATGATTGACTTATGTTGGTTATGACTCACACTAGCCCAACTCATTGTGACTTCCTAGATGCACTGACCCGTCTTTCTCCCAGATGCACTAGCCTTGGCCCATTGTCCCAGATGCACTAGCCTTGTCTCAGTCCCGAAAGTAATTGTTTGCCTTAACTTCAATTTTAAATACTTTGGGTCTCCGGTATTATTGTTGAAGCTTCCAAATGCGGTTTGAGGAGTTCGGACTTTGCTTTGTTAGATTTCTTGCCAAGAAATTTCTATCAGGCTGATGATCATTCTATCTATCTTGCTAGGTTATCTTTCTAGCAACTCTCTCCGGCTTCTCCAACATCCTTAAGTTGCCTTCCAACCATTATTTTCATGGAGCCACTAGGAAAATATGCTTTATATATCACGGATTCTACATCGGTTACACTAAAACCATTGTAGAAAGTAGCACGATGATATTTTTGTAATAAAATGGACTCTGGGAATGACTTTCTACATTGGTTGTAAAATGAACCATTGTAGAAAGTAGCACTGTGGCATTTTTGTTATAAAATGGACTCTGAGAATGACTTTCTACAACGGTTACTCTTGCAACTGATGTAGAAAGTCTACTTTCTACATTGGTTACTCTTTCAACCGACGTAGAAAGTCTACTTTCAAATAACTCCTTGCTCCGTTATAGAATCCTAGCGTTCAGTGTTCACTCATACCCCTCCGTTTCAGAGATTCGGAGGTCTAAGAGTAATAAATAATAATAAATGTTAGTGGAACGAAGGTCTAATACTGTCTAGGAGTAATAAACAATAATAGAAGTGAATAGTGGAATGAAGTTGAAGAAGCTTGCATACCTGAGAATGTGTCTAAGAAGGTCTTTGGAGTCTCAGATATGCAAGCTTCTTCAACTTGGTTCCACTATTCACTTCTATTATTGTTTATTACTCTTCGACGGTATTAGATTAGTTAGTCCTAAGTAACATAAAGTGAAATGCATTCATTTATTCATTACCTTTGTTTGAGAATGGAGTTTCAAGCTATTTAGCTAGTTGTTTACTGCAGAATGCTTGTGCATTGTTATTGCAAATTAGTGTCACTGCTTTCACTACTACTATCAGATCAGATGATTCAGAGGAATGTCTTTTAGTCTATTGTTTACTTGATTTTGGGTATTTGATAAGTACCAGAATCACACAACTAGAAATAGAAGAATAATTGAATAAAAGGGAAGAACTGATGTATGTATTATTTACTTAAAAGAGAGAATTATAGGAGAATAGTATTCCCACTACCACAGAGCAGAGCTCCTATAGAGAGCTAATGCTCTCTACTCATTACTAACCAAATGATTTTCCAAAAGATACCCCGTTGATCTCTCATCTTCCCTATATAATAGAAACAACTTTCTCTCTTACCCTAAAAGCATCAACGGGCCCTTGTCAATTGGGCCTATGGTATAGATAAGGAACCTATCAATACCACCTCCTTTAAATTATGCCTTGTCATCAAGGCAAAAAAAGGAATCCCCACAACGACTCCATTGTATTAAAAATTGACTAACAGATTCCCCAAAAACTCCTTATCAATAGTCACTGAACGTCAAGTGTTTCCCCCCAGGGTCCCACTGTTGGAAGTTTGACGAACCGGTATCGAACGATTGAGCTCACTGCACAGTTTCACTCTTGATGCATTTGGGTGGCAACCTGCAGTAACTCCCTTCCCAATTCATAAAGACTAATACGTAATCACTCACAGTTGAAGCTAAGAAAAAAGTAAGCTCACTTGAAGCATTCCATTTATCTAATGCCACATCTTGTGCAATTTCAGAAAGCATGACAAAAGTACAAAACCATTTAATATATCCTCCATTGAAGAGATATCTATGTAAAGAAAAGATAACAGTGCTGATACCATATCCTTTTCCCTATTCTTTCCATTCATAGCAAGAGTTATGAGCTTCTTCAAAAATATAGGAGTATACTTAGGTGCACCAAGGTCTTCCAGACTTCGAATGAACTCAAGTATGTCATTTGAAAGAAAATATTCATGTATTATAGCTATGTGGAGAAAATGTGAGCTGAAACAATATGCATGCTTATTTGCAACTCCACAAGGATCACAACCATTGCCACATTGATTGACATATTGCTTCTCATCCTGCCCAACCTGCCTCATCCTTGGAATTCCCCTACATTGCTGCATAATATCTGTCCATGTGCACTCTATCATTTGAGCTTTTGTCACTAGCTCCCTTATAACAGAAGGTTGAAGCATCAATGCTTGTCTCATAAGATGATTAAGATCAGATGAAGCCTTTGTAGACTCAATACCAGCATCTTTGGAGGTTTCATATTTAAGGTAAAACCAACAAATGGCAAGGGAAAAAGAGAATTTTGGAAGTAACCAAATGGAGATACCATTTCTATAATATTCATAAAACCTTTCCAGCCCTGCATACTCCTCAGACCTTCAAGCCAAATAGTCAATGCAGAAAATAATTCCCATGGTGTCATCCGAATCTGGTGAAAGCAACAAATTGAAGATCCCTAAAACAATTCTATGACAGCCATGCTTATCCAACTTTTTTGTGTGAATGAAAAGAGATGTGGATATAGAATTGTTTGTGTCATGTGCATATTTTAATTGGCAATTATTAAGGGTGGCAAATGAATGGATCGGATAAATTTTTATTCGGATCATAACAGATGGATTAAAAACAATCCATTAATCCATTATAATCCATCAAAAATTCATTAAAAAAATCCAATCCATCCATGATCCATTAAATAAAATCCATCCGATCCATCAATTAACAACTTTTCATGGATGGATATACAATCCATCCACTAAAATTTATTTTAAGAAATTAAATAATTTTATATCTCTTTTATCCATCCATAAAATATTTTTAAAAATAAAATAATTTGTAAAAAAATTAAAATATTTTCTCTATCTCACCCTCTCTCTCCTCTTTCTTCCTCTGTCTACCATCTCTCTCTCTCCCTTTTTTTCCTACCCTCTCTCTATCTTTACTCTCTCTCCACTCTATCTCACGATCATTTTTCTATTATTATATGAGAGTTATTGATTATGTGCATCTACAGAGGTTATTTTGCCACGACGTTCCATGACATTGTTTTACGAAACTTGTTACGACTTTCTGTGCTTTCAATTAGTTAATACTTTTGTTTAAGTTTCTCAGCAAAAAAAAGGCAACGAGAAAAGAAAACGTACGTGATAACGAGGACTACTACCGGTGTTTGAGAACAATTAATTAGTTAATACTTAATATAACAAAAAAAAAAGCAAATAAATATAATAAAAAATAGTGAAGAAAAAATAATAGGGAACGGAAGAGAAAATTAGATGGAGTGTTTTTTTTTTGTTACAAATGGAGATTTTTTTTATTTGGTGAAAAATAATATGAAAAAATAAATTGGTTTGAAATGGATAAAATTGATCCATTACATTTTTGATTGTTGGTCCAATGGATTTTAAAAAATATTGGATGAATCATAAATCATCCACTAAAAAAATAATTCAATCCATCCAATCCAATTATATTATTTTTTTTATAAATGGATGGATTGGATAGATTTTTTGTCATGAATGGACTGGATGGATGGTGGACAAATGGATCATTTTGCCACCCCTAACAATTACCATGCAGTGGCGTGCAAATGGGATGCCATGGATATTTGAGGGCATATACACACCTAGCACTAGCATATGTAGACACCTGTTGCTATCTTGAAATATTCTACCGTTATCATAAGGGAATCTAGATGATAAGGACGGTACTGCAATATGCTTGTTGTACCATTTATGTCTCTAATTGCTTTGGCAAACGCTCTGTGAGATCGGGAGTAAGATGACAAAATATATCTAATATGTTCCCTCCAATTTTCTGCAATACTGTGCCAGTCCACCAACCCTGATTTAGTCTCACAGCTCCTGCTTGCGTCCCCATTCTGTTTTGCCATTTCCAGATCATTGCCTGCAAGTTGTTCTGTTTTGTGCGCTCAAAAACAGGGGTTGTGCCCCATCTTTCTACCTTCTGTTAGGTACTTGGGCTTGGTTCATTAAGCCCAAAAAGGATAGCTGCAGGAGCAGTACGGGAATAGTTGCATATGTTCCATGAATTCCTTCGGATGGATCTTGATCAATTTTTCCGGCACAGATGTTGATTGATAGAAGGTCCAATTTATTTTTCCTTTATCCCTCCCGTTACTCAAGCCTATTTGGGCTTGGCCCAATATATCAACAAATAACCCTATTTTGCACAAGACCCAATTGGAACTTCTTTCTTTCTCATTTGAGAACTCCTTCCTCTGTGTGAAAAATGGAGCTGAGGCCTTGATTTAGGCCATCTAAGACCATATTCTCCTTATAGCATATGGGGCACTGCTATTTACACCTTGCAAATTGCTATTTACATCTTGCAGTTTCAATTTGATTTTTATTTTTCCAAAAATACATTTTTCACTCACTCACCTTCTGCAAGTTTTTTTTCCGGAAAATGAAATCCGGACACTTTTTACACCTCTGGATTTCAAAATGCGGATGCATAAACTGCATATTTGTTACAATTGTACATCCGGAAACAGTTTTTCGGAGGTGTTAAATTTGCAAGTTTTTTTATGCAACGTAACTTCCGGAAATTACTTTCCGGAAGCTTCCGGAAAATGAAATCCTGACACTTTTTACACCTCCGGAATTCAAAATCCGGATGCATAAATTGCATATTTGTTATAATTGTACATCCGGAAACAGTTTTTCGGAGGTATTAAATTTAACACATCCGGATTTTACTTTCCGGATGTATAAATTATACATCCGGAAAGTAAATTCTGGATGTGTTAAATTTCATGATTTAACTTTTCTAATGTTGTTGTACATCCGGAAAGTGAATTCCGGAAGTGTCCAGAAAGTGAATTCCGAAAGTGTACGGAAAGTTTATTCCGGAAGTTTCCCAGAAACGGATTTTGAGTGGTTGAGGCTAAACAATGCGCAACTGAGGGCCGACTAGGAGCTTGAAAATGCGCAAATGAGTAGAGGGGAGAGGAAGAGCTCTTCAAGGGTGGAGGCGGAACCTAGGCTACGCAATAAAATGGCGAGGGTCGTGGTGTGTGGAGGAAATGACTGACCAGCAGTGTGGGGTGGAGAGATTTCACTCAAAGGGTATTTTTGGAAATAAAGTGAAACAAAAAATTGTGCAAGTGCAAAGAGCAAAAAAAACCAGTGCAAATAGCAGGCCCAACCAGATGCCATCTTCAAATTGGTTCAGGCCCATTAACTTTACAATTAGACCTATCTCCTAGAATACCATATTTACCCTTCCTTGCTCTATTCCCTGGCCCCTCCAACGATAATCACAGTGATCCGAGAGTCGACGTCATGACCAATATCACAGTCGGCACGTTTGATGTCGGGTGGCTCCGGTGGCGGTGGAGGCAGTTTGGTCGACGTTTGTGAGAAGTTAAGTGGGTCATCATCGTTCTCACCTGCAACACTACCCACCTGCTTTCCTTCAACCACAACTCCGATCTCCACCCTATGCAACCAACCCATTGTCGCAGCAAGCAACCCTCCACCCACCATTGTAGTGTTGTAGCAAGGAAATACCCAGCACCAGCCAACTACCGCGGCAGGATCTGGCAGTTTTGGCGGCTGTGCAGATCGATCCAGTGGCGGCGGGTCAGGTGGCTTCGATTGAGGAAGGGCCGCCGCTAGTGAACCAATCTCTGTAGATTCGGTTCTCTCGGATTTCATCAACGACGATTGCATGGATATCGCGAGTGATCCGCTGTCTGGTAGGAACCCTCTGGCCACCACAAGCAGATCGGCGGCCGGTGGCCCTAACTGTGGAAGAGCCCCCGCACGTGGGCCGATATCCGGCGGCTCCTATAACACCCCAATTTTTCCGCTTTCTAAGATCGGTATAAATATAAATAAACGTTTATATTTTTATCCGAAACTTAGAAAATGATTTTGGGAAAACCAAAGTCATATTCATATCATACTTATTTTTATAAGTATACGGTGAAATTTTTGGTTGAAAATTCAGACGGAACCCGGTCTGCGTTTTTGCTGACAGTAAGATTTTACTGATCAAAAAAACCCTAAATCGCGTAATCGACGGAGTCGAGAACGGACGTGCAGAGACAAAACCCGACGTCAGATGCTGAGACCTCTTGCCACCTAGGGTGGTGAGTCATATGGATGACTCACTCATGTCATGATTGCTTTTAAATAAAAATCTAGATATTTCTTTAAAATAGTATAAAGTCTATTTTACCCTTGGACGATTTTACCCTTGAACTTTCATTGAAATGCCAAGTTTGTCCCCACAAATTGTGGACACAAATCAGCCACATCACCAACCACTCCTCACCACATGTTTGTCATGATGGTTTTTTTGGGAAATTACCAGTTTGTCCTTAATGTTGGATTTTATCACAAAAGTGTCATTTTGTAAGATTACTCGTTTGTCCCTAAAAATTTATGTTTGGACCCTTATGCCCTTGAAAACCACGACCAAACCCTCCCAAGTGAGCCCATTTCACTTCTATAAAAGACCGTCTTCATCTTCTTCTTCAACTTTGCCATTTTCCATTAAAACTCCTAAGTTACATAGCTTGATTTTGTGAAGCAAGTCCTTGGATCTTCACTTGTTTTTGATCTTCAAGAGGTGAATCCTATTCTCCTTCCCTAATCATGTCTATGTTCTTCAATAAGTTTCATGATTCAAAGTCTATTTCATCTATGTTCATTACTTTTAAGTTTCTACATCTAGAACTTTGAAAAATCACCACAAATCATAGAAAAATCCTAAAAATATGAAACCAATTTCTATAATCCTATTATTACATCTATATTCTAGATATAGAAGCTTGCATCAAACAAAATTTTCTAACCTATTTAACCTGAGGAGGCAGAACCTAGGGTTTTGTGTGTTGTGTGTGTGTGTGGTGGGGGGGCGATTTTGTTCATTTTCTTTACATGATTCAATCTTATAAGCTATATAGGTATTAGATCTATGTTTTTTGAGTTAAATTAGAGTCTCTAAACCATTTTAATGGTCATGGCCGAAAATCATTTGTTGAAGGATTGGAAGATTTAATTTCAATCTTTATGTCATGATAATTGATTTAGGGTTTTAAGTGATTATAAATCACTAATCTAAGAGTTTAGAAATTTTAAGGATTTTGAACCCCAAAGTCAGCCCTTGGCCGAAACCAACATGTAGGATTTTAGGCTTGATTTAGTTGTTTGTTTGTTGATTGAGTGTTATGTTTAATGAAGGATAAGATAAGTTATCGGATACGCACGTTATCGGCGTTACTTGGATTTCCGACGAACTGTTTCTCAGAGATACTGTGTTTTTGAGGTAAGGGGAGTACCTGAGGGATTTTTCTGATAGCCATGTGTAATTGTTATTGATTGTGTTGGTTATTGAGTCTATGTAAAATTTCAAGTAGTTAGCATTACTTGCTTAAGTTATCATTTGTTGCTAATTATTTGTGCTGTTTGCATTTAATTATTTGTTTTATTTGACTATGTGTTTTAATTGTTAATTGATGTAATCTTAGCATGATAGTATTATTTGATGTGGATTGTGAATTTGAAAGCCTGACAGTGGTAAGAGCTCAATTAAATAAGAGTTAAAAGCAGTTAAAAGCTTTTTTTATGAATTAATGAGTTTAATTCAATGGAAATAGTAATATAATATTACCTAGTTATTTATTTAATGAAAAATGGGAAAAGTGAAAAATAATATTATTTTAATCATTTAACAGCGAAAGAGCATTTTATGAGCCATAGTGAGGACGTAACCGTGAAAATATTTTAGCACTACAAATTTTCACCTGAGTAATTTATAAATATTAGAAAATAATATTTTAAGCGAAAAAGTTTTGAAAATAATTTCATTACAGTGTTGGAAAAATTAATTTACGACAAAGAGTCCTATTTTTACCTAAGTGCATCTTAAAACAGCAAACAAAGGACAATTCCGTCAATATTTACCAAAGTGTTTTTAAAGAGGGTATTATTGAGAATTTGTCTCAAATAAGGTTTTACAGTTCAAATTATTGATTTTTGAACAAAAATAAGTTTTAAGGAATTTTGTTAAGTTTACAAAACGAATTTCCAACGAAAAAGGATTTTCGGTAAACCAAGAGTTATTTCCATCAACTTGGATAGGTTGAGGAAACTTTGATTTTGTTTTGTTTTTCACAGAACAAAAATGGTTTAAACGAACCTAGCAACCAAGACGTCGGGTCTAGAGTTCTAAGATATGGGCCTGGGGTCCGAAGAGGAAATTATGGACTATAATGTCCTATAAACCGTATATTTGGTTTTGTGCACTAAAATCTACGCGTCCAAGACTGGTGCATCGGTCTGGATTTTGTGATTTGCACACCTTTTGACTTGGAGTCAGTTATTTTGAAAGAGGTATTAAACTTGAAAGTTTAAATTGGTAATTTAGTCGTGAGACTTTTAGCTCCGACACCTAAAGATTGATCACAAAGAAAAAACGAGAACAAAACTTGTTACATGCATTACAGGGCAGACGTGCCTTTGCATAGGACTTGAATGCTTGATGGCAAGTATTCATGCAGTTTGCGTCACTGTGCCTTGATGGATATACGACCAAGTAGACCATGTGCTATATGCAGTCACCACTTTGCCTTGAGTTGGACTGTGGAATGGTCAATAGAACTTTGCCATGTCGGGCATTGATTCTCCTTTATTGGCAACTAGAGCCTGAGCCTGATCAGCTCATTCACTTGTTGGTTGAAGCTCCGGAGATCAGGTCTCAAAGTTAGTTGTTGAATATTGAAGTGTCATGGTTTTTTTTCTTTAAAACGGTTACGACTGTCGGGTATGAAACCCTTTGATAAATATATATTGTTTATCTATGAATATTCATGTTAATTGGTATTTGGGAGTCGTGCATATGGTTATCGTTTTAAAATCCATATATTGGAACTCACCCTTGCATATATAGGTTCTTCTGTCTTTGCTATTGTACCTTGGTACACAAATGCAAAAGTTGCAGAAGAGTTCCTTAAGTCACTTGGAGGCTTAAGTCCGGATTGCGGGAAAAGATGTGTGATCATAGGGATGTTCACGAGGTCTTATCAGTGAGTGTCTTTTAGAGCGACCAGCTTGGGATTTCTTTTGGGTGGTATGTTTTGAGAAAGTTTGTGTAGGTATTTTGAAAACCTTTACATGGTTTAAAATTTTGTTGTGAATAATATGTTTTATATTTTTTTTACTATTGTGATGAGTACGTTACGTACTACACTATTCAAAGGAAATTGTTTTACACCCAGATTTTTTTTTACTCCAAATAAATCAAATTTTTTCGAAAACAACCAGTAAAATTCTTTTAATTTATTTCCGCACGTGATAGTATAGTAATGCCCAAGGGGGGTGTTACAGCTCCAGCGAAGGTGGTGGGTGTCACAACCTTATGATTCTTCTCCATTCTCACTTCCTTCTTACCCATGCTTCCCGCTATCTTTTCTCCGGGACTCTCCCCCGTTACTGTTTCCAACTTTTCTGCCGCTGCATCAACAATCTTTTCAGACTCGGGTTCTAATTTCCTGCGGTGAGCCTCTTCTCCACCACCGATAGTCAACTCCAACACTGGTTCTTTTTCTTGATTTTCCAGCATCAAATTCTCCCCCACTTTCTTCATCTGTGCTTCAAACATTTTAATCAAAGCCTTGGAAAATGCTTCCCAACTTTGACCTGGGTCCTCTTGACTCCAATAATAGAACCACAGCATGGCTACACCCTCCATGCTCATGAAAACCCACTGGAACTTATCAGATGGGTGGATTTCTTGCGCCTCAAAGAACTTTTCTGCTTTAGAGACCCACCCAACAGGGTCTGTCCCCGAAAACTCCGGCATCTGCACCTTTGTGGCCCACCTATCCTCCATCTCCGATGACATTGGCTCCCCCTCGAACATCCGACAAGTCGGACCAGTTTGATACGTACCAGAATCACACAACCAGGAAATAGAAGAATAATTGAATAAAAGGGAAGAACTGATTTTTGTATTATTTACTTAAAAGAGAGAATTACAGGAGAATAGTATTCCAACTGTCACAGAGCAGAGCTCCTATAGAGAGCTAATTCTCTCTACTCATTAATAACCAAATGATTTTCCAAAAGATATCCCATTGTTCTCTCCTCTTCCCTATATAACAGAAACAACCTTCTCGCTTACCCTAAAAGCATCAACGGGTCCTTGTCAATTGGGCCTATGGTATAGATAAGGAACCTATCAGTATTTGACTGAAAATCTCGAGATTATTGTATAGTATTCTTCTGAAATTGTGGTTTTGCAGATAAAGTTAGGTTGGACTGAAGCAGGCTAATTGCAGGAGCAAGGGATGTTGGCTTGTCACCTTCAATTATCGGATTTTTGTCAAGGAGAGAAGCAGCAATTGTAGAGGTCCATTTCCTCCTCTATTTTTATCTGGTTTGGAAAAGTCTTGTGGCTGTTCAGATGCTACATTAAGTTTGGCTTATGAAGGAATATAAAATGGTAACAGATCTTAATAAATAGTTGATGTTGCCACCTCTGATTATGACTATTCGAAGTCCTCATTTTGTTGGTAGCTGCAGCAGTTTGCTTGGTCTAAAGAATTAGGAATCTTTGCTCAATTTCATTACCTCTGCATACAGACTCTTAGTTTTGTGATACTCTTCCTTTTTGTTCTTGTTTTGGTTCTCTTAGTTTCAACCATGTAGCCATGGATTGGGTTTTGGTTGAAACTTTATCTTAATTAGCCTAGTGCTATTTCTTTGTAAGTTTTCTTTGTATACGGGTTCGAGTACCCCTTGTAATCAATTAATATATTTTTGGCTTATCAAAAAAAAATGTTTGTTTTACTTGATTTTCTAATATTTTTTATCTTATGTTATTTGAACTTGCAAAATTTTAACAATGCGGAACCATTGTCTTATGATGAAATTGAGGACATCAAGGAGCGTTGGGCAAGCTTCTTTCTTGACTATAGTAAAACATTTGTATATTAGATATATTTAGTTTGACATTCATATAAGTTTAGATTTTTTGTTGATATAGCTAAATTAATACTGATTAATTATATGGATATTGAATTATATATATGAATTTTAATGTTAACTAGATTGTGACCCACACATTGAGCGATTGCAATTTTGTTTTAATGTTTATTGATTTTAAATTCAACAAATTTTATTTTATATTATTTTTGCATTTTTCACCTTTAATCATATAATGTCAATAAAATAGGAACATGTAATGCAATGGTATCTTTACCTTTATTTATCATGAGAAGTACACAACTGTACCAGTTCGGCTTCCCAACAGGTAATACCCAATTGACAATAGCTAACTGCAGAACATGTGGAACGATTGGACATTGAGGTGAGGCTAATACTTGGTACTAACTAAATTCATTGTAAACGATTTGATCATGTTGAAACATATTAATAGCAAGCAAGCTTGAGGATCTAAATATGATCCTGGAAGAAGGCATTGACATTTGATTTTGATTAACACTCCAATGTCAGACAACTCCTCGGTCATACCATGTTGTGCCAATCATTACACAATTTGTGAATTCTAGATAGCCTCAATAGGAATGGTTTCTTCTAAGAATATTTTAAGTCCACCTTTTTGTTTTTGACTGTATTTGAAGTTCACCTTGGTTTCCCCTTTGTTGAGCCAATTTTGTCAACTTAAAGAGAAACATTGGAATAGCTAAAACAAAAATGTTTCAAAAAATCACTAAAAAAATGAAAATTTTAAAAGTATTTAGCATGTCAGAATGGAGATTCCTTCGACAATAAGAGAGGTACACTCATTACTTTCTCAAAATCATTGATCAAATACTACTTATGCTTTAGTCCATACTACTGTTAAAGACATCAACATTATCATGATCATATGCTTCTATTTCTGCAACAAAAGTCTCTACTACTGGCTACACTGTACCCTCTGTGTGCCACCTGTCATATCATCATCCTCCTCATTGTTGAGATTGCTGCAGCCTCCTCCTTGACTCATCCTACCATGATGTTCATGTGCTTGTCCACTGCCTTCTGATGTTAAATTTATATTGAAATATAAGGCTCATATAGCTTGACTGCCTGAAACCATTAGGAGTAGGAACTATGCAAAGATAAATTATTCTTACAATTACTAATAGCCGATAGAGGAGTCTTGATGCTAGTTGACAAAACATGAACTTAATCTCCCAGGGTTGATTCGTGCTCATCAACTAATATCTCAATTTATTCCACAAAGAGCATAAAAAATATACATTACATAAACATGTGAAGGGGATATATTAGGAAGAGGGAACTGATTATCACTTATAAGTATTACAACACCACCTGCATTTTCCTCTTTCCCCTAACCAACTCCAACCTAGAACACATTGCATTTTTTCCATCATGCCCACCACTGCGATTTGAATCAGCCAGTTGAATATTATGCATTATATGATACCCAATAGACTTTGGCAGGCTCCATTAAATATATAAGCATTGTAGCTTGGATTTGAAAAATAGACCCTGAGTGACAACAAATGGATGGTAAATATACAAAGTTCTTTTATTCTTGAGTTGTCACTCATTAAATTTGACTTATAATGTTCTAAATCTAATCGTGGAAATTGAGAAATTAATGATGACTCTTGATTTTGATGGATCAGGTTTGATTATCATACTTAAAATGAACTTTATATAACACATATGGTAAGTTTCATATTAGAATGCTTCATATTTTATTTTTCACATGTTTTCTTCTTTTCTTATTTTTCACTATAAAGAAGCTTACAGCAGAATCAAACTTCTAAAACTTTTCAAGCTTAACAATAATGCCATGTGTGATCCTGCTGTAAAAGATTGCATGATGCTAATCAATAGCCAATAGTTGAATATATTAGTAAGTAGTAACAAAATGGTATACAACTTCACTTGACTGAAACATTCAACATTGATGGATTAAGAATTCAAACTTTAGTACGAATTGACTTGATATGAATATGTTATCCAACTGAAATGTGAAAATTATCCTCAAAAACCTTAAATGTGAAATCTATTGGATCCATAATCTGTAAGCTAGAACAGTGAAATCGCTAGTTTTGTAATATCAATAATATTATTAAAAGTAACAGATCAAAATGCACCATGAACAATTGCAAGCCATGCTTAAGAATATTAGAAGTATGCCTTTCTATCCTTGGTTTTCAGATGAAGACTTCAAAATGCCTCAAGTAAAGCATCATTTTCTAAGTCAAAGAATTAAATACTTACTCCTGTAACATGTCTTACCAAATCAAAATTATGTTTGCCTCCCAAATGGCACAAATACAACCTCATAGTATAAAGTTTAATAATTATTTTTATAAAATAAAGTTTAATGTATTGGATATCGATCCTGAATCTAAACCTCATTTTGATGCAAGGATGGGTATCAAGAAAACAAACCTCCTGCAGCCTAAGAGGCTGAATCCCAAATTTCTGGAGGAAGGAAAATGGTCAAGAGATGCTGAAACAATAACTGAAGGTATCTTTATTCGTCCTTTCCCCCCTCTCCCATACTCTAGTGGCTTGCCCTTATACTTTATTCTTTTCAACTGCCTTATATGTGCTTTGCTGTTATTGATTGATTTATGCAGAGTAATTTTGGAGCAGCTCAGGCAAGAAAGCAGAAGCCCAAGCAAGCACAAATTTGGCAAAGGCTGCTCCTAATATAAATCCAAACTTTATAGAAGTAACAGAGTGAGTTGTAATTAAAGAAAAAACCATGGACCAAATTCCAGAAATTGAGTGGTGGTAAGTTTATGCTCACTTGGACTACCTGCTATGAAGTAAGTATTGTTTTTGTGAAAGTGTAGGAATTGTCTAAAGGGTGCTATGTAGTAGTGAAGAAAATTTTAGCAAGTATACCATACCTGCATGTTTTAGTAGTTATGAGTTATGACCTTCTGTTATTTCCATTCTATATTTTCCATTAACCCCATGAGACCTGGTAATAGTAACTCCCTTATTTTAATGTGTTGTAAAAATCGAAGATACCTTGATAGGAAAGGAAGGATTTGGGGCCAAATATGCCTCAGGCACACTCCGCAGCGCCGCAGCAGGCGATCCCAAGGTAGAAACAGAACCCTGAAAGGGCAAGGATAAAACACCAGTAATTGTGTGTACCTCTCGAAATATTTCAAAAGGAACAATATAAGAGAAGGAATTAGGAAAGTCAGGAGTGAACAGGTAACTAAGTTCAAAAGAAACAGAAATCACAATAATAAGAATAAGATAACAAAACATATATATCTCTAGTAAACCAAGAGTG
This sequence comes from Sophora flavescens, assembly GCA_030762895.1. Classification (NCBI taxonomy): domain Eukaryota; kingdom Viridiplantae; phylum Streptophyta; class Magnoliopsida; order Fabales; family Fabaceae; genus Sophora; species Sophora flavescens. Next base: position 158,173,199 of record CM061063.1, on the reverse strand, counting down.
GTGTAGCCTATCAATAAGCATATGACACGAGACAATCATTCTAGCTCAATGTAAGGATTCTCATACAGTTTCTCAATTCTCAAGTAAATAAGCATTCTTATTCTAGTTTAACACTAATCACCAATGCCTTTACAACAGTGGTAGAAACTAAACAACCCTAGAATTAGAAGTGAAATTGGAGATTAGCATCCATGTATTAGCAAAATACAAGTACGAATGGAATTATTGAAGTTTGAAAAGAACTGACATTTGTTAGAGAAGCGATCCCATTGGGAGAGGCCTGGGGACACCATCAAAGTGGTGATGAGAGAGTTCCTCTTTAAGAATTGGTTGTGGTTATTGAATGTGGTCGTCTTCCTTCTTGTCTTTATCCCCAAGCTTCCTCCTTTCCCTCCACGATTCCTTCTTCTCCTCAGAAGCGCTATCCTCCTCACTGTGCATTCAGGAATCGTTTAGGTTCTCGCCACTGTTGGAAGCTCGCCAAGCCCGCCAAGCCCGCCGTGAGCTGTGTATATGACACAATATGGAAGGGAAGAAACCCACGATTTGGTCTACAAAATTTCAGGTCTAAGTCATGAAATGGAGGCGGTATTGGACTTGGGGTAGGAGAGGCAGCAGCTAGGGTTTTGTGTTGGAATGAAGGAGAAGAATGTATCTGATGGGGTGAGGGAGGAAGCTGGATCCGGGTCACGGTTGCTGATTCTGTTGATGCGTATTGAAAACTGAATAAAAAGGGAAAGGAAGTGAGGGAAGAAACTGATGAGTTTTTTTTTTAATAAAAAAAAAATAACACTTTCTACATCGGTTGTGACCTCAACCGATGTAGAAAGTCAACCAGTAATGCGAAATTAACTTTCTACATCGGTTAGTCGAAACAACCAATGTAGAAAGTGTAACATCCGTGATTTTATGTAAGGTTTACGTATGAGGATTAGGGTTATGACTTGGATTACATAGTTGGGATGTTGTTTGAGGTTTAGAGACCTTTGCATGGCAAGTATGCAGCCTTATCGAGTGAGTTGGAACATAGGAACAAAACTAGGGTTTCCCGGTTAGCGTCTTTGAGACGTCTGAGTGTGAAATGAGAATTTTGGAGTTATATTTGAGATTAGGCCTTTTTGATGGTTTTAGATTGTTTATTAGGTCCTAATGAGCCTATATCTCAAATTTGAGCGCAATCGGACATCGAACGGACCCTGTACGCAAAGAGTTGACTTTTTGTCAGAAGTCAACACTCGAGCATGGGTGTATCCATGCTCAAGCGCCCAAGTCAACCAGACAAGGGCAATGCTTTGACTTGCCACGTACCATTAGGGCTTACGTGGCAGGTTTTGAGTGGATGCATGGCGCGATGGTTTCCCACGCTCAAGCGTGGAATTTCTCACGCTCGAGCGTGGGGACGCTAATGCACAAAAATAAAAGAGTCACTTAAGCCACTTAGTCACTCAGTAAGAAGGACAAAAACAGAGACTAGAGAGAATTGAGAAATAGGGAGTTCTAGAGAGAGAGAGCGGGGGGAGAACTAGAGAGAGAGTTAGAGTTTGAGAAAGGAGGCTATCAAGAAACCCTAAACCACCATTGTGAAGCTGGAACAGCTTCAGAGAAGTCATCACCACGCCTACTTACACCGTTGGATTGTGTCCAAATTTGATATGGAGGTTCTGGACTAGTGATTCTTGATATCTAACGGTTGGAAGTTCTGTATATTTTCCAGAGTAGGAGTTATTCAGCCTAGAAGTTAGAGTTGAGTTCAACTCGGGTAGCTCCAGACCAGTCATCTTGAGAGGTTCATCCCAGGCTCACCGTTCAATTTTGTAAACAAATGTATGGATAGTGAGATATCAGACCAAATCAGTGGCGGATTTTGTGGTGTTTGCTGCCGATTTTGAGTTCCTTACAATTTGCCTTTCACAATGTGTTTCGTAGGAGAATTTTGAGGTTTGGAGGCCCTATTTCTGAGCAAGGCAGAATCGAGGAGTTCGAGGACGCATCGTTTTAGTTCGTTTCATCTCGTTCCATTAGAGCGCGACTCTCCAGGTGGGGGAAAGAAACTATTTAACGTCGAAAACGGTGCGGTTACATTTAATTCGACAATGGCGTAGGGCGACCCAAACCCTACATGAGAGCGAGGAACGGACAATGTCTATACCACATTGGAGGCTACTTAGTAGTTTTGATGATGATATAGAAATTGTGCGTTTATCGTCGTTATGCAATATATATATATATATATATATATATATATATATATATATATATATATATATATATATATATATATATATATATATATATGATTATTTTATTGTTTGGTGATTGTCTTTTCGTTTGATATGGTATTGGTAATTGATATTATGAGTGTTGGAGGTATTGAGACCATGTTTGTATTTAATATTATTATATTGTTATGTTGCGCATAGAGGTTGAGTAAATAATAAGTTATGTTGAGACATGATGATGTATTGGGGAATACATACGATATGTGATAGCAGTGCCTAACCGAGATGATTATCGTGATATGAGGATGAGATTGATGAGATGAGATTATTATTGAGGTTATTTATGAGATTATGATGAGCGGTTAGGGCACTAGGGGGTGACCCAAAACATGGTCTGTGATATAGTGGACCTGTAACATGGTCGTGTGGACCTGAAACATGGTCGTGAGGACCTGAAACATGGTCGTGTGGGGTCTATGCCTCGGAGGGAGAATTCCCGGGATAGTCTAACGGCGGACCATCCCAGACATGACTTCATATTAGTTGCTGCTATAGTTCATGCATTGCATGAGCACCCTGGCCGAGGTTCAGAGGTGTGCACTGGATTGAATAGCTATAGTGCCATTGCTTTGCGTGGGTACCCTCCATCTGCGGACGAGGGTGTGCGCTAGGGACTATGGGATTGAGGATGATTGTGTTATACATACATACATACATATATATATATATATATATATATATATATATATATATATATATATATATATTCACACTTTGGAGACAGATGTTTAGTGTGCCGTTATTTAATTAAATGTTGCTAAACTCTTTCCACATTTGATGTTATATGGCTTCATATCCCCTTTTCTCTTGCTATGTGTTTGTGTGTGTGTGTGTGTGTGTGTGTGTGTGTGTGTATATATATATATATAATTAAATAACGGCACACTAAACATCTGTCTCCAAAGTGTGAATATATATATATATACTTTGTATCACAGATTCAGATATAGCTGATGGTGCACTGGGATCACCCATGGATGATGCAGGACCCGGGGTTTCGCACCTAGGGAACCTTTGAGGTCGAGTGCATCGATCCAAATGGGTGGCTTGTGGGCCTAGTCACCCGCTTCGTGGTATATACGAGACTGATGTCCATTACCTCTAGGCTAGGACAGGGACCGCCCACAGGTGTTACCGGCACATTTCGCTTTGGCACTACACTCCCATTCCCGATTGGACAGCCAGATGGCAATGTACCGCCCATGCCACCGATGCCAGGCGTGGCCCTGGTTCCCTTCATGGTACCCATCGAGGTACTTGTACCCGGGCTTGCACCAGCACCTGCATCCGTACCAGCGTCGGAGCCCGAGTTGGCACCTATTCCGAAGGAGGACCAAGTTGCCCCCGCCCAGGACCTAGCACCCCTTCCTGAGGTACCCGCAGCTCCAGAGGTCCGTGCTACAGTTTGAGTCTTCGCGGGTATCTTCTAGACGGCTACATCCTCGGGATAGCAGACTCTACAGGCAGAGGTTTTAGGGGCAGCCGACCAGGAGCTTTTCCAGTGATAGCGGAGGAGTGTCCGAACTTGCCGGACCCCAGGATACAGATGAGGGAGGTAGTGTGTGATGGCTCAGGCCAGTGCCGTTCGTGTAGGTGTGAGTGAGGTTTTACTGTATTTTGAGAGGGGACGGGGTGTGGAGTGCATCGGTGAGGGTTTTTCTTTTGGCTTTTTTATGTATTTTGTTGATGTTACTAGTTTGTACATATATCGAGATCCTACTGATGGGGATCCCTTGACAGCAGTACTGGCATGTATGTATATATTTATAGCTATGTGTTGTATGTATGTTTACAAATGTTGTATATATTTTAAGTTTTAATTTTCCGCCGTTTTTAATATATACGCATAACGATAATACTACGTTTAGGTCCTAAATATTTTGGGTTTTCTTTAATGGGACGTTGGGGCGTCTCATTTGGTGGTATCAGAGCAGTTCGATTCTGAAACTGACTTTGATACCATGAGATGCAGAGATGACAGGAATGTGACTTATGCCGCCTTCATGATGACCGAAGGGGCTGAGTCATGGTGGAGAGGCAAGAAGAGATTGCTAGAGGCTGAGGGCAGATTGATCAGTTGGGAGCTATTCAAAGAGTGTTTCTTTGAGAAGTACTTCCCGCGGTTGGTCAGACGCGAGAAGGAGAGAGTTCACGAGTCTCCAACAGGAGACCGGTCTCGATTATGCGGCTAGGTTTGAGGCCTTGATTTAGTTTTCCGAGTTCTACCAGAGGTTTCCAGATGAGGACTGGATGTGCCGGAGATTCGAGGAGGGTTTACGGCATGAGTTAAGGAGGGCTATAGTGCCCTTGGATATCCTGAGTTTCCTAGAGCTTGTAGAGAGGTGCAGCGCCATTGAGAGTATGGACCAAAGGCAAGCTGCAGAGCAGAGACATCAGCGTAGTGGGGGTCCTACCAGAGCAGGTCAGCAGAGGAGAGGTGATAAAGGTTCTCAGTGTAAGACTCAATGACTTAGAGATTTTGATATATGACAAATACAACTTAATGTGCATGCAAGTGTTTTTAGTGTCAAATTGTAAAGACAGGTATCAAGCAGTAATCAACAAGTTCAGTAAGCAATTAAAGGAGAATATTCAAAGAAGAACTTGAAGGAATCAAAGAGCAAAGACAAAGATCAAGGAATCATCAAGACAAGAGCTTAAAGGAGAAATTAGACTTAAGTCTTAGATGATTTGTAAGAGATGAAATCTCTTATTCACAAATAGCTCATTTGAAAAGATGCATGAAAGAAAATCAATTTTCATAACCTGCATTAAAAAGAATAAGTTTTTGTTAATGAAAATGATTTTTGGAAATAAGAAGCACTCGTCCAATAAAGTAATAGAAGTGGTCCTCCAACATAAGTGATAGAAGTCAGTAACATCCCCTGGCTGCTTTATGGATTGATGACTGTCCCCACAAACCAACACGGGTCTTTTCAGCGTGCTTTGTCCTCACTCACACGTCTCCTGGGAAAACTTCCCAGGAGGTCACCCATCCAAGAATTGCTCCAAGTCAAGCACGCTTAACTGTGGAGTTCTTAAGTGATGTGCTTCCGAAAAGAAGATGCATCTTGTTAGTATAGGTAGTACCAATCAATTCATATAAACATTCCTCAACTGTATAGTCCCATACCTACACAGTCTCAGGATCCCTCTCATTCGGGTGTGTAATCGGTTCATTCATGTGTCCCTCCGCCCAGAAGCTTGCCAGGAGCCGCTCCTTGTCCGTGCCTTCTTACACCGGCGATCACTCCCCGCCCTCGTCAGCACCCGGGTGTTACATGCCCACCAGCTTCCGCTTGGTTCGTCCCTGAACCACACCGTACTAGGAGAGGTGCCGCTCTGATACCATAAATGTAACGCCCTTCGTTGCATTAGTAACCCAAAACAAATTGTATAAAAATCCTTTAATACATTTAATTAAAATATGTTAGTCATAAGAATTTTATCAATTATATATAAGTCTGGAAAATGTCTCATATTAAATAAAATAGTAAAAATGTATCAAAATAATAAATAATAAATCCATACGTCCAAATAAAAACCCCAAGCCTCAAAACCGGACGTCTACTAATAAACCCAACGATAAATAAAAAATAGAATAAATATGTCTAGCCACAAACGGCTCCTTATTCAAAATAATACACTAACAAAGCTAGATAATAAATAAGTAAATTCGCTAAGTCTTCAATCCTCTTCAGCTTCAGTGATATCATCCTCGTGCTCTGAGAACAACACTATTTGCGAAAATATTTTTAGAACTTGATTTTTATTCACTGGGATTATATCTCATTAAAAGTGTTATTTTCAGAGCACGAGGACGATATCACTGAAGCTAAAGAGGATTGAAGACTTAGCGAATTTACTTATTTATTATCTAGCTTTGTTAGTATATTATTTTGAATAAGGAGCCGTTTGTGGCTAGACATATTTATTCTATTTTTTATTTATCGTTGGGTTTATTAGTAGACGCCCGGTTTTGAGGCTTGGGGTTTTTATTTGGACGTATGGATTTATTATTTATTACTTTGATACATTTTTACTATTTTATTTAATATGAGACATTTTCCAGACTTATATATAATTGATAAAATTCTTATGACAAACATATTTTAATTAAATGTATTAAAGGATTTTATACAATTTGTTTTGGGTTACTAATGCAACGAAGGGCATTACAGAAGCGCTCGTCCAATAAAGTAATAGAGGCGGTCATCCAACACTGAAGTGACAGAAGCGCCCGTCCACTAAAGTGACAGAAGCGCTCGTCCACTAAAGTGATACAAGTGCTCGTCCACTGAAGTGACAGAAGCACTCGTCCACTAAAGTAATACAAGCGCTCGTCCACAAAAGTGACAGAAGTGCTCGTCCACTAAACAGAAGCGCTCGTCCACTCAAGTCTTTGGACTTGCTAAATCCTAAAGGACTATCCGTCTAATGACGTGGCATATAGAGCTCGTCTACTAGCTCGTCCGATGTAAAATCTTAAATTCAAAATGGCTAGATGGACACGCTTATTTTATGGACGCGAATTCTATAAGAACCAATGAAGAATCTTATTTCAAGAATCAGAATCAAGAAAATAGATTATGTTATCAACTCAAATCTGTTTTAATTGATCCCAACGACTATAACTTGTTTTCTATATAAAGAGGGATCAAAGGAACACTTTCAAAGAATAAAAATCACAACCAGATCAGAAATTTTATACGAAATCAATTGTGAAAATAATTCATCTTCTTGCTTGAGTTTATTGTGAAAAAGAGTGTTTCAATACTCATAAGTGCTTCAATTTGTTTATCTGACTATTGAGAGTTAGGAATAAATTTTTTGTTTCACTTTTCGATTATAAAGAGAGAGGGAGTCGCTCTGAGTGATTAGGGTGAGGTATCCCTAAGGAAGAACATTGAGGCTCTTCACAAGAGTGTGGTATCTTGAGGTGAAGGAGTGCTCTATAGTGTAAAGGTTTTTCAAGCTACCAAGCAAAGCTTGTGTGTTAGTGTGTGAAAACCCATAGGTGGAGTGGGGACTGGATGTAGGTCACAGTGGAGGTGACTGAACCAGGATAAATCTGGTTGTGTGGTATCTCTAAACTCAAACTCCTTTACTTTCTATTTATGATCTAGAACCTGCGACTTTGATGTTTAAAGTTCAATATAATTTATGTTCTTGATTTGTATAAACTATATTGAAACCTGAGACTGATTGTAATCAAGTCTGTGTTATCTGCGTTCAAAACTGAGTTGATCAAAACCATTCTTGATTACTGCATCTGAACTAAAACTGAAACTGAAACCTGCAAGTTCGTTCTTGATTGTTAATGCTTATATCTGAAACTTGCATAACTTGTTCTTAATCTTTAAAGGCTTAATTAGTTTCTGTATTTTGTTATTACTGAGTTATTAAACCTGAATCTATTCTGAATTAATCTTTCTTATCTTCATCATCTTCCAATTCAAGATTTTATATAAACCCTTCATTGATTTTGTAAAAGATCCTGAGGCCACAAATCCGCAACTCTGATTTGAAAAGTTTTGTGAAAATTTTTTAAGAGGGAAATATTTTAAGAAAACTCAATTCACTCCCCCCCTTCTTGAGTCGTTGAAGCCAAAACAGCAATTGGCATCAGAGCTAAACTCTTAAGTTTGGCTTAACAGCTATAAGAGCATGGCTTCCAATGATTGTTTGAATGAAGGGGCTTCCCTTGCACGCCCTCCTGCCTTCAATGGATCTGAGTATATCTATTGGAAGGAAAGAATGGTAATCTTTCTTGAGGCAGCAGGTGTTGACATATGGGATGCGATAAAGTGTCCTTTGTCCCCTCTGTAGATGCTAATGGTGCTCCAAGAAATAAGCCTAAAACTGAATGGAATGAGGATGGTAAGAAAAGAGTTCAATATAATGCACGTGCTAAGAATATTAGAAGATCTGGTTTAAGCCGTGATGAGTTTTTCAGGGTTTCAAATTGCAAATCAGCAAAGGAGATGTGGGATACATTGCAAGTAACACATGAAGGAACAAAAGATGTCAAAAGAGCAAGAATTAACACCCTCACACATGAGTATGAGCTGTTTAGAATGAATCGAGGAGAACCTAAGACTGAAATGCAAAATAGATTCACACACATTGTAAATCAAATGGCTGGTCTTGGAAAGACAATCTCAAATGAGGATCAAATTAATAAAGTAATGAGATGCTTGAGCAGGGAATGACAACCTAAAGTCACTACAATCTCGGAATCTAGAGACCTATCATCAATGACCATTGCCACATTGTTTGGAAAACTGCAAGAACACGAATTTGAGTTGAACAGACTGAATGGGAGTGAAGAAACTGACAAAATAAAGAAGGGATTGGCTCTGAAATCACAGGTCAAAGAATAAGAAGACAGTGATGATGATGATTCAGCACAAGAGGCAGAATCTGAAGAAGAGATGGGAATGCTAGTTAGAAAAATCAAGAACTTCCTAAAGAAGAAAGGCAACTTCAAAATAAAGCCATCCACTTTTTCTAAAAGAAATTTCAGCAAAGGTGACTACTCTTCCAACAACATCACATGCTATGAATGTGGAAAGATTGGCCACATGAAGCTTGACTGTCCAAAGCTGCAAAAGAAGGACAAAACTGAAAAGTTTGACTTAAAGGACAAGAAGTATAAAAAGTCAATAAAGGCCTACATTGCTTGGGATGATAATGATCTAGAATTCACTGAAGAATCTGGATCTGAGGAGGCAAACTTGTGCTTGATGGCAAGCAATTATAGTGATTCAGAAAGTGAAGTAAGTTCTAATTATCAACCTTCTTATGATGAATTGCAAAATGCTTTTGAAGAACTTCATAAAGAATCCATTAGACTTGCTAGATTGCTAACTAAGTCTAAGAAAACCATCACATGCCTAGAGGAGAAAACTTCTGTTTTAAACAAAGAGGTAGACGAATTAAAAACAGAAAATTGTGCTTTAAAAGAAAAAGTAGCTACTGTTTTAGATGCATCTATATGTGATAAATGTCGTAAGTTGGAGAAACATATAAATCATTTGATTGGTGATCTATATAGAATTACTAGTGATAAAGAAATCTTGAATGCATCTAGTTGTACATTGACTAAAGAGGTTGAAAAACTGAAAAATGACCTAGTAAGATTCACAAATGGTAGAGACAACTTGGATGCATTGTTAGGACAACAAAAATGTGATTATGATAAGACTGGAATAGGCTATAAACCTAAGATACATGATAAATCTTTCAAGAAATTTTTGCTGCACCTAAGACATCAAACACACCATTTGTTAAATGCAATTTTTGTGCTAGAAAAGGTCACACATCATCTATATGTCAATACCGAAAATCAGCATACAATAAATCTAAGTATATATGGGTTCGTAAAGGAACTATTGTTGGAACTAACTCAAAAGGACCCAAACAGATGTTTATGATCTCTAAACTCAAACTCCTTTACTTTCTGTTTATGATCTAGAACCTGCGACTTTGATGTTTAAAGTTCAATATAATTTCTGTTTTTGATCTGTATAAACTGTATTGAAACCTGAGACTGATTGTAATCAAGTTTGTGTTATCTGCGTTCAAAACTGAGTTGATCAAAACCATTCTTGATTGCTGAAAATGAACTAAAACTGAAACTGAAACCTGCAAGTTCGTTCTTGATTGTTAATGCTTATATTTGAAACTTGCATAACTTGTTCTTAATCTTTAAAGGCTTAATCAGTTTCTGTATTTTGTTATTACTGAGTGATTAAACCTGAATCTATTCTGAATTAATCTTTCTTATCTTCATCCTCTTCCACTTCAAGATTTTATATAAACCCTTCATTGATTTTGTAAAAGATCTCGAGGCCACAAATCCGCAACTCTGATTTGAAAAGTTTTGTGAAAAGTTTTCAAGAGGGAAATATTTTAAGAAAACTCAATTCACCCCCCCCCCCCCCTCTCGAGTCATTGAAGCCAAAATAACACTTAGTGGAGGAGAGGACCATATACTAGACCCGGGCAGAATGCTCAGACATCAGCACCACCGGCACCAGTTACCAGGGAGGGCCAGCAGCAGAAGGCCCCAGTGTGTTTCACATGCGGAGGTACGTATTATATCAGATATTGCACAGATAGATCTGGTTGCTACGTCTGTGGAAAACCAGGTCATTTTGCTGGAGATTACAGACAGAGAGTGGTCTGAAGAAGAGCCACCGGCGATAGAGGAGCCTGATGGTTCTAGAGGAGAAGGCGGGAGAGGGGTTCCGCAAGGGAGATCGTGACGGCCAGACCTCAGGCCACGTGGAGGGTGTTTACAATGAGAAGATCAGAGTTCTCTCAGTCAGCCGATCATATTCAAGGTGTGTGTTTAATATCTGGCAGACTCTCGTCTGTGTTGTTTGATTCAGGTTCTAGACATTCTTTTGTGTCTCATGAGTGTGTAGATCATTTACATTTTCCCGTTTCTCAGCTACCATATACCCTGACATTATCTACCCCTGGCAGTGATCCTTTGATCACTATGTCTGTTTGCTTACAGTGTCCTATAGTTGTTGAAAATAGGACATTTCTTGTAGACCTCATCTGTTTTCCTATGCAGCAGATAGACGTTATCTTTGGCATGAATTGGCTTTCGGCTAACCATGTAGTGTTAGACTGTGCCCGAAAGACTTTATCTTTTCTTGAGCCTTCTAGTATAGCATCTTCCAATGATGGAGGAGCTACGAGGAGTGACAAGTCTCAGCAGTATGTGATGCTTTTCTCTTTGGAAGCTAAGGAGACTCCGAGTATAGACTATCTGCCTGTTGTGAGAGAGTTTCCTAAGGTTTTCCCTCCTGATGTTCCAGGTTTGCCACCAGAGAGGGAGGTGGAGTTCGATATAGATCTCATACCAGGGACCGAACCTATATCAGTAGCTCCTTATCGGATGTCACCTGTGGAGTTGGCAGAGTTGAAGAAACAGTTGGATGATATAATGAAGAAGGAATTCATCAGACCGAGTGTTTCGCCTTGGGGAGAACCGGTGTTGTTTGTCAAGAAAAAAGACGGAAGTTCTAGGTTGTGTATGGATTACAGGCAGTTGAATAAGATTACAATCAAGACCAAATATCCGTTGCCTAGGATAGATGATTTGATGGATCGGTTGAAGGGAGCTTCGGTGTTTTCCAAGATAGATTTAAGATCAGGATACCATCAGATTAGGGTGAAGAAGGAGGATATACCTCAGACCGCTTTCAGGATGAGGTATGGACACTATGAGTACCTAGTTATGCCTTTTGGTGTAACTAATGCTCCAGCGGTGTTCATGGATTACATGAACATGATCTTTAGACCATTCCTCGACAAGTTTGTGGTGGTGTTTGTAGATGATATTCTTATCTATTCCCGTAGTCGGGAAGAACACGAGGACCATCTGAGAGTGGTGTTACAGGTGTTGAGAGATAGGCAGTTGTATGCTAAGCTGTCCAAGTGTGAGTTTTGGTTAGAGGAAGTACAGTTTCTAGGTCATATAATCAATAAAGAAGGGATATTTGTGGGCCCAGTTAAGGTAGAGGCCGTGATTAAGTGGGAGAGGCCTAAGTCAGTGAGTGAAGTGAGGAGTTTCCTAGGATTAGCCGGGTATTACAGGAGGTTCATCGAGGGTTTCTCGAAGATTACGTTGCCTATGACGCAGTTGACGAGGAAAGGTACGACATTTGTTTAGACAGAGAAGTGTGAAGAGAGCTTTCAGAAGCTAAAGGAGAAGTTGACTACATCTCCTGTGTTGACATTACCAGATCCGTTAGGACAGTTTGACGTGTACTGTGTCGCGTCATATCAAGGTTTGGGTTGTGTTTTGATCCAAGAGGGAAGAGTTGTGGCTTATGCTTCCCAACAATTAAGGGTTCATGAAAGGAATTACCCGACCCATGATCTGGAGTTGGTAGTCATAATGTTCGCATTGAAGATATGGAGACACTATCTTTATGGAGCTAAGTTCAATGTGTTCAGCGATCACAAGAGTTTAAAGTATTTGTTTGATTAGAAGGAGCTGAACATGAGGTAACGTAGATGGATGGAATTCATTAAGGACTATGAGTTTGATCTTCAATGCCATCCAAGGAAGGCTAACGTTGAAGCGGATGCACTAAGTCGAAAATCCTTGCACATGTCCGTGATGATGGTGAAAGAGATGGAGTTGCTTGAATAGTTTAGAGATTTGAACCTAGGTATGGATTTGATTGAGGATAGAATATGCTTAGGTATGAGTAGTGAGTTTTTGAGAGATCTTAAGGGTAAGCAAGGTCACGATAAATATTTGTTAGAAGTGAATCGAGGTATAGATGAAGGAAAGGTGTCCAGGAGTTTAGGAGAGGATCGGATGGGGTGTTAAGGTTGAGAGATCGGATATGTGTGCGGAGGACTTAGAGATTAGGAAGATGATCTTAGAGGAGGCACATAAAAGTAAGCCGAGTTTCCATCCCGGAGCCACCGAGATGTATCCAGATTTGAAGGAGATGTTTTGGTGGCCAAAGATGAACAAAGAAGTGGCGGAGTATGTTCTATCATGTTTGGTGTGTCAGAAAGCTAAGATAGAGCATCAAAAGTCTGTAGGGTTGTTGCAGTCCTTGGATATTCCAGAGTGGAAGTGGGATATCATAGCGATGGGCTTTGTGGTTGGATCCACAAACTCCGAAGAGGTTTGATGCGATTTTGATTATCATTGATGGGTTGACGAAGTGTGCTCACTTCTTACCTATTGGTGAAAGTTATAGTCTTGAGAAGTTGACCCAGATCTACATCAAGGAAGTCGTGAGGTTGCACAGTGTGTCGTCAAGTATTGTCTCCGATCGAGATCCTAGGTTTACATCGAGATTTTGGAGACAGTTACACGATGCTTTGGGAACAAAGTTGAGGATGAGTTCTGCTTATCATCCTCATCTGAGATGGACGATCGGAGAGAACAATTCAATCATTGGAGGATCTTTTAAGAGCTTGTGTGTTGGAACATATGGGTAGTTGGGATGAATTCCTACCTTTGATTGAGTTCACATGCAATAACAGTTTCCACAACAAAGATCGAGGATGGCACCGCATGAGGCTCTGTATAGAAGAAAGTGTAGGACTCCACTGTGATGGTATGAGACGGGCGAGAGCTAAGTGTTAGGTCCTGATGTGGTACAACAAACAACGAAGCAAGTCAGGAAAATCAAAGAGAAAATGAAGGAAGCGTAGGATAGGCAGAGAAGCTACAATAACAAGAGGAGGAGACCCTTAGAATTCCAAGAAGGTGATCACGTGTTCTTGAGAGTCACTCCGAGGACCAGAATTGGCAGAGCTATAAAGTCTAGAGAGCTCACTCCCCGATTCATTGGACTATTTCAGATTCTTTGTGCAATTGGTCCGATGAGCTTACCGAGATAGCCTTACCCCCTTACCTTTCCAACCTCCATGATGTCTTCCATGTATCCCGGTTGAGAAAATATTACCCAAATCCTTCTCATGTAATTGAGCCAGAGTCAATACAACTCCGAGAGAATCTTGAATATGAGGCCTTACCGTCTGAGATTGCAGATAGAAGGATTAAAGAACTGCGTGGTAAACAAATTCCCCTGGTCAAGGTCATATGGGATAAGTGTTCTAGGAGATGCTACTTGGGAGCATGAGGCAGACATTCAGCAGCAGTACCCCCATCTGTTTTCAGGTATGTAAATTCCGAGGACGGAATTTCTTTTAAGGGGGGTAGAAATCTAACATCCGTGATTTTATGTAAGGTTTACGTATGAGGATTAGGGTTAGGACTTGGATTACATACCTGGGATGTTGTTTGAGGTTTAAAGACCTTTGCATTGCAAGTACGCAGCCTTATCGAGGGAGTCAGAACGTAGGAACAAAACTAGGGTTTCCCGGTTAGCATCTTTGAGACGTCTGAGTGTGAAATGAGAATTTTGGAGTTAGAGTTGAGATTAGGCCTTTTTGATGGTTTTAGATTGTTTATTAGGTCCTAATGAGCCTATATCTCTAATTTAAGCGCAATCGGACGTCGAACGGTTGTACGCAAAGAGTTGACTTTTTGTCAGAAGTCAACGCTCAAGCGTGGGTGTATCCACGCTCAAGCACCCAAGTCAACCAGACAAGGGCCATGCCTTGATTTGCCACGTGTCATCAGGGCTTACGTGGCAGGTTTTGAGTGGATGCATGGCACGGTGGTTTCCCACGATCAAGCGTGGAATTTCTCACGCTTGAGCGTGGGGACACTGATGTACAAAAATAAAAGAGTGACTTAAGTGAATTAAGCCACTTAGTCACTTAGAAAGAAAGATAGAAACAGAGAGTAGAGAGAATTGAGAAACAGAAAAAGGAATTCTAGAGAGAGAGGGGGGGAGAGCTAGAGAGAGAGTTACAGTTTGAGAAATGAGGCCATCAAGAAACCCTAATCCACCATTATGAAGCTGGAACAACTTCAGAGAAGTCATCACCACGCCTACTTACACCATTGGATTGCGTCCAAATTTGATATGGAGGTTCTAGACTAGTTATTCTTGATATCCAACGGTTTCAAGTTATGTATATTTTCCAGAGTAGGAGTTATTCAGCCTAGAAGTTGGAGTTGAGTTCAACCCGGGTAGATCCAGACCAGTCATCTTGAGAGGTTCATCCCAGGCTCATCCACCATTGGATCGAGCGAAAATGTTTTGAGAAGGTAAAGGCAAGGTCCTTAGTTAATCTCACCACTCAATTTTGTAAACAAATGTCTGGATTGTGAGATATGAGACCAAATCAGTGGTGGATTTTGTGGTGTTTGCTGCCGATTTTGAGGTCCTTACAATTTTCCTTTCACAATGTGTTTCGTAGGAGAATTTTGAGGTTTGGAGGCCCAGTTTCTGAGCAAGGTAGAATCGAGGAGTTGGAGGATGCATCGTAATAGTTCGTTTCATCTCGTTCCGTTAGAGCGCGACTCTCCAGGTGGGGGAAGGAAACTATTTAACGTCGGAAACGGCGCGGTTACATTTAATTTGATAATGGCGTAGGGTGACCCAAACCCTACACGAGAGCGAGTAACGGACAATGTCTATACCACATTGGAGACTACTTAGTGGTACCGATGATGATATAGAATTTGTGCGTTTATCGTCGTTATGCTATATATATATATATATATATATATATATATATATATATATATATATATATATATATATATATATGATTATTTTGTTGTTTGGTGGTTGTCTGCTTGACTGTTTGATATGGTATTGGTAATTGATATTATGAGTGTTGGAGGTATTGAGACCATGTTTATATTTAATATTATTATATTGTTATGATTGCACTTAGAGGTTGAGCAAATAATAAGTGTTGAGACATAATGATGTATTGGGGAATGCATACGATATGTGATAGCAGTGCCTAACCGAGATGATTATCGTGATATGAGGATGAGATTGATGAGATGAGATTATTATTGAGGTTATTTATGAGATTATGATGAGCGGTTAGGGCACTAGGGGGTGACCTGAAACATGGTCTGTGATATAGTGGACCTGAAACATGGTCGTGTGGGGTCTAGGCCTCGGGGGGAGAATTCCCAGGATAGGCTAACGGCGGACCGTCCCAGACATGATTTCATTTTAGTCGCAGCTATAGTTCATGTGTTGCATGAGCACCCTGGCCGGGGTTCAGAGGTGTGCACCGGATTGTGTAGCTATATTGCCATTGCTTTGCGTGGGCACCCTCCATCCGCGGACGAGGGTGTGCACTGGGGACTCTGGTACTTGTCGATTATATTGATGTGATATCCGGATATGGCCGATACCTGATGAGATTATTCATACAACATTTGCATTGCATCATGATGAAGGGTAGAGGAACGATCCTAGATGTGGATTGAGGATGATTGTGTTATATATATATATATATATATATATATATATATATATATATATATATATATATATATATTCATACTTTGGAAACGGATGTTTAGTGTGCCGTTATTTAATTAAATGTTGCTAAACCCTTTCCACGTTTGATGTTATATGGCTTCTTATCCCCTTTTCTCTTGCTGTGTATTTGTATATATATATATATATATATATATATATATATATATATATATATATATATATATATATGCTTTGTATCACATATTCAGATATAGCTGATGGCGCACTGGGATCACACGTGGATGATGCAGGACCCGGGGTTTCCCACCTCGGGAACATTTGAGGTCGAGTGCATTGATCCGAACGAGTGGCTTGTGGACCCAGTCACTCGCTTCGTGGTATATACGGGTCTGATGTTCATTACCTCTGGGCTAGGACAGGGACCACCCATAAGCTTTACCGGCACATTTCGCTTTGGTACTACACTCTCGTTCCTGATTGGACAGCCGAATGGACATGTACCGCCCATGCCACCGATGTCAGGCATCGCCCCGATTCTCTTCATGGTACCCTTCGATATACTTGTACCCGGGCTTGCACCAGCACCCGCACCAGCACCGGAGCCCGAGTTGGCACTTATTCCGGAGGAGGACCAATTGCCCCCTCCCAGGACCATGCACCCCTTCCTGAGGTACCCGCACCTCCAGAGGTCCGTGCTACGACTTGAGTCTTTGCGGGTATCTTCTAGACGGCTACATCCTCGGGATAGCAGACTCTACAGGCAGAGGTTTCAGGGGCAGCCGACCAGGAGCTCTTCCAGTGATAACGGTGGAGTGTTTGGACCTGTCGGACCCCAGGATGCAGATGTGGGAGGTAGTGTGTGATGGCTCAGGCCAGTGCCGTCCGTGTAGGTGTGAGTTAGGCTTTACTGTATTTTTAGAGGGGACGTGGTGTACAGTGCATCGGTGAGGCTTTTTCTTTTGGCTTTTTGATGTATTTTGTTGATGTTACCAGTTTGTACATATATCAGGATCCTACTGATGGGAATCCCTTGACAACAGTACTGGCATATATGTATATATTTATAGTTATGCGTTGTATGTATGTTTACAAATGTTGTATATAATCTAAGTTTTAATTTTCCGATACGCATAATGATAATACTACGTTTAGGTCCTAAATATTTTGGGTTTTCTTTAATGGGACATCGGGGCGTCTCAGAAAGTCCACCAGAGTCCACAATTTGGGCGTAGCAATCACACTTTCTACAACGGTTGTGTCTTCCAACCGATGTAGAAATGTACTTTCTACAACGGTGGGACAACCGTTGTAGAAAGTCCCTACTTTCTACATTGAGCGCATCTACAACGGTTGGTCAACCGATGTAGAAAGCCTTTTTTAACCGTTGTAGAAAGGCTCTTTTGCACTAGTGAGCTCAGTTTATGTTTTTATTTTAAATTTTAATTTGAGGGAAAATGCATTGTTTTCTTGTAACAAGCTTATAGCTTAGTAAGCTTTAGCTTGAGGGGGAGTGTTAGAAAATTAGAGAAATTCTCTTAGGATTTATTTTTTATTTATATTTTATGAGTTGATTCTCTATTTGATCATGAATAGGATTCTACTTTTAGTATAAATAAGACTATTAGGGTTGTCTTTTATAATCACATTATCACTACATCAAATCAATATCAGTCTTATTACCTGTTAGTTTATTTCTCTCTTTTCCTCATTCCCTACGTGGATTTGTTTGAGACTCTATGAATAAGATAATTTCTTTGAATATTGGGACTTTCTTTTATGAGATGTTTAAGGTTTTCTAATTATGTGTAAGATGGTTCCTACTTGCCATTTTTGTTTTCGACATATTTTGGGTGCATTTGATTCGCAATATGGTACAGAGTAAGGAGAACTGATATGAGCCAAGGGGGCCAATTCAACTTTTCAATAAGAATGATATGAGCCCAATGAAGACCATGGATCAAGAATCAAATCATGGACTCGGTGGGTCCATGACAAGAGTTAGATACAAGAAAGCCCTACAAGCTCTTAATTACATGGTGGCTATTTTGATAGAAGTAAGCCCAAGAATGAGACCAAGTGGAATGGAGCCCAAATTGATAACTTATCTCATCCAACTAGAAGACCCATGATCATAAAGAGGGCGTGCACTAGCTTTTAGTTGTTTTAATTTTAATTCAATAATTGTAAGGATTATGTGAGTAAGGTCTAAATTGCTAAGTCATGCATTTGGGTCAAGCCCGCCTATTCTCCGTGTCTTACACGAGTTTGTTGAACTTAGGGGGAGGGGATCTTTAGCTTGCATGCTATAAGAAACTCCTAGTTAGTTGCGTGAATAAATTGTGTAAATTTTTTTTTTTTGGGAGGGGAGGGGGGGGGGGGGGGGGGGTTACACTTTTAATTTGAGAAGCAAGTGTAACCACCACATAATGAGTATGAGAGAGAGTCATAAAGGGGTGAGGGATGTGAATTTGAATATGGTGGCTACATGAATGTTTTGGTGGCTGAGTTAAGGTGTTTTAGTGAGTGTTTTTAGTGTCATGATTAGGCTAATTAAGTGAGGGGTTATGTAATTTAGTTTTTATTTTGGTGGCTGATTTTAGTTAGGCTTTTAGTGTGTTTAAGATCAAGAATTAGGCCAATTAAGTGGGGGTTATGGTTTGTTTGTGAAAGCCAAAAGTTGGTAGTCTAAGACCCTTTTTGTACATGCCATTTACACTTGAAAAAAAAACTTTGGATGTTGAAATTTGGATTGAATCCATTTTGTGAGATTATTGTCTCCTTGGTTCTTGGTTGAGCTATACTTGTTCTTATCAAGAATCCAAGATTCTTGTGGCGAACTTCATAGGCTTATCAAACCCATTGGTTTGTGGCGCCATTCCACCTCTCATCTTCTTCCATTTTGTGTCTTTCTTCATCTTATTTTGGTTATAAAATTGGTTACTCATTAAACTTGTTAAAAATTCAACCAAAAGATCATCAACAAGGCAACCTCGCCATTTGGTTGTCATCAAGTGGTATCAAAGATTATGCTTTGTTTGAATTTCTAAGTTTTGTTCTTCATTTTCTACCTTTCTTCTTTTAAACCCAAAATCAAAAAAAGTTTGAAAGGAGTTTTCGTTTTTTTTGTGTTACTGCCCCAAAACTTCAAGTTTGCATTTAGTACTTCTCTTCTCATCAAAGTTTATAAAAAAAAAAAAGTTGCGCAATTTTCAAAAGAGAAAGAAAATTGTGAAGTAAGTGCATGAAATAGTGAGAAGAGAAGAGAAAAAGTTCTACTTCGGCATTTTGTGTTCTTGAAAACATTTCCTTTCTATCTTGTTTCATCATTCTCAAACATTTTCCTTTCTAGCCTTTCCTTTTGTTTCCTTTGTTTTTGATAAGTTTTGTGATTTTTGTTACTTGAATTTTGGAATTTTTGTGTGTTTTATGTTTGACCCTTCTAAGAACTAAAGGAGGACAATTGAGTGGAAAAGGCAAGAGTGAAAAATTACATCTTGTGTGAAAAAAGCCAATTGAGTGAAATACATTTGAGTGCACAAGTGAGGGGGTGTAGTGAGGAATTTTATAATTTCTTGTTATCGTTTGATATTGTGTGTTCAAGTGATGGCAGCCCATGAAGATAGCCCACCATTTTCTCTAAAGTACGCAACTCTTCATGCTAGAATGACAACTCAAATACAAACCCTTCAAAGGCAAATGGAGCAAATGAATGAAAATTTCACTCAACAACTTGTCGCTCTCCAAAATAGAGAAGAGGTCAAAATCAAAGTTCCTACCTTTCATGGGAAGAATGACCCTGAAGGCTATTTGAAATGGGAGATGAAGATGGAGCAAGTCTTTGATTGTAACTCATACAATGAAAGAAAGAAAGTGAAAATAGAATCTCTTCAATTTAAGGACTACGCACTTGTTTGGTGGAATCAATTGCAAAAAGAGAGAAAAAGATATGAGGAGAAGCCTATTGAGACTTGGGCCGAGATGAGAAAAATCATGAGGAGAAGATTTGTTCCGTATCATTACCATAGAGTTCTTCCCAACAAATCAAAGAAGGAGGGAAACACTTCAACCTCTAAGGAGGCCGTGGCAAGTGCTCATGTAAAGAAACCTATGGAAGCCTCTTCTAATTTGAGAGAAAGAAAAATGCAAGTGGAAAAAGAAAAAGAGAGTGAGAAGAAAGAGGGAGAGAAAGCAAAACAAGAAAATGAGGCAAAAGCAAAAGAAAGTGAAAAAAAAGTGATGATCAAAAGAAAAAAGAGAAAAAGAGTGAAAAGAAAAAGAAAAAAAAAGAAAAAGAAAAAGAGAGTGAAAAGAAGAGTGATGATAAAAATAGTGAGAAAAATATTGTGAAAATAAGTGAGAAAAAGGAGAGTTATTTTGCAACAAAAACTAGAGAGAAGAGGGCTTTGATTTCAAGGCACCCCCAATGCACATTTTATTACAAAAACTTTTATTTGATTGTTAATGATCTATCTTTGTCTAGTGGTGTTGTAACTCTTTTGCAGAAATTTGGAGATTTAATCTCAAAGGAAGCACTCCTTGGTTTGGGAACTTGTATGGATTCCGAAAAGCTCAATAAAAGCACCCACTCATGCTTTACCTCCTATTGAAATATATTTTGAACTTAAGTCTGAAGCACCCAATGTGTTTGTGAGGAACACTTTAGATGGACCACCAATATCTAATTTTGGTGATGAAGATTGTTTCAATTCGAGGTCGAATTCACTCAAAGAAGGAGGGGATGATATGAGCCAAGGGGGGCAAGTCAACTTTTCAACAAGAATGATATGTGCCCAATGAAGACCATGGATCAAGAATCAAATCAAGGACTCGGTGGATCCATGACAAGAGTTAGATACAAGAAAGCCCTACAAGCTCTTCATTACATGGTGGCTATTTTGATAGAAGCAAGCCCAAGAATCAGACCAAGTGGAATGGAGACCAAATTGATAACTTATCTCATTCAACTAGAAGACCCATGATCATAAAGAGGGCGTGCACTAGCTTTTAGTTGTTTTAATTTTAATTCAATAATTGTAAGGATTATGTGAGTAAGGTCCAGATTGCTCATGCATTTGTGTCAAGCCCACCTATTCTCCATGTCTTACACGAGTTTGTTGAACTTAGGGGGAGGAAATCTTTAGCTTGCATGCTATAAGAAACTCCTAGTTAGTTGCGTGAATAAATTGTGTAAATTATTTGTGTGTGGGTGGGTGGGTGGGTGAGTGGGTTGGGTGGGGTAGGGGGGGGGTTTACACTTTTAATTTGAGAAGCAAGTGTAACCACCACATAATGAGTATGAGAGAGAGTCATAAAGGGGTGGGATGTCTGTGTTTTAGTGAGTATTTTTAGTGTCATGATTAGGCTAATTAAGTGAGGGGTTATGTAATTTAGTTTTTATTTTGGTGGCTGATTTTAGTTAGGCTTTTAGTGTTTTTAAGATCATGAATTAGGCCAATTAAGTGGGGGTTATGGTTTGTTTGTGAAAGCCAAAAGTTGGCAGTCTAAGACCCTATTTGTACATGCCATTTACACTTTGAAAAAAAACTTTGGAAAATGTACATATTAAACTTACTCAAATACCCTTTATATATAATGTACATATTATACAATATTATATAGCAATTTATTTAATATTTAAAATAATAATATTATATATATAATATATAAATATTATTATATATAACAATATAATATCATATTATATTATATAGAATGTAACACCCCCTCGGTGCTACATGCTTAGCTCGTTGCGAAACTTAAAATAAAAAAAGAAATGTAGGTTACTTTTGGAAAATAATTTTGGTATGTAATTATATTCGAAAAATATAGGTCTAAAATTTTTATTATGTAACGACTATTTACAGACATCAAGGCAAGAAAATAAAATCATAATACATACATATCAAGATAAATCTCCATAGAATCATTAAAAGATTTTTCTCGCCGAAGCATACAAGCTTTCAAAATAGTCATAATAGACCATAATAATTACTTAGAAAACACTCCAAAACCCTTTACACTTTTAATTTGAGAAGCAAGTGTAACCATCACATAATGAGTATGAGAGAGAGTCATAAAGGGGTGGGATGTCCGTGTTTTAGTGAGTATTTTTAGTGTCATGATTAGGCTAATTAAGTGAGGGGTTATGTAATTTAGTTTTTATTTTGGTGGCTGATTTTAGTTAGGCTTTTAGTGTGTTTAAGATCATGAATTAGGCCAATTAAGTGGGGTTATGGTTTGTTTGTGAAAGCCAAAAGTTGGCAGCCTAAGGCCCTATTTGTACATGCCATTTACACTTTGAAAAAAAACTTTGGAAAATGTACATATTAAACTTACTCAAATACCCTTTATATATAATGTACATATTATACAATATTATATAGCAAATTATTTAATATTTAAAATAATAATATTATATATATAATATATAAATATTATTATATATAACAATATAATATCATATTATATTATATAAAATGTAACACCCCCTCGGTGCTACATGCTTAACTCGTTGCGAAACTTAAAATAAAAAAAGAAATGTAGGTTACTTTTGGAAAATAATTTTGGTATGTAATTATATTCGAAAAATATAGGTCTAAAATTTTTATTATGTAACGACTATTTACAGACATCAAGGCAAGAAAATAAAATCATAATACATACATATCAAGATAAATCTCCATAGAATCATTAAAAGATTTTTCTCGCCGAAGCATACAAGCTTTCAAAATAGTCATAATAGACCATAATAATTACTTAGAAAACACTCCAAAACCCTTACACTAACAAGACGACTCCACAGCTGGTCAAACCCGGAGATGTCCGTTGGGAATTCTCCAATGTCATCCCCATCATCGGATACCTCAAAAACAAGGTGTCGTAGCTCACTCCAGTGAGTGGTACGAGAGGAAGAACAAGGTCTTGCCGACAAACAGTTCACACATCGTCATTGTTTGCATCATAACCTTCAAAACCTCAGGGTCTTGTATAGTTATCCAGAAAACTGTTGAGACAAAACTGTACATATATCCAAAAATACCACAAGGCATTTCACATGTACATACAAGGGTGAGATACCGACACGTAAGTTTATCATAGTAGTCACATACGCTACACACCAATCAACAACATATGACAACAGCTACATATAAAACAATATGAACCATAGTCATAATGTCAATACTATTTAAACAAGGGGATTCATACCCGACAACCATCGTAGGTTTATTAAAATGCATGACACTTCGAAAATTCCACTATCTATTTCGTAATCTCCGAAGAATCCAACTTCCTTCCAATATCACCTCTTTTGTTTAGTCCGTCAAGGTTCCGAGTTCCAACTATTTTGGCAACGTAACTTGGTAGGATCTCGAGCTCCAACCATCATTGTAACGTAGTTCACACGAACTCCAAAGATAGTCGTAACATAGCCCTGCCTATAAAATATCTCAAATATCCGAGCTCCAAAAATAGTCGTAGCATAACTTGGCTTTCTTGGACCCACTTTCCAATCCACATAGGGTTGTAGTTCAAAATCACAAATGGCACATCTTCCCATTCATTCATGTAAAACAGATTAGTTTTCTGTTTTCTTTGTCGTTCATTCTTTATTGCTTGAAGCTCAAGGCCAACGACTAAAAGTTTAAAAACCAATTCTTATCAACACAGGACACGCAGTCCAACACATTACTTTGGGACATTCAGTCCTCTACACAAAATACGGATAAAAATCCACGTGTTGTCCACAAGGAGTACTAGACTCGATGTCTTGGCCTCTAGATCCATCTTACTTTTTCAGCCTCGGCATAGTTTCGTTTTTAGAATCAAATACAAGAGTTTAACAACGTTTGTCAGAAAACATTTTCGCTCTTTTTAACAACATTTTTCAGAAATCCTTTTCCTTTGAAATTCATTTATGAAAACTTCAAATTGTTTAAAAATAATTTTTAAAACGTTTTAACTAAAACAATAAAATTATCAACAAGAGTTCCGCCGTAAGGCATTTTTATAAACATTTTTCATTTAGAATAAAATATTTCTTAAATCAAAAGCTTTTCTTTTAAAATACTTTTCTTTAACTACATTGAAACATTTTCATGATTTTTCTTCTTTCTTTTTTTCTTTTTGAAAAGTTTTCGGGAAAATTAATATAAGTGCAATTTGCCACGGTTCGTCCTCACTAACACTCATTTCTTAAGCGTTATTTTAAAATCATATGTGATTCCTCAAAACGTAACTTTTAATAAAAATATACTTAAGTTACTTTATTTTTAAAAGCTCTTCCACGTACAAAAATCAAAATCTTAAATTTTCTGCTTAATATTTTTGGTGTCTGAATCCTCATTATCAAGCTATACCATTGTCATGCTCTCAACCAATACAATCAATCAACAGTCTCATCAACACACACACTCACACACATCATTTAGAGCATACTTTCACATATAAAATTTAATAACATTTTCTAAATCATCAAAGCAAACATCACATAATAATTACAAGTAATTACACACATCAAACAACATAGCATATGACTATCAAAACTTCTCAGGTAAGCTCCCCCTACCTCTTGAAACTCAAAGGATTTCTTCATTCATGGATTTCCCTCTTTTCTTCCAATCAAAGTCACAAACACTCAACCACGCTTAACCTTCAACAATCAACAACAACAAGTTAAATAAACAAGAAAACTCATGATCCACCCCAATAGGGTATGGTTCGGCCAAGACATAGAAAATAGCGTTAGGGTTTTCCATTTTTTTTCAAACTCTTGGATACGTGATCCTAGAGTCGTAGATAGAAGATAAAAATTGTCATAACTCACAAATTCATTTTCTATGATTTTCAAGAATTTAAACTAAGAAAATCATGCATGAATATGGAGACTTGAACAAAACTCATGGAAATGAAAGTAAATCATGGAAGAAGATGATACCATGATCTTAGATCACAAGATTATACCTCAATATGATGAGAATAGAGGAAGAAATGGAAGAACAAAGCAAGATCACTTAGGAGTTCCATGGAGTTTTTAAGAGAAAAACTTAGAACTTTGGTGGAAAATGAACCAAATGAAGTAAAGAATGACTTAAGAGAGAGAGAGGCTCGAAAATGTGAGGTTAAAATGGTCCAAAACATTATGGGACTCATTTGGAATTTTTAAGGAAGGCTAAGGGCATTTTGGTCTTTTCGCAAGAAAATTTAGATATTTTCAAAAACAACATCATGACTATGGTGAGTCATGTAGTGACTCACCATGTGACTCATGTAAATGAGTCATCATGGATGACTCGTCGCTCTTATCTTTCGGCACACCTCTGCCGTTCCGTATCCGGCTTCGTCTTTTACCCGATTTCGGTTTTTCGCGTGATTTCTTCGAAAATTCGTCCGAATAAAATATAATATTTTATTTTTGTGCGAAAATTTCCAAAATAGACTATATCACTAAAACAATGATAAAATCCAAGATTTTCAGTTTCGGGTCAAATTAGGATTTTCTGGCCGGTACAAAATTGTACTGTCAGTGAAACCACAGATCGGGCTCCATCTGAATTTTAAATCCAAATTTTAACCATAGTCTCCTACCATAAAGTAGGTTCTAGATATGATTTTTTTTTTCCTCCAAAATCATTTTCAGAGTCTCTGATAAAAAGATAAACATATATATAGTTACCGTTAATATAGCGTATATAAAAAAAACAGGGCTAAATAAGTATTACATATATATTATATTATGTTATTTGTAAAATTTATATTATATATAATATATAAACCAAAGGTAATAGGAACATTCAAACATAAGAGGAACTTAAAATTACTTTAAAAAAAAGGAACGCAAAATTGATTGAGAGAGATGGAGAGAGAGAGAGGGAGGGAGAGAGAGTATTTATTTAGGGAGAAATAAATGTGGGTATTTTTGTCTTTTTGATAGTTTGTCATTGGACAACTTTTTGTCCCATTATTTGGTGAGGGACAAGATTTTGAACTTTTGTGGTTTCCTTTATTCCATTTTTTGTCCTGTCATTAGATTATTTTTGAATCAAATATGGAACAAGGACACTTATGTTGTCCAGTCCATTGGTTTTTAGCATATCAAACACACTATTTAATTATATATATATATATATATATATATATATATATGGCCACACTTATGGTTCTTGGTATTGTCAGTGCCGGCCCAAGTGCATCTAGACCTAAAACAAAATACAAAATGAGATATTTTATAATTAATTAAAATAAAAAGAGGGGCCTAATTTTTAGAAAATGAAATACCTATTTTTTAGAAAATAAAATGAAGGTAAGGTGGACGATTTATTTTTATGAAAGGGCCTAAAGCCTTAGCGGCTTCCCCTAAGATCGGCCTGATGGTTGCGTGCTTAGTCATGACCACACCGAATTAACTATTTCTCATGAGTGACGTTTTGAACATGCACGTTTTTTTTAAAGGATTTGACCAAGTTTATATTTTCACATGATGAAGTAACAATTTATCATACTTTTACACGGAGATCGAATAATTTACTTAGATAATTTACAAACTATGCAAGTCGTCGTAGCTTTGTGGTACCAGCTTACGTGTGTCTTAAGTTTGTGTGTCAACAAAACACTACGCCTTGTTGCCAATGTTCTTTCCAACTTCAGGATTTCTCGACTTTATAATATTTTATGCATATTTCGAGTGGTGGCATACACATTAACCACAGTGCCAAGAAATTTCTCAAACTTGACCATCGCTTTCGTCCACGAGAGCAAGTAAACAATCAAACTTTGTTTGTGATTCTGTGAAACAAAGCTCTGCATATCCAAGTAGTACGTAGTTATTGTCTTTTAAGTATCTTTTAATTACGTACGTGGATAAGATTGTGGATAAAAATTAAGGAAAACAATGGATTCAATTGGAAGTGAAACAAAAACTCTGACCTGCCCGAATTCAAGCTTATGACCAATTCAAATATTTTGCTAATGAAACTTTACAAATACTAATACTTAAATCTTAGTAGTCTCTAGCCAAAAATGTTGAACAAAATACAAGTCACTGTTATATGATATGATTTTGTCATTATTAATAATTGATATTGTAGTTATATTAGGATGCCTTTATGTGTAATTTTACGTGTGTCTTAATTCCAAATATCATTATAATTACAATATTGTAATTTTACACATAAAGGCTAAAGAATCATAATATAATTACAATATCAATTATAATTATAATGACAATATCATGTCACATCATATTGTAACATTCACAAAACCTTGATTAAATTGGTTACCGCCTACCAACATACAAATATAAGTACCAACAACCCCTTATAAGAGATATCCTTTGCTATAGCTAATTAGTGTTTCATTCATCCTAATTGGTTGTTTACCACCATGAGGTTTCTCAATGTTGCTTTAGCACTGCTTCTTCTTCTTACCATTATGCGTGTTCAACCAAACCTAGCTGGTAGGGTATTGCACATGGAGAAGAATAATCAGCTTAGGTTGCAGTCTCTTGACAAAGGTCCTGTCCCTCCCTCAGGGCCTTCAGGTTGCTCATACATCCCTGGAAGCGGTGGCACAAACTGTCTGGTCAAAGAAATGAATGTCGCCGGAGATGCTATGCACCACGGTGGTGCTGCAGCCGTTCAGCACTGAAAGCTTTCTCAAACGTGGAAGCCTTTTCAGCTTACATGTGAAAGCTTATCGGAGCAAAGTTTGATTAGGGGAGAAGGCCCAAATTGGAAGAAATTATCTAAGTACTTGCGTTAACGTTGCAAACGATTCATTGGTTTATTGTATTTTATTTATTTATTATTGTTTTATTCTCTTGTTAATTGTTTGCTCTTTATCTTGATGTAAATTTTTTTTAACTGGATCTTTATGCATTCTTGGTTTGGATATAATTGATAAAGTATAGCCTTTTTTTCTTGGTTAAGAAACCCAAAAGTAGTAATTATTTATTGAAAAACTAAGCATATTTGTTTTGAATATATAAAATACACATGTTTCAATACAAATTTATTTTTTTAAAATCTTCAACATATACAAAATTACACATGATAGAAAAACTCATATTACAATTTACAAATGTTAGTAGTGGTATCTATTAAATTCATTATGCAAAATTAAGTATGATAAAAAAACTCATATTACAATTTACAAATGTTAGTAGTGGTATCTATTAAATTCATTAATGTCACAAAACTGGTTTGATTTCAGTGGTGTACTTTTACGACGAGAATCAATATTATATCTACTTAAGACTCGTATCTTTTTTGCATAAAAAAAAGACTCGTATTTACTATGTAAGACAAGTAAGACAATAACACCTTCAATTTTGTTATTATTACTATGTAAGACAAGTAAGACAATAACACCTTCAAATTTGGTTTCTCTAATATCAGAGGTAGCTGTGCCTAATTTTTTTTTGTTTTAAGTGGATATCACTACGTTCATTTGTTGTGAATATGCATATTAGAAAAAAAAATTGGTATGGAGAAAATACCTGAACGACGGAGGCTGGACAGCTCAATATTTGTGAGAGTGACTCATATTTTGCAGGAGTACTCTTTTCTTTTACCACAAGAATTGATATGCATGATAAGTACTTGATTAATTATTATATTTGTTTTTTATTATTAAGTTTGGTTTGAAATAAAACGAGGGGGTAAATTTCAAGCTATGTATTCATTATTTCTTCGATAAATAATAACATACAATTAAAACTCGTAGAAAAAGAACTTTGTTTACCCTAGAAAGAGTTATACTTTAATTTGTCTCAAAGTATACCAAAATGAGGGAAAAAAAGGCTCTGCTAGGGTTCTTTCCGCCTGAACTTTTAGGGTTTTGCATGGGTTTGCGTCATGGTAGCCCCACGGCAATGCCTATTCCCAGAGTCTTTAGCTCCCCCTCTTACTCTTGCTTCTTCTCCATCTTCTGTCCCCCCTCCTTCTTCTATCCCCGTTCTTGCTTCCCAGCCTTTAGGTGTGGATCAGGTTCCACGGAAAAAATCGTTCGTGCAGGAGCTGAACAATGCCTATAACATTCCTATGAGCCAACTTCCGGTCCCTAGAGTAATGGGTGATACGATGGTGATTCAAATACCAGAGGATGAGTATCTAGCCGGGCTGGAATCATAAAGAATTAGCCTGCATGGGAGAATTCTCCTTTCAAAAGGAGATACCCCGATCAAAGTGCATGTCTTGAAAGCCAAGTTATCTAAGCAGTGGCAGCCGATATCCCAATGGAAGCTAATTCCGATTGGGAGAGGATTTTTTGAGTTTTCTTTCTCCTCCATGGAGGATATAAGAACAGTGTTGGCTGCAGGCTCTTGGAATCTCGATCCAGGAGTGTTGAGATTGTTTGAGTGGACTCCCAATTTCAACCCTTCTTTGGTTAACCAATCTAAGGTGCAATGTTGGATTAGAATCTTTGATCTCCCGCTTGAGTATTGGCGGCCAAAAATTCTTTTCTCAATAGCAAGAGGGATTGGCTCTCCGTTATCTCTGGATGATGCCACAAAAAATAGAACCTTGGGCCACTTTGCAAGAATACTGGTGGATATTGATCTACTCGGCCAACTTAGAGAGACACTAAGGGTTGAAAGGAAGGATCATGATTTTCATGTGCGGGTGGAATATGAATACCTTCCTGCCTTTTGTTCTTCCTGCAAGATTATTGGGCATTCTTTGTCAAACTGC
The DNA here is from genome assembly GCA_030762895.1 of Sophora flavescens. NCBI lineage: Eukaryota > Viridiplantae > Streptophyta > Magnoliopsida > Fabales > Fabaceae > Sophora > Sophora flavescens. The sequence goes on along the minus strand of CM061063.1, from coordinate 158,143,358 downwards.
AAAAAAAATCCAGTTAACCATGAGGAAACCAAAGGCACCAAAATTCCGGCTCAGAAAGGAGAGGAAACCATAAAGGGGATTGCTAAATTTGTTGAAAAGGTTAAGGAAGTGCAGCCGGTTAAGGAAGCTCATAATGACAATGGAGGTAATCCTAATGCTGGCAGGAGTATCATTGCTGATAAGTCTCGAGTCCAACCTGTTGACAAAGGAAAATCTGTTTCCTCGGATATTGTTTTGAAAGGAGGAAATACTGTTGCTGGCACGAGTGACACTAAATTGTCTGACCATGTCCCTTTCGTGCTTCAGCAAATTATGATGGATGAGCTAGAAAAGGAAAATCCTGTTGCTAATGCTCATAATGAGGATGACACAGAGTTTGTAGAAACAATTTTTGATGAATCAACTCAAAGTATTAAGGCTTATCAGGACAAAACAACTGACGATTATGTCTCAGACTATCAACCTGAACATAATTCTTCAACTGATCTTAATATCATGGCTACTATTGTCTCTCCTATTCCAGGGGATCAGAGTGATTCCTTTATTTGCTCCTATGAGATTTCCCCAGTGTTGGAGGATAGGCATATTCCTGAAGTGGTTCAACAAGACATGAAATTAGTATCCAAATTCTGGGCTGATCAGGAAGAGGAATTAGAAGGTTCAACTTAAAATGGAAAAGAGGAATCAGAATTTACTCCTGTGAGGTCTAAATCACAGAAGAAGAAAATGAGACAGTAGAGGAAGGTTCAGAATAAGACTCATAATACCCGTGCAAAGGGTGGATCTAAAAACATTACCCAATGAAAGCTCTCTATTGGAATGCTAGAGGGCTAGGTAATGAAGAAACTAGGCTTGTATTAAAGAAAATGTGTACTCTTCATAAACCAGATTTGGTTCTGATCTCTGAGCCTTGGATCAGCTTTGATTCCATTCACTTGTCTTTCTGGAATGGCCTAGGTCTGAAGGCTTTTTTGTTTAATGATAGAGGCCCTAGAGCCCCTAACATTTGGTGTCTTTGCAAGAATGAGCTGTCTCCATCTATAGTCTCTGCCTCAACTCAGTAATGTTCCTTCTCTTTGAGTCAGGGTACTCAGGTTACTTACTTTGCAGCCATCTATGCTGCGACCTCTTTTCAGGCCAGAAGAGTTTTATGGCAGGACCTCACAGCTTTGTCCATATCTCATAAGGGCCCTTGGACTTACCTTGGAGATTTCAATGCTGTGGTTGGTGCTCATGAGAAAAGGGGTGGAAAGCCTCCTCTAAGACAATCTTGTGAGGAATTTGGCTCTTGGACAAATGTCAACCGTTTGATCCATATTGATACAAAGGGCGCCCAATTTACCTGGTCTAATGGGAGGACTGAGATTGGACAGGACTATTGTGAATGAAGAGGCAATTTCGTTTTGGGATAAGATTGGCTGCTGCACTCTCCCTAGGCATAAATCAGATCATTTCCCTATCCTTTTGTCCTTGCAGAAAGGGATAGTCCTTAAGCCTTCATCGTTCAAGTTCTTTAAAATGTGGAGTGAGCATAGTGACTATAAAAGAGTGGTAAGGTAGGCATGGGCCAGAAAATTCAGTGGCTGCCCCATGTATATTCTTATGCAGAAGCTGAAGTGGTTAAAAGCAGACCTCAAAGTGTGGAATAAACAGGTGTTTGGGGATGTTAAACTAAGGGTTGATACTGCTATCTATGAATTAGATGTCATCTAGCAGGAGATTTCTTCTGATGGTTACTCGGATGACCTAAAGGTTAACGAGTCTCTAGCCCAGTTCTCTTTGCAAAAAGCCTTAGATGTCGAGGAATCCTTTTGGAAGCAGAAGACTAACCTGAACTGGTTTTCTGATGGTGACAGAAATACTTCCTTTTACCACAGAATGGCTAAGGTTAGGCAATCAACTCAACATATGTCGACCCTCAAGTCAGGAGATGCTATTCTGGACTCCCAATCTGATATAGAGCAACATGTGGTCCAGTATTTCACCAATTTATATGCTTCAGAGAATCTTTGTACTGAGAACGATTTAGTGCAGCAAGTTATTCCTAATTTAGTGACAATGACAGATAACTGCATGCTATCCAATTTTCCTACCAAAGAGGAAGTCAAGACTGCTGTTTTTGTTATGAATGGTGATGGCTCTCCAGGGCGGATGGCTTTGGAGGGTGCTTCTTCCAAACTTACTGGGAAATAGTGGGAGAAAATATGTTTAGCTCAGTCCTTCAGTTCTTCAAGCATAACTGGATCCTTCCTGGTTTAAATTCCAATACAGTAGTGTTAATCCCTAAATTCCCTGAAGCAGAAAAGATATAAGACTATAGGCTAATATCTCTTGCTAACTTCCAATTCAAAGTCATCACTAAGGTGCTAGCTGATAGGCTTGCTAAGGTTGCTCCCAAGATCATCTCTAGTCAACAAAGAGGATTCATCCATGGTAGAAAAATCTCAGAATGCATCCTTACAACTTCGGAGGCCATCAATATGCTTGGATAGTAAGTCTTTTGGAGGCAATGTGGCTATGAAGTTTGATATAAAAAATCCTTTGATACCCTTGATTGGACTTTTTTGCAGAAGGTCCTCCTAGCTTTTGGTTTCAGTCCTCTATTTTGTAGTTGGGTTAGTACCATATTGAAATAAGCTAGGTTGTCTTTCCTGGTGAATGGCCACTCTGCTGGCTATATCTCTTGTAACAGAGGTGTGAGGCAAGGGGATCCTCTCTCCCCTCTATTATTTTTCCTGGCAGAGGATGTACTGAGCAGGGAAATCTCATTTTTGATAGACTCCAATACAATGCAGCCTATGGCAGGTCCAAGAGGACTCCAAATGCCCTCTCATTGTTTATATGCATATGATATTATGGTTTTCTCTAAGGGAACCAAGAGGAGTCTCTCGACTTTAATGAGGATTTTTAGACTTTATGGAGAGGTTTCTGGGCAGCTACTAAGTCATGACAAATGTCAGTTCTTTGTGGGCTCAGTTTCTGGCCGTAGAGTGCAGGAAATTAGAGATACTCTTGGCTTCTCTAATGGCTGTTTACCATTCTGTTACCTTGGAGTCCCAATTTTCAAGAGAAAGCCTAGAGCATGCCATCTCCAACCAATTGTGGATAGATTAAAGGCAAAATTGTGCTCTTGGAAGGGATCCCTTTTGTCAATCATGGGGAGAGTCCAATTGGTCAACTCTATAATAAATGGTATGGTTTTGTATAGCTTTCATGTATACCAATGGGCAGCAGCTTTGCTCAAACTGTTGGACTCCTTCATAAGGAATTTTGTTTGGTGTGGTGACATTTACAAAAGAAAGTTGGTGACAGTGTCCTGGAAATAGGTTTGTTTGGCTGTAAAGGATGGGGATCTGGGGCTCAAATCTGTTAGGCAGATAAATGATGCTGCTACCTTAAAGCTGTGTTGGGAGGTGTTGTCTTCCTCTGATAATTGGGCCTGTTTCTTAAAGGCAAGGTTCCTTAAAAATAGGCAGCCTGTCTCTTATGTGAAGTCCTCCTTTTGGTCAGGCTTTTAAGCATACTATCATCAAGTGATCTTGAATGCTACTTGGGTGATTGGCAATGGTCAACTGATAAATTTTTGGTTGGATAAATGGATGGATAAAACAGTGGCTGATTCTTTGGAATTACCTGAGACTATGCATCACCTTCTCAAGGCTTCAGTCTCGGATTTCATTGGCTCTGATGGCTGGCTCATCCCCTCTACTTTTTGTGCAGCTGTCCCTGAATTAGCAGCAGCCATTAGACGGGTAATCCTTCATTCTTTCGAAAACCTAGTAGATACCTTGGTCTGGACGGCCTCTGATGATGGTAATTTGTCCTTTAAATTGGCCTTCAAACACGTCTCTCCAATCCCTGCTATTAATCAGTGGAACACAAGCATTTGGACTTCCTTCATCCCTCCCTCAAAATATTTGGTTACTTGGATGCTCTATCATAACAAGCTCCCTACGGATGAGAGCCTAAGAGCCCGAGGCTGCATTGCAGTTTCCATGTGTGATCTTTGTTGTTCAGCTTTTGAATCCACTGACCACCTCTTCTTCAGATGTAGTTTTACTGCAGCAATTTGGTCATGGCTGGCCTCTACCTTGAATTCTTCAATTGACCTAACATCCATTGCTACTGCTCTCAATTCAGTGCAGAGGTTTAAATGTGGTCAGATGAAGGATGTTGTTACAATAGCCATGGTTTTTGTGATCTACTACAACTGGCATTGCAGAAATCAGGTCAGATTCAATGATGTTAGAATTCCAGCTGCAAGAGCCATCAGTCTTATAAGTAGCTCAGTCAGGATTTCGGGTTTGCATTCTAAGGGACCCGTGTCCTCCTCTCTGGAAGAGTTCATGATTTTAAAAGCCTTTGGTGTATATGTCCACCCGAACAAAGCTCCATCTATCAAGCAGGTTGACTGGTTCCCTCCTATTTGCGACTGGATCAAATGCAACACAGATGGGTCGTCTAGAGGGTCGCCAGGTCATGCTGCTAGTGCTGGTGTTTTTAGAGATTATAGAGGTTCTTTTCTGGGATGCTTCTCTAGGTACCTTGGCCTGTCTTCTGCTCTTCATGCTGAGTTGATTGCTGTAATGATGGCTATAGAAGTTGCTTATGAGCGGGGTTGGACCAGACTTTGGCTAGAGTGTGACTCTCAGTTAGTGGTGCAAGCCTTCACTTCATCCAATATTGTGCCTTGGACTCTAAGGAATAGATGGATAAACTGTCTGGTGCAGATCTCAAAAATGCAATTCAGAGTTTCTCATATCTTTAGAGAGGGAAACACTTGTGCAGACAAGCTAGCTGCTTTTGGAGTTGAGAACCAAGGTTCTTTTTGGTGGGATTCGCCTCCTAACTTTATTAGAGAGGACTTTTTAAGAAATAAATTAGGCTTGTCTAATTTTAGATTCATTAACTCTTTTTGATTCCTCCATGGGTCTTGGCTTTAGTCTCCCCATGCTTTTGTATTTATCCTTCCCTTTGTTTTAATTTATTCGGGGTGTGCTGCAGATGATGGGTAGGGCCTTTGGTGCCAAACTAGTTGGGATCAATTTCTCTATTGTGATGCCTTTGCATGCCTTAGCCCTTTATCAAAAAAAAAAAAAGTAACGACAAGTTAAAAGTTTAGAAAGATATATGCATGGAATGGAACGATTTAGACTTTATCATTTGAGATTTTATTTTAACATTTGGGTTCATTGAAATTTATTATATGAAAAAAATTGTCTAAATAAATAATATATATTTATAGAACAAAAAATATTTTAAATTTTTCTAAATAAATAATATATATATATATATTAAAAAATTCATTTTAACCACTATTTAACGTGAAAATTAAGTTATCAGTTGATCTAGAAATCATCCGGGAATCATATACGGATTTTAATAAGGATCCGACGATTTGAACAAGAAGTAAAACCAACTTCTAGCAAAGGGTTCCCAAACTCACTAAATAAAGCATCTGGTAACAAGGTGAATAAGAAAATGCTAAAAACTAAAGAATAAGGACTTAATCGACTAGGAAATAAGCTTGCATAAAATAAATAGCACTAAGTAAAAACGGAATTAACAAAGAGCTGAAAATAAAGGCAAGTGAAAATAAGCAAAGCTTAAAAGTTGTATTGGATTTTGTCGTGTGTTCAACAGTAAATACAATGGGTATTTATAGGCTAAATCCAACAATTAACAACCCTTCTCTAATTGGCTAAACATCCTAAATACATGCAATTATCCTCTACTCAGCTGCCCACGTCTCTTAACCGCTATAACCACAACTGCTACCCCTCAACAGCTCAATTCCTATTTTCTCGGCATGTTTTGTGGCATCCGTTGTCAACAGCTTCCTTCCTTATCCTTGTTCCGCGTTCCTAAGTCTCCTTCCAGCAGCTTGTGGCCCATTGTGCTTTTAGCCCAATTATGCCTTTCAAACCTGGCCCATCAACAAGGTCCAACCTATTTCTTAGCCGAATGTGCCCCTTTCTCCATCGGCTATTCTTGTCCTTGTCTAATCACCCTCAGCCAGCCGTTATCCCAGCCTGCTCCCTTAGAATTTATTTTGGGTGATAACAATTGTCCCCTTACATTTCTCATATGATTTCAAGAAGCTGGTGAAATGTAACTAATTTTCTTCGAGCATCGTGCCACTTCAATGTTCCTTAGCTCAACCACTTATCCTTTAATACGAAAACTTTTCGGCTGAACGGTAACTTTATTTTAAATGTCAAACGGTAAAAAGCCATTGCCATTTCCATGCTCGACATTTATAAATTCAGTCGAAACTTTCCTTGGTCGATTTACTTTTGCCATTTCTTCTCCAAAGCATCTAACAAATCACCCTCTCCGGCTTACTTTTTCCAATACTTCCACCATGTCTGACATCTCCGATTCCCAAAACAAAACACACTCTTATGGAGGTGATGATTCTTCATCATCTTCCACTGATACAGATTTCAGCATCCAGCAACCTTTCAATGAAGAACAAGATTCTGGTTCCCATATTCTCACTCCCCTCATGAAATCATTCACCTTAACCCCGTGTACTTCAGACATTTATGAGGGCAAAATCGTCCTTGATCATCACCTGTACCCGAAATATTTTGAGCTTCCCATTACAGCAAGTTGGTATTCAATCAACAAGTGCCCTAATGATCTCCGGACTTGGCCTCGTCCCACTCTTCCATATACCGAGTGGTTAAAACAGGTTTCAAATAGTTGAGGAGAAGACTGGAAAGCATGGGGAATTTACGAAATCATCATGCTTTCTCAACATGATATTCCTCTGAATCTTGACCTTTTGTTCAGCTTCCTCGGATTTTGGTCTACCTCTATGAATTGCTTCATTTTTCCCTCTGGCATCATCAACTCTACTCTGCTAGACGTGGCAGCCATTACTGGCCTTCCAGAAATTGGAGAAGATGTGAACTCCTTGTTTGTACTCTCTCGTATCCAGCCTTAAGGTTAAACATCTCAAAGAACACCTCTTCATACTCTAATTTTTTGTCTGCCAAAGCTTCTCACCAAGTTTCTGATAGTGAACACCAAGCCTTTCTTCTTTATTGGTTCTTCAAATATTTTATTTGCTATAGTTCAGTTACTGTGGTCTTAGAGATTTCCAACCTAGTTTCTCTGGTTACTTCTGGTAAGCCCTTAGCCTTAGGTACCCTTTTCTTATCCTTTCTCTACAAAATTCTTTTTACTATGGTATCCAGGTTTCAGAACAATGAAAAACTGGATAATGTAGCTGGACCTCTTTGGTTTCTTCAGCTCTGGATAATGATTTATTTTCCAGAATTCATTCCCTTAACTCACAAGAGCTTTACCTCTTCCTCCTCGGCTCCAATCTCCCTTGACCGAACTTTACAAACCATCCCCATTGTCAAACATCCGGCCTTTAATTTTGAAACCGAGCTATTCACCACCACTCATTATGCCAAAAAATTCTTCCCTTTTGCCGACAAACCTCACAATCTGCTTTGGATGAGTACCCATGTGAGCTCCTCAGATCCTCAACTATCCAACTACATCTCCCTCTGTTGGGCCAGTGAACTCACTTCTCAAGATTTAATGTGTGGGGTGAAACCATCCAGCCGTTATAACAAGACATCGGCTGAATTTTATTGTCCCAACCTTCTGGCTTGGCAATTTGGACTCATTCAACACATACATTTGCCATATCAATCATTGGCAACATCTTTTGGAAGGCCCACATCAGCTGACAAAAATATGGTACCTTTGTCTTGCCAAAACTTGCAAAAGTTGAACGCTTTTAAATTCCAAGTCTTTAGGCAACTCCCTGGGGAATCACCAGCTTTCATCAACTGGTGGCCCTCAGCAGCCAACAAGATCTTTTCGTCCAGTATCTCCAGCTATCTCTCAAAGTTGATTATAGGAGGCATGGATCAGCTTGCCATCAATGCTCAGCCTATATCGGTCAGGAAGCCCAAAGCTACAAGAAGCAGAACTGCAACCGGTGCTGATGGTTATTTTAAATGTTATTCTTTAACCATCGACTACCTTCTGAATTTTCCTAATGCTTTCATTTCTTTTCCTTAGGAACTTCTCAACTGATGGCTATAGATCTTGAACCTCATGAAGACACTCCTTCTTCAAAAATTATTCGCCCCAGGCCTACCAGATACTCGACTCGGCAAACGGGGGTTGTTATCTGAGAATCCCCATCGACTGCCGAACCTTCAGCTCCTGCTATGGTACGACTTTTAAAATAGGCAAGTATACCTAGTCGTTCAAGTAATACGGTGGTGAGACCGGATATCGTCCTCAGGGATCGGTTTCCAATTACCAATCCACAAATTATACAGCTATCTAGACTAAACTATGGTATGATGAGAGATCAAAACATAAACAACAAAACAGTAAAATATTTTTTGTCTTTTGAGTATTTTATCAAACACTTGGGAGGCAAAAGAAATGTGGTTAAAGTTGTCAAGGTTAGACTACACTAATCCTCCCTTGATTTCAATGAAATGATTACTAACACAAGTCCTAATTCAATTATGACAATCAAGCCTTTTTAAATACTCAAACCCTAATGTCTTAGGTGGAATGAGCCTAAAATCCCAAATTAAACCCTAATGTCTTAGGTGGATTAACTTGAGATTTTGCATTAAGAATCAAGACTTATAAGATTGCAAGCACCCCAAGACCTATGTCTAGATCCATGAACTACTTGGCATATGATTCATGAGCATGCCTTAACATCAATCTGTCAATTGTCTATCAAAGCAACATATCATTCCATGGGTGATCAAGCCAAGAAAAGCATTAAGCATAGAATCAAATACTCATAAAGTAATAGGGACTTGCATTAGAACAACCAAATCAAAATACAACCAAGTTCAGAAAAGCAACCATCTAACCCCAACAACAGGGGTTTAGCTATACATAAAAAAGGAAACTACAAAAGAAAATGAGAGAAGAGAAGAAGAAAACTCCATGAAGAATCCTCCAATCTTCTTCCAGTCCCAGAGCAGGGAAAACATCCCCTTTTAGGGTTAGAACCACCCCCAGCCGCCAGCCTCCAAGTGCAGATTCCCCCTCTTTTTGCAAAAGTCTGATGCTCTATTTATAGATGAGAGAAGTCTGGACCTAAAAAGTTCGCGTCACGGCCGTGATGGCCGTCACGGCCAGGCCGTGACGGGTTCTGCCAAGGACGCGTATTCAAATTCTGGTCTGTCACGGCCGTGATGCTCATCACGGGCAGGCCGTGATCGGTTCTGTCTGGTTCAACTAGCATGTCACAACCGTGACCTCCATCACGACTAGGCCGTGATGCTCTCTGTACTTCAGGGTCCTTCTCATCACGCCCATGATGGATATCATGGCTGGGCCGTGATGACTTCTGATCTTCCCATTATGCTGATCACGGCCGTGATCGCAGTCACGGCTAGGGTGTGATGGCTTCTGCTTTATTGTCCTTCCCTTTGCTCTTTCTTCCCTTTTTTAACCTGAAATTATAAGATAGAATTAAATGCTTTATTTGACACAAAATTAGCTAAAATATCCTAAAAACTACTTAAGAGACTCAAAGTAATGCTTGAGGACAATTAAATCCAATTTAGGCGAAAACGAGATATAATTAGCACAAAACCATGGTTTTTCTAGTTATAAAACTAGATGAGCCAGAGGCTTATCATGCTACCCAACAAACAGCTCCCAAAGCTGCTGCTAAACAATCAGCCCCAAAAAAGAAGAAACCGAGAAAGGTCCATCACTTCTCCAATATGCTTTTAGCAACTTTTAAACTTCCAATTCTAACATTTTTCTTCTCTTTTCAGACTTATCAATAATCTCCAGAGACTCATCCAGAAGCTGCTTCTCCAAGGCTTTCCCCTGCAAGGCTCCCTTTAATACCAGTAATCTCCTAATCTCTTAGCCGATTGCCAGAATTTACCCTTTTTCTTTACTATCGACTCAACTTATTTTATCTCTTATCAGGAATATGAACTTTCTCCACATGCAACTCCTCCTGCTTCTGCTCCTCAAGTTCCTATTGTCGAACCAACTGAAGTGGCTGTTTCTGAAGAGGACCTAGCCCAGTACTTCTCTTCTCCAGTACCTAAAGCTGTTGCGGCTCCAAGCTCTCCTTCAGATCAACATCTATCCTTGGTGGAGGTCCTTCTTGTTCAAGACATTCCTACGGAGCAGCATACAATTACTGACCTTCTGATTGCATTATCGAAGCTCGCCAAGTCTCCCAACACTGATGAAAATCAAAGAGCCATCTTTAATCGTATGGCCGTTCAGATTGGCGAGGTATCTTGCAATTTCCAAATTTCCAAAGGTCGTCATGACCAGGCCACCAAGGCTCTTGCTCGGCTGGAAGAACTTCAGGATCAAAAACTGCACTTCCAATCCTCCTTCCAACAAGCAGAAGCTGAAAGGAAAGTTGACCTCAGTGAGAAAGAGAAAACGTCCAGCCGCCTAGACAAACACATTGCTGAGAGAGAGAGAATCAACAAGGAGATTGCCGAGATAGAATCCAATCTGGCAGCCCTTACTCAGAAGCTAATCTCCAGCGCTAATTTCAAAGTACAGTTGTACCATCGATCAATGGCACTAGATGCCGAGATGATTCCTTTATTGCAGCAGAAGGATGCACTTGAAGAGGACTTAACTGCTGCAGATCGCGGACTTTCCTTCACCAAGGAGGCTTGGGCAAGTTTGAAGAAACTACTGTCTGAAGCGAAGAAGAAAGTGGGAACCATCCTCGGCTGATACAATAATTAATCAGCCAAAAGTGGAAGCCATTTCTGTCCCCGAGACTACAGTTGATCAGATCACTCCTTCTGCTGCTAAACCAACTTCCTCAACTATTGCTCCTACTCTTGATCCAGCTCCAGCATCTACTCTTGGTCATTCAGTTACTACTCTTGCCGATTCATGAACTTGTTTTTTCTTTTCCAATAATGTTTATGTTTTAATTTTGTTTTTCAGTATTGAAAAAGCTAATCGTCTGACTTGTAGCCAATGTTTTGACTCAACTCTTTAATTGTCCCATACTGATGGATAATAGCTTTTCAAGTATTTGCCATTAATACTTCTTTCCATTTCTTCACCATGCATGTTAACTAACTGATAGGCTCCATTGATCATCACCTGACTAACTATGTAAGGTCCTTCCCATTTTGGTGATCATTTCCCTAACTTAGGATCTTTAGCTGCTAATGGTAAATTGGCTTTCCAAACAAAGTCTCATTCAACAAACCTTTTAACTTTGACATGTTTGTTGTATGCTCTGGCCACTTTCTCCTTATTCCTCTGAATATTCTCTAAGGCCATTGATTTATCTTCATCAGCTGATTCTAATTCTATGAACATAGCTTGTTGATACTCACCTAGAGTTAAGCAATGTTGTTTGGCTACCCTTAATTATTTTACATTAATTTCTAAAGGTAACATAGCATCCTGAACATAAGTCATCCGATAAGGGGTAAACCCTGTCGCGGTAGACTTAGAGTTTATGTATGCCCATAACACTTCGGCTAATGCTTCATGCCATCTTTTAGGTTTGTCTTCTATGGTCTTCTTAATCAAGCTGATTAGTATTTTGTTTGTAGCCTCGGCTTGCCCATTTGCTTGTGCATAATATGGTGAAGACCGGATCAGCTTGATTTCACATTCTTGTGCAAAAGAAACCATTTTTTCTGCGACAAAATAGTGCCCTCATTTGTTGTAATGGTTTATGGAATGCCATACCGATAAATAATTTGATTTTTAATAAACCTGATAACATCAGCTTGAGTAGCATTAACCATCGACTGGGCTTCCACCCACTTAGTAAAATAATCGGTGGCAAAAATAATGAATGAGTGTCTTTTGGAAGATGAAGGGTATATTTTTCCAATCAGATCCATTGCCCAACCTCGGAATGGCCAAGGCTTAACAACAGAATGCATCTCCTTGACCGAGATCCTCTGGATTGGCCCATGCTTTTGACATTCTTCACAACCTTTGGCGTAAGCATGGCAATCTGCATTAATGGTTGGCCAATAATATCCATACTTATGTATTAGCCAGCGCATCACAGATCCTGACCTATGTGAACCACATACCCCTTCACACGCTTCCCCCATAATTTTCATGGTCTCGGCTTTGCTAGGACATTTTAACAAAATTCCCTCCAACCCTCTATTATGTAATTATTCATCTACCAAGGTATATTTCAAGGCCTTTTACCTCAGTTGGAAAGTTGAAGAGGAGGAAGGATCTTGCAAATACTTTGTTAGTTCAGCTCTCCAGTCATCTGCTGTATCTACCTCTCCAATAAGGAGCTCTTTGAGCCGATTATCCAAAGACTGAACGTCTTCAAAAGTTTCCTTATACCCAGAAGCAAGTTATGCTAAATCATTTGCCTCTCCATTATCCCCTCTGGGTATATGCATTATCACAACATCGGCAAACTGTTTTAACAAACTTCTAGCCGTTTCATCTCTTCTTTAATCTTTGGCATTAATTCTGGACTGAACCTTCTTGAAGCTTGCTTATGAGGCTTAAATCCTTCTATTATCAACAACTGATATTCTACCAACTCTCTGTAAATTTCTGGCATCTCATGATAGTCCCATGCAAAACAGTCTTTGTAATTCCTTACCAGATCGATCAGTCGATTTCTTTCTTCCTCACTCAGTAAACCACTTATTCTTGTCATTCTCGGCTCCTGCTTAGTTCCTAGGTTGAAATCCAACAACGGATCTTCAGCTGAAAAGGTAGGAATCTTCCTGCCAATCGGAGACTCACACCTATCCTTAAGTTCATTCTCCTTAGGCATATCAGCCGAGCACTCTTCTTCTTGGATCTCTTCTAACTCCATAGACATGGCCGCACCAACCCTTTGTTAAACTTTCAAGGACGTCAGTCTATGTCTTAGGTCCTCAATTACTCGAGTCTTGTTATTCGTGTAAAAGCAATTGTAGATGTAACACCCCGTTTTCTCGCATCTTAACCGGTAATTATATTCTATATTTTTATCGGTGATCCAGAAAATGATTTTGAGAAAAACAAAATCATATTTTAGATATTCTATATCGAAGGAAGTTACGGATAAATTTTGGGTTTAAAATCCAGACGAAAACCGGTCTGCGCTTTTACTGACAGTATAATTTTATACCGGCAGAAAATCCTAATTTTGGCCCGAAAACGAAAAATTTCAAAATGCTGCCACTTGTGAGGGACAATATATATTTCAATAATTTTTACCAAAAAATAAAATATTTTATTTTATCGGATGAAGTTTTAGCGAAAAACGGTCGAAAACCCTAATCTGGTAAATCGATGGAGATGGAAACGAATCTGCAGAGGTGTACCACAGGATTGGAGTAATGACTCAACATGGACAACTCACCCTAGTGAGTCATCTAGTGAATCACCACTTGTCACCATGACTTTAGATGTTATACAAAATATCGATACGTGGAAAAAACCATAATACCCTTAAATTCCTAATTAATTCCTAATGTGTCCCAAGACATTTTTAGACCCCAAATTCCTCTCGAATTTCTTGCAGTCCCTCTATTAAATCAAACTCATTTCATTTTGATTTCATTTCATCATCTTCCTCTCAAAAACCCTAATTGGGTAAACAATGGAACTAGATACGAATGCGGAGAGATACACCTGGAGACAGAACGGCGAGTGATCCATGATGACTCATATGGGATGAGTCACCATTGTGATTCATGGTAGTGACTCACCTCCCTCATCAATGCTCATAAATGCTAAGCCAAAAATATATAGGTACTTTGCTTCTAACCTAACCTATGGCAAGTTAACATCAACCATGGTTCACAAGGCAATTTCAAGATGACTTATCTTCCTTCTTGTGGTATTCACACGTCCACACAACGTAGAAACACCACCACCATACATTTCTTTCATAGCCTAATGATTCATAAGTAGCTGGGTTATAATATAGTATTTTTTTAACTTAACCTAACCAAGCTTAGGTTATCTTTCACCATGGTTTTCATTTAACCTAAACAATCAATTCTTATCCTCACTTTACCACATTATACACGGCTGCCTACCACTCCTAGAAAACACTTCTTTCATTTTTCTTCACATTTCCTACACCAAAAATTCTAAGTTCATCACTTAGGTTTCCATTGAAACTCTAAGTTCTTGTTCACTTATTCATCTTCATAACACAAAGTTCTTTCTTCCTATCCCTCTCAATTTTGTCCAGCCCCTAATCCACACATCTTCATCTTGACTTCATTTCATTTCATTTCACTCCTAAGTTATCATCCAAGTTCAAGAACACCAAAAATCCTTCCTTGTTCTTCATCATCAAAAATTCGGCCATCATCACCATTTCTTGATTGATGAAGATAAAATCTTCATTTGTGTTGGTCATGGTTTCGGCCATGATGAGAAAAATGGTATGAGAATCTTACGGATTAAAATCATGGAATATTATAAGTGTTTCAAGTTTTTAAAGAATAACAAAATCAAGAAAAATCACTAATCTTGCAAAACTGTCTTTAGGGCAGTATAAACTGCTTTGTTCTATTTTAAAGGACTGCCTTATCCTATTTTAAAGATTCAAATTTGGTTTGAATTGAATTGGTTGATTATATTGAAACTTATGAATTTTTGAAGATATAAGGACTAAAATGCAAATTATGAGAATTTCAGGGACTGTTCTGAAAATTATATTTTTATGTATTCTTTTTGTAGTCCTTAATGATTTAAGACTATATAAATTGGTTTGAAGTGATTTGGACTTATACATAAAATGATTTAAGCCTTTTACTAACCAAGGACCTTTCTGTAAATATTGTAAATTATGAGGCAGAAACGAAATTTCTGGAATTTTCATGATAAATGGGAAATATTTTATGAGATGAAACTATAGAAGTTGGTTTGGTGTGATTTGAAGTTATAGATAAAAAGTTATATGGTTTTAAGTAAATAAGGAAGTTTTTGCAAATAATGAAAGTTTAGGGGCTAAACTGCAATTTTCGAAAATATATATGATTGGACTGTAACACCCTCCTCGGCGCTACATTGTAAGTGACATTTTAAGGCCAAAGAGTAGGTTAATTAAAATTGGCTATAAAAGAATGGGGTAATTTTTTTCTTTTTCTTAAGTGATAAATATAACTACTTTGATTTAAAGGAATGGACAATAAAATATTCCATTATCATAATTAAGGTCATGAGTTCGAAAATTATTTACATAGTACCCAACCCAACTCATAGGTAGAAATCATAGAAATGTATAGACTCAACATAAAGATATGGAGACGCAGCTCCTAAAATACAAGATACTTGGAGTCGCAGCTCCATAAACGTTAACATTAACTCTCAAACATAACCAGTTGGTCAAACTAAAATAGAAAAGACAATCATTTCTCGTACATCGTGAGAAGGATAAACCAAACTGACGAGATCCAGTGGAAACTCTCTTTGAGTCCACTGCCGGTGTCGTCACAAAAGACACTACTAGAGTCACTACAAAAGTAACTCTCAGATTAAGCCATTTCCTTTTCAAAGGAAAAACCATAATTTATGAACTATTGACTATCATGCCTATCTCAAGAAAATAAAGGTTACACATAACTGAAACCCTAACACCTTGAACCTTCTGAAGTCTGGAAAATGTCCACTAGAAATTTCATCATCACGTCCGCATGTTCGAACCCCAACTTCTACGATGCGTCAGCCAAGGGACATCTTGACGTCTTAATCTTATCAAAAGAATACAGAAGGCACATAGGCAGTTGACATAGGCAATATAAAAATAAAGAGGTGAGATTTTCATTTATCTTACACATAAGGCAGACATGCAGTGGTACGACTCTCAGGTATATAATACAACAATCGTATATTCTTTTCATCTCCTTTTTTAATTCTGCAACCGAAAACTTCAAGAATATATTATACCAAACTCGACGGTAAGCTTATCGAGCATACCAGACACGATTTGTCCATCGAAGGACAGGAATAGAGAGAAACATATTGAAATCGTATTGTCCTATTCCTACACAGCCTCAAGGAATATCCGATTCTAACATCAGAGCTAATTTGCTATTTTGGAAAGGAATGGTTATTATAGGTTTCACACACTCCCACCTTAGTCACCTTGTGTGGCTAACTGACTAGACACACAAGGCTTGAATCATAACGTACGTACAATCATAATCACATGTGATCTCAAACTCTCTGTGGAACATCAGGTTCTTTATGAAACCTCTACAACAAGAACTCGGCTTCCTGGGTACAATGACCTCACCAAACATAGTATCAACTATGTATCTGGGAAAAATTGTCGGAATACGTCCAATTGGTCTATCCATCGGATAACCTCATGACTCCACCACAATACACTTGCTATCAATCTCTGACGGACGATATTCTCGAGTACAAACCATCGGCTCTTCACTAATCCACAGTTCTCAAATAGACTTGTCATGTTTGTGTGAAGATGTTTTAAGACCCTTGCTTACAAGTCCAAACACATTATGAAATTGGATCGACGGTCCAATCATTTATTTCTTTACACTTTTCTAATGGAGCCTTTCTCTTGGCTTCCAAGAAATCAAATAACTCTTAGTCCATTAAATCTTATGGAGGTATGGATAATGAATTATCCACACTTTACAACAAATGGTCTTGCTTAACCATAAGTCATAAATCATTAAGTTCATGTTTTCACTAAGTCATTCATGACTTAGGTTTTGCTCTTTAATATAGATACTAGTCCTTGAAGACAAAATCCTCTTTTGCCTTAAAACCAAACCACTTTGAAATTAGATTCCATCAAAGTACATAAGTACTAAATTCCTCAAATTAGTTTCTTGAAAAACGTCGAAACTCTTAAAATATCGTTTTACCGCTTTTTACTGCATTTCAACTTAAATTCCATATTTCACAACTATAATCATTTCCCCCAAATTCTTCACTTCCCTAAGTTACCATACTTATGTTAAAGTATTAAAATACTAATTTCAAACTTTACATCATCGTTTTCTCAAAAATCTTTAAAAACGCTTGACGACGGTTTCGCCGCTTTTTACTGGTATTAGGCCCAAAAGCCATACTTTTGAAAATATGGTTCTTCACCTCAAAGGGGGAGATTGTTAGAACCAAAGTGGTTTTGGATTAAAATAATCTCTTAAGTTTTAAAGTTAACAAAAAGGTTAAATTTGTATGACAAAGTGTTGTCAAAGATCTAACGTGTTTGTTATAAAGTATGCAGGGACTATTTGATTTTTTACGAGTCAGAGGAACTTAAAAGTTAAAATATGGAATCTATTTGATTCTATTTCAATCCTTAGGTGAATCTACATCTCTTGGTAAAATTCTGAGACTATCAACTTTGTGTTAGACGAGGTCTTAAAATTAACTAAGGTAAACGTGTTTCTAAGTCCAAGGAAAAAATCAAGTAGACGACACAATGAAAAAATAACAAGTCCAAAGACTTGATAAGCGGAGAAGTATCACTTGACGCCACGTCAATAGATGAGCTCTTAAGTATAGCACGTCCAACTCTCGGAACTAGGCGAAAATTCTGTAGACGCATTATCAGTAGACGAGCCCGTTTCACAGATAAGTTAATCTTGCACGTCCAAAGACCTACGCATCCACTAGTTTTAATATGTGAACCCGTCTAAGCTTAAGTATATTTATTTCAAATGATTGCTTATTTAATTCAAAGAATTTATGTCTTTTTACCCTTGATGCTTCTATTGTTTAAAATCTTTATCTCTTGGATAAAAGAACTTCGTACCATCGAGACCATAAACTTTGTACTCTATCAACTACATTGTTGTAAAGATCAAGTCAAGTACAAAGATGGAAAGTCAAAAAGCAACCTTTGGTAAAACAGAGAATTGACAGCTCTACTTTGAGCATTCCTCTGATAATCAAAAGCACTTATGTAACATCCTTCTCGGGAGCTACATCGTAAGTTACATTTTAAGGCAGAAAAGTAGGTTAATTAAAATTGGCTATAAAAGAATGGTGTAATTTTTTCCCTTTTTCTTAAGTCGTAAATATAACTACTTTGTTTTAAATGAATGGACAATCAAATATTCCATTATACAAATAGGGTTATGAGTTCGAAAATCATTTACATAATACCTAACCCGACTCATAAACAGAAATCATAGAATGTACAAACTCAACATAAAGATGTGGAGACGCGGCTTCTAAAATATAAGATACTTGGAGTCGCAGCTCCATAGACAGTTATATTAATTCCCAAACATACCCAGTTGGCCAAACTAAAAAAGAAAAGACAATCCTTTCTCATACATCATGAGAAAGACAAACCCAACTGACGAGATCTAGTGAAAACTCTATTTGAGTCCACTACCGATGTCATCACAAAAGACACTACTAGAGTTACTACAATAGTAACTCTCGAACTAAGCCCTTTCCTCTTCCAAGAGAAAAACTTGGTCTACGAACTACGATAGTCTGGAAGACGTCCACTAGAAATTCCACCATAACGTCCGCAAGCTCGAACCTCAATCTTTACGATGCATCAGCCAAACGACATAGGCAATATAAAAATAAGGAGGTGAGATTTCCATTTATCTTACACATAAGGCAGACATGCAGTGGTACGACTCTCGGGTATGTACAATTATCAATATTCAATCAGATCTACATTCATAACAAAATAATAATGTTTCACGGAAACATGACCACAACACCACGTTTTCCTAGATAGAAGACATCTAAGACTTGAGGAATGACCTCTGAATTCCTATACCATGGTTTTACGAACAGTCGGAGAGAGTGGTTTGGAGGATTGTTCCGGAGGTACCGGCCTTGGGTAATAAAGAATGTGTCAATAGTAAAGGGCGTGCACGTCATAGGCTTTTTCGGGAACATCCTACACTACCAGAAAACACGCAGCGTCTATTCAAGTATGTCAGTGTATTGCCAAATCACCACGCCACAGAGGAGCAACCCACTGGGCCTATGTGAGTATTTCATAACCCCGACATCCCCAAGCATCAACCAGATCGGCCCTACGGAATTCACACCCACATTAAAGTGTTAGCTCAATCTCCTAGGCACAACGGCCTAATAGAACATAGTTTCACTATGTGTTTAGGCAAAATTTGCCGGAAACGCGTTCTTCTTGTTTATCCATCGGATGACATCTTGATTCCATCGGAATTCTCTCAACGTGCTTTCTCAGATGCTAAATGTTCTCAACATCGAGCTAAAGTTCTCAAGTAACCTTTCATCTTTGTGTAAAGATATCTTAAAACACTTTGTTTAAAAGTCCTAACGCATTATCAGATTGAAACACAAGTCCAATTATTTATTTCTCTGTACTTTTCTAATTGAGCCTTTTTCTTTGGCTTCCAAGAAAACAAATCATTCTGAGTCCATTAAATTTTATGGAATATGGATAATGACTTATCCATACTTTAAGATATAAGGTCGTGTTCCACCCCACGTCATAAATTATTACGTTCGTATTTTCACTAAGTCGTTCTTGACTTAGGTTTTTGCATTTTACTGTAAAAACTCGTCTTTGAAGACTAAAATCCTTTTGACTTAAAACCAAAACCTTTAGATAACATCAAATCAATTTTCAAGAATAATTTCCATCAAAGATACATAGGTATCAATTTCTTAAAAACATTTAACGATGGTTTCACCGTTTTTTACTGAATTTAGGCACAAAAGCCATATTTTTGAAAACATGATTCTTCACCTCAAATATATTACCCTCCTAGGTTATATTACTCATATGAAAATGTTGAAACACTGATTTTACATCTAAATCTCCATTTATACAAAATTTCTAAGAATCTGACCAAACATCGTTAATTTTGTAAATCGCGTTAATCTTTTTTCAACGATTTTACACTCTAATAGTCCAAAACTCATTTTGGAGTTTCAGAACAGTTTAGTAGGTATGAAAAACAGTTTCTAATTGTCCAGTTACATAAATTTTCCGAAATTATAGTTTAGTCCCTAAATTTTCATTAATTACAAAAAGGTCCTTATTCACTTAAAACCTTGTAACTTTTTATATATAACTTCAAATCACACAAACCAACTTCTATTGAAATATTTTTAATTTACCCTCAATTTTCCAGAAATTACATTTCTGCACCCAAATATTTTACAATAATTGCAAAAAGGTCATTGTTACAAAAAACTTATACCTTTTATGTATTAATTCAATTAACACCAAACCAATTTCTATGGTTTTGTCTCATCAAGGACTACAATCTTAACACACAAGAATATGAATTTCAGTGCAGCCACTGAAATTCTCAGAAATTGCATTTTAGTCCCTAAGGACTCATAAATTCATATTTCAATATACAGATCCAAATCAATCCAAACCAATTTCTGTACTCTTAGATATTCATTCAATCCTCATAAAAATTATTCAAACAATTTAACTCCATATGGAACCCATTTAACCCGTCAAGGCCGAATGGCCAAAGGATGATCATGTTAGGCAAATTTTCACATTAAATCAAATAAACAACCATCAAGTATCCAATTAGAAATCATTAACACCAATATCAACATATATCAAAATCAAGCATCACCCAAATCCTCCAAGAGGATCACGCACATATTCAACTCAATATACCAATTTCATACTTAGAAATTACAAGACCATATATACACTAATTAAACCATCAACATATCTACTCTAAGGTAGGATAGTGGTAATCTCCCCCATACCTCTTGTCGATCACTTGAAAATCACGTAATATAAGGATGTTGTTCACCTAAAACCTCAAGGTTTGAACCAACAAAACCTAGCCATGAACAACCAACAAGAAATCAAGTTAAAAATTGAAGAAAATCATCCTAACCCATTATGGTATAGGTTCGGCCAAGTTAGAAAGAAATAGCTAGGGATCTCTAAATTTTTCAAGCTCTTGGATGATGAAAATAGAAGTCATATGGAGATCATAGAAATTGATCTCACATTAAAATGATTTTTCTATGATTTTCTGGAAATATTTGAACTTCAAGATCTAAGAATGGAAAACTCATGAAATAGGAAGAACAAGATCTTAAGATGAAATGAGATGATCATGGATGATCATGTTACCTCATGTGTGTGAGAGAAATGAAGAAAAGATGATGATCTTGGCAAGTTCCTTCAAAGAATTAACTTGAGCCCTAACTTTTGTTTTCTTGTGTTTTGTGAGAAATGATGAACAAAGAAGTGAAATGGTGTCTATGAGTGGGAGGGAGCTGCGGCCAAGAGGGAGCTTAAGTGAGAAAATGAGTTGTTTAATATTAAAAGATAACCATGGTTGAGTTAAATTGACCAAGGTTAAGTTAGAAAATAATACAATAACGTAACTATAGTTCATTAGTAACTTAACTAGGGTTAATTAGTGGCCATGATTAACAAACATGTGGCTCACATTTTAGGAAGGGTGTGGTTGATTCTTGGCCACAAGAACTAACCTTGGTTCCTTATCCATGGTTAAAACTTAACTAAACGTCGGTTAGGTTAAGATTAGGGGTATTTTAGTCTTTTCACATTTACTTGTCATAAATGCACATTAATGGCAATGGTGAGTCATTTGGTGACTCATTCCTCTTGAGTCATCATGGATGACTCCCCGTTCTGTCCCCCGGTGTATCTCTGCACATTCGTGTCTGGTTCCATTATTTACCCGGTTTGAGTTTTTTAGAGAAAGATGATGAAATGAAATCAAAATGAAATGAGTTTGGTTTAGTGGAGGGGTTGCACGAAATTAGGTAATTTTAGAGGGTATGTTGGCCAAAATTCACTTAGGTATACTCTTGAAATTTCACTTAAAGACCAAGGGCATTTTGGTCTTTTCACTAGAATAAATATCATGATATTTTGGTGTCATCATTATGCTTCATAAATGTTAGGTGAGTCACCCATGTGACTCACCACCCTAGGTGGCAAGATGTCCCATCATCCGATGTCGGGTTTTGTCTCTGCACGTCCCTTCTCGACTCCGTCGATTACCCGTTTGTTTATGATGCGCCCGAATAAAGTATAATAACTTATTTATTTTGAAAATTATCAAAATAACCAACATCGTTGGAAAAATAATATAAACCTAAACCGTCTCGTTCACAAGTCCAAATTAGGTTTTCTGATCAGTAAACTTTTACTGTCAGTGTAAAACACATATATGTAAAAATATAAACAAATATATGTATATGTTTACCGATATTAAAGAACAATAAAAATCGGGGTGTTACAACTTCTCCAAAAAGCATATCTAGTTATCAGTCTCAACGGTTCCAAGTAATTAATGCTGTCTAAACGGATATAATTTGAAGATCATTGAAGAAAGTCAAGACAGAGAAGCACTTCATCTACATATACACAGATACGCAGATACACATCATGATTTCACGAAGCTTCGATAATATAGTGCAAAAGCTCTGTTGATTTTGAAAAGCAAGTTTACGTGTAAATCTTGTTGATCTTAAACTTTCAAATCCTCACACATAGTGAGTCCATAGATCAAATTTGTAAATCTCTTTGTTAGAGTTAGAGCCTGAAGAGGCTTGGTAGAGAAAGAAAACTTGTAGCCTGATGAGGTGTTCAATACTTGTAACCTATTAGGAGAATAGTGGATAAAACCTTCAGGTATAAGGGACTGGACGTAGCTCTTGGTTGTAAGAGAGTGAAACAGGATAAAACACTTGTGTTATTCTTCTAACAGTGGGGTTTTTAATCTGATTTTGTTATCTCTTCAAAAACGTTTTCTTGTTTGTGTATTGTTTCTATTGTTTTGCTTGTAAAAAGTTTGAGAAAAGGTTTTTTCGAAAAATTGTTAAGAAACACTATTCAACCCCCCCCCCCCCCCCTCTTGTGTTTCCCTGTCTCAACTTCAATATTTATTCCACTCTGAGTGTGATCTGAAAGATTTGCAAGTTGTATTAAATACACAAAACATTTACTCTTTTCTGAGTTGAGCCTGAAGAGGCTACGTGAGCAAAGAATACTTATTTAAGTGTGAGCCTGGAGAGGCTAGGTGTGAAAAGAATACTTGTACTGTAATCTGATCAGTTATAGTTGAAACTTGGTGCTTCCAAGAAACTGGACATAGCCCTGTGAATTTTGGGGTGAACCAGTATAAAACTCTTGAGTGATATTTCTCTTCCCTTATCTATTTAATTTGCTTAAGTATCATTTGATTAAGCTTTTAACTTGGGGAGTTATTTTGTGAATATCAAACTCTGTTTTACCCTTCTATGTATGCTTGTGTGTTCGGTCTCAAAATTAGACGTATCACTCATCTAATCTTCTACTGTCTCATTTTTGCTTCGTGTGCCTGCGAAAATAACTTTCAAAGTAACTAAAAAAGTTGGTAAACACGATTCAACCCCCTTCAACAGAGATCAGGGTGATGCCTGATTCTATGGTTCTGAAAGGAAAGCAGAAGGTAATAAACTTGCCACTGGATCAAGCATTCTCTCTTATCAAGGTGAATGATTAGAAGTGCAAGTACAGGAAGAGGTTGTTCACAACTGACACTCATCATGATTTCCTCAAGATCAGAGACATCTACTGGAGATGTGGATGTAGTTCTGGTTTAAAAGAAGAAGAGAAGAAAGATATTCTTGTGAGAGGTAGTCAATCTTTTGCTCTTTACCCTTTGTCACCCTCAATCTATACCAAACATCCCTTCTTTATGGTTTTTCCCTTCTTTCTTTTGAACTTTCCTTAATCTACCCCTCTTACTCACATAAATCTCATTAGGAGATCTTCTGAATTTCTCCTATCTGTAGTTGACTCTCCACTTCATCATGAACAAATTCATGATTTTCTAGAGGAATTTTATCCAAATAATGATTTTGTAACCACACTCTCAACTTGTATTTTTCTAGACCCTCAGCCTAAGGATCACATTCTGGTTGAAGAGTTACCTCATATTCCTCCTCCTAGTCCACCTCCTCCATCAGCATTTGCAACTGCTCTGGCTACAATAGATTCTACTGCTCCAGTAGTTGCTTATGATCTTGCTGCCTATCAGAGGCTTGATGAAATGCTTCAAGTCTAAAAAATTGTCATCCAAAGACAGGATGCTACCTTAGAACAACAAGCTACTTTCCAAGCTCAGATGTTGGCTCAGCAAGCTGCTATGCAAAGAATGATAGAAGCTTTCTTCAAAAGTTAAGGGGGTCCTTATTCTTAGGTCTTAGGTCTTAGGACTTAGTCTTTTTCATTTTTTTTTTCAATGTACAAGTCAGTGATGTCCATATCACCTGTAACTTCTTTGCTTTTAAATGAAATGATTTGAAATTTTTGATATTTCTTCTGGCTCTCTAATATTGCTTTATACTCTTTTTGATTGATACCAAAAATGGGAGGAAATATAAACATAAAACATAAAAATAAAAATGATAAACGATATAAGTTCAAAAACTTAATATAACATATATGAAATGATATTAGTTCATTTTGTTTTTCTGCTCTGATATAATCTGTTTGAATCTTGAGACACCCTCTACCCCACATGTATTTCTAAAGCGATAACATAGAAGGAAATAATTTAGTTTTTCGAAATAAGATAAACACATGCTTATTCTTTATAAAAGAAAACCAACGGGTAAAGGATACCACATTGTAACAAGGTCTCAACACGGAAAATAAATCATGTTTAAGATGAAAGACATAACATAAACATAAACATAAACATAAACATAAACATAAACATAAACATAAACGAAAGATATAAACGAACCCAACCCCGATGTCACATTACAGAGCAGGTATAACCAATCCGATAAACAACTAGGATAAACAACTAAACTAAACATTAACTAAACTACGAGTAGCGGCTCCTCGGAGTCACTCCTCATCAACCTACTCATCGTCCTCTACATAACCAAAGGATACATGCAAAGCAAACAACAAAAGACAGGGAGTAAGAACCATATATAAAAACATAACGGCAACAAGATAGTTGGCAAGATGAACATACAACACATAGCAATCATAACATAGTCATCATACCAACACAACAAGCATATCACAATATAACATCAATCATACAATGCAATGTGAAATACTACTCCAAATGCATATGGATCCATCTACACCAGGCGTACGACTCCAGAGTTGCATCTCCACATTGGCCAATAAGCACCAACGTCGGGGCAGTTCACCTTACCATGGGTGGACCCCTAGGATAGTCGACGCACCTTATTCTCAGATGCGCCACCACGGGTGTACATGATCCCCTTAGTCTCGGATGAATCATAGTGGATGGCCAAATCGTCTTACACGAGGACGACCTCCCCTTAACTATCATACCTCCCCCTAAAACTCCATGCATGATGCATGCACACAACAAACAACCGTTATTCACCACCTCCATCAATACCATTTATTTTTGGCTCAACCTCTTTGACCAACAAGCACCAAAGGTATCATCTTCTTTAATCTTTTAACTTTAAACGTTAAACAACACTCTGGCCAAAAAGCACCAGAGCTCAACACCTTGACCATTAAGCATCAAGGCCCCCTTGACACTAGGCTACCAAGGTGCAACATCAACAACACCTTGACCATTAAGCATCAAGGCTCAACATCATCTTTTCACTTGTCTTTGGTCTTCACGTTTCGTTGGTATCTTATTAAGTCTTTTAAGAGTTTGGGGTGAAAACCCTATTTCAGCATTTCCGGTTCTGTTCTGGTCAGGTTAGCACGGGCGTGCTGGACCTACAGCCAAGCACGGTCGTGCTGCCTGTTAAGCACGGACGTGCTAAAAAGTGCCCCCTTCTCTAGATTTCAAACTAGAGCACGGGCGTGCTCCCTATTAAGCACGATCGTGCTCAATGGAGCACGACCGTACTGATCTGGGCAGAAAGGGTCAGAAACCCTTTCCCAAATCATTGGGACAGTTTACATATTCAACCTATTGACTTTTACTAATCCATTGATCATCAACTTCATTAATCTTAACTGTTCTTCATTAATATTCATGTCTTATCATTATGGGGAATTAATCCTTTAATCATAGCTCCGTCATTAATGTTCCTAGAACACTCACTAATCAATCCTAGAGTCTTTAACTAAGCCCTATGAACATAACCTTGCCTCTCACACTATGTTCATGTCTTATGAACGATTGGGACAACATCCCTTAAATCTCATTTATCATTGTTATCATCTTTTAACATCTTAACATCATTGTCGGCATTAACATCCTCAACAATCAACACTCATTAAGAGCGCAACATCAAACAACAGCCAATAATCATTATAACTCATTACAACATGGAATCAACATTCAACATGTTCACAACAAACAACATTCAATAACAAGAACATTCATACCAACATAATTCAATTAATAACAGTCATGCCAATATCATCATCACAACAAATAACATCATCTAACAATTAGACATAGAGGCATATAAACATGTTATCATACAAAAAGTCATATAGGCATTTAATCAAACACCAGGGTCATGGGTTAACCCTTCATCTTACGCTACCCCATAGCCTACATGTTCATACTAGCCCTTCTCCCCATACCTGGTATGAACACTAGTGCAATAAGTGCTTTTTACGTCAGTTAAAATTGATTTTTTACGTCAGAATACTGACTGACGTAAATACAACTGACGTTAATAGTTAATATTTTAACGTCAGTTGAGAACTGACGTTAAATATAAAAACTATTAACGTCAGTTCCTTAACAAACCTGACGTTAATTTTGTAAAAATTAACGTCGGTTTTTTAAACAACTGACGTTAAACATAAAACTATTAACGTCAGTTCTTTAAGACAACTGACGTTAATTTTGTTAAAACTAACGTCAGTGGTTATAAAGAACTGACGTTAAAGGTTTAATTTTAACGACAGTTTTAATAAACAACTGACGTTAATAGTGTACTTTATATTTTATAAAATACTATTAACGTCAGTTGTTTGATACAACTGACGATAATATGTTTTTTTTTAAATTCAGTTTTAAAATATTACTCCCCTCAGCTATCCCTGCATTCAGTAAATATCCCAGTAACACAGAATATCACACACATTACAGAATTGCAAAGGAAAAATGGAACAATGGAGGGACTTAAAACCAAAACCCATGTATATATATAAATAAATTTTAGTTCCAATGTCTAAAAAACAAAACTATCAATCTAAGGATATATATATACATGTTATTAATTAGTTTCTAAAGTCTAACAAAAAAACTATTTATCTAAGTATTGCGGAGGTATATTGTCAATTCCTTTTTCAGCCGCATACTTGAAGAAGAATTCGGTGAAGCGCATTCTCAAGTCTCTTAACTCATCTTCTTGAATAGGCGATTGGTCGATAAATGCCTAGACATGTTCAAATAATAACAATAACATCAATGCAAGTCATCTTCAAAACTATAATATATAATTTAACAAGTTGTTTAAATATTACCTTATTCCATCCATCCGTAATAGATGCGGAGACTATGTTCAGCATATGAAGCATCACATAATAGCCGCACGACCACCCGTCAATTTGAAATCGAGACTACCAACAAAATTAATTTCAACGTCAGTTGAATATACATATAAATTAGTAATTATAATATTAATTATTTGATAAATAAACTACCAAACCTTTATGATGTTCCATACAGGATTTGCTTTAGCCTTAGAAGTCCTACTTCTCCCGTTGGCGCAACTTATGCTACTCGCCTTCAGCGCGCTATCATAAACAAATAATCATGTCGATCAATTAACAAATTCATATATCATGTGTGTAATAAACTAAAAACAACTGATATTAAAACTTAAATTAAATTTAAGATTAGTTACTTACTTATTTACAGCATCCACCACCTTCGGTGGCGGATCTTGGTGTTGAGAGCAGAAGAATATGACTCTATGCCTAGACAGGTGAAGTACGAACAACTGCCAATGGTTTTTCATACAGTAGGGAGCCAGATATATTTCTTTCGGATTGTCTCCCAACAAGTTCCCTAAGTATTTACTCAATGCATCGCCAATAAAGAATTCGGGCAGAAGGATTGACGGATCTAACAAACCGTAAACTGATGCAACGCCCTTATCAAGCTGAAGACGATGGAGATACTTAAGATTTGAAAAGGTGTGGATGTTAATTACATAATATATATATTGAAATTAAAATAAATTATTAAATGGAAAAATACCAAAAATAAATAAGTTATAAAATTAAAATTAACTTACGTGCACCAGAGACTGAAAACATTGCTGTTCATCCAGATGTTATTTCTGCAGGCGTTCCCGAGATCATCACCACAGAAGGTAAATATCCTCCGTTGATCTGGGCGTGCCACCCATCCATCGTGCTCCAATGGACATTCAAAAATCTCAAACGCATAATCCTCACCAAGTGAGAACAAACGAGTGATAGGTGACAACGACACTGACGTCGACTTGGCCTTCAGTTTAGGAAAAATAAAATAGATAAGTTTTTGATAATTAAAAAAAACATAAGTAATTATTTGACTAATTTGGACATTAATAATGAATAAATACCTTTGCTAACATTTCGAGCTCACGTCATTTGGAGTCCAACTCAAGCTCACGCCTTTTCATTTCCAACTCATGCTCATGGCGCTAGACTTCCAACTCCCGCTCCCTAGCTGCCAACTCATCGTCCTCCACATGTGCCCTACTAAAACTCTCTTTTGTGCTCACATGTGAAGGGTTGGCAAGCCCTGCGGTGTCCTGGGATGTACCGACGGAGGAAAGCTCTCTGGCAAGCACCTGCTTGAATTCTGGGTTGGATATTAAGCCTTGCATCAGATGTGTTGTAATATCTGGGTTGGACATGAGGTGCTGAGTAATGTCAGCCAAAATTGATGCTTCATTGACCACCCGCTTTCGTGAAGCAGACTTGCCATAATATTGTTTGATGGTCACGTTCCCGGGAACACCGAGAACCCGACCAGGATGGTCTTTCTTGCCTAGAGCAGTCATCAAGACGTCCTGCCGTCCAGAAGGGACGAATGCGCCCTGGGAGGATTTTGCTTTAAGATCCATCTACAATGAAAAAAATGAAAAAACGTGCAAGTGAAAAGTGTTGCAAATATCTATAAAAATATCAATTGAAATCAAGTTAATTATTTACTTACAATCTTATCTGCCACTTCGCGAGTGGCATCAACTTTAAAAGATCCCGTCTTTGTCATGCGGCCGGCTAACCAGACATCCTCGCGGTCGATGTCCGACGGAGGACTTGATGGTGTGCCCTCAGGCACCTCTCCTCTTTCAATCCTAGCAGAGTGCTCTTCCTGCTTCGCCCTCAGTCTATCCGCCATCATCTGCTCGATCCGAGTCTGGTACCCACCCTGAGACATGGTGTGGCGGTGGACGTTCTTCGCCTGATTCTGCCGACCCTTATTTGCCTTAGCCTATTCAAACAAAAACACATAATTAAATACAGTTAAATGATCTATAATAAGCATACAAAATTAACTTAATCAACCAACCTGAAATTCTCCATCCTGTCGACTCCTGGCAAACATATCCCAAGTATCCTGATCAATCCAGGGATAATCCGAGAACATTTTATCAAGCCGCTTCTTCCCAGATACATAGTACCTGGTAAGATCATGCTTGAACCCATTCCAACGCTTTGATGCCATTTTCATACATTTATGACGATGATCCTCGTCATTTGGCATAGTCCAAGCTACCTACACATTAGATACATATATAACAACTGGATGGATTATAACTCGGATAATTATCTAATAATGTAAATCAAATGAATGTAAAGGTAAAATACCGTGATAGCCTCCCAAATCTGATCCTTAACGTTCTGTGGAACATCATTCCAGTGGTTGTAGTTGATGCTTACGTGCTGCTTCGCTTGTAGAAACACCCACTTATTAAATTCTTTAGCACGGGGTCCCTGGGCATTTAGATTAGCATCGAAGGACACCTCAAGCTTCGTCCGCTCTGCCCTGTCCTTCTCTAGTTTCTTCAACGAGGTGGCTCCTCTACCCCGTTTCCTATGAGCCTGTGATGTCTGTATGGACAAAAAAAATGATAAAATAGAGGGTTGTAACATTATAAACTTACATTAACAAGAAGGACTAAAGATAGTATATAACATGTAAACTTACACTAGAATCAGGCGTAGGCGTGATCGAGTCTGCGAAACCCCCACAAAGTGTCCTCCCGTGCATGTGGGCTATCCGACTGATCCATATGTATGCCTGTTCAGAAACAATATATATGTATTAACATAGGTTATAACTCAAAATAAATACAGAAGTATAAATAAAAATAACTAGATAGGTCCTGTAGATATACAAAACATCTATATATCCAATATAAGGACAATACGGGAGATTGAAAACTATAGTTTTTGAAGATTGCCAAGCACTGGTCACGGTAACGTGCCAACTGAACCAGACCCTCATAGGCAGAACTGATCACGGCCTAGCCATGATGAGCATCACGGCCGTGACAGATCAACCAGCAGAGCAACATGCACTCAAAACCAAAAATAGAGACATTCCAAACAACTCAAACTCACGGTTTAAAGTTACAACTACTGAGACTACAGTTTCAACATACACTCAAAACCAAAAATAGAGACATTCCAAACAACTCAAACTCACAGTTTCAAGTTTCAACTACTGAGACTACAGTTTCAACCAGCAGAGCAACATGCATGCACTCAAAACCATAAATAAAAAAATGTTCCCTAATTAAAGACTCACCAGAAATAGGCGCTCGCGTCGTTGTAGTATAGTGGTGAGTATTCCCGCCTGTCACGCGGGTGACCCGGGTTCGATCCCCGGCAACGACGCCAAAAACTTGTTGACGAATCTGGGCAAGTATACCCAGTCGTGCTAGTAATACGGTGGTAAGACCGGTTATCGTATCCACGGGGATTGGATGTCAAGTACCAATTCGCAAACTCAGCAACTATCTAGACTAAACTATTAATCAAGAGAAAGTAAAACAAACAAAAGAAAAGGAATAAAATCTTTTTGTCTTTTTGGGGACTTTTGACAAACACTTGGGGTGCAGAAAGGATATGTTGGGACTAGACTTCACCAAACCTCTATCTCATGCAATATCAGGACTAGATACCTCCCATTCATGCTTCAGATATTAAAATCAATCCACTAAATTACTCAAACCCCGATTCCTCGGATGGCAAGAGCCTAAATCCACTAATAGACCCTAATTCCTTAGGTAGCCTAGATTAATGAATTTGCATTAAGATTATGGATTACGCGATTACTAATAAACCTAGTTCCATTCCTAGATACAAGGCTTACCAGGTGATTAAATTCAATTCCGGTTCTGATATGAATTTCCCAATTGCATACCAAAACACAAATCAAGTCATGGGGGTGCTAGCCACAACAAGCATTAAGCATGGAAAATTAATCACTAATACGAAGCATAAACATAGATTAATCAGTCAAGGCAAATACATAATAATAAGTTTGATTACATCTAATCCCAACAAATAGGGATTAGCTACTCATAAACAGAGAAAACCAAACCAGAGAAATAGGAGAAGAGGAGAGAAGAGGTTCCATGTGAGCTTTCCTTCTTCTTCAAAGCAACCCCTCTTGGCTCCCTTCTAGGGTTGAAACCCTAGTCCAGCCACAGCCTCCAAGTGCCTCCAAATGCCTCCCTCTGGACCCTTTGTTTTGTCTGCTGCGCTCTTATTTATAGGTCTGCTGCGCGTCACGGCCGTGATGGCCATCACGGCCAGGCCGTGACTCGTTCTGGAGTGGGCGTACTTGCACAAAATGGAGTCTCACGAGGCGAGCCCTATGTTTGCGACGTGAAACCCTAATTTTTACTCTATCACGGCCGTGATGCATATCATGGGCAGGCCGTGACAGCTTCTGACTTTTGCCTTCTGCTCTGCTTGATCATGGCCGTGATGGTCATCACGGCCAGGCCGTGATGGTCATCACGGCCAGGCCGTGATGGGCTCTGTTTGGCTCATATTCTTCACTTTTCAAGCTCTATTTCATCCAAGCTCCATCAAGGCTAATTTTGAGCATTTTTCCTTGAATTACTGCAAAACAACACCAAGAAACCGCTTCACCCGTTCCAAGGGAAAATCTAATAAAAATCAAACTAAGAATGCCTAATCTATATGCAAAATGCATGCAAAAGTGTACAGAAAATATCATGTAAATTCACACTATCAAATCACCTCAAGCTTATTCAATTGCTTGTCCTCAAGCAATCACTAAGACCAGAAGAATAAACAGAACATTGATAGTGAACTAAGAACCCGAGCAAATGATCCAAGTAATAGGCAATTCAAACAATTCAGCAAGAGACAATCAATTCAAGTCCAATTAGAGGCTTAGGTTCCTTAGACTCTTGTTCTCCCTGATTTGGGCACTCTTTCTCACCTGAAGCTCACCCCAAGCTTGTTCATTTGCTTGTCTCTCTTTTCTCACCTCACTCAAGTGTTTAGGGATATATGACATTTCACTCAATTTTCCTCAAGGAATGAATCCTACCATAGGCTTGACTATCAACCAAATCTCTACTTTATTAATGAAAACAATTTAGAATCAAGAGGTCTTTCACTTGGTTGTAACGGGGCCATGGGATTAATCGTTAGGTGGGAATAACAAGAAAAGGACATTTCAAAAGGCTATACCAAGTATCAAACATTTCAACACATGACACCTTCTAAAATACTTTCTTGGGTTTTCGATTTATTTTTCCACCTTTCTTTTCTTTCTTTTTCTTTTTATTTCTATTTTCTTTTTGTCATCCCCTTCTCTATTTATTTTTATTATTTTTTTTTTCTTTGGAGAAGGGGAGATTTTTTCAACTCAAGAGAATTATTTTTCTTTGATTCTTTCATTCCAAACTTTTTCGACTAGCTTTTTCACCCTTTTTGTAATACTTTAGAAGGTCCCTTATCAAACATATTTCTCAAAACATTCCAGGGTACCAAGAAAAGCATTTTTATTCTTTCAGGCTCAAAATTGGGCAACTAAGGGGTATCATTTCATCATTCAAAGCTCAGAAGGCCAGGAAAATACCTATTGCCTCAATCATTTTCAAAAATGTTTTCAAAAATTTTTAAGCTTCGAAATGGTTTCAAGTCAAGTTCTAGAGAAAACAATCCAAGAGGAATAACCACTCTAACACAAAGAATGGGGTAAAATTTTGTGAGTACCCCTTTGTGGCTCAAAATCTCACATTTTAGTTCAGAATCAATGAAAAACACAAATCCACAGAACCATATGCTAATTATCAACTATCCAAGATTATCTCAAGCATTCTCATTTGCAACCATATCACAAGAATAAACAGAATTGGGTTCAAGAATTCACTATCACAATTTATTTGGCACTTAGTTCTCACAATTGGATACAAAATCTAAGCAAGGGCAATCTAATCATGTGATCATGCAAAACTATCATGCAAAACTATATGAATGCAACATGCAAAATGCAAATGCAAAATACCCCTACCCCAAGCTTAAAAATTTACATTGTCCCCAATGTAAACAATCAAGTTGGAGAGAGGAGGAAAAAAAAAAAAATTGGAACGGCTTACCGAGGTGGTAGCGGTGTTGGCTTTCATTTCAGTCAGAAACTGCTTGAAAGTTGGGTTGCTTTTTCTTGTCTTCTTGCTCTTCCCTCCTTCCTTCTTACCCTGGAATCACTTGGCAATTTTATTAGTAAAAGAAAACTCTTGATCTTCACAAATTATTCAAGAGTTTAAAATCAAAAATCAAATCTAACTAAACAAAAAGGAAAAAGGAAAAAGGAAAAGAAAAATTGGGTTGCCTCCCAATGAGCGCTTCTTTAATGTCACTAGCTTGACTTATTAAAAAGCATCCACCTGGATCCTCCTCCGGGATCAAATGGTAACTGGAGTGGTGATTGTAGAAGTAATATGACTTTATCCTCTATTCCACCCAGCCATGGTGTGAAAACTCCCTTGACCTCTACAATTATGAACTCACTTCCTCTCGGGTCAAGTGGAATTTTCAAGAGGAAGTTTTCCAGACAAGTGGAAGGGGCTAACTTACCAGTGTCCACACATGCATGCAAGCCAACATAGTTATTTAATGCAGAAAATTCAGCATGCATGGTGGAGGGAGTGCTTTCCAGATGCCCTGCCTCCTCACTTGTTGTTTCCCAAGGATTTGTGGAAGGTAATTCCTCTTGTTGTGGTTCACTTACCACCACCTCTTCATCTTCATTGTGATCCATTCCCACAACCAGATTTTTCTCAAATGCGGATTCTTGTGGCTCTATGGGAATCATACATGGTGGTGGAGGTGGCAAATATGAACAAAAGGTTTCCCAATCCTCCTCGGAGAAGTTATATATAAGCCTTCCCGTCATATAATCAATTTGTGCGGGAGTAACATGGTCCATCAAATCCATGACGTCTCCCAAACACCAGTTGTCTTCCAAAGCGCGACTTGAGGCTTCCTCATCAGGTGGATAATAAAAATTTTCCATGACTTTCGTCCACCTTGCAAAAACAGAACTTAAAACAAAAAGATAAAATATATATAGAAAAATAAAAAAGAATAAAAATGTCTAAATTAGTTGCCTCCTTTGTTACTAATGATATTGGCAAAACCAA
This sequence comes from Sophora flavescens, assembly GCA_030762895.1. Classification (NCBI taxonomy): domain Eukaryota; kingdom Viridiplantae; phylum Streptophyta; class Magnoliopsida; order Fabales; family Fabaceae; genus Sophora; species Sophora flavescens. The sequence goes on along the minus strand of CM061063.1, from coordinate 158,108,798 downwards.
TCCCCGGCAACGGCGCCAAAAACTTGTTGACGAATCTGGGCAAGTATACCCAGTCGTGCAAGTAATACGGTGGTAAGACCGGTTATCGTATCCACGGGGATTGGATGTCAAGTACCAATTCGCAAACTCAGCAACTATCTAGACTAAACTATTAATCAAGAGAAAGTAAAACAAACAAAAGAAAAGGAATAAAATCTTTTTGTCTTTTTGGGGACTTTTGACAAACACTTGGGGTGCAGAAAGGATATGTTGGGACTAGACTTCACCAAACCTCTATCTCATGCAATATCAGGACTAGATACCTCCCATTCATGCTTCAGATATTAAAATAAATCCACTAAATTACTCAAACCCCGATTCCTCGGATGGCAAGAGCCTAAATCCACTAATAGACCCTAATTCCTTAGGTGGCCTAGATTAATGAATTTGCATTAAGATTACGGATTACGCGATTACTAATAAACCTAGTTCCATTCCTAGATACAAGGCTTACCAGGTGATTAAATTCAATTCCGGTTCTGATACGAATTTCCCAATTGCATACCAAAACACAAATCAAGTCATGGGGGTGCTAGCCACAACAAGCATTAAGCATGGAAAATTAATCACTAATACGAAGCATAAACATAGATTAATCAGTCAAGGCAAATACATAATAATAAGTCTGATTACATCTAATCCCAACAAATAGGGATTAGCTACTCATAAACAGAGAAAACCAAACCAGAGAAATAGGAGAAGAGGAGAGAAGAGGCTCCATGTGAGCTTTCCTTCTTCTTCAAAGCAACCCCTCTTGTCTCCCTTCTAGGGTTGAAACCCTAGCCCAGCCACAGCCTCCAAGTGCCTCCAAATGCCTCCCTCTGGACCCTTTGTTCTGTCTGCTGCGCTCTTATTTATAGGTCTGCTGCGCGTCACGGCCGTGATGGCCATCACGGCCAGGCCGTGAAGCGTTCTGGAGTGGGCGTACTTGCACAAAATGGAGTCTCGCGAGGCGAGCCCTATGTTCGCGACGCGAAACCCTAATTTTTACTCTATCACGGCCATGATGCATATCATGGGCAGGCCGTGACAGCTTCTGACTTTTGCCTTCTGCTCTGCTTGACCATCACGGCCAGGCCGTGATGGGCTCTGTTTGGCTCATATTCTTCACTTTTCAAGCTCTATTTCATCCAAGCTCCATCAAGGCTAATTTTGAGCATTTTTCCTTGAATTCCTGCAAAACAACACCAAGAAACCGCTTCACCCGTTCCAAGGGAAAATCTAATAAAAATCAAACTAAGAATGCCTAATCTATATGCAAAATGCATGCAAAAGTGTACAGAAAATATCATGTAAAATCACACTATCAGTGGGGGGGAAGCTCGAGTGGTGGCCAACGTTCGGTGTGGTTACTGAGAGCAGAGGGACAAGGAGAGTTAGTAAGCAGGAAGGGGAAAGAGAGATGTCAAGTTATTACAAAGAATGAGCGGGAAAGACAGAGTTAGGGGTTAAGAGTGTACCTCACGGTGGTGGCGAAGAAGCCCTCACGGTGGTTGCGGTGGAGATGAGCTCTCGATTAGGGTAGAGTGAGAGCGAGAGTGAGGGTTGAGAGTGAGGGTTGAGCGTGATGAAAAGAGAAAAGACACGTACAGAGAAGTGGAGAAGGCGCGCGGGGGTAAACGTTATAATTAAAATAAAACAACATTTTACGTCAGTTTTTAGTAAAACCTGATGTTAAAGATCATATATTTAACGTCAGTTGTCTTAAGAAACTGATGTTAAAAACTCTCACACTTATTACGTCAGTTGTTAGTAAAAACTGACGTTAAAGGTCATATATTTAACGTCAGTTGTATTAAGAAACTGACGTTAAAAACACTCACAACTTCTTACGTCAGTTGTATTACACAACGGACGTTAAAAGTTTATTAGTTTCTGCAAAAACATTCATTCCTTTGACTACTGTGCTACTTACCCATTCACATTGTACCTAATCCTCTTAATGAGCATTAAGTTTATAGATAAGTTTTCAAGAAAATCAGAATAGCTTAGTAACTTCATCCACTGCTCCTATAAATAGCTTCCTTCCATCCTTTTAATTAATTTTCTGCTTCACAATATGGCTCTGCCGTGGAGATTAACTTCATCACTCTTTCTTCCTATTCCTAGACTCAAAGGTCTTTGTCTTAATGGTCAAACAACTTGAGTTTGAGTAAATCACATTACATGGATATTAAGGTTGGGTGAATCACGTAATGTGATTCTCTCACTTTATTTCATCCCCGTCATCCCTTTCACTTTGCTTTGGAAGCAAGTGATTGTGGATTCAAGATGATGCATCAAGGAATTCCACGGAAGAAGAAAGATGCAAAGATCCGCTTCACTTTGCTTTCGCTGCTAGTGACTGAGGATTTACTTTGCATCATGGAATTCAAGTGAGGGAGGTGATGCATCCATTGGAGTTTCTGATGACAGGACTGAGAAGAAAATGATGTTGATGCAGAAACTTTTTTATATTTTAGGGCTATGTTGCAGAATTTTTTTATCTTTTAATCATGTAATTTTAACTTATGAATCGCTTCAATGACATACGATTTGATTATACATATAACTTGTTTTATGTTAAGTGTTTATTTATTTTAATTTGCACAAGAATTTGTTTACTAATTCAAGAGCTAATTAATAAAAATTAAAAATAAACTTGTATAAAAAAAGGTTTAGAAATAAACTGCAGTACTATATGGAGTGATCTGCGTTAAGAGGGACAACAGGGACATGACAACCAATGAAATGAGTTTCATAATTATTTACGTCAGTTATTTATAGAACTGACGCAAATAGTGATTTAATATTTACAAACTGCCACCACCTCATTTTTAACATCAACTTAATTTATGACTGCCAAGTTCCCGTATATTAATTACATTATTTCCAATATTCATTCTGCACGTTTATAATATATTGGATTATTTACGTTAGCTATTTATTTAACTGAAGTAAAAATCAAACTTTTAACGTCAGTTTTTTAAAAAACTGACGTTAACAATAAATATTTTTTATTTTAAAAACACTTTTAACGTCAATTTTTTTAAACAGCCGACGTTAAAAGTGTATAGATATCTGCAAAAACATTCATTCCTTTGACTACTGTGCTACTTACCCATGCACCTTGTAACTCAATCCTCTTAATGAGCATTAAGTTTATAGGTAAGTTTTCAAGAAAATCAGAATAGCTTAGTAACTTCATCCACTGCTCCTATAAATAGCTTCCTTCCATCCTTTTAATTTTCTGCTTCACAATATGGCTCTGCCGTGGAGATTAACTTCATCACTCTTTCTTCCTATTCCTAGACTCAAAGGTCTTTGTCTTAATGGTCAAACAACTTATGAGTTTGATTAAATTACATTACATGGGTGATAAGTTTGAGTAAACTACATTATGTGAGTTGCTCACCTTATCATCCTTCCAGAGAATCAGCCGCTGGAGGGCAGATCAGGTGCTCGGGCGTCACAGTTCCAAAACCTCAGCTTTGGCAGCAAGTGACCGTCATGGAAGTCTCTGGAACCACTGCCTTTGCTTGAAACAGATCTAGTGCAGCTGTTTTTGCCTCTCTTGAGCTCTCTCATGCCCCCCAGTTTTCTGAGGTCTTCGGAGTATAGTTTTCCCTTTGGCATATATCATAAAACTCTCTGATGGGATGTAGCTTTAATTTTGAGGATTTTAAACCCTTTCAATGTAACTTTTTATAGGATTTTAAACCCTTTCAATGTAACTTTTTATAGGATTTTAAACCCTTTCAATCTTCTGTATCAGTCTGTGTTACACTTCATGAATGAGATCCGGTTTGGGTTATTGAGTCAACTTATACTTCGCACATATATTTTAGTTTTCAAAACAGAAACACAAAACATCAAACCAATTCATGTGAAACTGAAACTTTGAGGAAGGCAATGCGGATGGGATCGTATACTAGATAAAAAAAATTATTAAAATAACCTTTAACGTCTGTTGATGTAAGGACTGACGTTAAAAGTGAAGTGACTTACTTTTAACGCCAGTTCTTTATCGAACTGACGTTAAAATGTTCACTGTTAACGTCAGTTTTTTATTGAACTGACGTTAAAAGTGAGTCACTTCACTTTTATCGTCAGTCATTAAAACAACTGACGTTAAAATTGAAATAATGAAGTCTGATATTTACAAAACTGCCACCGCCCCCTTTTTAACGTCTATCTTTTGGTTAACTGACGTAAACCTTTACCGTCTAATGTATATTTTCCACTAGTGGAAGATTCCCAAAACGATGACGTTGGCAAACTAGACACGTCCCCTCGAGCAGCTCAACGAGTTCCTCAAGCCTTGGCCAAACATGAAGGGAAGAGAACAACCAATTAATCCCAAATTCAAAAGAAAGGGAAAAGGAGATTAAGGAGGGATAACTACGTTACCTTAAACGACGCTAACACGCATAACTTCTCTCCCAAACGGACTCACAAACTCCAAGAACTTCAAGGGGTTCAAGGGAAAAATAAGGAAGACGAAGAGAGGCAGTTATTCTGAAGTTAACAATGTGAGAAATAGGGTTTAGGTCGAGTCTTTTGGTATAAATACAATTTAGGGCATAATGGGCTCCTGTTTAGGCCCAAACTGTATACATATCGGTATTTTGACCATAACTTGAGCTATAAGTTTCCTATTGAGGCGTTCTTGGTGTCGTTAGAAATCTTAGAAATATCTATAAATTAATGTCTAATGATCGAATCCTAAATCGGACTCTAAGATGGTCAAAAGTTCAATGGAAGTTTAGCGACAGATTTGGTAGTTATTTCTAGATAGGATCCTTAGGAGATTATGATAAGATCTTAAGAGATAATCAAAAAAGGGTTTATCCTATATTAATAAGGACTCAAATCTGACTAACTGAGGGACTAAAACCTAGGAGATACACTATCTCGATTTAAATACTAAATCACACGATATCTCATAATATCTTTCTTAATCACTTATTATTAATAAAAACACATATTATATATTAACTTATAAAATCACATACAAAATCATGTATCCCTATAAGATCACACATTAAGGGATACAATCTCATATTAATGCAAATAATCATATATTAAAATACATATTATAATATTTAATAATATATACATATATATATATATATATGTATGTTTAAAAAATACTACAACACTAATAACAATTACATTATCAATTATATAAATAACAATAATAACTTCATTAATAATAATAATAATAATAATAATAATAATAATAATAATAATAATAATAATAATAATAATAATAATAATAATAATAATAAAAACTAGGCATCCATAGTAGCATAACCCCTTATACGAAAATCGGGGTGTTACAAATCTAATATCAATTCTGATACCTTGTTTTTGCTCTGATACTTACTCTATCTAAATGCATAAACTAAGGGGGAGCATAGCATACTCTGAACAATTATATATGTTTGAAAATTTCTGTTATTACTTTTTGATGTTCAATAAAATTAGAAAAGTTATTTGTCATCATCAAAAAGGGGGAGAATGTTGAGACCTCATAAGTCTGACATACATTCCATGTGTAGATTTTCGAAGTTTTGATGATTCCAAATATATTAAGTATGATAATATTGAACCATATGAAATTACTGACATGTTTGATAAGTGTGCTGGAAAATAGACTTAAGATCACTAGTCTATTTTATGACCCCTCTAATTTTTGGAATACACTAGCACTTGTCTAGTTTTGGACTGAACAAGCACCCGTCTAATTTTTGGATTGCTTTGCACCTGTCTAAATTTCCAACACTGCTACAATGTCAGTTTCTTAGAATTGAATTCCAAGTCACCTAATTCAAATTAGATGCCTTCCTTAAGGATCTTGAAGACCTCTGGACAATAGCATAAAGGATACAGAATAAAGAACGTTTGTTTCAAGGTTTTAAGGAATAAACACGCAATCTCTGTGCCACAACAGTAACTTTTTAGTTGTTTTACTACAAAGTAAAAGTGCTTTCTGGAAAGTGAACTGAGTGTTGTACTGAAAGAGGAAAGCTCTCTTCTACAAGTACAAGATCTGAAACAACAGCTGCTCAGAACAAAGTGTACTCTTGGACAACCTTGTCAAAACTCAACGTTCCCAAGCATTTAATGTTTACACAGAATGACTCTTTGGCATTAATGGTGTCCCAGAAGCTCAAATCATAAGAATATACTTTCTGAAGCTGTGCCTAACAGATCAAATTGATCTAAGTCTTTATATAGACCAAACCATGAAGATGAAGATAAGAAGTTGAATATCATTAATAACACTGTGCAAGAAGCATTTACTCACTTCATTAACTTCTTCATTCTTTCATTGAATATTCATTCAATCAGTTAAATTTAATTCGCAGTCTTTCATACTTCATATTTTTTCCACACTAAGTGTGATCTGAAAGATTTGCAAGTTTTATTAAATACACAAAACCTTTACTCTTTTCTGAGTTGAGCTTGAAGAGGCTAGGTGAGCCAAGAATACTTATTTAAGTGTGAGCCTGGAGAGCCTAGGTGTGAAAAGAGTACTTGTACTGTAATATGATCAGTTATAGTTGAAACTTGGTGCTGCCAAGAAACTGGACGTAGCCCTGTGAATTTTGGGGTGAACCAGTATAAAACTCTTAAGTGATATTTCTCTTCCCTTATCTATTTAATTTTCTTAAGTATAATTTGTTTAAGCTTTTAACTTGGGGAGTTATTTTGTGAATATCAAACTTTGTTTTACCCTTCTCTATATGCTTGTGTGTTCTGTCTCAAAATTAGACGTATCATTCTTATAATCTTCTGCTGTCTTATTTTTGCTTTGTGTGCCTGTGAAAATAACTTTCAAAGTAACTAAAAAAGTTGGTAAACACAATTCAACCCCCCTTCTTGTGTTAACTTTGGTTATTTCACACCCTAGTGAGTCATCTAGTGACACACCACTTGTCATCATACTTTAGATATTTTACAAAATATTGATACGTGGAAAAGACCATAATACCCTTAAATTCCTAATTAATTCCCAATGTGTCCCAAGAAATTTTTAGACCCAAAATTCCTCTCCAATTTCGTGCAGTCCCTCTACTAAATCAAACTCATTTCATTTTGATTTCATTTCATCATCTTCCTCTCAAAATCCCTAATCGGGTAAACAACGGAACTTGACACGAATGCTCAGAGATACACCAGGAGACAGATCGGTGAGTCATCCATGATGACTCATAGGGGATGAGTCATCATGGTGAGTCATAATACTTAATGACAAAGAGTATTTTAAGGTTACTTGCTCGACAAGTAATCCCGTCCGGAAATGGACTTAAAGAGGTATAATGAGTTGGTGAGAACAACCAACCTTCATAATATACTAAATCTTTGAAACATGGATAGACCAATGGGGGGATCCTAAATATTGTGCAAGGATTCATGGGTTGGTACTATCTTGCCTCTAGAATTTCTATTGATTCCGTCAAAGGAATCGCGAAGTTTATCCGGTGGATAAATGCGAACTCACATGCCGTTATCGGCTTAATCCAAATGAAATTTTAAGTAAGGCCTTTGTGCCTACTGCCTAGGAATCGGGCTGACATGCTCTGTGCGCATGTGGACGTGCTAGTGACGATCTTCAATGGTCTTGGGGATGGTTAGGTTCGGAAGGCCACAGATGTACAGTTGGTGATTCTTCTGGTCGTCGTGTTTCATGCAATACAATGACATCTACTACTAGATGCTAGTCGTACCAGATTATGGAGAATATTTCCCAATCAGTTCTAATTCCACATGTGACTTTTATATTTATTCGCACAAGATACCTAATATTGGCAGTTGTGAAACATCGAGCTCTAACCACTCCTTCCAAATGTTCTCTTAAGCTCCGGAGTTAAGGTCAGATATTCCTTGACGCTGTGTAGGAATGAGACTATGCAGTTTCAATCAGTTATCTCTATTCTCGAGTCTCAATGAATTGACAACGTCTGATGTGTTTCGAGAAGCTTGTTATGTGTAGATATTGTTTACCTTCGGGTATGTGTGGATTTACTGTTAATCATCTGGTTATATTGTGATATGTATGTTGTCATATGTATGTGAGTCATATCACTGCATGTCTGCCTTATGTGTAAGATAAATGGAAATCTCACCTCCTTATTTTTATATTGCCTATGTCGGCTGGCTATGTGCCTTCTGTATCCTTTTGAGGAGATTGAGACGTCAAGATGTCCCTTGGCTGACGCATCGTAGAGATTGAGGTTCGAGCATGCGGACGATATGTTGGAGTTTCTAGTGGACATCTTCCAGACTATCGATAGTTCGTAGATCATATTTTTCCTCTTGGAAGAGGAAATGACTTAGTCCAAGAGTTACTTTTGTAGTGACTCTAGTAGTGTCTTTTGCGACGACGTCAGTAGTGAACTCAAATAGAGTTTCCACTAGATCTCGTCAGTTGGGTTTGTCCTTCTCATGATGTACGAGAGAGGATTGTCTTTTCTATTATTACTTTGGCTAGCTGGGTATGTTTGGGAGTTAATGAAACTGTCTATGGAGCTGCGACTCCAAGTATCTTATATTTTAAAAGCTCCGTCTCCCTATCTTTACGTGGAGTCTGTTTATTTCTATGATATATTTTTATGAGTCGTGTTGGGTATTATGTAAACGATTTACGAACTTATGACCCTAATTATGATAATGGAATATTTTATTGATCATTCATTTAAATTAAAGTAGTTACATTTTTGACTTCCGAAAAAGAAAAAAAAACACCCCATCCTATTATAGTCAATTTTAATTAACCTATTTTTCGGTCTTAAAATGTCACTTACGATGTAGCACCCGAGAAGGGTGTTACAGTAGAGGTCGTAAGTCGGCCTGAATTCTGACAGCAAACCCCCTCGGCCTGAATTCGAGGATAAATAGAACGATATAAGAATGAATTCTGTTATGAAGTTACTTCTATCACCTAGGAGGAAGATAGAAAAGGGAAATACAAGGTAGGATCTATAGATTAAGATACCATTACAAGATGTTGTCTAGGTTCAATTCACGAAATTCCGAGGACGGAACTTTTTTTCTAAGTGGGGTACTAATGTAACAGTCTGTTTTTAATTACACTGTATTATCGGTTAAGATATAATTATTTATATTTTAATATGAGACCAAGAAAATGATTTTTTGAATAAAATAAAATCATATTCATACTCTATCTTATGATAGAGGGTCACGGTGAAATTTTGGGTTGAAAATTCAGACGGAAACTGGTTTGCGTTTTCACCGACAGTAAGATTTTACTGACCAGAAAACTTAATTTTTACTTGTGAACAAAATGGTTTCGGTTTAAATAATATTTCCAAAGATATTGGTTATTTTGAAAATTTTCAAAATAAATAAGTTATTATACTTATTCGGACAGATTATCGACAAGCGAGTAATCGACAGAGTTGAGAACGTCGAGAACGGATGTGCAGAGACAAAACCGGACACCGGAGGAGCTGAGTCATGGGGTGAGTCACCACCATGACTCACCAAGCATTTATGAACATTTAAAGCAAGTAATCGTGACTTTTTAGCTAAAATAACCAAAATACCCTTAACCTTAACCTATCCTATTCTAGTTAATTGTTAGCCATGGTTAAGGCAAGTCAAGGCCAATTTGATCTCATCTTCCTTCCATATGGTGAAATAGGCAGAACACCATCCATTCATTCTTCACCACACATTTTAACCTAACCATGATTACTATTAACATTAGTTAAGTTATTATATTATTTTCTAACTTAACCTAGGTCAAGTAAACTCAACTATGGTTCATTTTATCCAATTAAACAACTCCTCACTCACTTATTCTCTCATTATTGTGTAGCCAAAGCCCTCCTCACACTTAGCAACATTTCATTTTCTTCCTATTTCCAAATCTAAGCTTGTTCTTCACAAAAACCTAAAGAACGCCACAACCCTATAGGTTAGATGATTTTGTTTCATATTTTTAACTTATAACAATTTATCTATGCTAGTTAATACTTTAGTAACTAGAATCCAAAAGATGGAGTTGAGAAAATAACCCTAGCCCTATTTGTGAGTCATGGCAGAACCTAGCCTTTTGTGGTCAAGGATGATTTTTGTTTGATTAATTCATTTTATGTCAATTTGGTTGAAGGTTAATTTATAATCGTGGTGTAGTACCGAAGATCAGAAAGTTAGTGAATCCGTTGAAAAGTTCGGGAGGGGGAAAGATACAACCTATCGTCGGAATGGATAAGTAGTTTATAATATAATAATTGTGTAGGGCGACCTAAACCCTACTAGTGGTCGAATAATCGAGAAGACCAAAATCGTATTGGAATCTTTTTGGTAATACCAATGATGATTTGGGGATAGTAGGTTTATCGCCGTTAGGATAATTTTAGAATATTTGAGGATGTATGACTTTATGATTATTGAATTGTTTGTGATGCGCTGGTTGAGGTATTCTACTGTATGTGACGTTTACTTGGATGTTTGAATATTTTATGATGATCGTGTTACGCATGATCTGCCTGGTTTGATAGTATGCTTAGTTGGCTTTTAGGTTAAGATATATGTTGTTTAGGAGATGTTCATGTGTGTGAGAGAATGAATTGACTTAGAGGTGCCTAGCCTAAATTAATTATTTTATAGATAAGAGGTGGCATAGAACATGTGTTGAGGCTATGTTGGAAGGTTGAGGCACTAGGTTGTAACCAATGTGAGTCAGTGATATATATATATATATATATATATATATATATATATATATATATATATATATATATATATATATATATATATATATGTATGTATTGTTGTTCACAATCGTGTGAGTGGAAACATGAGGTCAGGATATCCTATTTTGGATACCGGATATTGCGGGTGAGTGACCTACGGATAATGATGTCGATGTAGACTACCGTAATACTCTTTTAGTCCTTAACGCGTTGTTCTGATTATCCTATCTAAGATAGAGTTACCATGTCTTTGTGCTTATTGTGCTATTTCCAATAGGGGATTAGTGACGCACACCATGCTTAATGCACTATTTCCTATTAGAGATTAGGGAATAGGGGCGCACTGAGTTACAAGGTATTTTGTGCTTATTGTACTATTTCCAATGGGGGATGGTGATGCACACTGTGCTTAATGTACTATTCCCTAAGAGAGATAAGGGAATATGGGCGCACCGAGTTCTTGACCCCAGACCGTTATGGACTACTGACTAACGTGACAGGAGAAGAGATGGCCATGTCAGCATAAAGGTTTAGTTGCATGAGATTGAGGGTAGAGGATGATACCGTGAATTAACAATGGTGGTTGATTATAGGTGATGATTTTCCGTGACTATTGTTATATTATATGCTATGTATTCTTTTCCGCTTTTGATGATAGAACTGTTTCTTATCCCATATTCTTCTGTATTATGTATGTTGTATTTTATTTCTTATGTGATCGTATGAGAAGACCCTGTGGAGGAGCCTGCTGCTGAGGAGTTGGATGAAACTTCTTATGAGCCAGAAGCTGGAGGACGAGCTATGGACCCGATTGGTAGAACTTAGAGAGTTAAGGCCAGTGCGTCTTGTGAGACATTTTATATTTTCCACTGATTATAATAGTTTTTGCATAAGTATATAAGTATGTACCTATATGGGATCCTACTGATAGGATCCCCTAAAAAGTGTTTTGATAACTCTGATACAAGACATATAGTGTGTATGTATTTTATTATGTAAGGTGTGATGCTTTAACTTTCAGACGTTGTATGCTTTATATGTAAAGTTTTAATTTTTACGTATTTCAACGTTAAGCACGTGATTAAATAATTAGTTAATAAGGTTTTAACTTAAATAAACAACGGGGCACAATGGGGTGTCTCATTTTCGTATCAGAGCAGTTCAATTCTAATCGGACTGTGAGGTTTAAGATGTTGTTACTAGCCGTGTCTAGTTGAATACACGTCGGATTTTGACTATGTTTAGAAGTTGGGTAGTGTGTCCGAACTCGATGCGATAACTAAAATTAGTATGGCATATAATATTTATATACTTGTTTATGTAGTATTATATGTCATACAGATGGGAGCTGATGATTTCCTTAAACAGGACCATGGCTCGAGGAAGAAAACGTAATACCAATAATGGTGATAGGAATCCCGAAAGAATTGTCGGAGCTGACAATGTTGAGAATAATCATACTGGAAGTGGAGGAGAGTCATCTGAGACTCGTAATGTCATGAAATATATAGCTACTGCTTTGTTACTACAAACACAGCAGATTGTTGAGATGCTGCAAATGAACAAAGAGCAGAACTGCAGAATCAAAAGAGTGCAGAAGTTGAAGATGCCATAATGGCTACTTTCCTGAAAGGAAAGCCACCACATTTCCGAGGAGATTATGACCCGGAGAAGGCATAATGGTGGGTGCAAGAGATAGAGAAGATATTAGATAATATGCACTGCAGAGAGGATAGGAAATTAACTTATGATGCCTTCATGTTAACGGGAGGAGCAAAGTCTTGGTGGAAAGGCAATAGAAGATTACTGGAGGCAGAGGGCAGGATTATCTGCTGGCAGTTGTTTACTGACTGCTTCTTTGAGAAGTATTTTCTGTATTTAGTTCGACGCGAGAAGGAAAGAGAGTTTACAAATATCAAACAAGGCAACATGTCTCTAGGTGATTATGCCTCACGTTTTGAGGCTCTGATTAAGTTTTCAGAATTCTATCAGAGATTCCAGAATGAGGATTGGCAGTGTAAAATGTTTGAGGAAGGTCTGCGACATGAACTACAAAGAGCTATAGTGTCTTTGGATATTCAGAGTTTCCCAGAGCTGGTGTAGAGATGCAGTGCTATAGAAAGCATAGATCAGAGGCAGGCTGCTGAGCAGAAGCAACAGAGGAGTGGAGGCCCTATTCGATCAGACGTTCAGTGGAGAGTAGATAGTGGTTCTTAGTGGAGATGGGAACCATATACCAGACCAGTGTAGATAGCTGCACCAGTACCAGTTTCTACAGCACAGTGGTTGGAACAGGCTAGCAGCAGCAAGGCCCGGTTTGTTTCAAACGTGGAGGACCGCATTATCAACGGAATTGCAGGGAGGAACCTTGTTGTTTCCATTGTGGTAAACCAAGACATTTGGCTCGTGATTGTAGACAGAAAGGTATGCAGCAGCCAGTAGCTACTGGTAGACGAGCTGGAGGTTATAGAGGTGAAGTTAGGAGAGGAGTTCTAGCAACAAGACAGCAGATGGCTAGACCTCAAGCCACTGTGGAGAGTGTTTACCTTAAGGGGAGATGAATCCTCTCACTCTGTAGAGCTCATAGAAGGTATATGTAATTTTGATATGACACAGAATATTGGAATACGCTAAAAGGAAATAGGACTGTGATGGGATACTTTGAGTAGAAAGATAAGGTAGTATTGATTGTGGTGTTAATTATGAGTTAGATGTTGGAATAAGGATTTCTAGTGGACCAGTATTAACAAGAGAAAATGATTAAGTTTTTACGATGTCCTTCAAGGATGATAGTTTAAGGTGAAATGTTAAGGACAATGAACATAATGTAGTGATGGATTGTTTCGAGGATAAATAGAACAATATAAGAATGAATTCTGTTATGAAGTTACTGTTATCACCTAGGAGGAAGATAGCAATTAGGGAAATACAAGGTAGGATCTATAGATTAAGATACCATTATAAGATGTTGTCTAGGTTCGATTCACAAAATTCCGAGGATAGAATTTTTTTTCCTAAGTGGGGTAGTAATGTAACAACATGTTTTTAATTACACTGTATTATCGGTTAAGATATAATTATTTATATTTTAATCTGAGACCAAGAAAATGATTTTTTTTAATAAAATAAAATCATATTCATACTCTATCTTATGATAGAGGGTCAAGGTGAAAATTTGGGTTGAAAATTCAGACGGAAACCGGTGTGCATTTTCACTGACAATAAGATTTTACTGATCAGAAAACCTAATTTTAACTCGTGAATGAAACGGTTTAGGTTTAAATAATATTTCCAATGATATTGGTTATTTTGAAAATTTTCAAAATAAGTTATTATACTTATTCGGACGTATTATCGACAAACGAGTAATCAACGGAGTCGAGAATGGATGTGCAGAGACAAAACCGGACACCGGAGGAGCTGAGTCATGGGGTGAGTCACAACCATGACTCACCAAGCATTTATAAACATTTAATGCAAGTAATCATGAATTTTTATGTAAAATGACCAAAATGCCCTTAACCTTAACCTATCCTATTCTAGTTAATTGTTAGCCATGGTTAAGGCAAGTCAAGGCCAATTTGATCTCATATTCCTTCCATATGGTGAAATAGGCAGCATACCATCCATTCATTCTTCACCACACATTTTAACCTAACCATGATTACTATTAACATTAGTTAAGTTGTTATATTATTTTCTAACTTAACCTAGGTCAAGTAAACTCAACTATGGTTCATTTTAACCAATTAAACAACTCCTCACTCCCTTATTTTCTCATTCTTGCACAGCCCAAGCTCTCCCCACACTTAGCAACATTTCATTTTCTTCCTATTTCCAAATCTAAGCTTGTTCTTCACAAAAACCTAAAGAACACCATATTTGTTCTTGACAAGTTCTTCATTTCTCTTCAACTTCTTCATCAAACTTCTTCATTCCAAGGTGAGGATCATGTTCCTCATCATCCTAGCTTCATTAATCTTCCATCAATCTTCATGTTCATCAAGTTTTTCACCTATTTCCATTCTTAGATCTAGAACTTCAAATAATTCTAGAAAATTGTAGAAAACTCATTTTAATGTGAAACCAATTTCTATGATCTTCATATGACTTATAATATGATTATCTAAGAGCTTGAAAGAAAAAGATTTTTCCTCCCTATTTATCTATGAATGGCTGAAACTGGGGATTTTTAGGTGAAGGAAGTTGTGTTCAATTTTTAAAGTATGACACTTTATTTTAACTCTCTAATACCTATAGTTGTTTTATCTAGAAACTTGAAATCAAAAGAAATTCCACTACAACAGATTAGACTTTTAATAACGCACCTTTAATAGCATTTCCGTGTGGAAATGCTATTAAAAGTGATGGGGGGACTTTTAATAGCGTTTCCTTCAGAAAACGCTATCTTAGGTATCACCTAAGATAGCGTTTCCGTGTGGAACCGCTATTAAAAGTGCCACTTAGGAAAAGATAGCGGTTCCACACGGAAATGCTATCTTATGTGACACCTAAGATAGCGTTTCCTTTAGGAAACGCTATCTTAGGTCTTCAGAAGAGCAAAATTAAACGCGCGTCGCGGGGTACTGTTTCCTTCCCTGTTTCTTGCTCTCTTCATTCTACTGTGCTTACTAAATTTTCATTCTCCACAGTGCATTCCGCTTGCCATCTCTTTTTTCTTCCCTCACCTTCATTGCTCGCCGCCGCTGCTACTCCGAAAGAGAAAGAACCCACTCGAACCCAAACCCCTGTGCCGCTGCTCCTACTGCCACCGCGAGTTCTCTCCATACCCCTATCGGTTATAGAAGAGACATCAACATCAACCTCTATTTTACACGAGTCTTATACTAAGAGCTTCACACTCTGGCTCAGGGTCTGTGACACAGTCACAGGGGCGCATTCCCGGTTGAACCCACTTCCAAGTTTGCAGCTTTACCCCTTTTTCTACTGTGTTCAGGTGATTTTCTTTGTGCTATTTCATTGGAACTCTTTTATATGAAAAAAAAGGGTGACATACTAAATCAAGCACATTTCTCCTGTGGATTTGAATACTCTGCTTATTCTTGCTTTATGTCTGTGAAAACAGTTCCTTTGTAAGCAAGTGGTTTTTTTTTTTAGTGTAACTCATCCTCATCACCACACTTGTCATCATGGTTCCTTTACTTAATAAAGGAGATTTTCAAGACTGCTGCTAAAATGTATTATTATGGTTCAAAAGTCAGGCTTGTTGAGTGCTTAACTTGCATAATATATAATCTTCACTGCTTTGAAGAAATCCCAAAATTTATTTTTGATCAAAGAATGCTTCTTATGTTATAAATTTAAAAAATGGGGAGCGGGTTATTTTGTCATTTGGAGATGCTTTAGGAAACCTGGTTCACCATAGGCCTGCTTCAAATATGTTATCAATGAACTGGGGTAGGGAGTAGCTCATAGTTTTATGATGATGAACAATAGAGGTACCTATCTGTCATATAAAGGAAATGTTGATGTTTTTTTAATTTTTACATGTGCACTACTGTTTCCTGAGCAGTGAATGGTGTCATGTTGCTTCGGCTGGGTAGCAGCTATTGCCATTGAACTTACATGTTAATTGCTGCCAAACTGTTCTTACAATCCTTTGATATTTTGTCTTCTCTGTTCTTACATCGCATTTTACTCTTCACATCTCATTTTCTAACTGATCTACTGTTGCAAAAACTCTTTCCAGCATCATCCATAAATAAGTCAGACCACTCTCCGGTGAAGATCAAACCGTCTAGCTTGTCACTGCACCTAAATCGTCAAGGGAGAGTGCAACCATCTTTAACAAGAAGGCCTCTAACAGTTCAAGCTACATATAGGTATTCTATTTGGTGTTAATTTGTTATGAGATCTATGTAGTTTGTCTGCATGAGTGCATTGAATTAGTTACACAGTGACAGTATATGAATAGCTGATAAGAGTCTTAATTATGTTAATTGCTTAGTTATAGAAACTTAATGGTTTCTGGGTTTCATTTTATACTTGTGCCACAATTTTTGTTAGACATGTGAGCAGTAGTGATTAACTTGGAGCTGAGAAGTTTTTATCTCTGTTATTTAGTGAGAACATTGGGGAGAAAAATCTAAACATGGTAAAGAACCATTTTGGGATGTTTTGATATGTCAGTTTGATATGCCCCAGCTCGTTCAACCTATCTAGTAGCTGCCTTGCCATTGGATGCCAAGATTGAAATCGAGTGCATAGCTGCACTATAAGCACCGGTTGGTTCCTTCAGCAAACTCAGGTTAATAATGAACGTGGAAACTTAACCTAGTATTGGAGTTTAATTTTGGTTTGTCCTCCTTGAATCATGATGCTCTTGTCATTACTATTATTGCTCTAGTATCCTGATAGGAAGGAATTTAATCTTCGGTTTCTCTCTCAAGATTATGTGCCCCATTAAAAGGGAAAGAAACTAAGTCAGCGACAATGTGTTTTGTTTGCAGCTTTTGTAATGATCTAGTATGAATTCTGATTGTTCCAAACAGGATCTTTGTCTAAACTTCAAAGAAACCTCGTTTAACTATGGATATTGTTCCGTAAATACTTTGAGACAAGATTTTCAAGGAAATCCCTGTCTCTTTCTTTTATATTAGGAAAGGCAGATAGGGTTGGAAAACTGACATTTCCCATACCAGTACTTTGATATAGATCCTTAAAGAAATCTGAAACTAAGTTCTGTAATTGCAATAGTTTTCTTCTTGTTTCACAATCCTCTTCTTGAACATAAAAGATACAACAGGTTCTTCAAGGGACCTGAAACTGCTACACTGATCCTTTCCTTTACCCAACTGAATACCCCCCCTCTCTCCCATCTTTCCCTTATGATATGCTTCCCCACTAATTTATGATTTTGTCCACACTCAATTTGCCATGCGGAAAAACGGTAAAAGTTTTCATTCCTTTCATTCCTTTAATCTGTATACATTGCATGTAGACCTCAACCACTCTAAACTCAAAGTAAATATGTTTAATAAATATTTTTGTAGATCGGGAAAGAATGGATCGGAAATGGATGTCTGCCAATCGTTTAACGAAGGAGTATGAGGATGGGGTGAAAGAGTTCATTAGTTTTGCAGTTCGGCATGCGGAAAACCCTTATACAATCATATGTCCTTGTTTAGATTGTTGTTATGCAAGGCGAGTTAGTGCAGCCGATTTGGAAGAACATTTAGTGTGTAATGGAATCGATCAAAGTTATACATGTTGGACAAAACATGGTGAGACAAGAGCTGAGTCTAGTGAAATGAGGAATCGTGTGAGATATTCATCATACGATACCGACACAAATACTTATGAGGGCGATCGTTTTGAAGACATTGCAAATGCTGTTGAAGAGGATCTTCGGGATTGTCCTCAAATGTTTGGGAGGTTGGTAAGTGATGCAGAGCAACCATTGTATGATGGATGTACTAAATTCACAAGATTGTCGACGATGTTAAAGTTGTATAACTTGAAATCGGGCAACGGATGGACTGATAAGAGCTTTACGGACTTACTCACACTATTGAAAGACATGTTGCCAGAGGATAATGTGCTTCCTAGTCGGACATACGAGGCTAAACAAATGTTACGCTCTATTGGCATGAGCTACGAGAGGATACATGCTTGTCCTAACGATTGCATTTTATTTCGGAATGAATATGCATCGTTAAAGATGTGTCCTAAATGTAATGCCTCACAATATAAGAAGAAAGAATCAGATCCAGAGAAGGTTGTGTGGTATTTTCCCATAATACCCAGATTTAGGCGCATGTACCGTAGTTCTGAAGATTCAAAGCACTTGACATGGCATGAGGATGAAAGGATCAAAGATGGCAAGCTGCGGCACCCGGCAGATTCTCCGCAATGGAAGAAATTTGATCATGATTATCCTGATTTTGGGCAAGAATCAAGAAACCTACGACTTGCATTGGCTACTGACGGATTTAACCCGCATGGTGTTCAAAGTAGCTCTCACAATACATGGCCTGTGATTTTGGTGATTTATAACCTATCCCCATGGCTATGCATGAAGCGCAAATTTATGATGTTATCTATGTTAATTTATGGGTCCAAACAACTAGGAAATGATATAGACGTCTATTTGACTCCTTTGATTGAAGACTTGAAACAACTGTGGGAGATAGGTGTGGAGGTGTATGATGGGTATAAGGAAGAAAGTTTCAATTTGAGAGCTATGTTGTTTGGGACAATTAATGATTTTCCAGCCTACGATAATCTGTCAGGATATAGCATCAAGGGTCAGTGTGCATGCCCTATATGTGAAGAGGGTACGGATTGGATGCGGTTAGAACATTGTAAGAAGAATGTCTTTCTTGGGCATCGTAGATTTTTGCATCCAAGTCATCATTACCGATGGTGGAGAAAGGCGTTCAATGGGAACTCGGAAGAAGGTAGAGCTCCTTCACCTTTGACGGGTGATCAACTTTTTGAAAAGGTAAAGGATTTGAATATCCAATTCGGTAAACCTTTTGCGAGAGATATTGTCACAAGAGGGTGGAAGAAAAGGTCGATTTTCTTTGAGTTACCATATTGGAAATCATTATATGTAAGACATTTCCTCGATGTGATGCACGTTGAAAAAAATATCTGTGATAGTGTCATTGGTACGTTACTCAATGTGCCAGGGAAGACTAAAGATGGCATCAATGCAAGGTTGGACTTGGTTAGTATGGGAATAAGAAGAGAATTGGGACCGACGAAGAAGGGTAAAAGTACATATCTTCCTCCGGCTGCTTACACTCTATCTAGAAAAGAAAAAACTGTTTTTTGTAAGTTTCTTGAAGGAGTTAAGGTTCCGGAAGGGTACTCTTCAAACATTAGGAACCTCGTATCGATGAAAGATCTCAAGTTAAAAGGTCTAAAGTCCCACGATTGTCATGTTCTCATGGAGCAGTTGATACCCATTGGTATACGGTCTATTTTACCTAACAAAGTGCGGGGGGCCTTAACTAAACTCTGTTTCTTCTTCAAGGCAATTTGCAGCAAATTGATTGACCCTGGGAAGTTGCCATCATTGCAAAGAGAAATTGTTGTGACTTTATGCGAGATTGAGATGTACTTTCCACCTTCATTCTTTGACATAATGGTTCATCTAACCATTCACCTTGTTAGAGAGACACAACTGTGTGGGCCAGCTTATATGAGATGGATGTACCCGATTGAGCGTTATATGAAGATATTAAAAGGGTATGTGAAAAACCGATCACGACCAGAAGGTTGTATTGTTGAACGGTATATTGTCGAAGAAGCTGTTGAATTATGTACCGAATACCTATCCAATGCTGATTCTATAGGGCTGCCAAAGTCTCGTCACACATGGAGAATGATGGGGCAAGGAATTACTGGAAATGAAATAGTGACTATATCAAGGACAGAATGGGAGCAAGCACACTTATATGTTCTGCACAATGCCGATGAGGTTGAGCCATATGTTGAAAAACACAAGGACATGCTTAAGAGTTTGTATCCAAATAAGAATCAAAATTGGCTAACTAGAGAACACAATCTTTGTTTTATAACGTGGCTAAGAGATCACATTTATGCAGAGTTGACTGAAAATGCTACTTCAGTTTCAAATAGATTGAGATGGTTAGCCAAAGGTCCAAGTTTGCATGTCTTCTCTTACCACGGTTATCAAATTAATGGGTACACATTCTATACAAAAGAACAAGATGGTCGGAGTACAATGCAAAACAGTGGTGTGACTCTTGTAGCTCAGTCGATGCATATCTCAAGTGCCAAAGACAAACCCGATATATGCAAATATGTCATACTTCGGCGTCATTGAACGCATATGGGAGTTGGATTACACAAAGTTTAAGGTTGGTGTGTTTGGTTGCAAGTGGGTTGACAATAATAACGGTGTTCAGATTGATGAGTCAGGGTTCATGCAGGTGGATCTTAATAGGGTGGGGTATAAAGATGAGCCTTTTATATTAGCATCTCAAGCTCAACAAGTGTTCTATGTCACTGATCCAGCTGATATGAAAAGGTCCATTGTTCTTTTGACTAACAAAATAATTACTAATGTTGATGATCAAGACCATGGAGATGTTGATATTGAAGATGATCCTTTCGTCGGGACATTACAATCACTTGAGATTGATCCAACTTGGGATGATGGTATGTATATGAGAGATGATCATGATGAGGGGCTTTTGGTCAATCCACCATTTCGTACTAATAAAGGACAAACAAATCTCAATCCAATGAAGAAAAGAAAAAGGTTGACTTAAACATGTATGTAGTGTTTGTGTTTAAATGAACTTTCGATCCTTTTATATTATAGTTAGCATCTTCTAGGTAATGCTAGTGTTGATTTTGTTATTCATAGTTGTTTTATATTTTGCATCAATTAATGTTATATTAATGTCCATTGATGTTTTACTTGTATCTAATATTTTTGTAGGTAAATGGCATCTTCAAGTAATTCTAGTGATGCCAAAGCGGCGAGACGTGGGCCACAGATTATGAAGGCGGTCATCCGCGCTAGGAGTAAAGGACAAAAATTTGATGTAATTTACTTACTGATCTAAGGATTTCATAATGTTGTCTGATATCTAGATTTAATTACTTTATTATTTTTATTAGGTTGAATGGAATTCTTTGGACCAACCAATTCGTGCTAATGGTAAAATATTGAAGAGTTACATTGGGGCCGTTGTTCGGCAAACGGTCCCAATTATTTGTTCTAATTGGAAGGATGAAGCTTTGGATGGTTTCAAAGAGAGCATATGGGCTGATGTACAGGTAATTGTTAAAATTTATAAATTATATTGTAAACTATGTAAACATACTTACTTTGACACGTTGTTTATATTGTTTTGCAGATGTCTTTTAATGTTGATGAATCTCGGAAAAAATTTGTACTTCAGGAAGCTGGTAACCTACATAGGGCATTCAGAACTAGATTGACCAAAAAATTTCTAAGAGATGCCAACGAGAGTATCAATGAGGAACCTCCATCACAATATCCACACATATCAAGGGATGAGTGGACAGATTTTATATCAATACGCACAGGAGATGCTCAATTCCTGGTATGTTTAATATCACGTTAGTCCTTATAATTTTATAGCAATACGTACATATGACATTAACCATGTATTAATATTACTTATATGTGTCTGAATAGAAATTAAGCAATGAAAATCGCAACAGGGCGTTAGATCCTGCATGCCCTTACAAAGCATCATGTAAGGGGTATGCTGACATTGAGGATGAATTGGTATGTATATATATATATATATTTAACTGTATGTTTGGTAAATATGACTTTTAAACTGTTTGGTTAATATATATTATCTCAATATACAGATGCAGGAGGCGGGGCCAGAAGTTAAGAAAATTAAACGTCATATTGTGTGGAGGAAAGCCCGCGAGAACAAGGCTGGTGTAATTGACAACAAAAATACGCAGACCGTGTGGAATAAATGTGTTAGTAGACTAACGTTTACATTTTCATTTGTTATTTTCTTATGATAATATATAATAATTTTAACATTTGCATTTCACCAATAACTATGTGTCAGGAGGAACTGTCACAGTCTGCGGTAGAGGGAGAGATACAAGACTTTGGTCGCCAGGATATTCTGGCTAAAGCCCTAGGTGTGCCAGAGAACCCTGGTCGTGTTAGGGGTGTGGGTTTCGGCGTCTCACAAAAAGACTACTTCCCACCTGAAGGTCGTGCAAGAAATAACTCGGAAACGAAAAGGTGGGAGACATTGGTGTCTCAACTCTCTGAAAGAATGAACATTTTGGAAGAAAAGCTGAAACAAAAGGATGATGAGGAGAGGCAGGCTAATTTCACAGCCCAAGCAAGCGTCAAAGGTAGTTGCACTCTACCATCGCACAAGAGGCTTCAGAGGTAATGCATGCCTTTTTTTTTTTTTTACTAGTATTGCATTCGCAGATTAAATACATTCAATTGGATGCCTTAATTCAAGACTTATTCATCTATCATTGGATTAGGCGTCAACTCATGTCACTATATTTATCGACCCCAAACTATCGTATGGTTGCTATGGGTAAAGTATACAATGAGCCGGGTGTTACACTCGCACATTGGACCAGTACCCTTAACCATGTGAAAGTTGGAGTTGATGTTGCAACCGAGGGGGATGCGCCATTGCCGGTACCTATCGATCGTGCAGATGTGATGACAAAGAAGAGATGCAATAGGTACTTATGTGGCATGGCCAATTGATCTCGTGGTTGTAATTAATATGGTATGTAATTGCATTTTTCCACCTTTTCATATACGGCATATATGCATTACATTAGTTGATCACTAACTGGCATATTGAAATGCAAAATTTCCAGGCACCTGCAAAAGCTAAAGGCAAGGGCAGAGTGTCTGGATATACAAAGGAGTCAATTACAACCCCAGAAAATAAAGGAGGCAACTCTGAGGCCAACCCTCCTACAGCTGGTTCAACTACAATTTCTCTGGAATATTTGAATTTTCTTAAAATACATGAACGAAAGAATATGAAAAATGATGACCAATTGTACATAGAGAAGGAACAAAATATTTTTGGTCAGCATTTCATTGAGATGCTCAATACTGGAAATATCAGAGAAGTTGTAAATCATGAATGGGTATCTGCCTCCGTTATTTCCGCATATATCAGGTACTAAATCAGGCTTAAAGTGTACAATATTTTTTTAGTCTTTCCATTTAAATATTGATGTCATTGGTGTAATCCATTTTTATATTTTAATTGAAGGTATTTGTATGAAGAATTGTTGCTTCCAAAGGAAATAACGAGGAGGTTTCTGTTCTTGTGCCCACACCAAACAAATACATACGGCTACTTCGGGAGGGATTCACAGACAACGTATCTAGCAGACCGGTTTGCAACTAAAGAAAGAGAATATCAGCCCTTGTTTTTAGCGCCGTGCAATGTTGGGTGAGTCGCTTATCCTATAGGACTTAATTCACAATAATGAATTACATAAAAGTTGAGGTGCTTAGGATTTGTTATCTCAACATTTTTGTAGGAATCATTGGGTGCTGTGCGCGATAAATATTGTTGAAGAGATTATTTACTATCTGGATCCCTTGAATGTTGATCCTAGGGATCGCCTGAATTAAAGAATACATTCGATACGTAAGCATGTTTTTATATTTCTGATTTTCTATGATTACATTCGATAAGTAAGCATGCGTGTGTTTGTGATGATTGAAAATATGTTTCTTAATGAAGTCTGTTTGATTTTGTGATTAGTGCTTTGCAAGTTTATCGCGCAAATATCGAGCTAAGGTGTCGCGTTTAAAGGCAACCAACATTAAATGGATTCCAGATACAGGTATATTTGCAAAAACTTAATGCGCAATTAGATAAAAAAAACTATATTGATTTACTATTTTATTTTTTATAGTGCCCAAGACAACCCAACAAAGACAGATTGTGGGTACTATGTCATGCGTTTCATGAAGGAAACTATCTTGCAGAACCAAGTTAAAATACCAATGGCGGTATGTTGTTTACTTAGCTTTTAATCGTGGACTGTTCAAATGTTTTAGCAATTGTAACTTAATTTATTTAATTTTTATGTCGCAGTACTTCCTCGACTTCAAATGCTCCACATACTCCACTTCGCTCAACTATCTCAAGTCAAGGAAGATTGGTGTCGCTATATTGTTGAAAAGTTCGTTTGATTATGTCAAATTGATCACGATAGTTGCAGCAATACTCATTGGTATGTGAATAATGCTTTATATTTATCAACCCCAAACTATCTATGTATTTGTTTTTCATTGGTACATGCCTTCGAGTTGATGTGCATGGAAAGGAGAAAATAAGTTCAAACTTGCACTTTTTGGTTCACACAAATTCAATCAACATCTATGTATTTCGCTCAACTGATTACTATTTTCTTCTCCAGTGAGTGCTCTGCTGCTTTCGATTTCTCTTTCTCTCCCAAACTAAATGTGTTGTTTAGGTTCTTATTTAATATGTTTAGGTTCTATTGAAATTTAAGCATGATTTGGTAATTTAAGCTTGATTTCGTAATCTGTTTATTTGAATTCCTTTGTATCAGTAATTTAGTTATCTTTTATTTAAGTGGTATATTAATATCATTTTTCTTCTATGTATCAGATTACTGAACACATAATCTGGAAAATAATCAGATTATCAACCACCGCAACATGGAATTACTTGGAGCTGATTATCTTGAGATGGTATGATCATATTTAATTATTTATACATACATGATTTGTTTCTTGCTATTATTTTTGTTAGACTTTGTTATGCTTGATTTGAATTCTGTTTCTTGCTACAGTAGTATTTACCTAATTAGTCTGTTGTATCCCAATGTAACAGGTTAGTCTTTGTGGTGGAAATGCAGTATGTATGCTACAGAGGCTTTGGATCACATTTCGACACATTACTTTGGTGTTGTCTTGGTCTCATGAAAAACAAACAGAAGCTGTAAATGTAGATTAATTGTAGATGTATGTTGGTTTTCTGATTTTGGTTTCTTAAGGATTGAGATCTGGTATAGTTGCTGCACTTTGATTTTGTCTTACTCGTGTGAATTTGAATACTTTAGAAAAGCAGTCTTGTACTTATATCCCGGTTATATATATAGTTCTTTGTATAGAGTGTTGCACTTTGATTGTATAGTTCTTGGTTTCTTTGCACAAACACAAGATCTTTGCACAAACACATGCAGATCTTGCACAAACACAAGATCTTGCATTGAACACTTATATTTGAACACTTATATTTTGAACACATTTTGAACAATTGTATTGACTGCAACAATTGTGGTTTTTTTGGTGTAGTTCAATATGCAGGAATAATGGATGTAAAAGTTAAGAAATAAAATTAAAAAAAAAAGGGGAATAGATAGCATTTGTTGATACAAACGCTATCTAAAGTCTGACTTTAGATAGCGTTTCCTTGTACAAACGCTATCTAAAGTCAGACATTAGATAGCGTTTGTACAAGGAAACGCTATCTAAATTCAGACTTTAGATAGCGTTTCCGTGTACAAACGCTATCTAAAGTCTGACTTTAGATAGCGTTTCCGTGTACAAACGCTATCTAAAGTCACCTATTAATAGCACTTCCTAAATGCTCTCTTTGCTAACGAGTTTTAATAGCGGTAGCATAGATAGCGGTTACAAACGCTATTAAAAGGCATACGGAAACGCTATCTAAAGTCTAATCTGTTGTAGTGTTCCTAACCCTATTTTCTAGCATTGGCCGAATTTGTGTTCATGTGGGAAAAATAAGTTTTCTTCAATCTTTAATTAGGTCATGATTTATATCAACTATCTAAGGTGTGTAGGTTCTAGATCCAAGAGTTTGTGAGCAAAAGGGATTTCTAGCCTATTTTACTCATCATGGCCAAAACCCTAACCCTATAGGTTAGATGATTTTGTTTCATATTTTTAACTTATAACAATTTATCTATGCTAGTTAATACTATAGTAACTAGAATCCAAAAGATGGAGTTGAGAAAATAACCCTAGCCCTATTTGAGTCATGGTCGAACCGAGACTTTTGTGGTCAGGGATGAATTTTGTTTGATTAATTCATTTTTTGTCAATTTGGTTGAAGGTTAATTGATAATCTTGGTGTAATACCGAAGATCGGAAAGTTCGTGAATCCGTTGAAAAGCTCAGGTGGGGGAAATTTTCAACCTATCGTCGGAATGGATAAGTAGTTTATAATATAATAATTGTGTAGGGCGACCTAAACCCTACTAGTGGTCGAGTAATCGACAAGACCAAATTGCATTGGAATCTTTTTCGTAATGCAAATAATTATTTGGGGATAGTAGGTTTATCGCCGTTAGGATAATTTTAGAATATTTGAGGATGTATGACTTTATAATTATTGAATTGTTTGTGATGCGCTGGTTGAGGTATTCTACTGTATGTGACGTTTAATTGGATGTTTGAATATTTTATGATGATTGTGTTATGCATGATCTGCATGGTTTGATAGTGTGCTTAGTTGGCTTTTAAGTTAAGATATATGTTGTTTAGGAGATGTTCATGTGTGTGAGAGAATGAATTGACTTAGAGGTACCTAGCCTAAATTAATTATTTTATAGATAAGAGGTGGCATAGAACATGTGTTGAGGCTATGATGGAAGGTTGGGGCACTAGGTTGTAACCAATGCGAGTCAGTGATATATATATATATATATATATAAGTATTGTTGTTCACAGTCGTGTGAGTGGAACACACGAGGTCAGGATATCCTATTTTGGATATCAGATATTGCGGGTGAGTGACCTACGAATATTGATGCCGAGGTAGACTAACGTAACACTCTTTTGGTCATCAACGCGTTGTTCTGATTATCCTATCGAAGATAGAGTTACCATGTCTTTGTGCTTATTGTGCTATTTCCAATGGGGAATTAGTGACGCACACCATGCTTAATGCACTATTTCCTATTAGAGAGTAGGTAATAAGGCCACACTGAGTTACTAGGTATTTTGTGTTTATTGTGCTATTTCCATTGGGGGATGGTGACGCACACTGTGCTTAATGCACTATTCCTTACGAGAGATAAGGGAATAGGGCGCACCAAGTTCTTGACCCCAGACTGTTCTGGACTACTGACTAACATGACAGGAGTAGAGATGGTCATGTCAGCATAAAGGTTTAGTTGCATGAGATTGAGGGTAGAGGATGATATCATGAATTAAGGATGATGGTTGATTATGAGTGATGATTGTCTGTGACTATTGTTATATTATATGCTATGTATTCTTTTCCACTTTTGATGATAGAATTGTTTCTTATCCCCTATTCTTCTATATTCTGTATGTTGTATTTTATTTCTTATGTGATCGTACGAGAAGACCCTATAGAGGAGCCTGTTTCTGAGGAGTTGGATGGAACTTCTTATGATCCAAAATCTGGAGGATGAGCTATGGACCTAAGTGGTAGAACTTAGAGTGCTAAGGCCAGTGCGTCTTGTGAGACGTTTTATATTTTCCGCTGATTGTAATAGTTTTTGCATAAGTATATAAGTATGTACCTGTACGGGATCCTACTGATAGGATACCCTAAACAGTGTTTTGATAACTCTGATGCAAGACATATAGTGTGTATGTATTTTATTATGTAAGGTGTGATGCTTTAACTTTCAGACGTTGTATGCTTTATAAGTTAAGTTTTAATTTTTACGTATTTCAACGTTAAGCGAACGATTAAATAATTAGTTAATAAGGTTTTAACTTAAATAAACAACAGGGCACAACGGGGTGTCTCATTCTTCATATTCTTCAAGGATGGTTATAGGCTCCAGCCGGGGCGAATAGAATATAGCCTCAGTCATTTTGACGTCAGCCATAAAAGGGTTGTTATCGGCTGCCACTGACTCTACCCTGTTCTCATCCCAAAACATTAGCATTTGATGTAAAGTGTAAGGCACACACTGACTGGAGTGAATCCAATCTCTTCCCAGCTAGTGGCACCCCCTGTAAAGTTAGTCATTTTAATATTAGTGGTGATTAGATCCTGCTTAGTTATTCCTAGCTTCTTCATTGTGGTTGATGGCATTATGTTTAACACTGCTCCTCCATCCACCAAGATCCGGCTAACAGTCTTACCATTAACTTGAGCCCTAATGTACAAGGGTTTTAGGTGCTTGGTCATCTCCCCTGTTGGTATAGGAAACTCCATTTTGGGCTCTTCTGGAATGGGAGCTAACACAGTCCATTCGACCTCCTCAGCAAATACATCACCTTCCAATTTCTCGAGTTGCTCCTGCCGAGCTAAGAACTCACTAGGAATCAGCAAGACCATGCTGGTGTCAGCCGATGGTTGGTCTCCATCTTCTCCTAGTATGGAATCCAACACAGATTCTTCTAATAGAAGGTCTGTCCCAAGTTCCTCCTCCATTTCTTCAATTGTTAGGGGAACTTGCTCTTCTGTTGTTATGACTGGCACCTCTTCCAATTCGGTTGTCACTAACTCATTAATCATTTACTGAAAATCATGTTCTTCCTTTCCCAAACAATCTTGGTGCCCTGGTTCTTTCATTCTCTCCTCGGCAGTCGTTTCCCCCTTCGGTTTCCCAAAGGCAGCCTCTAGAATCTCAGCCACCTTAGGAGATTTAATCTGACCACGATCAATTCTCTTTGCCTCAGCTAACATGGCTAAGGTTTGTTTCATTCGTTATACTAACTTGTTCCTTTGGGACCTTCTTTTGAGTCCTTGTCATAACCAATGGTTCCTTTACCACAGGATCTTTCCCTTTTGCATACTTGTTAATGAACTACTGTTATTTTTCCACCTCGACTGGTGGTTTAACCATACGTTGTGGCCTGATAGTTTCCTCATTCTTCACAATAATTTTCAATGTAGTCATGCCCTTTTCCACATCAAAACGAGCTACCCTTTTACCTTTATCTAGTATAGGAGTCTCGTCCATTATATGTAGCCTTCCATTAGCCGAAGTATCATCATACTTATCGGCTACATTTCTTCCTACGTTCCTTCCTAGAGCCCTCTTTGTTGCTTTCCCAGACCTGAGTGCTGGATTTCTCGTCCTTTCAAAATCCTTTATCACACTTGAGAAGTCCAACCTACCAAATAATTTAGGCTTAGCATCATCTGCCCTGTCTTTTGGGACCAAAATGGTCTTCCCATTTGGGCCTCTATATACCTCACAATCTTCCGAATGTTGTTTGGCTCCAGTTTGTCTCATCGATTGAGCCCTTTCCAGCCTGTTGAACACTGTGGACCTATTATGTTCAGCTAGCGCATCTTTCTTGACCTCCTCATTCTTATTTATCTGGGGCCTCTTCAGCCTGTCGAACACATATGGTTTATGATCTACTGTTTGGACTGATCAGACACAACAAGAGCTCTTCCAGCCCCATTTGGCTCATCAAACACTCCCATTTGTCTCCATTGGCGATGTATCGGTTGTTTCCATCTTTTGGATGGTAAGCCAGATACTGTCTCCCGGGAAAAGGAAACCATATTAACCCCAGCTGAAGGGAATGGATCAGTAATGACTGTCATCTCCTTTTCGGCTAGTTTAAACCTTCTTTCTTTTATAGCTTTTTGTATAGCCTTTCTGAACACCATACAGTTGACAATAGCATGAGTGTAAAAGTTATGCCATTTACAATATTTCTTTCTCTTCAATTCCTTGACTGGGGGGATTTGATGTCGTTCGTTTAACTTAATCTGTTGGTCCTTTTGGCAATAATCAAAGATTTGGTCTGCCTTAGAGATGTCAATCGAGTATTCCACCCTGCTTTCAGAAGTCTGTAGCTCCTTTCCTTTGGGGGGTCTTAAAACTGGGCAAGAATATGGTTTTCCTCTCAATATCTCAGCAGCCATGATGTCAGCTGATTGCTAAGCTGAGTCATCTGATAGATAGTTAGAATCCTCAACAACAATCACACTGATTAGGTGAGGCCCTATGTTCCTGCTAGACCTCATTCTTTCATTTTCCAGAATGTATTGCTCAATAGTGGAGGCCCTTGAAGCTAACTGACTTAGATCAGTACAATCCTGTGCTACTAGCTTCTCCCTAAGCTAAGGATGCATGTTGCTAATGGCCATATAGGAATATTTAGCCTCGGGGAGCTGCACAACGCACTTGCTCCTTAATTTCCTGAACCTTTCCAAATAATCAGTCACTGGTTCCTCCACTAGCTGCCTCAGATTCATTATGTCAGCAATTAGGGGCTAGGGAAAAATACCAGGTAAATGCCGCTCCAGTGAAGGACAAAGGGAACAACTGGATCTTATAGAACTCATTTTGATTGGCTTCCCCACACTGGGCGGTGATGAGTGTGATTTCACCTCATATTTCTTTATTATATTGCATGCATTTTCATGTAGTTTAGGCATTTTTAATTTGATTTTTGTTAGTTTTTACCTTGGAACGGGTAAGGTGGTTTTGTGGTGTTTGTGTGCAGGAATTGAGGATTAAAATCCTCAAGATCATTTATGTTGGAGCTTGCATGAAGATGGAGCTTGAAAAGTAAGAAAATGAGCCAAACAGAGCCCATCACGGCCTAGCCGCGACAGCCATCGTAGCCATGATCGAGCAAGACTGAAAAGAAAAGAATGAAAAATTCAGAACCTATCACGGCCTTGACAGGCCATCAATGCCAAGTTTTCCAAGACAGAATCTGTCATGGCCTGGCCGTGACGTGAAAAATCTGAAAATTTAGTTGCTGATTTGATATGATTTTGTAACAACTTTGATCCCAAGTTACCCTACATTATAAATAGGACCTATAGGCTCGAAAAGAGGGATCCCTTGGGCTGCTGCCTTAGGCAAAAACTAGGATTTCTCTTCTTCTCAATTTCTTCTCTTCTCTTAGGTTTTATTTTATGCTTTTGTTAATGAAGCTTGCTATGAACATGGCAATGCTTGAGTAGTGTTTTTGTTTCTAGGTATTGGGGCTATGCCCAAGATTTGTTTTGCATTATGAATTGACGTTTTAATTCTTGTTAATTTCAATTTGCTTTCGATTTAATTCCTATTGCATGAATTACTTGTGAATTTGGTGCGCACTTATTTGCATGTCATAGATACTCTAAGGAGGAACCTAGCGGTGAACTTAGGTATTGGATTTATAGGGATCAAACTTAGGACTTAAATCACGAGAGTTAGAAGTGGTCCTTCGAGGGTTCATTGAATTGTCACAAAGCTTAAAGGGTTCAATTTAAATTCAATTACCATGAGAGTAGGGGTTGGTTTAATGGGGCACGGTTCTTGTATCCCGAGAGGGAACATTAACTTATTTAAGATAAATTCGCCTTCAAAGCAATTTCGATAATTAACAAGAGGGGTAGTCAATTTAGTAACATGAACAGTCTTGTTGATAACCCAATTCCTGGGAATATCTTTTGATATTGAAAAAAATCTCAGATTTGATTTACTTTCCTATTTTGTTTGATTGCATTTTAGATATTTGATTTGTTACTTAATCTTTTAAAAAACCAAATCTTTTCCAAATCTTTTTCTAGTCCAGTTTAATTGATTTAATAATTGATAGTTACTTAAGATCACGGTCCCTATGGATTCGATCTTTATATTACTTGACGATGAAGCCGTTCACTTGCGGATTCGAGCCCATCAAGTTTTTGGCGCCGTTGCCGGGGACTGTGCTTTCTTGAATTTCAATTTAATTTTTAAATTGATTTTTATGGACATTTTTTTTATTTAGTTTTTTCTTTCTTTTTCTAGTGTATCTACCTCTCTCTTTCCAGGAATTTTTCTCTTTTATGCGAAGATCCCAAAGTATCGGAAATCTTATTGAAGTTGACCCTTAGATCGAAAGGACCTTTCATAGATGCGGGAGACTACAAAGACAGAGAGCGAGAGAAAGGTTGATTCCCATTCCACTCATGGCAAATCTACCGGATACCAAACCACTGAAGGACTACGCAGCCCCAAATGCTAGGGGTTTGCGAACTAGGATTACTAGACCAGAAATTGAGGCGAAGAACTACACTATACCGCCTCTGTTAATTAGCATGATTAGGCAACATCAATTTGGAGGATTACCCTCGGAGGACCCGACTGATCATGTGGAGACATTCTTGGAGTTCACTGATGCAATAAGAATTCATGGTGCCCCGATTGATACTATTCGCTTGAGGTTATTCCCCTCCTCCCTGACTGGAAAGGCAAAAGCTTGGTTGAAGCAAGTGCCCGCTAATACTTTGTCAACTTGGGACCAACTGGAGCAGGCATTCTTGGAGAAATTCTTCCTTCCATCCAAGACTGCCTACCTACAAACTCATATCACCAGCTTCTTACAAAAGGATGGAGAATGCTTATCCGAAGCTTGGGATCGTTACAAAGGATTGCTAGAGTCTTGCCACATCATGGGCTCGAGAGGTGGTTGTTAGTGCATACCTTCTACAACGGATTGAATTACTCTTCGAATGTGTCAGTTGACTCCGCAGCTGGTGGAGCCTTTATGAATAGACCTCTGACTGAAGCATTCAATATCATTGAAAACGTAGCCACCAACTACCACCAATGGGGTTCGGAAAGAGGTAATAACCCGAAAAAGCTTTTGGGGGGTAAGTTTGAAATGAATAGTACTGATTTAATTATGTCTAAATTTGACTCATTGAATAAACGCTTTGATAAGCTTGAAAAGGCTAATGTGAGTTCAATAGGTACTACTAATGTTGTTTGTGAGATTTGTGGAATGCGGGGACATGACATAATGGAGTGCCCACATGGTATTGCTCCTGGATCCGGTGCTTCGGGGGAACAAGTGAACTCTTGTCACAACTTCTATGACACGAACCCGAAGTTGCCAAATTATGCTCCTCCAAATCCTTACAAGCAAGTGAGGAAGAATAATCCTTATCTCTCCTACGGGAACTACAACAACACGTTGAACCACGAATTAGAGGAAGGCCAAGGTAATAGGAAACCCGCATCGGGGTATCCTTAGGTACAAAAGAGTAAACTTGAGTCTCTTTTGGAAAATTTTGTTGAAACTCAAACAAAGCAAAATGAAGATTTTAGGCAACAAGGTAGGGCAGTCAATGAGGCAATAAAAGAGTTAACATCTAAGGTAGATAACTTAGCCACCCACAATAAGATGTTAGAAACTCAGATTGCCCAACAAGCTAGTACATATTCTAGAACTAAGGGTACGTTTCCAGGACAACCCGAAGTTAATCCCAATGGAATGTGAGGAGGACATGGGTGAACATGAAGAGATAAAGCCAAAGTATGTCCCTCCACCACCTTACCAACCCCCAATACCTTTCCCACAAAGGTTGGTCAAGAAAAAGCAAGTAGAAAAAGAAACTAAGAGCTGAATTGAGGAGCATGATGCCATGATAAAAACTAATATGCCTCCTAAACTAAAAGATCCAGGAAGTTTCTCTATTGCTTGCTCAATTGGAGAATTAAAAATAGACCAAGCCTTATGTGACTTAGGGGCCAGTGAGAGTTTGATGCCGCTTACTATCATTGAGAGGTTAGGAACCAAGGAATTGAGTCCATCCAAGTCCTCTTTACAATTTACGGATGGATCAACTAAAACTCCTCTAGTCATACTAGAGAACCTTCCCATAAAGGTAGGGAAAATTTTCATTCCTACCGATTTCATGGTATTGGATATGAACGGGAATTCTAAATTCCCTATCATTCTTGGAAGGCCATTCTTGGCCACAACTGGAGCGATAATAGATGTAAAAAATGGCAAGCTCTCTTTGAATGTAGAGGAAGGTAGGGTGGATTTTGATTTGACTAACTCATATAACAACCCTCCTTTTGAGTGTCATGTGTGCAGGATTGAAATAATACATCCAAAGGTGAGAGAAGAGCTTAGCATGGAAGCAACTCCCAAACTTTGCATGACAAATGATGCATCAAATAATGATGAAGTTGGAGTTGCTCAACATATGGAGTTAAAACTTCCGTCGGGAGGAAGTAAGGCCATAAAACTCAAAGTGAAAAGAGAAAAACGAAAGTGCAATTGGCCATATGAACAAAATAGGCTCTTCGAAGCCCTTCCATGGAAGAGAGGTGTTCTTTCACCTCCAAGCCCAGCCGATCCCGGTTGATTGAAAGGAGTATGGTCAAGCTTAAGAGCGTAAATGAGCGCTTCTTGGGAGGCAACCTAAGATTTTTTTCCCTTTTTAATTTGTGTTTGAATTTTGTTTTAGAATAAATTGAGAAGACTAAGAAAAGAAAGATCACTAATTGATGGTTTTGCCAAGTATTTTCAGGTTATGAAGGCATGAAGAGCAAAAAGGCATGGAAAAATGAAGTAAGAGGAGATCATGGCCTGCCCCTGATATCCATCATGGCCATGATATGAGACAAGAATTGATACGCCCAGGTCGTGACAGGGGTCACGGGCGTGATTAGCTAACAGCTGAAGATCAGAAAGGAACACGGCCCAGCCGAGATAGTCCTCACGGGCGTGATGAGAAGGACCCAGAAGATTAGAATGTATCACGGCCTAGCCGTGATGAGGATCACGACCGTGATGGGCCAGAAGCTGAAAACCAAAATTGATCACGCCCAGGCTGTGATAGCCATCACGGGTGTGATGTGAAAAAGCAGGAAGTTAGTATTTATCACGGCCCAGCCGTGATAGCCATCACGGGTGTGAAGCGAAGGAGCCCAACAGACAGAATTGATCACGGCCTAGCCGTGATGAACGTCACGGCCGTGACACGTCTTCCAGCAGCTCTATGACTGGCATGTGAGCCAGCCCCCTCCACCACCTCGGTGAGTTGTTCCATTTTTCTCCTCTCTCCGACTTGAATATTTACCTTGGGGACAATGTAAGTTTTTAAGCTTGGGGTAGGGGTATTTTTGCATCTTTTTGCATTTTTTGCATTTTTCATGTTGCATTCATATAGGCGTAGTTTTGCATAATCACACGATTAGATTGCCCTTTACTTAGAGTATGCATCCAATTAGGAGAACTTTGTGCCAAATGAATTTTTTAACCCAATTTTTGTATTCTTGTGATAGGCTAAAAATAAAAATGCTTGAGATGATCTTCTGATAGTTGATAATTAGTATGTGGTTCCTTAGATTTGTGTTTCTCATTGATTTTAAACTACTAAATGTGATATTTTTGAGACTAAAAGGGGTACTCACAAAATTTACCCCATTCTTTGTGATTGAGTGTTTTATTCCTCTTGGATTGTATTCTCTAGAACTTGACTTGAAACCGTTTTGAAACTTAAAAATTTTTGAAAACATATTTGAAAATGATTGAGGCACTAGGTATTTTTCCGGTCTTCTGAGCTTTGACTGATTAAATGTTACCCCTTAGTTGCCCAGTTTTGAGCCGAAAAGAATAAAATTCTTTTCTTGATACCTTGATTTATTTTGATGAATGATGCTTGGTATGGCACCTTTTAAAGTATTACAAAAAGGTGGTTTGAAAAATAAATTGTGGGATGAAAAAGTTGGAAAAATATTTCTCTTAAGTTGAAAATCTCCCCTTCTCCAAATAAATAAAATAAAATAAAATAAATAATAAAAAAATGGAGAAGGGGATGATAGAAAAAAGAGAGAGAGAGAAAGAAAGAAAGAAATGTGGGAAAATGAGTTAAAGCCCAAAAAGGTATTTTAGAAGGTTGTCATGCTTTGCATTGTTTGATATTTTGTTTAGCCTTCTTGAATTTTCCCTTTCTTGATTTCCCCACCTAACAATTAATCCCATGGCCCCATTACAACCAAAATAAAAGACCTCTTGATTCTTATGTGTTTTCATTAATAAAGCAGAGATTTTAGTTAATAGTCAAGCTTATGGTAGGATATCTTCCTTGAGGAAATTGAGTGAATTGTCATATGTCCTTAAACACTTGAGTGAGGTGATAAGAGTGCCCGAATTAGTGAGAGGCATGAATCTATAGAACCTAAGATCCTAATTGGACTTGAAATTGATTGTCGCTTGGTTACTTATTTGGATGTTCCTGTCACTTGGATTTGTTACTCGGGTTCTTGGTTCACCGTCCATGCTCTGATTGTTTATCTTGTCTGGCCTTAGTGATTGCCTGAGGACAAGCAAAATATTAAGCTTGGGATAGTTTGATGAGTGTGATTTCACCTCATATTTCATTATTATATTGCATGCATTTTCATGTAGTTAAGGCATTTTTAATTTGATTTTTGTTAGTTTTTACCTTGGAACGGGTAAGGCGGTTTTGTGGTGTTTGTATGCAGGAATTGAGGATTAAAATGCTCAAGATCATTCATGTTGGAGCTTGCATGAAGACGGAGCTTCAAAAGTAAGAAAAATGAGCCAAACAGAGCCCATCACGGCCTAGCTGTGACAGCCATCACGGCCTAGCCGTGACAGCCATCACAGCCATGATCGAGCAAGGCTGAAAAGAAAAGAATGAAAAAGTCAGAACCTGTCACGGCCAGGCCATGATGGCCATCACGGCCATGACAGGCCATCAATGCCAAGTTTTCCAAGACAGAATCTGTCACGGCCTGGCCGTGACAGGCATCACGGCCGTGACGCGAAAAATCTGAAAATTTAGTTGTTGATTTGATCTGATTTTGTAACAACTTTGATCCCAAGTTACCCTACATTATAAATAGGACCTGGAGGCTCGAAAAGAGGGATCCCTTGGGCTGCTACCTTAGGCAAAAACTAGTATTTCTCTTCTTCTCAATTTCTTCTCTTCTCTTGGGTTTTCTTTTATGCTTTTGTTAATCAAGCTTGTTATAAACATGGCAATGCTTGAGTAGTGTTTTTGTTTCTAGGGATTGGGGATATCCCCAAGATTTGTTTTGCATTATGAATTGACGTTTTACTTCTTGTTAATTTAAATTTTCTTTCGATTTAATTCCTATTGCATGAATTACTTGTGAATTTGGTGCGCACTTATTTGCATGTCATAGATACTCTAAGGAGGAACCTAGCGGTGAACTTAGGTATTGGATCTATAGGGATCAAACTTAGGACTTAAATCACAAGAGTTAGAAGCGGTCCTTCGAGGGTTCACTGAATTGTCACAAAGCTTAAAGGGTTCGATTTAAATTCAATTACCACGAGAGTAGGGGTTGGTTTAATTGGGCATGGTTCTTGTATCCCGAGAGGGAACCTTAACTTATTTAGGATAAATTCACCTTCAAAGCAATTTCGATAATTAACAAGAGGGGTAATCAATTTAGTAACATGAGCAGTCTTGTTGGTAACCCAATTCCTGGGAATCTCTTTTGATATTGAAAAAATCTCAGATTTGATTTACTTTCCTATTTTGTTTGATTGCGTTTTAGATATTTGATTTGTTAGTTAATCTTTTAAAAAAACCAAATCTTTTCCAAATCTTTTGCTAGTCCAGTTTAATTGATTTAATAATTGATATTTATTTAAGATCACGGTCCTTGTGGATTCGATCTTTTTATTACTTGACGACGAAGCCGTTCACTTGCGGATTCGCGCCCATCAGGCAGTAAACCTGGTGATGTGCTCCATAGCCGATTTACCATCCTCCCTTGAGAAGGTAGTAAAGTCAGGAGTCTTAAATCCCCTAGGCAGAGGCATCATCCTATCCACCCATTCAGGATATGGCTTCTTGTACACGGTCCTATCCAGCAATCTTAGCTGGATTCCAAAATGCCCCCTCATGGTTTCCGCTATCATTTCTAGGCCTATCAACTGAGGAGCCCTGTCACCTGCATAATTTGGTACTGGTGGCTGGACAGGTCTGATATGCCTAGCAGGTGCACCCCCTAGCTGATAGGGCATCTGATATTGCTGCTCCTGGATGGGGATTGCCCCCTGGTTATTACCTGGGTGTGGATGATTATTCATCCATGGCTGAGGAATCAGCTGAATTGGGGCCACCTATGGATTATTGGTCCATGGCAGATCGATTCTGAAAGGAATGGTTTGCCCACAGGGAAACCCCTCGGGAGTACCTACTGGAGTAGGAGGGATGTTGGACCAGGGCAAGTCCCCCACATAATCAGGTTTTGGCTAGTGTTTGGCAGTCATTAGTAGTAGTTTATTTTCCTTTCTTTTCTTTTGTGTTTTACTTTTGTAATGGAGAACTAGTCTCCTAGATTAATCTACTGTAATTGGTTTCTGTTAACACTTGAGGTTTTGTATTTCTTGTTTAGTTGCTTTTCTCTTTTCAATGCCATGCTGTATGTTTCTGTTTGTTATTTCAGGAATATATAGTGTTGTATTGTTTCATCTCGGTGATGCTATGTTCCTATATATAATCGCGTTTGTTATTTCGCGTGTGTTCATTCATGTTCGTTTGTTCATGAGAGCTTAACCCCGTTTGTTATTTCGGGAATAGGAACATACATCTGTAGTAGCGGTTTTCGTTTGTTAATTGTTGCTACAACCGGGAGGGGATTAGTATCTGTTTAGGATTTGCATGAACCAATGATAGTGGGAAACCAAAAGCAGTAGGTTAATCGCTTTAGCTTATTTGGTAACTGCTCTATTTTCTTGCTTTGTTTTCTGTTTTACTTCTTTAATTTAGTTTTAATCTCAAAACCCCCATTTCTAACTTTTTCTGTTAATAATAACAACAACTAAAGAGTCCTTGAGAGATGATCCGAGTTGTCGCTCTATACTACATTATTTTGTAAACGCTCGTTCTTTTTGGCGCGTGGCGACAGCGCGGTCAAAAATTAATTTTTGGTCGCGCTGTCACGCACGCGCCAAAAAGGACGAGCGGGTTTAAAACTGTAGTATAGTGCGACAACTCGGATGTCGTCTCTCAAGGACTCTGAGAATATTACCTTTCACAAAAATCAGTTTTGGGGGGGGTTTGGATTGGAGTGCAAATAAGAAACAAACAAAACAGAGCAATCAAAAACAAGGTAGTTGAAAAGAGGTTATCAATTATCAAACAACGATTAATCTACTGTCAAGAATTCCCAACTATCCTTGGTTAATGTAATCCCAAGCCCTAAGCAGATTCTAATCCCCTTCCAGTTACAGTAACAACTAACAACGTAATTGCTACTATGGATGCTAATTCCTATTCCCGAAATAACAAACGGGATTAAGCTCTCATGATCAAACGATCATGAATGAACACACGCGAATTAACAAACGCGATTATGTATAGGAAATTAACATCACTGAAACAAATCAATACAATATTACACACTCCTGAAATAACAAGCAGAAATATATAATATGGTATTGAAAAGGGAAAAGCAATTAAAATAGGGATTACATAACCTCAAGTATATAGGATCCTCAAACAGTAGACTAATCCTAGGACTTAGTGCTCCATGGCAAAAACGAAATCACAGAGAAAAATGTATATCAGAAAGTTGGAGTAGCAAAAGTCTCTACAAAATGTTCAGAACAGCCTTTTATACAAATTCAGAATTCAGAGGGCTCGCGAGGCGAACAAACATTCGCGAGGCGAACTTCATGAACCTGTCAAGCAACCCTTGGCATTCTCGCGAGGCGAAGTGTTGCTCGCGAGGCGAGACTCTTCGACTTCAAAACTGCCACGGCCATGACCTTCAACACGGGCAAGCCGTGATCGTCTCTCGACTTTTTCAGGTTTGGAAGACTCGCGGGCGAGACCTTCTTCGCGAGGCGAACCGGGAGACTTAGCAATTTCTTGGAACAGTCGGGCTTCGGGGTCGCGTGGCGAGCATGGCTTTCGCGGGCGAGACCCCTGTTTCCTTATTCTCTTGACTTTCACTTAACCTCGAAAACAAAGAAATAACTATAAGTGTATTATTTAACTCCAAACTAGCTAAATTAACTTAAAACTACTCTAGAGACTCAAAACCTTGCTTGAGGACAATCTAATCTAATTTGGGTGAAAATACGATATAATTTGCACAAAACCCTGGTCATACTAGCTATAAAACTAGATGAGCCAGAGGCTTATCAAAATACCCCAAACTTAAACTTTGCTTGTCCCCAAGCAAACTAAGACTCAAAAATCAAAAAGACTCGGGACTGGCAAGCTTAAAAGATTCAACCAACATTGCACAAATTCAAGCAACTTCAAAAACAATTTTTCTTCATTGTTTCCCCCTTTCCAAACAGAGCAATCCCCACATTCATTTATTCCAAACAATTGAGAGTTTCATCATGAAAACAATCAGAAATCTAAGCAGGGAATCTAAGTCACACACAAGAGGGAGATCACCAAATCCAAACAACTGCCTTCCTCACAAGGGCATTATTTGTTCACTCAGTCACTCAGTTTATGTCAGGCTAACAACTTGCACTCAGTTTCACTTTTCAAGTACACTTCCCAAAAATTTGATTTTCATCTCAAAATGGTTCCCACAGAAAACATGCAAGCAACATCAAAAGGTCTTTTATGGGTTGTAAGGGGGCCTGACTAAGGGTAGGATATACAAAAGGAACTAAGCTGAAGACCCTAGGAACTAAGAGAGCATGAACTATATTTACACCTTGAAATTCACTCAAGTTCCTTTCTTTATATTTTTCTTTACACTTCTGGGTGGCTACAGCCCTTTTTATTTCTTTTTGGCATTTTTGTATTTATTTTTTTTATTTTATTTTATTTTATTTTATTTTTCTTCTTTTTTTTTTCTTTTTTTTCTTCTTTTTTTTTCTTTTTCTTTTTCCTAATCCTAAACAACACATTGCACCTTGCAGCCACCCCAAACTTTAGTTTCTTGCACCCATTCTAAGATTACATGCTCTCCTAATCCTAAGATCGGGTTAACATGGTTTTCCAGATTTTAGGGCTTATAACATTAGGTTATCAAGAATTAACAGGCTAATAGGCTCAAAAGGGCTAACTAGGGAACATGCATTAGGAATTGGTTTATTCAGGCCAAGTAGCTATTTACAAAGAAACTGCCTAAATCATTTGCTACACACATATAATCATGCAAACCAAAAAGAGATTCAATCAAATCCAGGGAAGTGCAACTTGAAAGCGATTTTCACACAGTTTAAAACATGTAGGAGGCTCAAAACCTCACCTGGACATTCATGCCAATTGTTTGAAAGAGATACTATCCCTAGTGTGTGCTCCCTATCACCCCAAACTTATCATTCATCATGCCATCATAACAAAATCCCAAAGTTCAGTTTTCAATTTCACATGGGAATCACATTTCAAAAAAACAAAAAAATTTCAGCCTAGGGGGAATCATTACATATCAATCATGCAAGCAATCTGTGCAACATCAATCAAAATCTAACAAACTTGCCAACTAAAACTTAACACACAAATGCTCCTGAGCTTCTCTGATTATTCAGGAGCTTTATTCAAAGAAAAGAAAACTTTATTCAAAGAAAAGAAAAACTACAACTAATTCCCTCCCCCACACTTAAAACATGCATTGTCCCCAATGAACAACAGAATTATAAGATCATAGTGAGGGAAAGGAAAAGAGTACT
This sequence comes from Sophora flavescens, assembly GCA_030762895.1. Taxonomy (NCBI): domain Eukaryota; kingdom Viridiplantae; phylum Streptophyta; class Magnoliopsida; order Fabales; family Fabaceae; genus Sophora; species Sophora flavescens. Next base: position 158,067,188 of record CM061063.1, on the reverse strand, counting down.
CCCTGATCAAGTGCAGTGTAAGCGGGAGCTGTCACCTGGATCCCATTCCTTGCAGTCTAAGTCCAAAGAGGTGGAGAGGGCCTCCGGTGCTGCTTCATCTTCTTCATGTTTCTCATCCACTGCACTGACAATTTCATCACCTGCTAAACATGCAGCAATCTCAGCACAAACCACAAAATGGTTAGCGTTAGTACAATCAATAAAAGAAAGAATATCATCACGGCAAAGAATTAAGTGGAAAATTAGAAAACAAGTTCTCATGGGTGTCTTCAATAGTCTCAGATATCAGCTCAATGTGGAATACAGAGTGCTCTTCCGCTGGATGTTTCATGGCATCAAATATGTTAAACTTTGCAACTATATCCCCAAACTTCATAGACATGGTCCCATCACCCACATCAATGTTAGTCTTGGTTGTCTTCATGAATGGCCGGCCCAGGATGATTGGTGATTTCTTGGAGTGTGTCTACTTTGCCATGTCCAAGATGTAGAAATCAGTTGGGAAGATCGGATCATCAACTTGCACTAGTACATCTTCCACCATTCCCATGGGGCGGGCACAGTCCTGTTGGCCAACCGAATGGTGATACTGTGTACTTCAAAGGACCAAGATCCAGTTTATTAAAGATGGAGGTAGGCATGACATTGATAGATGCTCCCAAGTCCAACATGCAGTTTTCAAACTTCTTGTCCCCAATAGTGCATGGGATAGTGAAGGTGCTCGGATCCTTGCACTTCGGTGGCGGTGCACGGGTGAAAGCAACAACTCTTTCTCGGCTTAGGCTGGATAAGCGCCGAGACATTTCTTCCCAAGTCAATCCTCTCATTAGTCTTCATCTTCCTCTTGTTGGTGCATAGGTCCTTGAGAAATTTTGCATATCCTGGGCACTTGCTTGATCACATCCAACAGAGGGATATTAACACCCACCTTTCTTAAAACATCAAGAATTTCCTTCTCTTTATCTTCACCACCACTCTTCAAATTTTTCGTAAACTGTGTGGGAACGGAATGGGTGGTCTATACACTCTCTCGGTTTCAACTTCAACCACAAGGTTCGGGAGTAACTTCAACAAGTAGGGCTCGGGGGTAGCCTTCATAGTTTCTTCATTCTTTCCCGAAGTAGCCTCAACAACTTTTCCGGACCTCGAGAGATATAGAACTCACATTGGGGTTGGAGGCATTAGGATTGATCACCGGGCTTTGTCTTGGGCAGTGGGTTGTTCTTTGACCTTGCTTTATATTATTTATGTCTGTAGCCATCTGTCCAATCTGTGTATGCAATGCCTGAATACTCGCATCCGTTCTCTGCTGAAATTGTGCCTGTGAGGCACCGGAATCGTACTGGAAACTGTCCCATTTGCTGCTGGAAAAGTGTAGTCATTTGTGCATTCAATTGTGAAGTTATTTGCTTGCACATGTCATCAACTGACGGTCCGGACGGTGCAGAAGTGGTCACTGGAGGATTCTGAGGTGCCATCGGTTGTTGGGGTGAGTTCCCATACCGCAGATTAGGGTGATTACTCCAGCTGGGATGGTACCTATTTGTTGAAAGATCTGGAATGCTGTATCTGTTCTGGTTATTGCCCTGATTATACGGATGAACTGCAAAGGCTTGAGGTGATTCAGTAATTGATCCTCCTTGCAAACTAGGACAAGCTTCATATGGGTGCTCAGGAGAACTACACATGCCACACAATACCGCAGGCTGCACCCTATCCATTGCCAATTTCTCTACCAAGGAAGTGAGCCTGTCAATTCTATCATCACGGTCATGGCTGGAAGAAGAAGTGCGGATCTCATGTACACCTCTAGTCTCAACAGAATTTCTTCTTGTAGTGAATTGCTGGGAATTTAATGACATGTTCTCAATGAGTTGCTTGGCAGCAGATGGAGTCTTGTCAACCAATGCTCCCCACTATCAGCATCCTAAATATTCCTATCCATAGGCTGCAATCATTCATAAAAATATTGTACGATGAGCTGTTCAGAATTTTGATTCTGGGTGCAACTAGATGTCAACTGCTTGAACCTCTCCCAATACTCATCTAGCGACTCATTTCCTTGCCTTATTCCACAGATTTCTTTCCTAATTGCAGCGGCTCTGGAGGCAGGAAAATATTTCTCCAGGAAGAGCTTCTTCAAGTCGTTCCATGTGGTAATGGAATTCGGCGCAAGGTATAAAAGCCAATCTTTTGCAGCTCCCTGGAGTGAGAATGGAAAAGCCTTCAACTTGATATGATCCTCAGTTACTCCTTCTGGCCTCAAAGTTGTGGAGCAGACAACTTGGAACTCCTTCAAGTGCTTGTGTGGATCTTCACCTGCAAGACCATTAAATCTAGGCAACAAATGGATTAGCCCAGATTTTAACTCAAAAGGGGTGTCAGCACCAGGATAAGCAATGCACAAACCATTGTAATTCACATCAGGGGCAGCAAGCTGCCTCAAAGTCCTTTGGTCTCCCATATTTTCAAAAGCAGTTTTAAAATTGGAATCACTACTAGTGCTAGCCCGAAATTCCCTATGGAGTGTGTGCAATGTTCTTTCAATTTCCGGGTCAAAATCACACAGTTCAGGGCAATGATATCTAGTAGCAAGACCAATTCAAATCATAACAGAAAATAAAATAAAGATAATAAAATAAAATTAAAACAAATTGCGAAAAATAACAACTCGTAGTCCCAACAACGGCGCCAATTTTTGGTCGCATTGCATCGCGCACGCGCCAAAAAGGACGAGCGGGTTTAAAAGCGTAGTATAGTGCGACAACTCGGATGTCGTCTCTCAAGGACTACGAGAATATTACCTTTCACAAAAATCAGTTTTGGGGGGTTTGGATTGGAGTGCAAATAAGAAACAAACAAAACAGAGCAATCAAAAACAAGGCAGTTGAAAAGAGGTTATCAATTATCAAACAACGATTAATCTACTGTCAAGAATTCCCAACTATCCTTGGTTAATGTAATCCCAAGCCCTAAGCAGATTCTAATCCCCTTCCGATTCTGAAAGAACAACTAACAACGTAATTGCTACTATGGATGCTAATTCCTATTCCCGAAATAACAAACGGGATTAAGCTCTCATGATCAAACGATCATGAATGAACACACGCGAATTAACAAACGCGATTATGTATAGGAAATTAACATCACTGAAACAAATCAATACAATATTACACACTCCTGAAATAACAAACAGAAATATATAATATGGTATTGAAAAGGGAAAAGCAATTAAAATAGGGATTACATAACCTCAAGTATATAGGATCCTCAAACAGTAGACTAATCCTAGGACTTAGTGCTCCATGGCAAAAACGAAATCGCAGAGAAAAATGTATATCAGAAAGTTGGAGTAGCAAAAGTCTCTACAAAATGTTCAGAACAGCCTTTTATACAAATTCAGAATTCAGAGGGCTCGCGAGGCGAACAAACATTCGCGAGGCGAACTTCATGAACTGTCAGCAACCCTTGGCATTCTCGCGAGGCGAAGTGTTGCTCGCGAGGCGAGACTCTTCAGCTTCAAAACTGCCACGGCCATGACCTTCAACACGGGCAAGCCGTGATCGTCTCTGACTTTTTCAGGTTTGGAAGACTCGCGGGGCGAGACCTTCTTCGCGAGGCGAACCAGAGACTTAGCAATTTCTTGGAACAGTCAGGCTTCGGGGTCGCGTGGCGAGCATGGCTTTCGCGGGGCGAGACCCCTGTTTCCTTATTCTCTTGACTTTCACTTAACCTGAAAACAAAGAAATAACTATAAGTGTATTATTTAACTCCAAACTAGCTAAATTAACTTAAAACTACTCTAGAGACTCAAAACCTTGCTTGAGGACAATCTAATCTAATTTGGGTGAAAATACGATATAATTTGCACAAAACCCTGGTCATACTAGCTATAAAACTAGATGAGCCAGAGGCTTATCAGCAATATACCGGGTAGGACCTGCTATAGCCGAGTAAATGGTGCCCCCAGTCATGACCACCTGTGGACTAGCACCTACCACAGTAGTGTTAGGAGCCAGACACGGTAAGCCAAGTGTTCCTGTTACCTGGGGAGGCCTCCTGAGAACTTGTACTTGCCCAAATTGTAAGCTCGGCTGCACACTGTCAGGGTGTGGAGGATGGTACATGGGAACAACCAGCGGCATGCCTAGACTTGGTTAGACCATTGGTTGTAGTCCTGCCCGAGTTTGTCCGCCAGCAGAAGTGCTAGCTACTGCTGAATGGGTTGAAGCCTCACCTGCATTGGATTGTATTTTCTCAGCTTCTCTAACAAAATGCAACTCATTATGCACCATAGGTTTCACGATCTCTGAAAGTTGCCTTGACATATGATACATCCAATCATTCATCCCATGATCCCGAATAAACGAAGTGGTCATCATTATCGGCTAATGCTGATCAAAGATTTCTACCCCAGGGGTAGTAGTTAAGGTTGAAGATGTCGAGGTACCCACAGGTTGGGGAGTGATTGGCATCCCCAGAGTAGGCTGTGGAGCCCCCTCTGGTGTCTTCTTGCTCCTGTTCTTCTTGCTCGATTGACTCAGATCCATATTGCTAAGGTTCTTGCCGGACCTTAGGTGCATACGCCAATGATGATCTGAACCGGGAGATAGAAACTTCTCGATTAGTTGACCTTTGAGAGTCCCACCGAGCGTGCCAAATTTGTTTAACGTGAAAAATAAGTTATCAGCCGATCTAGAAATCAGTCGAGAATCACATACGAATTTAAATAAGGATTAGGCGATTTGAACTAGAAGTAAAATCCAACTTCTAGCAAAGGGTTCCCAAACTCACTAAAGAAAGTGTTTGGTAACAAGGTGAACAAGAAAAGGCTAAAAACTAAAGAATACGAACTTAATCAGCTAGGAAATAAGCTTGCATAAAATAAATAGCACTAAGTAAAAATAGAATTAACAAAGAGCTGAAAGTAAAGGCTAGTAAAAATAAGCAAAGCTTAAAATTTGTATTGGATTTTGTCGTGTATTCAACAGTAAATACAATGGGTATTTATAGGCTAAATCCAACAATTAACAGCCCTTCTCTAATTGGCTAAACATCCTAAATACATGAAACTATCCTCGACTCCGCGTCTCTTAACCCCTATAACCACAACGGCTACCCCTCAACAGCTCAACTCGTATTTTCTCGGCATGTTTTGTGACATCCGTTGGTAATAGCTTCCTCCCTTATCCTTGCACTTGCGTGTTCCTAAGTCTCCTTCCAACTGCTCGTGGCCCATTATGCTTTTAGCGCAATTATGCCTTTCAAACCTAGCCCATCAACAAGGCCCAGCCTATTTCTTAGTCGAATGTGCCCCTTTCTCCATCGGCTATTCTTGTCCTTGGCTAATCACCCTCAGCTAGTCGTTATCCCAGCCTGCTCACTTAGAATTTATTTTGGGTGATAACAACCACATATTTTATTTATAGTTTATTTTGTTCTGAATGTTTCCATTTAGTTTTTTTTTCTATTCCCAATGAAAATTCTCTTTTAATTTTATTATTCTTCTAGATTTTAAATTTTAAATTATATACTAAATCAAGATTCTATATATCTTTTAAAAAATATATACATTAATACAAGTTTGTATGGTTTATTATTTTGTTCTATTTAAATATATGTAATATTTTATTATTGTTTATTTAATGGATTTAATGTAACCAAGTGGTTGAGTGCGAGTGGTTAACGTACTGCTACTTAAGGACGAATCATTTGGGCACTGCCTGAGTTCGATCCTTGGGTATGCAATAACCCTTGTCCAGGTTTTACTAACCGCACGGCAGACTCAGAGATTAGTCCCATAGCGGGTCCAAAGGATCTAAGCCGTGGGGATACTTCGAGGGCTCACTCGGTCCCAATGACTAATCAGGGTGAGTACCAAACCAAAAAAAAATGGATTTAATGTATCTGCACTGACAGTGTAAAAACATTTTACAAGGTCATCCAATCATATCTCACCACATAGATATTTGTGAAGATGTTTTATGAACTAATATAACAAAATGGTATAATGGTGAAATATGATTGGACGTCCGTGTAAAACTTTTTTACACTGTCAATTTATATTTATTAAACTCTTATTTAATATACTCCCTTGCATTTCCCAATGGGGATATATGCTAGTACATTTAAAAAGAATTGTCTAATTGACTTTACCATATGAAAGTTTATTTTATTGTGTGAAAGCAAAATTTTCCATGATAGCGTGATAGCTCTCAAACCCTTCCTAGAAGATGGGCACTCACTTTGATGCTTAAGCTAGATATATATATTTTCAATAAAATTCTACTTATTGAAAAAAAAAAGTAAACTTTGCCATTTGCTTTAATTAAAATTTATTATATATTGAAAAAGTTTGTCAACATGTTTGAAATTTGGAATTCTCATTAGACATATATTTTATTAATAAATTCTTTTATTCTTAATACTTTCATTTATTTTTTTATTTGTAATTATATTTTCTTTCAAATTTATTCTACTATCAATATGTATTTAAATTTTAAATTTCAAATTAAGGACTGTTGCATTTCTCCTATAAATTCCAACGAAAATAATTTTTATCAATGACATTGAGGATTACTATCCTCCTTTCCCCATCCCTTCCCCTTTAATTCCTCCTAAAACCCTTTGTTTGTGCTAAAACAATAAAGAGAAATAGTATATGTGGTTGCTATATTATTGATTGAGAACTAAGTACAGAACAATGGTGATTTCAGTACAATTTTGTCATTCTCAGTACTTGGGTGTGTGTGTGTATACAGCGTGTCTATCAAGGACGAAGGTCCTTCTTTATATAGCCTACTCGGTGCGTACTGTTCATGTGAGTTGGTTTCTCTGGATGGCCCCCACCGGGTCGTTAGCGTAATTCATGGGTGCGTGATGGGGATCTTCATTCTTGCCAATCATCAGGAGATTCTTCTAAAAAGGGGTGACGCGTCCTCTGGCTTGTCATATTAGGACCGTTACTTTTGACCGACCGGGATGTTCTTTATTAGGATCGTTACCTTTGATCGACCGAGTTGCTCCCTTCTTCATGGCCTAAGATGCACTCGTCCTGTCCGGGGTGCCCTCCTTCTCTTTTACTGAAGGCTTCTAGGCTGGCCATAGTGCGCAACAACCCGGGTTATTGACATATGTCTTCTGCCAATTTGACCTTGCCTTAAAAAGAGACTTTTCGGATTTCATGGCCATAGACAATTTCCACACTATCCTGACCTAGATGGCCTTGCGCTATTTCGGATGAGAACATAAGCCCCCCAAGTCTCAAGCTGTATTCAGCGTAGAAGCTTGAGTCTGAAAGTTCTGACGGCTTCCTTGGCACTTTGCTTCTTCCATGTCAACTTTCTTGAAAGCCACGTCCCGCAGTTTTCGATGTTCCTCGTTATTCATGCATTGCATTCCTTTGACACGTGTTAGGGGTCATCATTAACTCATTTTCACACGTTTCCTCATCCTTGACCGTCAGATCCCTCCTGCATCTATGGTTGGGTGTTTGCTATTTAAACCACTTATTCTCCCTCTCAACCTTTCGTTTTCTCACTTCCTCATCTTTGATAGTTTCTTCTACTCCTTCTGGTTCTTCGTCTTCTTATTCTCCTCTTCCACTTCTGCCTATTTCTCTCGTCCCAAGTACGTCTTTTAGATTCTTCTTTCTTCCTTGCTTAGTTTCGGGTGGTTTTGTTTCTCTTTTCATATTTTGGTTATGGAGGGAATAGAAGAGGGTTTGGTTTCGAGGGAAGTGGATTCTAGAGACGGTGGGTCACCGCCCGTCGCGGCGGCTGACGAAGTGATTCCGGCCGCCAAGGTGAGGGAGTCGTATTGGTGGGTGCTACCTAGTGTCTTGGGTATGCGTTCGAATCTTACAAACTTGGATTCTCTTGAAGAAGTCAAGGACCTAGTTATAGATAAGAAAGGTCAAGGTCGGGTAGGTTTCCTTCCATGTTCGGACGAAGATCGCATCTGTCATTCGTCTCCCAAGAATGATTTCTTTTTTATGCATAAGAGGGTATTCACCCTCGCTTGGGTTTGTTTTCCTTTTACTAAATTCGAGTGCTCAGTCCTTCGGACTTTAGATGTAGCTCCCTCTCAATTGTATCCGAATTGTTGGACCTTTATCAGGTCATTCGAAATTGTTTGCAAGTTCATTGGTTTCGCGGCCTCTCTGAAGAAGTTTTTTACCTTTTTTTGAGTGAAGAAGACCGAGCATTTTTGATGGATTTCCCTTAGCTCTATTCATAATAGGAAGATCTTCGAGGCCTGCTCGACTTCTTGGAAGGGCTTTAAATATGAATTCTTCAGGGTGGTTAGTCGGGGTGAAGGTCATTCATTCTTTCTTACCCGTTCGGGGGAGCCCAAATTCCCCTTGTTCTGGACTCGCAAGCCCCGTATAATTAGGCGTTTCAAATTTCGTTGTCTTTCTGATAAGGAAAAGTTAGAAGTTGACTACCTGGAGCAGTTGGTAGACATAAATTGTCGTAAACTCATAGAATCTGATGGCAACTTGTCCAAACTGACCTCTTACATGGGTGAGGTCTTTTTTCTCTCTAATCTTATCTTGTTTTCCTGATTTCATTTTCTCAGCGTTTTGGTTTTGGCTCTAAACAGAGAAGATGGCTCCTAAGATGTCTAAGAAAGCCATGCTCGAGATACTGGAGAAGAAGAAGGAAGCTGGAGGTGGTGATGCCGGCTGAACAAGAGATGATGGCTGAGAATGAGGTTCCTGAAGTTCGGGAGGATGCTCCCGTTAGCTGATGTAATTCCTCTCTCTCACTCTCTTTTTTGTAATCTCTTTGGAACTTGTATTTTGTTGGATTATGACCAGGAAGCCGGCTAAGGCTTCATCTTAACTTTCAAGGTGGTTTCTTTCTTTGTTGACTTCTGTCTTGACCTCCAAAGAGGTTCTAGATTTTGTATATCCGGCTAGTTTGCTTCGTTTATACTGTCGACTTGGTTTCTATGTTTTGTTGTTATCTCCTTTTACCTTTTCCAAGATGTGTTCTTTTCCGAGGCGCTTTCAATCCACTTGTTCCCTATGCGTTTTATTAAAAAAATTCATGCACGTTTTCCTTAGGTGATTGACCGTTTTGGTTGAAAACATTACTTGCTTTAACTTCAGCTTTAAATGCTCCATGACCGCTTTGGCTATAATTATGATGTGCTTGAGTGGTCTTATTTTTTAACCTTTCCTTTCCTCTTGATAATTTTGCTCCTCTATTTCTCATTCTAATGCTTAGGGGGGAAAATCTTGTACCCCCTTGGAAATTTTCTGTCTTGATGGTCAGCTTTCTTTTGAGCTATGACAGAATTCGTAACGTTCTTCGTGGGCTATGGCAAAATTCGTAACGAACTTTTGTCCACGAGGAGGATTTGAAGGAGGATTCGTGCTCTAGGCACCACTTAGAGGATCTTTTGTTCCATCGCGTTAGCTTCAAGTTGTTCCAGTAAAGGGCGATGTGCAGCCTCCCTTTGGAACATTCGAGTGGATTTAACCCTGAATGCCATTTGGAGGATCCTTTGCTCCGGTGTGTCAGCTTCACATTAGAGTGGATTCAACACTGGAACAAGTCGGCCCGTTTCTTGGAACTACAGTGAATGCCTCGGAGAGCTAATCTTCCCCATCTCTTTTCTTCTTCGTGGAATGTAGCCTTTTTAAATTTTTGTACTCGGAAAGGAACACCAAGTAACTTCTTTTGTACTCGGAAAATTATTAATAAAACACTATTTGATGCTTGATTCTATCTGCTTCCTTTTTTTTTTGTGGGGGGGGGTGGCTTTGCTCGACTTCTTTAGGGAGCATCGTCCCTACTGGATTGTCTTTTCCGACTAGAGATTTTGCTCGGTTACCTTTTATCTTATTTTGAGAGGAAGTTTCGGTTTGACCTCCATATTCTTTTAGGAACCGGAACTCAACCTGTTTGGGGGGCTCATAGCTCAACTTTGTAATCTTTAAAGGGGAGGAGCGGGCTCAACCTTGTGGTTTTTGAATGGAGCGCAATGCTCGACCTTGTAGTTTTTGAAGGGAACGCAATGCTCGACCCTGTAGTTGTCGTCGTAGCTTTGTGGTACCAACTTACGTGTGTCTTAAGTTTGTGTGTCTTAATTTTTTTTTTTTTTTAAATAAAAAAGCTTAGTTGTGTCTTAAGTTTGTGTGTCAAACAAACACTACGCCTCGTCGCCAATGTTCTTTCCAACTTCAGGATTTCTCGACTTTATAATATTTTATGCATATTTCGAGTGGTGGCATACACATTAACCACAGTGGCAAGAAATTTCTCAAAGGTGACCATCGCCTTCCTCCACGAGAGCAAGTAAACAATCAAACTTTGTTTGTGATTCCTGTGCTTAATCAACTTTTTGGTCACGTAAAATAGGGGTGTTTTAGTTTTAGTCCCTATCTTTTTTTTCTGCATTTCGTCTTCATAATTTTTAAATTTTTGTCGTTAGTCTCGCCATCAACAATGGCCGTTATCGCTTACATGGCAAATGGCGTTGACCGGTCAATAGGACATATGCAAAAATAATTTTTTATTACCACGTGTTTTTTAAAAAAAAAAATAAAAAAAAATATCAATTTTTTTAAATCAGAAGTTAAATTGAGGGTTAAATATGTTTTTGGTCACTGCAAAATGAGAGAATTTTGATTTTGGTCCCTATAAAATTTCTTCTTTGTTTTTGGTCCCTGTAAAATCTGAAATAACTATTTTTTGTCCCTATTGTCATGTGACATCTATTAAGTACTTATGTGTCCAACATAAGGTCATATGATTATCCAAAGTGACACACAGTAACCCCATGTGGAGTCAAGTTAGCATATGATTCACTTAAAATTTTCCTTTAATTCTAAAATGAATTTTATTTATCTTTTTTAAAATCGTCAAAAAATTTGTTTGGATGTTGGAGACTATTCATGAAATCATGAAGCACCGTTGTTAAGTACTTATGTGTCCAACATAAGGTCATATGATTATCCAAAGTGACACACAGTAACCCCATGTGGAGTCAAGTTAGCATATGATTCACTTAAAATTTTCCTTTAATTCTAAAATGAATTTTATTTATCTTTTTTAAAATCGTCAAAAAATTTGTTTGGATGTTGGAGACTATTCATGAAATCATGAAGCACCGTTCATGACTATTTATACAATGGCAAACACTAATAAGTAAAGGTGTATCTGGTTGGTTTGATTCGCTTTGATTTAGTTCGATTTTAAATAATTTTTCCTACAAACGGATTGATTCGGTTGGTTTGGTTCGGACCCGAAAATTATCAAATTTTAAATATAAAAAAAAACTTAAATCAATATAAAAATAAATAATAATAAATATTAATATATATATATATATATATATATTATTGATTTTTCTAGCATATGTAACACTGCACGTGTTAAGAAATAAAAAATAGAAACATTGTGTTGAAAGTTGTGTATTCAATTCTTTAAAAGTTTAAAAGCTACCCTTTTCAATATAAGACTTTTTATTTTTTAAATCATTAACATGTGCAATGTTGGACAGATTAGAAAAATGAAAATATTAAATATCAATATTTATATATAAATATTAAAATATAGTAATCAGATCGATTCAGTTCTAGAATCTTTGAACCTAATAATTGAACCAATAACCATCGGGTTCAGTTTGATTCGGTTCAGGTCTGGACATCGAAAAATTCAAACCAATTTAATTTTTTTTATTCGAATTTTCGGATTCACCGAATTATTGGTTCAGATCTTATACTCCTATAATGAACATCATAAAGACTAGAAAAAAATATGTATGCTTATTTTGTAATGATTAATTATTTTTTTAATTTTCTAATTTTTTTTAAGAAACTCGTTAAGAAGATCATTGTATAACTAATTGTATAATGAACAAACTACAAACCATTTCATATGCTAACTTGACACTACATAGGGTTATCGTGTGTCACTTATGATGATCATATGACCATCTGTTGGACACACAAGTACTTAATAGATGTTACATAACAATAGGGACCAAAAATAGTTATTACAGATTTTACAATGACCAAAAACAAAGAAAAAAATTTATAGGGACCAAAATCAAAATTCTCTCATTTTGCAAGGACCAAAAACATATATAACCCTTAATTTAACTTCATATTTAAAAAAAAGTGATTTTTTATTTTTTTATAAAAAACACATGGCAATAATAAAATATTATTTGTGTCACGTGTCCTGTTGACCGGTCAACACTGTTTGTCACGTAGGCAGATAATGGTCATTGTTGACGGTAGAGACTAACGACAAAAATTTAAGAGTTACGAGGACGAAATGTAGAGAAAAAAAAAGAAAGACAGAGACTAGATCCCTATTTTCTAGGGACCAAAAAAGTTTATTAAGCCGATTTTGTGAAACAAAGCTCTACATGTCCAAGTAGTAGTTATTGTCTTTTAAGTATCTTTTAATTATGTGGATAAGATTGTGGATAAAAATTAAGGAAAACCATGGATTCATTTTGAAGTGAAACAAAACTCTGACCTGCCCGAATTCCAGCTTATGACCAATTCAAAAATGTTGAACAAAATACAAGTCACTGTTACTGTATGATATAAATTTTTTTTTAATCAAATATGATATGATATAATTTTGTCATTATTGATAATTGATATCCTAATTTTTTTCGATCAGCAAAGAATCCTAATATAATTAGGATAACAATTATTAATAATGACAAAATCATATCATATCGTAACAGTTACAAAGCCTAAATTAAATTGGTTACCACCTACCAATATATAAATATAAGTACGAACAACCCCTTACGACCTTACGAGATATCCTTTGCTATAGTTAATTAGTGTTTCTTTCATCCTAATTGATTGTTTACCGCCATGAGGGTTCTCAATGTTGCTTCAGCACTGCTTCTTCTTATTACCATTTTGCATGTGCAACCAAACCTAGCTGGTAGGGTATTGAATATGGAGAAGAATAATCAGCTTTGGTTGCAGTCTCTTGACAAAGGTCCTGTCCCTCCCTCTGGGTCTTCTGGTTGCTCATTCATCCCAGGAAACGGTGGCACAAACTGTCTGGTCAAAGAAATGAATGTCGCCGGAGATGCTATGCACCACGGTGGTGGTGCTGCTGCCTTTCAGCACTGAAAGCTTTCACAAACGACGAAGCCTTTTCAGCTTGCATGTGAAAGCTTATCGGAGCAAAGTTTGATTCGGGGAGGATGCCCAAATTGGAAGAAATTATCTAAGTACTTGCGTTAACGTTACAAACGATTTATTGATTTATTGTATTTTTATTGTTTTATTCTCTTGTTAATTGTTTGTTCTTTATCTTTATGCAATTATTTTATTTTATTTTTCACTCATTACAAAAATAACTTACTTGTGAAATCAAGTAAGACAATAACACCTTCAAATTTGTTATCATTACAACAACAACAACAATAATATATTATTAAACAAGATTTTTTTTTTCTTTCTAAAACCAAGTGTATAGTCACATTTAATTTTTTTCTTCTAAAAATATTTTATTATTTGTTACATCACATATAATAAAGTTTTAATAATAGGCTAATATCACTTAACAAACATTAAATTCATTGATTTGTCCACCTGAAATATTTTTCTTAATTATATTTTTAACAAGTATTCCCATAAATAGATCAAATCAAATATAAACTTGAATCAAATGATAATATTATTAATTATTTTGTTTACATTTAGTTGACTTAAACTAAACCAAATCAAAATTTAAATAATATTAATACCTAAAATATCCATCAATAATGATATTAATAACAACAAATTTATTATTTTTATTGTTATTATTGTTGTTGTTATATAAAACAATCTTATGTAATATGAATCATGTCATATATCAACATGATATTCATTTCTTTTTTTATATAAAATTATCTTATTTTCATATCAATCAACATAAAAATCAAATTGATATATACTTAAAATATCATACTAAAATTATAAATCTTATACAAAGAAAGTGATCAATTAATAAATTTAACGTAAAAAATAAATCGTAAAATAAATTATCTAAATATTTGGAAAAAAAATTTATTATCTTCAATCGAATTCAAATAAATTTAAATAATCTAATATATGATATAAAGCAAGCATGCTAATGAGAAGTTGACAACAAATTAAAAAATCTCTTTTATTTACTGCAATGCTCTTTGATTATCCTAATTAATGTCGTGAATTGATGAAATAATTTCATTAATGATTTCATTATGATGACACATTAGATTTATAAGGTCCAATCATTCCTTGAATCATGGATTGCTTGACACGTAGGATTTAGCTGAGTTGGATAGTTTTAGAGATTGACACATAAGAGAATGGTCTTTGAGCCACATTCTAAAATGTATATATAATAGATAATAGATAATAGATTAATGATTTCATTATGATGACACATTAAATTTATAAGGTCCAATCATTCCTTGAATAATGGTTTGCTTGACACGTAGGATTTAGCTGAGTTGAATATGCTTAGACATTGGAGATTGACACATAAGAGAACGGTCTTTGAGGCACATTCTAAAATGTATATATAATAGATTATATAGATTTAGATATAGAAAAAGTTTGTCAACATGTTTGAAATTTGGAATTCTCATTAGGCATATATTTTATTAATAAATTCTTTTATTCTTAATACTTTCATTAAATTTTTTTTATTTGTAATGGTATTTTCTTTCAAATTTATTCTACTATCAATATGTATTTAAATTTTAAATTTCAAATCGAGGACTATTACATTTCTCCTACAAATTCCAAATTCCAACAAAAATAATTTTTATCAATGACACTAAGGACTGCTATATCCTCCTTTCTCCATCCATTTCCCCTTTCATTCCTCCTCAAACCCTTCAGATCCCAACTCTCATGCAAACTCTAAAAGAAATAGTTTAAAATGATTAAGAATAAATAAATAAACCTTGCCTAACATTCCACTCCCACCGTTAAAGACTCTTATTCGTGACGTGTTCCATGAAAAAACGTAATAGCTTTGATAATTATATTTGAAAATGACCATTTTCAAACCAAAAAAAAAAGTAGGTAGGAATACATGTTAATCCCAAATGCCGGAGCTCGTAGTCAAATGCATTAAACTTTAATTTTCGCTTAAGAACCCGTTTAGAAAACACAACCGTGACCCGGATTGGAATGTTATATTGATTGAAAGCACACAAGGGTACTCTAACCCACAAGGAGACAACAAAAATCCAGGTGTCAATGTAATCAGAATGCTGGATGAAAGATCAATATACCAATATTACATCAGCCCAGAACAAAAATAAACAAAAATGAAAAATCCAATAGCCAATCTAAAACAAGAAAACATATTACATCATCCAAGAAATATAGGACCGTGGCAAACCCATGGCCCGGATTGTATTGAATCTATTGATTGAAAGACCTTTTGATGTTGCATGCATGTTTTCTGTGGGAACCATTTTGAGATGAAAATCAAATTTATGGGAAGTCTTTCTTGAAAGTGAAATTGAGTGCAATGTTAATAGCCTGACACAAACTGAGTGATTGAGTGAACAAATAATGCCCTTGTGAGGAAGGCAGTTGTTTGGATTTGGTGATCTCCCTTTTGTGTGTAACTTGGATCCCCTGCTTAGATTAATGATTGCTTGAATAATGAAATTCTCAAATGTTTAGAATAAATAAATGTGGGGATTGCTTTGTTTGGAAGGGAGGACATTGAAAAATATTTTGGTAAATTGCTTGAAATTTGTGCGAAAGTTGATTGAATCCTTAAGCTTGCCATGTTTTGCCATGTCTTGAGTCTTTTTAAGTTTTTAAGTTTTAGTTTGCTTGGGGACAAGCAAAGTTTAAGATTGGGGTATTTTGATGAGCCTCGGTTGTTGGTTTTATAACTAATAAAAACCTTGGCTTTGTGCTAATCTTATATCATTTTCACCCAAATTAGACTTGATTGTCTCTAAGCAGTATTTTGAGTCTGTAAAGTATTTTTAGGTTAATTTAGCTAATTTAGAGTCGAATAAAGTACTTACTGTGATTTCTTGTTTTCGGGTAATAAAAAGGAATAAATGCGGAGCTTTGCCGCGAGAAAGGCATTCGCCCCGCGAGCCAGAAGGTGACTGTGCCAGAGAAATTGCAACCATTCTGTCTCGCCCCGCGAAGACTTGACTCGCCTCGCGAGTAATCCAACCTTGGAAGTCAGAAAGCATCACGGTTTACCCGTGTAAAAGGTCACGTGCGTTACAGTTTGGAATTTGAAGAGTTCGCCTCGCGAATACAATCCTAGCCTCGCGAGAGTGAAGCCCAGAAGTCATGACCTTTCCATTCCTCGCCACGCGAGCCGTGCTTCGCCTCGCGAGAATACCAACAGCTGCAAGATTCGCGTCGCGAATGTGTTCTCGCCTCGCGAGTCTGCGTAGTCCAGAAGTAGTATATAAGCCTGTTTTAGACAGAATTGAGAGGCTAGGGGGCTGGACTGTTGGCTAGTTTTTGGCTAGTGGCTAGCTAGTTTTTAGTCAGTAGTTTCATAGTTTATTTTCTTTTCTTTTAAGTCTGTAATGGAGAGTTAGTCTCCTAGATTAATCTACTGGGATTGGTTTCAATTACACTTGAGGTTCTGTATTTCCTGTTTTCATCTGCTTTTCTCTTTTCAATGCCATGCTATACATTTCTGTTTGTTATTTCAGGAGTGTATAGTGTTGTGTTGATTCATTTCGGTGATGTTATGTTTCTATAATTAATCGCGTTTGTTATTTCGCGTGTGTTCGTTCATGTTCGTTTGTTCATGAGAGCTTAACCCCGTTTGTTATTTCGGGAATAGGAACATACATCCGTAGTAGTGATTGCGTTGTTAATTGTTGCTACAACCGGGAGGGGATTAGAATCTGCTTAGGGCTTGGATTTATATGAACCAATGATAGTGGGAAACCGAGAACAGTAGGTTGATCGTCTTTAGTTTATTTGTTAATCTCTTTTAACTGTCTTGTTTTATTGCTCTGTTTCTGTTTTTGTTTTCTTTATTTTATTTCAATCCAAACAACCCCCCAAAATTAATTTTCTGTTAATAATAACAACACCTAAGAGTCCTTGAGAGACGATACTCGAGTTGTCGCTTCCCTATCTACATTATTTTGTAAACGCTCGTTCTTTTTGGCGCGTGGCGACAGCGCGGCCAGCCACCTAAGGAATTAGGGTTTAATTAGGGGATTTAGGCTCTTGTCATCTAAGGAATTAGGGCTTGAGTAATCTTGCTGGTTGATTTTAATATTCGAAGCATAAACTGCATTGGTGGTCTTGGCATTGCATGAGGCTAAGGTTTGGTGAAGTTTAATCCCAACATCTTTCATCTATTTGAAGAATCCCTTTTTCTGCATTTCAAGTGTTTGCTGAAAATCCTAAAAGAACTTTTTCATTTTATTTTGTTTATTTTAACTCTTGGGCTTGGTATTTAGTATTGAGCTCCCTTCCATCCAAAGCTTCGCTTAGATAGTAGTTGATTCGGTACGTGCTAGTACTTGTCTCAGTCCTCGTGGGAACGATATCCCTCTTACCTCTTTATTACTTGTACGACTGGGTATACTTGCCTAGAAACCGTCAAACAATTGTCTAAATCTCAGAAGTATCATATGAGGAAGAATAGAAAATATAATGTTTGAACTAAATGACTCTTGTTTCCTTTTCATGGGTTTTGATTTATGTCCCCCCCCCCCACCCACAATTTTTTTTTCTTCTTTTTATTAATAAATTATGGTGACATAGGATCACCTTAACTTATAAAAAAACCCTGGGATGTGCACCATAAATGCTCCCCAAAACAAAAAGCCTTATTGTTTAGACTAAACAAAAAATTCTAAACTATTTGAAAAAAAAGTTATTTTTTAGGCTTAATTGTACTTTCGACCCTCCTATTATTGGTCATGTGCGATTTTGGTCCCTAAAGTTTTTTTTAAGCACATTTGATCCCCTATTTTTTCATTGTTGCAAATTCGATCCTTCTGTCCAATGTCCGTCAAATTTTTAATGATTAACATAGAGGAATCGTTGTTTAAGCGCATAGAACCTTTGGTTGAACTTTTGTGGTAAAGGACCATGTGGTAGAACAAAAAAGGTCCAAAAAAGGGACAAAATCAGTAAATGGCAAAGAGAAACCTTTGATTTATATTGAATAAGAAAGGAAGAGTGAAAATCTCAACTAGAGGTTATGTGCACTTAAAGAAATGATTTGTCTATGTTAATCATTGAAAAAATTGACAGACATTGAACGGAAGGACCTAATTTGTATCATTGAAAAAATAAGGGGACTAAATATGCATAAAAAAACTATATGGACCAAAATACATACATGATCAATAATAAGAGGACAAAAATACAATGAAGCCTGTTTTTTAAAAGTTGAAAAGTATAGCTTTTTGTAAAAGCTTTTTTTTTTTACTTTCTGCTTCTTAATAAAAATAAAATCCCACCAAAGTATGTAAATAGCAAAAGTTTTTTGCTTATCAAAAGTTACTTTTTTTTAATGAAAAAATACCTAAATATGTGAACATAAATGCCAGATCACTATTGATTGTAAAGTTATTTTTCTTTGGGTGTTGCTAAGCAATAGTACTTATCAAGGAATGAAGAAAAATAAAAGATATTTTGTTAAAAACTAAAATCTTTATTTTTTTCCATACATTGACTACAATATTTTTCATTGAAAACTTGCCTTTTAAATTCATTAATCAGTACCTTAGAACATTGATTATCATTTTCCTTTTTCTTTATAAAAATACTCATAAATTTTTTAATAAATCACGGTCAACAAGAAAAGTTTTCTTTATTAATTACTATCTCTAATTTGTAAGACAGCCAATTAACCTATTGCTATTGACTTAGGTGAGAATTTAAGTTTTTAATTAGTAAGTAACCTGTAAAATCTCTTACATTGCTTTCATTTATATATATAGAGTAGCTCATCTCAAATCTTCACATCATTATTGTAGTTTTTATAGTTTTAAAACATCACATTCAAGGAAACCAAAATAAAAAGGAAAAGGAATAGAAACACATCACATTCAAAGGGTACGACAGCAATGTATGACAAACATGGTTTGCACGCAGTTAGTTTATTACTAGCTATTGATCATCAATCCATATTAAAGAAACCAATATTCATATTCATATTTTACAATGTGAACAAGTTCTGTAACGTTACTTAATTGATTATGACAACTTATTATATTAATTATTCTGTTTAATAATCATCCATTCCTATCGAGGCATTAGTTGTCAATATGATCATGGACTTTTATCAAGATCATTTATTTAATGAGTCGATCATAAAAAAAAAAAAATTTATTTAATGAGTCTTATCGCAAAACTCCTCACGTGCATTATAGCTCTATAAACAGCAATGCTACTTTATATATGAATGGTTTTGCACGCGATACCATTCAGAGACTCCTCAACTGCATATTCCTTTTGTTTTATAATAATATATATGTAGGCTCAGTTTGGCAAAAATAGCTGATAAGCTAGCTGATAGCTGATAAGCTAATTCTTAGCTGACAGTTGATAACTGATAGCTGAAAAGCTAGCTGATTGAATTTAAAGTGTTTGGTAAAATTAGTGGTTGAACTAGCTTATAAATATAAAATGATATAGAATGACATATTTATGATAGATATGGTAAAGTAGGAATTTCATTAAATGAATGGGAGTAAAAACGAGATAAAAGACTATAAGCTATAAGCTACTAGCCATAAGCTATATAAATTAGCTTGTGAAGAAACATTATAAGGTAATGAGATAAGCTTGTTTACCAAACCCCTCTACTTCAGTCAAACAAGCTCATAAGCTAATCAAATAAGCTATAAGCTATAAGCTAGCTTATTGGACTTGCCAAACAGAGCCGTAATGAAATTTAAAAAATAATAATAAATTATGAAGAACTGTTGAAAGAAAATAAAAATATAATCGGTGCTATTAGATAAACTGAACAGATTCTGTTAATTCTGTTATTATGGTTATCTTCATAATAGGAAAGTTAGTTAGGATCTATTTGGATAAGATAGACTAGTTAGTAGTTGTACTCTTGATTCTCTTTGTAACTAAAGCTCTATATAAAGAGTCTATTACTCTCCATGTAAATAATTCATTCATTCAGTAATACAAAATATATTTTCTTCATTCTGATTCATAAGTTCATAATATGGTATCAGATTTATTGTGATTCTATCAAGCTTCCTCAACCTTCTTTCTTTCCTTTCAATGGCCAAAACAAGCCCTGAAGTCACCTCTTCCAAACTTACCAATGATTCAGTTTCTCAAACTGATCCCTCAAAAAATCCAACAAGTCCCTATTATCTGCATCCAGGTGAAAATCCCGGTTATGTTCTTGTTCATCCTCCTCTGAATGGTGACAACTATTACCATTGGAGTAAGGCTATGCACCGAGCCCTTTCTTCTAAGAACAAACTCAAGTTTGTTAATGGTGTTATTTCTAAACCATCCCCCACTGATCCACTTTTTGATCCTTGGGAAAGATGCAACAACATTGTGGTATCTTGGATTACAAGAACCCTTTCACCTCATATTTCTCAAAGCACAATTTGCATTGATAATGCTCAATATCTTTGGCCCAATCTTGAAGTAAGATTTACCAGAAGAAACCATTTTCGGATGTCCAACTTGCTGCAAGAACTACATTCAATGAAGCAAGGAGAAAGATCTCTTTCAACCTGCTTCACTGACATGAAGATCACATGGGATGAGCTTGAACTCCTTCGACCAACACGAAGCTGTTCTTGCACTAATCAATGTACCTGCAGCCTGAGTCAATCTGTCACCAATTACAAGGAAAAAGAACATTTCATAAGCTTCTTGAAGGGCCTCAATGATTCTTTTGACTACGTAAGAACTCAAATTCTTCTTATGGATCCTTTACCTTCTATCACTAGGGCATATTCTTTAGTTATTCAACAAGAAAAACCACCCTCTCTTCCTGGCAATGATTCTACATCATTTGCTGCCAATACTATCACTCAAGGAAGAGGCACAAACACACAAGGCAGAGGTCATGGCAGAAATACCAACAGACCTGCAATGCAGTGTAGCCATTGCAACAGAACCAATCATATAGTGGATACACTACAACAGATTAGACTTTAGATAGCGTTTCCGTATGCCTTTTAATAGCGTTTGTAACCGCTATCTATGCTACCGCTATTAAAACTCGTTAGCAAAGATAGCATTTAGGAAGTGCTATTAATAGGTGACTTTAGATAGCGTTTGTACACGGAAATGCTATCTAAAGTCAGACTTTAGATAGCGTTTCCGTGTACAAACGCTATCTAAAGTCAGACTTTAGATAGCGTTTCCGTGTACAAACGCTATCTAAAGTCTGACTTTAGATAGCGTTTGTACAAGGAAACGCTATCTAAAGTCTGACTTTAGATAGCGTTTGTATTAACAAACGCTATCTAAAGTCACTTTAGATAGCGTTTGTTAATAACAAACGCTATCTATTCCCCTTTTTTTTTTTAATTTTTACATATTTCTTAACTTTTACATCCATTCCTGCATATTGAACTACACCAAAATTCATTTATGCAAAGAGGAGGGAAATCTGTGAGAAATAATAACAAACATATATCAATGAACAAATCTACCAATGTTACTGAACCATCAATGTCAGAAATGTGAAATGTTCAACAAATAATTAACAAGAAACTAATAAAAGTCATTGTACCTGCCCTAATGAACAATGTTACTGAACCATCAATGTCAGAAATGTTCAACAAATAACAAGAAACTAATAAAAGTCCTCCATCACAGTTGGGTAAGCATCCTTAAGGTCAATAACAGTAATGCCCTCTTGAAACTCGTGTATCCTTAAGCATCCTTAAGGTCAATAACTCCATCATTATAAGAGAACCGTTGCCCATCATATTTTACTTTTGGGTTTTTCCTCAGACTGTCAAAAACATCTTTGTTAGCCTTCATGTCAACATAGCATGCTTCATTTATTTGTTTTGGTGTAAAAGCATATCGGGTCTGTAAGCAAACACAAGCACCAAATCAATATTGTTTGAACTAAGTGTACCAGGACCAAGAGAAGATAGTACACATCCATCGAGCTAAAGAGAAGGCATGTATATGCTGAAAAAGGTGTATATCAACCACCATTTCCAGATTCATTAGGCATAAAATAAATTAAAGATTGCCAATAGAAAAGTATAACCATACGTCCTGTTGGTTGTTATAGAAAACTCCCCTAATGAACATTTTATGAACAAGATTTTGAAATTTAGCATCAATAACCCAATCACCAAAGAAAGCAAGTGCTATATACAATTTCATGTAATATTTATAAATTGCCATTCACTTTCTGCATCCTACGAAGCCAAAACATACACTTGTAACATGCATTACTTTGTGATCAAAAGCATTATTCGCATACCAATGAGTATTGCTGCAACTACTGTGATCAATTTGACATAATCAAACGAACTTTTCAACAACCTCAATGTCAGCATACCCCTTACGTGATGCTTTGTAAGGGCATGCAGGATCTAACGCCCTGTTGCGATTTTCATTGCTTAATTTCTATTCAGACACATATAAGTAATATTAATACATGGTTAATGTCATATGTATGTATTGCTATAAAATTATAAGGACTAACGTGATATTAAACATACCAGGAATTGAGCATCTCCTGTGCGTATTGCTATAAAATCTATCCACTCATCCCTTGATATGTGTGGATATTGTGATGGAGGTTCCTCTATGATACTCCCGTTGGCATCTCTTAGAAATTTTTTGGTCAATCTAGTTCTGAATGCCCTATGTAGGTTACCAGCTTCCTGAAGTACAAATTTTTTCCGAGATTCATCAACATTAAAAGACATCTGCAAAACAATATAAACAACGTGTCAAAGTAAGTATGTTTACATAGTTTACAATATAATTCATAAATTTTAACAATTACCTGTACATCAGTCCATATGCTCTCTTTGAAACCATCCAAAGCTTTATCCTTCCAATTAGAACAAATAATTGGGACCATTTGTCGAACAACGGCCCCAATGTAACTCTTCAATATTTTACCATTAGCACGAATTGGTTGGTCCAAATAATTCCATTCAACCTAATAAAAATAATAAAGTAATTAAATCTAGATATCAAACAACATTATGAAATCCTTAGATTAGTAAGTAAATTACATCAAATTTTTGTCCTTTACTCCTAGCGCGGATGACCGCCTTCATAACTGTTGGCCCACATCTCGTCGCTTTAGCATCACTAGAATTACTTGAAGATGCCATTTACCTACAAAAATATTAGATACAAGTAAAACATCAATGGACATTAATATAACATTAATTGATGCAAAATATAAAACAACTATGAATAACAAAATCAACACTAGCATTACCGGAAGATGCTAACTATAATATAAAAGGATCAGAAAGTTCATTTAAACACAAACACTACATACATGTTTAAGTCAATACTAGATGCAATACAAAAACAAAACATAATAACCAGAATTTTGATCCTCATGGCAATACTAGATGCAATCAACCAAAATACAACCTGCAGCAATTATCTTCCTACCACCAAATTAAGAGAGCAAGAAAAAAGAGGAGGGAAGAAATCCAAGGTCCCGCGTTTAATTTGCTGTTGTGAACAAAAGGTGAACCTAAGACAATGAAAGGAGATCCACCATGTAAGACAAACAAATTGTGCAAGGCATTAACAATGAATGAGAAGAATACTTAGAGACATTACACCCACTGAAGTTCTTCAGATATTACAGGTTGTTGATAAATGTGCTCATCACAGTATCAAGCAATCAAGCAAAATTTAAGAGAGTCAAACTTCATGTATCTTTGATGTTGATAGCATTAGATCCACTACTCACTAAAAAGAGAAACAGCCACCTATCCAAACATTTATCAAATCAAGCCATAAAACTTATCAAACCAAGCCTGCAGTATCAAATAACAAATACTTTCTTTCAAGTGAATCAATTCAGTTATTTATTTTTTCATTTATCAAACACATAGTATGTGAGGGACATGCAACTTTTATGAACAACTTATGCAGTACCATGCTATGAATACAAAAGGATGGCTTTCCTTTCTTCTTATATGTCTAACCAGTGAAGTGGAAATCAGTCACATAAACACCAAAATACATCATAGCATCCTTAGTTCATGATATAGAGAATACATTAGAATCAAAACAATCAAGGTGAAGTGCTAGAATCAAGAACATGTTTTTTGACACAATCACTTTCAATGACACATGTTAGTACATTCTTCACTTTATTTTCACAAAATGAATCAACATCAGTGCAGGCATTATTGCAAACAGGTAAAGTGTAAATATGGCAATTGGATTCAGAGTTAAAACATTGGCATAATCAAGCAAGGAGACAATATCTGTAAATTCTATTTTCATTCTTCTCTTGACAATAATGAAACATGTTACAGAAAGAGAACAGATTTGAAACCTCCAATGATCCAGTAATTAATATTCCTTCGGAACAAAAAAGGTTTACACAGCATCCAACCATTTCAATGTTCAACCCTATTTGTTTAGTGGCATTACATGTTCCTACATATGTAAATTAATGACCTCCCAAAAATGACCCGAGAATTAGGGCCAAGATACACTCCAAGACAAATATCAACTTGTACAATTTTTAAAACTAGAACTGGAAACCATAAAAAGAAGGAAGGATAGAAGATAAAGAATGTATAGACACATAAGTGATCAAAACGGAATTCCCAGTGCAGGTAAATTCATGAAACAATACTAAATACATATATATTAGTTATAAAAAAAACATGAAGTTACATATCTATTCCACAAAACAAAACAGAATAATGTATGGTTATCAAGCTATAATTCTTTCCAAGTTCTCGACATTCTTTGAAATTTTCAGAAAGCAACAAGAAATTTCTCAAATCTCAGAATGTAAAGAAAAAGAACTCACAATACAGGGAACTTCCCTCCGCTGTCCAGATGAAAGTTGAATGCAAGGTTGAAGCTGAAGGTTCGTAAGAATGTCGTGCGCCGCTGGTCTCAGAAGAGAAGAGTGTGACTGGGAACTTAGGCAGAAACAGAGAGAAGACTCTGCGCGGAGATGGCAACCCTAGACTGATGAGGTCAGTGCTGGTACGCAGAAACTGGGAATTGAAGGATGGCGCGCGCGGGTATAAGACCTAAGATAGTGTTTCCTAAAGGAAACGCTATCTTAGGTATCACCTAAGATAGCGTTTCCGTGTGGAACCGCTATCTTTTCCTAAGTGGCACTTTTAATAGCGGTTCCACACGAAAACGCTATCTTAGGTGATACCTAAGATAACGTTTTCTAAAGGAAACGCTATTAAAAGTCCCCCATCACTTTTAATAGCATTTCCACACGGAAATACTATAAAAGGTGCGTTATTAAAAGTCTATTTTGTTGTAGTGATAATTGCTATTTCAAGCATGGCTTTCCTCCGGGATATAGGACCAGATCTCAAGGTTCTGGCACAGCTATGCAACTATCAAGCACATCTGCAGAATCACCTCTCAATCCTATTCCTTATGTATCCAATGATTCAACATTACCACTTACAAGGGAAGATTACAAGTACTTGGTATCCTTGCTGCAATCTTCCAAAACTGATCATATGGCTTTTTTGGGTTCTAACACCAAGAACAACATTTCTGATTCATCCTCTAATGTAGTATCTAGTATTACTAAACCAGGTACTTCTTGTTCTTCATCCTCTTATTGGATCTTAGATACTGGTGCTTCTGATCATGTGTGTCCCTTTATTCACTTGTTTCATACTTATAATACTATTTCTCCTATTACTATCAAGTTACCTAATGGTGCCACCACTATCTCAAATCATTCAGGCACAATTCTTTTGACTCCTTTAATATTACATGATGTTTTATATATCCATGGCTTCCAATTTAACCTCATTTCTGTTAACAAACTATCTCAGTCTATTAATTGCCAATTCCTCTTTTCACATCTTTCTTGTCTTATACAGGATGTGTCTACCAAGAGGACGATTGGACGTGCTAAAGTTCATCGCAACCTTTACATTCTCCAGCATGCCCCTTCCCTTATTACTTCTACATCTAGTCTTACTACTGCTCTTACTGTTCCTGTTGTTAATAAAGAACAACACAATAATAGTCTTTTGACTTCTTTGATTTGTGGCACTTTCGTTTAGGCCACCCTTCATCTGC
The DNA here is from genome assembly GCA_030762895.1 of Sophora flavescens. NCBI lineage: Eukaryota > Viridiplantae > Streptophyta > Magnoliopsida > Fabales > Fabaceae > Sophora > Sophora flavescens. Next base: position 158,040,958 of record CM061063.1, on the reverse strand, counting down.
TGTAATTGACAAACTCTGTATTCAATTTCCTTATATTCAGTTCAATAGAAATATTGCTTGTGATTCTTGCCAACTTGTAAAACAATGCAAATTACCCTTTACTCACAGTAATACTAAGACAAAGAAGCCTTTTGATCTCTTACTCATGGGTATTTGGGGTCCTTTGAGCATAAGTTCTATCCAAGGACATAAATACTTTCTTACCATTGTTGATGACTTTAGTAGACACACTTGGCTTTACTTAATGCAATCTAAATCAGAAACCAGATCTTGTATTACTGCCTTCTTTAATTTAATTGGCACTCAATTCAATGCTAAAGTTAAAATAGTTAGATCTGATAATGATGCTGAATTTCAAATGTCTTCTTTCTTTTCCTCACTTGGAATCATACATCAAACTAGTTGTGTTGAGACTCCTCAAAAAAATTCCATTGTAGAAAGGAAACACAGACATTTGCTTAATGTAACTAGGACCTTAACGTTTCAAGCTAACCTACCTAAATCTTTCTGGTCTTATGTTGTTTCTCATTCTGTTTTCCTCATTAACAGGTTATCAACACCTGTTTTAGATCACAAAACACCTTTTGAATTGTTAAATGGTGCTCCTCCAACCTTTCTTGACCTCAAGGTCTTTGGTTTTTTATCCTATGCTTCAACTTAAACCCAAAATAGAAGGAAACTTGATCCAAGAGCTAGGAAATGCCTATTTCTTGGATACAAGCATGGTACAAAAGGTTATTTGTTTTTTGACTTACAAAATAGAGAAGTTTTTATTTCCAGAAATGCTATCTTCTTTGAGTCTATTTTTCCTTTTCACTCTGCCACACCTTTGGAGACTTCTACTGTACAGGAACCTCACATTTAATTGGATTCTCAATTCTTATTTGATACACCTGAAACTATTACTACAAATGCTTCTTCAATACCACAAGACCATATCACTCACACTCAGCCACAGTCTCCCATTGCAGAACCTGCAAATCCACATCCTGCAGCCATTCCACCAAGGAGATCCACAAGACAGTCCAAGGCTCCTAGCTATTTGCAGGATTTTCACAACAATTATCTATCTGCAACCTCAAATCATACTCCTCTTTATCCTTTATCTTCTGTTATTTCTTATCATCAATTATCCAAATCTCATCTACATTTCATTATGGTTATTTCTTCTCAGGTTGAACCTACATCTTATAAACAGGCTATCCAACATGATGAATGGATTAAAGCCATGAACACTGAAATTACAGCCCTTCAACAGAACTCCACTTGGACTCTCACAGATCTACCTCCTGGAAAAACTCCCATTGGATACAAATGGGTATATAGAATCAAATATCATTCTAATGGCACAATTGAAAGATTTAAAGCCATATTGGTGGCCAAAGGGTTCACTCAAGTTGAAGGGATTGATTTTTTTGAAACCTACTCACCTGTGGCAAAACTCACTACCATCAGACTCCTACTTGCCATTGCCTCCTCTCAAAACTGGTATATACATCAGTTGGATGTTCACAATGCATTTCTCCCTGGAGATTTGGCTAAAGAAGTTTACATGACATTACCTCCTGGGTATCCTTCAACCAATCCCAACCAGGTTTGCAAGCTGCATAAGTCTATTTATGGATTAAGACAATCCAGTAGGCAATGGTTTGTCAAGCTTTCTACATTCCTTCTATCACATTGCTATAAACAGTTTGCATCTGATCATTCCCTTTTCATTAAACGCTCTGGTAACTCCTTCACGACTCTTTTGATTTATGTAGATGACCTACTACTTTCTAGTAATGATCTTACTGAAATTACCTCTATTTAAACTGCATTGCATAACCATTTCAAAAATAAAGGATTTGGGAAATTTAAAATACTTTTTTGGCTTAGAAGTTTCCAGAACCAAATCAGGAATTCATCTTAGCCAGAGAAAGTATGCTTTGGATTTGTCATCTGATTGTTGTTTATTGGCTGTCAAACCAGTTTCTACTCATATGATCAAAGGAACCAAACTTTCACAACAAGGAGGGGGACATATGCAAGATCCTAGCATATATAGAAGACTAATTGGAAGATTAATCTACTTAACAAACACTCGGCCAGACATCAGTTATTCTGTCCAACAACTTAGTCAATTCATGAGTTCACCTACTTCTATTCACTATGATGCTGCAATCCGTGTACTCAAGTATGTAAAGCAATCACCAGCTCAGGCATTTTCTTCCCTGCCACTTCCACTTTACAACTCAAGGCCTTTAGTGACTCAGACTGGGACAGCTGTTCAGATATAAGAAAATCAATCACTGGATTCTGCATATTCCTTGGAGACTCACTTATCTCATGGAAGTCTAAGAAACAACCAACTGTTTCCAACTCTTCCTCCGAAGCAGAGTATAGAGCCTTGGCTTCCACAGTTTGTGAAGTCCAATGGCTAACCTATCTTCCCCAAGATTTTCACTTACAATTCATATAACCAGCTTTATTATACCGTGATAGTCAATCTGCTTAGCATATTGCAGCTAATTCTTCATTCCATGAGTGAACCAAACATATAGAACTAGTCTACCACATTGTCAGACAGAAACTACAAGACAAATTGTTTCAATTGCTACCTATTTCAAGTTCCAATCAACTAGCTGACATATTCACCAAGCCTCTAGACCTGGCCCCTTTCCATCATTTGATCTCCAAGCTTGGAGTTCTAAACATATGTCTTCCAGCTTGTGGCGGGGGGTATTAGATAAACTGAACTAATTCTGTTAATTCTGTTATTATGGTTATCTTCATAATAGGAAAGTTAGTTAGGATCTATTTGGATAAGATAGATTAGTTATTAGTTGTGCTCTTGATTCTCTTTGTAACTAAAGCTCTATATAAAGAGCCTATTACTCTCCATGTAAATATTTCATTCATTGAGTAATACAAAATATATTTTCTTCATTCTGATTCATAAGTTCATAATAGGTGCTGATATAAAAAAAAAACTATGCAAAATATCAAGGTTTCAAGTCTAGGTCTGAAACCGAAATCTGGGCCGCGACGTGTTAGTTTTGGGAGTCGCTGAGACCGCTTCACGACCGCAATTGCAATCGCATCGGCCGCATTTTCCCATAATATCCGTGACGCAACGCAACCGCGACTATGACCACGATTTAAAACCTTGCAAAATATATATTTCAGAATCAACATAAGTAATATCAATATATCATCCATTGAACTTGAATACCTCTAAAGGACACGTTGATGCATCTGTTTTGTCATTTGATACATTGTTGTTTTGCAATGGATTGTTTGTTTACTTCACTGGTTGTGTATGACTCGAATTTTATCTTACTGTTGACTTTAGTGCTTATGTGTTATGTTGGTAACCGCAGTTACTGCTTCCATGGATGGTCGTGGTCAATTTAATTTGTTGGAGCTGCGACCATTGATTAAAAAAAGGAACTGATTAAGTATATATAAAAAATAATTGGCGGTTTACTGCCACTCAATGCATAATGTACGTCTTAGTTATGTGTGTATTTATCTTATTAATTTAATTAAATGGTAGACTGATACATGCATCTCTATGCCGATTTCGTATGCAAATATGTCATGCCTCCTTAAACTCCTTTTAAGTACTTGTAGCGAAACAACGCCCGCTATTGCAACACATCATGTAGAAAATATATTTTAAACGTATGGTGAATAAGTGGTAAGATTCATAATTATTTATTAAAACTAATATAAAATATGATATCTTACACACGTATATATGTATGTAGGAGACAATATTGACTTATTTTGTGACGTGGGAGAAATGAATATTCTAACCATTTTACTATATAAAAATTGTCGAGATTAAAAGTTAGTCATTTATATGATCACTCTAGGATGTCATATAATTTTTAATATTGGTCATGCATGATCATCTTATGTTAAGAGTTAGTTACCTCATATCTAACCTTTCACAATTGACACTAATAACAGAGATTAAGAATTCAGTTAGTTTGTTAAGTTAGTTTCAGATTTTAGTTAGTTAGTTAGTGTTCTACACTAACTATAAATAAGTGTACCTATTGTATAATTCACTATCTTTTTCAATCAATCAACTTCAATGTTACCTCATGAGTATCAATATGCTCTCTACCTCTCTTGTTACTGTGATCTTCCTCTCACACATGCATGGATTGGTTACATGGTATCAGAGCGATAATGTGCTTCCGCAAATGACATGGATAATAAAGATCTCAGCGACTCAGATTCAGAGGAAGAAGAACATGATTCCAGTTCAAAGGAGGAGAACGGCCACTGTGAAATTGTTTTCGACAGTTTCCGACGAGACTCGGATCTTGATACAGCTCCAGTGATTCCGATCAAGTTGATCACCCCAGAGATAGAGGGTTCTGCAATCAAGATTGGAGAAATCTCATGCACTCTCGTCGTCGTCAACAGTGACGCTATGCAACCGTTCTTGGATCCTGAATCAGGCACTTATTCTTCCGTCGTTGCCGATCTAGTCTCTGAAGCCATCGAGAAATCGAAGAAGGAGAAGGTAGATCTGGTAACTCTTGAACCGGTGAACCTGGCACCAGATTTCCCTGCCTTCGGCAGCCGTCGTGTCGATCTCGTCGTCGCCTCCTTCATCAACCTATTATGCGACTCAGGATCTTCCATTTCTGAACTCTATCGGCATCTGACCGTCTTTGATCCTGGCGGAATTCTCACCGCCATCTACAGCTCCACCGCAATGGCGCCGGGGCCTCCATCACCCTGCTCTGAGTTCGTTTTCGATCCAGGTGGAACAGCTATGAGTTCGTCGAGGCGCACTCTCTCTCCTCACGATTGACAAAATCGACAGCTCCTCTGCCTCCATCTCCAAGATTCTAGCCAGCACTGTTCGTCGCCTGTGCAGCTCGTCGGCTTTCGTAAATCCTCCATCATCGACTTCATTTCAGCGTTCGTCGTACGCACGTTCGAGAAAGACATCGCTAATTCCACCTTCGTAGCAAAAGACCCACTCAATCTGCCATGGTTTGTGATTGAGAAGCTTGTTCCGACGATGACTCCTTCACCAGCGACGGCACCACTATAACACCCACCTTGGGCATTACTTCCTAATACGTGCGGAAATAAATTAAAAATTCTATTTGCTGGTAGCTTTCAGGAAATTAATTTATTTTAAGGCAGAAAACTCGGGTGTAAAAAATTCTTTAACTGAAAGCTCTAGAAACATGATACACAAATTAAAGTAGTGAAGTCACATTGAATATCTTTACACATTCATACCAAGGTTGCCAAGTCATACACTATTTTCTCAAAGAGTCTCATTTTCAAAAGAGAAAATTATAACAAAGACTAACTTACAATCTCACAGTTAAATACCTTTATAATTATACGACTCAACCAAAATTCTTAAGATGGTCACTCTACAAGACAGTTATTTGAAATATCCTCGTGACATTCCCACTAACGAATACTTCTTCAAGCATCTAGAAGTTAAGTCCTCGAATGACTTAGTGAATTCCTTCGCTTCATCCATACTAGTGTATCAAAGTACTACTGTAGACTAGAATAAACCTGATATATTTGTAAGGGTGAGATGCCAATATATGGATTTAACACAATAGCTACATGTGAGACATAACATAAAACATACACATATACATTTTCATAAAAACATAAGCATTCACAACAAGGCAATAGTTAATTAATGGGTTTCACACCCCAAACATCATCGTTTGAAAACTTATGCATGAACACTTCACATACATCATCTACAAATCACACTTAATCTCATGAGATATCCCAACCGTGGTGAGTTGATCAGGCTCGATAACCATACAAGGCAAAGTCACACAGCCATAGGCACGCAGGCAGAACATGAGGCACACAGCCAGAACATAATGGGCACGTCTGCCAAATGCATGCAAAAACACTTTGTTCATGACACTTTTCTTTGTGTTCAATCTTTCCTTGTCGAAGCTCAAAATGGTTTATGACTAATCATATATAGTTTTAAATATCTTAAAAGTTTCATTAATAACACAGGACCTCAAAGTCCGAGTGCTCAATCATGAAACCCCTAGACCGATGCACCAGTCAAAGGTTCGTGGTAATAGAAAACATCTTAAATGTTTTAACACAGTAGACACTACGTCTACAGGACCTCAAAGTCCAAAGGACACCACGTCCATAACACATTAAGAACCTTAGTACCTCGACGTCTCGGTTACTAAGTTCAATATCACTTTTAACACAGTTGAGAAAACTTGATTTTGGAAAATCATTTCAAATGGGAAATTCCTTTATAAAATCATATGATACTAAAACTTAGTTTTCAGAAAAGTGAGTCAATCAAGGCTCAAACTTATTTAAGATACGTACTGTTGTTTTCGAAATACTTGCCGTCTATACTTTTCCAAATTACCGTCAATTAACATTTTTAAAGTCATTTAAGCCTAATATTAGCTTTTTCCACTTAAATAATATTCTAAAATCATAATTAAGTTATTTTGTAAAATTAATTTCACAAAATAACTTTTTATATTATTACGAAATTTCTTACGTAAAAATCAGCAGTACAAAAATAATTTCACGGTTACGTCCTCACTGTGACTCATAGTTCACTTTTTCGCCGACAAATCATTAAAATAATGATATTTTCCAACATTTCTTATTTTTACGAAATAAAATATTCCATCAATATTATATACCAATATTTCTTCATAAAACATTGAATATAATTTATAAAGCTTCTTAAAGCTTTTATCTAATTAATTGATTGGGCACTGACCACTGTCAGGCTTCTCAAACAACATTCAATAACAATATTATAGCAATTATCCCAGGCAGATCATGCATCAAACACTTTAATATATAACTGCAAATAAATAATTAAATGCAGATAAGCAAACACACATAAGAATAATACAACTTGAACCAAATTAAACAAGCACCACAACCACAGATAGATAATACAGACCACACACTAATCACATACAGTTATTGGGAAAAATCCCTCAGGTAAGACCCCATTACCTCTTGAAGTTACAGTTTTCCTCTCGAATTTTTCCTTCCGATTCGTTTCCGATTCCACCTCACAACTTAGTACAATCCACAACAATTATCCTTCACAGTAAATCACCACACAACAAGTTAAACAATGAAATAAAATCTCCTCTGACCTTTATACTTAGGTTCGGCCAACATAGGTTAATCAGGCTAGAGATGTCAAAATTTCACGTATTCTTGGATCAATGATCCTTAAGTACTAGGAAGACATAATCAATGATCATAAGTCAAGAACTTGAAGAAAATCCATCTAACTCACATGAGTTAGGTTTCGGCCTCTTTGAAAGAAAATAGCTAGGGATTGATTTTGATTTCAAGTTTTTAGATCTACCAAGTAGAAGTATTGAATAGACTAGATCAAGTGTTAAATGATAGAAATTGAAACAAAACATTCTTCCTCCTATTATACATAGGTTCGGCCAAGCTTTGAAGAATAGGAAGGAAATTTTGTTTGATCTCATGCTTCTACATATACAATATAGACATGATTACAAGATCATAGAAATTGATTTCATGATCATAGGATTTTTCTACAATTTCCTAGAGATTTTACAAGATTCTAGATCTAGGAATTTAAAATGATGATCATGGCATAAACTTGTAAAATAAATGAATATGAAGGCTTAGATAAGTAAGGTGATGAGGTTTTACCTCTTGAATATTGAAGAAATGAAGAAAATGATCAATACAAGCTTGGTTCAAAATGAAAGCTTTTGAGACAGCTTTGAGGATGCGATGGTTTTGTGAGTGTATCTCACGATCTGTTCATCCAAAAATTACAAACTTTAGCTTGATGGAAAGATAAGAAGGGGAGGAACAATTTTGATGTTGAAGTTTGTATTTGATTCAGATCAGAACAGGGGCGTAAAGGGCCTTCTTTCCACTGTTCTAGTGTGATGCTGAGAATTTTGGGCAGTTTTGGTAATTTGGGCATATCTCCCAATATACGTTTCCGTTTTTGATGATCTTTGGCTCGTTGGAAAGAAGATATAAAGTGGAACAAATTTTGTGGAGAAAGTTTTCCGAGTTTTAGCAAGGAAGAGGGTCATATTTTCGGTGGTGTTTTGGTGTTCATATGAGTTTTTGAAGCAAAGTGGAAATAGGAAGAAATTGAAGAAGATGAAGAGAAGAAAAATGGGGAAGGGTTGCTGCGGGTTAATATATGATTAATCATAGTTAATAATTAACTTAACTAGGGTTACTTTGCTAACTATGGTTAAAATCATGTGCTCGGGAATTCATAGGAGGTGTGACTGATTTTAGACCACAAGAACTAACCTTGGTTCCTTCACCATGGTTAAAATTTAACTCGACGTCGGTTAGGTTAAGCATAGGGATATTTTGGTCATTTCACTTGAAAATTCCCGATCAATAAAATTTGAGGCCGGACTCCTTGTCCTCTCTACTACATCAACCTCTTCTAATATCTCAGCTCCATAATCGACTCCGTCGTTTGTCCGACTTATCTTCCGACTTAGGTTTTACGCGTTTTCTTAACGATTACGTCCGAATAAAATAATATTATTTCACTCCTAACGAATTTTTCCGAAATGTGGAAAATCGTCCTGGGCAAAATATAAAACCTAATAGTTTCGTTCCCGAGTTGAAATTAGGGTTTCTAATCAGTAAAAACTTACTGTCAGTGAAAACGCAGACCGGTTTTCTTATGAATTTTCATCCCAAAACTTCCCCGTAACCTTTTAAAAATAAGTATGATAGGGAAATGACCTTAGTTTATCCAAAATCATTTTATAAATCTCGGATAAGAATATAATCATTTATATAATTATTACCGATATTAGAATGCCGAAAAATCGGGATGCTACAGCCGCCACCAGGACCAGCTTCTACTTTGCCTTGGGTGCCTTGGAGCGTTGGAATGCAGAGACAACTAGGGATTGCTCGTGTTCTCTTCTCCAGCTGCATTTCCCTTTCCTTTTGGGCCTGGGCTCATTTTCATTGTTCTCTGTTTGGGATATTGGGTTAGTTTGTTGGGCTTTGATGTGTTTTTTTAGTTGTTTTCAGTGTTCATTTACTTTTACAGGTTGTAGTCATTTTCTTCTTTTTGAATGCTTGTAGTTCAAGCTGATTGTGGCAATACCACCTATCAGCTTTTTTTTTTTTTGGGGGGGGTTATAACAGAGATTAAGAATTCAGTTAGTTTGTTAGGTTAGTTTCATATTTTAGTTAGTTAGTCAGTGTTCTACACTAACTATAAATAATTGCACCTATTGTATAACTCATTATCTTTTTTCAATCAATCAACTTCAATGTTGCCTAATGAGTATCAATATGCTCTCTACCTCTCTTGTTACTATGATCTTCCTCTCACATATCCATGGATCAGTTGCAACTAACACACTGCCATGTGTGTCTAGGGGGCATACCTCTACTTGGGAGAATTTTTTTTATGTATTTTCATTCAGAGAGAGATAGGTTTGTTTATAAAAAACTAGCAGATAGTGGATGAGCTTATAGCGGGTAAGCTAGCTAATACCGAATAAAGGATAAACTAGTGAATTGGGTTTGTAGTGTTTGATAAAACTAGTGGTTGGACTAGCTGATAAATGTAACAGAGATTAAGAATTCAGTTAGTTTGTTAGGTTAGTTTCATATTTTAGTTAGTTAGTTAGTTAGTGTTATACACTAACTATAAATAATTGCACCTATTGTATAACTCATTATCTTTTTTCAATCAATCAACTTCAATGTTGCCTCATGAATATCAATATGCTCTTTACCTCTCTTGTTACTATGATCTTCCTCTCACACATCCATGGATCGGTTACAATTAACACACTGCCATGTGTGTCTAGGGGGCATACTTCTACTTGGGAGAATTTTTTTTTATATATTTTCATTCAGAGAGAGATAGGTCTGTTTGATAAAAAACTAGCAGATAGTGGATAAGCTAATTGATAGTGGATGAGCTTATAGCGGGTAAGCTAGCTGATACCGAATAACGGATAAACTAGAGAATTGGGTTTGAAATGTTTGATAAAACTAGTGGTTCGACTAGTTGATAAATGTAAAACAACATAAAAGGATATGTTTATATGTTTTTTATATAAATTATATATATATATATATTATTTATTTTAAAATAATTATCACTTTTAATAATTTATTTTATTTTAAATAATCATTTCAAAAAATAAAATATTAATTTATGATTTTATTTTTAATTATTTTTAATAAATAAAATGGGATAATAAAAATAAAATGATATATTATATGCTTTTTACATAAATTTTAATTTTTTTAGATAAAATCTATTTTTATCTTATATATAAATCTAAATAGTGAAATTAATTTTTATTTATATACTTTGTTAAATAATTAGTTTTAAATTATTTTGATATGAAAATTTATAGTAGGAATAACAATGGAAGAAAAAATGATAAGCTGTAAGTTATAAGTTCAAACGCTTCTTCAAGCAGCGTCCCGAAAAAAACACTATAAGCTAGTGAAAAAATACTATAAACTAATTTTAAAAATGGTTACCAAACGGAGCTACTTTTTCATCCGCTATAAGTTATCCACCATAAACTAGTGAATTTGGCAAACCAAAACAGAGCCCTAGAGAGGGAGGAGATTTTTCATTGTGAGAGGGAGCAAGGAGAGAATGTGCCCTAATTACGCGCTCATACAGAGAATTTTTATTGTGTGGAGATGATAGGTGTAAATTTCGATCCTTCAAATTATATATGGATGAACAAAATTAATATAACCTATTTAAATATTATGTGATCACTTAAAAAGGTTATATATTTATATTATATTTTTAAGAATTTAATTGTTATATATTAACAGTGTAAAGTCCCTTTACACATATATCCAATCGTAAATTGCTATGTCAGTAGCTACCTTAAAAGTCATCCATATCTTGATTACTGATTAGCCGACAGTGTAAAAAATATTTAAGTAATTAAATTAAATTATATTATTTTACTCTGTTTCTTAATCTTGTCATTACACTTAAAGTTTATATTTATTGATTATTAACTAAAGACATAATAATACGAGAGCATGTTCCGGCGAAGCAAATAATTTGGATCAATGATAGTTAGTTTGTGTTTGGATAAGTGTTTAATAAAAGTGATTTTGAATAAAATTGATTTTATAAAATTGGTTTGGCTAGAATTGAGTTTGAAATGAAGTGATTTATGTTTGTATGTTTTCATTTTAAAAACAAGTTTGTTGTAAAACTTAGTATAAAATTTTCAATTCAACACAAAAGCTACTTTTCGTAGTTTCTATTCAAAATCACTTTTGAAGGCAAAATCAATTCTACTTGATAGTAACCAAACCCTCATTTTTATTACTAAAATCACGTTTGACAGTAGACAAAATCAATTCTGAAAGTTTCCAAACGTGGAACCAAACACATAGTTAGCTCATTTGTAATCACTAATTGATACCAGTTATAATTTAATATTTGAATATCTTTTATGCGCATTGTAAATCCAGTACCACATTTTAGTTTTATATTCAATTTTTTTGGGTGAAACCGAGTATCCTTCGACAGAGAGTCAGAGACCAATACTTCAGGGTACTGAGATCCATTTAAGGGGTTGACCTCTCCCAACATATGCTCTTCTATATACATGGGTCAGGAATTGAACCCCTGACCACATGCTTCAGGGATCCGATTATCTACCAACCGTGTCACACCATGTTGGTTCAATTTTTAATATGTTCTATCTTGAATTTTAAAAATTATGCATGTAATATATTTTTTCAACAAAAAATCCATCGAAATATTTTCAGAAAATATGTTTTAATGCAATATTCTAGAAAACCATGATATATTTAAATGAATTCTTGAAAAAGTTATTTTTAAAATTTAAATTAAATCTATTCCTAAAATATCTGTTTTGACGAAATATTAATAAAGAATCATTAAACATAGTTTTTCTAAAAATTCATTTATATGGATAGCTTATAAAAGAGTTAAATTGAACTAAAATATTATACGGACCATCCCTTGATAAAACCCATTTTTGTCAAAAGTAAAATAAAGTTGATGATGGAAATTGAGGAAATTTAAAGCAATCGACATTCAAGGCAGCTATTCTCTATTGCAAAGAATCCCTTACAGCTAGAGCTTTTGATGCAAAAGTCACCAAATGAAAATCCTTAACATGTTTTGCTGGACACCCACACTCCTAGTATCCCTTACGGCGTTTATATATAGCTTCAATATTGTTATTTAAACACAAATCAGATATCAGACATTGTATAATTATATCAATTTTTATCGGGTATGGTAAGTTTAGCTGGGTCCGATATTGAAAAACACATGAAAAATACGGTGTCGGAGATGAGGTATAATGAGAACTTTTGTTCAAAAATCATTTCTGATATAGCTTCATGTTGATCTCAATCTATTATGGTGATTACTTTGACACTTAGAGTGTGTTTGAGAAAGCTGGAAAAAAAAAGATTATGTTGATAATCTGTTTTCAAATAATCAATTGTTGTGATAATCGATTATAATCAGAATCTGTTTTTGTTTGGGTATATTTGCTGAAAAACGATTTTAAGATAATCTATTTCGTTTGGGTAATGTGAAAATAATCACTTTTACATAACAAATTACGAAAAAAGGGTATAAAGTTATTTGTTTATATTTATAATAATTTGGTGCTTTTTAATATATTAAAACTTGTTGATTTTTTGTTTAATATTTTTCATCAAATTTTTTTCTATTATAAAAAAAATGAATGAAACTTGAATTTTTTTTTTTATGATTGTGAAATTTTTTTTATGATTATACGTGACCTAACATGTAAGGTTTTTTTTTATTGAAACGCAATATTGCAATGTAATAGAAACACAAACAAGTACCGCAACATTCCAATAGTGCCATTGGTTTTGCCGTTTTGGATGAGCGTCGTTAATGCAAGTATGCAACATGATACAAAGAGTTCGCGTTAGACAGGTGAGATATCCCGTTGTGCCCTAATATTTTATTAGATTAAAACCTTCTTAATTAATTCTTTAATCGTTCTTTTCACGTGAAAAGACGTAAAAATTAAAACTTAAGCTAAATATCATACAACTTTAGTTAATTGAAACAACACACCATATTTATGTTTATACATACACACATAAGTCTTATAAACATATTACAAAACACTATTGTGGATATCCTCTCAGTAGGATCCCTCACAGGAATATATTTAAAACAAAAGTTATACTATCGGAAACACATAAAAATACTTTCATAAGACACTAGCCATACTATCTAGACCCTAATCGCCATGGATCACAGCTCACCCTCCGGCCTCCGGTTCGTATGGAATCTCATCCAACTCCTCTTCATTCAGCTCAGCCACCGGGTTTCTCGTACGATCCCAAAATAAAATAATAATACAACATACAAACAAATACAGAGGATAAGAAACATTTCTATCATCATAAAACGGAAAAGAGTCATAGTATATAATGCAATAAATGTCACAAACAATCATCACTCCAAAACCAACTAAATCCTCAATTAACAATATCATCCTCTACCCTTAACTCATGCAATCTAAACCTTTATGATGACGTGGCCATCTCTACTCCTGTCACGTTAGTCAATAGTCCAGAACGGTCTGAGGTCAAGAACTTGGTGCACCCCTATTCCCTTATCTCTCGTAGGGAATAAAGCATTAAGCACAGTGTGCGTCACCAATCCCCCATTGGAAATAGCACATAAGCACAAAATACTTATTAACTCACTGTGCCCCTATTCCCTAATCTCTACTAGAAATAGTGCTTTAAGCACGGTGTGCCACTATTTCATCCATTGGAAATAGCGTGTAAGCACAAAATACCTACCAACTCAGTGCGCCCCTATTCCCTAATCTCTATTAGGAAATAGTGCTTTAAACACGGTGCGCCACTATTTCCTCCATTGGAAATAGCGCGTAAGCACAAAATACATAGTCTCTCTATCCTCGATAGGATAATTAAAACAACACGTTAAGGATTAAAAGAGTATTACGGTAGTCTACCTCGACATCAACATCCGTAGGTCACTCACCCGCAATATCCTATATCTAAAATAGGGTATCCTGACCTCGTGTGTTCCACTCACACGGCTGTGAACAACAATGCAAACACATGAATCTCACCAACCACATTAAAAACATTCTAGTGCCTTAACCTTCCATCAGAACCTCAACACTTGTTCTATGTCACACCTCCTCTTTCAAATAAATCATTTAAGTTAGGCACCTCTAAGTCACCATTATTCTCACACCCAAACTATACATATCTTCGCTTAAGAATCAACTAAGCACCATATTAAAACTAGACAGATCATGCATAACACAATATCAGGAAAATATCTAAACACCAAAAATAATACGTCATATGCAATGGAATACCTCAACCAGCGTATCACAGTAAATTCAACAACATAAACTCAGACATCATCAAATACTTAAAATCAACCTAATGTCGATAAACCAAAAATCCCCGAATCACTATTGGTTTTACATAAAAGGTTTCCAATGTGGTTTTAGTCTTGTCGATTACTCAACTACTAGTAGGGTTTAGGTCGCCCTACACAATTATTATAGAATATACTACTTATCGATTCCGAAGATAGAATGATTCTTTCCCCCACCTGAGTTAATACCGGAATCCCGAATTCGAAGAGGCTCGTTATCACACCTCAATTTACCAATTTCACCTTCAACCAACAACAACACAACAAATTAATCAACAAACTCACCCTTAATCCTAATAGGCTAGATTCGGCCAAACCAAATCAAAAGTGGGTTAGGGTTATTTTCTCATTCCAAGCTTTTGGATACTAGTTCTTAGCGTCTTAGCTAGCTTATATAAATTGTCATAATATGAACAAAATAATCCATCTCCTTTTGAATAGAGTTTTCGGTCTTAATTAGGAAAATAGGCTAGAAATTTCCTTTTGATTCAAACTATTGGATTTAAGTAGTATAGGCCTTAGAGAGCATAAATCAAGTATTTGATTTCACAAAAGAAGCAAAAACACCAAACCCATTTCTAATGTCATTTTTGGCCAAAAGGGTTTTATGGGGTTTGGGTTTTTATTTTTATCCATACTCTTTAATACAACATGATAGAGTCTTATGAAGATGAGATAAAGAATCAAGCTTCATGGACTTTTCTAATATAAGAACTCGTGATTCATGTTCATGGGAGATATAAAATATATTTCCAACAAAATGAACATGAAAATAAATAGATGAACTCAAGAGGAAGAACAAGATCAAGTTACCTCAAGCTAGTAGAGAAGATGAAGAAAAGTTGATGATTCCTTTGCAAGCTCTTCAATGGAATTCTTGAACTAAGTTGAAGATGGAAGAAGAAGATGAAAGTATGTGATTGATGTAGATGGTCAAGCTTTAATGATAGTGAGGTTTAGAGTGATTAACGTTAAGGTTTTCTCCCAAAAATGAGGTTTTTGCCTTAGAACATCAACTTTTTTATGTTTGGGGTCGGTCAAGAGGGGTTATATATAGATTTTACAGTAGATAATCGATTATCTAATTATATATAATCGATTACACATCGCATAATCCTTTATGATACACCTCATAATCGATTATGAAGGTTCTGTTTTCAGGTTTTTCAGTTCCAGACAGCTCGTAATCAATTATGGGTTACCTATAATCGATTATGATGATTCTGAACTTCAGGAACTCAGTCCAAATATCTTGTAATTGATTATGGTGGTTTAAATAATCGGTTATTAGGCCAAAACAAAGAAAAGACTTAAAAATTGATTGTTTACAAAAGGATCAATAAGGTTATTAAAACACTTAATAGGTTTTAGATTAAAAATAGACTGTTACAACATGAGTGGAAAAGTTAGGGGTAAGTTGGGGAAAAAAGTTATGAGATGAAAAATAATCTAAATGAAACTATCTAACAGTCCTAGATTAGAGCTTATCACAAAACAGCTGAAATTGATATAAAACATCTTTTTTAAGAGTTAATTTTTTTACCCAAACACAATGATTATTTGATAAAACAGCTTAATGGTCTAAAAACAGTAGAAATGGGGGAAATAATCTTACCCAAACATGCTCTTAGTAGAGTTTGAAGCGACATAGCTGTAAATAGGGGTGGGAATAGGTCAGGCCAATCGTCAGGGGCCTACGACCTAGCCTATTTGAGGCCTAGCTCGGCCTAGCCTATTTAATAAAAAGGCCAGGTCAAGGTTTTATTAAAAGCCTATATAGCTAAATAAGCAAGGTCTAAGGCTTTAAAAAAAGCCTACTAGGCCTACCAGGCAGGCCTATTTAACACATACATACACATAAATATATATGTATAATGTAATATATTATAATACTATAATATATTATTTACATTATTCATAATATTTAAAGGTAAAGGCCTATTGGCCATGTAGTGGCCTACTTGCCTATTTATTTGTGAATGCCTAGTGACCTATTTATTAGTATATGTCTACCAACTTCTTTGTCATCGGAGACCTATGAGCCTATTTACAAGCGAAGAACTGTGACCTATTTATAGATGGAGGCATATTTAAAGGTCTTGTTGATAAGTAGGCTTTTAAGTAGGCTTCCAGGCCAGGCTAGACTTTAAAGTAGGTCAAGCTCAGGACTTAGAAATTGGCCTATATCAGGCTATAAGGCAAACCCAGACTTACCAGGGCCTAGCTCGGCCTAGCCTATTCCCACCCATAGCTGTAAAGGTTATAGGAATGTCTCTTACCAAAAGGTCATTAAGTATATGGTTTTTTTCTACATTGTCAAGTGCCAACATACATTACCCTCCAACTCCAAGATTTTCCTGCTTTACCCATATAGAAAATTAAGAACAGCAAGACAAAGATATTCCCAATCCATGCAATGAATTCATTGTGTAACACCCGGTTTTTCACTGTTTTAATATCGGTAAAATATACATAAATGTTTATATTTTCATATAAAATTTAGAAAATGATTTTGGATGAACCTAGATCATATCCATACTCTAATTTACTATAGAGAGTTACAATTAAATTTTGGGTTGAAAATTCAGATGAAACCCGGTCTGCGTTTTACTGACAGTAAAATTTTACTGCTCAAAAGACCTAATCTTGACTAGTGAACGAAATACTTAGGGTTTTTATGGTTTTTCCAACGGCTTGGGCTATTTTGAAAATTTTCACTTAAAAAGTGAAATAATATATATTATGCGGGTGTTATACGAAATTTGGTGAACGACGGAGCTGAAAACGGGATTTTCGGGACCCGCTAATAGATAAAGGCAATGTCATTCCAAGATGACTCATAATGGTGAGTCATATAGGTGACTCAAAAAGGTCATGATGGCTTTTGACATAAAATGACCATTATGTCCTTAAGTTGTTTTTTTATGACAAAATTGCCCTTAAGTGGGATTACCCTTTTGTTCTTAAATTTTTATGACTTGGACCCTTTTACCCCCCATTTCCCACGGCCCAACCCACCACATTAGGCCATCACCCTCATTTGTGCATCACTTCATCTTCTTCCTCTCATTTTCGCTCAAAAAAACTCTAAGTTCCATAGCCAAAAAGTGTGAAGCAACTATTGGATTTCTTACCCTTTTTCTAATTCCAAGAGGTATACCTTACTCCTCCTCATCAATAAGCTATAGGTTCTTCATTTACTTTCATGATTTAAAGCCATGATCATCATGTTTCATTTTAGGGTGTTCATGTTCAAAAATTAAAATAAAATCATAGAAAAATCCTATGATCATGAAACCAATTTCTATGATCTCGTAATCAACTCTATATTTAGAATCCAAGAGTATGCATCAAGCAAAAATTTTCTTCCTATTTAACCTCTCAAGGTCGAACCCTAACTTGTGTGGGGGGAGGAACTTTGTTCAATTTTTTTGGAAAGTCTTGCTTGATTCAATCCTTTTTATTCATGTATGTATTGAATCAAAGATGTTAAAATAAAACTAAAATCTCTACCCTATATTTTGTGTCATGGCCTAAATTTTGTTTTTGAAAGGTTGAAGTATTTTATTTCAATCTTTGTATTTCAATCATTGATTTAGAGTTTTAAGTGATTAAGGATCACTAATCCAAGAGCTTAAGAATTTTAAATTTTTTTAGCCATATACACACCTCATGGCCGAAACTTACCTATAGGGAAATAGGTGTTAGTTGTTTGATTGTTGATTTGTTGTTATGGTTTGTTGAAGGATAAGAATTGTATCGAATACGTGGGCTACCGACTTCCGGATTTTCGACAAAGTTTGATTAGGAAAGAAAAATCCCCAAGAGGTAAGAGGAGTACCTGAGGGGTTTTTATGATAGCTGTATGCTAGCAGTTGTGGTCTGTATAATTTATTTGGGTGTGTTTATTATTTTACGTAGTTAAAATTATCTGCTTTTAATTCTTTATCTACATTTAATTGTTATCGCATTTTAATGAATGTCATAGATTGTGCTATTTGCTGTGGTGTTAGCATGAAATTATTATTGATGTTGAATGTGGATTGAAAAGTCTGACAGTGGTCAGTGCTCAATTAATTATGAGGCTAAAAGCATTAAAAAGCTTTTTAAGAAATAATGAGTTTTAATTAATGGAATATAGTAATATAATATTACTTAATGTTTTGATTGGTTAAAAATGGGGAATAGTAAAAAAACTATTATTTTAATGATTTAACGGCGTAAGAGTGTTTTATGAGTCACGGTGAGGGCGTAACCTTGAAAATATTTTAGTATTACTAATTTTTACGTAAAAAATTTCTAAATATTAGAAAATGTTATTATAAAAAAAAATAAGATACAAAAATAATTATATTTGGTGTTGGGAAAACTATTTTACTTGAAAAGTCAAATTTTGACTTAAAACGTCAAGCGACGGACAATTCCGACAATATTTACGGAAGTATTCTTAAAAACAGCAATATTAGTTAAAACAGAGAATTAGTCTCAAAACAATATTTTCTTGGAACTAAGGTTCAAAATAAAGATTTTTGGAAGGAAATGAGTTTTTAAGTGATTCGACGATTTTATAAATGAATTTCCAACGTAAAAGGATTTTCTGTAAACTATTTTTGTACTATGGTGTTATTTCCAACAACTTGGATAAGTTGTGGAGTTTTTTTTTTGGATTTGTGTTTTCACAGAACGAAAATGATTTTAAAGATCAAATACGGACCTAGTGGCCGAGACGTCGGGGTTCTAGTGTCCTATGGTGTGGACCGTGTATCCTAAAGTTGCAGTTATGGACT
Organism: Sophora flavescens; assembly: GCA_030762895.1. Lineage (NCBI taxonomy): Eukaryota > Viridiplantae > Streptophyta > Magnoliopsida > Fabales > Fabaceae > Sophora > Sophora flavescens. The sequence goes on along the minus strand of CM061063.1, from coordinate 158,021,686 downwards.
ATGTGTCCTATTAAAATTGTATGGATTTTTGTGCGCTAAAATCTACGAATCTAAGAATGGTGCATCGGTCTAGACTTCGTGATTTGCAATTTTGGACTTGGAGTCCTTTTGTTAATGACGAAAGACGAATTTAAAAATCTAGTTGGTCGTAAGCATTTGAGCTTCAACAAGGGAAGAATGAACATGAAGAAAAGTAACACGAACCAAATGTTTTACAAGAGTTATTCGGCAGACGTGCCTAAGATGTTATGAATGGTATCTGGTTAGATATTCATGTTATGACGTATCATTGGGCCTTGATGGAGAATGAAAAACCATTCAAGATGTTATCACCGTGCCTAGTTTTGGACAGTGTGCTATGGTTAAAAGATATGCCTTATTTGCAATCGAGCTTGATCAACTCATTTACATGCGTTGAGATATCTCCAGAGATTAAGTATAAAATTTAGATGATGAATATTGAAGTGTCATGCATTTGCTTCTAAAACAAAGACGACTGTCGGGTATGATTATAAGGGATTCTGTTGAGAATATTTAGTTTGTTTTTTGGGATTTTGGCTGTACAAATGAAACATGGAAAGAATTGTAACTGGTGTAGGCTTGATTTTTAAAAATAAATAAATAAAGAACTTTCAACATCGGTTATTGATAAAAACCAATGTTGAAAGTTGACTTTAGACATCAGTTTATAAAGGATCCGATGTGTAAAGTGATTTTCAACATAGTTAGAAAACGTTGAAAGTTCACTTTAGACAACAGTTAAAATTTTAACCGATGTCTAAAGTACACTTTCCACATCGGTTTTGACAAATAACCGATGTGTAAAGTTATTTTCGAAAGAATTAGAAAACTTTGAAAGTGCACTTTAGACATCGGTTAAAATTTTAACCGATGTGTAAAGCGTACTTTCAACATCAGTTCATAACCGATGTCTAACACCAGCACATACAACATCACCTATATACACATCGGTTAAAAAACCGATGTTAAAACCCAAAATTAACTGATGTTAAAAGTGTTTTCTGCACTAGTGATGGCATTTCCATTGAGGTAAGGCAGAGGGACGCCCTGCCAGGTAGTGAGCTCACGTACCATCGAGGTTGAGGATTCATTCCCTATGTTTTGAGATCATTTATGAAGTTCCTATGTGATGATGTTTTGTTGAAGCTTATAATGTATTATTCATGATGGTTCACTAAAGCTTTGATGTTATAAGGTTATGATGTGATATTTAATTTAAGCTTGTGCTGTTATAAGGATATATATGATGTTTTATTAAAGCATAAAAGTATGTTATGATAAAGTTTAAGGTAAATTATAAAAGTACCTTTTGATGAAGTTTGGTACAAAAGTGTACTAGTGTTTTTATTATGAATTACATGCTTTTCATATACTTAGTTTTGATGATAGCTTGAGGGGATTTTTCGGAGTTCTTCCAGCTGGTTGTACGGCTGTTTCCTTAAATGATTGTAATTCCTCATTGAGACATAGTCTCACTTAGTAGTGCAACCAGATGTGGATGCAAGTTTTAGAAAGGATTAACATGAGGAAGTGACTATGAAGAATGGAAGAATGGGAAGTAGTCAGTTGCCCAGAGACATGTCAAAATTATTAAGTTTATGTATTTTGGTATTTTTGATGTAAAAATATAATTTATTGTAGGAAATAAGCATGTATATACAGATTTTATTAAGTTTTCAAAATTATGTTTTTATAGAAATGTATGAGGTTTGTTTATTTTGATACACATATAATAATTAGACGTGTATAATTGTTATATGTAATGTAACTAAGTTGAGGTGTTACATATCAAACTCATTTGTATTTATCCGCAGTCCGAGTGTTCAGTACTAAACTCTAGGCCGATTCACCGGTGATAAGCCTCTGGCTCATCTAGTTTTATGGCTAGTATGACCAGGGTTTTGTGCAAATTATATCGTATTTTCACCCAAATTAGATTAGATTGTCCTCAAGCAAGGTTTTGAGTCTCTAGAGTAGTTTTAAGTTAATTTAGCTAGTTTTGAGTCAAAATAATACACTTATGGTTATTTCCTTGTTTTCAGGTTAAGTAGAAGTTGAGAAAATAAAGAGCAGGGGGTTCGCCCCGCGAAAGATACACTCGCCACGCGACCCCGAAGCCTGACTGTTCCAAGAAAATGCTAAGTCTCTGGTTCGCCTCGCGAATAAGGTCTCGCCCCGCGAGTCTTGCAACCCTGAAAAAGTCAGAGACGATCACGGCTTGCCCGTGTTGAAGGTCATGGCCGTGGCAGTTTTGAAGTTGAAGAGTCTCGCCTCGCGAGCATCCATTCGCCTCGTGAGTCTGGAAGTCAGAGAGCATCACGGTTGGCCCCTGATGGCCATAACGGGCGTAAGGAGAAGACTCTTCATATCCTCGCGAATGTGTGCTCGCCTCGCGAGCTAGCTGAATTCAGAATTTGTATAAAAGGCTGTTCTGAACAGTTTGTAAAAACTTTTGCTTCTCCAATTTTCTGTTTTACATTTTCTCTGTGTGATTTCGTTTTTGCCATGGAGAACTAAGTTCTAGGATTAGTCTTCTGTATGAGAATTCTATATACTTGAGGTTTTGTAAATCCCTATTTTAATTGCTTTTCCTTTTTCAATACCATATTATGCATTTCTGTTTGTTATTTCAGGAGTGTGTAGTATTGTATTGATTTGTTTCAGTGATGTTATTTTCCTATACTTAATCGCGTTTGTTAATTCGCGTGTGTTCATTCATGTTCGTTTGTTCATGAGAGCTTAACCCCGTTTGTTATTTCGGGAATAGGAACTTGCATCCATAGTAGCAATTACGTTATTAGTTGTTACTGTAACTGAAAGGGGATTAGAATCTGCTTAGGGCTTGGGATTACATTAACCAAGGATAGTTGGGAATTCTTTGATGAGATTAATCGTTGTTTGATAATTGATAATCTCTTTTCAACTGCCCTGTTTTTAATTGCTCTTTTCTGCTTGTTTCTTATCTGCACTCCAATCCAAACCCCCCCCCAAAAACTGATTTTTGTGAAAGGTAACATTTTCAGAGTCCTTGAGAGACGACATCCTAGTTGTCGCACTAAACTACAGTTTTAAACCCGCTCGTCCTTTTTGGCGCGAGCGCGACAGCGCCACCAAAAATTGGCGCCGTTGCCGGGGACTCTGAGTTGTTATTTTTCGCAATTTGTTTTATTTTCTTTTCTTTTCTTTCTTTTATTTTCTGTTTTGTTTTGAATTGGTCTGGCTACTAGGTCTCATTGCCCTCAACTGTGTGATTTTGACCCGGAAATTGAAAGAACACTGCACACACTCCGTAGGGAATTTCGGGCTAGCACTAGTAGTGATTCCAATTTTAAAATTGTTTCTGAAAACATGGGAGACCAGAGGACATTAAGACAGCTTGCTGCCCCTGATGTCAACTATAATGGATTGTGTATTTCATATCCTGGTGCTGACACTCCTTTTGAACTGAAATCTGGTTTTATTCACTTGTTGCCCAAGTTTAATGGTCTTGCAGGTGAGGATCCACACAAGCACTTGAAGGAATTCCAAGTTGTATGCTCCACAACCTCGAGATCAGAGAGAGTCACTGAGGATAGTATCAAGCTGAAGGCTTTCCCGTTTTCACTCCAAGGAGCTGCAAAGGATTGGCTATTGTATCTTGAGCCCAACTCCATCACCACTTGGAATGATTTGAAGAGGGTGTTCCTAGAAAGATATTTTCCTGCTTCAAGAGCTGCTTCAATAAGGAAAGAGATATGTGGCATCAGGCAAGGGAACGAGTCACTGGCTGAATACTGGGAAAGGTTCAAGCATTTGGTATCTAGTTGCCCCCAGCATCAAATTTCTGAACAACTCCTGATCCAATACTTTTATGAAGGATTGCTGCCGATGGATAGGAATCTTTTGGATGCTGCTAGTGGGGGAGCATTAGTTGATAAGACCCCAGCTGCTGCCAAGCAACTCATTGAGAACATGTCATTGAATTCCCAGCAGTTTTCTACAAGAAGAAATTCAGTTGAGCCAAGAGGTGTGCATGAGATTCATAGTTCATCTTCCAACCAGGCCGCCCTTGAGAATAGATTGGATGAGCTGACTTCCTTTGTAAGGCAATTGGCAATAGACAAGGTTCAGCCTGCAAAGTTATGTAGCATGTGCAATTCACCTGAGCACCCATTTGATCCATGCCCGATCCAGAGAGAAGAGTTTGTCAGTGAAGTACCTCAAGCTTATGCAGTAAACCCCTATAATCAAGGAAACAGTCAGAATCGGTACAGCACTCCGGACCTCTCTACCAATAGGTACCATCCTAGCTGGAGGAATCACCCTAATCTGCGGTATGGGAACTCATCCCAACAACAGCCGATGGCACCTCAGAATCATCATCCAGTGACCACTTCTGCACCTTCTGGACCATCATTAGAAGACTTGGTAAAGCAAATGGCTGCATCTAGTGTACAGTTTCAGCAGCGGACAGATGCTAGTATTCAAGATTTGAGGACACAGATTGGACAGCTGGCCACATCCATGAATAGCATACAACAAGGTCAAGGGACAAACCAGCTGCCTGCACAGCCAGTGATAAATCCTAATGCCTCCAACCCTAATGTGAGTGCCATCTCTCTGAGATCTGGAAAGGTTGTTGAGGCCACTTCTGGAAAGGATGAAGAAACTATGAAGGCTACTCCTGAGCCTACTATTGAGGTTACTCCTGAGCCTATGGTTGAAGTTGAAGCTGAGAAAGTGTATAGACCACCCATTCCATTCCCACACAGAATTCAGAAAAATTTGAAGATTGGTGGTGAAAATAAGGAGAAGGAGATTCTTGATGTTTTCAGAAAAGTAGCTGTAAATATTCCTCTCCTAGATGTGATCAAGCAAGTGCCCAGATATGCCAAATTTCTGAAGGACCTATGCACTAACAAGAGGAAGATGAAGACTAATGAGAGGGTTGACTTGGGAATGAATGTCTCAGCGCTTATCCAGTCTAAGATAGAAAGAGTTGCTTCTATAGCCCCTACTCAAGCACTACCACAGAAGTGCAAGGATCCAGGCACCTTCACTATCCCATGCACTATTGGGGACAAGAAGTTTGAGAACTGCATGTTGGACTTGGGAGCATCAATCAATGTCATGCCTACCTCCATCTTTAATAACCTTGATCTTGGGCCATTGCAGTACACAGGTCTTACCATCCAGTTGGCTAACAGGACCAGTGCCCGACCCATGGGAATGGTAGAGGATGTGCTAGTGCAAGTTGATGATTTGATATTCCCTGCGGACTTCTACATCCTAGACATGGCAGGAGAGACTCAGTCCAGTAGATCACCTATAATCTTGGGCAGACCATTCATGATGACATCCAAGACCAAGATTGATGTTTATGATGGGACTATGTCTATGGAGTTTGGTGGTATTGTGGCCAAATTCAAGATCTTTGATGCTATGAAACACCCAGTAGAGGAGCACTCTGTATTCCACTTAGAGTTGCTTTCTGAGCTTATTGAGGATACACATGATGACTTTATTTCTGATTTTCCTCTTATTTCTGGTTTTGATGATGTATATACTTGTACTAACTGTACTAACACTAACCCATGTTCTGTTTGTTCTGAGTTTTTGGATTCAACCTTGCAGGGTGAGGATGATAGTGAAAGTGATAATGAGAGTGAAGCTGTCTATTCAGCAGAAGTCCTTGACCCCATGGCTACTCCCAATGCACCATCTGTTGAGCAGCCACCTTCTTTGGAACTCAAACCACTTCCTGAGAACCTGAAGTATGCCTACTTGGGGAGGGATGCAACATTGCCAGTCATCATTTCCTCCAGCCTCAACTCTGATCAGGAAGCCAAGCTTTTAGAAGTTCTGAGGAAGAACAAGAAGGCTATTGGGTGGACATTAGCTGATATTCCGAGAATTAGCCCCTCCGGATGCATGCACAGAATTTTATTGGAGGATGGGGCTAAGCTAGTCGAGCACAGCCCAAAGGCGACTTAACCCACTCGATTACGGATGTGGTAAAGAAAGAGGTGACTAAGCTTCTACAGGCGGGTATTATCTATCCCATCTCGATAGTACTTGGGTAAGTCCGGTGCAAGTCGTACCAAAGAAGTCTGGTCTAACAAAGTAGTTAGGAATGAAAATAATGAACTTGTGCCTACTAGAGTCCAGAATATTTGGAGAGTTTGTATAGACTATAGGAAGCTAAACCAGGCCACCAGAAAGGATCATTTTCCTTTGCCGTTCATAGATCAGATGCTGGATCGGCTGGCTGGTCAATCCCATTATTGTTTTCTAGATGGCTTTTCCGGGTATTTCCAGATTCATATTGCCCCTGAGGATCAGGAAAAGACCACCTTCACGTGCCCCTTTGATGACGTTTGCTTATAGGAGGATGCCATTTGGCCTCTGTAATGCTCCTGGCACCTTTCAAAGATGCATGCTTAGTATTTTCTCTGACTTTATTGAAAATTGCATAGAGGTGTTTATGGATGATTTTACTGTGTATGGCTCCTCATTTGATGCTTGTTTGCATAGTCTAGGTCTAGTTCTACAAAGATGCATTGATACTGATCTGATTTTGAATTATGAGAAATGTCACTTCATGGTAGAACAGGGGATAGTATTGGGTCATGTAATTTCCAAAGAGGGTATTTCTGTAGATCCTGCAAAAATAAGTGTGATTGCTTCATTGCCTTACCCATCTTGCGTACGCGAGATCCACTCTTTTCTTGGACATGCAGGTTTCTACAGGCGCTTTATAAAGGACTTCAGCAAGATAGCACTGCCATTGTCAAATCTGCTGAAAAATGATGCCCTGTTCCAGTTTGATGAAAAGTGCAAAGAGTCATTTGACTATCTGAAGAAAGCGTTGACTTCTACCCCTGTCATCCAGCCCCCAGACTGGACACTCCCTTTTGAACTGATGTGTGATGCTTCAAATTTTGCTGTGGGAGCAGTTCTGGCACAAAGGGTGGGCAAGGTTGCCCATGTAATTCACTATGCTTCTAGGACCTTAGATGCTGCTCAGGCAAATTACACCACCACCGAGAAAGAACTGCTAGCTGTTGTATTTGCACTTGATAAGTTTAGGTCTTATTTGCTAGGTTCTAGGGTGACTGTTTTTACTGACCATGCAGCTTTGAAATATCTGTTGAAGAAGCCAGAAGCTAAGCCAAGACTGATCCGGTGGATGCTGTTGCTCCAAGAATTCAATGTGGAGATAAAGGATAAAAGTGGAGCTGAAAATTTGGTAGCAGATCATTTGAGCAGGATAGCAAGGGATGAGGATATTTTTCCCATCCAAGATGATTTCCCTGATGAGAGACTCTTACATTTGTATGGGGTAACCCCCTGGTTTGCTGACATTGTAAATTTTCTTGTTGCTGGTGTTGTTCCTGCAGGTACAAGTAGACATAAGTTCCACAAGCTGAAAAGCGATGCAAAGTATTATGTGTGGGATGATCCCTACCTGTGGAAGTTTTGCAGTGACCAGGTTATTAGGAGGTGTGTACCCGATCATGAGACGGAGTCCATCCTGCATTTCTCACATGCCTCTCCAGTTGGAGGACACTTTGGACCTCAGAGGACAGCAAGAAAAGTCCTGGATTCTGGATTTTATTGGCCCACAATTTTTAGGGATTCATATGAGGTATACAAGAGTTGTAAAGAATGTCAAATAACAGGCCCTGCAATCACTCGTAGGAGTGAGATGCCTCAACAGCCCATGCTCTTTTGTGAAGTTTTTGATGTGTGGGGGATGGACTTCATGGGTCCTTTCCCTCCTTCTTTTGGTTTTGTATATATTTTGTTGGCTGTAGATTATGTTTCAAAGTGGGTGGAAGCAATCCCCACTAGGACTAACGATGCTCAGATTGTTTCCAAATTTGTTAGGTCCAACATTTTTTGCAGGTTTGGCATACCCAAGGCCATCATCAGTGACCGTGGCACACATTTTTGCAATGAGAACCATGGAGGCCTTACTCAGGAAATATGGGGTTGTACATAGAGTGTCCACTGCTTACCACCCTCAAACCAATGGCCAGGCTGAAATATCCAACAGGGAGATCAAGCAAATTCTAGAGAAGATGGTGCAGCCTAATAGAAAGGAATGGAGCCGCCGTCTGGAAGACGCACTGTGGGCACAAAGGACTGCTTTCAAGACCCCTATAGGAATGTCCCCATTTCGGCTAGTTTTTGGTAAGGCTTGTCACCTCCCGGTGGAAGTTGAGCATAGAGCATATTGGGCAGTAAAGTGTTGTAACATGGACATGAAGAAATCTGGTGTTGAAAGAAACCTGCAGTTGCAGCAACTTGAGGAGCTTAGGCTTGAAGCCTATGAAAGCTCCAAGATTTATAAAGAAAAGACAAAGCAATTTCATGATAGAATGATTGTTAGCAAAGAATTTTTTGTGGGCCAGCTAGTCTTATTGTTTAACTCCCTTTGAAACCGATGGTCGGGAAACTTAGGTCCAAATGGGATGGCCCCTTTGTCGTTACTAATGTGTTTCCTTATGGTGCAGTAGAGATTACACGTGCAGGTACACACAAGCCCTTCAAGGTTAACGGGCAGAGGTTGAAGCCATTCCATGGTGTGGATGCTGTTGTTCCTATGGATGCTAATGTTGAGGAGCTATCTTTGGATGCTCCAACCTACACTGATACTTGATCAGGGAGTTTCTTTTCCTTTCCCTCACTCTGATTGTATAGTTCTGTTGTTCATTGGGGACAATGCATGTTTTAAGTGTGGGGGAGGGAACTAGTTGTAGTTTTGTTGAGTCTTGTTTCTTTGAATAAAGCTCCTGAATAATTTGAAAAGCTCAGGAGCATTTGTGTGTTGAGTCTTTTGTTGGCAAGTTTGCTAGATTTTGATTGATGTTGCACAGATTGCTTGCATGATTGATATGTGATGATTCCCCCTAGGCTGAAAAATTTTTGTTTTTGAAATGTGATTCCCATGTGAAATTGAAAACTGAACTTTGAGATTTTGTTATGATGGCATGATGTATGATAAGTTTGGGGTGATAGGTAGCACACACTAGGGATAGAATCTCTTTCAAACAATTTGCATGAATGTCCAGGTGAGGTTTTGAGCCTCCAACATGTTTTAAACTGTGTGAAAATCACTTTCAAGTTGCACTTCCCTGGATTTGATTGAATCTCTTTTTGGTTTGCATGATTATATGTGTGTAGCAAATGATTTAGGCATTTTCTTTGTAAATAGCTACTTGGCCTGAATAAAACAATTCCTAATGCATGTTCCCTAGTTAGCCCTTTTGAGCCTATTAGCCTGTTAGTTCTTGATAACCTAATGTTATAAGCCCAAAAATCTGGAAAACCATGTTAACCCGATCTTAGGATTAGGAGAGCATGTAATCTTAGAATGGGTGCAAGAAACTAAGTTTGGGGTGGCTGCAAGGTGTAATGTGTTGTTGGGATTGGGGCCAAAGGCTTGTGAAAGAAAAAGTGTACAAATGTAAAAAAAAAATTGAAAAAAAAAATATACAAAAAAAAAAATATATATATATACAAAAATACAAAAATGCCAAAAAGGCTATTGAAATAGAAAAAAAAAGCTGTAGCCACCCAGAAGTGTAAAGAAAAAAATAAAGAAAGGAACTTGAGTGAATTTCAAAGTGTAAATATAGTTCATGCTCTCTTAGTTCCTAGGGTCTTCAGCCTAGTTCCTTTTGTATATCCTACCCTTAGCCAGGCCCCATTACAACCCATAAAAGACCTTCTGATGTTGCTTGCATGTTTTCTGTGGGAACCATTTTGAGATGAAAATCAAATTTTTGGGAAGTGTTCTTGAAAAGTGAAACTGAGTGCAAGTTGTTAGCCTGACACAAACTGAGTGATTGAGTGATATACTAAATGCCCTTGTGAGGAAGGCAGTTGTTTGATGTTGGTTATCTCCCTCTTGTGTGTAACTTAGATCCCCTGCTTAGATTTCTGATTGTTTTCATGATGAAATTCTCAAATGTTTGGAATAAATGAATGTGGGGATTGCTCTGTTTGAAAAGGGGGGAACAATGAAGAAAACTGTTTTGATGAAGTTGCTTGAATTTGTGCAATGTTGATTGGATCTTTTAAGCTTGCCAGGTCTTGAGTCTTTTTGATTTTTGAGTCTTAGTTTGCTTGGGGACAAGCAAAGTTTAAGTTTGGGGTATTTTGATAAGCCTCTGGCTCATCTAGTTTTATGGCTAGTATGACCAGGGTTTTGTGCAAATTATATCGTATTTTCACCCAAATTAGATTAGATTGTCCTCAAGCAAGGTTTTGAGTCTCTAGAGTAGTTTTAAGTTAATTTAGCTAGTTTTGAGTCAAAATAATACACTTATGGTTATTTCCTTGTTTTCAGGTTAAGTAGAAGTTGAGAAAATAAAGAGCAGGGGGTTCGCCCCGCGAAAGATACACTCGCCACGCGACCCCGAAGCCTGACTGTTCCAAGAAAATGCTAAGTCTCTGGTTCACCTAGCGAATAAGGTCTCGCCCCGCGAGTCTTGCAACCCTGAAAAAGTCAGAGACGATCACGGCTTGCCCGTGTTGAAGGTCATGGCCGTGGCAGTTTTGAAGTTGAAGAGTCTCGCCTCACGAGCATCCATTCGCCTCGCGAGTCTGGAAGTCAGAGAGCATCACGGTTGGCCCCTGATGGCCATAACGGGCGTAAGGAGAAGACTCTTCATATCCTCGCCTCGCGAGCAAGTATTTCGCCTCGCGAGAATGCCAAAGGTTGCTGACTCTTCATGAAATTCGCCTCGCGAATGTGTGCTCGCCTCGCGAGCTAGCTGAATTCAGAATTTGTATAAAAGGCTGTTCTGAACAGTTTGTAAAAACTTTTGCTTCTCCAATTTTCTGTTTTACATTTTCTGTGTGATTTCGTTTTTGCCATGGAGAACTAAGTTCTAGGATTAGTCTACTGTATGAGAATTCTATATACTTGAGGTTTTGTAAATCCCTATTTTAATTGTTTTTCCCTTTTCAATACCATATTATGCATTTCTGTTTGTTATTTCAGGAGTGTGTAGTATTGTATTGATTTGTTTCAGTGATGTTATTTTCCTATACTTAATCGCGTTTGTTAATTCGCGTGTGTTCATTCATGTTCGTTTGTTCATGAGAGCTTAACCCCGTTTGTTATTTCGGGAATAGGAACTTGCATCCATAGTAGCAATTACGTTGTTAGTGTTATTCAGAATCGAAAGGGATTAGAATCGCTTAGGGCTTGGGATTACATTAACCAAGGATAGTTGGGAATTCTTGATGATGAGATTAATCATTGTTTGATAATTGATAATCTCTTTTCAACTCGCCTGTTTTTAATTGCTCTTTTCTGCTTGTTTCTTATCTCGCACTCCAATCCAAACCCCCCCAAAACTGATTTTTGTGAAAGGTAACATTTTCAGAGTCCTTGAGAGACGACATCCGAGTTGTCGCACTAAACTACAGTTTTAAACCCGCTCGTCCTTTTTGGCGCGTGCGCGACAGCGCGACCAACCGGTCACTAGTTTTCGCTTATTAATGACACGAAGTCAAGTGCACCCGCTAAGACTTTAACCCACAACACACGGGACTCATAGTCCATGAACTTACTCATTGGAACACTTGTCCGACGTCCCGGTCGCTAGGTCCTCACAACTTTCATTTTTAACACAGCTTTTTGTTCTGTGAAAAACAAATAGCAAAACAAAACTTGAAACTTATCCAAGTTTCAGAAATATTTTCACTGATTTAGAACCCTTTTGTAGAAAATCTTTGAAGTTGACACAGGGAAACACAAGAAGGGGGGTTGGATTGTGTTTCTTAACAGTTTTTCGAAAAAACATTTTCTCAAACCTTTTTACAAGAAAAACAATATAAGCAACACACAAACAATAAAACCTTTTTAAAGAGTTAACAAACTCATATTCAAGTCCCCACATTTAGTATAAATAAATACTGTAAAAGTTAGGGAAAGAAGATTCACGCAAGTGATTTATCCTGGTTCACTCTCTTTCGGCCAAGAGCTACGTCCAGTCCCTTCTACCTGAAGGTTTTCTCCACTATTCTCCAAATAGATTACAAGTATTCAACACCTCTTCAGGCTACAAGTATTCTTTCTCTACCAAGCCTCTTCAGGCTCTAACTCTAACAAAGAGATTTCCATATTTGATCTAAGAACTCACTAAGTGTTAGAGTATGAAAGTTGAAGATCTGTAAAGATTACAAGTAAACTTGTTTAATAGATTTCAACAGAGTTTTGGCACGTTTGATATCAGAGATTCTGTATGTTCTTTACTGGGGTTCTTCCAGTATTTATAGATGAAGAGCTTTGCTGTCTTGAACTTCTCCAACGATCTTCAAATTGTATCCGTTTCACTACAAAAAAACAACTGTTTAGTGACCGTAATATTCGGTCGCTAAACAGTGTAAATCGGTTGCTATTTAATTTAGCGACCGAATTAGCGACCGATTAAGGGTGGTGGCTGAATACCTGGTCGCTAAGGTTTTAGCGACCGAATTAATATTTCGGTCGCTAATTGGCGACCGAATTTTTAGCCTCTAAATAAAAATAAACGGTCGCTATTAGGTTGGTCGCATTTTTTGGGTAACCATTTCTAGCGACCGATAATCGGTTGCTAGTTCGGTCGCTAATTTTGGTTACTGTTAACCTATATTAGCGACGGATTTTCGGTCGCTATACCTCATCTGTAAATGTTAAATAAAGTTTAGCGACCGAATTATTGGTTTCTAATTCGGTCGCTAAACTGGTTATTATTAACTTTTTTAAATTTTAATTTTTAAAATAATTTTATTTTCTGATTTTCTTTAAACGTTAGAAAAATTACTAATAAAACACACCAAATAACTTATGAAATATACAATCATAAAAAATAATAAATATATATAAAAAAAATAATCCAAAATGTCGTACAAGAATCGTTTAAAGTCAAAAATATGGGGAAAAAATCATTCATGATGAGGGGGAGATGGAGGAATCCAATCATCCTCAGCGTCCGTACCACCACCGACGCTCGCTAGGCGATCGTCCTCTCGCAGAGCAGACATCGATGAGCGGGCGGCGGCCTGGAGGAGCGGCAGCAGCAGCGGCACAACCGTCGAGCATCATCCCGAGCAACCGAGTCTCGGATCCTCATCTGCTCCAACACCAGCCGCAGATGAACCGCCTGCTCGATGCTCGCCTGCATCAACTGCTGGTGTGCCTGAGTCAACTGTGCAATCTGGTTCACCATCTGCTGCTCTCTCTCGCTCTTCTCCCGAAGCTCCGCATTCAGCTGCATGATGGTGTCCTGCATTTGGTGGAACTGCTCCTGAGGGACGGTATCGACGTAGGAAGGAGCAGGCATGCCGGACGATGAAGCGATAAACTCGCCTCCCAGGTGTCCGAGGCCATACATGTGCCCCTTCTTGTTCCTGCCCCCGACGACCTCCAAATAAATGGCATTATCGTCGACGGAGACAGGAGAGCAGGGGCCATCACCAGTCAAAGCCTCATCTTGTGACTGTGAGGCACGTGATATGGCATCGTCCTTCTTCTCGTTGAAGCCCACCTACAAAGTATAGTTGAAGAGATTTAGTTAAAATTATATCTAATATTAACAAATCATTTATAATAAATTACAAGTAAACACTAAATTATTTTTTTTCTTACAGCATAGTTACGGGCCTTGTCGTTGACCCATGTCCCCGACTTCAACTTCTTCGTCCTCTCCACCAACTCCATAGCAGTCGGGGACCGCTGTTTCTGTGCTTTCTCGCATGGAAAAATATAATATTAAATTCATAAGAATAATTAAAAATGAAAACTAATTAATTAAATAGTATATTAAGTCAAAAGTTTAATGTATTACCAGCTCGTCGTAGTGAGCGGCGGCTGATTTAGACCCACCGGTCCAAGCACATGCGCCACCATCAGAAGCTCGATTACGCCGAGCTGTGGCCTGGATCTCCTGGAACTTCTCGCAGAGTAAGATCTTGGTTCAGCTGCCTCCTGATCTCAGGATCCACCCACCTCCCCTTATTCTGACCCTTCCTCAGCTTGTTCGTCAAATTCTTCATGACCAGTGAGCCTTTATGCTCAAATATGTCCCTAACGAGAGCCTCTAAAGCTAAGTCCCACCTATACTCTTTCTGCAACTTACAGCTGTTAGGAAATTCGTGTGTACATATATATAATGTAAATTTAATTTAAATAACTTAATAAATTGTTACCTTAAACTCTAGAAACAACTGATCCCTATGGCCCAGTGGGATGGCCTTCCATGTAGGCCATGGACCATCAAACTTGTGTCGCAGGATCTTCGATATTGAATCAGAAGGGCCCTTCGCGGGCAGAAAGATGCAGCAAAATTAGAGCATTAATAAATGTTCTAAATAAATTTTAAAAAACAAGTAAATAGAAATTAACGATACTTTATATATATTTAAAAATTAAATTAGCATACTCGTTATCCCCCCTGGGGATAAGAAGAATCCTCCTGTCGGATGGACCACGACTCTCCTGTCCCGATGATGATGATGGTCCTGTCGTCGTAGGTGTGGATGATGAGGGTGCAGCCTGTGTACCGACCACATGAGGCTAGGTGGGGGGGTGCAACTCCATCACCCTGAGGTGTCCCGTCCACAGAGGTGCTGGTAGGGTGGTGTCGATCTGAAGGCTGTGGGTCGACCAGGGAAGGGACTCTCGCAGCACGACCTCCACGACGACCCCTACCTCTAGAGGAATCTGCCATCTGTGAAAAAAATGAAAAGATGATTACACAACAGTGTAAATAATACAAAAATAAATTACCTAATAAGTAGAATGACATTTACACAATGAATTATGACATATATAAATTACCTAAGTAGAATCTTCGTCACTAAATTCACCCTCACTCTCATCAGTATCACTTGATCGGAATGTACCTTCGCTAGATGCGTCCAACTCGGATTGACCCATTAACTCTCTTTCAACTTCTTCCCCATTTCCGGAAATGTCCGCCAGAGAATCAACAATAATGTCCGGGGTAATTTGCAACGGTATGTGGGGTCTTGAAAACTCATCATCTTGGTACGGAGCATCTTTTTCAGGCTGGTTGATTACATTATCAGTAATTATACTGCGAGCCTTTATCTTAATAACACCCAACCAGCCATGATGTCCTTCGGGATATGGCGAGTAATAAACCTGCTCAGCCTGTTGTGAAAAAATGAATGGGTCGTACGCCTTATTATACCTTCGAGACAGCCTAACTTGAACAATACCATAATTTTTATCTATTTTTGTCCCTACGTCAAGAGTAGGATCAAACCAATCACACTTGAAGATAACTAACTTCATCACAGGGAAATCGGTATAATCGAGTTCAAGGATGTTAGTTAGAACCCCATAGAAATCATCCTCTACATTGCCATCAGTGGTTCGCACACAAACACCATAGTTACACGTCTGCATTCCTTCATTCCATGTTTTTGTGTTAAATTTATATCCATTTACAAAATAATTATTCCATGATGTAACCCATCTGTTAGGCCCCCATGCCAAATTTGTCAACAATGGATTTTGAACATTGTTTCCTGGATCTAGTACCTAAAAAATCAAATATTATATTATTCTTATACATGCTATATATTTAAGGAGATAAAATGTATTTCAACAAATGAAGGTGCTAACCTACATATTTACTGAACCACAAAGCAAAGTGAGAAGTAATTTCTCGATCAACCTGATCGTTTGAAATGTCAGGTTGGAGATCCCTTAGAAAATTGTCATACATCCTACATATGGGAGATTAACAGCAGGACGATTAATAATCATAAATGTCAATTGAACTTATAAAAGATATTGTAGAAACTTACTCTAAATATGGCGCGACCTCTTCACAATTTTGAAGGATATACAGACGAGCAGCATTAATGTCACGCTGCTCCAAGAAATATCCTTTTGATTTGCTACTAAATCTGCCCGGATAGTTGAATATTGATATAGGAGGACTAGTTGAACTTCCTTCGCCCGAATCAATGTTTCTAGGCATCCTTGTCCTTCTCGTGTTAAATTCGTCCGGATAGAAATAAGAAGCAAAAGTGGAAGTCTCCTCTACTAAGTATGCTTCACAAATGGAACCCTCCACTCGTGCCTTGTTCTTGACTTTGTGTTTAAGGGAGTGCAGGAACCTATTACAGAGGGATACATACAAATAATTACTAATTTTAGGGAAAGCTAAACTACTCTCTCGTGTTCGTGAATTTCATATGTATTAAGTAAAATAGTTGATGTTGTTTACCTCTCAAATGGATACATCCAACGGTATTGGACTGGGCCACCAACTCTTGCTTCGTACGGTAGATGAACTGGCAGGTGTTCCATGGAATCAAAGAAACTCGGCGGGAAGATTTGCTCCAGCTTACATAACAAAACGGGTATCTTGACTTCCATATCCTTTAATTGATTCACATTTAGTGTTGTCGATGTAAGCTCCCTGAAAAAGTGGCTAAGCTCAACAAGTGGGTTCCAAATTTGCTTCGGTAATGCGTCGAACGCAATTGGAAGCAACCGTTGCATGAACACGTTGCAATCATGACTCTTCATTCCATGTAACTTTGCTTCCTTAATGTCAACACATCTACCCAGATTGGAAGCATACCCATCTGGTAACTTTAGTTCTTTAACCAACTTACAGACGGCCACTTTCCGTGATTTGCTTAGTGTATAACTTGCATTCGGTTTGATAAGTCTTCCACGACCACCGTCCTGCAACTCAAGCTCCTTTCGATTACAAATTTCAGCCAGGTCCAATCGGGCTTTATTTGTATCCTTTGTCCTCCCCTTGATGTCCATCACAATGTCAAACACATTCAAAAACACATTCCTCTCAGTATGCATGACATCAATGTTGTGACGGAGTAGCTGCGTCCTCCAATACGGCAACCTCCAAAATATACTTTGTTTTGTCCAATTATGGTTGACGCCATAATCAGGAATATGTTCTCCTTGGGTTTCATGGACGAGCGGTAAGTACTGTACTCTGCGCCATACATTAGGACCAGTCAAACGTGGTGGAGGCGGTGTTGTCTCCGCACAACGCTTCTTGAATGCATTCTTGTTCCGCCTATAAGGATGATCTTCTGGAAGGAATTGACGATGACAATCAAAATATGAGATCTTTCGACTGTTTTTAAGCGTGAATGCCTTCGATCGCTCCATACATATTGGGCATCCAAGCTTCCCCGCGGTCATCCAACCCGACATCATCCCATAAGCAGGAAAGTCATTGATCGTCCACATTAAAGCTGCTTTCATGATGAAATTCTGCCTCAAAGATACGTCATATGTCAACACACCATCATTCCATAGCATTATCAACTCATCTATTAGCGGCTGCAAGTACACATCAATATTACCTTTTGGATTAGACGGACCCGGAATTATGACTGTTAGGAACATAAACTCCCGCTTCATGCACATCCCCGGGGGAAGATTGTATGGAGTCAGGATAATCGGCCAACAAGAGTATGCTTTTCCAGACTGCCCAAAAGGATTAAATCCATCAGTAGATAACCCCAATCGGACATTGTGATGGTCCTGCGAAAATGCCATATGAACCCTATAAAATGCTTCCAAGCTTCTCCATCAGATGGATGACACAAGATATCTTGCTCCCTCTCATGATCACTATGCCACCTTATGTGAGCTGCAGTGGCCATCGAAGAGTACAATCTTGTAAGTTTTGGCACGAGCGGAAAGTACCACATCTTTTTTAGCGACCTCTTCTTCTCATTGCCCATCCTAGTGGTTGTCTTATACCGATCCGCACCACAAAATCGACAACATGTTATGCTTTCCGCTGAATCATCCTTATAGTACAACATACATCCATTCGGGCAACAATCAATTTTCAAACACCCCAGACCCAAATTTTCCGCAGACTTCTTAGCATGATAAAAACTAGTAGGCATCCGATTATCTTCTGGCAACGCCTTGGACACTGACCTGGTGAGGCGATTAAAACAGCCTTCTTGCATATTGTAGTCAGATTTGATACTCAACCATTCCATGCACATCGACAACTCCGTGTACTCCCGACATCCTTCCCACAATGGAGATCGTGGCAAAGACTCAAAGATATCATAGAATCTTTGAGCTTCGAGATTTGGATTCTCCTCTATGTATTGGGAACCCATTCCACCATCTTCTCCCCCATCTTCTTCTAGTACAAAACCAACCGATGGTCCAGCATGATCCATTATCATCTGCTCGTATGGATTCAATTCTTCCCTCCGGTCACCACTTCCATAGTACGAACCTTCAACCACAATCGGGTTTAAGTCAGGCAACGTCTAACCATGGTTACTCCACCAATAGTAATCAGGCATGAAGCCCTTCTCATAAAGATCGGCTACAACTCCATCCACGCTTTTGAAAGATTGACACTTGAATCTTTTGCAAGGACACCTCAATTGATCACCGCCCAGTCGTATAAATCTCTCCTGGCTAACAACAAACTCTATAAACTCACCCACTCCAACTTTATACTCTTCCCTAAGACGTTTATTCCGATCCAACCTACGATACATCCATTTCCGATTCTCCGGAATATCCATTGCTGGCAATTAAATAGCCTGACCAATCCTACAATAACACTTATATATTACGGTGCATTCCAATAACTCCATCAATCTCGTTCTTATGACAAGGTATGAACCTATCCCATTCGAGAAGAAACCTTTGCCACACTCGGCTACTAATAGTTATTCCCATATTCAAATACCTTATACTTGACAAAATTTTGGCAGCATTTCCCATCGGTCTCCAAGTTACACGACTCGAGCACGGTCAGAATCACGGCGATCAAGCATGCACCAGGAGAACAAAAGGAAATGCATCAGACCGAGATTTCAACAAGTCTATAAGGCATTTGAACATTGAAATGACTATTGTACGAGTGTGAAAAAGGTTTTTTCCCAAACTGTCCCACTTGGACAATTCAAGATTCAATACAATGAGCATGCATACCTTGATAAGTTACGCATGCTCATTAATATTGAATCTCAAATAGGAAACTAAGGCTTTCGTAAATTAATTATTACCTCTAACAGAAAATAAAACCATTAACCTATAAATATTGCAACATTGTTGAGCTTATATAAATTGCAGCGTAAATCAATACAAACTTAGATTAAATATTGTAGCAAACATCCTATTGAGCTCCGCTCTCCACTAACAAGTAGCAGTTAATTGTCAAACACATGCATAATTTCTAAATTATCAGCACACAACCAGCATCCCGCCTTTCGGACAGGATCACATCCTATTGAGCTCCGCTCTCCACTAACAAACAACACATATTGACAAACACATGCATAAACATTAAATTATCAGCATACAATCAGACAAGATCACATCCTATTGAGATCCGCTCTCCACTAACAAACAACACATATTGACAAACACATGCATAAACATTAAATTATCAGCATACAATCAGACAAGATCACATCCTATTGAGCTCAGCTCTCCACTACCAAACAACACGATAATTCACATAATACATTAGAAGCACCACACATATCAGTACCTATTAGACAAAGCAAAACCTTAAAAGAGAATATTGAGAGAACTTACCTATTCGACAAAGCAATACCAAGTAAGGATAAGGGAGGAGCCGCAGACAACGAAGATCAGACAAGGATCTATAATGCATAAATAAAAATAATCGTGTCAGAGCTGAAATGACAACATTTGATAATATTACTTTAACCTTATACTAATTTGATATATATTTTTATAAACCAAATATCATTTTGAGATTTTCACTTAAAAGAGTTATAATTTACTTTTTGGATCCATGCAGAGTTGGGAGACCAACCAGTGAAGAATTTCCAATGCAGAATCCGTCACGGCCTGGCCGTGATGGCCATCACGGTCGTGACAGACCAACTAGTGAAGAAGTTCCAAGGCAGAATCCGTCACGGCCTGGCCGTGATGGCCATCACGGACAAACCAACCAGTGAAGAAGTTCCAAGGCAGAATCCGTCACGACCTGGCCGTGATGGCCATCACGACCGTGACGCGCATTACCAAATCTTATACCCAACAAACACCCAGGTAGAGAAGCACAAAAAAAAAGGGCAAAGACATTAGAAAATCAGCTTTTCTATCAAGTTGTAGTGCCCGTGAACACAGCAAGGCCATAATTACCAAATATATGCTAGCCACACACAACATATAGCAGCAAACTAGGACCAGCAGGAGAAACTCCACACGACTTACAAAACAAAGCCAAGACTAATATACATTAAATAGAACATATATCAGAAACCATCTAAGAAAATTATGAAAAAAACACCAAAACTATAACTCAAAAGCACACCCAAGTCATTGCTACCAAGCACATGCCGATGGATCAAGTCTAAAAGAATCAGAAACTTCACAGCTTAAAAATGATCAAAGCGTACATAAATATATACATGTGACATATACAATATCATTGAAATAGTAATTCATTTGCTCAAACAAGCTTCAGCAGATGCAATAAAAGATTGACAACGAGACCCATGAGGAGACAAGCCTTGCACAGTTAGCATGGTTTGGCAACCAAATCCATGAACCATTTAAGTCCAGAAATCAAACACGATTGAGAAAACCAACCATAAAGTTATCAAATTACATTTGCTTTATTTTAATGACACAAAATTCAATATATTGTTAGCAAGTGCAACAGCAACAAGCCAAAATCATAGGAGCTAAACATGAAAATCAAGACAACCCAACATGGAGACAAGAAAAATAAACCCACGGTTCAATCAACTGAGAAACAAGAGATGATACAAAACTACACCAAGGGAACAGTCAGAAGAAGAAACTAAAATCATAACACCGTGAAACAAGGTTTAAAACTTAGGCATGCCATCCATCTACTGTTCAGAAAAGCTTGCCATGCATGCCACCTTGTCGACAGGTTAAATTGGTGCACCCCACAATGCTACTTCAATTTGGACGTGTTTTACCTATAAAGGTAGATATGGAGTCTGGACAACCAATCCCATGCCTTTGTATGATAATAGTAAAGGAACACGGGAATCCAACTTAAACCTAAAACTGCACATACTACCCACTACTGTGCTCTAGAAACCACAAACCGAGTAATAATAAGCCCCCCTGTCATAAGAAAAAGAAAAGACAAGAGGAACAAATCAAGCCAAGTCTATCATAATACACAATGGGCCTGATTGAAAATTTATCACAATGCTACATGATATTACGGAAATATAACACATAAAGATATGAAGCAGCTAAAACCTCCATTGTAGATGCACCTGATACTTTCACATCAGACTGCTCCAAACTACTTATAGACACACTGTCCCTATGAAACTTACTGTCATTCTACTTTGAAAACAACCTCCTAATTAGCTGAATGTCCAATCTCTAATTAACTCAAAGATCGATTCCCGAGTTTACATGGCCATTCCCCCCCAGAATCTCCTTAGCTGAATATCCCTTACCCTTGCTACCAAATATCCATTCTGTTATAGAAACAGAGAATGAGAGAAGAGGAGAGAAGACAAGGTAGCTTACCCTTGGTGGTGGTGGTGTCATCGGAGCTGCGGACAGTGGTGGCTCAAGGGAGGCGGCTCAGGTGCGCTACAGAGATAGAGACAGAGAGACATCAGACAGAGAGAGAGAGAGAGGGGGGGGTGGAATCACTCACCAGAGGTGGCCTGGCAGTGACCGGAGCACAGACGTCGCGTGGTGGCAGAGAGGAGCAGAGCGTGCAAGAGAGAGAAGAAAAGAGAAGGAATGAGAGAAATGGGGAAGAAAGGGGAAGGGCTCGCGATTTAGGGATTTTAGTTTTAGCGACCGAATAATTCGGTCGCTATATCGGTCGCTAAATGGGTTACTTTGAATTTTGAATTCATAAATTCAGCGACCGATTTAAAATTCGGTCGCTAACACGCTCTATCTTAAATTTTTTTACGCGCCATTTAGCGACCGATTTAATATCGATCGCAACTATAAAATATATTTAAACCGTTGCATTTAATTCGGTCGCCATTTCGGTCGCTAAAAGATCATAAATTTTTGCCTTTTATTTTCCTTCATTTTGCGACCGAAATAGAGACCGATACCTCTGCTACGCTATATTTCGGTCTCTATTTCGGTCGTAATATCAACTCTAATCAGTGTTTGATTTAGATCCTATAATCGGTCGCCATTTTAGTCGCAAACATCAACCACCAAATTCGGTCACTATTTTCGGTCGTTAAATGAGCTTTTTTTTGTAGTGTTTAGACATAGCATTAAATACTAGGATCCGTTGAGACTGATGACTTGATATGCTTCATGGAGAAGTGCTCTTTTTTATCAATGAAATGCTCAAAGTAGAGCTGTCACTTCCCTGTTGTACCGAAGGCTGCTTTTTGACTTTCCTTCTTTGTACTTGACTTAAACTTTACATCAATATAGGCGACGGAGTACAAAGGTTTATGTTCTCGATGGTACTATGTTTCTGATCTCAAGAAAGAAAGAGTTAACAAAAGAAGCAGTAAGAGAAAGAGACATATATTCCTTTGAATTAAATATACAATCATTTGAAATAAATTTGCTTATACTAGACGGGTTTATTTTCAATAGCTGGTAGACGCGCAGGTCTTTGGACGTGCAAGTTTAACTTATCAGTAAGACGGGCTCGTCTACTGATACTGCGTCTATAAGAGTCTCATCTAGATCCAAGTCATTGGACTTGCTATTTTCCTAATTGAAACTTAATAGCTCGTCTACTGACGTGGCGTCTAGTATGACTTCTCATCTATTATCAAGTCAAGACTTGCTATTTTTCTGAAAGTTATTTATTGGCTCGTCTACTACTCTTTTCTTAGACTTAGATACTCGTCTAGCATCTATTACCTTAGTCAATATTTTAAGGTCTCATCTAGCGATAACTTAATAGACTTAGATTTTTACCAAGGTTTTGAAGATTCGTCTAGAGGTTGAGAAATTGACCCGATACTTGAAACTGTATATATATCCTCAACTTAGCAAAACTTAGTAATCCTGCAAGCTTTAAATCAGACAAGTTAGATCTTTGATAGTGCTTTGCCATACAAATTTAACATTTTTGTTAACATCAAAACTTAAGAGATTATTTAAGCCAAAACCACTTTGGTTCTAACAATCTTTTCCGCTGAAATTCGTTTCTAAAACGTTCAATCGTAAGGAAATTCATTTTTCTCCAAATCATTTGACATAAAGAAATAATTTTACAGAGTTTTTGCCAGAATTGCAATTTCCTAAACTTTTTGTCTAAATCAAACTTTTTAGTAAAACAAAAGAATTTTTATTTCAAATACAATTTTTCCTTGACGACTTTAAAACATTTTAGAGGCTTC
This sequence comes from Sophora flavescens, assembly GCA_030762895.1. Taxonomy (NCBI): domain Eukaryota; kingdom Viridiplantae; phylum Streptophyta; class Magnoliopsida; order Fabales; family Fabaceae; genus Sophora; species Sophora flavescens. The sequence continues at coordinate 157,998,319 of CM061063.1, read as the reverse complement.
TATTTTCTTTTTCTTTTTTTGAAAGTCTTTTAAGGAAAATAAAGAAAATGCAACTTTTCACGGTTCGTCCTTACAACCTCTCAGTTAGTGGGTTTTAATGCAAAATGATCTTAAAATTCGTCGATTTCTTTTTTTATACTACAGTTATCTATAATAACTTTATTAAAATTGTCTTTCATTGAATTAAAATCAAGACATTTTTTTATTGATTCATGTCTTTTACGACTTGAAGATTATCAAGCTATGGCCGATCGCCACTGTAACACCCCGATTTTCGCTGCTTTGTAATATCGGTAATAAATATATAAATATATATTTTTATCCGAGACTTAGAAAATGATTTTGGATAAACCAAGGTCATTTACTTGTTATACTTATTTTCATAAGGTTACGGGGAAGTTTTTGGTTGAAAACTCAGACGGAAGCCGGTCTGCGTTTTGTGTTTTCACTGACAGTAAAAGTTTACTGCTCAAAAGACCTAATTTTGAGTCGTGAACGAGATGAAAAATGTTTTAATCGTATTTACTACGATACTGGAAGTTTTGAAAATTTTGGTAAAAAAATTAAAATATTATATTTGTTGCGGGTGTATACGTCGAGATTATCTATAGGAAAAACCTGCGCCAGATGAAACCCGGAGTCGGTAACGTAGCTGAGATAATGGATTTGACCGACTTGATGAGCATTTATGACGAGCTTATCCGAGTTATAATGGCCATAATGGCACATTTATGACAAAGTGAATTTTTGCTATGAAATGATCATTTTACCCTTGTCTTTTTATGACAATTATAAGCCATGCCATTGGAAAATTTGACCAAATCCAACCCAAAACTCACGGCTCCTTCCTCCATTCCAATCACTTGGACATCACTTTTCCTAAGCCATAAATGACATTTATGTTAAGTGGATGAGTTATAAGGCAAAGTCATTCTCTCATCAATCACCCGAAACTGCCACGAAATTATGACCCGTTTATGCTCTGAATCTCGGAAAACTTTCAACACGAAAGTTGTTCATCTTTCTCTCTTCTTTCCAACGACATAAAGATCATCCAAAACGGACAAGTATGTTGAGAGATATACCCAAATTACTAAAACTGTTCTAAACCCTCATCATGTTCATCTTCTTCTCTAATGTTCTCAAATCTTCTTCAAGTTTCTTGATTCTTATTAACCTATCTTTGACTCATAAATTCAGCCAACAAAGTCAAGATAAGCTTGCATTAAATGTGGCAAAATCATCATCATGGCACTTTATTGACAATTTGCAAACTAGTCCTTCAACTTTTGGAATCTTTGCAAATTGGTCCTTAGAACTTAATTGCATTTGAATCCTTTAGCAAGACAACTCATCATAATCTAGATCCTTCCTAAGATGGCGCCACTACCTCTATAAATACCATACTCTCACTTTTCACTTAGTTTCTTTTGCCATTTGTTTCCAAAACCCTAAAGTTCATAAGTCTCTTAGTGCTAAGTTTGTAAAACAAGTTCTTGGATTTCCTTTGTCATTGATCTTCAAGAGGTAAATTCAAATCTTCATTCTTAATCATGCCTATGTTCTTTAGCAAGTTTCTTGATTCAAGGCTTATATCATAGTTGTTCACTTTAAAGTTTCTAACCCTAGAACTTTGAAAAGTCCTAACTAATTCTAGAAAAATCCTTTTGACATGAAACCAATTGCTATGATCTTATAATCATCTCTATTTTCATCATATGGAAGCATAAGATCATGAGAAATTTCTTTCTTTAAAATCTGGACTGGGCCGAACCTAGGTTAAAGTTGTGTTCTTAGGTTTTGTTTCAATTTCATGTGTGATTCATGATTCAATCCTTTTGTATCGTACTAGTTCTTGTGTTCAAGTATATAGAAGATTAAAAATCAAACTTGAGCCTATTTGTTTCTTCAAAAACCGAAACCCTACGTTTGAGTACTTAATGGTTTTGTGATTCAAAAGTTTTTTGTAATCCTTGAATCCAACTCTAAACTTTGTATGTTGATTAAATCCAAGAGTTGAGGAAATTTTAAAATTTCTAGCCTAAAAAACTTGAGAAAACCGAACCCTAGTTCTTAGAACTAGATGAGTTTAATTCATGTTCTTGGTTCATAATCATGGTTTAAGTGATTAATCATGCTTAAGTAACTTATGGATCGTTAATCCTTAAGTTAATCAAATTTTCAACTTACTAACCTAGATAATTGGTTGAAGCCGAAACCCTAACCATAAAGGTTAGAGGATTTTGTTTCAAATTTTAGTCTTGTAATAAGTAATCTATGTTAGTTAAGACTCTATTAACTAGGATCCAAAAGATGGCATTAAGAAGATAACCCTAAACCTATTTTCTAAGTCTTGGACGAACCTAGCTCTAAAGTGTCATAGATGGGTGTTAGTTGATTAATTATAAGTATGTTGTTTGGTTGAAGGTGGTTGTGTTAACTCGTGGCGGGATAACGAGGATCGTCGTGTACGTGTTTCCAGTGCAAACTCAGGTGGGGAAAAGAATCAACCTATCGTCGGAATCGATAAGTAGTAGATTATATGATATTTGTGTAGGGCGACCTAAACCCTACTAGTAGTCGAGTAATCGACAATACCAAAATCCCATTGGAAACCTTTTCTGTAAAACCAATGGTGATTCGGGGATTGTAGGTTTATTGACATTAAGTTGATTTTAAGTATTTGAGGATGTTTGATTTTGCTATCGAATTTACTATGATACGCTGGTTGAGGTATTTCATCTGCATGTGACATATTATTTCGGTGTTTGAATATTTATGATATTGAGGATGTTCAATGTCTGTCACGGTCGTGATGGTTGTCATGGCCAGGCCGTGACAGGTTCTGTTTTGTAGAATACTTGCCTTTGTTGTCTGTCACGGCCGTGATGGCTATCACGGCCAGGCCGTGACAGAGTCTGACTTTGTTATTTATTTGATTTGATTATTATGCGTTGGTTGTGATAAATTGCTTTATATGATATTGAGATATCTGAATATTTCCTGATATTGTGTGATGCATGATCTGCCTGGTTTTTAATACTATGCCTAGTTGATTTTAAGTAAGGATATATGTTGTTCGGGAGATGATTGTTTGGGTGAGAGAATGAATTGACTTAGAGGTGCCTAGCTTAATTAAGTTATCTAATGGATGAGATGTGACATAGAATGCGAGTTGAGGTTATGATGGGAGCTTGAGGTACAAGGTTGTTATTGATTTGAGATAGTGAGATTCATATAGAGGCTTTGATGCAAATACTTTTTCAGTCCATGAAACGTCGATCTGATCTATCTTATCGAAAGATAGAAGTGCACTATATTGAAATCCTATCCTATCGAAGGATAGAAGAGCACTATATCGGATCCTATCCTATCGAAAGATAGAAGTGCATTATACTGAATCCTATCCTATCGAAAGATAGAAGGGCACTATACTGAATCCTATCCTATCGAAAGATAGAAGGGCACTATGATGAGTCATATCCTATCGAAAGATAGAAGGGCACTATGTTGAGTCTTATCCTATCAAAAGATAGAAGTGTATTATGCTGAGTTCTTTGCATCGGACTACCCTGGACTACTAACGAATGTGAAAGGAATAGAGATAGTTATGATAGTATAAGTGCTTAGACTACATGAGCAGAGGGTAGAGGACAATATCATAATTTGAGGATGATTTGTTAGTTATGTGCGTTACTTGTCTCTGACATTTATTGTATGATGTACTATGAATCTTTTCCGCTTTTTGATGATAGAACTGTTTCTTATTCCCTATATCTTTCTGTGTGTTGTACTTTATTTCTGATGTGATCGTACGAGAAGACCCGATGGAGGAACCAATTGCTGAGGAGTTAGATGGAACTCCTTACGAACCAGATGCTGGAGGTCGAGCGGTGATTCATGGCGATTAGAGTATAGACATTATGGCCAGTGTGTCTAAGGAGTATTTATAATTCCGCTAAGTATGTCTGTAGTGAAGTTTATGCCTGTGAGGGATCCTACTGAGAGGATACCCTCAACAGTGTTTTGGTAATGTAGTAAATAAACATGTGTGTAAATATATATATTACAACTTTGGTGTGTTTTATATTTGTAGAAGTTATATGATTATTAATTAAGTTTTAAATTTTTACGTATTTTCAATAGTAAGCGCGCGATTAAGTAAATAAATATTAAGGTTTTAATGTAATAATACGATGGGGCACATCGGGGTGTCTCAGCCACGCTCTCGACCAGTACAATCAATAAGCAGTCTCATCAATAAATATATCAGAATAAGACTTTAAAACATAGAATCACTTATCAACTTGTTAATAGCACAATTTTAAATCATCAACTCAAACATCACACAATAATTTCAAACAATTACACATACTACACAATAAAGTATATAACTATCAAAACCCCTCTGGTAAACTCCCCTTACCTTGAAATTTTCGAATTCATCTTGAACTTTGTCTCCTTGGACTTTGTTTTCTCCTACTACTCAACACCCAACAAATCAACAATTTCCTTCACACAAATAATCATGACACAAGTTAAAAGTTGAAGAAAAACTCATTCAACCTCTATGGGTGAGATTCGGCCAACATAAGAAAAAAAGTCTAGGGATCTCTAAATTTTTCAAGCTCTTGGATCCATGATCCTAGAGTATTAGAGAGTTAGGAAAAATTATCATACTTCAAAAATTTGTTTTCTATGACTTTCTAGAATTAAATGAAGAAAATCCAAGAAAATTGAAATATGGTTAACTTGTCATGAATGGATTTGAAATAATTGAAGAGGAGAGTAGCTATGATCATAAACAATGAGGATATACCTCTAGATGATGAAAGATTTGGAGAAATTGATCAACTTTGCAAGCTTCAACAATGGAGTTCTTAAGGTTTTTGGAAGAAAATGAACTTGAAGCAATTTGTGAAAGTGAAGAAATGAAATGACTAAGTGCTTGAATGGGGGAAGGCCGTGTGGTCTTGGGGACATTTTTGTCACAAAATGTTGGGACAAACTTGGAATTAGATGACAAGACAAAGGGCTTTTTGGTCATTTCCTTAAGGAGGTTAGCTATTTTGTAGAAACACCATCATTACTTGGTGAGTCATGGTGGTGACTCACCCTATGACTGACCACCCCTAGGTGGCAAGTGTCACCTCCATCTGGTATCCGGTTCTATCTTTGCAGTTCCGTTTCTGACTCCGTCGTTTCCCGATTTAGATTTTTTTTTTCGCGCGTTTTCTTCGTAAATTCGCCCAAATAAAATATAACATTTTATTTTTGAGTGAAAATTCTGAAATAGAGCATATCACTGGAAAAGTGATAAAAATCTAAAACGTTTTAATTTCGTGTCAAAATTAGGTTTTATGATCAGTAAAATTTTATTGTAAGTGAAAACACAGGCGGTTTCTGTCTAAATTTTAAACCCAAATTTTAACTGTATCCTTTTACCATGAAGTGAAGTCTAAATATGATTTTGTTTTATCCAAAATTATTTTCTAAGTCTCGAATAAAAATATAAACAGATATAATCTACCGATATCAAAAAACAGTAAAAACTGGGATATTACACACTTAGTCTTTACAAGTATTTTTTATCATGCCTCTCCAGGCTTATAACCAAGTATTCAGTACCACTTTGATCAGGCAACACAAGTATTTTTATAAACCAAAAGTTTGCTATACACTAATGAACCAAAAGTTTACTTTATTATTGTAAATCAGAAGTTACTAGTATAAATAATATTGATATTTAGCATATCATCAATTAGGTTATCCTAAGGCGACGATAATAATTCATATTGATATAATTGAAGGACCATAATTTTTTTTAATATAATGAGTTTTCATATGGCATATCTTAATACAAATTAATTATAAGACTATTTACTAGTTAAAAATAGAATTGAATTTGATGAGTTTCCTAAATTTCTAGAATATATTTAGATGAAATTGAAGTATGACTATTTCCTTTTTGTGCTTTAAGGCATCTTCAGTTATTGGGCCGGGGCAGAATATATACGCAGGGTTGTAATGGGCCCTGGCTAAGGGTAGGATATACAAAGGAGCTAGGCTGTTACCCTAGGAACTAAGAGAGCATGAACATTATTTACACTTCAAAACATTGAAATTCCACTCAAGTTCCTTTTCTCATTCTTCTTTTTGCCTTGGGTGACTATAGCCTCTTTATTCAAACAGCCTTTTTGATTATTTTTTTTCTTTTCACAAGCCTTTGGCTCCAACCTTTTTATTGTTTTTTCTTTCTCTTTTTTTTTTCTCAATCCCAAACAACACATTACACCTTGAAGCCACCCCAAACTTAATTTCTTGCAACCAAATTTCTTACCAAGATTCCATGCTCTCCTAATCCTAAGACCAGGCTAACATGGTTTTCCAGATTTTAGCTTATAACATAAGGTTATCAAGAATTAACAGGCTAATCAGGCTCAATGGGGCTAACTAAGGAACATGCATTAGGAATTGTTATTTTAGGCTAAGTAGCTATTTACAAAGAAAATGCCTAAATCATTTGAAGCAAACACATAATCATGCAAACCAAAAAGAGATTCAAGCAAATTCAGGAAAGCGCAATCCAAAAGTGATTCTCACAGTCAAAAATATGTTGGAGGCTCAAAACCTCACCTGGACATTATTTGCAAATTGTTTGACAGAGATTCTATCCCTAGTGTGTGCTTCCTATCACCCCAAACTTATCATAAATCATGTCATCATAACAAAATCTCAAAGTTCAGTTTTCAATCACATGGGGATCATTTTTCAAAAATTTTTCATATCCTAGGGGGAAAACAGTCAATAATTAACATGCAATCAATCTATGCAAAAATTAATCAAATCCAATAAACTTGCCAACACAAGACTCACACAACTCCTGAGCTTCTCAAATTATTCAGGAGCTTTATTGAAAACGAAGCATAAATAAAGCAAGGAAAAAAAATTAAAAGAGCAAGGTTCAGAAAAACTCATTGGGGGTGATTCCACCAGGATCCCATTGTCTGTGATACAGTGGCCACGGGATGCTCAAATTGCGAAGTGATCCTCCCGGATCCCATGGCCTACAGCATAAAGCCCACGTGATAAACAAGGGACGGAAGCTTATTCCATGGTCCCCTAACTTGCAGCCTTTATATGGAAGTGGGTGCTTGACAGTCATGGTAACTCCGCCAAGTGCGGCGGACTTCTCACTTCCTCTTGGGTCACAGTTGACCTCTTTCTCAACTTTGCCCATAAAGTCCTCCCAATAGAAGTGGGGTTCAACCTCTTGAAATGGCCACAGTGACAAATCCAAAGGCTGGAACTCCATCACCGGTGGTTCCACAGTGGGAGGTGGCAAACAGTTAGCTGGGGTTACTGGTGCTGCTTCAACTTCTGCATTTTCTTCATTCACTGCACTAACAAAGTTATCACCTGCTATACATGCAGAAATTTCAGTACACACCACACAAAGGTTAGTGTTAGTAGAGTCAGTACATATATCACAATAAAATGAATCAGTAAAATTCTGAATGTCTGGAAATTCAGCAATTAATTCATCCACCCCATTACTCTCAACACATGCAATTGATTTACTTGAATCATCTACTTCCAAAGGTTCTTCATCATCCTCAAGCACGGGGAAGCAAATGTCCTCCTGATCCTCCCGATCCTCCTTTTCTATGTTTCCTGAACAGAATAAACCTGCATAACAGTCTATACACAAAGCAGTGCCATCACAATAACAATCAGCACATAAATTAGAATCAGGGGATTCAACACACAGTTCATCAATAGAAACATCATCAAAATTATCATCAGAAGTGTCTTCAAGAATAACTTGTGACTCTGTATGTTCTTCAAGGGGATGTGGAGTGGGCAGTTGATGAGTGTGATTTTACCTCATTTTTCATGTACATTTCTGCATGCATTTGCATATAGTTAGGCCAATTTAGTGTTGATTTTGTATAGTTTTTCCTTTGGAACGGATGAGGTGGTTTCTGTGTGTTGTTTTGCAGAAATTGGAGAAAAATTGTGCATATTTGGCTATAATGAAGATTGGATGAATTAGAGCCTTAAAAGGGAAGAAAATGAGCTAAACAGAGCCCATCACGGCCTAGCCGTGATGCTCGTCACGGCCATGATCGGGTAAAACTGAAAAGGACAGAAAAGCTGAAAACAGAAAGCGTCACGGCCTAGCCGTGATATACATCACGGCCGTGACCCAAAACCATCACAAGTCAGAGACCATCACGGCTTGGCCGTGATGGAGATCACGGCCATGGAATGGAGGCTCGCGACGCGAGCAATGTCTCGCCACGCGAGAGACCTAAAATGCCAAATGTTCCAGAAACAGAAAGCGTCACGGCCTGGCCGTGATGGACATCACGGACGTGACGGGCGACAGACCTATAAATAAACCTGCACTGAACAGAATTAGGGATCTGCACTTGGAGGCAGGTTGAGGCTGGCGGCTGGAGAGGGTTTCTACCCAAATAGGGGGTATTTTCTCTGCTCTTGGATGGGGAGAAGATGGAGGAAGCTTGTCTATGAGTGTTCTCCATCCCTTTTCTCATTCTGTTTTGTATTTCCTTTTATCATGAGTAGTTAAATCCCCATTGTTGGGGTTAGATGTAACTTTTCTGAACTTGTTGTATTTGATTTGGTGTTTTAATGCAAGTCTCTATTTCTTTATGAGTATGTGATTCTGTGTTTAATGCTTTCCTTGGCTTAGCTACCCACAGGAATGATTTGTTGCTTTGATAGATGACTGGAAGGTTGGTGTTAAGGCATGCTCATGAATCATATGCCAAGTAGTTCAAGAATCTAGGAATAGGTGTTGAATGCTTGCAATCTTATAAGTCTTGACTTAATGCAAAATCTCAGGTTAATCCACCTAAGGAATTAGGGTTTGATTTGGGGTTTTAGGCTCAATGCACCTAAGGAATTAGGCTTGAGTATTTTAGAAAAGGCTTGATTGTCATAATTGAATTAGGACTTGTGTTAGAAGCCATTTCATTGCAACTGAGGGAGGATTAGTGTAGTCTAACCCTGACAATTCTAGCCACATCCCTGTTTGCATACCAAGTGTTTGAGAAAATTCCAAAAAGACAAAAATATTGTTTTACTTTCTTTATTTTCTGTTTTGATCTCTCATACCATAGTTTAGTCTAGATAGTTGTTAAGTTTGTGAATTGGTAATTGACAACCAATCCCTGTGGATACGATAACCGGTCTCACCACCGTATTACTTGATTGCGACGAGGTGCACTTGCCTTTATATTCAAAAATCACGCATCAAGTTTTTGGCGCCGTTGCCGGGGATTGGTTTTGTCAATATCATTAGTAACAAATGAGACAACTAGTTTAGACATTTTTTTTTATTTTTTATTTTTCTGTATATAACTGATATTTTTCTTTTGTTAGTTTTGTATATATTTGAATTTTTGTTTCTTTGATCCTGGGCTTTATTGTCTGTGAGGTGAAAAATTGATTAGACAGGATCATGGACTACAATTATTATCAGCCATCTGATGCAGAATTGGAGATATCTGAGTTGCAGCTGCGGGTAGATATGCTGCAATTAGCCGTAAACATCCAACAAGTGAGTAATGAGCTGTCAAGGGCAACTGTCTCTCCTCCACCAGTGGTAGGTTATGCTGAATGGGGAAATCAATTTCCCAACACTTACACTCCATGGTGGGGGAACCCTCCAAACAATACTTGGATTGAGCAAGAGGAACATTGGGAATCTTCCACACCTTGGTATGATGAGCCATCCCCATTGGAAGTTGCTTGGGAGAACTTCAAATCCGCATTCCCAGTCGAGGTTGAGCAACCTATCCCGGATAGTCAACCTCACTTAGAGGCTGTTTTGGAGAACTTCATGGCAACAACAATGGAAGAATTAAAAAATCAAGAAGATACTATTCGAAGTCTCGGGGTACGTATTGAGGAACTCTATAACCTACTATCTGAAATGCCAAATGGGAACTTGATGGATGATGATGAAGATGATGCAATGATGGATGAGGAGGAAGAAGAATTGGGAGCAACCGAGTCAAGAAGTGAAGACCCTGTTTTGGAGAACATAGTTGCACCATTCCCCATTGAACCCTTGACTAAGGAGCCTGAAAGGAAGAGGCAATTGGAGGACATCTATTTCACCATGCTTGGAGATGATGAAAAACTTTTGGAATTAGATGGTGCTATTGGTTCCTATGCATGTGTGGAATGTGATGGGAGAAACACTTGTGTGGTTTGTGCGGAGATTTCTGCATATTTGGAAGGTGATAGATTTGGCAATGCTGAGAGTGAAGATTGTACAGGCTTGAACAGCACCAATGATCCTCTCGAGTTGTTTGCCACCTCACATTTTAAAGCAGTCAACAATGGAGTTCATGCCACTACCTGAGGTTGAACCCCATTTTTATTGGGAAGATTTTGTGGATGAAGGGGTCAATTTTGACCCAAGAGGGAGTGAGAAATTCAACACATTTGGTGAGGTCACCATGATTTTCAAGAGCTCACTCCCATATTTATGCTGCAAACCGTGGGATCCGATTGAAGGATCTTACATGGTTAGCATTCCTTGGTCCTTATACCACAGGTTATGGGATCCAGGTGGATGCTTCTTAATAAGTCAAGCTAGTGACGTTAAAGAAGCGATTTTTGGGAGGCAACCCAACTTTTCTTAACCCTTCTCTTTAGTTAATTTTGTTTTTGCTTTAACCTCTTGAATAATTTGAGAAGCTCAAGAGGTTTGTTAATAATTTTGTTAAGTGTCTTCAGATTTTGAATAAAGGAAGGAGAAAAAGAGCAGGGAGAAACAAAGCCAACAAGCATGTGAGCCAACACCCGCTACCGCCTCGGTAAGCCGTTCCAATTATTTGCTTTATTTTATTTTTCTTCTCCTCTCTCCAACTTGATTGTTTACATTGGGGACAATGTAAATCTTTAAGCTTGGGGTAGGGGTAATCTTTTTGCTTGCATTGTAAATATTGCATTCATATAGGCTTAAGTTTGCATGATCACATGATTCGGTTACCCTTGCTTAGATTGAGCTTATGATTGTGAGAACTAAGTGCCAATTAAATTGTGATAGTGGATTTTTGAACCCAATTCTGTTTATTCTTGTGATATGGCTGCAAATGAATATGCTTGAGATGATCTTGGATAGTTGATGATTAGCATATGTTTCTATAGACTTGTGTTTTTCACTGGTTCTTGAACTGATAAATGTGAGCTTTTGAGCCATTAGGGGGTACTCACTAAATCTGCCCCCATTCTTTGTGTAGAGTGTTATTCCTCTTGGTTTGTTTTCTCTAGAACTTGACTTAAAACCATGTTAAAGCTTAAAATTTTTTGGAAACATTTTTGAAAATGATTGAGGCAATAGGTATTTTTTCTGGCCTTCTGAGCTTTGAATGAATAATGCTACCCTTAGTTGCCCCATTTTGAGCCTGAATGAATAGCAAGCTTTTCTTGGTACCATGAAATGTTTTGTTAAATATGCTTTTGAGGGACCTTCTAAAGTATTACAAAAGGGTAAAAAGGTAGTTGAAAGTTTGGGATAAGAATCAAAATATATATATATATATATATATATATATATATATATATATATATATATATATCTCCCCTTCTCCAAATAAAATAGAAAAAATAGAAAAACAAATAAATAGAGAAGGGGATGACAAAAAAGAGAAGTGAGAAATAAAAGAAAAAGAAAGAAAAGAAAGGTGGAAAAATGTATTGAAAACCCAAGAAGGTATTTTAGAAGGTATCTTGTGTTGAAATGTTTGATACTTGGTTTAGCCTTTTGAAATATCCCTTTCTTGTTATCCCCACCTAAAGATTAATCTCATGGCCACGTTACAACCAAATAAAGACCTCTTGATTCTTAGGTGTTTTCATAAATAAAGTGGAGATTTGGTTGATAGTCAAGCATATGGTAGGAATCATTCCTTGAGGAAAATGGAGCGAATTGTTATATATACTTGAACACTTGAGTGAGTGAGGCAAGAAAGAGAGCCAAGCAAATAAACAAGCTTGGGGTGAGCTTCAAGTGAGCAAGAGTGCCCGAATCAGTGAGAATGTGAGTCTAGGAAACTTAAGCCCCTAATTGGACTTGAATTGATTGTCTCTTGTTGAATTGTTTGAATTGCCTATTGCTTGGATCATTTACTCGGGTTCTTGGTTCACTATCCATGCTTTGACTGTTTATCTCTTCTGGCCTTAGTTTTTGCTTGAGGACAAGCAAAGTCTTAAGCTTGGGGTGATTTGATGAGTGTGATTTTACCTCATTTTTCATGTACATTTCTGCATGCATTTGCATATAGTTAGGTCAATTTAGTGTTGATTTTGTATAGTTTTTCCTTTGGAACGGATGAGGTGGTTTCTGTGTGTTGTTTTGCAGAAATTGGAGAAAAACTGTGCATATTTGGCTATAATGAAGATTGGATGAATTAGAGCCTTAAAAGGGAAGAAAATGAGCTAAACAGAGCCCATCACGGCCTAGCCGTGATGCCCGTCACGGCCATGATCGGGTAAAACTGAAAAGGGCAGAAAAGCTGAAAACAGAAAGCGTCACGGCCTAGCCGTGATGTACATCACGGCCGTGACCCAAAACCATCACAAGTCAGAGACCATCACGGCTTGGCCGTGATGGAGATCACGGCCATGGAATGGAGGCTCGCGACGCGAGCAATGTCTCGCCACGCGAGAGACCTAAAATGCCAAATGTTCCAGAAACAGAAAGCGTCACGGCCTGGCCGTGATGGACATCACGGCCGTGACGGGCGACGGACCTATAAATAAACCTGCACTGAACAGAATTAGGGATCTGCACTTGGAGGCAGGCTGAGGCTGGCGGCTGGAGAGGGTTTCTACCCAAATAGGGGGGTGTTTTCTCTGCTCTTGGATGGGGAGAAGATGGAGGAAGCTTGTCTATGAGTGTTCTCCATCCCTTTTCTCATTCTGTTTTGTATTTCCTTTTATCATGAGTAGTTAAATCCCCATTGTTGGGGTTAGATGTAACTTTTCTGAACTTGTTGTATTTGATTTGGTGTTTTAATGCAAGTCTCTATTTCTTTATGAGTATGTGATTCTGTGTTTAATGCTTTCCTTGGCTTAGCTACCCACAGGAATGATTTGTTGCTTTGATAGATGACTGGAAGGTTGGTGTTAAGGCATGCTCATGAATCATATGCCAAGTAGTTCAAGAATCTAGGAATAGGTGTTGAATGCTTGCAATCTTATAAGTCTTGACTTAATGCAAAATCTCAGGTTAATCCACCTAAGGAATTAGGGTTTGATTTGGGGTTTTAGGCTCAATGCACCTAAGGAATTAGGCTTGAGTATTTTAGAAAAGGCTTGATTGTCATAATTGAATTAGGACTTGTGTTAGAAGCCATTTCATTGCAACTGAGGGAGGATTAGTGTAGTCTAACCCTGACAATTCTAGCCACATCCCTGTTTGCATACCAAGTGTTTGAGAAAATTCCAAAAAGACAAAAATATTGTTTTACTTTCTTTATTTTCTGTTTTGATCTCTCATACCATAGTTTAGTCTAGATAGTTGTTAAGTTTGTGAATTGGTAATTGACAACCAATCCCTGTGGATACGATAACCGGTCTCACCACCGTATTACTTGATTGCGACGAGGTGCACTTGCCTTTATATTCAAAAATCACGCATCAGCAGTGCAGCCGAGTTGGCGACAATTTGATCAATTAAAATGGACAACTTCTGAGATTCAGATTTACTCCTCTGGTATTCAGCCTCCATCCTCTGTTGGAATTCAAGATTTTGTTGTGCCAACCGTTGGTTGCTCTCTTCCATTTGTGCAGTCAATTGCTTGAACAGATCCTCTAGGGAAGGTTCGGAAGGTGCAGCTCTGAAGGCAGGATAGTATCTAAACAGGAAGGCTTCCTTCAAATCAAACCAGCTTGAGATGGAATTCTCATCAAGACAATACAACCAATCCCTTGAAGCACCTTCAAGTGAGAACTGGAAAGCTTCCATCTTGATGTGGTCTTCTGTTATTCCTGCAGGTCTCAGCATTATAGAACAAACAGCCTGGAATTCCCTCAGATGCTCCTGCGGATTTTCACCTGCAAGACCACTAAACCTTGGCAACCAGTATGATAAACCATAAAAATCAGGAAAATATATGCATGGTGGTGGTTCATAGTAAACATTAGGCATGTAACCATATATGTGATTATCCATGGGGGGTGCTAAAATTCACAACCAGACAAAACAGACAAAATTAATTCAGCAAAGAGAATATTTTTTTTTTAATTTTATTTTCTTCTAATAACAACAAACAAGAGTCCCCGGCAACGGCGCCAATTTTTGGCCGCGCTGTCGCCACGCGCCAAAAAGAACGAGCGTTTACAAAATAATGTAGATAGGGAAGCGACAACTCGAGTATCGTCTCTCAAGGACTCTTAGGTGTTGTTATTATTAACAGAAAATTAATTTTGGGGGGTTGTTTGGATTGAAATAAAATAAAGAAAACAAAAACAGAAACAGAGCAATAAAACAAGACAGTTAAAAGAGATTAACAAATAAACTAAAGACGATCAACCTACTGTTCTCGGTTTCCCACTATCATTGGTTCATATAAATCCAAGCCCTAAGCATATTCTAATCCCCTCCCGGTTGTAGCAACAATTAACAACGCAATCACTACTACGGATGTATGTTCCTATTCCCGAAATAACAAACGGGGTTAAGCTCTCATGAACAAACGAACATGAACGAACACACGCGAAATAACAAACACGATTAATTATAGAAACATAACATCACCGAAATGAATCAACACAACACTATACACTCCTGAAATAACAAACAGAAATGTATAGCATGGCATTGAAAAGAGAAAAGCAGATGAAAACAGGAAATACAGAACCTCAAGTGTAATTGAAACCAATCCCAGTAGATTAATCTAGGAGACTAACTCTCCATTACAGACTTAAAAGAAAAGAAAATAAACTATGAAACTACTGACTAAAAACTAGCTAGCCACTAGCCAAAAACTAGCCAACAGTCCAACCCCCTAGCCTCTCAATTCTGTCTAAAACAGGCTTATATACTACTTCTGGACTACGCAGACTCGCGAGGCGAGAACACATTCGCGAGGCGAATCTTGCAGCTCTTGGTATTCTCGCGAGGCGAAGCACGGCTCGCGTGGCGAGGAATGGAAAGGTCATGACTTCTGGGCTTCACTCTCGCGAGGCTAGGATTGTATTCGCGAGGTGAACTCTTCAAATTCCAAACTGTAACGCCCGTGACCTTTTACACGGGTAAACCGTGATGCTTTCTGACTTCCAAGGTTGGATTACTCGCGAGGCGAGTCAAGTCTTCGCGGGGCGAGACAGAATGGTTGCAATTTCTGACACAGTCACCTTCTGGCTCGCGGGGCGAATGCCTTTCTCGCGGGGCGAAAGCTCCAGATTTATTCCTTTTTATTACCTGAAAACAAGAAATCACAGTAAGTACTTTATTCGACTCTAAATTAGCTAAATTAACCTAAAAATACTTTACAGACTCAAAATACTGCTTAGAGACAATCAAGTCTAATTTGGGTGAAAATGATATAAGATTAGCACAAAGCCAAGGTTTTTATTAGTTATAAAACCAGTCAACCAGAGGCTCATCAGTGGCCTAATTAGTGAATTTGCATTAAGAGTAGGGATTACACGATTACTAATAAACCAAAATCGATTCCTAGATGCAAGGTTTACTAGGTGATTAATTCCAGATCAAGAATTGATAAGAACGTCCCCATTGCAAATCAAATCTCAAAATCAGTTCATGGATGATCAGACCTTTAAAAGCATTAAGCACAGGAATCAAACACTAATAAGAAGGCATAAACATAGATTAATACATCAAGGCAAATACATGATATTCGGTTCAGTTACATATATTCCCAACAAAAAGGGATTTAGCTACTCATAATCATAGAGAAAGCCAAAATCAAAACAATAGAGAAAAGGGAGAGAAAAGACTCCATGGAAGCTTCCCAACAGCCACAACAGCTCCTTGGTGCAGAGAAACGTTCTTTTTCTTTTTAGGGTAAAATTTTGGTCTCTCTTGTTCTGCCTCTGATGCCTTATTTATAGAATTGGATTCAAATAACGCGCATCACGGCCGTGACAGGTTCTGTCATGGGCGCGCTTTCAAGTTTTGGATTATCACGGTCGTGATGCTCATCATGGCTAGGCCGTGATTAGTTCTGCCTGTTGAGGTTGTCATGTCGTGGTCGTGATGGGCATCACGGCTAGGCCGTGACAGATTCTGCCTAGAAGGGATCTGTCTCAGTTAACATGTCACGGCCGTGACAGCTTCTGACTTTTGCCTTCTTTTCTTTCCAGTTTTGCTTGATCATGACCGTGATGGTCATCACGGCTAGGCCGTGATGGGCTCTGGTTGGTACATTTTCTTCACTTTTCAAGCTCTATCTTCATCTAAGCTCCATCATGGTTGATCTTGAGCATTTAATCCCTAAATTTTTGCAAAACAACACCACAATACCACCTTACCCGTTCCAAGGTAAAAACTAACAAAAATCAAATTAAAATTGCCTAAACTATATGAAAATGCATGCAAAAATGTACATGAAATATAAGGTGAAATCACACTCATCAAATCACCCCAAGCTTGTTCATTTGCTTGTCCTCAAGCAATCACTAAGGCCAAAAGATATAAATAGTCAGAGCATGGATAGTGAACCGAGAACCTGAGTAACTAATCCAAGTAACAGGCATTTTCAAATAATTTAGCAAGAGACAATCAATTTCAAGTCCAATTAGAAGCTTAGGTTTCCTAGACTCATATGCTCACTGATTCGGGCACTCTTTCTCACCTCACTCAAGTGTTTAAGGATATATGATGATTCGCTCAATTTCCTCAAGGAATGAATTCTACCATAAGCTTGACTATTAACCAAATCTCTACTTTATTGATGAAAACACCTAAGAATCAAGAGGTCTTTTACTTTGGTTGTAACGGGGCCATGGGATTAATCGTTAGGTGGGGAAATCAAGAAAATGGAATTTCAAGAAGGCTAAATAAAATATCAAGCATTGCAAAGCATAACATCTTCTAAAATACCTTTTTGGGTTTTGATTCATTTTTCCACCTTTCTTTCTTTCTTTTTATTTTATATCTCACTTCCTTTTGTCATCCCCTTCTCTATATTTTCTCCTTTTTTTTTGATTTGGAGAAGGGGGGATTTTCATTTCAAGAGAAATATTTTTTTACTTTCTCATCCCATACTTTTTCAACTACCTTTTTACCCTTTTTGCAATACTTTAAAAGGTGCCATACCAAGCATTATTCATCAAAGTAATTCAAGGTACCAAGAAAAGTATTTTATTCTTTTAGGCTCAAAATTGGGCAACTGAGGGGTAGCATTTAGTCAATCAAAAAGCTCAGAAGGCCGGAAAAATACCTAGTGCCTCAATCATTTTCAAAAATGTTTTCAAAAATTTTTAAGCTTCAAAACGGTTTCAAGTCAAGTTCTAGAGAAATACAATCCAGGAGGAATAACACTCTATCACAAAGAATGGGGCAGATTTAGTGAGTACCCCTTTTTGGCTCAAAATCTCACATTTTAGTAGTTCAAAAATCAGTGAGAAGCAGAAATCTAAGGAACCACATGCTAATTATCAACTATCAAAGATCATCTCAAGCATTTTTATCTGTAGCCTTATCACAAGAATAAAAAAATTTGGGTTCAAAAATTCACTATCTCAAGTTAATTGGAACTAAGTTCTCACAATTGGATGCATAATCTAAGCAAGGGGCAATCGAATCATGTGATCATGTAAAGCTATTCCTATATGAATGCAACATGAAAAATGCAAAAATTTCAAAAATTTGCAAAAATACCCCTACCCCAAGCTTAAAAACTTACATTGTCCCCAATGTAAATAATCAAGTCGGAGAGAGGAGAAAAATGGAACAACTTACCGAGGTGGTAGCGGGTGTTGGCTTACATGCCTAGGCAAAGGGATGCTGAAAAGTGGGTCACGACCGTGATGCCTATCACGGGAAGGCCGTGATCAATTCTGGTTCATAGGAGCTGGCCTGTCACGGCCGTAACCTCCATCATGGCTAGGCCGTGATTCTCTCTGATCTTCATGGCTGGCTCATCACGGTCGTGACCAGTGTCACGGCCTGGGCGTGATGGTTGCTGACTTCGTTTGTCCTTGCCCTTTTTGCTTCTCCTTCCTTGTTACCCTGAAAACACTTAACAAATCTATTAATATATGATCTTTTTAATATTGATCTTCTCAAATTATTCAAGAGTTAAATTTAAAAACAAAGGGAAAAGGAAAAGAAAACTTGGGTTGCCTCCCAATAAGCCCTTCTTTAACGTCACTAGCTTGACGAGCCGGTGATCTCAAGGATCACGAAGGCGCACAGCTGTGGCCAATCTCTCGATGTCACCACCCAAGTAGGCCTTGAGCCTTTGGCCATTGAATTTGAAGGTCCTTTTTGAAGTAGGATCCTCCACTTCTATAGCTCCATGAGATGAGACCTCTTTGACAATGAACGGTCCCGACCACTTAGACTTCAACTTGCCCGGAAACAATCTCAGCTGGGAATTGAATAATAAAACTTGTTGTCCCGATCTTCTTGTCATGATAAGTCTTGACTCGCTGCTTGTAAACAGCTGCATTCTCATATGCATTAAGGCACATCTCCTCTAATTCGTGCAGCTGATGGACTCTTTTCTCACCCGCCAAATTGGCATCAAAATTCAAGAACTTCAATGCCCAAAAGGCTCGATGCTCCAACTCTACGAGTAGATGACATGCCTTCCCATAGACCATCTAAAACGGAGATAACCCCAAACAAGTTTTTAATGCAGTCCGATAAGCCCACAAGGCATCGTCAAGCTTCTTTGCCCAATCTTTTTTTGAAGCGGCCACAGTTTTTTCCAGAATTCGCTTGATCTCCCGGTTAGAGACCTCCGCTTGACCATTTGTTTGCGGATGATATGGAGATGCCACCTTATGCCTCACATCATACTTGGTCAACACATTTTTCAGTTGTGAGTTGCAGAAGTGAGATCCCCCATCACTTATAAGGACCCTTGGGACACCGAACCGGGAAAAAATGTTATTTTTAATGAACTTAATCACTGTCTGTGCATCATTCTTCGGTGTTGCAATGGCCTCCACCCATTTAGAAACATAGTCCACCGCCACCGAGATATATTGATTGGAGAATGAAGGTGGAAGTGGACCCATAAAATCTATAACCCAACAATCAAATACTTCAACCTCCAGTATGTTTTGCAGTGGTATCTCATCCCTTTTATATATGTTCCCGGTCCTTTGGTACTTGTCACAACTCTTCACATGATTGTAAGAGTCCTTGAAGATTGAGGGCCAAAAGAGCCCAGATTGGAGGACCTTTGCAGCTGTCCTATCCCCATTGTAATGTCCACCATATGGACAGTTATGGCAATACCACAAAATACTCCTCGCTTCCTCTTGACTAACACACCTCCTCCATAAGCCATCCGGTCCAACCTTGAACAGAAATGGATCATCCCACATGAAATGGTTGGCTCTTTTGTTGCCAAGTGAGGTGCTCTGGAACAATGTTGGCTGCCTTGAAATTTGCCATGTCGACAAACCATGGTCTTTCATGCACTAGAAATAAGGCCTCATCCGGGAACTCATCCCGAATGTCCTTTTCTTTTGCAGTAACCTCTTCATTCACCAACCGAGATAAGTGGTCAGCCACCACATTTTCGCTGCCCTTTTTGTCCTTAATGACTAAGTCAAATTCCTGCAACAATAGAATCCACCTTATGAGTCTTGGTTTTGAATCTAACTTAGTCAACAAATATTTAATTGCAGCATGATCAGTGAAAACAGTGACTTGTGACCCAATCAAGTATGAACGAAATTTTTCCAATGCAAACACTATGGCTAGCAACTCTTTTTCAGTTGTTGCATACTTTATTTGGTTCTCATTGAGAACCTTGCTAGCATAGTGAATGCAGATAATCAGACTAAAACAAAACATAATTAATATATAACTTATTACAAATTCTATTACTTACCATCATCCATCCTTCAGTAATTCCGCTGGATACAATGTCGAGCATCCACTTCATAACATAGTAGCCGCACTCCCATGAGCCACATTGCCTATGAGACTACAAATGAACCCGATTTGAATATAATGAGTAAACACTTAACATTGACTATATTGTAAATTGCAATTGAATCTCGGGTACTAATAAAATACTTACGTTAGGGAAAATCCACTTAATAGGCCTAGGTCTAGTACCATATAACATGCAACGTGCGTCCATAGTTCTATCATAAGAAAATATACACTTAAAGTATGTTACATATTTCCGAGTAATTAATAAAACAAATGCAGTACTAAATAAGAAAATTAACAGCTGACGTTTCAACAATGGCCTTGAGTTCCTTCATCTCTCTTCTTCGCAACAAACAGAAGAGCACCACAACATTCGAACTAGGACATAAGACCAATAATTGCCAATGTTCACTGCAGTTGGGAACAATTAGTGACAAATCTCTGATAATTATAAATCACTTTTATACTTGTACTTACCTCTTGAGGCAAGGTGCTAGGTAGCACTGTTTGTTGCCTCGACCAAGCATGTGCCGCATGCTCGCAGTAATCTCATCTGGGGGAAGTGTCTCACCCTCAATGAGGCCAGGGTCAATGAATCCATAAATATGGAGGTTACCCCTAACAATACATTGGTGATGTAAATACCTAATATATTGAAAAACATGTTAATTATAATAGTATTGAAAACTTATTTAGTTAAACTAACAGATAAAAAATGTACTCACGTGCACCATAATGAGATGCACGACCAGCAAACCTTTTCACCATCAAGAGCTATCTCCATAAAGTCCCTTGCGGGGAGATTGAAAGGTTGATCAGGCCTACCATCGTGTTCCAACTCTATGGAAGCCGGATTTGTCACAAGTTTCACAGCCATTATATATAGCCAGACGTTCAAGAGCATTAGAGTGATCCCCCTCATCGATACCCTAATCAACACTTCATTTTCCTCATTGAAAGTAGGCACCCATGTTGAGAAAGAAGGAGTATTAGAAATATCAGGAGTTGAATCTTGATTTTCCTCACTACCATTATGCATGCTTTTTCTTTGGAGAACCACTGACCACCTTTTGTTAGAAGGATCACTGATATAAAACACTTGTTTTGCTTGGAATGCCATGATGAAAGGCTCTTCCTTATAACCTACCTTGTCAAGGTCCACCAATGTAAATCCCAACTCATCAGTTTGTACACCGCTGTTAATGTCGACCCACTTACATTTAAAAACGGGCACTCTAAATTTAGTGTAATCGACCTCCCAAATATCTTCAATGACTCCAAAGTAAGATACGGATGCCATAACAGGGTTTGTATCTTTTGAACTAGAGAAGTGCATGGACTCAGCCACGACCATAACCCCACTGTTTTGCATAGTACTCTTGTCATCCTGGGACTTTGTATAGAAGGAAAACTTATTGATATCGTATCCACTCCAACATATGACATCAAAGTTAGGTCCTTGTGCTAGCCATTTTCATGTATCAAAAGTGGTACCATCAATTGCAATTTTTTCTTTAAACCAGTTTAAGAAAGTTTTGTTATGCTTTTTCAACAACCATTTTTCATTCATTCGAGGGTAATTTTCCTTGACAATGCTTTTGTGATCACGTAAGTAAGGTTCAACCTCGTCAGTGTTATTCAATATATACAAATGTGCTTGAAGCACTTCCTCTCGACCCATGCTCTTATCATTAATACCTCGTGTACCCTTACCATCACATCTTCCCTCATGACGAGACTTAGGAAACCCTACAGGTTCCGCTTCTGACATGTAGCCTGTACAAAACTCAATAGCTTCTTCTGCAACGTACCTTTCAACAATAGATGCTTCAGGATGGTGTGGATTCTTCACATACCCTTTCAAGATCTTCATGCATCGCTCAACTGGGTACATCCACCTTAAATAAACGGGTCCACACAATCTAAACTCCCTTACTAGATGAACAATCAAATGAACCATAATGTCAAAAAATGAAGGGGAAAATACATCTCCAATTGGCACAAGATAATAACTGCCTCATTTTCCAACTCATCCAACTTCTGCGTGTCAATGACTTTGCTACATATAGAATTAAAGAATAAGCACAACCTAGTTATGGTGTGTCTAACTTTTTTAGGCAATATGTCCGAAATAGCCATTGGCAGTAGTTGTTGCATCAAGACGTGGCAATCACGAGACTTTAAGCTAACTAATTTGAGATCTTTCATTGAGACAAGCCTCTTGACATTTGAAGAGTAACCTTGTGGCACTTTGACGCCCCGTAGACACTCACAAACTTCTTTTCTCTTTTTTTTTGATAAAGTATGACATGCTGGGGGTAAATAAGTCTTCTTACCACCTACTGATTGTGGAGCTAACTGCTCTCGTATACCCATCGCAACTAGATCCAGACAAGCATTCATACCATCTTTTGTCTTGCCCTGAATGTTGAGAAGCATTTCGATTACACTATCACACACATTTTTCTCCACATGCATCACATCAATACAATGTCTTACATCAAGCTTGCACTAGTATGGAAGATCATAGAAGATCGACCTTTTCTTCCATATTTTTTCTTAGTAGCCTTCTTTTGGGTCTTCCCGTAGATAATATTGATGTCCTTCACCTGTTGATAAACTTGCTCTCCAATTAATGCCGTCGGAGCAATTTCATTATCCGGAAGTCCATTGAAAGCTTTTCTCAATCTACGATAAGGGTGATTAGGTCCGAGAAATCTCTGATGCCCAAGGTAAATTGTCTTCCTTCCAAGTTGAAATTGATGGTAGCATGTGCCTTCTTCACATATAGGGCATGCTTTATGCCCCTTAACACTATACCCACACAAGTTCCCATATGCTGGAAAGTCATTGATGGTGCAAAATAACATGGCACGCATCTTGAAAGTCTCATGGCAGTACCCTTCAATCACATCAACACCTTCATCCCACAACATTCTTAAGTCTTCAATCAAGGGACTTAGATAAACATCTATGTCATTTCCTGGCTGTTTTGGTCCCGAAATCATCATAGATAACATAATGTATTTGCGCTTCATGCACAACCAAGGAGGTAAGTTGTAGATTACTAGGAGAACAGGCCATGAACTATGAATACTACTTAAGTTACCATACGGATTCATTCCATCCGTAGCAAGTCCAAGCCTAAGGTTTCGGGGCTCATTGGCGTAATCCGGAAACAAACTATCAATTCTCTTCCATTGCAAAGAATCAGCCAGATGGCGAAGCTTTCCATCACATTTCCTTTCATCTGCATGCCATCTAATGTTCTTTGCATCATTTACATTAGCGAACAATTCCTTGAACCTCAGAATTATTGAAAGATACCATAACACCTTCGCAGGAGGACCCTTTGTGACCACATCACAACTAGAATCGCCATCCTTCACTTTGTAGCGTGATACCCCACACCTAGGACATCCATGAATCTCTTCAAACTCTTTCCTGTACAATATGCAATCATTGGGGCATGCATGTATTTTCTTATACTCCATACCCATCGGGCACAATATCTTCTTCGCCTCATAGTTACGGGATGGTAATGTGTTACCTTCCGGAAGCATGTCTTTCAACAACTCAAGTAATTCCGTGAAGCTTTTATCACTCCACCCATTTCTCGCCTTCACGTTGATCAACCTTAACACCTCTGTCAACCGTGTGAAATTAGTGCTGCCCGGATACAAAGGCACTTCTGCATCACTGCACAAAGTGTCATACACATGTGTTCGCTGAAAAGACTCTTGCCCAATATCACGGATTATGTCCTCTAGTCGATCGTCCATATCTACGTCATCAACTTCCTCTCTTTGAGACACCCTTGACCTGTCTAACAATTCACCATGCCATATTCATATTGTATAACTCTTGCAAATCCCCTCACAAATAAGATGCAGCTTCTAGTCGTCTCCCATTCAAACAATTAACACAAGGACAATAAAACTTTCTGTTAATACTATCAGGAAGATTTATTTTGGCACATTGTAGAAAAGCTTCCACTCCATTCTCATACTCATCACTTATCCGTCTAGCATTCATCCAATCGCAATCCATAACTACAACAATAACTTCGTACTTAGGCCAAGATCTTCATCAACTACTTATGACAGGGTATGGCCTTACCCAATTCGAGAAGAAACTTTTTCAACATTCGGTTAATATTTAGTCCTTAACTCTCATGCTCATACTTGACGAAATTTTGGCAGCATTTCCCATCGGTCTCCGGCATACACGACTTGAACGCAGTGAAAAACACTATGATAAAGTATGCACCCGAAGAACGAAAGGAAATGCATCAGACTGAACTTTCATCAAATATATGACATATGAGAATTAAGGAATAGCTATTTTAACTAAATGAAGAAAAAGTTTTCTCCCAAACTGTCCAACCTGGACAATTCAAGATTCAATACAATGAGTGGTACCTTAAACAAGTACACATATGCTCATTAATATTGAATCTCAAACGGGAAACTAAGGCTTTACCAATTAATTAACACTAAAAAAATAATAAAACACAAAGCATGAAGAAAAGAAAATAAATTGCAAGAAGAAGAAATTTAACACATGAGGGGAAATAGGAAGTACCTGTTGAGGACAGACAGCTCACAAAAATGCAGCAAGTGTAACCAGCCGTATGCAATAGGAGGAGAGAGCGTGGAGTGCAAATAAATGAAATAAACAAAGAATAAGTGTTTCCTTATGTCGATGGAATGAATTTAAAAACTAGCTAGTACTAAGAAAGAAGCAGTCAGGGGAATTTCACTATGCTTAATTTAATATACCATATGTTGAAGGCACATGAGATCGAAGAAGGTTCGGCAACAAAATTTTCTCTACGAGGCCAAACCCAAATATATTGCAGAGAATTTGTCTACCAATTGAAATCAGTTCAAATAACCTTGGAGCATTTTTTGCACAAATAACAAGTGACAAGTGAAGCAATCAAAATCAAGTAATAAGAGAAGCACTGAGAGAGATAGATGATCATGTATATGCATATTGTAGCAATGGTCCCCTACCCATTACAAACAGGAAACAACTATCTTTGTTCTTCTGGAAGAGAAAATGACCAAGCAGTGACCACCATAATAATACTAAATACTAATAATATCTCTGTGATTATGATTTTAACAATGCAATGACCTAGCAAATCCTTTGTTACAGGGATCAAATATGAATAAACCCAAAATATGTACAAGAATAATAATTATATACTGCAAATGGAGACTGTCACCATGTGCGGTTAAGCAACTTACAGTGTATAAACATCACACACCCCTTAATTTGATTCTAATTCTTGATAAAAAGCCAATGATTTAGGAACCCCATGCAAGTTCTCCATGGCCTAAGCCTTAAAAAAGTTTGAATAAATATGCTAATTTATAAATAGATATATAAAACCATTTTGAAAATGGCTTTGGTCTCAATTACAGTGGCTAATATTTGCTTCACTAGTCACTTGATCTTACTCACAAAGCTTTGTCATTAACATTTAACACACTAGATGAATCCAAATTATGGATTAACCCACATTAAACAAGAAAATTGGCACTTCAATTGTTAGGACATATTTACTAGTAATGCAGGTCTCTGCCCTCCGAATGGTTGATGACTAGATGTTATCTTTTAATTCTAAAACTGAGAAGTGTAAACATCAATACCACAA
Organism: Sophora flavescens; assembly: GCA_030762895.1. Classification (NCBI taxonomy): domain Eukaryota; kingdom Viridiplantae; phylum Streptophyta; class Magnoliopsida; order Fabales; family Fabaceae; genus Sophora; species Sophora flavescens. The sequence continues at coordinate 157,972,523 of CM061063.1, read as the reverse complement.
TTATTCATAGCATCAATACCATAGTTATTCATTTAAAATGTGCCTCATCGGTACAATAGCTTGGCTTCCTAATCTGCAAGTTGTTATTGGTTCAAAATTTCTAAATAATCTACAAGTTGTTTGAATAACTTGTATGCCTCCTATATTAATCTCATTGATGTCTATTTTAATGAAGCATGCTCACTGCATGGGATTTAATGTTCTCTGCCTATTCAATTTTGTATATGTTTTACCTAACACGAAAATATGTTTATGACAAACTCAAATTATTAGGATTGAAAATACAAAATATGAAAATTTAGCTTCTGCTTTAGTAGAGATTATTATTTATAGTACCTTCGCTTTGTCTACAGATAGTTGCTGATGTAGACAAGGACAATGATGGTAAAATCAGTGAAGAAGATTGGAAAGCTTTTGCAGGTCGAAATCGATCCCTCTTGAAGAACATGACACTTCCTTATTTGAAGTATGGGACTTCCCTTATGTGAATGTGATCCTTATTTTCTGTGGTCATCCTTTGAAACTGCACTAATTGTGACACTTTGTCATCTCCCAGGGATATCTCAAGCGCATTTCCAAGTTTTATTTTCAAATCAGATGATAAAATGTGAGAGAAATTTTTTTGTGAGTTTGGTATGAAGATGCTTCTGCTTAAGGCCAAGAATTAGATGCCTTATTGCTGTTAAGGGTGAGAAGGAGAAGTACAAACAAGCAGGTTCAGCATCACTGCATAATTCCTGCAACGATACCCTGAAGACTAGATTGTTATGATTTGTATGCTTGAACGAATATTTGCAGGAATGTTAATCAGAAATTTGAAAAAGTTAGCTTTGGAATGTGCACATCACAAAGTGCTGCTTGCTCTGCTGATTAGGAGAAAATATTTGTCTGTATTATTCGTTTTATTATTGTATATAAGATAAGATATAAAATGTGCCTCATCAGTACAATGCCAAATTTCAAGCTAAATGGATGAGTAAAAGTTGGTTTAGCCCCCTAAAACCAAAGTGTAAGCTTAAAATTGCATAAAAGTGGATTCAATATTCAAAGCACGTCCTCATCCTGGAAAACAAATCAAGGGGTAGAGGAGATGGGCATAGGCCCAAAATTGCATGTTGGTGACACCCATCTTCAAGCATTATGAGCAACCAAGGTCAAAGAGCAATTGTTAAAGCATGAGAAAGATGATATTAAGTCTGTGATTAGAAGTGTCTATGCTTCAAAATAGCTAACTGGCCAGTCTAGTAATGAGTGAATTACCACTAATTCAGCATAACCTTCTAAAATAATAGAAAATAGGAATAAAGTCTCAACGGAAGAGAAGCAGCTTTGCTTCTGCAACAACAGCAGAAGGGAGGACTTTTTTGTTGTCCATAGGGACAATGGATTAGAGTCACAGTTCCAACATATTGCTGCCATAGTTAATTGGTTATCACAAAAGGCTAAATCAAAGTTCGGTTTATACCAATTAGAAGGATGAGTCGAGCATGGAGCATTTACATTCAGCATGAAACCATTTCAATGTAGCAAGACTTTCTCTAATTCAAGAAATCTCCTTTGAACTTTGTTAGCAAGAGCTAAAGGATCATTCACTCCTTGATTAAAAATTGTCTCGTTTCCAACAAACCAAATCATTTTAGCAACAAATAAGCATACAATGGTCAATTAAATCTGGAATCACTGAGGGATTAAGCAGCAGAGTCTTAAACCATACTAAAAGACTTGGATTTTTCACAGAAGGGCAAGAAAGAAATAGATGAAATAGGTTACCTCTATGATTCTTACAAGAAACACATACAATCAAATCACATTCTTTGCAGAAAAAGAGGGAACGCCTAAGTTACAAAACTGAAAAATCTAGAAAAATGAAATGGGTTACCTCTGTGATGAGAAATGGAGATGGGTTGCGTTGATGGGGAGCTTGAGTGGTGAGAACCAACATGAAGATAATGGCGAACAAAACACCTGTGATTACTGAGAGCAGAAAACGTAAAATGGCGACGACAGACGGTGCAAGACGATGGACCACCTTCACTGTTGCTCCAGCCTCTGCGGACGGTGCACGACAGAGCAAACAGAGCAAGACGACGGCGAGCATGGAGCAGAAGTAATGGCACGGCGAGCACGGAGCAGAAGTAATGGCACGGCGTGCACGGTTTAGGTTTAGGAAGCCAAGATAAAAGAAAGGGCACGGTGAGAATCGAGGGAAGGAATATAACAAAATGGGTATTGGGGCATCGGTTCAAGAAACACCCAATGTCCAAAGTAACACAATTTTAATATTCCTTTTTGTTTTAAGACATTAGACATCGGTTACTCGAGAACCGATGTTAAAAGTAAAGCAGAATTTTGATTTTTGTTTTTTGTTTTATTATTAAACATCGGTTGACAAATCGAACCGATGTGTAACACTTTTAACATTGGTTAATTTAGTAATCGATGCCAAAAATTTTGACATTAATTTCAATAATGCCACCGCCTTGTTTTAGACATCGATTAAAAGGGAACCGATGTTAAATCCTGACTTTTAAAGCATATTTTACACTAGTGCATGAACATGACCCTCAACATCATAATAATCTCATTCCCTTAACTTAACATTCATAAATAACTTCATAATAACATCATACTTCCCTAAGGACTTTCAACATCATTGAAAACTTAGTTAACATAAGAAATCCTTAAAATTCTCATAATTTCATAAATAAACCTCCTAAAAAATCATTGTAAACCTTGCTCATCAAGTCATTCATTATAACATATCGTTGCTAACATAAATATTTATGAAAACCTTAGTTCATGTTCTTAAAATCACATAAACACATTCTATAGCATAAAGCATTCTATAGCTTAACTTTATTCATACTTAGCTCAAACATTAACAAATTATCAGTTCAAGCATTTCATCAAACACCTTAAGTTCTATCACTTATTCTCCCAAGAAGAGACAACTTAAAAGAGAACAAATGCTCATAAAACTCTCTTATAATATCTTCTTCTTATAATTAACATAAATCAACAACATGCAGAAAGGATTTGTTATAATCATCCTTCAAAATAAATTCTTTGAAAATAGACCTCATGCATGTATAAAGATTCAAAAGCATCAATAATCTAACATCCTCAAACATAAATTCCATATAATCTTCTATAACTTAGAGGGGTTTAAGGATTGTTTTTCCTCACCTCACTTGGAGACCTTGAATCCTTGCACCTTTTGCTCCTCTTCATTTTCTTCTTTTCTTCCTCATCATCTTTGTTCTTCAACCTATTTCTAGCTTGATCCACCTTCATGCATCCTTTATGCTTTGTAATCTCTTTGATTTCCTTATGTTTCCATCCTTTCCCATGCATTTTCCCTCATTTTCTCTCTCTTTCTGATATGAGCCCAGTTTGGAGTATGGTTCAAGAAGCGAGCCAAGGACTTGGTGGGCCAATGACAAATGTTACAACCAAGAAAGCCCAACAAGTGTTAATTCAAACTATGGTTCTCATCATGGAAGCAAGCACAAATGCAAGATTGGATGGAATGAAGCCCAAATTATTAACTTACATTATCCAACTAAAGGATCCATGACAAGAGGGGCATGAAACATGAAGAAGAGTCCAATTTTAGTAGTTTATTTTAATTCAATAACTGTAAATGGGTTTTATGAGTGAGCCCAATTACTAAGTGACGTTTTTGGGGCAGCCCACTTGTAATCCATGATGAAAAACGAATTTGTATGTGTCTTAGTGGGAGGAATCTTTAGCTTGCATGTTATAAGAACTCCTAAATTAGTGTGTTGGTATTTTAAATAAATTTTGGGGGGTTACACTTTTAATTTGAGAAGCAAGTGTAACCTCCACATAATGAGTGAGATAGAGAGTCATGAAGGGGGGCATAACCTATCTATTGGTGGCTGAGTTAAGTTAGTTTTTGTGAGCTTTTAATGTCTTTATTAGGCCAATTATGTGGATGTTAGGTTAGTTTTAGTGGCTGAATTAAAATGGTGTTAAGTTAGTCTTGATTAGGCTAGTTATGAGGGATTTTTGAAATCATTTGGAAGACTTAAGTGTGAGCCAAATGAAATCATCCACACTTCTATATGTATGAAGCCTAAAACACATGAATAATAACTTTGATGTTATTTTGGATCAAATCCATTCTTGTGAGAATATTGTTCTCCTAGGTTCTTGGTTGAACCAAGCTAAGTTATTATCAAGAATCTAAGATTTTTGTGGCGAACATCATTAGGCTTATCAAACTACATGTTTGTGGCGCCATCCATCTCTCATCTTCTTCCATTTTTTATTCTTTCTTCAGTTGATGTTGGTTACAAATTGGTTACACTAAGTTCTTGACTAAAATTCAACCAAAAAGATCATTTCAAAGGCAACTATCCATTTGGTTGTCATCAAGTGGTATCAAAGCTTAGGCTTTGGTTGAATTTCCAAGTTTTGTTCTTCATCTTTTACCTTTCTTCTTTTTTTCTTTTAAACCCAAAATCAAATATATATATATATATATATATATATATATATATATATATATATATATATATATAAATATCACTTTGATTCTCTTGTGAAGGGAATTTTTCGTGGTTGTTGTTCTTGCTCAAAAACAAGTTTTCAAGTGTGATTGTCTTCTTCAAAGTTTGAAAAAAAAACAAAAAAAAAATATTTGCCCAAATTATAAGAGAAAAAAAAATTGTTCATGAAATTTTGAGAAAAAAAGAGAAGAGAAAAGTCTATTTGAGCAATTTGTGTTCTTGAAAAAAAATATTTCCCTTCTTCCTTTGTTTTTATTTCCAAATCTTTGCTTTTCTAGCCTTTCTTTTGTTTCCTTTGTTTTTTTGATAAGTTTTGTGATTTTTGTTACTTGAATTTTTTGGATTTTTGTGTGGTTTTTGTGTTTGACTCTTCTAAGAATTAAAGGAGGACAATTGAGTGGATAAAGGCAAAGAGTGACACATTACATCTTGTGTGGAAAAAGCCAAAAGAGTGAAAAAAAAATATACATTTGTGTGTACAAGTGAGGGAGTGTAGTGAGGAATTACACAAACTCAAGAGATGGCAAACCAAGATGATACTCCACCACTTTCTCCAAGGTCAGCGGCCATTCATGCTAGAATGGCTACTGAAGTTCAAGCTCTTACAAGGCAAATGGAGGCAATGCAAGCAAACTATGATAGACAACTTGCCAACCTTCAACACAATGATGATTCTAGTGGATATGAGAGTGAAAGAGGAAGACCTAGAGGAGGAGGACATAGAGGAGGAGGACGTAGAGGAGGGAGACATGATAGAGGACTTGAAGGGGTCAAAATCAATGTTCCTCCCTTTACTGGGAAGAATGATCCAGAGGCTTACTTGGAGTGGGAGTTAAAAATAGAACAAGTCTTTGATTGTAATTCTTACAATGAAAGCAAGAAGGTGAATGCAGCCGCCCTTGAGTTCAAAGAATATGCCCTTGTGTGGTGGGACCAATTACAAAAAGAAAGGAGGAGACATGGAGGAGAGCCCATAGACACTTGGGAGGAGATGAAATTTGTCATGAGGAAGAGGTTTGTCCCAAATCATTATCAAAGGGACATTCACAACAAATTACAAAGGCTTACCCAAGGGACCAAAAGCGTTGATGAATATTTCAAGGATATGGAATTGGCCTTACTTAGGTCAAATTTTCAAGAAGATAGGGAGGCTACCACGGCAAGGTTCTTAAATGGCTTGAATCAAGATATTCAACACATAGTGGAGTTACAAAATTATGTGGAGCTCGAAGATTTGGTTCAACAAGCGATTAAGGTGGAGCAACAAATTAAGAGGAGGAAGTCCAAATATTCTTATTCTTCAACTTGCAAATTTCCATCCTCAAATTAGAAGGAAGATTCAAAGGAGGGTACACCATTTTCCAAAGAGGTCGTGAGCACCCCTCAAGGAAAGAAGCCAATGGAAACAAGTTCGAGGAGCCGTGATGTTAAGTGTTTCAAATGCTTAGGCCATGGACATATTGCATCCTAATGCCCAACAAATAGGAAAATGGTGGCAAGGAATGGTGAAGTGGTCTCACAAAACGAAGCTTCAAGTGAGGAGGAGAGTGAAAAAGGAGAAGAAATTCCAGAGGGAGACTTATTCATGGTAAGAAGACTTTTGGGAAGCCAAACCAAAGAGCAAGATGATAGTCAAAGAGGAAGCATCTTCCGTACTAGATGCCTAATCCAAGAGAAGGTTTGCTCTTTAATCATTGATGGAGGTAGTTGTGTGTCAATGTTGTTAGTTCTAGATTGGTTTCAAAATTAAATTTTGTAACTAAGGCACATCCACAACCATATAGGCTTCAATGGCTAAGTGAGGTTGGAGAAATGGTGGTGAATAAGCAAGTTGTGGTTCCTTTCTCAATAGGGAAATACCATGATAGTGTACTTTGTGATGTGGTGCCTATGGAGGCAAGCCATATGTTGCTAGGGAGGCCTTGGCAATTTGATAAAAAGGCCAGTCATGATGGGTACACCAGTAAGTTCTCTTTCTTGCATCAAAATCGAAAAGTTACTCTTGGTCCTTTGTCTCCAAAAGAAGTGAGAGAGGATCAACTTAAGATTAAAAAAAAAAGAGAGCAAGAGAGAAAAGAAAAAGAGAGTGAGAAAAAGAAAGAAAAGGATAGTGAGAAAAAGATTGAAAAAGAGAGTGAGAAAAAGATTGAAAAAAAGAGTGAGAAAACAATTGAAAAAAAGAGTGATCAAGAGAAAAATAATGAGGAAAATATTGTGAAAATTAGTAAAAAAAAAAAAGAGTTGTTTGGCAACAAAAAGTGAAGAGAAGGAGGCTTTGATTTCAAGGCAGCCCCAATTCATTTTGCAACAATTTTTATTTAATTGCTAATGCTTCTAATGATCTTTCTTTGTCTAGTGGTGTTGTAACTTTTTTGCAGAAATTTGGTAATTTCATTCCAAAGGAAGCACCCTATGGCAATGTGATTGTGAAGAACACTCTGGATGCACTCGAAATGATTAATTTTGGTGATGAAGACTTCAATTCGAGGTCGAATTCACTCAAAGAAGAAGGGCATGATATGAGCCCAATTTGGAGTATGGTTCAAGAAGCTAGCCAAGGACATGGTGGGCCAATGACAAATGTTACAACCAAGAAAGTCCAACAAGTGTTAATTCAAACTATGGTTCTCATCATGGAAGCAAGCCCAAATGCAAGATTGGATGGAATGTAGCCCAAATTATTAACTTACATTATCCAACTAAAGGATCCATGACAAGAGGGGCGTGCAACATGAAGAAGAGTCCAATTTTAGTTGTTTATTTTAATTCAATAAGTGTAAATGGGTTTTATGAGTGAGCCCAATTACAAAGTGATGTTTTTGGGGCAGCGCACTTGTAATCCATGATGGAAAACGAATTTGTATGTATCTTAGTGGGAGGAATCTTTAGCTTGCATGCTATAAGAACTCCTAAATTAGTGTGTTGGTATTTTGAATAAATTATGGGGGGTTACACTTTTAATTTGAGAAGCAAGTGTAACCACCACATAATGAGTGAGACAGAGAGTCATGAAAGGGGGGACGTAACCTATCTATTGGTGGCTGAGTTAAGTTTGTTTTTTGTGACTTTTAAATGTCTTTATTAGGCCAATTATGTGGGTGTTAGGTTAGTTTTAGTGGCTGAATTAAAATGGTGTTAAGTTAGTCTTGATTAGGTTGGTTATGAGGGGGTTTTGGAATCATTTGGAAGACTAAGTGTGAGCCAAATGAAATCAGCCACACTTCTATATGTATGAAGCCTAAACACATGAATAATAACTTTGATGTTATTTTGGATCAAATCCATTCTTGTGAGAATATTGTTCCCCTAGGTTCTTGGTTGAACAAAGCTAAGTTCTTATCAAGAATTCAAGATTCTTGTGGCGAACATCATTAGGCTTATCAAACTACATGTTTGTGGTGCCATCCATCTCTCATCTTCTTCCATTTTTGTTTTCTTTCTTCATTTGATTTTGGTTACAAATTGGTTACACTAAGTTCTTGACTGAAATTCAACTAAAAAGATCTTTTCAAAGGCAACTATCCATTTGGTTGTCATCACTTTCTCTCTCTAAAATTGTATTTTAGGAACCCTAACTTCGTTCCATTCGTTTCTGGGTCAAAACAGGGTATTTATAGAAAATATGTAGTGATAATCGATTATTGGAACATGATAATCGATTATTGCCTAAAATAATCGATTATTATGGATGCATAATCGATTATTTGCTTACTGTTTGTCATTTGGCTCTTCCAGAGAACCCATAATCGATTATACCTTGGAAATAATCGATTATATCCCTCAAAAATCAACTTTTAACTGTTTTAACTATCTCTAATCAATTCCAACCCTCCAAATCATCCTTAGGACTTAAACTCTGACCTAGATAAAGGTCTTCAAAACACCGGGATGTTACATACTCCCCTCCTTGAATAAATTTCGTCCTCGAAATTTGACTCGATTTAATTTCTGAACACATTCCTCTACCTCAGTATTCTCCTCATTATTATAAACTTCACTCATTAGATGACTTGATCAAAGAAATTATTACTCTTTGACGCCTTTATTTTCCTCTGATTCTACAGATCGTTTCCTTTGTTTTAGACAACATCTTACTTATCTTGTACGTGGAAAAAATCTTCACCTGGTCTACTGGATTCCACTGATAGTTCCTCTGACGAACTCGAGCTCGGCAAGACCTATCCTCTTCATATGTTTTTAATTCCACATCGATTTTGTACAATTCCTGTACTAATGTTACCTCAATATTCAAAAGTATGTCTAGTAGTCTCTAGTATACCATTTACAAACAAGAGTTCAATACTCCATTTACTTCCCAAACTAACATTAATTAAACAAGTCTATGTTTGTAGGTTGGCATTACTTTCCCCTTTCCGAGATTTCTTAAGATCATCAAGTCACCAATATTCATCTCTTGAGTCATAATCCATCTCCTTGGTTCTTATATGTTCAGTGAAATCCTATGACATGACTCTCATGGTATTTCTTTCCTATGCCTCCCCTCCTTGTAGGAATAGGTCCTCATTTGAAAGTAGGTTCTTTCTACAGTATCCATGAATTTTACTTATCCTTTTTGCTCTTGTATTAAAGTTACACGCTTCTGCTGCGTCACTCTGATGATGGTTAACTTCTTTAATTCCAGACTTAAGGTTACCAAGATCATGCTTGGATATCAACTTCTACTTTTTTTGAAGCAACATGACTTTTTGTATCTTTGCTTGATAAGCCTGTCATCAAACCTTACTCGAGGAATGTACTACTCAAGCTACTTTACAGATTAACAGTGGTTCTCAAAAACCAATTAGTTCTTTTAAACCTACCTCGACTGTACAGCCCCATACCTGCACAGTCTCAGGATTTCCTCAACTACACAGTCTCATACCCGTATAGCCTCGACATTCTCCTCTCAAAACGTAAGGCCCTTAAAGCTAAGGTAACTCAACTTGTATCTCTATAAGTAACATTTCTGAGTTAACCTATAGCAATAATCCTTAATTCATCACCATAGTAGTACTAATTGTCTCCATCTTATGTGTCACCTTTGCAAAAGAATTTAATCATTCAATTGCACCAACACATAGCTGATCAACTTTGCTCTTGACTTGTGCTCATTTAAGAGAAATGTGGGACCTTGCACCGGTCATTTAATCTTTTTATTCCCTCTATTACATTATCCTCGTAATTGTGCTTATACAGTTTCATAAGCGTACTTGTACCCTAAAGGTTTGAAGCGTTATCCCCTTACATATAATTCTAATATGTTTAACAATTCCACTTTTGTTTATGCCCGAACGTTGCACTTCAAAAGCTCGCTAACTTCTTCATACTTATACATAGTGCCTTCATATAAAACCTATAAACATCCTTATTCGCCACAACATCACACCTTTAGGATGGTGGAACCTCACAGCACTACTCTTCCTTTATGTCCAACATGATTCTTCCTCTTTTCTTTTTGGACAAGAGATCTTCGAATTTGATCGTAAGAGTTCCATCAATTCTTTATAGAGTTAGCACTTGTCACCGCTACTATCTACCTCCTGCACCACTGCTTTTTCCGTAGGCTTCTACTGGCACCACATGTCAATTTCTTCAAAAATTAACTCCTCAAAATCATCATCAAGAAATCCAGTTGCGGAGAAATAATTCAGAGGCTTAGAGTATTCAGGCCCTTTCCTTGAAGTTTCGAAATATTATCAACATGCATTCTCTTTCTCAGCACTAACTACAGTTGCAGACATCATCCTTGTTGAACTTAAACAGCTGTCAATTGCATTGGGCCGGGTGTTCAACGGCACCTCCGCAAGAGGGACTCTTGGCAACAAAACCCTGAGCTTGGGCATTAACTTCATATTTAGTTTTGATTTGATCATGATGGCGAAATGGAGAGGAATCAGGGGCCTTTTGAGAGGGAGGAGTGGTTTTTGCAGCTCTGAAAGTTGCGGAGATTTGGCCACTTTGCTAGTTAGCCATTTCTTCTTGTGCCTCCAACGAGGTGTGTAGTTGTTGCATGATAATTGATGCATCCCAAGGGCTATGGTTTCTTCAATGACTTTATCCCTTACGTCATTCCTTTCAGCTTCATTAAAATCTCGCCCATAACTTCACTTACAACTCTTCCTTGTAGAGATTTTTTCGCTCTCAATTATCATACCACCTTAGTATTATATTTTTCATACTTATCTCAAAACCATCTTCATACAAACCACATCGCCTATGACCACATTTAAATTTTTCATCGTCACTTCATCACGTTAATCCTTGCTAAAACCTGCATCCACATCTGGTTGCACTACTAAGTGAGACTACGTCTCAATGAGGAATTACAATCATTTAAGACAACAACTGTACAACCAGCTGGAAGAACTTCATAAAATCCCCTCAAGCTATCATCAAAACTAAGTATATGAAAAATTTGTAATTCATAATAAAAACACTTGTACACTTTTGCACCAAACTTCATCAAAAGGTACTTTTATAATTTACCTTAAACTTTATCATAACATACTTTTATGCTTTAATAAAACATCATATATATCCTTATAATAGCACAAGCTTAAATTAAATATCACATCATAACCTTATAACATCAAAGCTTTAGTGAACCATCATGAATAACATTTAACATTATAAGCTTCTACAAAACATCATCACACAGGAACTGCATAAATGATCTCAAAACATAGGGAATGAATCCTCAACCTCGATGGTACGTGAGCTCACTACTTGGCAGGGCGTCCCTCTGCCTTACCTCAATGCAAATGCCATGAACGAGACCCTCAACATCATAATAATCTCATTCCCTTAACTTAACATTCATAAATAACATCATAATAACATCATATGTCCCTAAGGACTTTCAACATCATTGAAAACTTAGTTAATGAAAGAAATCCTCAAAATCCTCATAATTTCATAAATAAACCTCCTAAAAACATCATTGTAAACCTTGCTCATCAAGTCATTCATTATAACATATCCTTCCTAACATAAATATTTATGAAAACCTTAGTTCATGTTCTTAAAATCACATAAACACATTCTGTAGCATAAAGCATTCTATAGCTTAACTTTATTCATACTTAGCTCAAACATTAACAAATTATCAGTTCAAGCATTTCATCAAACACCTTAAGTGCTATCACTTATTCTCCCAAGAATAGCCAACTTAAACGAGCATAAATGCTCATAAACTCTCTTATAATATCTTCTTATAATTAACAGAAATCAACAACATGCAGAAAGGATTTGTTATAATCACCCTTCAAAATAAATTCTTTGAAAATAGACCTCATGCATGTATAAAGTTTCAAAAGCATCAATAGTCTAACATCCTCAAGCATAAATTCCATCTAATCTTCTATAACTTAGAGGGGTTTAAGGATTGTATTTCCTCACCTCACTTGGAGACCTTGGATCCTTGTACCTCTTGCTCCTCTTCATTTTCTTCTTCTCTTCCTCATCATCTTTGTTCTTCAACCCTTTTGTAGCTTGATCCACCTTCATGCATCCTTCATGCCTTGTAATCTCTTTGATTTCCTTGTGTTTCTATCCTTTCACAGGCATTTTCCCTCATTTTCTCGCTCTTTCTCTCTCTAAAATCACATTTTCGGAACCCTAACTTTGTTCCCTTCGTTTCTGGGTCGAAACAGAGTATTTATAGAAAATCTGCAGTGATAATCGATTATTGGAACATGATAATCGATTTTTGCCTAAAATAGTCGATTATTATGGATGCATATATAATCGATTATCTGCTTCCTGTTTGTCATTTGGCTGTTCCTGAGAACCTATAATCGATTATACCTTGGAAATAATCGATTATATCCCTCAAAAATCAACTTTTAACTATTTTAACCATCTCTAATCAATTCCAACCATCCAAATCATCCTTAGGACTTAAACTCAGTCCTAGATAAAGGTCTTCAAAACACTTGGATATTACATGATAACTGTGTAAGATTTGTCGTGAGCGTTGAGCCTCGACAAGAAAGAATGAACGACATAAAAAAATAGAGAACCAACTATTTTACATGCATAAGCTGGCAAACGTGCCATGTTTTTTATCTACAATCCCAAAATGGGATTGGAAAATTTGGGAAGTCAAGACCAAAGTATCCGGGTTCGTGAGCCATAAAGGTCGGGGCCTCGCGACCTCGAGCCGTGGACGTAACGACTGCCAAACGTGGATATACTTAATTAGGGACTACTCAATATTATTTAGGTTTGTACGTGATACCCTTGAACAATTGGAGCTCGGACCAAAGTTGAGAGGCCGACCTCATGAGAACAATTGTACTATGGGGATTTTTGTGACTTATCATGCTCGACGAAGGGAAGTTAGGATCTACGTAGATTACTAAAATAAATAGTGGATTTTTGAAGAGTCATGCATTTTTACAACTCACAGTGGTTACCGGGTATGAATCCCCTTGTTAAATAACATTGACATTATGACTATTGTTACATTGTTTTACATGTCACTGTTGTCATATGATGTTGATTTGTGTGTCGCGTATGTAGCTATGATGATAAAACTCATATGTCGGTATCTCACCCTTGCAATATTTTTCTGTTCTTGGTCTGGCCATTGTACCCTACTACGTGGATATATACATTGCTGAGTAGTTCCCTATTACATTCGAGGACATCGAACCTGATCTTTGAAGAGGACTTGTGTAGATGAGATTACCATATAGGCCATTCTCAGTAGATGTTTTGTAAAGCGACCAACTTAGGCTCTTGAGATGTTTTTGTTTTGATGGTGGTATGTATATATGGCTCGGAGAGCCTTTCTTTTGAATGGTAATTTAAGACTTTTCTTTTTGGTCATGTGTATTTTGTTCATGTAAATATTTTTAGAAAAACTCATACACTACAGTGACTTATGATGTTTAATATTACTATGAAGGATGAATGTATGTATAGTACTTTGTTTTACTTTATTGTTTGCAGATTAATGTTTGGTGATACTGAAAAATAAAAACTTTTACACTGTTTTCGAACATAGCTAATACTTAAACTATTTTCCAAAAGTAACCAGTGTTCACTTTCTTTTTATGTTTTCTGCATCAAGTTAACCATGTAGCACCAAGGGGGTGTTACATTAGTGGTATCAGAGCTGATTTAGTCTTTCGGGAATCTTTGGGAATAGGTCTATTATGTTTGCATTGTGTGATCTCTAATTTTAATTTGATTGAACTGCTTCTTAGAAGTAATGTGTGTTAACACGTAGGTATACGTTTCAATTTCTGGTTGTAGTCTAACTGATTTTGTCCTGTAGGTCAGCTGTGGAACTAGAAGGTGGATGTGGGCGCGGCCATGGAAGGGGCTGTTGGGGCGGTCGTGGTACCGGTCGTGGTAATATTGGCAACAATGATGCTACTGGTGAGATGAATCAGGCAATTCAAGCAATGGCACATGTTACAGTTGTAACACCCTTCTCGAGTGCTACATTGTCTGTGACATTTTAAGGCCGAAAAGTAGGTTAATTAAATTTTGCTGTAATAGAATGGGGTAATTTTTTTCTTTTTTACAAGTCATAAATATAAATATTTGGAATCAAATAAATGTGCAATAAAATATTTCATAATCATAATTAAGGTCATAAGTTCGAAAGTCATTTACATAAAAACCCAATCCAACTCATAAACAGAAAACATAAAGATATACAGACCCGGCATAAAGCTATGGAGACGCAATTTGACCAAACTAAAATATAAAAGACCATCCTCTCTCGTACATCGTGAGAAGAACAAACCTAACTGACGAGATCTAGTGGAAACTCTACTTGAGTCCACTACTGACATCGTCACAAACGACACTACTAGAGCCACTACAAAAGTAGCTCTCGGACTAAGCCCTTTCCCTTTCCAAGAGAAAAGTCATAGCCAACAGACCAACTACAGTCATGCTTATCTCAAGAAAAGAAAGATCATGCATGACAGAAACACAACACCTTCGTCTTGGACCATCTAAAAGTTTGAAGACGTCCACTAGAAACTCCACCATATTGTCCACATGCTCGAACCTCAACCTCTACGATGAATCAACCGAGCAACATCTTGACACCTCAGTCTTCTCCAAAAGAACACAGAAGGCACATAGCCAATCGACATAGGCAATATAAAATAAGGAGGTGAGATTCCCAAACATCACAGCATATGGCAGATATGAAAATAGCACGACACATCATAGCATACATTCATATCCATGTAAACATATATCTCAGTCAAACAGTCCAGTATATACAAGTAACAGATAACATGTGCACGTATAGCCAACAGTACACAATATCAATGTAACCATAATCTCATCAAGCATGACTAGACACTATTAGTTCACAGAGACACGAGAACAGTGGTAACTGATTGAAACTGCATAGTCCCATACCTACACAACCTCAAGGAAAATTTGACCTAACTCCGGAGCTAAGAGAACATTTGGAAGGAGTGATTAGAGCACATGTTACACAACTGCCAATATTAGGCATCTTGTGTGTTCAAAAGTAACAGCCACATAGTGGTACTATAATTGATTGTGAAACACTCTCGATAACCTTGACCGACTAGTATCTAGTCGTTGATGTCAGTGTATTGCATGGAACTCCACGACCAAGAAGAATCACCAACTGTCCATTTGTGACCCTCCTACCCCGACCACCCCCAAAACCATTTAAGATTGTCACTAGCACGTCCTCATTCGCACATGCATGTCAGCTCAACTTCCGAGGCACAAAGACCCTATGGAACATAGTATCAACTATGTATTTAGGCAATAATGCAGTTAATGGCGTGTGCGTTCATATTTATCCACCGGATAAATTTTGGGGTTCCTTAGAGAAACCAACAGCCATTCTAGAGGCAAAGCAGATAGTACCAACCTGTTGGGAATCACCCTTCGTTGGACTATCCATGTTTCAACGCTTTAGTACATTATGAAGGTTGGTCATTCATCACCAACTCAATTATGCCTCTTTAAGTCCATTCCCGAACATGATTACTTGTCAAGCAAATAAACTTAAAATACTATTTGTTATGAAGTATTATCGATGTAAGGATAAGTTAATCGTCCTTTATGACATATGGTCTTGATCCACCATGAGTCATAATCATTAAGTCTTTTTTTTTCACTAAGCCATCATCGACTTAGGTTTTCCATTTAACTTGAAATACTAGTCGTAACAACTAAAATCCTTTTGGTTCAAAATAAGATCTTGAATAACATTTCACTCAAAAATCCTAAAACTTGACCGAAAGCTTCTAAGTTTGAAAATTGGGAAATTCCTTTCCATAAACTCATTGATTCTCAAGGTTAATAATTCATTTTGGAATCCTAGGACACTTAGTTAAGTGTCAAAAACAATTTCCAACTCCCAAAAATAGTGTTGGTCGAATTATTTACTTTTGGTCCATTTTACTATTTTGAACTATTTAAAAACTCAATTGCATTACCTCTTGAAACATAATTTTATTCCTTTATGGCCTACATAATTATCAAAGTCATTTTTGAAATCAATTGAACACTTTAAGATGGTTTTAAACACTGTACAAATAGTTTTGGAAAAATAACACTTTCTTCTTGTTTTCATTTATCATGAAAACACTTATTTCTTCGGTTTCTAAAGTATCACTCGGGTAATTCAAAACATAACGTACGGATTTAACATTCATTTTCTCACTTAAGGATATTAAAGTCGCTTAAGTTTCAAGGATTGGAGTTAAACTTTCATTTCCATTCATATTTGGCCAAAAGCCAATCACAACCAAAGTGAAGGTTACACTTCACCAAACAATCTCACAATTATTCATATGCATCAACATATCATGTTATATTGAATAACCACAATAATCAGTTTATTTGTAATAACCTAGTATTAAAATCCTCACTTTGATCCAATGATCTAAGTGATGGTTTTCAACATGTCAGAAATCATTTTCCAACCAAGCAATCACACCAATAAACATAAATCAAACAACAATTAACCACTACAACCATGTCCTCACAAGGGACTAAATAAACAAAGTGGATAATCCTTGATTTAGGATTTCCGACAACCAGATAAATAAAGCCATCTTCACATCCACCAATATGGTGTGATGCGGTTCACTCCCCCTTTACCTCTTGTAGACAAGGGAAGATCATTTCATTGCCACATGACTCCTGTCAACTCCCGAAAAATATCAAACCTGCTTCCCCAAGCAAACACAACCACGGCAACATCCCGGAGAGGGAGTCCAAGCATTTTAATAACCAGACAATTCAAACAATTAGCTACACATCATCAAACACTCACTCTAAGTTGATTTAAATACTCAATTTCACAAAATAGAACCAATTTCAACAAAATTCATATTTGGGAAAATTAAGATTCATCATCAAAATTGTAGAAAATGAGCTTTGATCATAGGAACATGAAATTAAGCTTAGAAATTATTAATTAACAATCTCAATTGCATAAAGACATAATTAATTTTAAAATTACATAGTTAATTTCAAATACTATTGGAGCTTTAGGGTTCATAACATAAATTGGGGAAAATAAATCTATCCAAACAATGATAAAATCAGTTTAGGGAATCACTAATTCACTACCTCAATTGCATAAAACAAGGTTAAATTTCAAAATTGAAATCTAAATTCAAAAGGCTCGGGTTAGGGTTTCAAAATCAATTTGGGGCTTTTTGAATCTGAGAAAAATAGATGAGATTTCACTCACCCAAGGAATAAGAAGATGGCATGGTGGGTGCTGTGGGGTCCGGCGCGGTGGCAGCTGGCAGCAATGATGGCAGAGGGACATTTCCGTGGCGGTGGCAGCGTCCAAGTTCGAAACCAAACACCCCAGCTCCTGCAGGCAACGAGCTCAGTACGTAGTCGACTCATCCCTACCAGTGTGATCAGACGACGACTGGCGACGAGTTGCAGATGGCGCTCACGGCTGGAGATGATGATGCACGGTGGTGGAACAAAACAGACGCGTGGGGAAGCAACTTGGTCGCATGGTCTTTCCTTCCACGTCGAGCGGCGACACGCACGACTGGTTGGACGGAGCTGGAACGGCGGTCCGACGCGTGAGATAGAGAGGGAGAAGTTTGAATAGAGAGGTGTACATGTGTGTGAGTCTGAAAGTGAAGGAAGAAGAAAATAAGAGAGAAAAAAAGAAAGAAAGGAGAGGGTGGGAGACATTGGTATACGGGTACCATAGAAAGAAGAGTAATGCTAAATTGACACATTTTTTAGACATCTATACTGTTGACATTGTATAGCACTGTAGCTTGTTAGTGTTCTGGTGAATGTAGTTGAATTATCTGGTGAATGCCTTCAATTATCTGGTGAATGACACATATATTACATGGATACTTAAGCCAAGTATTGAACGCATTTTAATTATCTGATGAATGTAGTTGATTTATCTGGTGAATTCCTTCAATTATCCGCTGAATGCCTTCAATTATGTGGTGAATGCCTATACTAAAACCAAGTTTTGGATGCCTTTGAGTATCTGGTGAACGTAGTTCACTTATCTGGTGAATGCCTTCAATTATCTAGTGATTGCTTATACTAAAACCAAGTTTTGGATGCCTTTGATTATCTGGTGAACGTAGTTCACTTATCTGGTGAATGCCTTCAATTATCTGGTGAATGCCTATACTAAAACCAAGTTTTGGATGCCTTAGATTATCTGGTGAATGTAGTTCATTTATCTGGTGAATTCCTTCAATTATCTGGTGAATGCCTATAAAACACTAACATGCTAAAGTGCTATACGATGTCAACAGTATAGATGTCTAAAAAATGTGTCAATTTAGCATTACTCTAGAAAGAATTAGTGAAAGAGAATATTTATCTTTTTCTTTTTAGTAGTTGTAGGTAAAAATATGGTTAAGATTGAGTTTAGAAAAAAAGAAATAATATTGTCCATTAAATCTAAAAACAATGAGTGACAAATATATAATTTCAAAATTCAAAATAGAGAAAAGATTAATGGTTGAATTTATCAACCAAGAAAATCAATGATCCAAAATTAATCTCCAATTAATACGAAACCAAATTATTTTCAAATCTAATATTAAATAGAGTAAACTCTGAAAATAAATTTCTTTCAATCATATTATTTAAAACATTTTTCTAAAAAGATAATAATAGTGACAATATCATAATATTATTGTCCTACAAGCATGTATATGCTGCAGTAACACACCCAATAAAATAATTTTAAGTGAGTAAATAAAATTACTCAAACTAAACAACACAAAAAAAACAAAAAAAAAAATATCCGGATAATTAATTACTCCAATAAAATAATTAAACATATATGTGAAAACTGGGATGTTACAGCAGCAGCTGTCGCACAACAAACAACTATTATGGCTGCTCAGAACCAACAAGATCAGGTTCTAGCCGAGCAAGTTGCTGAGGCCAGAGGTTTAACTAACTTTCGACGTCAAAATCCGCCACAGCTTCATTGGGATGCTGATCCCGAGAAGGTAGATACAAGAGTTGGAGAAGATTTTTGAGCTTATCCATAGCCCCGTAGGAGTAAAAGTTCCATATGCTACCTTCCTGCTCTTGAGAGATGTAGAGTACTGGTGGAAGGGCACTAGACAATTGTTATAAGCGGGAAACCAGGAAATTACTTGGAATGTTTTCCGAAACACTTTTCTGGATAAGTAGTTTCCTCAAAGTGCCAGAGTCGAGAAAGAACAAGAGTTTCTGCATCTGCAACAGAGAGAATTGTCTGTTGGAGAATATGCGGCGAAGTTTGAATCACTCTCCAAGTACTTTCGTTTCTTCGAAGTTCAACCTGATGAGGACTGAAAATGTGAGAGGTTCGAAGGAGGTTTATGATACGAGATCAAGGAGTCTGTGCTACTGCTTGAAATCCATAACTTTCATGATTTAGTCTAAAAGTGCCGAAAAATGGAGTAGATGAGGAAAGGGAGAGACAACCGGGGTAATACCGGGGGACCATCTCGATTTAGGAATCAATTTCAGAATCAGAAGAGGAAACAAGCTCAGCAGAAGCCATATTTCCGACCTCCGGGAAATAATCAGAATCAACAATCGTACCGTCCCGTCGCTTCTGCATATGGTAGTGGAAGCCAACACAATCAGAATCAAGGCCTAGTGCAACGATGCCGCAAGTGTGGACAGCAGAATCATGTTACTGAAAACTGTAAATTGAAGGGCACGCTATGATTTAAACGTGGGAAGATTGGGCATATGGCTAGAGAGTGCCCTACAACAAAATCTGAATTTACTGCCAACAATTCAAAAACCAATAGACCAATGACAAAGGGAAGAGTTTACACCATGAGTGGTGCTGAAGCTTCAAAATTTGATGGTCTCATACAAGGCAGTTGCAACATAGTAGGTAATCTCTTAACTGTACTTTTCGATTCGGGTGCAACACATTCTTTTATTTCGATGGATTGTGCGAGACATTTGAGTTTTCTTGTTTCTTCCTTGACGTTTGACTTGATTGTTTCAACTCCAACTATTGAACCAGTTATAGTAAATTCAATATGCTTGAACTGCCCTATTGTTATTCAGGATAGACACTTTCTTATTAACCTAATATGTTTACCTCTAATACAATTAGATGTAATTCTAGTCATGGATTGGTTATCTTCCAACCATATCCTTTTAGATTGTGCACATAAAGCCTTAGTTTTTCCTGATCATGAGATTTCTGAATTTTTATCTGCCAACCAAGTAAGA
This sequence comes from Sophora flavescens, assembly GCA_030762895.1. NCBI lineage: Eukaryota > Viridiplantae > Streptophyta > Magnoliopsida > Fabales > Fabaceae > Sophora > Sophora flavescens. The sequence goes on along the minus strand of CM061063.1, from coordinate 157,952,268 downwards.
ACTTCTTTGAAATAAGGTGCTCAGGGATACTTGCTTCTATCTAGCTTGGAAGCCGAGGGGGAGATCAACTTGAGTAAGTTTCCTGTAGTGCGGGAATTTCCGGATGTATTTCCCAATGATGTTCCGGGTTTGCCACCAGTCAGAAATATCGAGTTCTCCATCAAACCAATTCCAGGAGCCGGTCCGATTTCCATCGCTCCGTATCGAATGTCGCCTACAGAGCTAGCCGAGTTGAAAGCTCAACTGGAAGAACTGTTGTCGAAACAATTTATACAACCGAGTATTTCCACGTGGGGAGCACCAGTTCTTTTAGTAAGAAAGAAGGACGGAGGTTCGAGACTCTGCATGGATTTTCGACAACTCAATAAAGTGACGATCAAGAATAAGTACCCTCTACCGTGCATAGATGATCTGATGGATCAACTGCGAGGAGATGTTGTGTTCTCAAAAATTAACTTGAGGGCGGGTTATCATAAGATAAGAGTAAAGATTGAAGATATACCAAAGACTGTGTTTAAAACTCGTTATGGGCATGAATCGGATTTTTCGTCCGTTTCTTGATTGGTTATAAAAAATGGACTGCATGAATCAGATTTTTCGTCCTTTTCTTGATTGGTTCATTGTCGTGTTCATCGATGACATTCTCATTTACTCTAAGAGTCATGAGGAACATGAGCAACAAGTCCTACAGATCCTACGCGAGAAGGTGTTGTATGAAAAACTATCTAAGTGCGAGTTTTGACTCGAAGAAGTGAAGTTCTTAGGTCATGTGATTACCAAGGAAGGGATTGATGTCGATCCAGCGAAAGTAGAAGCAGTACTTTCTTGGGAACAACCAAAGACGATGACGAAGATTCGCAGCTTCGTGGGTTTGGCCGGTTATTACTGGAGGTTTATCGAAGGGTTTTCCAAGATAGTAGCGCCATCGACTCAACTTACGAGGAATGATTAACCTTTTGTGTGGACTTCCAAGTGCGAGGAAAGTTTTCAAAAGATAAAGGAACGTCTGACAACCTCGCTAGTGCTAATACTTCTTGAACCTTATGAAGTATATTGTGATACTTCGCATCAAGGTTTAGGATGTGTGCTAATGCAATATCGAAAAGTTGTAGCGTACACGTCACACCAATTAAAGAATCACGAGAGAAATTATCTGACGCATGATCTGGAGTTAGCTGTTGTGGTTTTTGCACTAAAGATATGGAGACACCACCTGTATGGTCTAAATTTGATGTCTTTAGTGACCACAAGAGTCTGAAATACCTGTTTGATCAAAAGGAGCTCAACACGCAACAAAGACGATGGATGGAGTTTCTGAAAGACAGAATTTTCGAGGACATAATTTTTTTAGTGGGTTAGTGTTGTAACACCCCAGTTTTTACTGCTTTTCTGTTTATATTTGTTTTTTTTGTTTATATCGGTAGACTATATCTGTTTATATTTTTACTCGAGACTTAGAAAATGATTTTGGATAAAACAAAATCCTATTTAGACTCTACTTCATGGTAAAAGGCTAGGGTTAAAATTTGGGTTTAAAATTCAGATGGATTCTTGTCTGCGTTTTCACTTATTGTAAAATTTTACTGATCAGAAAACCTAAATTTGACACAAAATCGAAACTTTTTAGATTTTTATCACTTTTCCAGTGATATGATCTATTTCAGAATTTTCGCTCAAAAATAAAATGTTATATTTTATTCGGGCGAATTTTCGAAGAAAATGCGCGAGAAAAAAAAACCTAAATCGGGTAAACACCGGGGTCGGAAACGGAACTGCAGAGATAGAATCGGACATCAGATGGAGGTAACACTTGCCACCTAGGGGTGGTGAGTCATGGGGTGAGTCACCACCATGACTCACCAAGTAATGATGGTGTTTCTACAAAATAGCTAACCTCCTTAAAGAAATGACCAAAAAGCCCTTGGTCTTGCCATCTAATTCCAAGTTTGTCCGAACATTTTGTGACCAAAATGTCCCCAAGACCACACGGCCCTCCCCCATTCAAGAACTTAGTCATTTCATTTCTTCACTTTCACAAATTGCTTCAAGTTCATTTTCTTCCAAAAACCCTAAGAACTCCATTGTGTAAGCTTGCAAAGTTGATCAATTTCTCAAAATCTTTCATCACCTAGAGGTATATCCTCATTGTTTATGATCATAGCTACTCTCCTCTTCAATTATTTCAAATCCATTCATGACAAGTTAACCATATTTCAATTTTCTTAGATTTTCTTCATTTAATTCTAGAAAATCATAGAAAACAAATTTTTGAAGTATGATAATTTTTCATAACTCTCTAATGCTCTAGGATCATGGATCCAAGAGCTTGAAAAATTTAGATATCCCTAGACTTTTTTTTCTTATGTTGGCAGAATCTCACCCATAGAGGTTGAATGAGTTTTTCTTCAACTTTTAATTTGTGTCATGATTATTTGTGTGAAGGTAATTGTTGATTTGTTGGGTGTTGAGTAGTAGGAGAAAAAAAAGTCCAAGGAGACAAAGTTCAAGAGGAATTCAAAAATTTCAAAGTAATGGGAGTCTACCTGAGGGATTTTGATAGTTATATACTTTATTATGTAGTATGTGTAATTGTTTGTAATTATTGTGTGATGTTTGAGTTGATGATTTAAAATTATGCTATTAGCAAGTTGACAAGTGATTCTATGTTTTAAAGTCTTATTCTGATATATGTATTGCTGAGACTGCTTATTGATCGTACTGGTTGAGAGCGTGGCGATCAGCCACAGCTTGATAATCTTCAAGCCGTAAAAGACGTGAATCAATAAAAAAATGTATTGATTTTAATTCAGTGAAAGACAGTTTTAATAAAGTTGAGTTTGGGGTACCAACCTAGTTGGGATGTCTTGCTCTATTGTGATGCATTTGCATGCCTTTGTGCTTAAAAAAAAGTTATTATAGATAAATGTAGTATAAAAAAGAAACCGACGAATTTTAAGATCCTTTTGCATTAAAACCCACTAACTGAGAGGTTGCAAGGACGATCAGTGAAAAGTCTCATTTTCATTATTTTCCATCAAAGACTTTCTAAAAAAAATGAAAAGAGAAGCCTCTTAAATGTTTTAATGTTGTCAAGGAAAAATTGAATTTGAAATATAAAGTATTTTTTGTACTAAAAAGTTTGATTTAGACAAAAAGTTTAGAAAATTGTAGTTCTGGCAAAAACTCTGTAAAATTATTTCTTTACATCAAAATATTTGGAGAAAAATAAATTTCCTTGCGATTTAACGTTTGAGAAACGAATTTCAGAGGAAAAGTTTTTATGCAAAAGGGTTTTAAATCAGTGAAAATATTTCCCATAAACTTGGATAAGTTTCGGAGTTTTGTTTTGGTATTTTTTTTTCCACAGAACAAAAACAATGTTAAAAATGAAAGTTGTGATGACTTAGTGACCGAGACGTCGGTCTAGTGTTCCTATGAGTAAGTACATGGACTATGAGCCCCGTGTGTCACCTGTTGAAGTCCCAGGTTGTGCACTTGACTTTGTGTCATTAATAAGCGAAAACTAGTGACGGTGAATCGGTCTAGAGTTTCGTAATGAGCACTCGGACTGCGTGTCCTGTGTTAAATACAAATGAGTTTGATAACTGTGTAAGATTTGTCATAAGCATTGAGCCTCGACAAGAAAGAATGAACAACAAAGAAAAATAGAGAACCAACTGTTTTGCATGCATAAGCTGGCAGACGTGCCATGTTTTCGAGGTAATATCCCAAAATGGGATTGGCAAATTGGGGAAGTCAAGACCAAAGTGGGTCTATTAGGGACATCTGGGTTCGTGTACCACAAAGGTCGGGGCCTCGCGACCTTGAGCCGTGGACGTAACGACTGCCAAAAGTGGATGCACTCAATCAGGGACTACTCAATAATATTTGGGTTTTGACGTGATACCCTTAAACAGTTGGAGTTCGGACCTAAATTGAGAAGCCGACCTCATAAGAACAATTGTGCTATGGGGATTTTTGCGGCCTATCATGCTCAACAAAGGGAAGTTAGGATCTTTGGAGATTACTAAATAGATAGTGGATATTTGAAGAGTCGTGCAGTTTTACAACTCACTATGGTTGTCGGGTATGAATCCCCTTGTTAAATTACATTGACATTATGACTATTGTTACATTGTTTTACATGTCACTGTTGTCATATGTTGTTGATTTGTGTGTCGCGTATGTAGCTATCATGATAAAACTTATATGTCAGTATCTCACACTTGCAATATTTTTCTGTTCTTGGTCTAGCCACTGTACCCTGCTACGTGGATATAGACATTGCTAAGGAGTTCCCTACTACATTCGAGGACATCGAACCTGATCTTCGAAGAGGACTTGTGTAGATGAGATGACCATATAGGTCATTCTCGGTAAAAGGTTTTGTAAAGCGACCAGCTTAGGCTCGAGATGTTTTTGTTTTGATGATAGTATGTATATATGGCTCGGAGAGCCTTTCTTTTGAATGGTAATTCAAGACTTTTCTTTTTGGTCATGTATTTTTTGTTCATGTAAATATTTTCAGAAAAACTCGTACACTTCAGTGACTTATGATGTTTAATATTACTATGAAGGATGAATGTATGTATAGTACTTTGTTTTACTTTATTGTTTGCAGATTAATGTTTGGTGATATCGAAAAAGAAAAATTTTTACACCATTTTCGAACATAGCTAATACGTAAACTATTTTCTGAAAGTAACCAGCTTTCACTTTCTTTTTATGTTTTCTGCATCAAGTTAACCATGTAGCACCAAAGGGGTGTTACAAAGTGAGTTAGTGGACAAAGCATTCAAGTCGAAGGGACTGGACGTAACTCTTGGGTGGAAAGAGTGAACTAGGATAATATCTCTGTGTGCATGATCTTCTTTTCCCCTTCTCTATTTATATTTGTTTTATGTAAACTTTTGGGGATTGAATTTGAAATTCTTAACACTCTTCGTCCGGAAATTGTTTCCAAGCATGTTTAATCTAGGCTTACCTAATGTGCAAAATTGTTTTTCGAAAAGACCTTCAAAAAGTTATGAAACACAGTAACCCAGTTCTTGTGTTTCTCCGTGTCACTTTCATAGAGGATGTGAGCACTAATAAAAATGGACTTGGATTTCTCTCCATCCTCTCTTTCTTTTCCGCCTTCTCTCCCAAAGGACAACGTTGAAGTGTTTGATATGAAGATTCAATTTTTCAATCAAAGGACAAATAGAAATGAGATTCTAAATAATTTGTTCACCTCACAAAGAGTTGCCTTTCATTGGGTTCTTTGCCATCACCGTTTGTCAAGAGCATTTGGAATTAGAATATTCAACATTCAATTAGACGCCTTGGAGCTGAATTATTTTTGTAATTTCAATTTTCAATTAAATGACAAATAAAAATGACATTTTCTAATTTTGTAATTTCAAATTAACGGAGTTGTAAGATTTAGAAAGCTCTTGTTGTCAATTGTCAATGTAATTTTGTTACCAATAAATTTTGTAACTCTTATTCACTTGTTGATTCTTAAGTTTTGCTTCATATCTATTTGTTTCTCAAGCTAACTGGTGTGATTATAATTCTCAAAATTATTATGCTTGCTGATTTGGGGTTTCTGTTCATGTTTTGCAATATTAATTTGAGGTTTCTTTTCCGCAATATTAGTTTAAAAAGAACCGACCAATAGGCCTGAAATTCAAAGCTTAATTTTACTAATTCATTAAAATATACACTTTAGAGAATGATTTATGGGTTAAATATGTTAAATATACCCCCGTTTTTTAAAATGTGTCAGAAGTGATTCCTATACTGCACATTTGTAGTCCCTCATTTTTTACAACCACACATCTTTAGTCCCTCATTGTTTTTTTTACAAAAATTCGGTTTAGTCCCCCGTTTTTGAAACGAAACTATGGTGTAGGGACCATCTTTGTCACATTTTAAAAAATGAGGAACTATAAAGGTACATTTTCCAAATGGGGACTAAAACCGAATTTTTGTCAAAAATGATGGACTAAAAACATATTTAACCCAAGATTTATAGAGCATGGATGGTTTACACTTCATAATAAAATAATCAAAGTTTTTTTTATCATGGGATGGAAACATAATCAACTCACGATGATAGGGTAGACATTTGATAACACTTTATAAGAAAACAAGCTATAAATAGTTGTACTTTTGATAGCGCTTCCTCGATTAAGTGATATAAAATATATATCGATCCTTAGTATAAAATGGTTTGAAGAAATATTTTCAATGCAACATCATGACTTAAAAAGTTATAGTGCTATACCCATGAATGAATATTTAATTAATTTGATCATGAAGGGAATATCTGTTAGGTAGAAGAAACAATTCACTGATGGAGTTAGCTATAGGCTGCAAATTAAAACATGTAAACTTTCCTTTTATTGCTATGCATGACATTTCTTTTAAACTTCTAATTAAGTTATAAATACAATTGCTATTGATTGTGTTAAATTTTGTCAACTAATTCAATGTACACTTTAATCTGAAAGATCATAGGCAATGGTAAATTCAACAAGTTAGCTATTGAGGGGAACATAAAAGCATAGATAGAAAACAAAATAGCCATATTAATAACACTTCATTGATAATTAATAGTCGGGGACCAACAAATCACCATGTCATATCCATCTTGTATAATTCAAGAAAATCCCAAAACAAATAAGATGAGTACGTATATCCTTGACCGTACATTTCCTCATATTCAAACATTTGACACAAGGACAACAAAACATTCCTTTACTATTAGGAATATTCCTTTGAGCAAATTCTATAAACCCTTCCATTCCCTTCAAATACTCATCACTTGTGCATTTAAAAACCAACTACGATCCATAGCTAGATAGGTTCTGTAGATATAAACACATATATCCAATATAAGCACAATAGGGGAGATTGGAAAAGCGCACTAGTATTTGAAAACCTAACAACCATATATATACACCACTGCACTCTATCCCTCTTTGAAAACCTAACAAACATTATATACACACCACTATCTAAAGTGCACTCCTTGATTCATTAAAAAATATTTTTCTTTTCATATACAAAGCCGACATTAAACCTAAGTACCATTTCAAACTCAAGAACTCATATGATAATGTTCATTTGTACAATTATACCTATCAACAATTCCTTTTTCTCTTTTTTTTACTCATAAAATAACACGATTAATTCTAAAAGTGTTTCACCCAAAACAACCAAAACAACATTTACTTTTTTTGTTGTTGAAAAAAGGCGAAACTTGTATTAATACAGACAGCCAAAGTTGTTTACATAGTAATGTAGCTACCAGAAATACACTACCAGGAACATAAACCAACTAGAATTCCAGGAAAATAAAACCAACTATATAGACAAGCAACATATGTTAAACATAACAATAACACAAATCACAAAAGCAAGTGAAATGAAATGAAGAAAGACAGAGGGGGTACATACCTGTTAATGGGGTGACAACCAAGTTCTAACAAGTGAGAAATTTAGGAACCAAAAATTTGGTGGCAGGCAATATTATGGGTAGACATTTGAAAATCAAAAATCAAGTTTTGTTACAACTGAAAACCAAAGAAAAGAAACTAAAGAGATAACAATAACACATTAGTGTTCCATACCTGTTCTTATTGTGCGTGGAGTGGTTTAATGGAGAATCATGCAACTGAGTGGAGTGGAGTGGAGAAGGGAAGAGAAGTGGCAACCGAAGCTTCAATGAGACAGAAAACAAGAATGACATTGAAGCTTCAAAGATAGAGTATATAGATGAGAGAAGATGGTCGTGACAGTGAGGGTATGAGAGAGGCGCACACGATGGTGGTGGCGGCGATGGAGAGGAGCACGCAGTGGAGAGGAGATGATCTCTTGGAAGGGTTAGGGCAGAGAAGGTGTGAGAGAACAGAGGTAGAGATGAGTGAAAGTGGAAGAAAGGCATGCGGGTTATAACGTATACTTACTAAAAAAATCAAAACCACCTTTAACGTCAGTTGTTTAAATAACTGACGTTAAAAGTGGTTTAAATGACCCTAATAGTTACAGTTCTGTCACCGCCTCCTTATTAACGTCTAAGTTTTATTTAACAGACGTTAACCTTTCCCGTTTATTACATATTTTGCACTAGTGTGAGATTTACCTTCTTTCATCCTTTGTGAAGTGGAAGACATAGTCTCGTGGAAAGGTATTTCATAGAATGAAAGGTTTGTCAGAGGGAAATGAGAATGCTTTATTTTATGGCTCTTATGGATCTTTTTATAAGGTTCCAAACAACAGTTACAACGTCAGTGGAGGAGATGAAGACCTGTAGTCGTGCATTTTCAGGGTTTTCAGAGAGTAGTTACAACGTTAGTGGAGAAGATAAGAAGATGAAGACATGCAGACTTGCCCTGTCACTTGGTAATTGATATTCCCTCCAAAAAAATGTGCTATAAATATATTATTAGCATTTCTGTAATAAAATGATGTTAAATGTGTGGTCAACCAATAATAGTGCTTCTTGAGAAAACACTATTAGAATTTACACTTTTAATAGAGGTTTACTGCGGAAACTCTATCATTTCCCCAATTTAAAATACAAAACTCCATAGTCAACTATTATTTTTTCTAACTATTTCAAAACTGTGAGTGCTTCTCACTTCACTCGCTCTCTCACTCTCTTCAGTTACTTATCACTTAACTTCACCACAGAGCAACTCATTCCCTTCGTCCACATCAACTGGCAAGCCTTTTCCATATTGTTGGAAAAATGGGTGTATTTAATTTAGCCCCTTTTTTTTACAATGCTGAATCGATGAATGTAACACCCCCCTTGGGTATTACTACATAACACATACGGAAGTAAATTAAAAAGATAATTTGCTGGTTGCTTTCAAAAAATTGTTTTCTTTTAAGTCAGAAAACTGGGGTATAAAATTTTTCTTTAAGGATAACTCTGAAATCCATAATACATACATTTAAAACGTAAAGTCACATTCGTAACAAAGTTACCATAACATACAACATTTCTCTAAGTTTCCATTTTCGAAAGAAAAAGTTTAAACTACAGATGGGTGTATATAACACTACGTTTACCGACCTCTTTAGACATATAACCCAACTCAGATTCCTAAGCTGGTCATTATATCAAATATTCATTGGAGAGACCCCCAATCAGAATAATTTCCCAACCTTTAACACTAGGTCTTCGAGTGACTTAGAAAGACTCCTCTGCAACATCGGTACTAGAGTACCAAGGTACTACATCAAAACCCGAAGAGACATGATATAACTGTAAGAGTGAGACATCGGCAAATGGATATATCATACAACAACCATATATATGATACATACAACACTTTGACATATTAACATTTAAAACATTATTCATAGGTAAACAACGAGTATTATTTCAGTGGGTCTCATACCCGAATCAATCAATTTTATAAAGATAATGCATGACACTTCAATCATCAGGCTCTAAACTTAATCTCATGAGATACAATCACCATTTTATCATTAAGAAACAAAGAGTTGATCTGGCTCGTATGGCACATTGGCAAGTTGTCTCCGTCACCTTATGCACCCGGATCAACATCATCACGAATCCCTTATAACGGCCATTCGGATGTATACATCATCAAATACCACATCTTAAGTGGGTATTAGGTAACTCAAGCACGTCTGCTAAGGAGAAATGCATATGAATAAAACACTTTTCATTATCGAGACTTTTCTTTGTGTTCACTCTTTTCCATTGTCGAAGCCCAAAGCTAACGACTATTCACAATTTTCATTACTTGAAAATCAATAACACAGGACGCACATTCTGAGTGCTCAATCACAACACCTTAGACCGATGCTACAGTCTAAGGTTGTCGTCGTAGAAACAATTATAATTTTATCCATGTTTTATTTCAACATGATAAGGACTCATAGCCCATAACAACGAAATTAGGACACAGTCCTCAATTCCAAGATTAGGACTCCTAGCCCATAATATCACGATTAGGACCCTTGGTCCATAATTCTTGACACGAATCCCAGATCGCGTGCTTATAACTGAATACTAGAGGCGACGTCTCGCGAACTAGATTCTCTTTCACATGTGCTTACTTTTCACTCAGTGAAAATCAAAACCAAAATAAAACCTCGGTCACTTATCCAAGTAACCGGAACGTTTCTAAATCATTTAGGAGAAAATCTTTTCCTTTACAAATTCTTTTATAAAACATTTAGGAAATTCGTTTGCTTTTGAAATCCTTGGTTGAATAAAGTCAAATATTTTCAAAGGGGGTTTTCCTTCATAAAACACATAGTTCGAAAAAGGTTTTCTCTCGCACAAACTTTGGATCATAAAAAGGTAGTTTCTATTGACTTAAAAACACTTCAACGTTTCTTTTCAAAACAAGAATCTCATTCTCTTGAAGTAAGCATTTTAAACAAGGAACTTTTATAAATGAAATCAATACTTTCAAAGTTCTATTCAAGGCTTATTAAGGCTTTTAATCCTTATAATCATTGAGCACAGACTCAAGTCTGGCTTCTCAAACTTCAATCAACAGTAATATATTCTCAACAATAATATCACAGTTAACGACAGTTCATCACATATATACAATTCACAATACTTTAAGGCAAGTAATAATCAACTTCAAGTAATAATCACAATAGTTCAAGTAAACAAGTCATTCAAGTATTTACTCCACGTCATAATAGTATTCAAATCACTCAAGTAAACACATAGACACATGCATATAGTCATTGAATATCCCTAGGCAATCCCCTCTTACCTTCCGTGAAAGTAAGGAGATCATATGCTTGAAGAGGTATACCACGAATGTCCTCGCTTTCTCCGCGATAGAAGTCTAAGGTTAAGATCACAAGTTAACATCAACCAAGAACACTAACCACAAGGTATAGGTTCGGCCAAGACTAGTTCTTAGGGTTAAAGATTCCCAAAAATTATACAACTTATGGATTTATGATCCTTAAGTGTTAGGAGTTCATAAACGATGATCATTTAACAAAGTTGAATTAAAATCCCACTAAGTTATAAACTTAGGGTATTCGGCCAAGGCTAGTAAAATAGGCTAGCATTCACTAAACTTCCCAATCTCTTAGGTTTAGCATCCATATGTATTAAGGAGCTCAAAACCATGATCATTTTGGACAAATAAGAACAAAGTATCATAGGTCCATAACCTTCTAGGTTCGGCCTTCATAGGATTTATAGGCTAGAAATCTTTAAACTTTCCAATCTCTTAGACTTAGCATCCAAATATCTTATGGAGCTCAAGTCCATGATCATTTTGGAAAACAATGGAAACTTAAACATTCCAATCTCTTAGACTTAGCATCCAAATATCTTATGGAGCTCAAGTCCATGATCATCTTGGAAAAATGAAAGTAATACATTCTAGTTTTAATAACATAGAATAAACAAGTTAGAAATCCTTAAACTTTCAAATCTCTTAGACTTAGCATCCAAATAAAAACTCTAACATCCTAGCGCCTAAACTCTAAGTTTCGGTCATCATAAGATGATGAGGAAAATATTCTTTGTTTAACAATAACTCTTAAGTTTAGAATCACAAGGTATTAAGAGTTCTAAATCCATGATCATACTTGGAAAGTTGAAACATAGTATCCTAGGCCTACTTATTCATATTTTTGGCCATCATAGGAACAAGCTATCAAACCTTCCAAGATTTAAAGATTTAAGATCAATGGATAGTTAGAAACTCAAACACGTGATCATATCACAAATTCAAGCATTCGGCCTTCATTGGAAGAGATAGGTAGAGATTTTTGTTTTACAAAACCTCTTAGTATGTGAAAATATAAGTTAAATCAAGACTATAGAAAGTGGTTTCAACTCAATAGGAGCTTTCTACCATTTTAGAGAGATTTTAGAAGTTTAAAACATATAAAGAACACATAATGTAAACGAAGAAATAAAAGAAGAAACTTGCAAAAAAGACTCATATGAGAGCATTACCCTTAGTATAAGGAAGAATTTTAATGAAGAACTCAAGTAGAAAAGATGAATAAAAACTAAAGCTTTAAGAGCTTGAACTTTTAAAAGAAAGGAAGAAGATGAAACTTTAATGGAGTTTGAAGAAGGAAGATGATGAAGTGAAAATGAGAGGGATATATATAGAGAGGGGGGAGAAAGTTCACGGCCAAGGGAAGTGAGGGAGGGCTTGTTGAGCAAGCTTGGTAGTTTAATGCTTGATTGGATGGAAGAAGAGAGAGAAATGACTTTTTGGATTAGAATAATATTATAATTTGAAAAGTGTGATGATTACACTTTTGGAGTGTGTCATAGCCTCTTCCATCATGTCCCCTCACTTCTTTTATGCTCCCTAATATGTTCTATTTCGTACCGGGTTGCATTTCCGATCGTAATTCTTCCGACGTTTTTGCCCGAATAAAATATTATATTTTATTTTTGAACGAAAATTTTCAAAATAACCAAAGTTGAAGGAAACAAAATAAAAACACTAACCGTCTTGTTCACGGGTCAAAATTATATTTTCTGTAGAATAAACTTGTACTGACAGTGAAAACGCAGACCGACTTCCGTCTGAATTTTCAACCGAAAATTTTACCGTGACTTCATGTGATATAACAACACAATAAAATGATTTTAGATTAATTAAAATCATCCTCTGAGTTTAATCTAAAATAAACATATTTAAATATATACTTACTGTTACAGAAAGCATATGAAAACAGGGTATTACAATGAATACCCGGAAAGTACGTTATTTTGAAATACTTAGGGTCAATTTTTTATTTTTTTTTTCAGTTAAATGGCTTCTTCCAATCAAGATATGCCTTCACACCATGAAAAATGGGTCTTAGCGTGGGCCAACCATGATGAAGGATGCCATCCGAGCATGAAGTAAAGGAGACACATTACGAGTAAGGCTTATTCCTATCATTTATGCATACATGCAATTTTATTTCTTATCATTTCTTAGCTAATCCTATTAATTTATCATTTTTATTAGGTTGAGTGGAATGATAAGAGTCAACCAATTGAGAAGAACACTGGGAAATTGACTGGTTACATTGAGACCCTTGTGTGCAGAACTGTCCCAATCAATTGTGGTACATGAAAAATCCAGATTTGGCGCAAGTCAAACAACATATTTGGGATAAGATACTAATAACAAAGAACACAAAACTGTCTCAATTACTTATATTATTTTTAGGATTTGCATGATTTAATCAATCGTTCGATTATGTTATTTTGAAGATAACTTTTACAAATGTTGGTGAGGAACACAAGAAGCCGACAAATTGCACAGAGCATTCAGAGTTCACCTCAAAAAGAATTATTTAAGAGATGAAGAAGGGAATCTCATTATGAGCCATCTGTATAATTTTATATCTCAACGTCGTACAAAAGACGAGGAGTTTCAGGTAATATCACTCATATGTACAATTTCACAGTATTTTTTTTTTTACATATGACAATATATTGTGTGCATATATAGAGGAGGAGCAATGAAAATCGAAAAGGATCGCTAAAAATCATTAGTATCCTTACAGAAAATCGCATAAGGGGTATATGTTAAGTCTAAGTTCTAATATTGATAAATCCAAACAAAGAATGGTTTTAATTGAACTCTTTGAAATCTGCTAATATATGTATCAAGTGTGTAAATCATTAAGCAAAAGCATTCCGACAAAGCAACATGTCTAAAAGATGCGTCTGTGTTTACTTACACAATGCATCTGAAGTTAAATTCAGTGACAACAAGCTATGAAAATGTGTCTGACCCTACAACTTGACAGAAAGTCTTTCACTACACTCTTATTCGAAAGACAAGAATATTCCTTTATATTTTCAATTTAAGAAAAATGAATTCAGAAGCATAAAGTATGAAGTCGACTGTGTGAACCATATTGTCATATAGATTTTGATGTTGACAAATATAATATTAAGGGGAGAACATGAGCCTTTCAATATGATGTAGATTTTGATGTTATGGTAAATAATATTGTGCTAAGAGAATATTATCCTAAAGAACATTAATTGAATGGACATCTGACATTTGATATATTGTTTGTGATGGCAATATAATTAATTGGAATTGATTGAAACTTGAAATTATTATTATATGCCTAAAGACATAAGACATAAGAAAAATTAAATATTATATTATCTAAAAATATGTGTGTAATACCCACACAAAAAAAAAATTATTTAATTAGTGTTGATGGTCAAAGTTAAAAGTTATTTATTTAAAGAAAAATAATAATAATAAAGATTTGCAAAAATATATAAGAGATTAGCATAGTCAAATAGAATTGTGAGATAGATTTTTTGTTTTTGTTTTACCCCTAGTGTGGTAGGACCCTTCGGTGAGTATAATGGTTAAGAAATAAAATAAGGGAAAGAGAGTTAGAGTGAATGGAGAACCCTAACTTGTAAAATCAGTTTTCTCTGAAGAAAAAGAGGAAGAAGGCGTGGCGGCTCAAGATCATAGAGACGTGCTCTTGGTGCAAGGGATACAATTTCACTCTCCTTTTTCCTTTCTTTTTTGGCCATTCAGGTGAGGGGATGTAGGTTTTATGAGTAGAATTTAATGGGTCTAATTTGGGGGTTATTGATAGCATGTGATAGAGCAAGATTTGCTAAAATAATATTGGTGATGGTTGATGAATCTTTATTCTGAAATCTTAAATCATGTGAAATTGTGTTTGATTTTTGTGATCATTGTTGCGTTGTTGATGTCTTTTTGAATCTGTGTGACTGAAATATTGCCTAAATGGAGAAGGGTCTGGACGGCGCAATTCTTGTTACTGCGACTATACTTTGCCGATTCTTGAACTCTTGAGTCAAGACTCTTAAATGTTTAATGAGTGCCTCATGCCATGCGATATTAGTACTTGGTCGTGTAACATGCTGAAGTTTTTATCATTTGATTATTCTATAAATCCTTATCATGTTGGCATTAATTGTGTCGTGTTTGATTTTCTGGGTTTAAAAGAAAATAAAGTATCTGCAGCCATGGGATGTGTAAAGCTGTAGTGCCACAGTAATAGGCAATAATGATAGGCTATGGCAACTTCAGATGGTAATCTTAATATAGCTACAATATTAGGAACCTAACAAAACTAATAATAATAAAAAAAATATATTGTGAATAAAATTCAACTGATGCAAGAAGTGGGTCACGTTCTTGTTCTTTTCATAGATACAGTAGTATAGTTTTAGAATTGTTCTTTATGGATTGCTTTAGTATATATATATATATATATATATATATATATATATATATATATATATATATAATATTATATGACAGTATTATAATTTTTCCTTTGTCTATATATGTTGAATTGTGGTATTGCAAATGAGAAAACATGGTGTAAACGAATTATTATGTGAGTAGTAAATATATGAGAAGTGCATATCGACTATATTTCTAACGATCCTTTGATTGTGATGGATTCAAAGAAAACAATTACGTTATGTGAATTGTCTTATTTTGTGATGTTTGGCACATTGAGTAAGACTTGAATCCGACCGGTCAGCGGACTCGACCGGTATATAAATGTGACCGTCGGAGAAGGGACTCTAGTGAAAGAACCCCATAGTTTGGAGGGTAGTTACGCAGTGACCGAGGTCACTTGCCGGTCAGCGGATCCGACCGAGGTATAAATGTGGCCGTCGGAGTGGGAGACTTTAGTGAACAACTCCAAATGGAAAACAAGCATCTTACTCAATGGCTAAATGATTGTAATGTAACTTTGCAATGATGAAATGGTTTGAGTATGTGGTAAATTATGACAAGACATATGTATTTATATATATGTGTGTGTGTGTGTGTGTGTGTGTTTGTATATATATATATATATATATATATATATATATATATATATATATATATATATATATATATGATATATTTGATTGTGTTTATACACCCTCACTGAGTTCTGGGACTCACCCCCGCCCTTTTTGGTTCAGCTTCAGGTACTCAACGAAGGGATCTATCTCAGGGAGCCCACACACAGGAGTAGTGTGGCAGTTGCTGTAGCTCGGTTATTTCGTTGGTTTTTGTTTAGTCATATGAGATACCTCTTCAATTGTTTGAATTTTGGAACTATTTCCTTTTTGGCTGTAAACCGTTTCGTTTCATTTAAACTCCAGATGTAGACTCGGGGCCACCTTGGCTTGTTTTTTGGAATAATCATTTACTCTGATATTTACGCTGGTATTATATAATTACCCATGTTGCGATGTGACTTATACGTGCTTGATAGGCCTTGGGAATAAGACATCAGGGTCTCATTCTGGCCGGTCAGGAACGCCTAAGTTGGGTCCTGACAAAGTGGTATCAGAGCCAATGGTTGTAGGTCTTGAGCGAGATTAGAAACTAATGAATTCTGTAATAATTCTCGAACCCGGGCGGGAGTTGTGCCAGAACTCATTAGTAACTAATCTGAAATTATTTGAAAGAAAGTCATAAAATAGTGAGGATCTCATATGACTATTTGAAAGCAGCGACCTGAGATGGATGGTGTAATTGCTTTTGATAGGGGGTTGATGTAGGGTATTTTTGTGTAGAATTGATATTTAAAAAAAGAGCTGAAGTATGATGTTTGCTTTCCTTTTGAAGGATGGTAAGAGGTAGAGGAAGAGGAGATGCCCGATCCCAAGGAGGTATTGCTAGGCCTCCTCGAGGCGGAAATCAGCACCCACCACAGCAGCAGGTGGTGATCCCAGAGGCTCTTCAAGCAACCCTGCAACAAATAGCACATGGGATTGCTATGATACAAGGGGCCTTAGCAGGAAATGGTGGCAAAAGAACTCCGACTCCATCACAAAGTGGGGTTCCCCCTCCATCACCTTCCACTACACAAGAATCTCATGAGGCTTATGCGAGCACAGAGACTGGGAGTAGGAGGGATGCAACACCTAGGCCGAATCAAGAGGCCAACCTTTCTGCTTCTTTGATCGAGTTCCGTAAGATGAAGCCACCCACTTTTGCAGGAATTGGTTCCGATCACGACCCATCCTTTTTCTTAGAGGAGGTGGAGAGATTGTTGAGGGCTATGGGATGCTCGCCTGAGCGATCCGTGGAGTTGACCAGTTTTCAGTTGAACGATGCCGCTCGAGAGTGGTACACGGCATACAGGGTGCAGAGCGAATTGGATGCTGACAATCTAGAATGGAGGCATTTCGCTACTGCTTTCATGGAGACCTTTTTACCTAGAGGTGAGCGAGAGTAGAAGGCTCGAGAGTTTGAAGTGCTGAAACAGGGAGAGATGACTGTGATGGACTACCGAAACGAGTTCATGTGGTTGTCTAGGTATGCACCACATTTGGTAAGTGACCCTCTGCAGCGAGTATCACGATTTGCTTATGGACTTCGTTTTAACATTGGAAGATCCGTACCGATTCTGGAGAATGCCACATTTGAGCAGGTAGTCATCTTGGCCATCAGGGCCAAAAATGTTTTGAATGAGGCTAAAGCTGAATTCAAAAAGCAGCCGAAAAAGAGGAAGACGGCATAGAGATGAGGTCTTTGGGGTGAGGTCGGTACATCATCAGGGTAATCAGTGGGCTAATTCTGGTAAGGTGAACAGTGTACCTTCTCGTCGCACCCCCCAGTAGCAATCATCATTTGCATGGTCGCCGGTAGGAGGCCGCAGTGTTTCCTATGGAGTATCTAGTTACCCCACTTGCAACCATTGTGGGAAAAGACATGATGGACCGTGTACTAGAAGCGGAGAACGAGCTTGTTATACTTGTGGGCAAGCTGGTCATTTCAAGAGGGAGTGTCCTATGAATATGGAGCCTGCAACAACCCATAATGCTGCAGTTGGATCTTCAGTACCGAACAGGAACCCAAGGTCAGGAGGGAGAGGAGGAGCTTCGTTAGGACAGGGACGTGGCAACCGCTCTACCACCCATGTGTTTGCTCTTAGCTAGCAGGAGGCCTAGACCGACCCAGATATTGTTACAGGTATTTTACCAGTTGGTCCTTCACATGCTAGGGTGATGTTTGATTCTGGTGCTTCTCGGTCATTTGTGGCCGGGCATTATGTGCGGGTTACGGGAATGCCTTTGGAGGTGCTTCCGTACCCTTTGTTTGTTTATACCCCACTTGAGAGTAATCATATGACGAATAGTTATGTTCGAGAATGTGAGGTTAGAGTGAATGGTTTGAATCTTCCAGCCGACTTAATCTTGTTGGGTATGCTTCAGATGGATGTCATATTGGGCATGGATTGGTTATCTTGGTATGGGGCTAAGGTGGATTACAGGGATAAACTGATTACTTTGCGGTTGACTGATTCTGACACCATAGAGTCTCAGGGCGACCGCAGTTTGGTATATCAGAATGTGTTGTCCCCTCTTAAGGTAGAAAAGTTGCAGCGACATGGATGTATATGTCTTTTAGCCACGGTGAATGTGGCAGATGAGTCCAAAGGTGATGACTTGTCGATGGTTCCGATAGTTCGAGAGTATGTGGATGTATATTGTTACAGGTATTTTACCAGTCCGAGGACGCAACCCATTTCTATACCGCCATATAGGATGGCCCTGACCGAGTTGAAAGAGCTCAAGGATCAGATAGAGGACTTGTTGAGCAAGGGTTTCATACACCCTAGTTCATCACCTTGGGGAGCTCCAGTGCTATTCATGAAAAAGAAAGACAGGTCATGGAGGATGTGCGTTGACTATCGAAAACTTAACAAGGTAACAATAAAGAATAAGTATCCATTACCGAGAATTGATGATTTGTTTGATCAGTTGCAAGGGTTACAATTTTTCTCCAAGATTGATTTGAGATCAGGTTATCACCAGTTGAGGATCAGAGAGTCTGACATTCTGAAAATGCTTTTAGAACCAGGTATGGTCATTACGAGTACCTTGTCATGTCCTTTGGTTTGAAGAATGCCCCAGTAGCTTTCATGGACCTGATGAACCGGGTGTTTAAACCATTTATGGATAAATTTGTGATTGTATTCATCATGATATTTTAGTATATTCTAATACAAAGGACGAGCATGATCAACATTTGAGGGTAGTGTTGGAGACCCTTATAAATCACCAGCTTTACGCCAAGTTTTTGAAATGTGAGTTTTGGCTCACAAAGGTATCTTTTCTTGGGCATGTTGTTTCTTCAGAAGGGATTTCAGTGGATCCGAAAAAGGTGGAGGTGGTGCGGGATTGGCCTAGACCCTCTAGTGTTTCGGAGATACGTAGTTTCTTGGGGGCTAGCCGGTTATTATCGAAGGTTCATTGATAACTTTTCAAAAATAGCGGTTCCATTGACACGTCTGACTCAGAAAGGAGTTAAGTTCGAGTGGAGTTTGAAATGCGAAGAAAGGTTTTATACATTGAAGGATAAGTTGACTACTGCTCCGGTATTGACTCTTCCTTCAGGTATAGGTGGTTTTATGGTGTATTGTGACGCGTCTCGAGTGGGTTTGGGATGCGTGATAATGCATAATGGAAAAGTAATTGCCTATGCTTCCCTACAGTTAAAGAAGCATGAACACAACTACCCGACTCACGATTTAGAGTTGGCAGCTGTAGTTTTTGCCTTAAAGATTTGGAGGCATTTCTTGTATGACGAGGCTTGTGAGATATACACCAATCATAAGAGTCTCAAGTACATTTTTGATCAGAAAGAGTTGAACCTAAGGCAGAGGAGATGGTTGGAATTGTTGAAGGATTATGACTGCACAATCATGTATCACCCGGGCAAGGCTAACGTGGTGGCAGATGCTTTGATCCGTAAGTCAATGGGCAGTTTGGTACATTTGAGTTTAGAAAGACGAGCGATAGCAAATGATTTTCATAGGAGCATAAATGCTTTGGTGGATTTTGAGCCAAAGGAAAATGGCATTTTACTAGCACAGCTTGGAGTCAAATCCAATGTGTTGCAAGAGATTAGAGCTTGCCAAGAACGAAATTCTGATCTAGTCATGTTGAGGGATACTATTAATACAGAGAGTGAAAAGGGTTATACAGTGAACAGTGATGGGATGCTTCGATTTAGTGGACGGGTGGTAGTTCCTCCAGAAGTTAGAAGGAAGCTTATGGAACTTGTTCACTCCTCTTCATATACGATGCACCCTGGACCCAAAAAAATGTATCAAGATATGAAGCAGTTGTATTGGTGGACCGGTATGAAGCGAGACATAGCTGATTTTGTTGCTAGGTGCTTGACTTGTTAGCAGGTGAAGGCGGAGCACTAGAAGCCAGCAGGGCTTCTCCAGAGTCTGGATATTTCGGAATGGAAGTGAGATCACATTACCATGGATTTCGTGGCACGTTTACCTAAGACCAGGGCGGGTTATGATTCCATTTGGGTTGTGGTGGACCGTTTGACCAAGTCTGCTCATTTCCTACCTGTAAAGACCATATTCACGGTAGAACAATATGCAAAGTTGTATCTTCAGGAGATTGTTTCCTCGCATGGAATTCCAGAATCTATTGTTTCAGATAGGGGTTCATAGTTCACCTCTCATTTCTGGAAGTCGTTTTAGCAGACTTTGGGAACTCAAGTGCATTTTAGTACAGCTTTTCATCCACAGACGGATGGTCAGTCGGAGAGGACTATACAAACTTTGGAGGACATGCTTCGAGCATGTGTACTTGAGTTTGAAGGCTCTTGGGATGTGCATTTTCCGTTAATAGAATTTGCATATAACAATAGCTATCATAATAGCATCCAAATGGCACCGTTTGAGGCTCTTTATGGCAAGAAGTGTAGAGCACCAATGGGGTGGTTTGAGACGGGTGACCATTAACCGTTGAGCCCAGATCTGCTTCAGGACTCGATAGAGAGAGTTCGGGTGATTAGGGAGAGGCTTAAGCTAGCTCAAGAGCGACGAAAGAAGTATGCCGATGTCAGACGACGAGAATTAGAGTTTCAAGAAGCTGAGCACGTTTTCCTCAGAGTGTCACCCTTTAGAGGGACTCTGCGTTTTGGTCTGAAGGGAAAGTTGAGCCCAAGGTACGTGGGACCATACCAGATCACTCGAAGAGTGGGAAGGTTGGCATATGAGTTGGCATTACCACCTGAATTAGCCAAGGTGCATCCAGTGTTTCATGTCTCCATCTTGAGGAAATATCTTCGAGATGATACTCATGGGCTACAACCATAACCTATTGAGATGGACCAACAGTTAGCTTTTAAGGAGGCTCCATTGAGGATTGTTGATAGGCAAGTACGAAAATTGAGGTCAAAGGGGGTACCATCAGTGAAGGTTGCATGGAGGCATCCTCTCGGTGAGGAATTCACTTGGGAGTCAGAGCAGATCATGATGCGAAAGTATCCGCACCTTTTTGAGCAAAGTACGAGATTTCGGTTATAATCATTTATCGAATTCGATGACAAATTACTTTAAAGAGGGGAAGAATGTAATACCCACAAAAAAAATTATTTAATTAGCGCTGATAGTCAAAGTTAAAAGTTATTTATTTAAATAAAAATAATAATAATAAATATTTGCAAAAATGTATAAGAGATTAGCGTAGTAAAATAGAGTTATGAAATATATTTTTTGTTTTTGTTTTAACCCTAGTGTGGTAGGACCCTTCGGTAAGTATAATGGTTAAGAACCCTAACTTTTAAAATCGGTTTTCTCTGGAGAAAAAGAGGAAGAAGACGCGGCGGCACAAGATCTTAGAGACGTGCTCTTGGTGCAAGGGATACAATTTCACTCTCCTTTTTCCTTTCCTTTTCGTCGATTCAGGTGAGGGGGTGTAGGTTTTATGAGTAGAATTTAATGGGTCTAATTTGGGGGTTATTGGTAGCATGTGATAGAGTAGGATTTGCTAAAATAATATTGGTGATGGTTGATGAATCTTTATTCTGAAATCTTAAATCATGAGAAATTTTGTTTGATTTTTGTGATCATTGTTGCGTTGTTGATGACTTTTTGAATCTGTGTGACTGAAATATTGCCTAAATGGAGAAGGGTCTGGACGACGCAATTCTTGTTACCGCGACTATACTTTGCCGATTCTTGAACTCTTGAGTCAAGACTCTTAAATGTTTATTGAGTGCCTCATGCCATGCGATATTAGTACTTGGTCCTGTAACTTGCTGAATTTTTATCATTTGATTATTCTATAAATCCTTATCTTGTTGGCATTAATTGTGTTGTGTTTGATTTTCTGGGTTTAAAAGAAAATAAAGTCTCTGCAGCCATGGGATGTGTGTAAAGCTGTAGTGCCACAGTTTTAGGCAATAATGATAGGCTGTAGCAACTTCAGAGGGTAATCTTAATATAGCTACAATATTAGGAACCAAAAAAAACTAATAATAATAAAAAAATATTGAGAATAAAATTCAACTAGCTGAAGCAAGAAGTCACGTTCTTGTTCTTTTCATAGATACAATAGTATAGTTTTAGAATTGTTCTTTATGGATCGCTTTAGTGTGTGTGTGTATATATATATATATATATATATATATATATATATATATATATATATATATTATATGACAGTATTTGAATTTTTCCTTTGTCTATATATATTGAATTGTGCTATTACAAATGAAAAAACAAGGTGCAAACGAATTATTATGTGGTTAGTAAATATATGAGAAGTGCATATCGACTATATTTCTAACGATCCTTTGATTATGATGGATTCAAAGCAAACAATTACGTTATGTGAATTTTCTTATTTTGTGATGTTTGGCACATTGAGTAAGACTTGTATCCGACCGGTCAGCGGACTCGATCGGTATATAAATGTGACCGTCAGAGAAGGGACTCTAGTGAAAGAACCCCGGAGTTTGGTGGGTAGTTACACAGTGACCGAGGTCACTTTCCGGTAAGCGGATCCGACCGGGGTATAAATGTGACCGTTGGAGTGGGAGACTTTAGTGAACAACTCCAATTGGAAAACAAGCATCTTAATCAATGGCTAAATGATTGTAATGCAACTTTGCAATGATGAAATGGTTTGAGTATGTGGTAAAGTATGACATGACATATGTGTGTATATATATATATATATATAAATATATATATATATATATATATATATATATATATATATTTGATATATTTGATTGTGTTTATACACCCTCACAGAGTTCTGGGACTCACCCCGCCCTTTTTGGTTCAGCTTCAGGTACTCCACGAAGGGATCCATCTCAGAGAGGCCACACACAGGAGTAGTGTGGGCAGTTGCTGCAGCTCGGTTATTTCGTTGGTTTTTGTTTAGTCATATGAGATACCTCTTCAATTGTTTGAATTTTGGAACTATTTCCTTTTTGGTTGTAAACCGTTTCGTTTAATTTAAACTCCAGATGTAGACTCGGGGCCACCTTGGCTTGTTTTTTGGAATAATCATTTACTCTGATATTTACGCTGGTATTATATAATTACCTATGTTGCGATGTGACTTATACGTGCTTGATAGGCCTTGGGAATGAGACATCAGGGTCTCATTTTGGCCGGTCAGGAACGCCTAAGTTGGGTCCTGACAATGTCTTATGTGATAAAATATTTTACATGGCTTATATGGAATAATATGAGTATTATTAATATTATTTTATGTACCTTGAACTAATGCGATCATTGAGAATATTGTGCATTAGAAAATTTCAGGTTGGAACAAGCAAAGCTGTGTGTAACAGCCGGATTTTAATTATGTTGTTCAACCGGTTAAAATATAATTAATTATATTTTAATCTGAAAGTTAGAAAGTGTTTTTGAATAAAACAAAATCATATTCATAGTCTACCTTATGGGAGAGGGTTACGGTAAAATTTTGTGTTGAAAATTCAGACGAAACTCGATCTACGTTTTCACTGACAAAAAAAGTTTACTGAGCAGGAAACCTAATTTTGACCCGTGAACGAAATGGTTAGTGTTTTTGTCGTGTTTCCAATGACTTTAGTAATTTTGGAAATTTTACATTCGTAATTAAAATATAATATTTTATCCGGGCGAAATCGTCGAAAAATACGAACAGAAACTTTAACCGGGTACACAACGAAGCAGGATGGGGAGCTGAGATGACCAATGTGACTTGATGGAAAAGGAGTGACATGTTGATGTGTGTCAAATATCAAATCATAAAGTAACCATCATTACACTTTTTGAATATAATGTTTTTTTAATCTAAAAATCCATTAATCACTCACTTTACCAACCAAACAACACCTAAGCAAAACTTGCACCCCAAGCTCTTCTCTCCCTCTCCCCCACACGGTTTTACACCCTCCTTCTCCTATAAAAACACTCATCCTCTTCACTCTTAACTTTTCTCACTCATAAAAATGTGAAACCAATTTCTATGATCTAGTTATGATCTCTACTTTCATTATCCAAGAGCATGTAATCAAAAACATTTTCCTTACTACTTTTCCTGTTAAGACCGAAACTAGGTGGATTTGGGTAAATGAAGTTTTGTTCAATTTTTAAATTATGACACTTGATTTTAACTCCTTAAAACCTATAGTTGTTATATCTAGAAGCTTGAAATCAAAATAAACTCCTAACCCTATTTTCCTTGGTTGGCCGAAACTTGTATGGCCGAAACCTAGCATTAATGTGTCAAAGAGGTTTTGTTGATTTATTTGTGGTTGTGTTGTTGGTTGAAGGAGGAATTGGTAACGTGTGGCGTGATAATGAGGAACATCGATTTCATAATCCCGGTGATAACCCAAGTTGGGGAAAGAATCAACCTATCGTCATAATCGATAAGTAGTAGATAATATGATAATTATGTAGGGCGACCTAAACCCTACTAGAAGTCGAGTAATTGACAAGACAAAAATCACATTGGAAACTGTTTCTTTAAAGCCAATGTTGATTCGGGGATTGTAGGTTTATCGATAATAGGTTGATTATAGGCATTTGATGATGTTTGAATTTATGTTATTGAATTTACTGTGATACGCTGGTTGAGGTATTCCATCTGCATGTGACGTATTGTTTTCGGTGTTTGAATATTTGATGATATTGAGGAGGTTGTTTGTCTGTCGCGGCTGTGATGGCTGTCATGGCCAGGCTGTGACAGGTTGTGTGTTGTAGAAATGCTTGCCTTGGATGCCTGTCACGGTCGTGATGGCTATCACGGCCAGGCCGTGACATAGTCTGACTTTATGGTTTACTAGATTTGAATATTTTCTAATGTTATGTTATGCATGATCTGCATGGTTGTTATTATTATGCTTGGTGGATTTTTAAGCAAAGATATATATGTTGTCTAAGAGATGATTGTTTTGGGTGTGAGGATAATGATGATTTAGAAGTGCCTAACCTAGATGATGTATGTTAAAGAAGTGTTATGACATAGAATATATGTGTCAAGTTCTAATGGAAGGTTAAGGCACTAGGACGTTCTTAAAACGGGTTGGTGAGATTCAAGTATAGGTGTTGTTGTCCACAATCGTGTATTGGTAATATAACACACAAGGACAAAAGTGTATTGGTAATATAATACACAAAGACAAAAGTGTATTGGTAATATAATACACAAGGACATCTATGTATTGGTAATATAATACATTGTGTATTGGTAATATAATACACGTAAAACACATTTGTGTATTGGTAATATAATACATGTAAAACACATCTGTGTATTGGTAATATAATACACCGTGTATTGGTAATATAATACATGTAAAATCAAGAGTTCTCGCGAGACCACTTCCACCTTAGAAATAGGTGTGCTGCTATGATGTCTTTGAGTAGCATGAGATTGAGGGTAGAGGATGATATATTAACTTGAGGATGATTTGTTAGTTAGGTGTGCTGATTGTCTGTGATAATTACTGTATAATTTACTATTATCCTTTTCCGCTTTTTGATGATAGAACTGCTTCTTATCCCCTATATTTTTGTATTTTTGTGGGTTACTTTACATACATTAAAAGACCCGATGGAGGATTACGCTGCTGAGGAGCTGGACGGAACTCTGTATGAAATGGAGGTTGCTGAGGAGTTGGATGGAACTCCTTACGAACCAGAGGCTGGAGGTCGTGCTGTGATCCTTGATGATTAGAGTATAAACATTGTGGCCAATGAGTCTAAGGAGTATTTTATATTTCTGCTAAGTATGTCTGTTGTTAAGTTTATACCTGTGAGGGATCCTACCGAGAGGAAACCCTCAACAGTGTTTTAATTTTTGTATATGTTACCGTTTGTATATTTCTCTCTTCTTCTTCTTCCTCCTTTCAACTTCATCTTCCTTCTTCTCACCACACCAGCCACACAGCACCACTAGGGAGGACCTCCGACCGTCGTGCACCACCCATGGAACGCTGCTCGTCGCCCCGCCACTTCTCGGGACCGTCCAACAGTCACGCGAACCGAGGAGGAAGACTAGCACGCGTTCCCAACCCCTGCTCCGCCATCTGACGCCATGTCTGTCGTGGTAAGGATATGTTAGCTACTGTCCAAGGTGGTTCGGCCCTCCTTCCCTCCTTTTATGAAGTTCCTTTCGTTTTAGTTCATGGGTGCTTCAGAAAAGCCTCGTTGCCATTGTCCCACTGTCACTGTCGCCGATGCCGTCCGCCGCTCACTACCCCATCTCCGACGTCTTCTTCTCCTTCCCTATGGGTGAGTGATTCTTCACCTTATCAATTTAAATTTCAAAAAGCCCCAAAACTGAATTTGAAACCCTAACCCCAACTCTTGATGGACAATGTGTAATACCCCGATTTTCGTATAAGGGATTATGTTACTATGGATGCCTAGTTGTTGTTGTTGTTATTATTATTATTATTGTTATTATTATTAATAATGAAGTTAGTATTGTTATTTATATAATTGATAATGTAATTGTGATTATTATTGTAGTATTTTTATGCTTATACATATATATTTGTATATATTATTACATATGATACTGTGTATATTAATATATGATTATTTGCATTAATATGAGATTGTGTCTCTTAATGTGTGACCTTATATGGATATATGATTTTGTTTGTGATTTTATATGTTAATATATGATATGTGATTTTATTAATAATAAGTGATTAATAATGATATGATGAGATATCGTGTGATTTTGAGTCCTTATTAATAAAGGATAATCCTCTTTTTGATTACCTCTTAAGATCTTATCATAATCACCTAAGGAATCTAGGAATAACTACCAAATTTGTTTCTAAACTTCCATCGAACTTTTGACCACCTTAGAGTCTGATTTAGGATTCAATCATTAAACATTAACTTGTATATATTTTTCTGTGATTTCTAACGACACCAAGAATGCCTCAATCGGAAACTTGTAGCTCAAGTTATGGTCAAAATACCGATCTGTATACAGTTTGGGCTGAAATAGGAGCCCATTATGCCCTAACTTGTATTTATACCATAAGACTCGACCTAAACCCTATTTATCACGTTGTTAACCTCATAATAGCTTCCTCTCTTCATCTTTCTTAGTTTACCCTTGAACCTCTTGAAGTTCTTGGAGTTTGTGAGTCCGTTTGGGAGAGAAGTTACGCGTGTTAGTATCGTTTAAGGTAACGTAGTTATCCCACCTTAATCTTCTTTTCCCTTTCTTTTGAATTGCGGATTAATTGGTTGTTATCTTCCCTTCTTGTTTGACCAAGGCTTGAGGAACTCGTCGAGGCGCTCGAGAGAACGTGTCTAGTTTGCCAACGTTATCGTTTTGGGAATCTTCATACCAGGTATGGGGAGAAGGAATAGTATTGACATGTAGGCGTTGAGGGTAGCACAAGATGAAGGGTTAACCCATGACCCTATCATATGTTGTTTGTCTATTCGATATTAATTGATGTATGTATGATATGATTATAATATTAATGGCATACTGTAATTGTTGTACTGCTTGATGTTAATTATTATTTATGATATATGATTCGATGTTATTGGCATGCCCAATTGAGTCTGATGTTTAAGGATACCATGAATGTTCATGATGATGATGATGCTATTATGATGACTATGTTGTTATGATAATGATGAGACTGTTATGATAATGATGATGATGTGGTGCTTTGAATGAGTGTTGATTGTTTTGCATGTTAATGCCAACAATGACGTTAATAAGACTCTAAACAATTAATATGGCTTATTAATGATGTTAAGACCTTATAAGAGGTTAATAACGATGAATACATTTAAGGGATGTTTTCCCAGTTTGTTAATAAGACATGAATATAGTATGAGAGGCAAGGTTATGTTCATAGGGCTTAGTGAAAGACCCTAGGATTGACTAGTGAGTGTTTTAGGGACATTAGTATTGAAGCTGGAAGTAAAAGACATGAGAACAATTAAAGGTAATGAAACTGATGATTGATGGTGTAGCTTAAACCAATAGGTTTAATCTTTGAATGCCCTAAGATACTTAGTAAGGGTTGATCAACCCTTATGCCCAAAAACAGTACGATCATGCTCCATTGAGCACGGCCATTCTCAACAATCAACACGACCGTGCTTGACTTAACAGTCAGCACGCCCGTGCTGAGGGGAGGCACGCCTGTGTTGAGGGGGAGGCACGCCCGTGCATCCCTGTACAGATCAGAACACGGAAATAGTAACAAGGGGCGTTTCACCCCAAACGCTTCTAATAATGAAGAAGACACCAAACCAAGTAAAGACAAGCTAGATAACTTAAATATAATAATGTACCTCGGTAGCCGAGTGGCCAAGGGGGCCTTGATGCTTAATGGTCAAGGTGTTGAGCTCTGGTGCCTATGGGCCAAAGTGTTAATAATTAAAGTGGAAAGATATTGTTCTGTACCATGGTAGTCAAGTTGCCAAGGGGGCCTCGACGAGTGATCGTGGTATTGAGATCTGGTGCTTAATGGCCAGAGTGTTGTTGTTTTGTACCTTGGTAGCCGAGTGGCCAAGGGCGCCTTGATGAATAATGTCAAGGTGTTGTTAATTAAAAGATATTGGACCTTGGCAGCCGAGTGGCCAAGGGGTCCTTGATGCTTAATGGTCAAGGTGTTGAGCTTTGGTGCTTTTTAGCCGGAGTGTAAGTGAAAAGATTATGTGATTAAAGACTAAAGATGAAAGATAACGTTGATGATGATGATGAACTTGGGTAGCCGAGTGGCCCAAGCGGAGGTGGTGATTGTTGGTTGTGCGTTGTGTTGCTCATTCATGCATTGGAGTAGTGGAGTAGCATTGTATCGCATAACATACCTTGTTTGGAATGATATATATATATATATATATATATATATATATATATATATATATATATATATATATATATATATATATATATATATATGATATTAATATGATGAGATGATTATGTTTGATATGCTATATTTATATGATGCATGTTCATCTTACTAACTGCTTCCATGCCATTATGTTGATATATATATGTTTCTTACTCCCGTCTTTTGTTGTTTGTTGCATGTATCTTTTTGGATATTCAGAGGACGGTGAGCAGCTTGCTGAGGAGTGACTCCGAGGAGCTGCTACTCGTAGTTTAGTTATGTTTAGTTTTAGTTTGTTTATCCGAGTTGTTTATCGGATTGGTTATACCAGCTCTGTAATGTGACATCGGAGTTGGGTTCGTTATATGTTTCCTGTTATGTTTCTTTTAAATAATGTTTTAGTTTTTCCGCGTTGAAGTTATGTTACAATGCGGCAGCCTCTGCCCAGTTTTTATTATTATGAATACATGCGGGGTAGAGGGTGTCACACAATGTACCATGTGTACTACAACAATGGTTGAACAGTTGTCACAAGGGGCCGTATGACTAGCTGCAATAGCTAGTTTGAGTGGTCATTATACGAGGTCGGATAATACTTGTGCATAGCTGCAATAGTTGTTTGAGTGGTTATCGCACAAGAAGTGTATCTATGTATAACTGCAATAACTGTTTGAGTGGTTGTCATAGAAGGGTCATGTGAACAGTTGCAATAGCTGTTTAAGCAATGGTCACATGAGGTTGAGGTGGATTACCCGACAAATATAACATGGAAAGTTGAAAGTTGACCATTGTGCCTTGAGTTGGACAATGTGCCATGTATTGTATTGACCATTGTTTCTTTCGTCGATAATGTGTCATGTAAAGAGCCTGATCTTCTCAAACGAAAAGAGGTTGGGATCTCCGGAGATTAGATATCAAAGTTGGAGCCTAAATATTGAAGTGTCGTGCAATTTTTAAATCGCGATGACTGCCAGGTATGAATCCTATTGTCTAAAGTATTACATTTATTTTTGAGGATTTAAATGTTGTATCCATGTGTTTGTGATGTTGTTTGTATGTCGCGCATGTAGTTATCATGATAAAACTCATTTGTCGGTATCTCACCTTTGCATTATTTCTGTTTGGTTTTTCTTTGTGGTATTTTGGTTTGAGTGTACAGATGATGCAGAGGATTTTCTATGTCCCACACGGAGGGATTGATCCCAACTTTTGAAGAAAGTTGATTTACTGGAATAACCATGGGGTCTTTTCTAGTAAGAGCCTCATAGTATGACCAGCTAAGTCTATCAAGTCAAATTTTATTTTGGAGAAGGTCATAATTTTCTGTATTATGGCTCTGAGAGTCTTTCTTGGATTACTGTTATGTCTATGACATTTCATCTACGGATGTTTTAAATTATGACCAGTAATTTACTTATCGTTTGAGTAAATGTGATTTTTTTTTTTATTAAGTTTGGTGGAATGTTGTTTTTTGTGATGATGTTTGCTTATATCCAAAAAGAAAAAAAATTTTACACCCACTTTCATGATTTTAAAGAGAATTACATGAGTTATTTTCCGAAACCAACCAACATTTCTTTTTATTTAATATGTTTTTATGAAATTGAGCTAGTCATGTAATGCCCAAGGGGGGTGTTACATTAGTGGTATCAGAACTGGCCGAGTCTTTCGGGAACCTTGGGGAATAGGTCTGTTATGTTTTTTTTTGTGTGATCTCTGGTTGGATCTTGTTTGAATTGTTTCCTTGTCGAAGCAATGTGTGTTGGATTATAAGTATGTGTTTTGATATTGATGGGTATACGAGTTTTGACTTGTAGGAACCCGTGGCTAGTAAATTGTGTTTTGGTCCATGTGTGACACATTCAGTTATCCTTTTTGGATTGTGTCAGACATTTGAATAGTATGCTTGTTAAGGTAGATTTTCTAGGAATGTTCGCTGAGAATGTTCCAGGTTTATTGTTTTCAAAAAAGGATATTGAGTGTTCGATCGATCTTGTTTCTAGATTCGGTCTGATTCTCTATCTCTTCGTGTAGTATGTCGCATATAAAGTTATTCGAGTTAGATAACTTGTTTTAACTGGAAAGTATGCTGTCAAAACAGTTTGTGGGACCAAGTGTGTCTTGAAAGGAGCATCGGTGTTGTTCATACAGAAGAAGCAGTGCTTTTGTGGAAGCGACCGCAGACTATGATTGAAATCCGTAGTTTGTTAGGTTAATCGATTATTATCAAAGATTCATCGAGGACCTATCTAAGATTTTTGTGTCGTTGACTCAGCTTAAGAGGAAAGATCAACTCTTCGCATGATTGAGACATGGACTAAGTTGTCCGTGATCGTGCCGATTTAGAGTGACCATATTAAGCGTGTCGGGAAGGACCTTCGTGCTTGTTGGAACCAAGGGAGTCGAATTGAATTTTCAACCATAGATGAGTGTCTCTTGATTAAGAAAACTCTTAATTGTACTATTTGATTCCTTATGGACTAGTAAGTTGACTGATAGTGTGATTTTACATCATGTTTCCTGTACACTTTTGCATACATTTTTCATATAGATTAAGCATTCTTTATTTGATTTTAGTTAGATTTTCCCTTGGAACGGGTGAAGCGGTTTCTTGGTGTTGTTTTGAAAGAATCAACGAAAAATCTGGTTAACTTAGAGTCAAGGGAATGAAGAAACAGTGGAGAATGCAATTCTGGGAATGCTCGCCCCGCGAGAGGCTACTCGCCTCGCGAGACTGAAGACAGCCAGAAACAGCAGAATGTCATCCTTTCTGTCTCGCCCCGCGAATCACACCTCGCCTCGCGAGCCTGAAGGATGACTGTGCCAGAGAATGCAACCATTTCTATCTCGCCTCGCGATCCTGAAGGATGACTATGCCAGAGAATGCAACCATTTCTGTCTCGCCTCGCGAACCATGTCTCACCCCGCAAGCATGAGGACCAGAAGCCATCACGCTCAGGCCCTGATACTCATCACGGGCGTATTTGAGAAGTCCCTTAGTGTCTCGCCTCGCGAGAGATCCAATCGCTGAAGACCAGAATTTTAATATTCACGAGTTACATCTCGCCCCGCGAGTGCGCGAAACCCAGAACCCCTGTTATAAACTGTTTTAGGGCAGAATCAGGGGGAGATTTGGAGGGGGAAGAAAGGAGGCGACCAAGGAACCCTAGAAGACGCAATTTCTGCTGCTGTGGTGGCTGGGTGCATCCTTCCATGGAGTTCTTCCCTTCCTTCATCTTAGTATCTTTTCTTTTCCCTTTTACTTTGATGATGTGTAGCTAAACTCCCATTGTTGGGGTTAGGGTAGCTATTTCTGAATTCTCATGTATATGACTTGAATCTTGTAATATGGTTTTTACTTCTTTATTGAGTGATTGATTTTCTGTGCTTAATGCTTGTTGTGGCTAGCACCCCCATGACTTGATTAGTGTTTTGATATGCAATTGGAAAATTCGTATTAGAACCGGAACTGAAATTAATCACCTAGTAAATCTGGTATCTAGGAATGGAACTAGGTTTATTAGCAATCGCATGATCCCTAATCTTAATGCGAATTCACTAATCTAGGCCACCTAAGGAATTAGGGTCTATTAGTGGATTTAGGCTCTTGTCATCCGAGGAATCGGGGCTTGAGTAATTTAGTGCATTGATTGTCATAATTGAAGTAGAAACTGTCTATTAGTCATTTCATTGCATGGGGATGAAGTTTAGTGAACCTAATCCCAACATCTTTTATCATATTTGAAAACCATCTTTTATTGCCTTCCAAGTGTTTGAGAAAATTACAAAAAGAGTTTGTTTTTCTTATTCTGTTTATTTTTACTTTTGTGGGCTTGATAATTAGTTTAGAACTCTCTTCAATCCAAGAATCGCTTAGATAGTAGTTGAATTGGTACGTGCTAGTACTTGTCGCTGTCCTCGTGGGAACGATAAAACGGTCTCACCACCGTATTACTTGCACGACTGGGTATACTTGCCCAGATCCGTCAACAAGTTTTTGGCGCCGTTGCCGGGGACTGTGTTTCAATATTAGTATATCTATTTCGGTTACTAATTTAAGCAAAAATAAAAATAAAAATAAAAATAAAAATTTCTGTTATAAACTGTTTGCTGTCATTTTTTCTGTTTTGTTTTTGCTGTCATTTTTCTGTTGTGTTTGCTGTTGTGTGCTAACCTTTACTGCTAACACTCTTGTTTGCTAGACTGTTTGTGTATGCGAGGTACTATTCCAACTGACCAACTCCTATACGATCCAGAAATTGAAAGAACAGCTAGGAAGAATAGGAGGCAAGCAAGACAACAGAATTTGTTAGAGCAACAAGGAGAAGAACAAGAGACTTCCATCTCTCAAGTTTGTCAAGAAGAACTTAGAATGGAAGACAATGGTGAAGGTGCTCCACCACCACGGAGGACACTTGGTGACTATGCCAATACAAATGTCAACCGGCATGTCACTAGCATAGTGAGGCCTCCAGTGAACTGCAACAATTTTGAAATCAAGCCTAATCTCATCAATATGGTTTCACAAAATCAGTTTGCTGGGTTGGAGAAGGAAGATCCTAACAGTCATGTTTCCAATTTCCTAGATTTGTGCGATACAGTGAAGATAAACAGGGCCTCCGATGATGCAATTCGCCTGAGGTTGTTTCCTTTCTCTCTAAGAGATAGATCCAAGTCTTGGCTCCAATCACAACCAAGGGGGAGCTTCACTACATGGGACAACTTAGAGGAAAAATTTCTGGCAAGGTTCTTCCCCACCTCAAGATTTGTAAAGGCAAGGGGTGACATCATAAGCTTTGCTCAACAAGAAGGTGAGACTCTTCATGATGCCTGGGAAGGGTTCAAGGAATTCCTCTGAAGATGTCCAAATCATGGTTTTGATGATCTTACTCAGATGCAAACATTCTGCAATGGACTGAGGCCGTCAACCAGGTACATGTTGGATGCCTCAGCTGGAGGATCCATGAACACAAAGACAGCAGAGGAAGCATTGGTTTTGATAGAAGCTATGGCATCTAATGACTATTTGATGCATCATGATCAGGGTCCCACATCAAGAAGGGGAGTGTTGGAGTTAGATTCACAAACTGCACTGTTGGCTCAAAACAAGCTCATGACACAACAACTGGAGTCTCTTACCAAGCAACTAGCTCAACTCCCACAACAACTCCAAACTGTTTAAGGGACAACCATGCCACCCCAACAGGTAATGCGATGTGATTTTTGTGGAGGTGATCATGATAATGGAAGATGTGAGGCACCGCCTAGTTCCCATGAGGAAGCTAATTATATGGGGAGTTATGGGCGGCAAGGCAACAACCAATTCCCTAACGACTACAACCAAGGGTGGAGAAATCAACCAAATTTTGGTTGGAAGCAAGATGCCGGACAAACAAGCAAGCCTCTTCCTACACAACCGCCTCAAGACCGGATTTCTAACTTGGAGAACACTATCAATCAGTTCATGCAATTGACCATGTCGAATCAGAAAAACACCGATGCTTCTATAAAAAACTTGGAGATTCAAGTTGGACAAATTGCAAAGCACCTAGCGGAGCAATCTAGCAGCAGTTTTTCAGGTAACACTCAAACTAATCCTAAGGAGCATTGCAATGCTATTGTTTTGAGGAGTGGTAAAAGTCTTGAGAATGTGTGCGGTGAGCCTTTGGTAAAGAATCAGAGAGTTGATGAAAAAACAGAAGTGAGTGCTTAGGAAAAAGAGGAAGAAGGCAAGGAGGTTGTAGTTGAGGAAGAGGAAAAAGACAAGAGGGAGAAGCTAGTGGATGAAAATTCAATTTTGAGGAGGGCTAAAAATCAAATTTTAAAAGATGGAGACAAGCCTCAAGTGATCCCCTCTTATGTGAAGTTGCCCTATCCTCATTTGAGCAAGAAAAAAGAGAAGGAAGAGCAGTTTGCCAAGTTCCTTGACATTTTCAAGAGGCTACAAATCAACATACCCTTTGCTGAAGCACTAGAGCAGATGCCCAATTATGCAAAATTCATGAAGGAACTGCTCACGAAGAAAAGAAAGTTTAAAGAAGGCGAAACTGTTGCCTTAACTGAAGAGTGCAGTGCGATACTTCAAAGGAAGCTACCTCCGAAGCTGAAAGATCCTGGTAGTTTTACAATCCCTTGCACTATTGGGAGTGTTGCTATCAGAAAAGCCTTATGTGACTTAGGAGCGAGCATCAATTTGATGCCGCTTTCAATTTTGAATAAGCTTGGAGGTGGGGAGGTGAAACCAACAAGGATGGCATTGCAACTAGATGATAGATCAATTAAGCGTCCTTATGGTATCTTGGAAGATGTTCTGGTAAAGGTGGATAAGTTTATCTTCCCAGCGGACTTTGTGATTTTAGACATGGAGGAGGATGCAGAAGTCCCGCTCATACTGGGGAGACCTTTTCTAGCGACTGGTCGCGCTTTGATAGACGTACAAAAAGGCCAGCTGCGATTCAGAGTGCAAGACGAAAAAGTCACTTTCAATGTATTTGAAGCTGTGCATCGCCCAAGTGATGAAGATGATTGTTTCCGCATGGACATTGTGGATACAGTGGCTAAAGAAGTCGTTGCACATCAACACCACCCCTCTACTCCTGAGAAGAAGGAAAAGCTCAACATGAAAGTAACTCTGAAAAGTACTCTTGCACTTCTATGCCCAGCCAACCCCGGTTAATTGAAAGAAGCCCGTCAAGCTAGTGACGTTAAAGAAGCGCTTATTGGGAGGTAACCCAAATTTTCTTAACCCTTCTCTTTAGTTAGATTTTGTTTTTGATTTTAACCTCTTGAATAATTTGAGAAGATCAAGAGGAAAATATCATAGATTAATAGGTTTGTTAAGTGTTTTCAGGGAAGGATGAAGGAGAAGCATCAGGCCGTGACCCAATTTTCATGCAATTCCTCCTGACTAGGCATGTGAGCCAACACCTGCTACCGCCTCGGTAAGCCGTTCCAATTTTTCTTTCCTTTCTCCATCTTGATTGTTTACATTAGGGATGTAAATTCTTAAGCTTGGGGTAGGGGTATTTTTGCATTGTTCATGTTGCATTCATATAGTTTTGCATAATAGTTTGCATGATCACATGATCTGATTGCCCTTGTTTAGATTTTGCATCCAATTGTGAGAACTAAGTGCCAAATAACTTGAGATAGTGAATTTTTGGACCCATTTTTTTTTTATTCTTGTGATAAGGCTGCAAATGTAAATGCTTGAGATAATCTGTGATAGTTGATAATTAGCATATGGTTTCATAGATTTGTGTTGCTCATTGATTTTTGAACTACTAAAATGTGAGATTTTGAGCCAAAGGGGTACTCACTATATCTACCCCATTCTTTGTGTTAGAGTGTTATTCCTCTTGGATGTATTTCTCTAGAACTTGACTTGGAACCGTTTTGAAGCTAAAAAAAATTTTGAAAACATTTTTTGAAAATGATTGAGGCAATAGGTATTTTTCTGGCCTTCTGAGCTTTGAATGACTAAATGCTACCCCTTAGTTACCCAATTTTGAGCCTGAAAGAATAAAAATACTTTTATTGGTACCCTGAAACATTTTGATGAATGACAATTGATAGGATACCTTCTAAAGTATTACAAAAGGGTAAAAAGGTAGTTGAAAGAGTATGGGATGAAAAGAATCAGAAAAATATTTCTCTAGAGATGAAAATCTCCCCTTCTCCAAATAAAAGAAAAATAAAAGAAAAATAAATATATGTAGAGAAGGGGATGACAAAAAGAAAAGCGAGAAATAAAATGAAAATAAAAAGAAAGGTGGCAAAAGTGAATCGAAACCCAAAGGGGTATTTTAGAAGGTGTCATGATTTGAAATGTTTGATGTTTTGTGTAGCCTTTTGAAATGTCGTTTTCTTGATTTCCCCACCTAACGTTAAATCCCATGGCCCCGTTACAACCAAAGCGAAAGACCTCTTGATTCTTAATTGTTTTCATTAATAAAGTAGAGATTTGGTTGATAGTCAAGCCTATGGTAGAATTCATTCCTTGAGGAAAGTGGAGCGAATTGTCTTATTTCCCTAACACTTGAGTGAGGTGAGAAAGAGAGCCATGCAAATGAACAAGCTTGGGGTGATATTCAGGTGAGAAAGAGTGCCCTAATCGGTGAGAATATGAGTCTAAGAAACCTAAGCCTCTAATTGGACTTGAACTGATTGTCTCTTGCTGATTTATTTGAGTTGCCTGTTACTTGGATTATGTACTCGGGTTCTTGGTTCACTATCTGTAATATGATTGTCTTTTTCTTCTGGCCTTAGTGATTGCTTGAGGACAAGCAATTTAATAAGCTTGGGGTGATTTGATAGTGTGATTTTACATTATGTTTCCTGTACACTTTTGCATGCATTTTTCATATAGATTAAGCATTTTTTATTTGATTTTAGTTAGATTTTCCCTTGGAACGGGTGAAGCGGTTTCTTGGTATTGTTTTGCAGGAATCAATGAAAAATCTGGTTAACTTAGAGTCAAGGGAATGAAGAAACAGTGGAGAATGCAATTCTGGGAATGCTCGCCCCGCGAGAGGCTACTCGCCTCGCGAGACTGAAGACAGCCAGAAACAGCAGAATGTCATCCTTTCTATCTCGCCCCGCGAATCACACCTCTCCTCGCGAGCCTAAAGGATGACTGTGCCAGAGAATGCAACCATTTGTCTCGCCTCGCGAACCATGTCTCGCCCCGCGAGCATGAGGACCAAAAGCCATCACGCCCAGGCCCTGATACTCATCACGGGCGTATTTGAGAAGTCCCTTAGTGTCTCGCCTCGCGAGAGATCCAATCGCTGAAGACCAGAATTTTAATATTCGCGAGTTACGTCTCGCCCCGCGAGTGCGCGAAACCCAGAACCCCTGTTATAAGCTGTTTTAGGGCAGAATCAGGGGGAGATTTGGAGGGGGAAGAAAGGAAGCGACCAAGGAACCCTAGAAGACGCAATTTCTGCTGCTGTGGTGGCTGGGTGCATCCTTCCATGGAGTTCTTCCCTTCCTTCATCTTAGTATCTTTTCTTTTCCCTTTTACTTTGATGATGTGTAGCTAAACTCCCATTGTTGAGGTTAGGGTAGCTATTTCCGAATTCTCATGTATATGACTTGAATCTTGTAATATGGTTTTTACTTCTTTATTGAGTGATTGATTTTCTGTGCTTAATGCTTGTTGTGGCTGGCACCCCCATGACTTGATTTGTGTTTTGATATGCAATTGGAAAATTCGTATTAGAACCGGAACTGAAATTAATCACCTAGTAAATCTGGTATCTAGGAATGGAACTAGGTTTATTAGCAATCGCATGATCCCTAATCTTAATGCGAATTCACTAATCTAGGCCACCTAAGGAATTAGGGTCTATTAGTGGATTTAGGCTCTTGTCATCTGAGGAATCGGGGCTTGAGTAATTTAGTGGATTGATTGTCATAATTGAAGTAGAAACTGTTTATTAGTCATTTCATTGCATGGGGGTGAAGTTTAGTGAACCTAATCCCAACATCTTTTATCATATTTGAAAACCATCTTTTATTGCCTTCCAAGTGTTTGAGAAAATTACAAAAAGAGTTTGTTTTTCTTATTCTGTTTATTTTTACTTTTGTGGGCTTGATAATTAGTTTAGAACTCTCTTGAATCCAAGATCGCTTAGATAGTAGTTGAATTGGTACGTGCTAGTACTTGTCGCAGTCCTCGTGGGAACGATAAAACGGTCTCACCATCGTATTACTTGCACGACTGGGTATGCTTGCCCAGATCCGTCAACATTGACATTTGTTCCTCGAGTCCATATGATTGTACTAAACAATCACGATGATCAAGTTTGCATGTCTCAGACAGACTTTTTCGATTTTGAATTGAAATCTATCAGGACTGATAAATTGATTATGTTAGTCCATAAAATTTCAATTTATTCTAATTGATTTCCTTACTTGTGAGAAATTGTGCTCACATTTCTGAATAACCCTCAATGTATTAGACATTCGAGTGGATTGATTTGATAGTATCTATCGGTCTCGATATTTTCACATTTCATTGAAAAATTTGTTATGACTATTTCTTGAGTTATAATACAAATAACTTCGTGGTAACATAAGTTTCTTATTGAAACTTACTCTAGCCACTCTTACTTTTGGTAGATGCGATTCCATCCGAATTTTTTCCAGATAGCTTTTCTTTTAAATCGTTGTTTTGTTACTTCCTTGTACTAATTGAATCCTCTTGAGGTTAGGAACTGTTCCTCTTTTGATTTCCTAATCCAATGGATAATTCTTATGAAAGAAGGAACTTTAGTACAGTCGTGTTTGTAAGAATGTATCGGACAACTTTACACTCACGAACCAATTGAAGAATCTTTTTACATATTGGACACTCATGTATATTTCAAATTGATGAAATTCTTCTCTATGCTTTCATGTGAAAGTGAAATTAAGAAATTTCTTTTCTTGAAAATTTTTTTTCTTAAATTCTTAAGAGTTGCCTTATTGCAGTTCAATAGAACTTACCATTCTTTGATCAATGTTATCCTATATCTTTTCCAAGTGTCATTGACGTGTGATCTATTCCAGGAGTCATGAGAAAGTTCATCTGATCCATATCATGATATCAGATTTAGTCGAGTGCAGTGAAAGGATAACTTGACATCTAAGACCTCCCTGGTTAAGATGATAGCGTCGTAACAAATTTTGTTATGGGGTTATCGAAGGCCTCTAAGAGTCTTGTTTTGTTTCGAGTGATCGAGGATGGGCTGACAAAGTCGACACCCTTCTTAAATGTTAAGATCCACTATGCAGTGGAGAAGCAAACCGAAGTATGTATTAGAGGACTGATCAGACTTCATGGAATATCTTCCAGCATCGTTCTAAATGAAGACCGAAAACTTACCTCATGCTTTGGGCAAAGTCTGCATCAAGCGTTAAGAACCAAGTTGAAGCCAAGTTCAACTTATCACTCTGAGTTCGATGGACAAGTAAGAAATGATCTATCCTTAGAAGGTTAGCTGAGAGTAAGTGTTGTACCTAAGTATTATCATCACTATAGAAGGATAAACAAGAGTTAATAGAAGTTTTATTGAGGTGTAGATGCGACTAGTAAAATGAGAGTCCCTAAGATCAACCCCAATAGGCAATGACGATTTCTATATATCAAGTGATCAAATATTGATCGAGACAGAAGGAAAATCTAAGGTAATGATCAAATACTTGTAGTTAAGATTGATAGTATGATTTTGAAGAAATTATAGGAACATGTCTATAGTAGTTTTACCTAAGCTGAATGTGAGCGGAAAAGAGGAGTTCTTGAGTAAAACGAAGTTGTTAGAAAAGTTCAAAGTTTATGGGTTAGATAATCCTAACCGATGTGATTTCTTTGGTTTTATTTGCATTAAGAGGTGCAATAATGTTCTTTTAAGGTTGAGATGTATAATTCTGATATAACTTGAAATAGTGAATTATGATCAAAAGGAACTAATGACCTAGATTGGAAATCTTGGATATGTGCTGTGAAAGAAGTGAGAATCTTAGTCTCAATCTTGGTATTAATAGTGAGAGTTAAGGATGTAGAGGAAATTTTTTCTAATGGAATAGTATTAAAGGAAGAAGAGATTAAGTTTTGATTATATCTTTATGTGTGGAAAATTAAAATAAAAATGTAAAGGACAGGAAGTATGGATTGAGGATAAGGGATTAAATTTTGAGGATCAATATAATGAAGGATAAGTATGAAATGTGTTATTAAGTTACAAAAGTCATCTAAGGAAAAGTGATTACGGGAAGTACAATGTAGGATCTTGGGATTAAGATGTAATTACAAGATCTAGTCTAGTTTCGAGTCATGAAATTTTTTTAAGTGGGGTAGTAATGTAACACCCCGATTTTTACTGTTTTTCAATATCAGTAAAACCTATTTGTTTATATTATTTTATTTGGAGTGATTAATTTTCTTAATGGTTATTTTTATTTATTTTTATATGATTTGGTTTGAGTAATTTTATTTACTCATTTAAAATCTTAATTTTTATTGTGTGCGTTAGCAATGCTTTATTTCAGTGTATGCACATTTACTAGGCAATAATATTATGCTATTGTAACTATTATTATTTGTTAAGAAAAATATTTTAAATCATATGATTGAAAGAAAATTATGTTCATATTTTACTCAATTTAATTTTAGATTTGAAAATATGTTGGTTTAAAATTGACCTGAGATTAAATTTGGATCACTGATTTACTTGGTTGATCAACTCAACTATCAATCTTTACTCTATTTTGAACTTTGAAAGTATATATTTGTCCCACATTATTTTTAGATCCACGGATCAATATTATTTATTTTTTTCTAGACTCAATCTTAACCACTCATTTTAGCATTTACCTATTAAGTACATGAAAAACAAAAACTTCTTTCTCCTTCCCTTCATCAGCGCACGACCCCTTCCCTTTCTCCTTCAATTTTTTTTCTTTCTTTCTCTCTTCTTCCTCCTCCCATCAACTTCATCTTCCTTCTTCTCACCATACCAGTCGCGCACCACCACTAGGGAGGACCTCCGACCGTCGTGTGCCACCCATGGAACGTTGCTCGTCGCGTCATCACCGCTCGAGACCGTTCGACCGTCATGCGAACGGAGGAGGAAGACCAGCACGTGTTCCTTGCTCCACCGTCCTACGCCATGTCCACCGCGGTGAGGATCTGTTAGCTAGTGTCCAAGGTGGTTCGACCCTCCTTCCCTCCTTTTATAAAGATTCATGCGTTTTAGTTTATGGATGCTTTAGAAAAGCCTCGTTGCCGCCGTCCCACCGCCACTGTAGCCGGTGCCATCCGCCGCTCACTACCCTATCTCTGGCGTCTTATTCTCCTTCCCTGTGCGTGAGTGATTCTTCACCTTATCAAGTTAAATTTCAAAAAGCCCTAAAACTGAATTTGAAACCCTAACCCAACTCTTTATTTCAGTTTTAAACTTTGAAATTAACTATGTTT
Source organism: Sophora flavescens (assembly GCA_030762895.1). NCBI lineage: Eukaryota > Viridiplantae > Streptophyta > Magnoliopsida > Fabales > Fabaceae > Sophora > Sophora flavescens. The sequence continues at coordinate 157,910,166 of CM061063.1, read as the reverse complement.
TATAACAATTACGGATGTTAATTGATGAATCTGAATGGCAATTTCATATTCCTATGATCCAACTCATTTCCCCCAAATTCACTCGAAACCTTAACTTTTCATTTTACTTTAATCATGAAATTGGTTCAGTTTTAATGTAATTAAGGCTTGTAATTAATGACTTCTAATGTTAATTTCATGATTCCTTAATTAAAACAATTTTTCCCCAATTTTAATGATGGATCCTTTTTACCCATATTGATTTTATTGGAAAATCAAATATGTTTTCTTAAGTTAAATATATAATTTCCTTTGATTTTATGTTTGATGTTGAGAATATTGATTGTTATGTTGTTTGGTTGTTGAATGTGTTTGGAATGCTCTATCTGGATGATGGTTTGAGACTGTGCTAGTTTGAGGGAACCTGAATTTCATTCTTGGAAGCTAAAAGTTGAATGCGCCAAGGAAAGGATCTTTTTCTGGTCTACAAAGGTAAAGGGAGTTTACCTGAGGGGTTTTGATAGCTACATGCTATCTCAGTGTCATATGTGATTTTAATTGTTGTGTTGTGTGGTATTTAATTAAGTTGTTATATGACTGTTAAGTGGTTTTTAATGTATTCTGTGAAAACATGGATGTATGGATTATCTGTATGGTTGATTGGTTGACTGAAAGCCTGACAGTGGTCAGTGCTCAATTATAATTGAGGATAAAAACTTTGAAAAGCTTGAGGAATAACTTAAGGGTTTTGATTTATGGAAATGGAAGAAAATATTGACAATAATAACATTTGATGATGTCATGGTGAAAGAGTGATTAATGAGTAATAGGGAGGACGAAATCGTGAAAAATATTTCAATTACATTATCTCTTTCAAAAATGAATTCAAAAATAAGATGAAAAGTTATTACAAGAAATTAAGTGTCAAAAATATTTTAATATTTATGGTGAGGAAACTTTTTGTAAAAGAGAAAATCATTTGATTTATAAGTGATTTTATTTTCAACAAAAAATAATTTAGAAAAGTATTTTACGACGAAAACTATGAGGAACAATTTTATTATTTCGGATAGGAATGAGTAGGAAATGATTTTTATTAGGATTTGATGTTGTTTGGAAAAATAAATTTCAAAAAGAAAACGGATGTGGAAAAATAAATGGATTTCTCTGTGATTTAATGTTTTATAAACGATTTTCAACAGGAAAAGATTTTTAGTAAATAGTTTTTACCCAGTGAAAATATTTTCGACAAACTTGGATAAGTTGCGGAGGTTTTGTTTTGTATTTGTGTTTCACATAACGAAAATGATGTTAAAGAGAAAACATGAACCTAGTAACAGTGACGTCGGGATTCTAGTGTTCTGTTAACACGTGGATCATTGATCCGTGTTAGTGGTTGTGGACCTTGTGTCCTGTAAAAGTTGTTGTCGACTGTGTGTCCTGTAATTGATGTGGTGATCTTTGTATCCCATATCTGCGAACCTAAGACTGGTCCATCAGTATAGGGCTTCGTGATTGAACACTCGGACTGTGTGTCCTGTGTTAAAGTTGAGAGTTAAAAGATTTAATGTTTAATTAAGCGTGGTCGTGAGCCTTTGAGCCTCGACAGGGAAGAATGAACGAAAAAGAAAAGGGACGTGAACAACAATTTTACATGCATTATTTGGCAGACGTACCTGAGTTGAACGTTGTACCTTGATGGACAATGTACCATGTGTACGACTACAACAATGTTTGGACAGTTGTCACAAGGGGCCGTATGTCTAGCTGCAATAGCTGGTTTGAGTGGCTACCATGCGAGGTCGGATAATACTTGTGCATAGCTGCAATAGCTATTTGAGTGGTTATCGCACAAGAAGTGTATCTGTGTACAACTGCAATAGCTGTTTGAGTGGTTGTCATAGAAGGGTCGTGTGAACAGTTGCAATAGTTGTTTGAGCAATGGTCATATGAGGTTGAGGTGGATTACCCGACCGATATAACATGGAAAGTTGAAAGTTGACCAATATGCCTTGAGTTGGACAATGTGCCATGTATTGTGTTGTAAGACACCCCGTTGTACCCCGTTGTGTTATTAGATCAAAACCTCATTATTTAATTTCTTAATCATGCGCTTAACGTGAAAATACGTAAAAATTAAAATCTTAAGTTAATAAACATATAACTTGAACATCACACCATAGTTATATTGCAAATACACACATAAGTCTTTTATACATATTTCAAAACACTGTTGAGATTCTCCGAGGATCCCCACAGAATACTTAAACAAAATATTAAACTTAGCAGAAATATAAAATGTCTCACAAGCACCGTCCATAACTAACTAGACCCAACACCATGGTCACGACTCACCCTCGCTCATAGGAGTTCCTTCCAACACCTCTATCACTCCCATAGGGTTTCAATACGATCCCAAAAACAAAAATAAAACATACAGAAAGATACGGGATAAGAAGTCATCATCAAAAAGTGGAAAAGAGTAATAGCATATCAACAATATATGTCCGACAATCAACATACATAACTAACAAATCATCCTCAAATTAATGTATCAACCTCTACCCCAACCACATACAACTAAACTTTTATACTGACGTGGCCATCTCTATTCCTATCACGTTAGTCAGTAGTCCAGAACGGTCCAATACCAATAACTTTCGAACGCATCAAAGACTAAACAAGTATTAGTCTAAAATGGTCCAGTGCCAAGAATCTACGAACTCGTAAAGGAATATCATTCCATAACGGTCTAGTGGCAATAACATTCGAATGCGTCAAGAACTAAGGAGTATTACGGTAGTCTTCCTCGGCATCCACATCCATAGGGTACTCACCTTCAATATCCGATATCCCAAAATAGGATATCCCAACCTCGTGTGTTCCCCTCACACGACTGTGAATAACAATACAAACACATGAATCTCACTAACCCATATTATTAATATCCCAGTGCCTTAACATTCCATCAAAATCTCAACACATACTTTATATTACAAATCCTCTTTAAAATAAATCATTTAGGTTAGGCACCTCTAAGTCACCATTATCCTCACACCCAAACAAATATCTTCCAAACCACATATATTAAAACCAGGCAGATCATGCATAATCACAATATCAACAAAATATTCAAATATCAAAGTATCACATACAACAATTCAATAATAATAACAATAAAGTCAGATATCATCAAATACTTAAAACCAACCTAATGTCGATAAACCTACAATCCCCGAATCACCATTGGTTTTACATAAAAGGTTTCCAATGTGATTTTGGTCTTGTCGATTAATCAACTACTAGTAGGGTTTAGGTCACCCTACACAATTATTATAAAATATACTACTTATCGATTCTGACGATAGGTTGATTCTTTCCCCCACCTGATTGACGTGTACGCTTTCCCGTACAAGCTCCGAATGCATCCACTCTATTGCAAAGAACCTCAGCACGCTGTCCAACAACATCCACAAATCTGCCACCATCCATCCTTACACATCCATCGTTCTGCTTTCCGTCCCGATTACACGTACGAGTAACACAATGAATAACTATCCTTCCTAAACCTTCTCACATAGTTTAAGTCCTATCCAACTGTTAAAACATCTCAGATCGCAATTCTTTGTTGATAGCTTAGATGGTATCCAGGTTGAGTTTCTCATCTCCTATGCCTATTGTCCGAGCTTCATATCTCACACTCTGGAGGTTTATTCAAACTTCTGACCGTTGGATATGAAGGACCACAAGTCTTGAAGCCTATTATAAAATTTGAGAAGGATCCAACGGTTGGAGAGTGTTTGGCGACTCTCTCACGGTGACTTCTCCAACTAGGTTTCAAAGCTTCCAACAAAGGCTTCTTGTAACTATTGAGGTTTCTCTCTCAATTCTTCTCCGCTAATCTGAATTAGTGGGTGATAAAAAGAGTTAAGAAGATGAGGAAGACAACTAAGATCATATAAGTGAGGGTTTACCTCTAGATAATAAAAGAAAGTGAAAGAATGATCAAGTTGTGCAAGAACAACAATGGAGTTTTTGAAGAAAAAATGGAAGAGATGAAGAAGTGAGTGAGGGGGGAGGGCAGCCACGGTTTTGAGGAGTATTTATAGGCTAGATTTAGGCTTTGTTTGGTCATAAGGAATTGGTTTAATGGGTTTTGTGAATATTTAATTAATATAAGCTTAACCATAGTTAATAGTTAACTTAAACTAGGATTATGTTACTAACTAGGGTTAAAATTCATGTGGCTCATAATTAATGTAGGTGTGACTGATTTTGGGCCACATCTAATAAATCATCCATGACTCATTGATCCCATCCATTAGAGGTTCCTGGAAATCCTGTACGCGGCTCCGTCAGTTATCCGGTTTCGATTTTCTGCCACTATAAAATTATGTCAGTAAAAAAGTATCGATCGGTTTCCGTCTGAGTTTTAAACCCAAATTTTAACCAAAGCTTCCTACCATAGAGTAGGTTCTAGATATGATTTTGTTTCCTCCAAAATCATTTCCTAGGTCTCAGATAAAAATATAAATAAATATATCTTTACCGTTAATACAGCGTATCCGAAAATCGGGGTGTTACATTACTACCCCACTTAGAAAAAAATTAAGTCCGGAATTTCGTGACTCAACCTAGACACTATAGATAAATTTTGAGTCGGACACTCTACCCAACTTATAAGCATAGTCAATATCCGATGTGGATTTAACTAGACACGGACAGTAACAACATCCTAGACCTCACAGTCCGATTAGAATCGAACTGCTCTGATACCAAAATAAGACACCCCATTGTGCCCCATTGTGTTATTAGATCAAAACCTCATTATTTAATTTCTTAATCACGCGCTTAACGTGAAAATACATAGAAATTAAAAACTTAAGTTAATAAACATATAACTTAAACATAACACCATAGTTATATTGTAAATACACACATAAGTCTTTTACACATATTTCAAAACACTGTTGAGGATATTCTCTCAGTAGGATCCCTCACAAGAATACTTAAACAAAATATTAAACTTAGCGGAAAATATAAAAATGTCTCACGAGATGCACTGGCCATAGACTAACTAGACCCTAATCACCATGGGTCACGACTCGACCTCCGGCTTCCGGTTCAAAGGGAGTTCCATCCAACTCCTCTTCGTTCAGCTTGGCCACAGGATCTTCAAGTTCGATCCCGTAAAAGATAAAATAAAACATAAAGAAAGATACTGGGGGATAAGAAGCAGTTCTATCATCAAAAAGCGGAAAAGAGTAATAGCATATCATACAATAAATGTCACAGACAATCAACATACATAATTAACAAATCATCCTCAAATTAATGTATCATCCTCTACCCCAATCTCATACAACTAAACTTTTATACTGACGTGGCCATCTTTATTCCTATCACGTTAGTCAGTAGTCCAGAACGGTCTAGTACCAATAACTTTCGAACGCATCAAAGACTAAACAAGTATTAGTCTAAAATGGTCCAATGCCAAGAATATACGAACTCGTAAAGGAATATCATTCCATAACGGTCCAGTGGCAATAACATTCGAACGCGTCAAGAACTAAAGAGTATTATGGTAGTCTACCACGGCATCCACATTCGTAGGGTACTCACCCGCAATATCCGATATCCCAAAATAGGATATCCTGACCTCGTGTGTTCCACAGACACGGCTGTGAATAACAATACAAACACATGAATCTCAGTAACCCATATTATTAATATCCTAGTGCCTTAACATTACATCAAAATCTCAACACATACTTTATATGACAACTCCTCTTTAAAATAAATCATTTAGGTTAGGCTCCTCTAAGTCACCATTATCCTCACACCCAACAGATATCTTCCAAACCACATATATCTTTGCTTAAATCCAATATTAAAACCAGGCAGATCATGCATAATCACAATATCAAAAAAATGATGAAACGAAAGCAAAATGAAATAGGTATGGTTTAGTATATATGGCTGCATGAAATTGAGGAGATGTGGGAGGTTTACAACCACGTAAAATGAGTGGTTAAGAGTGCGTAGATGTGTCTTGTTAATAACCGCGAAAGCTTGGGGGTACTTGTTACGATTCTTTTCTCTAGGCAAGTATACCTAGTCGTACAAGTAATACGGTGGTGAGACCAGATATCGTCCTCAGGGATCAGTTGCCAATTACCAATTCACAATTTAAGCAACTATCTAGACTAAACTATGGTATGAAGAGAGATCAAAACATAAAACAACAAAAGCGATAAAATATTTTTGGTCTTTTGGGAATTTTATCAAACACTTGGAATGCAAACAAAGATGTGGATAAAATTGTCAGGCTTAGACTACACTAATCCTCCCTTAATTGCAATGAAATGGTTACCAACACAAGTCCTAATTCAATTATGACAATCAAGACTTTTGAAATACTCAAACCCTAATGTCTTAGGTGGAATGAGCCTAAAATCCCAAATTAAACCCTAATGTCTTAGGTGGATTAACCTGAGATTTTTCATAAAGAGCCAAGACTTATAAGATTGCAAGCACCCCAAGACCTATTTCTAGATTCATGAACTACTTGGCATTTGATTCATGAGCATGCCTTAACATCAATTTTTCAATTGTCTATCAAAGCAACAGAACATTCCATGGGTGATCAAGCCAAGAAAAGCATTAAGCATAGAATCAAATACTCATAAAGAATTAGAAACTTGCATTAAAACCAAGTCAAGAGACAACCAAGTTCAGAAAAGCAAACACCTAACCCCAAACAACAAGGGGATTTAGCTACTCATGATAAAAGAAACTACAAAAGAGAAAGAGAGAAGAGATGAAGAAAACTCCATGAAGAATCCTCCAATCTTCTTCCAGTCCAGTCCCAACAGATATCTTCCACCCCCAGCCGTCAGCCTTCAAGTGAAGATCCCCTAGCGTAAAAGTCCGATGCCCTATTTATAGATGAAAGAAATCTGGATCTAAATAGTGCGCGTCACGACCGTGATGGCCATCACGGCCAGGCCGTGACGGGTTCTGCCAAGGGCGCTTCTTCATTTTTTTTTGTCTGTCACGGCCGTTGTCACCATCACGACTTGGCCGTGATCAATTCTGTCCATAGGAGCTGGCCTGTCATGGCCGTGACCTCTATCATGGCTAGGCCGTCATGCTCTCTGATCTTCAGGGTCTTCTCATCACGCCCGTGATGGATATCACGGCTGGTCCGTGATCCTTTCTAATCTTCATGGCTGGCTCATCACGGCCGTGATCACTATCATGGCTAGGGCGTGATGGCTTCTGCTTTATTGTCCTTCCCATTTTGCTCTTCCTTCCCTTTTAACATGAAAATGTTAAATAGCATTAAATGCTTTATTTGACTCAAAATTGACTAAAATATCCTAAAACTACTTAAGAGACTCAAAATGTTGGTCGAGGACAATTAAATCCAAATTTGGGCGAAAATGAGATTAAACTCGAATAATTAGCACAAAAACCATGGTCTTACTAGTTATAAAACTAGATAGGCCAGAGGCTTATCAGTACTTTGGTCATTTTACCCAAAAGTCATGATTACTAGCATTTAATGCTCATAAATGCTTGGTGACTCATCCTCCGCGAGTCATCATGTATGACTCGTTGTCTCGGTGTCTTGACGAGTCTCTGCAGTTCCGTTTTCGACTCCGTCGGTTTCCCAATTAGGGTTTCTGTCTGTTTTTCGATCAAAAATTTTCAAAGTAACCAAGCTCGTTGGAAATATGATTTAAACATAAACCATTTCGTTCACGAGTCAAAATTTGGTTTTATGATCATTAAAAGCTTACTGTAAGTGAAAACACCAACCGTTTTTCGTTCAAACTTTCACCAAAATTCGTCCGAATAAACATAATATTTTATTTCTGATCAGAAATTTGGAAAATAGAATACCTCACGGGCAAAATATAAAACTCTATAAATTTTAGTTTCGGGTCAAATTAGGGTTTTCTGCCGGTATAAAATTATACTGTTAGTAAAAAAATACAGACCGATTTCCGTCCGAATTTTAAACCCAAATTTTAACCAAAGCTTCCTATCATAGAGTAGGTTCTAGATATGATTTTGTTTCCTCCAAAACCATTTCCTAGGTCTCAGATAAAAATATAAATAAATATATCTTTACCGTTAATACAGCGTATCCGAAAATCGGGGTGTTACATGTTGACCATTGTTTCTTTCGTTGACAATATGTCATGTAAAGAGTCTGATATGCTCAAATGAAAAGAAGTTGGGATCTCTGGAGATTAGATATCAAAGTTAGAGACTGAATATTGAAGTGTCATGTATTTTTAAAAATCGTGATGACTGTCGGGTATGAACCCCATTGTTTAAAGTATTATGTTTATTTTGAGGATTTATATGTTGTGTAACCCCCCCCCCCCCCCCCCCCCCCCCCCCACCCCCCGGGGCATTACCTCCTAATCACATACGAAAACAAATTAAAAGGAAAGCTTACTGGTTACTTTCTGAAAACTTCTATTATTTTTCAGAAGTCTGAAAATATAGGGGTAAAGTTTTATTTTTTTCTTTTCTTTTGTGCGGAGTATTTTCAAAGAGGAATAGTGCACACAACTCAAACATAGTTTCATACCATGCTTAATAGCACACAAAAGCTAGGTTTATTTATGAATCAAAGCAATTCAACATATAAACTTTCATGAAATAATCTTTCATACTGAAATTGATAAATTCATTGGAAGATTCTTCAAACCACTTACAAATAATTTTCTTAAAACGCTCGTCCTAAAGGAAACATCCTAAGCTGGTTGTTATAAAAGACAACTACTGGAAAGAACTCTGTATTTCTCACCATAAAATTCTCACCAACCTCTTCAAGGATCGGGCCTTAAGTGAGGTTAGGAACTTCTCGACACCACTTGTCCTCGTGTAACAAAGCACCACAGCAAAGGGCTAGGAACACCTGATATCTTGTAAGGGTGAGATACCAATATATGGATGAATTATGACGACTAAAACGCCCAAACACAGAGCAACAACCATATACAAATATGGCACTTCTATATTCATCAGTCTATCCTGATCTCCGGAGACCCCAACACCATGCAGTTTTTGTAAAATAGTGAGCTGAACAGGCTCAATTGCCACACAGGCTCAAATTACCACAAAGGCACACCATCTTGAATACCTCGTGCACCAAGATATCTGGAATAACACCATCTCGAATACCCTGTACATCTACCAAGATATTCAGAATAACACCATCTCGAATACCTCGTTTATCAAGATATCTGGATTAATCGGCACGTCTTCCAAAAACATTAATGCATGTAAAATCTTTTATTTTCGCGGCTTTTCTTTGTGTTTCATTCTTTCCTTGTAGAGGCTCAAAGCTCACAACCTCCGGTGACTTTTAAATGTCTTAAAGCTTTTAATATCAACACAAGACATTAAGTTCCAAGTGTCCAATCACAACAGTCCTAGACTTGTGCACTAGCCCAAAACTTTGTGGTAGTAGAAAAACAGTCTTTACCCTTTTTACTCTATTTTCCAACGTTTATCACAACATTTGTAGGGCACATAGTCCACAACAACGCATCTTGGACACACAGTCCACAGCAACATATATAGGACACAGTCCACAACAACTTGTATAGGACACACAGTCCACAATGTCATATATAGGACACACAATCCACGGCGTTGTGATACGGATCAAAGATCCTCGTGCCAGAACTCTAGTACCTCGATGTCTCGGTTACTAGGTTCACTTTCCATCTTATTTTTCGTTCAGTGAAAAACAAATACGAAAACCAAAATTTTTCGTAACTTATCCAAGTTATCGGACATCTTCTTTTTGAATGAAAATCTTTTTAAATAAAAACTTTTCTTTTGAAATTCTTTTGTCTTAAAACTTTAAGTTTTTGAAAAATCCATTTCTATTTCCACAAAACCATTTTATTTTCAAATCTTCTTTTTCCTAAAACACTTGAAAATTTCCCAATAAATTCCATTCAAGTTCCAAAATAAACTTTGATTTTCTTCAAACAGTTTCAAAGAAATTAATTTTATTTTTGTATAAAATCATTTAAATTTTTAATTGAACTTTCCTTATAAAATTTTAATTTAATTTTTCTAAAGTTTTCACCAATCATCAAAATTTTCTTAACTTACCTTTTTTATCAATGCCTTGTTGATAGAAATATTTATTTATGATTCTCTTTGTCAATGTTTTCTTAAAGCTTTTTTCTTCTTTGTTTGAGCTCTAACCAGTGTTTAGGCTTCCATACAATAGTCACAAAACAACTTCAACAATATGTATATAAGCATCATGTATATATTCATAAATCACAACATGAACTCAAAATCCAACCAAATCAGTCACAACAAGAACCATATCAATCAAACACATCAAGCAAGTACACAAGGCATATAGTCATCGTAACATAATTATCCCTCAGGCTTTCTCCCCTTACCTTGAAGCGAAGCGTAAAATGAGTGCAGTTATCTCACAGTCTCAAGAGAACGGACTCAGACTCGAACTCTTGTCACGATTGCCAATCTAAACTGAGCCACATATTTACAATAGTTAAAATTTCATAAAATCACTCTAAATCTCTTATGCATGTCTCGGCTTTACTAGAAAAGTTGAGTTTTAAAACTTCAAATTTTTACAAGATTTCGGATCAATGATCCTTAAGTATTAGTGGAATAACCTCAAGTCTTAAAACTTCAAAAAATACAATTTTCAATTCCTTCACACTATAAAATAGGTTTCGGCCTCTTTAAAATAAATACTATAAATTTTTTTTTCAACACTTCTCTTACAAGCTTGTACCCAAAATGATGATTTTAAACATATCACTTTTCTAAAAATTTTGAAACTAAACTTTCTTAACCTTAAAAATATAATTCTCGGCATGCTCAAGATATAGTTGAGAAAAATTAAAATTTTCAACTTTATACACACTTGCTTACATCTAAAATAAAGATTTAAACAAGTATTTTTCTTAAAATAAATATATCTTAAAAGCTCTTCAACTTTGTATCAGCATGCAATAAATCAATATGATGACCAAAGTACTCTTTCTTCTCAAAAACTTAAAAACAAACCATTTTCACTTTGGTACCACATGCATGTCAAAAATATAAAGATCAAAACAACATATTCTCATGAAAATCAAAGTCAAGCCTCCTTAACCCTAACAATTAGGGTTTCAACCCTTGTACTCTAAACAGGAAAGGAAAAACTCAATTTTTGTATGAAATTCCTAAGTTTAGAAATCACATGCAATAGGATTTTAAGGACATGCAAGTTGAAATTTTAACAAAACACCAACTTTCTTTCTTATGTGATTTTCGGCCATGTTAAAAAAAATAGGCCTTGGAAAACATTTTTACAACATGCAAGTATAAAAGTTGAAAGTAAAGATGATGATGAGTTTAAAAAAATTAGTCTTGATGAACATGTATCAAAGGAAATCATTTACAACTTGAATCATTAACATGCATGTGAGGATTTTGAACAAAACACCACTTTCTCCCCACTAGGTTTCGGTCACCACATCAAATTTGGCCTTGGAAAGTAGTTTTGTGACATGCAAGAGTAGTAGATGAAGGCAAAGGTAAGGTTAAGCTCAACTAAATTGGTTTTAGGGACATGCATCATAAGAAAATCACTTGGAACACAAAATTATTAACATGCATGTAAACAAAAGTAAGGTTTTTGAAAAGATCAAAGAATAGAGTAGAAGGTTTATACCTTTGATTGATGTTGATGATGATGAGAATGATGCTTAAGAGCTTGGTCTCCCCAAAAACAAGAAGAGCTTTGAAAGCTTGCAAAGATGTTAATGGTGAAGTATGAAGTGAGAGTTTTAGAAGGAAGTTGGAAAGTGAGCGGTGGAGTTTGAATAGCATATATATAGAGGAGTGAGGGAGGGGGAGGCTCTGCTGCCATAGGGACCAAAGGAGTGAGTTTTAAAATTTTTAATTAATATAAAAAGATTAAATTTAAATAATTAAAATAATGCTTTCATATAAGAGTGGAAAAAAATAATTACTTGTGTAAGAAATGATGTGTAAATAGTGAATATAGTCACTATTCACCTCAATCAAGTCTCTTCAAAATCTGCATAAAATCTGAGTTTGGTAAATTGGTTCGTTCTGATTCCATTTGTTTCCCGTTGGTGAAAATCGATCGTATTTCTTTTGTAAATTTTCCACCCAAAAAATTAAAATAAAATTTCTAAAATCCTAGGAATGATTATAACTGGGTTGTAAAAATAAAAAATTTATTTTACTAATCGTAATTAATTTTCCGGGTCAGTACAGCTTAATTGACAGTGAAAACTCAGACCGGGTTCGTCTGAAATTTCTATCGAAAATTTAATAGTAGTTTTCTACTATAAAATACATTATGAAAATTAATTTAGATTCATTAAAATATTTTACTCAAAATTAGAATATTAATTACTCACAGACATGCATAAGTACAGATTATAGAGTAACCGAAAAAAATCGGGGCGTTACATGTTGTATCCATGGGTTTGTGCTGTTGTTTGTGTGTCGCACATGTAATTATCATGATGAAACTCATTTGTCGGTATATCACATTTGCATTATTTCTATTTGGTTTCTATTTGTGGTATTTTGGATTGAGTGTACAGATGATGCAGAGGAGTTCTCTGTCCCACTCAGAGGGATTGGTCCCAACTTTTGAAGAAAGTTGATTTACTGGAATAACCATGGCTTAGTCTATCGAGTCAAATTTTATTTTGGAGAAGGTCATAATTTTCTGTATTATGGCTCTGAGAGTCTTTCTTGGATTACAGTTATGTCTATGACATTTCATCTACGGATGTTTTAAATTATCACCAGGAATTTACTTATCTTTTAAGTAAATGTGATTTTTTTTTTTATTAAGTTTGGTGGAATGTTGTTTTACCGTGATGATGTTTGTTTATATCCAAAAAGAAAAATTTTTACACCCACTTTCATGATTTTAAATGAATTACATGAGTTATTTTTCGAAAGCAATCATCGTTTCTTTTTATTTAATATTTTTTACGAAATTGAGTTAGTCATGTAATGCCCAAGGGGGGGTGTTACAATAATCAAAACTTAATAACTTCTCTTCTTAATACCGATCTACTAAAACCTTATTCCAATCATCTGACCTTTACAATTATTACCAAGATCAATAGTACCTTTACTGCAACATGCATCAACTTCCTACTCAAAGTATCCCATTGTAGTCTTATTCCCATTGAACGTAGTCCACCACTCCAAATTAGATCATAATCATACATATTAACCTCAAAAAGAACATTATTACACCCCTTTAATGTAACTAAAACCAAATGAAACCACATCGATTAGGCTTATTTAACTCTTCAATTTTGAATAGTTCTAGAAAACTTAGTTTCACATGAGAAATCATCTTTTCCGCTCACATTCAATTTAGGTGAAATTACTATAGGTAGTTTCCTTTAAATCTTCCAAACTTCTACAATCAATCTTAACTACTAATATTTGATCATTACCCTAGATTTCCTTAACGGTACTCTGCCTCGATCAACACTTGATCATTTGATCAATAATATTTGTCTTACTTACGGATGTTGATCTTAGGGGTTCTCTCATCTTACTAGTTACAACTACACCTCAACAAAACTCTTTTCACCTCTTGTATATCCTACTAAAGGGATGATCATAATGAGATACTACACTTACTTCCCGTCAAACTTCTAAGGATCAGATCATTTCTTACTTTTCCATCAAGTTGAGGGTGATAAACAGAACTTAGTCTCAACTTGTCCCTCAACACTTAGAGCAGAATTTACCAAAAAACATGGAGTAAATTTCGGGTCTTCAATTAAAACGATGCTTGAAGATACTCCATGAAGTCTGAACAGTCCTCCAATACATACTTAGGTTAGTTTCTCCACTGCATAGTGGATCTTAACAGGTAAGAAGGGTGTCAACTTCGTCAGCCTGTTCACGATCACTCGAAACAAATCAAGACTTTTAGAGATCTTCGATAAACACACAACAAAATCCATTGCGATGCTATCATCTTTACAAGGAAGGTCTCAATCGTCAAGTTATCCTTTCACTGTACTCGACTAATATGATATCATGATATGGATAAGATAAACCTTCTCTTGACTCATAGAATAGGTCATACGTCAATGGCGCTTGGAAAAGATATAGAGTAAAATTGATATATATACATATATATATATATATATATATATATATATATATATATATATATATATATATATATATATATATATATATATATATATATATATATACATATATATATATATATATATATATACATGGCCTTAAGGATCACGAAAAGAAATTTCTTGGTCTTACCCTCACAATTAAGTATATAGAATAATTTTGTCAATCGAAAAGTTACAGGAATATTCAGTATGTAAAATGATTCTTCAATAGGTTCGTGAGTGTAAAAATGCCCGGTACATTCTTACAAACATGACTCTACTAAAGTTCCTTCTTTCACAAGAACTTCCGGTGGATTAGGAAATCAAAAAGCGAACAGTTTCTTACCCTAAGAGGATTCATTCTTAGTACTAGTAATTTACAAAACGATGACTTAAAAGGGAAATAGTCTAACAAAAATTCAGACTGATGTTACAAAGAAGTCATATGTGTTACAACTCAAGAAATAGTCATAACAGATTTTTCAACGAAATACTAAAATATGAAGACCAATGGATGCTCTCCAATCAATCCACTTAAATGTATAATACACTGAGGGTTATTTAGAAGCGTGAGCACAAATTCTCACATATAAGGAAACCCATTATAATAAATTGAAATTACGGACTAATGTAACCAATGTATGAGTCCTAATAGATTTCAAATCAAAGTTAGAAAAATCAGTTTGACATGTATAAAATTGGTCCATGTGATTGTTTAATACAATCATAGGGACTCGAGAGACAAATTGTCAATTTAAAAATTCATAAGGATCGAATAATACAGTGAAGAGTTTTTTAATCATGAGACACTCACCCAAGGTTGAAGATTCAGTTTGGCTTGTCTCGACTTCAAACAAGCACGAAGGTCTTTCTAAACATGGATTAATCTGATTTATTGTTAATTCCTGTATTCTTCTGAGTTGTGCATGATCACAGACATCTTAGTCAATTTCTTAGTCATGCGAAGGGTTGATCTTTCCTCGTAAGCTGAGTCAATAGCATATAATCTTCGAGAAATCCTTGATGAATATTGGTAATAACCGACCAAACTAACGAGACTTACGGATTTCCGTCAAAGTCTTCGGACTTTTCCACAAAAACAGGATTTCCATTTTCGCAAGATCGACGACAAATTTTTCCTTTGTAATCACATGCCCTAAGAACTTCACCTCATCGAGCCAAAACTCGCACTTCGATAACTTCGCGACAACTCTTTTTGCGTAGGATCCTAACACTTGACGCAGAGGTTCCTCGTGCCCCTCGTGACTCTTAGAATAAACGAGAATAGCAGGCACATTCGTCACTCCAAAAGGCATTACAAAATATTTTTAATGTTCATAATGGATTCTAAACGCAGTTTTCTGTATATATTCGATCTTCACTCTAATTTGGTGATAACCCATCCTCAAGTCGATCTTTGAGAAGACAACAGTTCCTCGCAATTGATCCATCAGATCATCTATGCACGACAGAGAGTACTCGTCCTTGATCGTCACTTTGTTGAGTTGTCAGATATCCACACAGTATCTCGACTCTTGTCTTTCTTCTTCAGGAACAACATCGGTTCCTTCACGGAAAATACACTCGCTCTTATAAACTGCTTTCACAGCAGATCTTCACGTCAAGTAGAGTCATCTAACTCGACTAACTTTGTAGGTGGCATCCTACACGAAGAGATGGAGATATGACTGAATCTAGAAACTAGATCAATAAAAAACTCAATATCCTTCACAAGTACAGACCTGGAACATTCTAAGGGAATACTCCCAAAAAACTTTCCACAACAGGTACATTGTTCAAATGGTTGACACAATCCAAAAGGATAACTAAATGTGTCACACATGAACCAAAGCACAATCTACGAGTCATGGTTTCCCACAAGACAAAACCAGTGGAAACTCATCAAGAAAACACATACTTGTGTGTTAACACATATTGCTTCAACAAGGAAACAATTCAAACAAGTTCCAACCAGAGATCACACAAAAAATCATAACATACCTATTCCCTAAGGTTCCTGAAAGACTCAACCAGCTCTGATACCACTAATGTAACACCCCCTCGATGCTACATGTCTTACTTATTTTGTGTAAAAACATATTAGATAAATATAAAGAAATGACTGGTTGCTTTCGGAAAATTATTTTCTATATTTCAGAAAAATTGGGAGTAAAATTTTCTGCTGAATACTGTGAAATGTAAAACATGCGTTAAAACAATAAAACCACATTTTACATAATAATATACATATCCTGGTTGTATACATAACTAGTCCGTCACAACTTATAAGTTTTCTTGAAAGTGTTTCAATATTCAAATTGGAAATTAAAACCAATGACTATTTCTTAAACTACCTTCTCAAACATACAATCCAAACAAAATCCTAAGCCGGTCACTCTACAAGACATCTACTGGAAAGACCTCTATGGTTCTCACCACTATCTCCGACTCATCAAAGATTGGGACTAATATTCCGAGTGAAGTTGGAAACTCCTCTACATCATTTGTACTCATATACAGAGGTACAACAGCAAAACCAAAAACAGATATATCGCAAGGGTGAGATACTAACATATGAGTTTTATCATGATAACTACATGCGCGACACACAAATAACAACAAAAATCACCAGTACATACATAACAGAACATGTGAATCCTCAATAATAATCTCAATATTTTAAATAATGGGATTCATACCCGACAATCATCGCTATTTTGAAAAAATGCATAACCCTTCAATGTCCACTATCTGTTTCTTAATCTTTATTCTCCGGAGATCCTAACTTCCCTTCATCTAGCAGAATAGGCTGTAATAATCCCCATACCACAATTGTTTCGCGTTGGGTCGGCCTCTGAAATCAGGTCTGATCCCCAATTGTTCAAGGGTATCACGTCTCACCTAAATAATATTAAATAGTTCCTAATTTAGTACATCCGTGCAGAGGAACTGAGTTCCACAACTCGAAGTTGCAAAGCCCCGAGCATTCCATGGATTTCGAAGCCCGAATGTTCCTAAAGACCCAAAGACATCTCTTTGGTCCGTAACTATCCTATTTGTCAATCCACCATGTGTGGAATGTAGCTCGGTAACACAATGGCATGTCTGCCACAATGGCACATCTGTCAGACTATGCATGTAACCAGTTCTTTTCGTCGCTTTTCTTTTTGTTCGTTCTTTCCTTGTCGAGGCTCAAAGCTCACGACTACCTTTACTCAGGTAATAAACCCATCGTGTCGCCCGTATAGGATTTTTAAAACCCGCGACCATAATTTCATTCTCATAGGAACACTAGCCCGATGTCTCGACCATCTAGGTCCTTACCTCTTTCCTCAATTTTTCAATAGGAACACTAGCCCAATGTCTCGACCATCTAAGTCCTTACCAAGTTTATCCATGTTTATCGGAAATATTTTCACTGAGAAATTCAGTTTTTCTCAAATCCATTTTATTTAGAAATTTCTTTTCCGAAAAACATCAAATTCTTGAAAATCCTTTCTAACACTTTTTCTCCAAAAATAATAAAACTATATCTCATAGTTTCGTCGTAAGGTACTTTTCTAGATTATTTTTCGTTAGAATAAAATCATTTATAAATCAAATGGCTTTTTCTTTTCCAAAAAGTTTTTCACCATCAATATTAAAATATTTTTGAAACTTAATTTCTTGTAACTACTTTTTATTTTATTTTTGAGTTTATTTTGGAAAATTTATTGCAAATTAAAATTTTTTACAGCTTCCTCCTCACTATCCCTCATTGATTTACTCTTTAACCGAAATATCACTAAATATTATTATTTTCAACATTTTCTTCCACTTCATTAAATCAAAACATTCAATTTTCTCCTCAAGCCTTTTAAAGCTTTATCCTTAATTACAATTAAGCACTCATCACAGTCAGGTTTTCAGTCAATCAATCATCCAACAATTTTTCCATACATACAGATATCCATATATCACAGTTATAACATACACTCACATATAAAGTGAAAATCACATAAACAACTGTATAACAATTATATTTAATACGACATATTACTACGAATAAATTTACACATGACACACAGATAGCATGTAGCTATCAAAACTTCTCAGATAAATTCCCCTTACCTCTTTGATGCTCCAACAAGTATTGATTCCAAGTGTTTAAGGTTTATTTCTTTGTCCACAAGTCCTCACAACAACAACTAACCAATACCTATACAATCGACAAATCAAACAAGCATGGAAATTGAAAAATCCTACTTAATCCACTTCAAGAGGGTTTCAGCCATAGCAAGAAAATTAGGGAGGAAATTTCCTTTGCTCTCATGCTCATGGATCATCAATCTAGGGATCTTGGATAGCTTCTAAAAATCATTACACAAGTTAAAGGTTGAAGAAAAATCATTTAACCCATTTAGTATAGGGTTCGACCAACCTAAGAAGAATAGGATAGGGATCTCTAAATTTTTCAAGCTCTTGGATCCATGATCCTAGAGTATTAGAGAGTTAGGAAAATTTATCATACTTCAAAAATCCTCATTCTATGATTTTATAGAATTACATGAAGAAAATCAAGAAAATGGAAGCATAGAATTCTTGACAAGAATTGAATTGAAATAGATTACAAAGAAACTAACTATGATCATAGTTGATGAGGATTTACCTCTAATAATTGAAGAAATGAGATCAAGAACTTTGAAGTTTTCAAGGGAATTTTTGGAATAAACTGAGTGGTTTTTGTATGCAAATGAAGAAGTAAAGTGAAACAAGTGACTATGTGAGGGGAGAGGGATTTTGGTCGACTTCTTCAAGGAAAAAGGGGAATGAATTTGACAATTTTTGCTTACTTAACATGCTAGAAAGAGTGACTCACACTTAGCATTTATTACATAAGGTGATTCATCACAGGGCATTTAATGGTCATTTATGATGTCTTTGGTTGAGAATAAAAATAAAATAAAAATAAAAGTGCATTGACTTAGAAATGGAAGGGCTGGTCGACCACACAAGAAGCAAGAGATGGAGAAATTGAACTTTGCCTATAACTCACATCTTTGACATTAATGCAATTAAGGTGATTCATCCATTTGACATAAATGCTCATTTATGGCTATGGTGAGTCTTTGCATGACTCACCATAGTGACTCGTAGGGTTGAGACATCATAGATGGCTAGAGACCGTGTTCCCGGTACATCTCAGAGATCCCGCATCCAGCTCTGTTATTTTACCCGATTGTTGATAATTCACCCGAAAAAAGTATACTTTATTTTTTTGCGAAAATTATCAAAATAGTCCATCCCGTTGGGAAAGTGATTAGTTAGACACCTCGTTGTGCCCCATTGTGCCATTAAATTAAAACCTCATTAGTTAAAAACTTAATCCCATTCTTAACATTAAACGTATATACCAACAAACGAAGATATCAAAATCTTAATTATAAAACATACAACTCGGAAAGATAAACCATCACACCGAAGATATAATATACTTAGACAACATATGTCTAACCATTAAGTACAAAACACTGTCTAGGGTATCCCATCAGTAGGATCCCCTACATGTACAAACTAATAACAACTAACATAAGCAACGTAAAATAAAACGTCTTAAAAGATGCACTGGCCATACACACTAAACTCTACCGCTAGAATCCACAACTCGTCCTCCAGCATCCGGTACATAAGGAGTTCCATCAAGATCCTCAGTAGATGGCTCCTCTGCAGGGTCTTCTCATATGATCACATAACCAAAACAAATACAATACAACAAAATAAGTGATAAGAAACAGTTCTATCATCATAAGCGGAAAAGGAATCATAGCATACAATGCAATAACAGTCAAAGACACACATCACATATAAATAACATTCATCCTTAATTTATGATATCATCCTCTATCCTTAATCTCATGCAACTAAGACATCATGATTATGTGGCCATCTCTACTCCTGTCACGTTAGTCCAGACGGTGCGGTGCCGAGAACTTAGTGCCAGAAACTCAGTGCGCCCATATTCCCTTATCTCTAGAAGGGAATAATGCATTAAGAACAATGTTTGCCACTATTCCCCCATTGGAAATAGCACAATAAGCACAACATACATAGTACCTCTATCCTCGATAGGATAATCAAAGCAACTTGTCAAGGACTAAAAGACTATTACGATAGTATTCCTCGGAACTCAATATCCGTAGGGCACTCACCCGCAATATCCGATATCCAAAATAGGATACTCTGACCTCGTGTGTTCCACTCTTACAACTGTGAACAACAATGCATATATATGAATCTCACTGACTCGCATCGGATAAAACCTAGTGCCTCAACCTTCCATCACAGTCTCAACACACAATCATGTCACATCTCATCTATAAAATAATTTAATTTGGTTAGGTACCTCTAAATACCATTCATTCTCACCCCACGTCACCTATCTCTGGACCAACATATATCATTGCCTAAATAATAACTAAACATGAAATAGCATATATTGCACGTTATCAGACCAAACAGATTATACACAGTAAAATAATAATAAAATAATCAGGTATCACAAAACATCACATAAAGTATGTTACCTCAACCGGCACATCAGAAACAGTTCATTAGTGATAAAATCATACATCCTCGAATATTATAAAATTATCATAACGGTGATAAACTTACAATCCCCAAATCATCATTGGTACTATGGGGTAGTTTCCAATGTGATTTTGGTATTATCGATTACTCGACCACTAGTAGGTTTAGGTCGCCCTACACCATTTTTATAAAATATATGCTACTTATCCATTCCGACGACAGGATATTTCTTTCTCCCACCTGAACTAACACCGGAACCACGAAATTGAAGCTCCTCGTTACCACACCACACTACCAAATCCACCTTCAACCAAATCAACATCAAAATAAATTAATCAAACAAAATCCATCTTTGGTAAGACAAGGCTAGGGTTTGGTCAAGACATCAAAATATGGCTAGGGTTATTTTCTCGTTTCAATCTTTTGGATACTACTCAATAGTGTCTTAGATAGCTTGGAGAAATTGTCACCAATCAAAAATTTGAAAACACCACTTAACCCACTAGGGTAGGGTTCGGTCATAAGAGTAAAATTTAGCTAGAAATTTCTTTGGATTGCAAGCACTTGGATCATCAATCTAGGGATCTTAGATAGCTTAGAAAAGATTCTTAGAAGTCAAAAATTGAAAAAAAACCTCATCTAACCGACTCAGTTAGGGTTTCGGCCAACATATAAAAATAGGGTTAGGAGTTTCTTTTTCTCACATCCTTTAGGATTTAGAATCAAGAGACCTTAAATAGCTTATAACAATCATCATCCAAGTTAAAAATTGAAGAAAACTCATTTGACCCACATATGTATAGATTAGGCCAAGAGAGAAAATATTGGTTAGAAATTTCTTTTGACTTCAAGCTTCTAGATCTAACAAATAGAGGTATTAGAGAGGTAAGATCAAGTGTCATAAAACTGAAAACATTTTGCTAAGCATTTTTACAAGATTTTTGAAAAACTAGATCTAGAACTTGAAATAGAGGAAAACCTGACGAAAATGAAAATTAATTGATGATCAAGAGAGCCAAGGTGATGAAGAAGAGGATCCTCACCTTGACATTAAGAAAATTGATGAAGAACTTGAAGAAAAATTATCAAAAACTCAAGCTTTGCACTAATGGAGTCTTAGGTTTTTCAAAGAGAGTGACTTAGTGTATTTTGTGAAGTTGACGAATGAAATGGCCAAGTGAAGGAAAAAGGGGGGAGGCCATATAGGGAGGGGTAGAACGGTCACAAATTGTTAGGACAAGGTTGGAATTAGAAAGAAAGGTCAAGTGCAATTTAGACAATTCATTAAGGAGGTTAGCATTTTTGTTATAATGCCGTCATTACCTGGCGAGTCAAGGTGGTGACTCACCCCATGACTCACCACCCCTAGGTGGCAAGTGCACCTCCATCCGGTGTCCGATTCTATCTCTGCACATCCATTCCCGAATCCGTTGTTTACCCGATTTAAATTTTCTCGCGCGTTTTCTTTGAAAATTCGCCCGTAAAAAGTATAATAATATAATTTTAAGCAATAATGTCAAAATAGCCTATATCATTGAAAATGTGATATAAAACTAAACTGTGTGTTCTCAGTTCAAATTTAGGTTTTCTGGTCAGTAAAATTTTACCGTCAGTGAAAACGCAGACCGGATTCTGTTTGAATTTTCAACCCAAAATTTTACCGTAATTATACCATATGGTAGAGTATAAATATGATTTTATGTTATCCAAAATCATTTTCTTGATCAAAGGTAAAAATATAAATAAATATATCTTTACCGATAATACTGCGTATATAGAAAGGAGGGTGTTACATTACTACCCCACTTAGAAAAAAATTATGTCCTCGGAATTTACGTACCTTAGAAGAGATGTGGATACTGCTGCTGCATATCCGTCACACGCTCCCATGTAGCATCTCCAGTAGTCTCATCCCATATGACCTTAACCAAAGGAATCTGCCTATCGAGAAGCTCCTTAATCCGTCTATCTGCGATCCTAACAGGTAAAGCCTCATACTCTAGATTCTCTTGTAGTTGTATAGACTCAGACTCAAGAACATGTGAAGAATCAGGATAATATTTTCTCAACTGAGAAACCTGAAAGATGTCATGAAGGTTAGAAAGGTTAGGTGGTAAAGCAATATGGTAAGCTACTGGACCAATCTGTCGAAGAATCTGAAAAGGTCCAATGAATCAAGGAGTATGTTTTCTAAACTTGATAGCTCTACCAATTCCGGTTTTTGTAGTGACTCTCAAAAACACGTGATCACCCTCCTGGAATTCTAAAGGTCTCCTCCTCTTTTTACTGTAGCTCCCTTGACTATCATATGCTTCCTTCATCTTTTCCCTTATCTTCCTAACTTGTTCCGTAGTCTGCTGCACTACATCTGGACCCAAAACTTGGTTCTCTCCAGTCTCATACCAACATAATGGGGTCCTACACTTCCTGCCATGCAAAGCCTCATATGGTGCCATTCCGATACTACTATGAAAACTGTGGTTATAGATAAACTCAATCAATGGCAAGAACTCATCCCAAAATGCCAGTGTGCTCCAACACACAAGCTCTAAAAAGATCTTCCAATGATTGAATTGTCTTCTCTGATTGTCTACCTGTCTGGGGATGATAAGCAGAACTCATCCTCAACTTCATCCCCAAAGCACTATGCAACCATCTCCAAAATCTAGATGTGAATCTAGGATCTCGGTTTGAGACAATTCTCGACGACACACCATGCAATCGAGCCACTTCCTTAATGTAGATCTGGGTCAACTTTTGCAAACTACAACTTTCACCAATACGTAAGAAGTGAGCATAATTCGTCAACCTATCAATTCTAACCCAAATCGCATCATGCCTCTTAGAAGTTTACCAACCAAAAAATCCATACCTATGCTATCCCATTTCCACTCTGGGATATCCAATGATTGCAATAAACCAGCTGGCTTTTGATGCTCTATCTTAGCCTTCTAATACACCAGGCATGATAAAACATACTCTGCTACCTCTTTCTTCATCCTCGGTCACTAAAACATCTTCTTTAGATCCTGATACGTCTTCGTGGATCCATGGTGAAAACTCAACTTACTCTTATGTGCTTCTTCCAAGATCATCTTCCTAAGTTCTACATCCTCCGACACACATATCCTATCTCTAAACCTCAACACGCCATCAGAACCTCTATTGAACTCACACTTTACCCTCATCTATACCTCTACTCTCCTCCTGAAGATATTGATCCCGAACCTTCTTATCCTTAAGATCTCTCAGAAACTCACTACTAATAGTGATCATACCTAAGCATATTTTGTCCTCAACCAACTCCATACCTAAGTTCAGATACTTGAACTGTTCCAGCAATTCCAGCTCCTTAACCATCATTGCGGACAGATGTAAGAACTTCCTACTCAAAGCATCCGCTACCACATTCGCCTTCCAAGGATGGTATAATAGATCAAACTCATAATCCTTGATAAATTCTATCCATCTCCGTTGTCTCATATTCAAATCTTTCTTATCAAACAAATACTTCAGACTCTTATGGTCACTATAAACATTAAACATCACTGATGAATATGCAATTATGTTAGTTTCGAAGTGTAATTAGGGAAGTTTGTAAATAATCTTAGAAATCATAGGAAAAGTGATAGGAAAATACATACTTTGATATGAATAAAGTTTGGATTAGAGTTTTGATCCTTTTAAATTAAAAATATACTCAAAATATGTTGAAAGTATGCAGGAATAGCAGTCCAGCGCTCAGCTCTGGAACCGAGCGCTCAGCTCTGGAACCGAGCGCTCAGCCAGGACAGAAACAGAAGAAAACAGCAGGAGCAGGGCATGAACCAGCTCTTAGTGCTGGTGTTGGGGTGCTCAGCACCAGGATGCACACAGCAAGGCAGTGCTCAGCGCCAGCCTTGGGCGCTCAACGCCAGCTGAGACAGAGAGCCGGTTTTCGTGTTCAAAAGCCAGTGCTGGGGCGATGCACAGAAACTCTATAAATACGATCTTTGACAGATTGAGATGGATCTTTTCACTCATTTTTTTTACATTTTCACTCATAGAAACACCACTTTCTCTCCACTTCATTGAAGATTCAAGCTTGGGAACAAGATTTGGAGCTTCCATGGAGTCTTCCACACTCTTCCACTCATGTTCTTCTCTCTTTTCCCTTTCTAATATGAGTAGCTAGATCATTTAGGTTAGGTTTATGATGATTTCAATTTGAAGCTTGATGTAATTGACTTCTATCTCTGATTTCAATTCTATTTCATTCAGTTTGGTTAATCTCTTCTATGCTTAATGCTTTTCTTGGATTGATCAACCTAGAATTGATTTTGGATTCAATTTCACAATTGGAAAATTTGTGATTGAATTGGAAATGATGTTGATTAATATTGTGATGTTGATTCGAGGAATAGAACTATATTGCAATACATTCGTGTGAATCCAATGCTTAATGTTTGTTCTAATCTTGCATCACCTAAGGAATTAGGGTTCTTGATTTGTAACAAAAGGATTATCACCTAAGGAATTAGGGATTAATCTAGGTTAGTGATTTGAATGTTAAATGAATGAGTTGAATTGGAGTCAGGGTTGAACAAGGTTGCATTGAGTGAAAATTGAAGAATTCCGACTCCTAACCGTCTTAAACACTTGATTTCATTCCATTTGTTCATTCTTCCAATTACTTACTTGTGTGTTAAAGAAGTAAAATCTAATTCATTCATCTTTGTGTGTGACAACACTTTGGATAGAATTGTGGATAAAGAAAAATTCCATTACTCTTTTGGAAATATGATTTGTATTGGTTCAAATATCACTTACTTAGTTTACGTTGCTACTTAATCTCAATCCTCGTTGGGAACGATACTTTCCTTTCACTATTATTACTTGTCGTGATTTGGTATACTTGCGAAACAAACAGCAATCGCTCCATACAGAAAGTGTCTCCATATCTTTAATGCGAACACTGTAACACCTTTTTGAGTGCCATATGATGTTAATGCATGTAAGTATGACAGAAAAATCTAAAATATTTAAGGTACAACGTCAGAGTACAATGGAAGCCATGGCATGTACAATAAATGACACTCCATTGACCGTGGTATAATTACTAAAGACTCAACATCATTTCTGAAAGTCTCTTAATTCGAACAATAGAAGTATCATTGTCACTTTCTTCGTCTATGCACCAGCTAGGAGCTCCTCTCTGTCTTCCAGTCACGATTCGAACCAACACATTAACATAAACAAAGAAACATAGATATACAGGAGGTAAGAAACTCTATAATTATCACAAAATAGGAAATAGCATAAAATTTTACATATTAATATGTACATCAACAAACACAACTGTCTCCCAAGATCATCGTCATATCAATCAACCTCATAAACTTATCTACTAGGATCACTGCTTACTCTATTACACAACTGGTCCTGTATGCATGATTGGCTAATTCTACAACAACGTTCAGTCCGTAGTTGAGCTACTAACTCCCGCGTTACCAACATGAGTTCCGCCATCTTGGCCAATCCGGATAGTCCACCTCAACCTCATGTGGCAATTTCTCAAACAGCTATTGCAACTATTCACACGGCCCCTCTGTGACAGCCACCCAAACAGATATTGCAGTTGTACACAGATACACTTCTTTTGCAATAACCACTCAAACAGCTATTGCAGCTATGCACAAGCATTATCCGACCTCGTATGATAGCCACTTAAACGGCTTATCGCAACTAGTCATATGACCCCTTGTGACAACTGTCCAACTTTCATTTTAGTCGTTCACAATCATTAACCTCATATTAGTAACCGCTCAAACAGCTATTGCGGCTACCCATAAGGTTGACCAATGCGAATGATTTGCACATGCATCTATCCCCACAAGATTTCATACAACTTTTCCATCTATCACCTTGATATCACCATAGGATCATATTTTCCTACTTAGCTATCAACTTAGTTTTATAACAAACATCTCCAAATTTAACAATGATTAGATCAACATACCACAACACATAGTTAACAGATTATTATATTATCACCAGAAAAATATAATAAACATATTAATTATACATCACATACTCTAATAAGCATGTTATCACGGAAAACATGTTATCACATCAACATACTATCATATATAATACACCAAGCATATATCAATTACCAACGGGGTTTGAGAATCCCCACAGATGTTAATGATCATATTTTATGTCCATTTCCCTGAAAATTGAGTTTTCTTCCCCCTCACCTGGTAGCGACTTTATACAAATCCTTACAAACAACCTTGACCCTCGATCACCGTCAACCACGGTCAGACTTATGAGCACGTTTCTTAGTGTCTCGAATCTGTCATAGTCCACCCCGACACATTTGCCGTTACGTTTTCCATTCCAAGAACATGCATAAATACCACGATTCACTGGAAACATAGAAACATGATCCGAGACCACGATTACTATGAAAACGAATCTAAAACCACAGGTTGCATATGGTACTTACACTGCCTCAAAAGTACTCACGCAGTTTCTATGCTTCCTTAAAATCAAGAGTTAGCTTCCACGACAACGGTTAGAACCTCCACTTATTCCACGACTCGAACTTCATCAATTCGAGAAATCAACTATCGAGACTTGTAGAATTTGAAGTTACCAACACACCGATACTATTTGTTTTCAATTTCGATACTCCGATTACTCGGATGGAGTTTCGGAACCTTAACACTAGCCCTTTGTCTCCTCTCTGCCCGAAACCATGTAAGAAGAATTCATATTTCGTCCAAGACTTCAAAATGAACCAAAAACAAGGCTTTTATAAACTTTTAGAACACTTGAGCGTCCAGAACCCAACGCTTGAGCGTTCTAGCGCTTCAGCGTGGACGTTTCAGCGCTTGAGCGAGCCGCTTCCACCACACTGCACCGCTTCCACCACTTCGTCCTATTGGACCATTTGCATGCTTGAGTGTTGATAAACTCATGCTTGAGCATTCTGAGAACACTTGAATGTTGGCTTTACCACGCTTGAGCATTCTCTGCTGACCAGGATCTGTTTTATCATGTTTTCATGCGTTTCTTCTCGTTCTGAGTTCGTTCCAAAGCCAAATCCATTCAAATTTAAAACAAAAATTTCTTATACCATAAGAAATATTATTTAACCCTTAAATATACTTAATCACATCTTTAATCACATACTTGAAAAATGGTATGTTACAAACACTGTGGCTGCCAACTCCAAATCATGAGTCGGATAGTTCCTCTCATGAACTTTCAATTGTCGGGAAGAATAAGCCACAACTCTTCCCTCTTGCAACAGAACACAACCCAAACCTTGGTATGACGCATCACAGTACATGTTAAACTGTCCTACAGGATTTGGTAAAGTCAACACAAGTGATGTAGTCAACCTGTCCTTCAGCTTCTGAAAACTCTGCTCACACTTGTCTGTCCATACAAAAGTTGTATCTTTCCTAGTCTACTGCTTCATAGGCAACGCAATTTTCAAGAAACCCTCTACCCGCAGCTATCGGTTGCTGCATACCCCTCAACCTACATTCACGAGCAAAATAACCCGGTTTACTATAATGGAAACAACCAGGTATCTCCCTGCAATCCGCTGATAATACGGTCCTCCACATCTGAAACAAACTAAGCCTTGCTGCTGCTAGCCCGCTCCAACCACTGGTACTGGCCCGCTTCAACCACCGGTGTTGTAGCAACTGGTACAGGTGCAGTTGTCTGCACTAGTCTGGTATATGGTCCTCGTCTCCATTGGGAACAGTTACTCTCCTCTGAAAGCCTGATCGAATAGGGCCTCCACTCCTCTGTTGCCTCTGCTCAGGAGCCTGCCTCTGATCTATGCTCTCTATGGCACTGCATCTCTCAACCAGCTCCGGGAAACTCTGAATATCAAGAGACACTATAACTCTCTGGAGCTCATGTCACAGGCCCTCATCAAACCGTCTACACTGCCAATACCCATCTGGAAATCTCTGGTAAAACTCTGAAAAATGAATTAGAGCCTCAAAACGTGATGCATAATCACCAATAGTCATGTTGCCCTGTTTAAGACTCATAAACTCCCTCTCTTTCTCGCTTTGAACTAATCGTGAAAAATATTCCTCGAGGAAAGATTCATGAAACAACTGCTAGCTGATAAGTCTGCCCTCTGCCTCCAGTAATCTCCTCTTGCCTCTCCACCAGGCCTTTACTCCTCCAGTCGACATGAAGGCAGCATAAGTCACCTTCCTATCCTCTCTGCAACGCATGGTACTGAATATCTTCTCTAGCTCCTGTACCCACCACTCTGCCTTCTCTGGGTCATAATCTCCTCGAAACTATGGTGGCTTCCCTTTTAGGAAGGTAGTCATCCCTGCATCCTCAGCTTCTGCAGCTTTCCTCTGATTCTCCAGTTCCTGCTGCTTTTTGGTCATTTACAGCATCTCTACGTTCTGTTGTGCCTGTTGTAACATAGCAGTAAATAGATATCTGATGGTCTTGAGAGTCTCAACTAACTTTCCTCCACCTCCGGTATGATCGGTCTCATCAATGCCGCCTCCGACAATTCTCTCAAGGGTTATATCACCACCACTTGTACCACGACCCCTACCTCGAGCCATGATCCTGTTAAAAGAAATCATCAGCTCCCATCCGTATGACATATAATACTACATAAACAAGTATATAAATACTATATGCCATACCAATGTTTATTATGGCGTCAAGTTTATCACATCAAATCTATCGTGTCCGGACTTACTACCCAACTTCTAAGCATAGTCAATATCCGATGTGGATTTAACTAGACACGACCAGTAACAACATTCTAAACCTCACAGCCTGAATAGAATCAAACTGCCCTGATACCACCAAATGAGACACTCTGTTGTGCCCGTTGTGCCATTAAATTAAAACCTCATTAATTAAAAACTTAATCACGTTCTTAACGTTAAACATATATACTGAAAAACGAAGATATTAAAATATTAATTATAAAACATAAAACTCGGAAAGATAAACCATCACACCATAGATATAATATACTTAGACAACATATGTCTAACCATTAAGTATAAAACACTGTCTAGGGTATCCCATCAGTAGGATCCCTTACAGGTACAAACTAATACAAACTGACATAAGCAACGTAAAATAAAACGTCTTAAAAGATGCACTGGCCATACACACTAAACTCTACCGCTAGAATCCACAGCTCGTCCTCCAGCATCCGGTTCATAAGGAGTTCCATCAAGATCCTCAGTAGATGGCTCCTCTGTAGGGTCTTCTCATACGATCACATAACCAAAACAAATACAATACAGCAAAATAGGAGATAAAAAACAGTTCTATCATCATAAGTGGAAAAGGAATCATAGCATACAATACAATAACAGTCAAAGACACACATCACATATAAATAACATTCACCCTTAATTTACGATATCCTCCTCTACCCTTAATCTCATGCAACTGAGACTTTATGTTTACGTGGACATCTCTACTCCTGTCACGCTAGTCTGTAGTCCAGACGGTGCGGTGCCAAGAACTTAGTGCCAGAAACTCGGTGTAACACCTCGATTTCTGCTGTTTTCTGCATCGATAAAAAAATATTTGTTTATATTTTTATCCGAGACTTCGAAAATGATTTCGTACAAACCAAAATCATAATTGTATTATATTTTATTGTAGAGAGTTACGGTTAAAATTTTGGTTGAAAATTCAAACAAAACTCGGTCTGTGTTTTTACTGACAGTAAAAGTTTACTGATCAGAAAACCTAATTTTGACTCGTGAATGAAATACTTAGGGTTCTTATGAGTTTTCGAAGGACTTTGGTTATTTTGGAAATTTTCACTTAAAAAGTGAAATAATATATATTATTCGGGCGATATATTAAATCGGGGGAACACCGGAGCTGAAAACGGGACAAAATGGGTTAGATGATTTTGCTTCATTTTCAACTTAAGACAATTTTTACTAGCTCTATACTACTCTAAGGTCATGAAGGTCGAACCTAGACCTTTAGGTTTTAGGAGATTTTATTTCATTTTGTAAATTGTTCTTTACTTGTTTGTGAAGGATTAGTTGAGTAATTGGTGTTTTGTGTGGTGTGTAGGAAACTGAGAACTACCAGATCATTTTCAGAAGAAAAATCCAAACATTAAGGTAAGGGGAGTTTCCCTGAGGAGCCTCGATAACTATGTGTATAAATTGTTTGGTGTGTCTGTAATTAATTGTTGTAGTTTGTGGTGTTTGTTTAAAATTATTACATAATATTTTGTGATGCATGATTTATCTATGAAAGCATGCTATAAACTGTGATGTGTGAATTTATTGTTGGTTGTGAAGGCATGTGATAAGTGTTGTATGAAATTTCTGTTAATTTTGTGATTGAATGGAAGCCTGACATCGGTCAGTGCTCATTGGAAATTAAGGATAAAACGTTAAGAAAGTTTAAGGAAAACATTATGTTTTTGAAAATTTGTGGAATTAATTTTAAGGTAAAAATAATAATATTTTAATGAGTTTTAATGAAAGAATAAGTTAACGAGTGACAACGAGCACGTAACCGTGAAAAAACGATCCTTTAAAGTGAGAAAAATAGATTTATATGCCAGATTTTCAAAGGGTTAATGGATTTTTAGAAAATAAAAATAAAGGATTTGAGGAAATATAATTTTCGTTACGTTTTAAAACGAATTTCATTAGAAAATGATTTTTGGAAAAGAATTTAAGAACAGCGGAAACTTTCCGACAAACTTGGATAAGTTTTTGGAGTTTTTGTTTTGGTATTGTGTTTCACTAAACAAAAACTCTTTGGGGAAAATAAAGGAAAGGATAAGGACCTAGATTGCCAAGACGTCGGACTAATGTTCCTAAAAGGAAATTGTACTTTGGAGGTGGAAAGAATTGGAATACCTGAGGAAGGGTAGTCGGGAGCTTTAAGCCTCGACAGAGGAAAAATGAACGACAAAGAACAGTTACGATAATAACGGGTTTTACATGCATAGTCTGGCAAACATGCCATTTTGGGCAGACATGCCTTGTGTATCGAGCTACAATTTCACAAAGGGTGAATTGGATAAATTGGTTAGTTACGGACCAAAGATAAATTCTAGGGTCTTTGGGTCTTAGGGACATTCCGCCTTAAAATAATGTTGGAATAGTTCCCTATTCCAATATTGTTTTAGGTGCTCCATCATGGTATCCCTGAACAATTGGAGCCAGACCTAAATTTAGAGGCCAATCTCATGAGACAATTGTGTTAAGGGTATCGTATCCTAATCATTGCTCGAAGAAGGGAAGTTAGGAATCTCCGGAGAATAAAGGTCAAGACTCATAGGATGAATATTGAAGTGCCATGAATTCTTGAAAAATCGTGATTTGATTGTCGGGTATGAATCCCACTGGTAGGAAATATTTACAGTATGAATATATGATGTTTGTTTGAGTGTCGTGCATGTAGTTATCATAATGAAAGTCAATATTGGTATCTCACCCTTGTTTTATTTATTTCATGTTGGGTTTCTACTATGCTTCTATATATATATATATATATATATATATATATATATATATATTTGAGTACAGATGAACCACGTGAGTTCGATATCGTACTCGGGGATACATTCCCTGCACTTTCATGAGGCTGATGATGGAAGCATGTGGGCGATTAACCAGGGCACCGGACCAGTATGTACCACTACGGGTACTATAGCGACGGGACCACAGACCCATACTCACAGTTTTGAGACAGTCGAGGTACCACTTCCCTCGATGTGGCTATTGTTGAGGAATCTGGTAAATGAGGGAAATCAGGTGCATCGTCACCATATGATCAGTCACTTCATGCAGTAACGCCACCATCACCTCCAGCGTCGGTCGTCATCGTTCAGGAGGAGGACGGGGAGATGGAGGAGGACCCCATGGAGGACGAGGAGGAGGTACTCGAGTATCATCCCCATGTTGACGACGTTGCTCCAGAGGTTGAGGCAGCGGCAGATGTATCATCATCGGATACTCCTGTAGTCGGGGAGTTCTATGGAGGACTTCCCAATGGCTTTCATTAGGTACAACCAGCAGTAGGACTTATTTTGGGTTTACTTTTTGGGAAGTAGTGGTATTATCACAGTCTGTATATCTTGGCTACTGAGAGCCATCTTTTTGATGTCGTGGTTCCGGACTACCGCTATTATATAGGTTTAGTTTATATATGTTTCCTTATGTTATGACTTTGGTAAATGACCTGTTAATATAGGTCCATATGTAAAACAGTAATGATGCATATATATATATATATATATATATATATATATATATATATATATATATATATATATATATATACACACACACACACACACACACACACACACACACACACATATGTATACGGTTGTTAGTTATCAATGTTTGGTTTGTATCGATCGAGGAAAAAGAAAAAAAAATTACAACTAATTTCAAGTAAGTTAAGAAATAGAGAAAATTATATTTTCCGAAAGCAACCAGCGTAATTATTTTTAGTCTTTTGTTTCAACATGTAGCGCCAAGGGGGTGTTACACTCGGTGCGCCCCTATTCTCTTAATCTAGTTGGGAATAATGCATTAAGCATAGTGTGTGCCACTATTCCCCCATTGGAAATAGGGAAATAAGTACAACATACATAGTACCTCTATCCTTGATAGGATAATCATAGCAACTCGTCAAGGACTAAAAAAGTATTATGGTAGTCTTCCTCGGAACTCAATATCCGTAGGGCACTCACCCACAATATCCGGTATCCAAAATAGGATACTCTGACCTCGTGTGTTCCACTCACATGGCTGTGAACGACAATGCATATATATGAATCTCATTGGCTCGCATCAGATACAACCTAGTGCCTTAACATTCCATCACTGTCTCAACACACAATCCATGTCACATCTCATCCATAAAATAATTTAATTAGGCTAGGCACCACTAAATCACATTCATTCTCACCCCACGATACCTATCTCTCGACCAACCTATATCATGCCTAAATAATAACTAAACATGAAATAGCATATATTGCACGTTATCAAACCAAACAGATTATATGAAGTAAAATAATAATAAAATATTCAGATATCACAAAACATCACACAAAGTATGTTACCATAACCGGCGCATCAGAAACAATTCAACAGTGATAAAATCAGACATCCTCGAATATTATAAAATTATCCTAACGGTGATAAACCTACAATCCCCAAATTATCATTGGTACTACGGGGTAGTTTCCAATGTGATTTTGGTATTATCAATTACTTGACCACTAGTATGGTTTAGATCGCCCTACATCATTATTATAAAGTATATGCTACTTATCCGTTCCGACGACAGGATATTTCTTTCTCCCACTTGAGCTAACACCAGAACCATGAAATTGAAGCTCCTCGTTACTACACCACAATCTACCAAATCAACCTTCAACCAAATCAACACAAAAATAAATTAATCAAACAATATCCATCTTTGGCAAGACAAGGCTCGGGTTCGGCCAAGACATCAAAATATGGCTAGGGTTATTTTCTCATTTCAATCTTTTGGATACTACTCAATAGTGTCTTAGATAGCTTGGAGAAATTGTCACCAATCAAAAATTTGAAAACACCACTTAACCCACTAGGGTAGGGTTCGGTCATAAGAGTAAAATTTAGCTAGAAATTTCTTTGGATTGCAAGCACTTGGATCATCAATCTAGAGATCATAGATAGCTTAGAAAAGATCGTTACAAGTCAAAAATTGAAACAAAACTCATCTAACCCACTTAGTTAGGGTTTCATCCAACATATAAAAATAGGGTTAGGAATTTCTTTTACTCACATCCTTTTGGATCTAGAATCAAGAGACCTTAAATAGCTTATAACAATCATCATCCAAGTTAAAAATTGAAGAAAACTCATTTGACCCACATATGTATAGATTCATCCAAGAGAGAAAATATTGGTTAGAAATTTATTTTGACTTCAAGCTTCTAGATCTAACAAATAAATGTATTAGAGAGGTAAGATCAAGTTTCATAACACTTAAAACATTTTTCTAATCATTTTTGCATGATTTTTGAAAAACTAGATCTAGAACTTGAAATAGAGGAAAACTTGATGAAAATAAAATTTAATTGATGATCAAGAGAGCCAAGGTGATGAGGAAGAGGATCTTCACCTTGAAATGAAGAAAATTGATGAAGAACTTGAAGAAAAATGATCAAAAACTCAAGCTTTGCACTAATGGAGTCTTAGGTTTTTTTAATGAGAATGACTTAGTGTATTTTGTGAAGTTGATGAATGAAATGGCCCAGTGAAGGAAAAAGTGGGGAGGCCATGTAGGGAGGGGTAGAAGGGTCACAAATTGTTAGGACAAGGTTAGAATTAGAAAGAAAGGTCAAGTGCAATTTAGACATTTCATTAAGGAGGTTAGCATTTTTGTTAGAATGCCATCATTACATGGTGAGTCATGGTGGTGACTCACCACCCCTAGGTGCCAAGTGCACCTCCATCCGGTGTCCGATTCTATCTCTGCACATCCGTGAATCAGTCGTTTACCCGATTTAAATTTTCCCGTGCGTTTTCTTTGAAAATTCGCCTGTAAAAAGTATAATAATATATTTTTAAACAAGAATTTCAAAATATCCTATATCTTTGAAAATGTGATATAAAACTACACTCTTTTGTTCTCGGTTCAAAATTAGGTTTTCAGCTCGGTAAAATTTTAATGTCAGTGAAAACGCAGACCGGATTCTGTCTGAATTTTCAACTCAATTTTTTACTGTAACCTTCTTCCATAATGTAGAGTATAAATATGATTTTGTTTTATCCAAAATAATTTTCTTGATCTCAGGTAAAAATATAAATAAATATATGTTTACATTATCGTATTTTCCTTATCGAAAAGATTCCATCTTTATTTAAAACTCAATTCACCCCCCTCTTGGGTGATGGTTGCCACGGCCAACAGGCTGGAAATTCCTTTTGTTGTAACAAGCTAAGAAACCTTTATGCCATCACAGACCCATGTTGCCCAAATAAGGAAAGTCGCGCTGCCCAAGTCATAAAAGCAACTGCTACTGCTCTGAATCCTGCTGCACTCTGATAAAGCTATGCCAAGAAATAAGTTCAACTTGTCTTGAAGCTCTCCAATGATCATAAACATTAAATGGAGATTCATAACGACTCTTTGAAATTAATGAATGAAGAACAAAACTCATATTCATCTCCAACGGATTTATTGCTGATGAGTATAAATAGAAGACTGTTGAAGATACACATGAACTTAATCACTCAAGCATTCAATACTCTATTCGCATTCAAATCTCTCTAAGTTCTTCTTTCTTAGCATACTTCGTTGCTAAATCATTTGTATTTATTGAGAAGTTATTACTGCAGTCATACCAACCTTATTTTCTATTCACTCATTGAGTGTTCTTCGGTTGACTTGCAAAGTTGTAAACCTTGAAGCTGCTGCTTCATTTATTTCTTACTCACTGTTGAGCCTGGAGAGGCTTGCTGAAAGAATACTTGTGTTGAGCTTGGAGAAGCTAGGTGTGCAAACAATACTTGCTAGTTGAGCTTGAGGAGGCTAGGTGTGTAAACAATATCTGTCTGTAACCTGATCAGTTATAGTGTAATACTTGGTGAAACCATGGACTGGTCATAGCCCAAGGTTTGTGGTGAACCAATATAAATCTGTGTCAACTCTCTTCCCTTATCTCTTTAAGTTTGCTTTATATTTATTGTGCTAACTTGGTTAAAAGTGCTAAGTTTTCAATTAACATATTTTATATCAGACGCATCTAAGTGTCTGATTCATCTTTTGGAGAAAACTTTCTTGTTTGCGAAAAAGTGAAGTAAAACAAAATTCAACACCCCTTCTTGTGTTTTAATCTGTTCATTTCGATATAGAGGCATTGAGCAAGACATGGTATGTATACTTATACGTAATGTACAAACAGATGATAAGATAGATTTTTCAATCAATTTGTTTAATTGATGTCTCAATGTACATCTCAAGGAGTAGCTCAAGACATTAGTGATGGAAGTTAAAGTCTCAAATTCTTTTCAGAATGGAATCAGTTGTGGTGGCAGTTCTATCAATAGGCTTTTGCTAGTAGTGAAAAGGATGCAAACAGGACTTTGTCAAATTCTGGTATATTGAATGGAGTATCTGTTTTTGGTTTTGCATTATCAAATATGTTTATAAGAACCAAGGCTTGATTGTGATCGATTCTGTTGATTGCATTGGAGGTATGATTGGTGTTGAATGGTGCATGCTATTTTTTGAATGTTGAATGTCGAATGCTTCATGATATTTTTTGAATGTTGAATGTTAAATGTTGAAAGCTGTTTCTTGAATGTTGATTGCTATTTTTTGATTGCTGAATGTAGGGGAATGTGCAAAAAGTAGCGAAAATGCCTAATAAAAAACAGGTGGAGAATAGACATCGTTTCTTAAAGAAAACACTAACGTGTGTTCAAATCACTTTTGGATTACTAAGATAGCACATACATTTTTAAGTCAAAACTGTCTTTATTGACCCCACGTCAGCATTGCTTTGTGGATACGCATTTCAGTGTGAATGATTATAACGTTTTGTTGGACAAACACTATTCTAGTTAAATCTACGACAACACTTCGAAAGTGCAAGCATTCGAAGAACTTTCGTTGTTTACAACTTTCAATAGCGTCAAGATAGATAGCGTCCGAAAATGCTATCAAATGGCAAAAATACATGTTATTAAACCCGAATTTGTTGTAATGTATTTTAGTTCACACTAAAATTAGAGAAGAGAATTCATTTTCCTTTCTGCTTAATTACAAGTAGAAATTCTCCGAGAAGTCTGCATAGGCCTACACAATTTGTTTTCTGTAATCTGTAGAGTGTAGACTAATTGTAGCATAACCGGTGGTAGCATATCCCAGCTACAAGCTACTCTTAGACTATATGCAACAACAAACTACACTAGCAATCTGTCATTTTTTCCTTCTCCCTTTTTCTCCCAAAAAATTGAAGAATATCTTATGGTAAAAAATACTATTCAGCACATATTCAATAGTCTCCATATGTTGAAAATGCCTAATGATGAAAACAAAGCATTGCTTTCATGATTCATATTTTCCCCATTTCCCAACTTCTGTGCTTTCAAATACAATTCTGCTTCTTCCCCACAGTTGCATGAAGTTCTTCCTTGTTACAAGGCAGGAATTCTTTACCAACAATCCATTGCCAATATGATCTATGTGCTTCAACTTTACCAAGAAACAATATTCCCCACTCTTTGCTATCATCTCCTCTTTGCCAATTGGAATGTCCTCTTCAAGAAATAATTTGCAGCTCTGTCATTTCTATGACACAAAACTCTCAATATTGTGTTAGGGTCTGATCTATTCCACCTTCCTGTAGTAGGAGGCATTGGCAACTTCTGACCACTACCCATCATTCCTATCCCACTTGTTTCACAAGTAGCAATGCTGAAATCTTCCACCAATTGCTCAGTACTTTGGCCCATCAATGCTATGACTCCCTCCACTACTGCAGCCTCTCTCTCCACCACATTTTCTGCTATCAATCCATCTCCACAAGTGCAGAAAACCCGGTTCAAGCTCTCAAAATCATCTTGTATCATCACATGATCTGACTTATTGAACACCCTTGAGCTTCCACCAGCAAGCAAAACCATAAGGAATACATCAAAGGAGGCCTTCATAATTTCCTTCATTGCCAGGGGTTGTGCTCTATCTGCAAGGATTGCAGTCATTAGTGTGATATTCTGCTTGAGGATTCGCAACGCAGGTCGAATCCTAGCATTGGCTACATCACCGACATAGAGACTGTCGTAGAAGACAGAGTTGGAGTCAAGGAATATAAGACGGTATGCAGCAACTTCTGATACATGTTGACATGCTGCTGGAATGGATGAGTTAACTATCTCGAAGTATAAAACATTGTTGTTACTTTGACTCCAACGGTTGTTTGCAAAGCGATGGCGATTTGGAGGAACTACACCAGGTGTGTGTGCCCGAGAGAGTGTTTTTTCAAGAGAATGAATGTTAGAAAGGAGATAGTGTAAGGTGTTGAGACGAATGTATAGGCGTTGTGTTCCACGGCTGGTTGATGGCCTAGGATGATGACCTTCATTTGTTCCATGTATGTGATTTAGCTCTGACAGGCTTGAACTGCAGGGGGTAGCTTTCTTCCACAGCTTGCAGAACTTTGAGTCCCGGTTGCATCTGGTCAGTGGTGGGAGTGAGGGAATATAGCTCTGCTTTGTTCCTGAAACAGAATAGAGATTTTCAACATTTTTTAACAAAATGTTATTTGAACAACTCATTCACTTTATTCATTCTTTGTGAGTAAAACTATCAAGTGTCACAAGAAGTTGTTGGAATCAATTGGTGGTATGGGATAAAAAACTCCAGCATCATCATCACACTAAATATATCATTTATACAGGGGAGGCCAAAAATAAATAATATCATTATTGAGGAGGCCAAGCTTTAATAAACAAAATTTTCAAAAAATAAAATAAAAATTACAGGTAAAATTAACAGTTTTTAAAACTCTGAGGGGGTCATAACTATTTTGTTTCTTAAGGTAGTGCCCCTCTGATCAAACTTTCGTATTTAATACTTGGGTCTGTGCCAATTGAGCTACCAACTTGTTGACCGGAGTTTAAACTTTAAAAACAATATAAATAAAAATGATATACATTTTGCTAGTGCATAGTGGCTATTTGCACACTAATGTCTTCAAAGTTTTGCTGTGTTTTATTCTCTAGAGTGAACAACTTTAATTTTATATGTATTCACAGTACTTACCACATGCTGCAACAAACATCATGTAGTCCTGGAAGAGACCTTCCAATCCATCAGCAAGATCTTGAACAAAATCTTCAGTATTTCCTATAGGAATTTGAAAGAATTGTTCTACAGTTGTCTTGGCTAATTTCATCAACTCTACAGCTGATAATGCATATGGCTCTGATTTGGATTTTGGATTCCATGTCTGCAGTAAAATAAATTAAAACTTATTCAAATATTTTATGAAAAACATAAATGTATGATCTAATTCTAAACACATATATTCTTAGTCATTGTTTCATTTAATCTTTGAAGGAAAGAGAATCATAAAGCCAAAACTTACTTCAGTTTCTTTTGCTCTTTGCAAATACTCTTTGCCTTTGTGCACCGATTCATGTATCCATTTACTCAAAAGGTTCAATATGATTGATTCAACTTCATAGGGAACCATCTCTTTCACTACTGTTTTGCCATTATCCTCTCCATCAGCAGAGTCTTCAACCACCATTTGGACCAAAACCCTTTCTACCTTTTCAGCCCTTTCTAATACCAGAACTGTCTCAGGAGTCAGTGAGGTCACTTCACTTAAATATTGCCTCAGCACATGCCCATAGCAGTTGTGCAACATCAATGCTGCAACTGCACCTGCTGTTGGGTGCCATTTCTTTAGCATTGGACTAAAATTTTCTCTTTCCTTAATTGCTAAATCTTCTGTCTCTTGAGCTAAATGTAGCAGAATTGCACTTAATTCTCCCTTTGTTTCCAATTCAGCAGACTTGGATTTCACTTCCTCAACTACCTTCACTCATTAAAAAAACAAAAAAGCATTATAATCAACAAGATTGTAGCTCAATTGGCACTGGCCAGAGTAGCTCAATTGGCACTGGCCAGAGTATTAAATACTCAAATTTGTTGATTACTGTACAACTAAAGGTCTGCGACCACAATTGGGATGGCAACGTTTTGGTTTTGGAGGTCTTCGAAACCGAAGCAGGATCACAATTGTGGCTGCATTGGCCATATTTTTTCACAATTGTCCGCAATTACGATAAACACAACGAAACCTCAACCGTAATTTAAAATATTGACTATAGTATAGAATACTATAAACAGAAGATAGATTAAATTAAATACAAACCTTTTCAAATGCATTTTTCATTGAAGATCGAATATAATAATCAAGGCGATCCCCAGATGAATCCACTATGGTTATATCTCTTTTCTCTCCCCCTTCCCCATCAGATATTATAAGATCTTCACCTAAAATCTTTGAGACTGACAACACCACAGGAAGAAGGTTCTCAATTTGGCCAGCAGTCCCTCTATGAAAATGGTCATGGTAATTAAGCAATCTCTTCTCTGCCCAAAGCTGCATTGAACTCAGCACTGATGTCAATATCTTGACATAGAAAGATTCCTTTTCTCTCTTTGCATCAATGGCAACCTCATTCAACATTGCATGTGAGGCACATAGAAGGTCAGTTTCTATCTGCCCAGTTGCTATGTATTGTTGAAATAGCACCCAAGTGAAGCACACATTGTGAATTGGCCTAGTGATTCCCAATGTAGACCAAGTCTTCTTCATAAGCTCAAGTAACTCATCAACTTCATCAAGGACTAATGTGTCATCTCTGAAATCAAATATGGCTTGAAGAAGAGTGGTGTAGAGGTGAATGTTGAAAGGGAACCCATCAGCCCAGTGGCAAACATCAGTGGGGCTCCCATTAGGACTTCTCCATGATAAGGAAACCACAGAATTGCAAAGAGTTCTCATGGTGTCAGAGTTCTTGCCAATATCTATTGGTTTGGCCTCAGAACTACGTATGATATCCCTGAGGCGCATGGCAAATGTGTTGTTCTTTTCTAAAGGGATAGAAGGGTAATTTAGGAGCCCTGCTTCAAGGATTTTGAGCTGCCTCTTTTGCCATAAATGGTAATCACGGGAATCACTGAATTCTGAAGGTTTCAAGTGGCGCAGAAGTTCTAAGGGGAGAATGATAGTTTCTGCTCTCTTACCCACCTGCATATATTGCAAGCATTTTCTTACAGTTTGACCACAATGCATGTGCTCTAAATATGGTTTAATAATCTTTTTGCTGCAGAATATGATTTTGTCTGATATTTCAAGCAGATCTATGACAGC
Source organism: Sophora flavescens (assembly GCA_030762895.1). Lineage (NCBI taxonomy): Eukaryota > Viridiplantae > Streptophyta > Magnoliopsida > Fabales > Fabaceae > Sophora > Sophora flavescens. Next base: position 157,868,460 of record CM061063.1, on the reverse strand, counting down.
TAGTTTCACTGCTATAAATTCATCATAATAACTGAACCCAAAATGCACAAAACATAAAGTCATAAACAACAAAATCAATATGGACATGTAGTTTTTGTTCTTCTTTTGTTTCATTTTATTTCTTAAATAAAACAATCAAACCTGCAGTCACTAAGTCCTTCAATTAACCGAAAACATCTTGGGCGGCTTTCTTTTCATTTAAACCTAATGAAATTTACAATATTATTATATTATTCACTTGAGTAATTAAAAATACTGTCATCCGAACATGGAACTAGTTAAAAGTTTTTAGAGTTATATTTAAGGTTTCAAACTGTGATTACAGTTTTGTTGTATTTGTCACAATTGAGGATAATTGTGAAAAATACAATTAATCCAACATCAATTGTGATCACGATGCTATCGTGGAGGCTAGCAAAACCTTAATATCACGGTATCAATTGTCGTTTCAATTTAAAACTTTGGTTACGTGAACAAGTATATTTTTTCATCTTTCACTTACTTTTTATCGTCTATCACACATATAGAAAATATATAAAAAATCATATTGTCTCTGTTTTGATGTTGAAAAAACATAATTCAAGTTATAATTGATATTTTCAAGTGTCTCATGTGGTGAATGTCACGGGTGGTCCTGTTTTACTATAAGGTGGTTACATGATAATCCTAGAAAGCATAATAATGAGATTTTAAATCACAATGTGGTATACTAAAATCAAGTCAAACCACAACTTGTGATATTAATACATAAAAAAATAACATATTTTATAATGTAACACATTTTAACCTATTTAACCTATTCTTCAGGAACTACTTGATCCAACGAGGTTAGTTCTCCACCAAATCATAACATCTTTTTAACAGAAAATAGAAATCAGAACCAAAACTTTAACATTGAGAGTAAAGAAAGAAACTAACTACTAAACATGATTTGTATTATGAAAAATGATTCTTGCACATTTTTTTGGTCACGCCTACTTCATTAGGGAAAAAGAAAGATTAGAGAGAATATATTTTGAAAAGTGTATTTATCTTGTTTTATCATTTAAAATAGAAATTGGAATAAAAAAAATGGTACCTAAATAACACCAATCTCGTATATCTACATGCATGTTTACGTACGTACTTGGCCAACAAGGGTCCTCATGAGGGTTTTCCTCAGGCGATTATCATTATGCTCAGTCACTTTCATCTGTTGTCTCATGATCTCTGCAGAAGTCATCGGCCGCCGTGGCCTCACCGGCATCACGGTGTGATGCAAAGGGCTACCTGATCCAGCCCCCGGTGACGACGGTGTTGTCCCTCCGCTGCTACCGCCAGAAACCATTCTCCTCGATGGTGACCTTTTCAACATCTTCAACCCTAAAGCCCGTTTCACCTTACTAGTTGGCGACATCACCACCTGACTCGGCTTCCCACCGTCCCCACCCCCGTTAGAGTTAAACGAGAGCGATTGACGGCCGTTGAATCCCGGGGACGACCGGCATGACATAAAGAAGATCTCGTAAGCGGTCTCCCTTGTATCATCTTGGGTTAGGCCCTCGAGCTTGTCGAGGGGCGACACTAGGGTATCATCTTTATCGACAAGCTCGAGCGGCGCCCTACATTGACCTTGGCTGTAGTAGTGATGGTGATGGTGGTGGTGATGATGTTGGTCATTACGAGAGCATGTGGTAGAAATGGGACCTGAATAGGATTCACGGTGGGTTTGCTGACCCATTGAGGTTGAGAAAATGGGTGGAGGGTCAGAAACCGACTGTGAATGGTGCCGGCAACCACCACGACAACGTCAAGAGCAGCAACAACTATCACGTGAATATTTGTCTTTAAAGAAGGGGCAATAGATAGATGCCGTGAATATTGAAGGTATGGCGTTCGTTTTTGTTAGTTAATGACAGAAGGTTTCTGCATGGTGCATGAGAGAGAGAGAATGACAGAATGAGTGATGCTGGGTAAGCCCACGTTGTCATGAGCGAAGAAAACGAGAAAGAAAAGATGGTCTAATTGCCAAAATAGAACAATCTTGCATTTGAATGCGTTTTTATCGGAAGAATATATTTTTTCTCATTTTTATTATGTTTGTTGTTTCCATTTGCGACGAGAAGATAAGCAAGTAGCATACATCACACAATGCCCTGTTGTAATAAAATTTGTTTCCCAAAAAAGTGGTGTCTCCATATCTTCTATTAATTAAAAACTGAGAATGTGCATGAATGAGATGTGTTGGTGTTGTGGTGTAAAATTATTAATCAGCCTAGTGAGAAACCAGCCGAGATACACGCATGACAATTGTACTCCACTAAAAATAAAGAAGATAATAATAATAATAATAATAATAATAATAATAATAATAATAATAATAATAATAATAATAATAATAATAATAATAATAATAAAATTTCACCATTTCTCTCTCTCACTCTCAGCTCACTCTCTCCCTCTCCTACAAATACCACTCATCTTCTTCACTCATCTCCTTGACTTCATTTTCACTCATAAAAACCAAGAAACTCCATTTAGTGACCGAAATCATACTGAAATTTTGACCCTCTTATGTTTTGAAACTCGCAAAACTTTTCTCTTGAAAGTTGTTCCTATTCCTCTCCTCTTTCCAACGAGCCAAAGATCATTAAAAACAGATAAGTATACTGGGAGATATGCCCAAATCAGTAAAACAGCTCAAAATCCTCAGCATCACACGAGAACAGCAGAAAGAAGGTTCTTTAAGACCCTGTTATGTTCTGAATCAAGCAAACCCTTCAACATCAAAGTTGTGCCTCTCTCTCTTACCTTTCCAACAAGCCCAAGTTTGTAATTTTTCGATCAGCAGATCGTGAGATACACTCATATTACCACCACATCCTCAAAGCTGTCAAATTTCTAACTAAGCTTGTTTGGATCACTTCTTTTCATTCTTCATCATCAAGGGTATAATTCTTCTTCCTTACTCATCATCTTCTCAAATGTTTATTTTCGTCCACATGCATGTCATTTCCATGTTTGCGTGTTCAAGATCTTGGTTAAAATTTTTAAAGAAAATTCTTAGAAAAATCTTTTTAGTAGAAAACAAATTTTTATAAACTCATAACAACCTCTACTTTCATTTTATATGCTTGAATTCATATGTTTAAGGGTCTAGAACCCTTGCATGTTGCTTTTATGGCTTGTGGTTGATGCTGAAATGAAAATAAGAACTTAGTGTGAAAGAATATGTGAAAACACAAATCTGGCAGCATGACCTTTAGTGATTTGTGAGCCCATAAAAATTAAAAACGAATTTATGAACAGTAAATACAAATTTGGAAATAATAATTTTGGGGCTTTAATATGATATATAATATGTAATTATTTGGATGAGATTAACTAGGTCAAAACACCTGCCAAAGTAGAACCAAATTATGTCTGTGAAAATATGAACATAGTTGGTTGCATGGTGATTTTAAATATGATTCTGAAGGTTAAAAATTTTTATAAAATTTTCTGGCTTAATAATTAATTATATCTAAAGTTTGTTTTAAGATTTAAGATTTTTACATGTGTATATAAAGGGAAACAATTTCATAAAGTTATATGTTGGTGACTTCGGATTTCTGGAAAATCCTCTACAATCAGAAGCAGTGTGTGATTTTTAATAAATTAATGCTTTCGAATTTTAACATGGGACCAACTGAAATATGTTTATATATGAGTTTGGTACCTTCGATTAAAATTTCAAAAATTTTAAACGTCATTTGAGTGGTTATTCACAATTTAAACCAATTGTTGTTCTGAAAATGCTTTTATAAAAGAGTTCACCATAATTTTTTTAAAATAAAAAATATGATTTTAAAAATATTTTTTTAAAAACATGATCAAGTAAAGATTTTTGGTATAAAACGGACTATAAACCAGTGATTAATGTAATGATATAAAAATATGGGATTAAAGAACCTATATATATCTATATATATATAAAAGTATTGGACAAAATGTAATCCAAGAATTTGTAAAAGATTAGGCATCTCTAGCAACATTTTTTTTCTAGACATGGCCAAAACCTAAACATATAAAAATAAGATGATTTTTTTGTTTTAATTTAAGTCATTCAGTTAATTCTTAGACTTGCGGCACGCTGTGGGCAAACGAAGTTCGCTTTGGACAACACGGAAACAAAGACTTTTTCAACACGTCGAAATCAGGTAAGGGGAGACTATCTGAGGATGCTCCTTATGATAACTACATGTTGTTTGTGATTGATTCTATGTGCGTTTATTGAGTTTTGATTGGTGGCTTAAGTTGTTGTATGATCTGATAATTATATGTTGTTTGATGTTGTTGTTGTTATGGCTGTTTCAGAATAATCTGGAGTTCTTATTGCTTTGATGGTATATTTGACTGATAAACATGCTATTATGCTTAGTTAATGCTTTATGATTATGTGGCTATTGATAACATGTGTTATAATTGTTGCATATGTGTTTTGGTTGTTGCATGGAAGCCTAACCGTTGGTTAGAGCTCAAATAATAAAGATAAAAGCTTTAAGAAAACATGTACAAAGAAAATCATAAATAAAGATTTCTTTTTACAAGGTGTTGAAAAAGGGGAAGTAAAATATTTCTGATGATTGGTGAAAATTTTTAGAATTAAAAACAATTTTTATAAATAAAAATTATTTGAGCTAAAGGATCTTATTCTAAAGAAAAACACAATTTTGAGAACACCTTGTGGTAAAAGACCATAGAAAATGAGAATTTCGTTTCCAACGTTCTTTGAAAGAATTTCCTTTCAAACAGGTTTGCCATTTTTTTTTTGAAAAGTAGATTTTTCCAAAATAAAGTGGATTTTTAGAAAAAGCAATGGATTTCCTAAAGTTTAAAGTTTTAAAAATGAATTTCAAAAGAAAATATTTTCGAAGAGAATTGATTTAAGTAAAAATATCCAGTAACTTGGATAAGTTACGGAAGTTTTGGTTTTGTATTTGTTTTTCACTGAACGAAAAAGAACATTGAAAAGTGAACCTAGTAACCGAGAAGTCGTTATACTAGAATTTTAAAGCACGTGAATCTATGATCCTTATCACGATGTTGTGGACTATGTGTCCTATATACGTTGTTGTGAACTGTGTGTCCTGTATGCCTTGTGGTGGACTGTGTGTCCTGTACACGTTGTTGTGGACTGTGTGTCCTGTACACGTTGTTGTGGACTGTGTGTCCTATACATGTTGTTGTGGACTGTGTATCCTGTATACATCGTGATAAAACGTGGTGAATGTAGTAAAAAGGTGAAAATTGTTTTCTACGACCATAAAGTTGTAGACTAGTGCACAGCTCTAGGATTATTGTGATTGGACACTCTGACTTTAACGTCCTGTGTTGACAATACAAGTTTTAAGACACTGAAAATTCACCGGTGGTCATGAGCCTTATGGCTCGATAAGGAAAGAATGAAACACAAAGAAAAACTGCAAAAACAAAATGTTTTACATGCATTATTCGGCAGACGTGCCGTCGGTGCTAATATGGATATCTTGGCTAAGATATTCAAGACGTTGTATCATTGTTCCTTGATGGACAATGAAGTCCATATGCATTGGTTACTGTGCCTTGAGTTGGACAGTATGCTATGGACATCCACACATGTTGATCACTATGCCAGGAGTTTTGGGCAGTGTTGTGGAAAAATACGTTGTGCCTTATTTGGCAATTGAGCCTGATCAGCTCATTTTTAAACGAAGTAGTGGTCTCTGGAGACTATGATAGAATGATGAAATATAGAAGTGCCATGTTTTCAAAAAAGATGATGATTATTGACTGACATGATTATTTGTGATAATTTTATGTTGATTATGAATATTTATCTGTACACGTCGTTCTGTGTTGGGGCATGTAGTCATCATAATCCATCCACATATTGGTATCTCACCCTTACAATATATCAGGTTTTCCTGGTTCGTTGCTGTGGTGCTCTGTTACAAGAGGGCAAGTGATGCCGAGGAGTTCCTAACGTCACTTACGGATATTATTCCCGAACCTTGAAGAGGTTGGTGAAAATTTGTGGTGAGAACTACGGAGTTCTTTCCGATAGTTGTCTCTTAGAATGACCAGATTAGGATTTTTCTTTAGGTTGTGTGTGTTTTTGAGAAAGTCAGTTTATGTGGTTTGAAAACCTTTTTGAAATTCTGTTGTGAATAATGAAGTATTTTCAAGAGAAATCTGTACATAATAGAATAGTTTGTTTGTGAATAAAATCAGTCTATGTATGTTAGTGAGTATAATATAGTTTTTACTATTTGTGTTGTGCACACTATTTTTTTTTAAGTACTCCGCAGAAATAAAAAAATTTGCCCCTATTTTCAGACATTATGAAAAATATTAGAAGTTATTTTCCAAAAGCAACCAGCAAACTTTCTTTAAATTTATTTTTGCATGTGATTAGGAGGTAATCCCCAAGGGGGGTGTTGCATTGGTGATGGTATCAGAGCTGGTCGAGTCTTTCGTGAACTTGGGGAATATGTCCGTTATGTTTTTGTTGTGTGATCTCTATTTGGTCATTGTTTGAATTGTTTCCTTGTCGAAACAATGTGTGTTGATGCACCAGTAGGTGTGTTTTGATGGGTTCTGTTTTGGCTGAGACCTTATGAGGACTCATGATTAGTAAAGGGTACGTTAATTCATGTTGACACGTTTGTTCATCCTTTTGGGATGGTGTCAGACATTTGAATGAAGTACCCATTGTGGAAGATTTTCTTGGAGTATTCCCTGAGAATGTTCAAGGTTTGTCCCTGCGAAGGATATTGAGTTTTCGATTGATCTGGTTCCTAGATGCAATCGGATCTCCATCGCTTCGTGTAGGATATCGCCTCCAAAGTTAGTCAAGTTAGATGACTTGACTTAAAGGAGAGATTGATGTCAGAACAGTTTGGGGACTATGTGTGTCACGAGGGGAGTGTCAGTGTTGTTCATAAGGATGAAGCATCACTTTTGTGAAAGTGACCACAGACGGTGACAAAAATCCATAGTTGTTAGGCTAACAGGTTATTTTCAAAGGTGCGTCGAGGAACTGTCTAAGATTTTGGATTCGTTGACTGACCTTATGAGGAAAGACCAAATATTCGCATGAATGAGAGATGGGCTGTGTCATTGGTTATCGTACGCAGTTTAGAGAAGAATGCGGAAGGCGGCAACAAACCGGATTAAGCGTGTTTAGAAATACCTTCGTGTTTGTACGAAGTCGAGTCAAGCCAATCTGAATCTTCACTTCTAGAATAAGTGTCTCATGTTTAATAAAACTTTTCACTATACTATTTAATTCTTTGTGAAGGTATCAGTTGACATTTGTTTTTCGAGTCCCTATGGTTGTATCTAACAATCGTAATGAATCAAGTTTGCGTGTTCAGAGAAAATTTTGAGTTTGGTTTGAAATCTAGCAGGACTTCTAAAACTGTTATAACTATTTCTTGAGTTATAACCCAAATGATTTCTTGGTAACAAAAGTTTCTTGATGAAATTCACACTAGTCACATTTACTTTTGGTAAATGTGACCCAGTCCAATTTTGTCAGACTGAATTCCCTTTAGAATCTTCCTTTGATGAACGTCTTGTAGTATGTGGAATACTCTTAGAGTTAAAAACTATCCGAGGAAATTCTAATGGAAGGAACAACTCTATTAGATTCATGTTTGTAAATGTGTATTGGCCATGCATTTTTACATCCACGAACCTAATTGAAGGATCTTTTTCCATATGGAATGTTCCTGTATCTTTCGAATTGATGAAATTCTTCTCTAAGCTTTTGAGAAAGTGAAACCAAGAAACTTATTTTCTTGAAAATTTCTTTCTGTAATCTCCAAGACCATGCCTTATTATGGTTCGAAAGGATTTGTCATCCTTGATCAACATTACCCTACGTGTCCTTCCAAATATCATTGACATATAATCTATCTCAGGAGTCATGAGGATGGGTATCTGATTTATATCGAGATGCCATAGTTAGTCGAGTACAGTGAAAGAGAGATAACTTGACACTTGATACATTCCTTGTCAAGAAGTTAATGATGCGTTGGATTTCGTTATGAATTTACCGAAGATATCTAAGAGATTCGTTTTGTTCGAGTGATTGTGGGCACGCTGATGGAGTTAACATGCTTCTCACCTGTCAAGATCCACTATGCAGTGGATAAGCGAACCGACATGGGTATCATAGGAATGTTCAGACTTCAAGGAATATCTTCAAATTTTGCTTCAAAATGAAGACCCGAAGTTTACCAATGTTGTCATGAAAATCCATTCCAAGTGTTGATGACCGAGTTGAGGTAGTATTTGACTACGATCATCTTTTAGCTAGATGGACAAGAGGTGACGGAAATTTTGAGGTATAGTTGTGGCTAGTAAGATGTAAATCCTTAAGATTAATAATCGTAAGTGAGAAAATTTTTTATGAATCAAATGTTGATCGAGGTAGAATACCGTTAAAGGAGTGTAGGGTAATGACTAATGTCTATAGTTGAGCTTGGTTGTGTAAGTTTAGAGATTTACAGGAAAGTGTATATAGTAGTTTCCCTAAGCTGAACGAGAGCAGTAAAGAGGAATTCTTGAGTAAAACTAAGTTGTTAGAGAAGTTCAAGATTTACGATTTTAGATAATTCAAACTAAGGTGATTTCTTTTTGGTTATAGTTACATGAAGGAGTGTAATCATGTTCTTTAAGATTGAAATGTATGATTTGGAGTGGTGGAATATGTTCACAGGAAAACTAAGACTACGATGAGATATCTTGAATAGGAACTAATGTGTGTATTGTGAACGGAATGTGAATAGTAATTTCACTAAAGTGGATTCGAGCAAGAGGGACGAGCTCTTGTAAAAAAATTTAAGTTTCTGAAGAAGTTCAAAATTGAGGAATTAGATAATCCTACCTAACAAGGTTCCTTTTTTATTTCAGTTTATCTTAAGAAGTATTAAGATGTTTTGATTTGAGACTTGAAGTATGTGATTTTGATAGAATCTGGAAAAGTAGATTACGTTCAGAGGAGATGATATGATCCTAAGAAGGAGCATGTAGATTTTCAGATCTATCCTTGAGTGACTACCAAAATTGAAGAAGAAGAACACAAGAAAATGGAAAAGGTAAGGAATGGAAGGTAGGAGCCACAATTCCAAGGGAATTGATAAGCCAGGGTGAGGATCACCACAAGGGTATTGGACTCTTGATAAGATCAAAGGGTTGGCTCAACGAAGAACCCAAGAGAGACAATACTCTCACAATTGGACTTAATCCAAAACGAAATCAAAGTTGTATTCATCATGTAATAGGCGTGTACATATAGCATATGGAAAGAAATACCAAAGGTCATCATAAGATGACATAATGATATGATCCTATGAAGGAACATGTAAATTTTCGGATCTATCCTTGAGTGATCAACCAAAAATATAGAAGAAGATGAATACAAAAATGGAGAAGATTAGGAATGGAAGGGAGGCGCCATAAATCCAAGGTGATTTGATAAGCCAAGGTGAGGATCGCCACAAGGGTCTTGGACTCTTGATAAGATCAAAGGAGTTGGCTCAATGAAGAACCCAAGAGAGAACACTCTCACAATTGGTAAAAACCAAATTGAACATCAAAGTTGTATTCATCATGTAATAGGTGTGTACATATAGCATAGGAAAAGAAAAACCAAAGGTCATCATAAGATGACCTAAACTCCTAATAACTAGACATAACTCTCCACTAAGTGGTTATTAAAAGAACATAAATATCCTACTTAAGAAAATAATAAAAATGACCCATAACTTCTAAAAAGGAGTTACTTAGGCATGCAAGCCAAAAGTCACACTCCTTTGAAGCTCAAACTCGTCCAAATATTCATATTAAACTTCCAACTCATTTTTCATCATGATAGAAGCCGAATCTGGTCAAGAGGCCTGAGATATGATTTGTAGATAATTTCCTAAGCTTTCCAACACACCAAATAATGCATCAATCGGAGATCCGTAGCTCAAGATATGACCAAATCAAGTATATGGGTTCAATTAGACAATTCATCCTAAAAATATTACGAAAATTAAAATTAAAAGGATAAAAATTGGACTTAATTGTTATCTAATAAGCCCACTAATAATAGTGCACTAATATGGATCTGAATATTCTTCTTTCCACATACTCAAGCCATTCATGCTTCTATCATTCCCCTCATCTTGAAAGTGATTTGTCCTCAAATTCAAACCTGCATCAAAAGTTAGTGGATTATCTAATAACATCTTTCTTTTGTTCTTTCCACATTTTGCTTGAAAATTGGATCTTCCATTTCTTTTTCTCTCAAAGCTCTCATTTTTTCATGAGATATCCCTCATTGCTTTCTTATCCTTCAACTTTTATAGCATGGTTTTCTTTTTTCTCTATTTTTCTTTCGTCACTCTCCCTTCCCTCTTCCTTTCTCTCGTGGGTTTCCTTTTTCTTTACTTCTTCTTTTTCCTCATCCATCGAACCCTCTTGTTTTATTTTCTTCTCACTCATTCTTCTTTTCTCACTCTCTCCTTTCAAGTGGATTTATCTTTATACACTTGTTTTGGTGACAATGGTCCAAGAGTAATTTTGCGATTATTAAATACAAATGAGTACTTGTTGTTGTCGGCATCATATCTCGCTTGTCATTCAATCCTCTAAGGACTCCCAAGTAACAAGTGCGTCGTTTCCATGGGCACCACATCACATCACACGTCATCTTCATATCTCCCATTCCGGAATGGCACTCATACTTGTTTGTTCACCATCACGTCACCGATATCACTAAACTCCGGGATGCACCAACTGACATACGGTTGTGGATTCTCTAGAACAGGAAATCCCAACTTTTTCACCATGGTGGTACTAGATAGGTTAATGTAACCCTTTCTATCAATGACCAAGCTACATATCTTGTCCTTCACATAACATCTAGAATAGAAAAGATCCTCCCTTTGCTTCGCATCATTTTTCATTATTAGTGACTCCATGAAGAACCCATTAATAAAAATTCAAACTTCCGGAAAAATCAAAAAACAAAATCAAAAGTCACTCTAGGAAGGATGGCTCTAGATACCACATGATATGATCCTAAGAAGGAGCATGTAGATTTTCAGATCTATCCTTGAGTGACTACCAAAATTGAAGAAGAAGAACACAATAAAAAGGAAAAGGTAAGGAATGGAAGGTAGGCACCACAATTTCGAGGGAATTGATAAGTCAAGGTGAGGATCACCACAAGGGTCTTGGACTCTTGATAAGATCAAAGGGTTGGCTCAATAAAGAACCCAAGTGAGACAATACTCTCACAATTGGAATTAATCCAAAATGAACTAAAAGTTGTATTCATCATGTATTAGGGGTGTACATATAGTATAGGGAAAGAAACCAAAGGTCATCATAAGATGACATAAACTCCTAATAAGTAGACATAACTCTTCACTAAGTGGTTATTAAAAGAACATAACTATCCTACTTAAGAAAATAATAAAAATGATCCATAACTTCTAAAAAGGAGTTACTTAGGCATGTAAGCCAAAAGTCACCCTCCTTTGAAGCTCAAACTCGTCCAAATATTCGTATTAAACTTCCAGCCCGTTTTTCACCATGATAGAAGGTGAATCTGGTCAAGAGGCCTTTTTTTTTTAAAGCAAAAAGGCGTGCAAAAGCATCACTGTAGTGGAAATCATCCCAACTAGGTTGGCATCAAAACCACTACCAATCATCTGCAGCACCCCAATATATTATTAAAAAAAGGAGAAATTACAAGGAAACATGGGGGGACATAAAACCTTACCCATGACAAGAGGAGAAATTACTTGAATCTAAAATTAGGCAGACCCCACCTATTACATAAGAAATCATGCCTAATAAAATTTGGAATCAAGTTCCACCAAGTAAAGCATTTTGAAATGACTCCGAAATTAGCTAGCTTATCAGCACAATGGTTAGCCTCTCTAAAAACATGAGAAATCAAAAAGGCAAAATTGGAAGTCAAAGCAATACAATTTCTCCATTTAGTTCTAATTTTCCAAGGAACTATGCCCGGATTAGAGTAAGCAAGAACCACAAGAGAAGAGTCACATTCCATCCATAGTCTAGACCATCCCTTCTCAAATGCTACCTGAATTGCTGTCATGGCAGCATGCAACTCAGCAGAGAAAGAATCCTGAGTCCCATAGAAATCAGCAAAGCAGCCAAGAGTAGCTCCACTACTGTCCCTAAAGATTGCACCACCACCTGCTTGGCCTGGAGAGCCTTTAGAAGCACCATCAGTGTTTAATTTGATCCAACCTGGGTTAGGTGGAGTCCAATCAACTTGGATAACTTTAGGAGAGGTTCCCGGATGGCCATTGATCCCCGACAACTCCAAAATTCTTATTTCCTCAGTAGAAGGAAACATTGTGTTTGTAGACACATTGCCAGAAAGTGAAATGGAAGCTTTGATTATGCTAGTAGCTGCCCTCACTGAGATTTTCTTATCTTCAAACTTCAATTTATTCCTTGAGAACCAAATGATCCAAAAAGAGTTTATAATAGCTGCAGCTAGAATGTCCTTCATTTGCAGGCTCCATTGCTTGTTGCAAAGGGAAAGAATAGAAAAGATAGAGGAAGTGTCCACCTGCAAATCAAAAATCGAGCCAATCCACTGCCAAATGTGTTTTTCAAAGGAACAAGCTAAGAAAAGATGGTCTGCACTCTCTGCTGTAGAATAACAAAGACTGCAGATCGAAACAGTGCAGCAACCCCTCTTTTGAAGTTGGTCTTCAGTAGGCAGCTTGTTGTGAATAAGTCTCCAAGTAACAAAGGACTTAGAGGGTGGAATTGCCCTATTCCAAATCAGCTTAGACCAGTCACAAATAGAATGACTAAGATTTAAGAAATGGAAAGCTTATTTGAATGATAAAGCACCCGAGGATGAGTGCTGCCAAATGAGGGTATCCACTGCAGGGAAAACAGGAATATCCAAAAGGGGCAACTCCTGACCAAAAATTGGGAGGTTAGCAAACAGAGATGCAGGGATATTCCAGCTGCCTTCCCTGATAAAGTCAGCAACCTTGGCTTTCAGTCTATGTTGTAAATTGTGAGGAACTTGTAACAGATCAACCAAAGGCATTGAGAGCCATTTGTCAGTCCAGAAATTAATTGAGGACCCATCTCCAATCTTTCAAACTGAATTGTTAAAAACAGACTGCATATGAGTTTTGATTCCCGGCCATATGGATGACTTAACATAGGTGGGGACAGGCTTGCAATATTGAAAGAACCTTTTCCTAAGAAAGGTAGCCCATTCAGCACAAGAGGAAGCCATTTCAAAAGATAACTTCAAAAGAGCAGCTTCATTAAGAGCTAACAAGGACTTAATGCCTAGCCCTCCTTCCAGAACATGCCTGCATAGTTTCTTCCAAGCAACAGTGCAGATTTTCTTGACATTAGGATCTCCAGACCAAATAAAATTCCTAATGGATTTGTCTAAATCCTTAAGAACTGAAGAGGGCCAGCAGTAGACATGAAAGCTATGGAGCATCATACTATTGATCACAGACTTGACAAGTTCAACCCTGCCCATGATGGAAAGGAGGCTACCTTTCCACGAGGCAAGTTTGGAGAGGATCCTATCTGCTAAAGGCTGCAAGTGAATCCTTCTTGGCTTGCCCTTGAAAATTGGGAGTCCAAGGTAGTTGAAAGGAAAGGATCCAGCAGAAAATCCAAGTATATTAGCAACTCTGGATGACTTGTTGGAGGAAATACTGCCCGAATAGAATTTGCACTTATTGAGGCTAAGACTTTGGCCTGAGGCTGCTCCATATTCAGCAAAAAGATTCATCAGGGCTTCAAGACCCCTCTTGCTACCCTTACAGAGGACTAGCACATCATCTGCATACAAAACATGGCTAGGAGATGCAAGATTCTTTGGTCCAGATATAGTTTGTAACACTCCAGAACTGAGAAGGCTAGAAATCCCTCTACTCAAGGCATCTTCAGCTAGACAAAAAAGCAGAGGTGATAGAGGGTCACCTTGCCTAACTCCTCTTTTACAGGCAAAAAATCCTTCTGGTTTTCAATTGATCAAAAAGGATAACTTAGCAGAGTGAAGGATTGTTTGAATCCAGTTACAGAAAGTAAGATTAAAACCAAAAGCTTTCAAAACGGAAATGAGAAAGTTCCAGTCCAATGTGTCAAAAGCTTTCTTGATATCAAGCTTTAGGGCCAAATTTCCACCAAAGGCCTTATAGTCCAACAAATTACAAGCCTCTGAAGCAATACAAATGCACTCCTTGATATTTCTACCTTTGACAAAGCCTCTTTGCTGAGGAGAAATGATTCTAGCTGCAATATTTGCTAGTCTGTCAGCTAACACCTTAGTAATGATTTTGAGCTGAAAGTTGGCTAAAGAAATAGGTCTATAGTCTTCAATTCTATCAGCATTTGGCATTTTTGGAATCAAAACTACTAGATTGGAATTCATATTAGGAAAGAGCCAATTTTGAGCAAAGAACTGATTAACTGCCATGCACACCTCAGTTCCAATAATATCCCAATAGGATTGGTAAAAGCACCCTCCAAAACCATCTGGTCCGGGGGCACCCTCACTGTTCATTGCAAAGACTGATTTCCTTATTTCCTCATTAGATGGCAGCATTGTTAGCAAATTATTCTCTTCAGCTGTAACAGAATTAGGGATAACTCTGTTTATGAGATCATTTGCTTGGCAATCATTAGGGACTGCATACAGATTTGAGAAGAAATCAATGACATGGTGAGCCAAGGCCCCTGCATCATCAATAATAACATCTCCACATTAAAGCATACTCATAGACTTAGCAGCATACCTAGTTTTTGTAGTCCTATGGAAAAATGCAGTGTTTCTATCCCCTTGGAAATGCCAATGTATCCTGGATTTTTCTCTCCAAAACTCCTCTTCAAACAATAAAGCTTGTTGTAATTCAGTTTGTGCTAGAACCTCTTGTTCCATAAGGTCATTAGTCACACCACTAGAGTTAATGAGTTGCTGAACAGAATCCACAGCAGCCAAGGCAGATTCAACTCTCTGATGCACATTCCCAAAAACCAGCTTGTTCCAACTTTTTAGTTCAATTTTTAAGCACTTCAGCTTCTGAGAAAGGACATACATTGGACAACCGTAAACAGGTTTGCTCCACACTTCTTTAATGAGTCTATAACAATCCGGATGACCAATCCACATTTTATGAAATTTAAAAGCAGAAGGGAAGGATTGAACCAACTTAGAACAGTTTACCATGATAGGAAAGTGGTCAGACTGAGACCTAATCAAAGTACAGCAAGAAGTCGAATTCCAAATTTCTATCCAAGCTTCATTGCATAGGGTTTAATCCAGTCTTTTTTCAGTGTGAGCAGACCCTCTTCTCCTATTACTCCAAGTAAAACTGGCTCCTCTTGTAGGGAGATGAATCAGGTTGGCTATATCAGTGAAGTTCTTAAAATCTTCACAAGCTGCCTTGAGAGGTAAGGAAGAGCTTCTAACTTCATGGGATCCCAAAACAGAATTGAAATCACCAAGCATGCACCAAGGACCTGGATTGTTAACTTGCAGATTAATTAATTCTGACCAAAGAGATCTTCTCAAGAGAAGAGAGGTACTAGCATAAATAGCTGCAACAAAAAGATCTTGTCCATCTTTGTTTATATGAAATGAACACTGCTGAGATGATATAGACAGGGAGGTTGGAGATAAATGGCTGCTGCATAACCCCCATAGATTAGGAATACGACTACCTCTATCATCTAGACAAAAAACTTTTAAATTCAGCTGCCTCCAAAAGGAATCTGGAACATCAGTTACATTGATCCAAGGTTCAGAGATGAAGAAAAATTCTGGTTTGTTAGCAACACAGAAATTCTTGAATACTAACCTTGTACTAGGATTACCAAATCCTCTGCAATTCCAATATATGATTTTCATTAAGCAAACTGTTGAGGACCACCCCTTAAACGGGCAAAATTCTTTTATTGCTGTGCTGCCTTAGCAGCCTTTTTCTTCTTAGATTTAGATAGCACAGTTGAAAAATCATCTCCTTGAGAGCTGCTCAGAAGATATTTACTCGGATAAGCCATTGCAATTGGAGAGGACTGATGCTCCCCATTGTCATCATCTAGATTATCATCCTCATGACCCCAGAAAGGACTGACAATTTGTAAGTCAGAGGCAACAATTTGATTCCTTATATCTCTGTCTGGAGTGACACTAATAGTGCTCTTTCCTAAAAGAGTTGGAACAACATTCTCCATGGGTAGAGAATTACCTTGGAGATGTAAATTACCTTGATGAGATACAGAAATCTCTTTGCCTGCATTTAAGATATGAGCATTGTGATGTGCAGGTGAGCAATCCATAGGAGTGTCTACTACAAAAGTCCCATTAATGGAGACAGATTGTTGGACAGGGGAGGGGATAACCCCATAGATAGGAGATAGAATCTCTACCACATTCAGGGGACTAGAGGGCTGAACAAATCCAAGAAGAGGATTAATGGAAGCTTGAGCTTCAGGATCACTGTGTGGGGCATTGTTAACTCCCAAAAAGTCTTTCGGGTCAATAACTGTCTCCACAAAGATTAATTTAGAATTGCTAGTTGGTGAGTCACCGGCAAGTGTACCGGGTCGTCGCAAGTAATAAAATAAACACGGTAAGAATTTACCGAGGTCGAACTCAGGGATTGGGCGACCAATTCGACTAATCCGTGGAAATCCGATGTGTTTGGTCAAGTAAAAGAAGGTGGTTGAGAAAGATTAATATCGCAATTCAAATAAGAAATCAAATAAGGCTAAGGTTTTAAAATCAGAAATTAAAATATCCAAGGTCTCAAATCCACCTACCCAATCATATATAGTACCCAAGTGATGATGAATTCCTCCTTAAGTTCAATTATAACGTCAACCGGGACCCCCAATTTCTCCTATATCCACTATCGTGCTCAATAGGACGTATTCGACGATTGGATTAATTACTTACTAGGTCTCATAATCCTAATCTCGAATTCTATTAATTCTTGTTCCCTATAAGGTTGTACTAATCTCCTACTCACTCTCGTGCAATATTCGATTAGTGATCCCAATTCAAGTTCTAAAACGCGAATCGCCGATCAGCCTCAACACGTTTAACCAGTTAATCACGTAATACATATGATCAACGCATTCAAATCAGAATTGAAAAACATTCATTGAGAGAAGGGGAGAAAAACATACATCACATGAACACTATACCGCCATGGGCGGCTTCATTGATCCCTCGGACGAGGGGATTAGTTCCTCATGCCCGTGACGACGCACAAACAATCCGACATAATCTCCATAATAAAATAAAATAAGAAAAAGGGAGACGCAGCTCCAGAAGAAAACAAGGATTCGTAACTAAACTGATCTAAACAAGTGGAAAAACTTGGATCCCTCATTCTGATCTGAAACAGCCTATAAATAAGGATTCTGGTTCTTGGCCGCTCGCGGGGCGAACACTCTTTCGCGAGGCGAACATTAGTTTTGGCGTGCTTTCAATTTGGATTCTCGCGAGGCGAGAGTGTATTCGTGGGGCAAGTCTTCCAACTTCAATCTGTCACAGTCGTGACCTTCATCATGGCTAGGCCGTGATGGTATCTGTCTTCCAGGGTCTTCAAACTCTCGCGGGGCGAGACTTCAAACCTTAATCTGTCACAGCCGTGACCTTCATCACGGCTTAGCCGTGATGGTCTCTGTCTTGCAGGTCTTCATGATTCGCGAGGTGAGAATGTTCTCGTGGGGCGAGACAGAATTGATGACGTTGCTGCTTAGCTGATCTTCAGACTTGCGAGGCGAGAATACACTCGCGGGGCGAGAACCTCCAGAATGGCAATTTCCACTATTTCTTGATTTTCCTTGACTCCCGGAGCTTCACTTCTACCCTGAAACAATAAAAAGACACAAAAAGCGTAATTCTATTCAAAATAGACTAAAAACTACTTAAAATACCTAGAACGAGTAAAAGTCTACTTAGGAACAAAACAAGGCCAAATTTGGGCGGAAAGGAGATTGAACTCGAATAATTAGCACGGAAACCACCGTCCATCTAGTTATAAAACTAGATAAGCCAGAGGCTTATCAAAACACCCCAAATTTAAACCTTGCTTGTCCCCAAGCAAGCTAAAACTCAAAAAGGACTCAAGACTTGGCAAACTTAAGGGATTCAATCGATTTCGCACAAATTTCATGCAATCATAACGAAACAGTTTTTCTCCAATGATTTCCCCCCTACATCAACGTAATCCCCACATTCATTTACTTTAAACAATTGAGAACTTCATCATTCATGCAATCATTAATCTAAGTTGAGGATCAGAGTCACACACAGAAGGAAGATCACCAATTTCAAACAATTGCCTTCCTCACAAGGGTATGTAAAATTTCACTCATTCGCTCAATTTTGTCTAGGCTTTTAACTTTTCACTCAATTTCACATATCAAGAGGACTTCCCATGAATTTGATTTTCATCTCAAAAATAGTTCCCACGAAAACATGCAAGCAACATCAGAATGTCTTTTAAAGGTTGTAATGGGGCCTGGCTGAGGGTAGGATATTCAAGGATACTCGGCTTAAGTCCCTAGGAACTAAGAGAGCATGAGCATTTGACACATATTCAACTCAAATTCCTTTTTCCATTTTTCTTTTTGCCTCGGGTGACTACAGCCTTTTCCTTGATAATCTTTTTGTTTTGCCCATTTTCTTTTAGCAATATTTTTTCTTTTCTTTTTTTTTTCTTTTTCTTTTTTTTTTCATTGCCTTGGGTTTCAACCTTGATTTTTCTTTTTCTCACCCCAATATGACACATCACCTTGTAGCCACCCCAAACTTAGTTTCCCACAACCCTTCTCTTGCTACACTTCCATGCTCTCCTAATCCTAAGATTGGGTTAACATGGTTTTTCAGATTTTGGCTTATAATAGAGGGTCATCAAGAAATAATAGGCTAATTAGGCTCAACGGGGCTAACTAGGGAACATGCATTAGGGATGGTTCTCTTTTGGCCAAGTAGTTATTTCAAAGAAAATTGCCTAAATCATTTGATGCTACACATAAACATGCAAACCATGAAGAGATTCAAGCAAATCCGGGAAAGTGCAACTTAACAGTGATTCACACAATCAAAAACAAAGTTGGAGGCTCTAATCCTCACCTGGACATTTTTGCAAATTGTTTGACCGAGATACAATTCCTAGTGTGTGCACCCCCTCACCCCAAACTTATCATAAATCAAGTAATCACAAATAAATTCTCAAAGTTCAATTTTCAATTTTCAAATGGGGATTAACACTTCTAATTTCAGAACCTAGGGGGGAAATCATCAATGGTCAAAATAATTCATGCAATCAATCTATGCTCAATTTAATTAAAATCCAACAAGCTTGCCGACACACATTCATACACAAACTCTTGATCTTCTCAAATTATTCAAGAGCGACAAACAAAACAAAAACAAAATCAAAACAAAAGTGAAGAGAGGAGAGGGTGTTCCCTGATCAAGTTTCCATGGTTGCCTCCTCATCCAATTGGTCTCACGGGCTCCCTTATGTTGCATAGCATCCTGGAAGAACTCCTGCAAATTAGAACCTTAAGTGCAGATTCGCGAGGCGAGAGACAACTCGCGAGGCGAATCTGGAATTTCAACAGATGATGATGCCCAGAATCACGAGGCGACAGTATACCTCACGGCGCGAGACAGAAAAGTGAGCAAGCCTCTGATTCAGGGCTTCTGTCTCGCGCGGCCACTGTGGATTCGCGTGGCGAATCAAGTTTTTTTTTTGATAATATAAATGAAAATGACAGAAACTAACACCAAAGGATACCTAGCTTGGGTTGCCTCCCAAGTAGCGCTTGTTTAACGTCCCGAGCCTCACTCAAGTCACCCCCTAAGGGTTAATCCGGACGAAGATCTTGCTTGCCATGCCATGCTTCAGTCCGTTTTCTGTATGCTCTTGCCCTTTCATATGCTCGCTTGCTGTTCCCGGACAACTCCTTTAAGTCCAGCATCCTTCTATAATCAGCACGATCTCTCCACTCCGTGATGGTCCCTTTTGGGATCAACTGGTTGTTTTCATTGACCACCACGGGTGTGCCACCTTTTAACTTCGGTGCTTTATCCCCTTTTTCCATGCCCTTGTTGTTGCGCTCTTCCCTTGCACACTCATCCCTTGGGGAACTCGGTAAGGCTTCCATGTCTTTCAACCACCCGAGATAGACCTCATCCCCCAAAGGGTCTTTTTTCTCACTATCATCATCATGGGATTTTACCAACACTTGAGCAAGTGAAGAACCATGGGCTTCTCTAGTTGCCTTTGCCTTGACAGTTGGATCCACCATATCCACTCGATACACTTCCAACCTCTCTGCAGGGTGATTCATTACTTCAAAGAGATTGAAGACTACCTCATCATCTTGCACCCTTAGAGTGAGTTTCCCTTGCCACACATCTATCAAGGCACCACAGTGGCCAAGAAGGGCCTACCCAATATGAGAGGGACCTCGGCGTCTTCATCCATATCAAGCACTACAAAGTTTGCCGGAAATATGAGCTTGTCCACTTTTACTAACAAGTCTTCGACCACCCCATAAGGATATTTTATAGAGCGATCGGCTAGTTGGAGCGACATCCGTGTATCCTTGAATTCTTTGATCCCCAACCTCTTCATCATAGAGAGGGGCATCAAGTTGATGCTTGCCCCTAGATCACATAATGCCTTCCCTACAGTCATCCCCCCAATGGTGCATGGTATCGAAAAAGAACCGGGATCCTTCAACTTCGGAGGTAGTTTTCTTTGAAGAATGGCACTACATTCCTCGGTCAAAGCAACCGTTTCCTCATCCACTATTCTCCGCTTCTTGGAGAGAAGCTCCTTCATAAACCGGGCATAAGATGGCATTTGTTCCAAGGCTTCCGCAAATGGAATGTTAATTTGAAGTTTGCGGAAGACATCAAGGAATCTGTTAAACTGCTTATCCTGTTGAGGCTTCTTCAATCTTTCAGGATACGGTACCTTCATGTAGGGCGGGAGGTCTTGGGGTTCAACCCACTTCTTCTTTCGGAACTCTTCATCCACAAGCTTCAGCCTTCCCCCTTGCTCTGGTGCCTTGTCACTTGCCAACTTCTCTTTTTTAGGTTGCTCTTCCTCAACATGTGGTTGCTCCGGGGCCTTGTCATCCTGAGAACTAGTTGAACCCCTGTTAGGTTCCAACACCCTTCCGCTTCTAGTTGTTATGGCATTGTATTGGTTCTTAGGGTTGTTCTCGGTATCACCTGGGAAAGTGCCTGGGAGACGCTCATTAAGTTGCTTTGCGAGCTGAGCTATCTGCGTCTCTAGATTCTGAATTGCTGACCCTGTATGAGTTGCCAACTTGTCAATGGCAGTGCTTGTATTGATTGTCAACTTCTCAATTGACGCACTCATCTTCTCAAAAGCCAACTCCCAAGGCTGCCTTCCACCATCAGTTATTTGTAATTGATTAGTCCCTGAAAGAGCCTGCTGAGTATTGCGCTGCTGAATTCCAATGTTTGGCCTCAGACCCTGTTGAGGTTGGTGTTGCCAATTCTGTTGAGGTTGTTGTTGACCGGCCAGACCACCATTAGCATTACTCCAAGAGAAACCCGGATGGTCTCTCCTCATATACCCCCTATTCTGATTCTTGCTGTAGTCATTCTGTTTGTTTCTCTGAAAGTTGTTATGGGGCACAGTGTCATAGAAGTTGTGGCATGATTCCACATGTTCCTGAGAGAAGTTGAGCGGACAACTATGAGTGTCATGATCTCCATTACAATTGTCACTACCCGGAGGCATCCCCTCATGTATCACATTAACCCTTTTGTTTCCAGACAAAGCCTCATTCTGCATCTTCAACAATCTGTTTTGCTCGAGAATGGCTTCCATTGTCGCTGAACTGATTCCACTTGAGGTTTCCCTACCACGGTTGTAATCATTATATGACATGCTGATAGCGTCAGCTGATAGCGTCCCCTCAACCCGTTAAAGAAATGCTGAACTTTGGAGACCGGGTCAAAGAACGCTGAAGGGCATCTTCTCAGGAGCCCGTTGTACCTCTCCTAGGCCTCATTATAGGTTTCATCTTCTGTCTGCCTGAAGGATGTGACGACAATTCTTGCTTGTGACGCTTTCTGAGGGGGAAAATATTTGGTTAGGAACTTTTGTGCCATTTGCTCCCAAGTTCTGATGTTGTTCCTTTCCAAGCTGTCAACCCAATCGCGAGCGACATCCCTAAGAGAGAGAGGGAAAAGCTGCAAGCGAAACTCATCTTGTGAGACTCCTCTTGTCTTCTGTAAGTCGCAAGCTTCAAGGAAGCGAGTGATGTGTCTATGAGGGTCCTGTTTGCCACTCCCATCAAACTGATTCTCACGGATCTGGAATGTGACACATCCCTCCACTCTGAAGGAGTCTGTATTCAGGTTGCCTCTCACAATAGAAGAATCACAATCACCCAAGCTGGGTAGATCGTACTCGAAGAGAGGCTTGTAACGAGGAGGAGGAGGAGGGTTTTCTTCAGCCATGTCCTCTATTTTAATTCCTTCAAGTCTCTTCCGTTCCCTGGCTTCTTTCCTTAATCTCGTCTCGGTCCTGGTGATCTCTGAATCAAATAGCAGGTCCTCTTGTGAAAGGGTACCTCGCATACAAAAACACGGCAAGACCAAGTGGAATCAAAGAAGTAGAGAGAAATAATAAGGAAATAACAGAAAAATAAAAATAAAATCAACTTAACCAATCAATCAAATTTCCTAAAAATTAGGAAAATTGGTTGTGTCAATCCCCGGCAACAGTGCCAAAAACTTGGTGAGTCACCGGCAAGTGTACCGGGTCGTCGCAAGTAATAAAATAAACACGGTAAGAATTTACCGAGGTCGAACTTAGGGATTGGGCGACCAATTCGACTAATCCGTGGGAAATCCGATGTGTTTGGTCAAGTGAAAGAAGGTGGTTGAGAGAGATTAATATCGCAATTCAAATAAGAAATCAAATAAGGCTAAGGTTTTAAAATCAGAAATTAAAATATCCAAGGTCTCAAATCCACCTACCCAATCATGTATAGTACCCAAGTGATGATGAATTCCACCCTAAGTTCAATTATAACGTCAACCGGGACCCCCAATTTCTCCTATATCCACTGTCGTGCTCAATAGGATGTATTCGACGATTGGATTAATTACTTACTAGGTCTCATAATCCTAATCTCGAATTCTATTAATTCTTGTTCCCTATAAGGTTGCACTAATCTCCTACTCACTCTCGTGCAATATTCGATTAGTGATCCCAATTCAAGTTCTAAAACGCGAATCGCCGATCAACCTCAACACGTTTAACCAGTTAATCACACAATACATATGATCAACGCATTCAAATCAGAATTGAAAAACATTCATTGAGAGAAGTGGAGAAAAACATACATCACATGAACACTATACCGCCATGGGCGGCTTCATTGATCCCTCGGACGAGGGGATTAGTTCCTCATGCCCGTGACGACGCACAAACAATCCGACATAATCTCCATAATAAAATAAAATAAGAAAAAGGGAGACACAGCTCTAGAAGAAAACAAGGATTCGTAACTAAACTGATCTAAACAAGTGGAAAAACTTGGATCCCTTATTCTGATCTGAAACAGCCTATAAATAAGGATTCTGGTTCTCGGCCGCTCGCGGGGCGAACACTCTTTTGCGAGGCGAACATTAGTTTTGGCGCGCTTTCAATTTGGATTCTCGCGAGGCGAGAGTGTATTCGCGGGGCGAGTCTTCCAACTTCAATCTGTCACAGCCATGACCTTCATCACGACTAGGCCGTTATGGTATCTGTCTTCCAGGGTCTTCAAACTCTCGCGGGGCGAGACTTCAAACCTTAATCTTTCACAGCCGTGACCTTCATCACGGCTTAGCCGTGATGGTCTCTGTCTTGCAGGTCTTCATGATTCGCGAGGCGAGAATGTTCTCGTGGGGCGAGACAGATTTGATGACGTTGCTTCTTAGCTGATCTTCAGACTCGCGAGGCGAGAATACACTCGCGGGGCGAGAATACACTCGCGGGGCGAGAACCTCCAGAATGGCAATTTATACTATTTCTTGATTTTCCTTGACTCCCGGAGCTTCACTTCTACCCTGAAACAATAAAAAGACACAAAAAGCGTAATTCTATTCAAAATAGACTAAAAACTACTAAAAATACCTAGAACGAGTAAAAGTCTACTTAGGAACAAAACAAGGCCAAATTTGGGCGGAAACGAGATTGAACTCGAATAATTAGCACGGAAACCACCGTCCATCTAGTTATAAAACTAGATAAGCCAGAGGCTTATCACTAGTGCCTGCCTCCTGAACCAAATTTGGTTCAAGAGTAGGTCCTTCAAAGGCAATGCCTTTGCCTTTATCCACAGCACTTATTTCAGTTTCCTTCAAAGTTGCAATATTTTCTATATTTGTTTTTGGAACATACTGCAAAATCTTTTTTCGAGGTTCTTTCTGGACAACATCCAAACCTTTTGGAGCTAAAGTTTCTCCAGATTGATTCCTTTTGCAATTAGAGCTTGAATGGCCAATTAACTTGCAAGAAGAGCAGAAGGATGGAAATCTCACATACTCTGTGTCAACAAAGAAAGCAAAGTCTTCTCTTTCCACAAGGATTCTATCACGCAGTTCCTTAGTGAGATCAATCTCAATGAGAATTCTAGCAAAGTGGCCGAAAGATCTCTTCATAGTTGCTTCATCTAATGCAATTGGAACACCAATACCACCACCAATCTCAAACAAGATCTTTGGCCGCCAATACTCTCGAGGCAATCCATGGAACCTAACCCAACATTGTGCATGGGTTTGACGTATGGTATTAGGGTTAAAATCCAGAATCCAAGAAGATAATCTGAGCACACCTGGACTCAAATTCCAAGCACCAGCGGATCTGATCCTACGTTGGTCGTCTAAGGAGGAGAAGTTGAACTCATAAAAACCTTTCCCCAGAGATACCACATACCAAGAAGCAATAGGTTTCCAAATCTTGAGAAGCTTGGATCGCAAGTCACCCAGTTTTATCGGGGAATCTCCCTTGGACAGAATGAGACGACCATGAATAAGATTTTGGCATTCTTGTACACCAGCCTGGTATTCAGATTCAGATATCTTGATCGCCCATTTATCACCCTTCAAACAAGGTTTGGGTAGTTGATTAATAGGGATATCAAAGGAGTTAGAGACCGCTTGTGCGAAGGACTTTTTTAGAGGAGGAGCAGGAGCATTCGGAGGAGACGATTGAGGAGCAAGGAAGCTCCATGGAACAATAGGATCTTTAGCCATGAAGGGCAAGCAAAACCCTATAAGATCACTGGAAGAGAAACCCTAGCAGAGATATGATTTGTAGATAATTTCCTAAGCTTTCCAAAACACCAAAAAATACATCAATCGGAGATCTGTAGCTCAATATACAACCAAAACAAGAATACGAGTTCATCATAATGAAAATAAAATTTTCATCAAAAATTAATTTGGCATTAAATTGGACATCATTCTTGGTTTGCATCAGGATATAAGACTACAATTGTATACCTTGGGTAGGAAGTTGATACGTGTTGCAGTAAAGTTAGTTTTGACCTTGGTGTTAAATATGAGAATCAAATGTGTAGAAAGCAGTTTTCTAATGGATCAGTAATTAAAAATAGTAGTAATTAAGTTTTGGTGTTGTTCTTCATATGGGAGGAACTAAGATTCAATGTCATGAATCGTGGATATGATCTGGTGGTAGAAAATTTCGAGGATGAAATAGAATGAAATAGGGATGAATTGTGTTATGAAGTTAACGATAGGAGAAATGAATGCGACGAAAAATACAATGTATGGCCTTTAGATACAAGATCCTGTATAGTTCGGAGTCAAGAAATTTCGAGGTCGAAATTTATTTTTAGTGGGGTAGTAATGTAACATCCCGTTTTCTCGATTAGTGTATGAAGAAAGGATTAAGCATATTTGGAGACTAAATCATGTTCCTTAGGTATTAGTTAACTTGTGTTTCAAGTTTGAGGAGAATCGGAGTAGAAACGAGTCCGAAACAAAAACAAATGCAAAACAAAAAGATTAATTGATCAATTAATTAATTATTTGAGAGTTGAAATATTAAAATTAGGCCGGGATTGAGTAAAATAGATTTTTAGATGTAGCCTAAAATAATATAGGAGGATATCCCAGCAGTAGGTTACACACGGCAATGCGGAAGAAAGCATCTAGTTGTGCCAACGAAACAACATGCAGTAACACGTGTCGTGACCAGGAGGAAGGTGGCCATGGTGGCGCCACCTCACACTCCACTAACATATCCCAATGACACCTATCTTCCACTATCCTTGCATGCATGACACCTAAAATACATGCATGACACTTGTACTCCACTAAAAATAAAGATGATAATAATAATAATAATAATAATAATAATAATAATAATAATAATAATAATAATAATAATAATAATAATAATAATAATAATAATAAAATTTCATCATTTCTCTCTCTCTCTCTCTCTCTCTCAGATCACTCTCTCCCTCTTCTATAAACACCACTCATATTCTTCAATCATCTCCTTTACTTCATTTTCACTCATAAAAACCAAGAAACTCCATTTAGTGACCTAAATCATACTGAAGTTATTACCCTCTTTTGTTCTGAAACTTGTAAAAATTTTCACATGAAAGTTGTTCCTCTTCCTCTCCTCTTTCCAACGAGCCAAAGATAATCAAAAACGGATAAGTATACTGGGAGATATGCCCAAATCATAAAAACAGCTCAAAATCCTCAGCATCACACGAGAACATCAGAAAGAAGGCTCTTTACGCCCCTGTTATGTTCTGAATCAAGCAAACCCTTAAACATCAAAGTTGTGCCTCTCTCTCTTACCTTTCCATCAAGCCCAAGTTTGTAATTTTTCGATCAGCAGATCCTGAGATACACTCATATTACCACCAGATCCTCAAAACTGTCAAATTTCTAACTAAGCTTGTTTGGATCACTTCTCTTCATTCTTCATCATCAAGGGTATAATTCTTCTTCCTTACTCTTCATCTTCTCAAATGTTTTTTTTCATCCACATGCATGTCATTTTACATGCTTGCATGTTCAAGATCTTGGTTAAACATTTTTAAGAAAATTCTTAGAAAAATCTTTTTAGTAGAAAACAAATTTTTATAAACTCATAACAACCTCTACTTTCATTTTATATGCTTGCATGCATATGTTTAAGGGTATAGAACCATTGCATGTGGATTTTATGGCTTGTGGTTGGTGCTGAAATGAAAATAAGAACTTAGTGTGAAAGAATATGTGAAAACACAAATCTGGCAGCACGACCTTTAGTGATTTGTGAGCCCATAAAAATTAAAAACGAATTTATGAACAGTAAATACAAATTTGGAAATAAGAATTTTGGGGCTTTAATATGATATATAATATGTAAGTATTTGGATGAGATTAACTAGGTCAAAATACCTGTCAAAGTAGAACCAAATTATGTCTGCGAAAATATGAACATCGTTGGTTGAATGGTGATTTTAAATATGATTCTGAAGGTTAAAAACTTTTTTAAAATTTCCTGGGTTAATAATGAAGTATATCTAAAGTTTGGTTGAAGATTTGAGATTTTACATGTGTATATAAAGAGAAACAATTTCATAAAGTTACATGTTGGTGAACTCGGATTTCTGGAAAATCCTCTACAATCGGAAGCAGTGTGTGATTTTTAATAAATTAATGCTTTCGAATTTTTACATGGGACCAACTGAAATGTGTTTATATATGAGTTGGGTACGTTCGATTAAAATTTCAAAAATTTTAAAGGTCATTTGAGTGGTCATTCACAATTTAAACCCACTGCTGTTCTGAAAATGTTTGTATAAAAGAGTTCACCCTAATTTTTTTTAATTGAAAAATATGATTTTAAAATTAATGTTTTTTTTTAACATGATCAAGTAAAGATTTTTGGTATAAAATGGACTGTAAACCAGTGATTAATGTAATGATATAAAAATATAGGATTAAAGTACCTATATATATATTTATATATATAAGTCTTGGACAAAATGTAATCCAAGAATTTGTAAAAGATTGGACATCTCTACCATCAATTTTTTTCTAGCCATGTCCAAAACCTAAACATAGAAAAATAAGATGATTTTTTTGTTTTAATTTAAGTCATTCGCTTAATTCTTAGATTTGCCGAACGCTGTGGGCAAAGGAAATTCGCTCTGGGCAACACAGAAACAAAGACTTTTTCTACCCGTCGAAATCAGGTAAGGGGAGACTGCCTGAGGGATGCTCCTTATGATAACTACATGTTGTTTGTGATTGATTCTATGTGTGTTTGTTGAGTTTTGATTGGTGGCTTAAGTTGTTGCTTAATCTGATAATTATATGTTGTTTGATGTTGTTGTTGTTATGGCTATTTCGGAATAATCTGGAGTTCTTGTTGGTTTGATGGTATATTTGACTGATAAACATGCTATTATGCTTAGTTAATGCTTTATGATTTTATGGCTATTGATAGCATGTGTTATAATTGTTGCATATGTGTTTTGGTTGTTGTATGGAAGCCTAACCGTTGGTTAGAGCTCAAATTATAAAGATAAAAGTTTTAAAAAAACATGTACAAAGAAAGTCACAAATAAAGATTTCTTTTTACATGGTTTTAAAAAAGGGAAGTAAAATATTTCTGATGATTGGTGAAAATTTTTAGAATTAAAAACAATTTTATAAATAAAAAATATTTGAGCTAAAGGATTTTATTCTAAAGAAAAACACAATTTTGAGAACACCTTGTGGTAAAAGACCATAGAAAATGGGAATTTAGTTTCCAACGTTTTTTGAAAGAATTTACTTTAAAAAAGGTTTGCCATGTTTTTTTCGAAAAGTAGATTTTTCCAAAATAAAGTGGATTTTTAGAAAAAGAAATGGATTTCCTAAAGTTTAAAGTTTTAAAAATGAATTTCAAAAGAAAATATTTTCGAAGAGAATTGATTTAAGTAAAATTATCCGGTAACTTGGATAAGTTAGGGAAGTTTTGGTTTTGTATTTTTTTTTCACTGAACGAAAAAGAACATTGAAAAGTGAACCTAGTAACCGAGACATTGGTATACTAGAGTTTTAAAGCTCGTGAATCTATGATCCTTATCACGATATTGTGAACTGTGTGTCTTATATACGTTGTTGTGGACTGTATGTCCTATATACCTTATTGTGGACTGTGTGTCCTATATACATTGTTGTGGACTGTGTGTCCTATACACGTTGTTGTGGACTGTGTGTCCTATACATGTTGTTGTGGACTGTGTGTCCTGTACATGTTGTCGTGGAATGTCTCCTATACATGTTGTTGTGGATTGTGTGTCCTATATACATCGTGATAAAACGTGATGAACGTAGTTAAAAGTTGAAAATTGTTTTCTACGACCATAAAGTTCTAGACTAGTGCACAGGTCTAGGACTGTTGTGATTGGACACTCGAACTTTAACGTCCTGTGTTGACAATACAAGTTTTAAGACACTGAAAATTCATGGGTGGTCATGAGCCTTAAGCCTCGACAATGAAAGAATGAAGCACAAAGAAAAGCTGCAAAAACAAAATATTTTACATGCATTATTCGGCAGATGTGCTGCCGGTGTTAATCTGGATATCTTGGCTAAGAAATTCAAGACGTTGTATCATTGTGACTTGATGGACAATGAAGTCCATATGCCTTGGTTACTGTGCCTTGAGTTGGACAGTATGCTATGGACATCCACACACGTTGATCACTGTGCCAGGAGTTTCTGCCAGTGCTGTGGAAAAACACGTTGTGCCTTATTTGGCAATCGAGCCTGATCAACTCATTTTTAAAACGAAGTTGGGGTCTTCGAATACTAGGATAGAATGATGAAATATAGAAGTGCCATGTTTTCAAAAACAATTATGATTATTGACTGACATGCTTATTTGTGATAATTTTTTGTTGATTATGAATATTTATTTGTAACTATCGTTCTGTGTTGGGGCATGTAGTCGTCATAATTCATCCATATATTGGTATCTCACCCTTGCAATATATCAGGTTTTCCTTGTCTGTTGCTGTGGTGCTCTGTTACATGAGGGCAAGTGATGCCGAGAAGTTCCTAACATCACTTACGGATATTACTCCCGATCCTTGAAGAGGTTGGTGAAAAGTTATGGTGAGAACTACAATGTTCTTTCCAGTAGTTGTCTCTTAGAATGACCAGCTTGGGATTTTTCTTTGGGTTGTGTATGTTTTTGAGAAAGTCAGTTTATGTGATTTGAAAACCTTTTTGAAATTAT
This sequence comes from Sophora flavescens, assembly GCA_030762895.1. NCBI lineage: Eukaryota > Viridiplantae > Streptophyta > Magnoliopsida > Fabales > Fabaceae > Sophora > Sophora flavescens. The sequence goes on along the minus strand of CM061063.1, from coordinate 157,838,110 downwards.
TGTGAATAATGAAGTATTTTCAAGAGAAATCTGTACATAATAGAAAAGTTTGTTTGTGAATAAAATAAGTCTATGTATGTTGGTGAGTATAATATAGTTTGTACTATTTGTGTTTTGCGCACTATTGTTTTTTAAGTAGTCCGCAGAAATAAAAATTTTGCCCATATTTTAAGACATTATAAAAAATATTAGAAGTTATTTTCCGAAAGCTACCAGTAAACTTTCTTTAAATTTATTTCTGCATGTGATTAGGAGATAATCCCCAAGGGGGGTGTTACAATTATCAAGACAGATTAAGAGTGTCTATGGGCAGACATTTGATAAATAAAATTTCACTTAATATTCTGCACACTAGATAGACAAGTCAGTAACCAATATGAAGTTCAATTAGACATTTAGAGACTTAACATATCCAAATATAATTTAACCAAGCTCAATACTTTTAAGGTCCAGCCCAATGTCTCTCTAACCGAATCTTCATCATCCCTACTCGACTACTTAAATCATCGGCTACTTATATTATCGAGCTCCACTTTTTAACTGCTCAGCATTTAATTAACCCAACCACTTCTTTAATGGATAGGAACTTCGGTCAATTCCAAGATTTATGCTAAAGGTTAGTAAGCTAAAAGGATCCAATTTATCCGTTTTCACCCTTTTCCAATTTTTATCCATTGTACCTTCATTCCTTTAAATTAGCCGAGCTTCCTTTACTGTCGATTTCATCTTCAACCTTCGGCTCTATTGTGATCAGAGAGAAAACAAACCAAATGCTCATCGACCATGTCTTCTTCCTCCGATTCCGAAAACAAATCCTACTCTTACGGGGATGATTCCTCTCCACCTTATTCCTTAACTCCCCTGATTGGCACGTCCTCTCTAGAAAATAGAACTAGATTCTTAATCCCCTTACCTGATTCCAACAATGCATTCCAACACCCTGAAACCCTGCTCCTTCGACACCTTTGTGGTAGGTATTTTCTAGAAGAACGCCTCTATCTAGAAGACTTTGTGCTTCCAATTACTTCCCCTTGGTTTTCAATCTCTCGTTGTCCCAAGGACCAGCAAACTTGGCCCCATCCTAATACTCAATACATGACCTGGCTCAATAGGGTTTCTACTAGATGGGGTGAACGCCAGAAGGAATGGGGAATCTATGATATGATTATGATGTCACAATAAGATATCTCACACAATCCTGACCTTTTATTCAGCTTCTTGGGGTTCTGGTCTACCTCCATCAATGGCTTTGTTCTTCCTCCTCGTTCAATGAGTCCAAGTCTACTTGATGTTGCGATAATCAGTGGACTTCCAATATCTAGGAATGGAATTTCGTCTCTTCATCACCTTGCATGTGATCCTTTGAACATCCAGTTCAGAAAACTCACTGCACCCTATTCACACTTCATCTCGGCTAACTCCAAGACAAAAGGTAATGTCTCTAAAGGAGAACATCAAGTCTTCCTCCATTTGTGGCTTTGTAACTTTTTCCTCTGTACCAACTCTGTAGCGGTTGTTATAGAGTATTCCTACTACATTTCCCTCATTACCTCAGGTAAATGTGTATCCCTCGGCTCTTTGTTCCTTTCAGTTCTTTACATAGGTCTTTTCACCTTTATCAACAAACTCGAATCGGGCGAGACACTTGATAATATGCTCGGTCCCCTCTGGTTTCTCCAGCTTTGGATTCCTCTTTACTTCCCTGAGTCCGTTCCCCTTACTCACAAACTGCTTCCATTGCTTTCGGCTAACAATCCCTTAAGTAAGATTCTCCAAGGCACTCCTATTTGTAAGCAACTAGCTTACAATATTGTAAGAAAGCTATTTACTTTGTCCACTCCTATCCGTAAGCCATTCCCTCAGCTGATTGCTGGCATTATTTCATGTTGGGGGAGTGCTTTGGTAGCCTAGGATCTAATGTGTGGAGTTAAACCAACCTCTCACTACAACAAGACCTCAGTCGAGTTTTATTACCCTAACATCTTCGCTCGGAAATTTGGGCTTATCCAAAGCATTCCCCTAGCTTATCAGTCTAAGGTGACTCCTTTTGCTCATCTTACTCTTTCTGGAAATGACATAAAATCCCTGACTGCCATGAATGTGGAGAACCTGAATCATTTCAATTATTCCCCTTTTCCTTAGCTGACCGGAGAAACTTCTACTTTTATCAACTGGTGGCCTTTGGTGACAAGCACTATTTTGCCTGCAACCCGTTCTGTTTATGTGGCTCGACTAATCACTGGGGGGCATATGACTGACCCTGTTCTGTTAAATCAAAAAGCGTTTGACTCGTCATGCGTTTGACTTACACTCTTGTGGCCCTTGTGTGTTTTGATGAACTCAAACATTAAGTAATTGATTTTATATTAAACGATATGAACGTTGCTAATCATCTACTTGAGTTGTGTAGCCAAAGCTTTCTATCTTAGCAGAACAAGTTAACAAAAGATTATGAAAGAATCAAATGGTTGCATACAAGCGTCTGAAGTATGACTCACTGAAGCCTACATCAACATCTTTCAGACTTATCAAACTATGAAGAAGAACAACTAGCAGCAACATTGAAGTAGTATCAAAGCAAAGCAATCAATGATTGTCATCTTCACTAAAAGTAATAGCAAAATGAAAGAACGGATAGTGTCAAGCAATACTTTTATGGAAGACTATTCGTTCTTACTTGGCTGACTATGCTTATGACCAAGAAGCATGAAGTTATTAGTTAGAGTAATGATCAAGTATTCAAAGAATACAAACACTATCTTGTGAAGTAAGTTGAAAGAAGAAGAAGGATCAAGATTATAGATCATAAAGTCTCACTTCAATGAAGCGTGTATCTCTTTCAGTATGCGTCTAACCCTCTGAAAAAGTCAGAACCAATTTTCTGTCAGATTAACATGTTTGGTTCAAAAGATATTCAACCATCCACAAGCTTAGAAGATGTGGAACACCAAGTCATTTATGTGATATTAAAGCATGTGCCAAGGAGAAAAGCTCTCTATGAAGGAATCACTTAATCTCTGATTCAAAGTTAAGAGTGATTTGAAATATAGTTAATTAAACTTGAAAGAATTTATTAATATATTTCTTATCTTCAATCAAAATAAGAGAAAGGAGAAAAGACAAAAGGGCAAAGCTATAGAAAAACATTCCTTATGTTAGTATGAGAAAAACTACTTTATCCGAGCCTTTAAGTGTTACACAAATAGGAAAGTACGCTGCCCAAAGCCAGAAAAGCATATCTGCTATACTCTGATGTCAACAAGGAATCTCCAACGTTCTTCAAAGCATTTATTATCAAGTCAGAACAACTATTTCCTGAAGAACAAAGCTGAAGACTCTCAAATGCATCTCAACGGATCTTTGTGATCAAATATAAATAGAAGAAGTCGAATACTGAATAACAAGTGATGTAATACAGTGATAAGCAACCAGAGAAATTACTCATCAACTAAAAAGCTATATTACTCAAAGGGCAATACTCATCTTATTATATTGATAGCCGAAAGCTCTCATCACTCACATATCTTCGTCACACTCAGAAAAATCATTTGAAGAAGAACTCATCCGTAACTCACCAAGTTCCAAGTTTATATTCACTCTTTGTAGTGCTTAATGATTTGTTGAATTGCTCTGTAACTTTGAAGCTGTGCTTCAAAACTCTCTAAAAACTCTGAGCCTAAGAGGCTTGTTTCAAGAATACTTGTTGAGCCTGAAGAGGCTAGGTGTGCAAACAATACTTGTGGTTGAGCCTGGAGAGGTTAGGTGTGCAAATAATACTCGTCTGTAACCTTGATCAGTTATAGTGTTAAAACTTGGTCAAGCCAAGGACTGGATATAGCCCAAGGTTTGTGGGTGAACCAGGATAAATCTGAGTATGTTCTCTCTTTATCCTTCACTTTATTATTCAGTTGTTTATCTGGTTTTAGTAACTAACTCGGGTGTGTGATATAGTTGCTAATAAGTGGGTTGTGAAATGCGTCTATTCTAAAAGCCACTTTCATTCACTGATTTTGTTTTTTGCTTCTTAAATTCTGATTTTCGAAAACACTATTCAACCCCCCTTCTAGTGTTATTTTGTGCCATTTCAAATGGTATCAGAGCTTAGCCTCTGGGTTGAGCACCTCACAGTTAGAGGAAAAGATTCTGAAGAATGGCAAGTGAAGCACCCTCAAGCAACAATATGTACAATCAAGGTACATATCTCAGCAAACAGCCCATGTTCAGTGGAAAAGATTATAAGTACTGGAGGAGTAAGATAAGAATGTTCATAGAGTCAACTAATCTAAATCTATGGGAAATAATATCTCAAGGCCCTTATAGTCTAACTGATGAAAGTGGAAATGCTATTCCAAGAAGCAGATGGACATCAGAACACAAAAATATGGTTCAACTTATTGCCAAAGCAAAATATCTTCTTGTATGTTCTCTTACCAGGTCTGAATATGATAAAGGCAGTAGCTGTGAAACAGCCAAAGATATCTGGATCAGACTTGAAGAACTATATGATGAAGATGCTGTTGTCAAAGAAACATTTGAAGAAAGATCAATTAACAATGTTGACAAGCTTCCATCTGCAAATACACCAATAGATCAATATTCTCAAAATGATGATGAAGATGAAGTAGTTTCTGAAGCAACCAGAAAGATGAGAAGATGCTGGAATAAAATAAAAGCTAAGAAAGTAGCAATCAGAACAACAGGTGATAGAATGCCACCTCTCAAAAAGTTAATCACTTGGGAAGATCTGGACAAAGAATCAGATGAAGAGCTCAAATGTCTACTCGAGACATTGACTCAGATTATGAGGTAAATTCTGAATTTGAAGATTTACAAGATGCCTATCATGAACTTCTCAGTGAATCTAACTATATTCTTAATAAGTTCACAGTACTTAAGAAAAAGTATGTGAATCTCACTAAGGAGCATTGACAAAAATCTTGAGGTCAATGAACTCATCTTAGAAAACAGAAAGCTCAAGGCAGAAATGCTTAGAAATGAGGTCATTACTACAACACCACCATCTGAAGAAGTTGTGAGACTTCAACAGAAAGTAGAAGAGCTCACTAATGATCTTGCTAGATTTGTCAATGGCAAGAACAACCTGATGAAACTTCTCAAAAGTCAAAAGTCTAGTTTTGACAAAATTGGTATTGGTTACATTGAAGAGAATCATGATAAAGTATCTGACAAACTCTCGGATAATGTGAAAATTCCTATTAAACCCTCTTTTGATATATCATGTACCTTTTGTGGTAAATCTGGACATATCACGTCCAAGTTCTTTCACAAAAGAAAAGCCAAGTCTTTGCATACTAAAATAACTAACAAAAGTGGACCCAAAAAGGTATGGGTACCAAAGCACCTTATAATTTCTCTTGCAGATTTATTGAGTTGAACAAGAAGACTGCTTTAATAGAGATTGGAAAATGGACTCTCACTACTGACAATTACAAAAGAGTATATATTCCAAACCCTCAAATTTAAGCAAGAGCATCTCAGAGAAAATGGGAGACAATACACGAGGGCAGTGATTTTTGAGACAAATCACTTACAAGTTAGTATTTAAAAATCTTATCTTAAAAACTTTATGTGTGAATATTTGATTAATGCGTCTGATAGTTTAAGACCCGTCAAATATGACGTGGACCCTCTTTAAACACTGAGAAAGACATAATTAATTTCAAAATTATCGAAGGATTAAATGGGAAGTTAACGAGAAAACGTTTCATTCTCTTCGGCTAGTTTCTCTCTCCACACGTCAGCGTCATAAATGCCAAAGTGCTTTTCGTAAAACCCTCCATCATACACAACCCTTCAACTTCAGACTTCTCTCTCTCTCTCTCTAAAGGTTCTACCTTTCTCCCTTCCTCTGCCCTAAATCTCTCTTCACCTTCTACCAAATGGCTTCAAGGAGATCAGCAAACCCTACTGTCATCTCTAATATGGATGTTTCTGAAGTGAGGAAATTGGCTATAGAACATATAATCGAGTTCCAAGAAATCAAGGATGTTGGCTTGGATGTTTTCACAAAACTGGAGTTCACTGGTTGGATGAAATTCTTCTTGATTAGAGAAAATGTCTACCCTCACGTTGTTAAGGAGTTTTGGAAGAACTCTGCCTCATCAAGGCATGCACACTTATTTAGTGTTGTCAGAAATGTAAACATCGTGAGACACATGTTTGACATCCGCGACATTATTCAAGCAACTGGTTGTCCAAGGGAAGGAACAGGAATGTCGAATGACTGGGAATAATATGAGAACAAGGAAGAAGTTAATCTAACTCTTCTCGAAGACAGACTCATGGAAAGTAAGCTTGTTCATTATTTTCTACCCAAGGCAAGGTTTTTACATCTTCTCTTAACTAGGTGTGTGACTCCTAGGAAGGGTTCTTTAAGTGTCATTTATAGAGCAAATAAGTATGCTTTATATCGACTTCTACAGTTTAGGAAGGTAGATATAAATGATCTTATCTTCAATCATATGCTTAAGATTGTTAGTGGAAATAAGACATGATATCCTTATGGTATGCTCTTAACAAGATTGTTAAGGAATAAGGGAGCCGTCTTAAGTTCTGAAGTTATGAATCAGATTCCTATTATTTCAATAAGAACCCTTATTGAACTGGAAATAAAGACTGAATCTGGAAATGATTTCATAATTGTTGAAAACCCTGTTGTTGAAGAAGCCCATGAAAGAGTCTCTGAAGACTCAGATGATGACAAGCCCATAGCTTGTATTGTGAATATACAAAGGAAGGAAGTGTCTGTAGTTGAAAAGAGTAGGAAGAAGATAAAAGTAAAGAAATCAAAGTCTGGAGAACCATCACTCTCAGTAACTAAATCTCTATCTGAAATAGTTGCTGGTGTGTCTGATTGTTTCAATAAAAAGAAAAGATTACCAAGAAAAATAAAAAGAGGAAGGATTGACAAGGATGAAGGAAGACTAAGTAAAGGAATCAAAATCCGTGAACAAAGGAATAAAGAGTTAAGGCTGTCTGAACAAGAACAAGAACAAGAACAAGAAGAAGATCAAGAAGAACAAGAAGGAATGCAACAAGAAGAGACTGTTGAAGAATCTGAGGAAGAAAGATAAAGAAGGATGATAATGTTTGAAGAAAAATAGAACAGATATAAGTTTGGATGGTGTGCCAAGTTTAGGCCTGATCAGGACACGACTCCCAAACCTATAAAAATTATTAAAGGAATCCCCTTTGAAGCCCTGCAAGCTCTTGAAGCATTGAAGAAACCAGTAAAAGCAAGGAAGTTCATTGCAAATGATACTCATGTCCCCATTCCAAGATTTCTTCTGGAAGACACTCAGAGGAAGGATCTCAAGAGAAAGATCGATAAGAGAATATGCACTCCAAGAAATGTGGCTGTGTATCTAGAGGACGAAAAAGGTCAATGGGATGCAGAGTCATCTGGATCTGGGCTGACAGAATATCAAAAGTGGAAGACTCCCACTGGGAATGGAAGGATTGGCTTAGTTGCATTGCAACACTTTGGGTACGTTAGACCTCCAAAACCTTTGCCTCTGTATCCTAGGTACAAAAGCTATCTCTTTTTGATTGTTCATGATCCTAGTATATATTTATTCAAAAATACCTTTTTTCTGTGCTATGTTGGACCAAGATATTTGATTAATTGGCTAGTAGATTCCATATTCTATGAGGATGAAATAGAGCCTATCCTTCCTCAAAGGTCAACTAACAGTTTGTTCTATACCATAGTGACCCATTCACTGATTAATAGATTGAGCCTGTGGTGCATAACTCCTGTGTTTGAAGAATCTGTTTCTGGAAATCTCCCTCCCTTGTACCAATTCTTGTGTCTGAACAATCTGCATCATTTCATTTGCTCCATTTCTAGCACTTTTCTTGTGTTAAGAAATTATGTCACTATTCTATCTGAAAAGTATGTTTCAAATCCGGTTATCACATCTGAACAAAACTTATCTGATATTGAGGATGAAGACTATGCTCATGTCCCTCAAGGTTATGTATTTATGTTACTCCATCTCCGATTAAATTCTCTGCAACAATTCCATTTGTGATAAATTCTTCTGAAGAAGAAACAAGAAATTTGTTGGTTATATCTTCTGATCAAGCTGTAGTAGAGGAAGTGAAGTTGACACAGGGAAACACAAGAAGGGGGGGTGTTGACTTGTGTTTCTTAACAGTTTTTCGAAAAGTCTTTTCTCAAACCTTTTACAAGCAAAACAATAAAAGCAACACACAAACAAGAAAACATTTTTAAAGAGTTAACAAACTCATATTCAAAACACCACAATTAGTGTAACAAAAAATGTAAAAGATAAAGGTAAGGGGAATGAAGTTGGCCATGTTCGCGAACAAAGGAGAATATTTTTCAAACAATGCGAATAGTTTCTCATTAGGGAATTCTTCCTTGATGCCTAGTAATTTCTCCTCGGTGTCGGGATTGACCAATCTTGATAAGTGGTCCGCTACACCATTTTCCGACCCTTTCCGGTCCCTAATTTCAATATCAAACTCCTGAAAAAGAAGAGTCCACCAAATTAATTTAGGTTTGGCCTCTTGTTTTGTCATCAAGTGTCTTATGGCCGCATGATCAGTGAATACAACAATTTTAGACCCCACGACGTAGGACCTAAATTTATCTAAAGCAAAAACCACAGCTATGAGTTCTTTTTCAATGGTGGAATAGTTAGCTTGTGCCTCATTTAAAATTTTACTTGCATAGTAAATCACATGAGCTAACTTTTCCACCCTTTGACCCAAAACCACCCCTACCGCATAATCACTAGCATCACACATGATTTCAAAGGGTAAATTCCAATTTGGTGCATTGATTATGGGTGCGGTGACAAGCATATTTTTAAAAGTATTGAAAGAATTTAAGCAAGAATCATTAAAATCAAAGGATTCGTCCTTCACGAGAAGGTCACATAGTGGTTTCGCGGTCTTGGAGAAGTCTTTAATGAACCTTCGATAGAAATCGGCGTGGCCCAAGAAACTCCTCACCCCTTTCACATTGGTTGGTGGTGGTAGCTTCTCAATCAACTCAATCTTGGCTCTATCAACCTCAATCCCCTGTTGGGAGATTTTGTTCCCCAAAACTATACCTTCCTTGACCATGAAATGACATTTTTCCCAATTGAGCACTAGGTTGGCTTCTTGGCATCTCTCAAGAACCAAAGCCAAATTCTTCAAGCAATTATCAAAAGAGGTCCCAAAGACCGAGAAGTCGTCCTTGAATATTTCAATGAATTTCTCCACCATGTCTGAGAAAATGGAAAGCATACACCTTTGGAAAGTGGAGGGAGCATTGCATAATCCTAAAGGCATCCTTCTATAAGAAAAAACTCCATATTGGCATGTGAAGGCCGTCTTATCTTGGTCTTGAGGATCCACTACAATTTGGTTGTAACCGGAGTAACCATCCAAAAAAAAAAAATATTCATATCCGGCCAACCTTTCAATCATTTGATCAATGAATGGAAGAGGTAAGTGATCTTTCCTTATTGAATCATTTAACTTTCTATAGTCAATGCAAACCCTCCATCCAGTGATGGTCCTTGTTGGAATTATTTCGTTATTCTCATTGACCACCACGGTGGTTCTGCCTTTCTTCGGGACCACATGAATCGGGCTAACCCAATTACTATCTGAGATTGGATAGATGATTCCGGCATCAAACAGCTTAATCACTTCCTTACGCACCGCTTCTTTCATGATGGGATTTAACCGCCTCTGTGGTTGAACCACCGGTTTGAAATCATCCTCCATCAAAATTTTGTGCATGCACAGGGAAGGACTTATACCTTTTCAATCTGAAATCTTCCATCAAATGGCGGATTTGTGTTCCCTAAGAACTCTCAAAAGCTTTTCTTCCTCATCCTTTTCCAAAGCATTGCTAATGATTAGCGGATGTTGTTCCTTCTCACTCAAGAATGCATACCTTAAGTGAGCTGGGAGTGCTTTAATTCCGGTGTCTTGTTGTCTTCTTCCATCCCTTCTTTGTTAAGTTTTTGGGAGACTTGGCAAGGCTTCCATGTTTTTTAAGCATTCAAGGTAATCCTCATCCCCCAAAAGGTCTTCTTCTTCTTCCTCATCATGGGATTTTACCAACACTTGTGCAAGTGAAGAACCATGGGCTTCTCTTGTGGTCATAGATTTTACAATGGTATCCCCCACATCAACTCTATATGCATCCTATCTCTCGACGGGGTGTTTCATTGCTTCAAAGACATTGAAGACTACGTTCTCATCTTGCACTCTTAGTGTGAGTTTCCCTTGTTGCACATCTATCAAAGCACGCACACTGGCCAAGAAAGGCCTACCCAAAATGAGAGGGATCTCGGCATCCTCATCCATATCAAGCACCACTAAGTCAGCCGGAAAGATGAACTTGCCTACCTTTACCAATAAATCTTCAACCACTCCATAAGGATATTTAATAGAGCGATCCGTTAGTTGGAGTGACATCCTAGTATCCTTTGCCTCTTTTATGCCTAGCTTCTTCATCATAGATAAGGGCATCAAATTGATGCTTGCCCCTAGTTCACATAATGTCTTCCCAAGAGTTACCTCCCTAATGATGCATGGTATAATAAAAGAACCCGGATCCTTCAACTTTGGCGGTAGTTTTCTTTGAAGAATTGCACTACATTCCTCGGTTAAAGCAATTGTTTCCTCATCCACTATCTTCCGCTTCTTGGAGAGAAGCTCTTTCATAAACCGATCATAAGATGGCATTTGTTCCAAGACTTCCGCAAATGGAAAATTAATTTGAAGCTTGCAAAAAACATCAAGGAACTTGCTGAATTGCTTGTCTTGTAAGGGTTTCTTCAATCTCTCTGGATAAGGTACCTTCATGAAGGGAGGAAGACCTTGAGGTTCAACCCACTTCTTCCTTAGGAATTCTTCATCTACTAACTTCAATCTTTCTCCTTGCTCTGACACCTTTTCACTGGCTACATCCTCCTCCATTGCTTGCTCCTCTTCCACCTGTGGTTGTTCTAGAGTCTCAATCTCTTGAGAGCTGGTTGCTTCCCCATTAAATTCCAACACCTTACCACTTCGAGTTGTCACGACATTGCATTGGCTCATGGGGTTGTTCTCTGTATTATCTGGGAAGGAGACTGGAAGACGCTCATTCAGTTACTTTGCAAGCTGGGCCATCTGAGTCTCAAGATTCTGAATTGTTGCCCCTGTATGAGGTTCCAATTTGTCAATGACTGTGTTTGTGTTTACTGACAGCTTCTCTATGGCCACATTGTAACAGCCTGATTTTAATTATGCTGTTCAACCAGTTAAAATATAATTAATTGTATTTTAATTTGAGAGTTAGAAAGTATTTTTGATTAAAATAAAATCATATTCATAGTTATGGTAGAATGTTACGGTAAAATTTTCGGTTGAAAATTCAAACAAAAGTCGGTCTGCGTTTTCACTGCCGATTCAAGTTTACTGTGCAGAAAACCTAATTTTGACCAGTGAACGAGACAATTAGTGTTTTTAATATGTTTCCTTCAACTTTGGTTATTTTGAAAATTTTCATTCAAAAATAGAATATAATATTTTATTCGGGCGAAAACGTTCGAAGAATTACGATCGAAAAATACAGCCGGGTACGAAATGGAGCAGATTAGGGAGCACAAAAGAAGTGAAGTGACTTTATGGGTCTTGATGGAAATGGGTTATGACACACTCCAAAAGTGTAATCATCACACTTTTCAAATTATATCATATTATATTCTAAAAACCTATTTTTCTCTCTCTTCTCAAACAAAACAAGGCACAAGGTCAAAACTTGTTCTCCAAGTTCATTCCCCTCTCCTCAATTTCGTGCCACTCTCTCCCTTCTCTATATATACACTCTCATTTTCACTTCATCACTTTCCTTCTCCAAAACTCCATTAAAACTTCATCTACTTCCTTTTCTTTTAAAAGTTCAAGCTCTTAAAGCTATAGTTTTTATTCATCTTTTCTACTTGAGTTCTTCATTAAAGTTCTTCCTTATACTAAGGGTAATGCTCTCATATGAATCTTTTTACAAGTTTCATCTTTTATTTCTTAGTTTGCTTTGTGTGTTCTTTATTTGCTTTAAACTTCTAAAATCTCTCAAAAATGGTAGAAAACTCCTTTTGAGTTGAAACAACTTTCTATAGTCTTGTGTTAACTTATATTTTCACATACTAAGAGGTTGTGTAAAACAAAAATCTCTACTTATCTCTTACTATGAAGGCTGAAGCAATGAATAAGTGGCCTAGGAGGTTTTTGCTTCAACTTTTGGAATATGATCATGTGTTTGAGTTTCTAACTATTCCTTGATCTTAAATCTATAAATCTTGGAAGGTTTGATAGCTTTTTTTCCTATGATGGCTGAAAATATGTATAAGTAGGCCTAGGATACAGTGTTTCAACTTTCCAAGTATGATCATGGATTTAGAACTCTTAATACCTTGTGTTTCTAAGCCTAAGAGTTGTTATCAAACAAAGAATATTTTCCTCATTATCCTATGTAGGCCGAAACTTAAATGTTTTAGAGCAAGGATGTTTGAGTTTCATTTTCCAAATTGATCATGGACTAAGGCTCCATAATATAGAAGGATGTTAAGTCTAAGAGATTGGAAGGATTAAGGATTTTTAACTTATTTATTCTATGTTATTGAACCTAGGATATTTTGTTCTGATTTTCCAATATGATCATTGACTTGGACTCCTTAATACATTTGGATGCTAAGTATAAGAGATTGGAGAGTTTAGAGATTTCTAGCCTATAAATCCTATGAAGGCCGAACCTAGAAGGTTATGGACCTAGGATACTTTGTTTTTAATTTTCCAAAATGATCATGGACTTGAGCTCCTTAATACATTTGGATATTAAGTCTAAGAGTTTGGAAAGTTTAAAGATTTCTAACCTATTTATCATATGATGGCCGAACATATGATGGTTGTGAACCTAGGATGTTTTGTTTTCATTTTCCAATATGATCATGGACTTGAGCTCCTTAATACATTTGGATGCTAAGTCTAAGAGATTGGAAGGTTTAAATATTTCTAGCCTATTTATCCTATCATGGTCGAACCTATGATGGTTGTGAACCTAGGATGTTTTGTTTTCATTTTCCAATATGATCATGGACTTAAGCTCCTTAATACATTTGGATGCTAAGTCTAAGAGATTGGAAAGCTTAAAGATTTCCATCCTATGTTGTAATACAAGGCCGAAACTTATCCTAAGTGGTTGGATGATTTTGATTCCATATCTTCAAGTTATAGCAATTTATCTAAGTTACCTAGAACCTAAGTGATAAGTATCCAAAGGCTTATGTTGACAAAAGAAACCTAACTCTAATTTGAATTAAATGGCCAAACCTAGCTTAAAGAGAACATAGATGACTTTGTTTGATTTATTGGTTATTATGTTGATTGGTTGAAGGTGGAGTTAGTACTTTGTTGTGTGACAACGAGGAGCTTCGAGTTTGGGAGTTCGGTGATAACCCAGGTGAGTAAAGAACCAACCTATCGTCGGTATGGATAAGTAGTAGATTATATAATAACTGTGTAGGGCGACCTAAACCCTACCAGTAGTCGAGTAATTGACAAGACCAAAATCATATTGGAAGCCTTTTCTGAAAAACCAATGGTGATTCGGATATTGTAGATTTATCGATATTAGGTTGATTTTATATTGTTGATGATTGATTTGATTTATTACCTTTATTGAATTGATTTTGTGCTATGTTGGTGATATGGAAATATTTTGATTGATATTGTGTTATGCATGATCTGCCTAGTTTGTATTATTATGCTTAGTGGTTTTTAAGCAAAGATATATATTTGTTGTCTAAGAGATGATTGTTTTGGGTGTGAGGATAATAATGATTTAGAAGTTCCTAACCTCGATGATGTATGTTAAAGAGGTGTTATGGCATAGAATATGTGTCAAGTTCTAATGGAAAGTTAAGGCACCAGGATGTTGTTAAAACGGGTTGGTGAGATTCAAGTATAGTTGTTGTTGTCCATAACCGTGTATTGGTATTATAATACACAAGGACAAAAGTGTATTGGTAATATAATACACCAAGACCAAAGTATATTGGTAATATAATACACCATGTATTGGTAATATAATACACGTAAAACACATCAGTGTATTGGTAATATAATACACCGTGTATTGGTAATATAATACACGTAAAACACTTCTATATATTGGTAATATAATGCACCGTGTATGGGTAATATAATACACGTAAAAATCAAGAGTTCTCGCGAGACCACTTCCATTTAGAGAATGGGGGTGGAATACCTTAACGGGAATGTAGGTGTGCCCTAGGTGGAACATCCTAACGGGAATGATGGTGTGCCCCGATGCAACTGAGGGATGGTGACAGGAGTGGTAGTGGCCACGATAACGTAAAGACATGGTGACAGGATTAGAGAGGTTACGTAAAAATAAAGTGTTAGACAGCCTGAGAGTAAGGGTAGAGGATGATATATATTAACTTGAGGATGATTATTTAGTTATGTGTGTTGATTGTCTGTGACAATTTCTGTATAATGTACTATGACTCTTTTCCATTTTTTGATGTTTGAACTGCTTCTTATCCCCTATGTTTCTGTATTTTTGTGGGTAACTTTGGTTTACGTCAGAAGACCCGATGGAGGGTTATGTTGCTGAGGAGCTGGACGGAACACTATATGAAACAGAGATTGCTGAGGAGTTGGATGGAACTCCATACGAACCAGACGCTGGGGGTCGAGCTGTGATATATGGCGATTAAAGTATAGACATTATGGCCAGTGTGTCTAAGGAGCATTTTTATATTTCCGCTAAGTATGTCTGTTATTAAGTTTATGCCTGTGAGGGATCCTACTGAGAGGATACCCTCAATAGTGTTTTGGTATTGTAATGAACAATTAGGTGTGTATTTACATATGTTAAAGTTATTGTGTTTTAAATTTGCAGAAGTTATATGATAATTAAATAAGTTTTAATTTTTACGTATTTTCACGATAAACGTGCGATTAATAATTGATTTAAAAAGGTAATTAATCTAATAAAACACTGGGGCACAACGAGGTGTCTCATTTTGGTATCAGAGTAGTTTGGTTCTAAAACGGACTGTGGGTTATGTCCGATCAGAATCAAGGACTGCAAGGTTTAGGATGTTGTTACTGGTCGTGTCTAGTTGAATCCACATCGGATTTTGACTATGCTTAGAAGTTGGGTAGTGTGTCTGAATCTGATGCGAGAAGTTAATATTAGTATGGCATATAGTATTTACATACTTGTCTATGTAGTATTACATGTCATACAAATGAGAATGAATGATCTCTTTTAATAGAATCATGGCTTGAGGAAGAGGACGTCCAACTAACTGTGGTGACGGAACTGTAAAAAGGATTATTGGAGCTGTCAATGGTAATGCCGACAATACTGAGAATGGAGGAGGATCATCTTCGACTCTAAGTACAATGGAAACCCTAGGTGCTGCTATGCTATTGCAAACCCAGTAGAATGCTGAGATGCTGCAGATGAACAAAAAGCAGCTAGAAATTAAGAATTAGAGAAGGGCGACAGCAGCTGAAGATGCCGGATTGACTAATTTTATGAACGGAAAACCACCTCAATTCCGAGGAGAGTATGACCTAGAGAAGGTAGAATGGTGGATACAAGAGATCGAAAAGATATTTTCTACTATGCGCTGCAGCGAGGAGAAGAAAGTGACCAATGCTGCATTCATGTTAACCGAAGGAGCATAATTTTGATGGAAGGGAAAGAAAAGACTGTTAGAAGCTGAGGATAGGAACATTAACTGGAACTTATTCACTGATTGCTTTTTCAAAAAATATTTTCCGCGTCTAGTTCGACACGAGAAGGAAAAGCAATTCACCAACCTCAAACAAGGCAACATGTCTGTTGGTGAGTATGCATCACGTTTTGAAGCTTTGATCAACTTTTCTCAATTTTATCAGAGGTTTCCAAGTGAGGAAGGGCAATGTAGAAAATTTGAAGAAGGACTCGAAGATGAGCTGTAGAGGGCTGTAGTGTCTCTTGAAATACATTATTTCCCAGAACTAGTCGAGAGATGCAGTGCCATTGAAAGTATAGACCTAAGGATGGCCAATGAATAGAAACAACTGAGGAGTGGAGGTCCTAACCGATCAAGTTTCCAGAGGTGCGGAGGAAGTGGTTCTCAGTGGAGACAGAGACTATATGCTCGACCCGGGAAAACACCGGCACCAGCACCAGTGGCTAGAACGGGTCAGCAACCACAAGGCTTAGTTTGCTTCAGATGTGGAGGATCGCATTATGCTAGAGACTGTACAAATAGGCCTAGTTGTTTCAATTGTGGGAAACCGGGTCATGTGGCACGAGATTGCAGACAAAGGGTTATGCAACAACCGACTGCTGCCGGAAGAGGAACTGGAGACAATAGAGGTGGAACTGGAAGATGAGTCCCAGCAGCAAGACCACAAGTAGCCAAACCTCAAGTCACTGGAAAAGTGTTTACCGTGAGGGGAGCTGAATCCTCTCAATCTGCTGATCTTATACAAGGTATGTGTTTGATAGCTGGTCGACTCTCGTATGTGTTGTTTGACTCAGACACTACACATTCTTTTATTTCGCATGAGTGTGTGGATCATTTGAACTTAACTGTTTCCAAATTACCTTATACCCTCACAATGTCTACCCCAACCTGTAATCCTTTGACTACTATGTCTGTTTGTTTACAATGTCCTATCGTTGTTAAGAATAGGACATTTATTGTAGATCTTATCTGTTTGCCTATGCAACAGATAGATGTTATTCTTGGCAACGATTGGCTTTCGGCTAACCATGTAGTGCTAGATTGTTCAAGCAAGACTTTATCATTTCTTTGACCTTTTAGTGTAGCATCTACCAATGAAGGAGTTTCTACGAGGAGTGACAACTCTCAACAGTTTGTGACGCTTTTCGCAGTGGAGGCTAATGAGACTCCCAGCATAGATTCCATGCCTATTGTGAGAGAGTCCTAAAGTTTTCCCACCAGACATTCCAGGTTTGCCGCCGAAAAGAGAAGTGGAATTCACTATAGATCTCGTACCAGGGACAGGACCAATATCTATAGCACCTTATCGGATGTCACCGGTTGAGTTGGCAGAGTTGAAGGAACAATTGGATGACATGTTAGGAAAAGAGTTTATCAGACCGAGTATTTCACCGTGGGGAGCACCAATATTATTTGTTAAGAAGAAGGATGGAAGTGCGAGGTTGTGCACGGATTACATGCAGTTGAAAAAGGTGACGATTCTTATAAGTATCCGTTGCCTAGGATAGATGATTTGATGGATCAGTTGAAAGGAGCAACAATGTTCTCTAAGATTGATTTAAGATCTGGGTACCATCAGATCAGAGTAAGAAAGGAAGATATACCCAAGATGACTTTTAGGACGAGGTACGGGCACTATGAGTATTTAGTTATGCCTTTCGGTGTAACTAATGCGCCAGTCGTGTTCATGGATTATATGAATAGAATTTTCAGACCGTCCCTCGATAAGTTTGTTGTTGTGTTCATCGATGATATTCTTATTTATTCTAGTACGCGGGAAGAGCATGAGGAACATTTGAGATTGGTGTTGCAAGTTTTGAAGGATAGGCAGCTTTATGCCAAACTTTCCAAGTGCGAGTTTTGGCTGGAAGAAGTACAATTCCCAGGTCATATGATTAATAAAGAAGGAATAGCCGTAGATCCATCTAAGGTTGAGTCAGTTCTTAAGTGGGAACGGCCTAAGTCAGTAAGTGAAGTACGGAGTTTCCTAAGACTAGATGGATATTATCGGAGGTTCATAGAGGGATTCTCGAAGATTGCGTTGCCTATGACGTAGTTAACGGGAAAAATATAGCTTTTGTATGGACGGACAAGTGTGAAAAAAGTTTTCAAAAGCCAAAGGACAGGTTGACTACATCACATGTATTGATCTTACCAGATCCACTATGACAATTTGACGTATATTGTGATGCGTCATACCAAGGTTTAGGCTGTGTCCTGATGCAAGAGGGAAGGGTCGTGGCTTATGCTTCCCGACAGTTGAGAATTCATGATAGAAATTATTCGAATCATGATTTGGAGTTAGCAGCAATAGTGTTTGCATTAAAGATATGGCGACACTTTTTGTATGGAGCAAAGTTTAATGTCTTCAGTGACCACAAGAGCCTGAAGTATGTATTCGATCAAAAAGAATTGAATATGAGACAGCGAAGATGGATAGAGCTTATCAAAGATTATGATTTTGAATTACTGTACCATCCTGGGAAGGTCAATGTGGTAGCAGATGCTTTAAGCAGGAAATCCTTGCACGTGTCTGTGATGACAGTTAAGGAGTTAGAATTTCTTCAACAGTTCAAGGATTTGAACTTAGGAATGGAATTGGTTGAGAATAATATTTCCTTAAATATGATCACTATTAGTAGTGATTTTATGAAAGATCTTAAAGATAAACAAGTTCAGGATCTATACCTCCAGGAAGTAAGTAGAGGAATCGATGAAGGTAAAATTTCTGAGTTTAATAGAGGAACGGATGGTGTGTTAAGGTTTAGAGATAGAATATGTGTGCCAGAGGATGCAGAATTTAGGAAGATGATTTTAGAGGAGGCACATAAGAGTAAGTTGAGTTTCCATCCTGGATCCACAAAATGTATTAGGATTTGAAGAAAATATTTTGGCGGACAAAGGTGAAGAAACAAATAGTGGAGTATGTTTTATCTTGTCTGGTGTGTCATAAAGCTAAGATTGGACATCAGAAGCTAGCATGATTACTACAATCTTTAGATATCCCAGAGTGGAAATGGGATAGTATAGCTATGGATTTTGTGGTCGGATTACCACGAACTCCTAAGAAGCATGATTCGATTTAGGTTATCATTGATAGATTGACGAAGTGTGCTCACTACTTATCTATTGGTGAAAGTTATAATTTGGAAAGGTTGATTCAGATTTACATCAAAGAAATTGTTAGATTTCCTGGTGTGCCATCGAGCATTGTCTCAGACCGAGATCCTAGATTCACATCTAGATTTTGGAGACAATTACAAAATGCCTTGGGAACAAAGTTGAGGATGAGTTCTTCTTATCATCCACAAACTGATGGACAGTCAGAAAGGACAATTCAATCATTGGAGGATCTATTGAGAGCTTGTGTGTTGGATCACACTGGGAGTTGGGATGAGTTCTTACCATTGATTGAATTTACTTATAACAATAGTTTCCATAGTAGTATCGGAATGGCACCATATGAGGCTTTGTATGGCAGAAACTGTAGGACCTCTCTATGTTGGTATGAGACTGGTGAGAACCAAGTTTTGGGTCCAGATGTGGTACAACAAACTACGGAGCAAGTCAGGAAGATACGGGAAAAGATGAAGGAAGCACATGATAGGCAAAGGAGCTACAGCAACAAGAGGAAAAGGCCATTAGAATTCCAGGAAGGCGATCACGTGTTTTTGAGAGTTACTCGGAGAACTGACACTAGTGGAAAATATACATTAGACGGTAAATGTTTACGTCAGTTAACCAAAAGTTAGACGTTAAAAAGGAGGCGGGGAGAAAACACAAAAACGCAAGACCGCGAAAGTGAAGTGACCACCCGCAAAAAACCGTACAACAAACAAAAAACCGAAAAGAACCACTAACACAAAAAAAAAAAATCAAACATCCCCCCATCCCCTCAAAGTTTCGCAAAGTGAGTGGTTTAAAAAAAGTGAACAAACCAAGGACAAAGGAGAACAAAGAGAAAGGAAAACAAAAAGAAGAAAGGGAAAGCAAAAAGACAGAAAGGAAAACCAAAAAAAGGAAAACCAAGACCAAACGGGGGAGAGAGAAAAAAAAGCAGACAAAAGAGGCCAAAAGGGCGACCCCAACCATCGAAGAGAAAGGGACAACTCACAAAAGTTACCAACACACCCAGAAGAATCTAAACCGAGTTGTTGACCAAAGACAAAGACGAGTAGGAAAGGAAAAAGGTGAGTTATATTTTAAAAATTAAAAGGATGGAAGGAAGCTATTTATAGGAGCAGGGGATGAAGTTAAGCTATTCTGATTTTCTTGAAAACTTACCTATAAACTTAATGCTCATTAAGAGGATTGAGTTACAAGGTGCATGGGTAAGTAAGTCAGTGCGATCAAAGGAATGAATGTTTTTCTGCAGATATCTATACACTTTTAACGTCGGTTTTAAAAAAAGCGGCGTTAAAAGTGTTTTTAAAATAAAAACATTTATTGTTAACGTCGATTTTTATACAATCGACGTTAAAAGTTTGATTTTTTACTTGATTAAATAAATAGGTGGCGTAAATAATCCTATATATTATAAACGTGCAGAATGAATATTGGAAATAATGTAATTAATATACGGGAACTTGGCAGTCATAAATTAAGTTGACGTTAAAAATGAGGTGGTGGCAGTTTGTAAACTATTTGCGTCAGTTCTATAAATAACTGACATTCATGTCCCTGTTGTCCCTCTTAACGCAGATCACTCCATATAGTACTGCAGTTTATTTCTAAACCTTTTTTTATACAAGTTTATTTTTAATTTTTATTAATTAGCTTGAATTAGTAAACAAATTCTTGTGCAAATTAAAATAAATAAACACTTAACATAAAACAAGTTATATGTATAATCAAATCGTATGACATTGAAGCGATTCATAAGTTAAAATTACATGATTAAAAGATAAAAAATTTCTGCAACATAGCCCTAAAATATAAAAAAGTTTCTGCATCAACATCATTTTCTTCTCAGTCCTGTCATCAGAAACTCCAATGGATGCATCACCTCCCTCACTTGAATTCCATGATGCAAAGTAAATCCTCAGTCACTAGCAGCGAAAGCAAAGTGAAATGGATCTTTGCATCTTTCTTCTTCGGTGGAGTTCCTTGATGCATCATCTTGAATCCACAATCACTTGCTTCCAAAGCAAAGTGAAAGGGATGAGAGGGGATGAAATAAAGTGAGAGAATCACATTACGTGATTCACCCAACCTTAATATCCATGTAATGTGATTTACTCAAACTCAGAAGTTGTTTGACCATTAAGACAAAGATCTTTGAGTCTAGGAATAGGAAGAAAGAGTGATGAAGTTAGTCTCCATTGCAGAGCCATATTGTGAAGCAGAAAAATTAAAAGGATGGAAGGAAGCTATTTATAGGAGCAGTGGATGAAGTTACTAAGCTATTCTGATTTTTTGGAAAACTTATCTATAAACTTAATGCTCATTAAGAGGATTAGGTACAAGGTGAATGGGTAAGTAGCACAGTAGTCAAAGGAATGAATGTTTTTGCAGAAACTAATAAACTTTTAACGTCCGTTGTGTAATACAACTGACGTAAGAAGTTGTGAGTGTTTTTAACGTCAGTTTATTAATACAACTGACGTTAAATATATGACCTTTAACGTCAGTTTTTACTAACAACTGACGTAATAAGTGTGAGAGTTTTTAACGTCAGTTTCTTAATACAACTGACGTTAAATATATGATATTTAACGTTAGGTTTTACTAAAAACTGACGTAAAATGTTGTTTTATTTTAATTATAACGTTTACCCCCGCGCGCCTTCTCCACTTCTCTGTACGTGCCTTTTCTCTTTTCATCACGCTCAACCCTCACTATCAACCCTCACTCTCGCTCTCACTCTGCACTAATCGCGAGCTCATCTCCACCGCAACCACCGCGAGGGCTTCTTCGCCACCACCGTGAGGTACACTCTTAACCCCTAACTCTGTCTTTCCCGCTCATTCTTTGCAATAACTTGACATCTCTCTTTCCCCTTCCCGCGCACTAACTCTCCTTGTCCCTCTGCTCTCAGTAACCACATCGAACGTTGGCCACCACTCAAGCCCCCCCCCCCCCCCCCCCCACCACCACGCGCTCGCCTATTTCTGGTGAGTCTTTAATTAGGGCACATTTTTTTATTTTTGGTTTTGATTGCATGCATGTTGCTCTGCTGGTTGAAACTGTAGTCTCAGTAGTTGAAACTTGAAACTGTGAGTTTGAGTTGTTTGGAATGTCTCTATTTTTGGTTTTGAGTGTATGTTGAAACTATAGTCTCAGTAGTTGTAACTTTAAACCGTGAGTTTGAGTTGTTTGGAATGTCTCTATTTTTGGCTTTGAGTGCATGTTGCTTTGCTGGTTGATCTGTCACGTGATGATCATCACGGCTAGGCCGTGATCAGTTCTGCCTATGAGGGTCTGGTTCAGTTGGCACGTTACGGCCGTGATGGACATCACGGCCAGGCCGTGACCAGTGCTTGGCAATCTTCAAAAACTATAGTTTTCAATCTCCCGTATTGTCCTTATATTGGATATATAGATGTTTTGTATATCTACAGGACCTATCTAGTTGTTTTTATTTATACTTCTGTATTTATTTTGAGTTATAACCTATGTTAATACATATATATTGTTTATGAACAGGCATACATATGGATCAATCGGATAGCCCACACGCACGGGAGGACACTGTGGGGGTTTCGCAGGACCCGATCACGCCTACGCCTGATTCTAGTGTAAGTTTACATGTTATATACTATCTTTAGTCCTTCTTTTTAATGTAAGTTTATAATGTTACAACCCTCTATTTTATCATTTTTTTTGTCCATACAGACATCACAGGCTCATAGGAAACGGGGTAGAGGAGCCACCTCGTTGAAGAAACTAGAGAAGGACAGGCAGAGCGGACAGAAGCTTGAGGTGTCCTTCGATGCTAATCTAAATGCCCATGGACCCCGTGCTAAAGAATTTAATAAGTGGGTGTTTCTACAAGCGAAGCAGCACGTAAGCATCAACTACAACCACTGGAATAATGTTCCACAGAACGTTAAGGATCAGATTTGGGAGGCTATCACGATATTTTACCTTTACATTCGTTTGATTTACATTATTAGATAATTATCCGAGTTATAATCCATCCAGTTGTTATATATGTATCTAATGTGTAGGTAGCTTGGACTGTGCCAAATGACGAGGATCATCGTCATAAATGTATGAAAATGGCATCAAAGCATTGGAATGGGTTCAAGCATGATCTTACTAGGTACTATGTATCTGGGAAGAAGCGGCTTGATAAAATGTTCTCGGATTATCCCTGGATTGATCAGGATACTTGGGATATGTTTGCCAGGAGTCGACAGGATGTAGAATTTCAGGTTGGTTGATTAAGTTAATTTTGTATGCTTATTATAGATCATTTAACTGTATTTAATTATGTGTTTTTGTTTGAATAGGCTAAAGGCGAGATAGGTGGTCGGCGAGAATCAGGCGAAGAACGTCCACCGCCACACCATGTCTCAGGGTGGGTACCAGACTCGGATCGAGCAGATGATGGCGGATAGGCTGAGGGCGAAGCAAGAAGAGCACTCTGCTAGGATTGAAAGAGGAGAGGTGCCTGAGGGCACACCATCAAGTCCTCCGTCGGACATCGATCGCGAGGATGCCTGGTTAGCCGGCCGCATGACAAAGACGGGATCTTTTAAAGTTGATGCCATTCGCGAAGTGGCAGATAAGATTGTAAGTAAATAATTAACTTGATTTCAATTGATATTTGTATAGATATTTGCAACACTTTTCACTTGCACGTTTTTTCATTTTTTTCATTGTAGATGGATCTTAAAGCAAAATCCTCCCAGGGCACATTCGTCCCCTTCCGGAGGCGGCGGGGCGTCTTGATGACTGCTCTAGGCAAGAAAGACCATCCTGGTCGGGTTCTCGGTGTTCCTGAGAACGTGACCATCAAACAATATTATGGCAAGTCTGCTTCACGAAAGAGGGTGGTCAATGAAGCATCAATTTTGGCTGACATTACTCAGCACCTCATGTCCAACCCAGATATTACAACACATATGATGCAAGGCTTAATATCCGACCCAGAATTCAAGCAGGCGCTTGCCAGAGAGCTTTCCTCCGTCGGTACATCCCAGGACATCGCAGGGCTTGCCAACCCTTCACATGCGAGCACAAAAGAGAGTTTTAGTAGGGCACATGTGGAGGACGATGAGTTGGCAGCTAGGGAGCGGGAGTTGGAAGTCCAGCGCCATGAGCATGAGTTGGAAATGAAAAGGCGTGAGCTTGAGTTGGACTCCAAACGACGTGAGCTCGAAATGTTAGCAAAGGTATTTATTCATTATTAATGTCCAAATTAGTCAAATAATTACTTGTGTTTTTTTAATTTTCAAAAACTTATCTATTTTATTTTTCCTAAACTGAAGGCCAAGTCGACGTCGGTGTCGCTGTCACCTATCACTCGTTTGTTCTCACTTGGTGAGGATTATGCGTTTGAGATTTTTGAATGTCCATTGGATCACGATGGATGGGTGGCACACCCAGATCAACAGAGGATATTTTCCTTCTGTGGTGACGATCTCGGGAACGCCTGCAAAAATAACGTCTGGATGAACAGCAATGTCATCAGTCTCTGGTGCACGAAAGTTAATTTTAATTTTATAACTTATTTATTTTTGGTATTTTTCCATTTAATAATTTATTTTAATTTCAATATATATATATATTATGTAATTAACATCCACACCTTTTCATATCTTAGGTATCTCCATCGTCTTCAGCTTGATAAGGGCGTTGCATCAGTTTATGGTTTCTTAGATCCGTCAATCCTTCTGCCCGATTTCTTTGCTGGCGATGCATTGAGTAAATACTTAGGGAACTTGTTGGGAGACAATCCGAAAGAATTATATCTGGCTCCCTACTGTATGGAATGCCACTGGCAGTTGTTCGTACTTCACCCGTCTAGGCATACTGTCATATTCTTCTGCTCTCTCCACCAAGATCCGCCACAGAAGGTGGTGGAAGCTGTAAATATGTAAGTAACTAATCTTAAATTTAATTTAAATTTTAATATCAATTGTTTTTAGTTTATTACACACATGATATATGAGTTTGTTAATTGATCGACATGATTATTTGTTTATGATAGCGCGCTGAAGGCGAGTAGCATAAGTTGCGCCAACGGGAGAAGTAGGACTTCTAAGGCTAAAGAAAATCCTGTATGGAACATCCTCAAGGTTTGGTAGTTTATTTATCAAATAATTAATATTATAATTACTAATTTATATGTATATTCAACTGACGTTGAAATTAATTTTGTTGGTAGTCTCGATTTCAAATTGACGGGTGGTCGTGCGGCTATTATGTGATGCTTCATATGCTGAACATAGTCTCCGCATCTATTATGGATGGATGGAAGAAGGTAATATTTAAACAACTTGTTAAATTATATATTATAGTTTTGAAGATGACTTGCATTGATGTTATTGTTATTATTTGAACATGTCTAGGCATTTATCGACCAATCACCTATTGAAGAAGATGAGTTTAAAGACTTGAGGATGCGCTTCGCTGAATTCTTCTTCAAGTATGCGGCTGAAAAAGGAATTGACAACATACCTCCGCACTACTTAGATGAATAGTTTTTTGGTTAGACTTTATAAACTAATTAATAACATGTATATATATATCCTTAGATAGTTTTGTTTTTTAGACATTGGAACTAAAATTTATTTATATATATACATGGGTTTTAGTTTTAAGTCCCCCCATTGTTCAATTTTCCTTTGCAATTCTGTAATGTGTGTGATATTCTGTGTTACTGGGACTGAATGCAGGGATAGCTGAGGGGAGTGATATTTTAAAACTGAATTAAAAAAAACCTATTAACATCAGTTGTTTATTACGACTGACGTTAAAATTAAACCTTTAACGCCAGTTCTTTATAACAACTGACGTTAGTTTTAACAAAATCAACGTCCGTTGTCTTAAAGAACTGACGTTAATAGTTTTATGTTTAACGTCAGTTTTGTTAAAGAACTGACGTTAATAGTTTTATATTTAACGTCAGTTCTCAACTGACGTTAAAATATTAACTATTAACGTCAGCTGTATTTACGTCAGTCAGTATTCTGACGTAAAAAATCAATTTTAACTGACGTAAAAAGCACTTATTGCACTAGTGTGGAATTGGCAGAGCTATCAAATCCAGAAAACTTACTCCTCGATTCATTGGACCTTTTCAGATTCTTCGAAGAATTGGTCCAGTAGCTTACCAAATTGCCTTACCACCCAATCTTTCCAAACTTCATGATGTCTTTCACATGTCATTGAGTTTGAGTCTATACAACTGTGAGAGAATCTAGAGCATGAGGCTTTACCTGTAAGGATCGCAGATAGACGGATTAAGGAACTTCGTGGTAGACAAATTCCTTTGGTTAAGGTCGTATGGGATGACACTATTGGAGATGCTACTTGGGATCGCGAGGAGGATATGCAACAACAATATCCACATCGTTTCTAAGGTACGTAAATTCCGAGGACGGGATTTTCTTTTAAGAGGGGTAGTAATGTAACAGCCTGATTTCAATTATGCTGTTCAACCAGTTAAAATATAATTAATTATATTTTAATTTGAGAGTTAGAAAGTGTTTTTGATTAAAATAAAATCATATTCATAGTCTACTTTATGGAATAGGGTTACGGTAAAATTTTCGGTTGAAAATTCAGATGAAAGCCGGTTTGCGTTTTCACTGCCGGTACAAGTTTACTGTGCAGAAAACCTTACTTTGACCCGTGAACGAGACAATTAGTGTTTTTAATATGGTTCCTTCAACTTTGGATATTTTGAAAATTTTCTTTCAAAAATAGAATATAATATTTTATTCGGGAGAAAACGTCGGAAGAATTATGATCGGAAAATACAACCGGGTACGAAATGGAGAATATTAGGAAGCACAAAGAAGTGAAGTAACTTTATGGGACTTGATGAAAATGGGTTATGACACACTCCAAAAGTGTAATCATCACACTTTTCAAATTATATCATATTATATTCTAAAAAACTATTTTTCTCTCTCTTCTCAAACCAAACAAGGCACAAGGTCAAAACTTGCTCTCCAAGCTCATTCCTCTCTCCTCAATTTCGTGCCACTCTCTCTCTTCTCTATATATACAATCTCATTTTCACTTCACTTTCCTTCTCCAAAACTCCATTAAAACTTCATCTACTTCCTTTTCTTTTAAAAGTTCAAGCTCTTAAAGCTTTAGTTTTTATTCATCTTTTCTATTTGTGTTCTTCATTAAAGTTCTTCCTTATACTAAGGGTAATGCTCTCATATGAATCTTTTTTCAAGTTTCATCTTTTATTTCTTGGTTTGCTTTATGTGTTCTTTATATACTTTAAACTTTCTAAAATCTCTCTAAAATGGTAGAAAACTCCTATAGAGTTGAAACCACTTTCTATAGTCTTGTGTTAACATATATTTTCACATACTAAGAGGTTGTGTAAAACAAAAATCTTTACCTATCTCTTACTATGAAGGCCGAAGCTATGCATATGTGGCCTAGGGGGTTTTTGCTTCAACTTTTGGAATATGATCATGTGTTTGAGTTTCTAACTATTCCTTGATCTTAAATCTATAAATATTGGAAGGTTTGATAGCTTGTTTTCCTATGATGGCTGATAATATGTATAAGTAGGCCTAGGATACTATGTTTCAACTTTCCAAGTATGATCGTGGATTTAGAACTCTTAATACCTTGTGATTCTAAACCTAAGAGTTGTTATCAAACAAAGAATATTTTCCTCATTATCCTATGTAGGACGAAACTTAAATGTTTTAGAGCAAAGATGTTTGAGTTTCATTTTCCAAAATGATCATGGACTAAGGCTCCTTAATATAGAAGGATGCTAAGTCTAAGAGATTGGAAGGTTTAAGGATTTCTAACTTGTTTATTCTAAGTTATTGAACCTAGGATGTTTTGTTTTCATTTTCCTATATGATCATGGACTCCTTAATACATTTGGATGCTAAGTCTAAGAGATTGGAGAGTTTAGAGATTTCTAGCCTATAAATCCTATGAAGGCCGAACCTAGAAGGTTATGGACCTAGGATACTTTGTTTTTCATTTTCCAAAATGATCATGGACTTGAGCTCCTTAATACATTTGGATGCTAAGTCTAAGAGATTGGAAAGTTTAAAGATTTCTAGCCTATTTATCCTATGATGGCTGAACCTATGATGGTTGTGAACCTAGGATGTTTTGTGTTCATTTTCCAATATGATCATGGAATTGAGCTCCTTAATACATTTGGATGTTAAGTCTAAGAAATTGGAAAGTTTAAATATTTCTAGCCTATTTATCCTACGATGGTGGAACCTATGATGGTTGTGAACCTATGATTGATCATGGACTTAAGCTCCTTATTACATTTGGATACTAAGTATGAGAGATTGGAAAATTTAATGATTTCCATTCTATGTTGTAATACAAGGTCGAAACTTATCCTAAGTGGTTGGATGATTTTTATTCCATATCTTCAAGTTATAGCAATTTTGCTAAGTTACCTAGAACCTAAGTGATAAGTATCCAAAGACTTATGTTGACAAAAGAATCCTAACTCTAATTTGAATTAAATGGCCAAACCTAGCCTAAAGACAACATATATGAGTTTGTTTGATTTATTGATTATTATGTTGATTGGTTGAAGGTGGAGTTAGTACTTTGTGGTGTGACAACGAGGAGCTTCGAGTTCGGGAGTTCGGTGATAACCCAGGTGGGGGAAAGAACCAACCTATCATCGGAATGGATAAGTAGTAGATTATATAATGATTGTGTAGGGCAACCTAAACCCTACTAGTAGTCGAGTAATCGAGAAGACCAAAATCACATTGGAAGCCTTTTCTGAAAAATCAATGGTGATTCGGGTATTGTAAGTTTATCGATATTAGATTGATTTTATATTGTTGATGGTTGATTTGATTTATTACCTTTATTGAATTGATTTTGTGCTATGTTGGTGATGTGGGAATATTTTGATTGATATTGTGTTATGCATGATCTGCTTGGTTTGTATTATTATGCTTAGTGGTTTTTAAGCAAAGATATATATGTTGTCTAAGAGATGATTGTTTTGGGTGTGAGGATAACAATGATTTAGAAGTGCCTAACCTAGATGATGTATGTTAAAGAGGTGTTATGGCATAGAATATGTGTCAAGTTCTAATGGAAGGTAAAGGCACTAGGATGTTGTTAAAACGGGTTGGTGAGATTCAAGTATAGGTGTTGTTGTCCATAATCGTGTATTGGTAATATAATACACAAGGGCAAAAGTGTATTGGTAATATAATACACCAAGACAAAAGTGTATTGGCAATATAATTCGCAAGGACATCTGTGTATTGGTAATATAATACACGTAAAACACTTATGTGTATTGGTAATATAATACACCGTGTATTGGTAATATAATACACGTAAAAATCAAGAGTTCTTGCGAGACCACTTCCACCTTTGGGAATATGGGTGGAACACCTTAACGGGAATGGAGGTGTGCACTAGGTGGAACATCCTAACGGGAACGAGGGTGTGCCCCGATGCAAATGAGGGATGGTGATAGGAGTTGTAGTGGCCACGATAACGTAAAGACATGGTGACAGGATTAGAGAGGTTACGTTAAAATAAAGTGTTAGATTGCCCGAGAGTAAGGGTAGAGGATGATATATATTAACTTGAGGATGATTCGTTAGTTATGTGTGTTGATTGTCTGTGACAATTACTGTATAATGTACGATGACTCTTTTCCGCTTTTTGATGATAGAACTGCTTCTTATCCCCTATGTTTTTGTATTTTTGTGGGTTACTTTGGTTTACATTAGAAGACCCGATGGAGGGTTATGTTGCTGAGAAGCTGGACAAAACACTGTATGAAACGGAGATTGATGAGGAGTTGAATGGAACTCCTTATGAACTAGATATTTTTCAATCTAAAAAACATTCTAACACTTATGAAAAACAATTTTCCCGTTCTTTGAAAAACCTTAAGCCCATTTTCAATTTTAAAAACAATTTTTAATCAATTCAATTTTAATAGCCAATCTTACACTTGAATCTTACAAATAATCCTAAGACCAAACTTAAGCTATATACCCTTGAAGTTCTTCTCTTGGTCTTGGAAGATCTTTCCTTGATCTTGAACTTTCATTATCTCAATCAATTGTTTTACTTTTGTTGATCATCATCAAAATTAATTTCCTGAAAGTACATTGCATCCACAAATAGGTATGAGATGAGCATATTTTGTCAACCTGTCCACAACAACCCATATGGCATCAAAACCATCTGGAGTCCTAGGGAGTCCAAACACAAAATCCATAAAGATACTAACACACTTCAATTCTGGAATATTCAATGACTGCAACTTACCCGAAGGGGTCTGGTGTTCTATCTTAGACTTTTGACACACTAGAAAAGAGTACCCAAACTCAGTCACATCCTTCTTCATTCTAGGCCACCAAAACATCCGTTTCAGATCTTGGTACATCTTTGTGGCTCCTGGATGTACACTCAACCCACTTCTATGACTTTCTCAAAAACCAACTTCTTAAGCTCAGGAACATCAAGTACACAAATCCTATCTTGGAACCTTAAAATACCACCAGTTCCTTAATTGAAACTAATGTCTCTACCTTGAGCAATCAGCTCCCTCCGATCTAAAAGATACAAGTCTATTTTCTGACATTCTCTAATCTGATCCATCAAGCTGCTAGTCATCTTCAACATTCCTAGATTGGCACTCTTAGGGGTAACTTCCCAAACTAAACTCAAATGTCTAAACTCCTCAATCAAGCTGTTAGACGAATCTGGGCAAGTATACCCAGTCGTGCAAGTAATACGGTGGTAAGACCGGTTATCGTATCCACGGGGACTGCAACAAGTACTAGCACATACCAATTCAATTACTATCTAAGCGATTCTTGGATTGAAGAGAGTTCTATGCTAACAAAAGTTAAAGGTAACAAAATAAGAAAGACAAACTCTTTTTGTAATTTTCTCAAATACTTGGAAAGCAATAAAAGAAGGTTTTCAAATATGATAAAAGTAGCTGGGGTTAGGTTCACTAAACTTCATCCTCATGCAATGAAACAACTCACAAACAGTTTCTACTTCAGTTATGACAATCAATCCACTAAATTACTCAAGTCCCGATTCCTCGGATGACAAGAGCCTAAATCCACTAATAGACCCTAATTCCTTAGGTGGCCTAGATTAATGAATTTGCAGTAATATTAGGGATCATGCGATTGCTAATAAACCCAGTTCCATTCCTAGATACAAGGCTTACTAGGTGATTAATCTCAATTCCGGTTTCAACACGAATTTTCCAATTGCATATTAAAACACAAATCGAGTCATGGGGGTGCTAGCCACAACAAGCATTAAGTACAGAAATCAACCACTCAATAACAAAGCAGAAACTGTATTGCAAGATTAAATCAAATACATGAGAGTTAAGAAATAGCTACCCTAACCCCAACAATGGAGGTTTAGCTATTCATGGTCATAGATACAACCAAAGAAAGATGGATGAAGGAGAGAAGGGATTCCATGGGGGCAATCCTCTGCAGCTGCCTCTGCTTCCAAAGAGCCTTTAGGGTTTCCAAAACTCGTAGCCTCCAAGCCTCCAAAAGTCCCTTCCAATTATGCCTTAAACAACTTATAACAGTGGTCTGGTTTTCGCGCACTCGCGGGGCGAGCTAATGTTCGAGACGCGAAACTTAAATTTCCAGTCTGTCACGGCCGTGATGTCTGTCACGGCTAGGACGTGACAGCCTCTGACTTTTGCCTTCTGCTCTGCTTGATCACGGCCGTGATGATCATCACGGCCAGGCCGTGATAGGCTCTGTTTGGCTTATATTCTTCATTTTTCAAGCTCTGTTTCATCCAGGCTCCCTCATGGCTGATTTTGATCATTTTTACATTAATTCCTGCAAAACAACACCAAGAAACCGCTTCACCCGTTCCAAGGGAAAATCTAACTAAATCAACTAAATAATGCCTAATCTCTATGAAATATGCATGCAAAAGTGTACATAAAATATCATGTAAAATCACACTATCAAATCACCCCAAGCTTATTCAATTGCTTGTACTCAAGCAATCACTAAGGCTAGAAGAAGAAAACAGAACATGGATAGTGAACTAAGAACCTGGGTAAATGATCCAAGTAATAGGCAATTCAAACAATCCAGCAAGAGACAATCAATTCAAGTCCAATTAGAGGCTTAGGTTCCTTAGACTCATGTTCTCACTGATTTGGGCACTCTTTCTCACATGAAGCTCACCCCAAGCTTGTTCATTTGCTTGGCTCTCTTTTCTCCCTCACTCAAGTGTTTAGGGGTATATAACAATTCGCTCAGTTTTCCTCAAGGAATGAATCCTACCATAGGCTTGACTATCAACCAATTCTCTACTTTATTAATGAAAACAATTAAGAATCAAGAGGTCTTTTTCTTGGTTGTAACGTGGCCATGGGATTAATCGTTAGGTGGGGAAATCAATAAAAGGACATTTCAAAAGGCTACACAACATATCAACATTTACAAAGCATGACCTTCTAAAATACCTTTTGGGTTTCAGTTCATTTATTTTTCCACCTTTCTGTTCTTTCTTTTTCTTTTTATTTCTCATTTCTTTTTGTCATCCCCTTCTCTACTTTATTTTTCTTTTTTCTCTTTTTCTTTTATTTTTCTTTTGCTTGGAGAAGGGGAGATTTTTCAATTCAAGAGAATTATTTTTTTCTGATTCTTTCATCCCAAACTTTTTTTTTTCAACTACCTTTTTACCCTTTTTGTAATACTTTAGAAGGTCCCTATCAAGCATCATTTATCAAAACATTCCAGGGTACCAAAAAAATGTATTTCATTCTTTCAAGCTCAAAATTGGGCAACTAAGGGGTAGCATTTCATCATTCAAAGCTCAGAAGGCCAGAAAAAATACCTATTGCCTCAATCACTTTCAAAAAATGTTTTCAAAAATTTTTAAGCTTCAAAATGGTCTCAAGTCAAGTTCTAGAGAAAGCAAACCAAGAGGAATAACACTCTAACACAAAGAATGGGGTAAAATTTTGTGAGTACCCCTTTGTGGCTCAAAATCTCACATTTTAGTTCAGAATCAATGAAAAACACAAATCCTCAGAACCATATGCTAATTATCAACTATCCAAGATCATCCAAACATTTTTATTTGCAGCCATATCACAAGAATAACAAATTGGGTTCAACAATTCACTATCACAAGTTATTTGGCACTTAGTTCTCACAATTGGATGCAAAATTCAGGCAAGGGGCAATCTAATAATGTGACATGCAAAGCTACCATTTTCACTATATAAATGCAATATGAACAGATGCAAAATATGAACATGCAAAAATACCCCTACCCCAAGCTTAAAAATTTACATTGTCCCCAATGTAAACAATCAAGTTGGAGAGAGGAGAAGAAATTAGATTTAGATATAAAGAAATTTTTAAGTTTCTCATTGTGAAATAACTCTCTAAAAAACAAATCAAAAAGGGTTTTCATAAAGTAAAATGAACTTAGAATGAAAAAGAATTAATTGAAAGTTTTGTACATCTATGTGTACATCGATGTACTTTCAGTTAATTAACTAATTCTTAATAAAAACCTATGTGTACGTCAATGTATAAATAGTATACATCAATGGATACATCGATTGATTATTACTGACTTGATATGTATTCAAATCAAGCTTCTGTAAATCAATTGCATAATCGATGTATAAGGTTAAACAGAAGCTAGCACTTTTTGAAAGAAGCATACAATCGATTGCACAAGACTAAGCAGAAGCCAACACTTGTTGTAATATGCATCCAATCGATTAGTATATCGATGCATACACAGAACAAAAGTAAAGTCTTTTGAAAATGTTAGAACAATCGATTAGTACATCGATGCATAAGCCCAAACAGAGGCAAAGACTTTTGAAACCAATTTTGCAATCGATTGACCAATCGATGTAAAGATTTTTGGGCTGAGAATGCTTATGATTTTCAAGAACACAGTCGATGTACACATCTATGTATCAGTCAAAATCAAGAATTGTCAAGAACACAATCGATTTGGCAATCGATGTATTCAGTTATAAAAATTCAATCTTTGATTAATGCATCGATTACACAATCGATTGGCTGATAACTGAATTTTTCAAGGAAAGTTTGTTTTGATCTTAACTGACTTTTGAAGTGTGACCAACGGATCTATTTTGATATACTACTAGATAAAGGCATGGGAAAACACTTTCTGAACAACAATTCATTCAATACAAATATTAAACACGAAATTCATTGAGAGAGCTTCTCATTGAGAATACTTTAAATATTTCTATTAGAGCTTCAATTTGTAATACTTGATTTCTTAGATTCAGAATCAAAAACCTTTCTTACTGCAAAAGGAAGATTAGAGAGAAGGTGTTCTCTCTTTGTAGATCAACAGTAGAAGGAACTCTTGGTGGTTTGACAAGAGTAGAAGGGACTCTTGGGAATTACAAGATTTCTTTGGTTGAAAAGCTTTCAATTGAGTAGAAGGAACCTGAGAGTTGAAGCTTGTAAAGAATCTAGTAATTGTTATGATTTTAGTGGACAAAACTCACTGTGAAGTGGGGACTGGATGTAGGTTACCAGAGGAGGTAGCTGAACTAGGATAAAATCTCGGTTTGCATTTCTCTCTATCCCTTAACTCTCTTAATTACTTTCATTTGATGAATGTATGTTTAGGCAATTGTTAAGGATTAAATTTGTGAATGCTCAATATCTGAAATCAATCTTTTCATCTCTCTTTCTTATTAAATGAACAAAGTTTTGAATCAATTTATTAAGAAAAAACTTGTTTTGGTTAGTTGGTTAACAAAACCTTTTTCAAGAAGTTTAGAAAAGTTTCAGTTTTTCTACAAAGGGGAAAGGTTTTCGAAAATCACCCATAATCAATTCAACACCCTCTTCTTGAGTATCTAGAAGCCACAACCAACATAAACTTCTAATTTTGGTCACTGACTTAGGGGTTTCCCAGTTAAACACAGTTTCTACCTTAGCAGGGTCTATGACAATTCCTTTTTTAGAGATGATGTGTCCTAAGAAACTCACTTCCTCCAAACAGAACTCACACTTAGATAACTTAGTGAAAAACTGCTTTTATTTAAGGGTCTGCAAGACTATTCATAAATGTTCCTCATGCTCTTCCTTAGTTTTGGAATCTAGGAAACAACCGAAAACTCGAGAGGGCCGCCTTTGGAAGCATTTGCCGGTAACCAAAGCGTCATTCCTTCCTTTTGATTATGTCGTGACGCTGACTGAATCCAATCCATAAACCCGGAAACGAAACAAAGTTTGTTCCCTTTCGTCAAGTAGGTAAAGTAGGTATAAGAACTGGTGCAAACCAAGAATGATATCCAATTTAAGGCCAAATTGATCTTTGATGAAAATTTTATTTTCATCAGTGATGAACCCGTATAATTGTTTTGGATGTATCTTGAGCTATAGATCTTCGATTGATGCATTCTTTGGTTCGTTGGAAAGCTTAGGAAATTATCTACAAATCATATGTCAAGCCTCTTGACCTGATTCGGCTTCTATCATGGTGAAAAATGGGATAGGAGTGTAATACAAATATTTGGATGAATCACATTGAACTCCTACATGCTCCTTTTTAGGATCATATCATGTGGTATCTAGATCCATCCTTCCTAGAGTGACTTTTGATCTTGTTCTTCCATTTTTTCCAAAAAAAAAAAATTCTTCTTCCCACCACCTATCGTGGCAACACTATTCCTTGAAATAAAAAGATTGCAAATAAGCATGGAGGAGTTCAATGTGATTCTTGACAAGCTAGTAGAAATAAAAAGGAGGAGGCATGAAGGAAGGAGATATGGGAGAAGCGATAGAGAAATTGAAAGGTAGAATAAAGGGTATGAAAAAAGGAAGAGAAAAGAGGAGAGAATGAAAAGACAAATTTCTTAAAATGAAGCATGTTGCAAGAAAATGGTTGAAGAAAAGATGAGAGCAAAAAAAGAAAGTGAGGTGAAAGAAACAAACTTGAATGCTTGTTTTGATGCTATTCCTAATTCTTTGCCTAGTTGTGTTGATTCTTTTTTGCAAGAAGTTGATTGTGTTCCTCCAATGGAAGATTGCAAGACATTCATTGAAATTGAAGATGTGATTCCAAAGGAATCTTGCAAGACATTCAAGGAAATTGAAAATGAAATTCCCAAGGAAGAATGCAAAGTATCAATTGGAGTTGAATTGCTAGAGGCAGATAAGGAGATGAAGACAACTAGAGAATGGCTTCCCCCTAAAGCCGAAAATAAGTCCTCAAATCCACTTCGGAAGTCATGGCAATCTATTACTCTGATACCTTCTTCTAGATTAGCTTGTGGATACAAATGTTGGGATTCTTCTACTTTGGTTCATTTATCTAACATTTCTCTCCTAGGTCTCGAAGAAAAGAATAGTGAAGGACAAACCACAAAAAGCAAAGAGAAACAACAAAAGAGTGATGCAAAGGTTGGAAAAAAAATTTAGAGTCTCATTGCAAAAAAAATCAAGGTGATGTTCCTATCTTTGCCTAGAGGTGATGATTCTATTTTGAAGGAAGTTGAAGAAGTAATTCCAAGAGAGGTTCTCCATGGATTCAAAAGAGTTATGTTTGAACCAGGAGGATGAGCACGATTCCCAAAGGCAATAAATTCAAGGTCGAATTCTCTTCTAGAGGGAGGGAATGATGCAAACCAAGAATGATATCCAATTTAAGGCCAAATTGATCTTTGATGAAATTTTTATTTTCATTAGTGATGAACCCGTATAATTGTTTTGGCTATATCTTGAGCTACAGATCTCTGATTGATGCATTCTTTGGTTCGTTGGAAAGCTTCGGAAATTATCTACAAATCATACCTCAAGCCTCTTGACCTGATTCGGCTTCTATCATGGTGAAAAACAGGATGGAAGTTTAATACGAATATTTGGACGAGTTTGAGCTTTAAAGGAGGGTGACTTTTGGCTTGCATGCCTAAGTAACTCCTTTTTAGAAGTTATGAATCATTTTTATTATTTTATTAAGTAGGATAGTTATGTTCTTTTAATAACCACTTAGTGGAGAGTTGTGTCTAGTTATTAGGAGTTTATGTCATCTTATGAAGACCTTTGGTTTTTCTTTCCCTATGCTATATGTACACACCTATTACATGATGAATACAACTTTGATGTTCAATTTGGTTTTTAACAATTGTGAGAGTGTTATCTCTTAGGTTCTTCATTGATCCAACCCCTTTGATCTTATCAAGAGTCCAAGACCCTTGTGGCGATCCTCACCTTGGCTTATCAATTCCCTTGGAATTGTGGCACCTCCCTTCCATTCCTTACCTTTTCCATTTTCTTGTGTTCTTCTTCTTCTTGAATTTTGGTTGGTCACTCAAGGATAGATCCTAAAATCTACATGCTCCTTTTTAGGATCATATCAAGAACCCACTTTTGCTTTGCTTTTAGACTCTATTATGCAAAGAAGGATGCGGAATGGAGAAAGGACAGGGGCGGTCTTGCTTGGCGCAAAGGCTGCTAGTTCGGAGGTAGGGAACGATACTAAAGGTCCTCGGACTTCCAAGCGGTTTTTCTTTTAGGGCTATTCACCGTTGGATCTCGCCAATACAGCCCCCTATAGTTTTCGTTACCGAGATATATTTTTTTTCATTGTTCCCTGGGATTTTTTGGGTAATCCGCTCCCATGCTGCAAACAGTCAAATCTGAACTAAACTCGCTTTTCTTTCCTCGTGGGCAGGAAGCACATCAGCAGCGTGCGTTGCGTGATTCTACGATGTCATATGTAAAGACAACTACAAACCTATCCAAATACAGGTGAAATATCTTGTTCATGTAGTCCATGAACACAAAAGGGGCATTAGTTACACAAAAAGGCATAACTAAGTACTCATAATGCCCATAACGCGTTCTAAATGCAGTCTTCGGAATGTCCTAAGACTTGACCCGAATCTGGTGATAGCCCGATCTCAAATATATCTTAGAAAAGACACAAGCTCCTATCAATCAATCCATAAGATCATCTATCCTAGGAAGAGGGTATCTATTCTTAATATTCACCTTGTTGAGCTGTCGGTAATCGTCACAAACCTCATGCTACCATATTTCTTCTTAACCAACAACACAGGCGCTCCCCATGGAGACATACTATGCCTAACAAACCGCTGTTGAAGTAATTCCTCTTACCGTTTCTTCAACTT
Organism: Sophora flavescens; assembly: GCA_030762895.1. Lineage (NCBI taxonomy): Eukaryota > Viridiplantae > Streptophyta > Magnoliopsida > Fabales > Fabaceae > Sophora > Sophora flavescens. The sequence continues at coordinate 157,799,986 of CM061063.1, read as the reverse complement.
AGCTAGCTCTAGAGGAGACACTCCATATGGTTCTATAGATATTGGTCCTGTACCTGGAACTAGGTCTATGTTAAACTGAATCTCTCTCTCAGGTAGTAGACTATAAACATCATCAGGGAAAACTTCAGGGAACTCTCTCACAATTGGTACATCTTTAACATCAGATTTTCTCTCTACTTCCAGGGAAGATAGGATCATGTATACTTAGGGCCTCTTCTCTTATAGAAGCCCTTACTTGGTTGGCAGTTATAAATCTCGGATCTTTATGATCAACAGCAGTTCCAAAGACAACAGTTTTATCAAAACGGTTCAAAAGGACATGATTGACAAACAACCAGTCCATACCAATAATAACATCTAATTGTTTAAGGGGTAAGCACACAAAATCAACTATGAAGTTCCTATTATCATTGATAACAGAACAACCTTTATAAGCATAAAAAGTGATCATGGGTTTATTTGTGGGGGTAGCAACAACCAAATCATAATCAAGATTGGTAACAGTTCTAGCTGTTCAACACAATATGTAATATAAAAGAGTGTCACACTCGAATCAAACAACACAACTAAAGGAGTTCCTTTTGTGAGACACTTACCCTGGATCAGGTCTTCAGATTGAGAAGCTTCAGCTCCACCGAGAGTAAAGACTCTTCCATTTGTCTTCAGTTAGTTGGCTTGAGAACTTTGAGTCTTACCAGTACTTGATGTGACCAGGCTTCCCACAGTTGAAGCAGATGATATAAATTTCCTTGCACTCACGAGTGTAGTGACCCTTACAACACTTGCCACACTTCACGGGCCTAGGAGTTGTAGAACCTCCTCCAGTAGACTGTCTTGTTGCATAATGTTGTTTCGTGTTGGTGTACTTGAATCCCTGGCTAACCAGTGCTAAGTGCTGCTTCCTTTTGTCCTGCTGACTAGTCTTCTTGTTACCTTGAGAACCAGAACTCTTGAACTAAGCAACCCTAGACTTGTAGTTATCCTAAAAAATTCTGCACTTGTTCACCAAGGTTGGGAAAACACAGATCTCCTGATAACTGATAGATTGTTTAATCTCTGGATGTGACACCCTCTACCCCGCATGTATTTAAAAAGCATAAACGACATATAACAGAAAATAAAATAACACATGCATTCATTGATTGAAAATAAAGATTCATGGGTAGAGAGGTACCACATGAACAAAGGTCACAACAATGTGGAAAATAAAACAAGTTTTTAAAAGAATGAATGACATAACAATAAAATAACCCAACCCCAATGTCACATAAAGAGATGGTATAATCAATCCGAAAAAATATCATGGATAAACAAACTACAACTAAAACTGAAACTGGGAAATCCTAACTAAGAGTTGAGGCTCCTCAGAGTCACTCCTCAACTGGTTGCTTGCCGTCCTCTACATAAAAGATACATACCAAAACAACAATAGAGAAACGAGGAGTCAGAAACATAACAGCATGGAGATAGGAAGTAGGATGAGCGTGCATCATAAAAAACATATCATATAATAACATACAACATACATTTATAACATATTCATATCATTATGGTAATTTCACCAATTTTATGCTATGCAGTGCAACGCTACTCCACTACTCCATTATGCATGTAGATCCAATCTATCTCAAGAAGGCAACTTCGGAGTTGCATATCCACATTGGCCAATAAGCACCAATGCCGGTAGTTCACCAAACCATGGGGAACCCCTTGGATAGCTGATGCACCGTACTCTAGGATGCGCCACCATGGGGGGGCACAATCCACCAAACCATAGGTGGATCACCGTGGACTGTCAGATCGCTGTACTCTAGGACGACCTCCCCTATGTTAAACTTCCCCCACTAACAACTCCAATGCATGAATGCATGAGTACAACAACAAACCACGGGTATCCACCACCTCCTCTTGGACCAATAAGCACCCATGCTTTATCGCCATTAACACCTTGACCCATAAGAGTCATGGCCCCCTTGGCCAATAAGCACCAAGGATCAACTTTAACAACAACTCGACCAATAAGCATCGAGGCTACCTTGACCAATAAGCACTAAAGCATCATGTGCGGCACCCAATTGGGTACCTACTTAACCAACTTATTATTCATGATAATCATGTTGAGTCTTTTAATTAAATTATCTAGCTTGTGTTTATTCAATTGGTGTTTTATTTCATCATTGGGGACAATTGGGGTGAAGCACCCCTTTATTCCTTTAATTCATGTTTGTTCTATCTGGGGGAGCACGGGCGTGCTTACCCCCAGGACGGGTGTGCTGCCACTAAAGTGAAGCTCGGGCATGCTTCCTGTTATGCACGACCGTGCTTATGCAGTGAGGCCAATTCAAATTTGAACTAGGAGCACAGGCATGCTCCCTTTTAAGCACGGACATGCTTACTGGAGCGTGGCCGTACTGTATGGGTATATTTGGTTAAGACTCTTCAGCCAAAACCCCCTAAAAGAATCATGAATCAATCCTAGGGTCTTTGACTAAACCTTTTGGCATATACCTCACCTCTCAATACTAAACCATGTTTTATGAAATAGTTTGGGGAGTTAAGCATTTTATTTCAAGCATTATTAACAAGCTCTATTTTAACCAATTAGAGACTTATTAATATCAACAACGTTAAACTCCTCATGTGTTTGTCCATGGCATAAATCACCTTATACAATCAAACAACATTCATGGCATAACATCAACAACCAAGCTGTTTACTCATGGCATTAATATTATCAATTAAACACTTATTCAAGGCATAAACAATTATCAACATTCATGAGCAAAAATACCAAAAGTCACTAAGCATACGTCTCACAACAAGACAACATGTAAGCATTTAACAATTAATAAGGTCATGGGTTAACCCTTCATCTTACGCTACCCCCACTGCCTACATGTTCATAATATCTTTCTCCCCGTAACTGGTTTGAATACTCAAAAAAAAAAAAAAAGCGACAGACTAAACGCGTTCCCTTGTTGTGTAAATCGCAAGTGCACGATTCTGCCAAGTAGTAAAATATCGTTCCCCTAGGACCGTGTTGTTGAGTACCAATTACACAAAATCATGATTATCTAGACGAATCAATTTTTCAAGATATTAAAGTAACCAAGAAAAAGATAATTTCAAAAGAACAAAATTTATAAGGCAAAAGAGTTGAATAAGGAAAACAATTTATAAAAAGCTCTAGGAATCGGGATTGACCACAATAGTATTGACAAGTCTATAACAAAATCATCCCCTTAATCATTTGAATTATCTATGAAAGAGAATTATCCTAATTAATTACCACTCCCTTTCAGAATACGATAACGTACCCAAAATAATCCAATACCTATTTTCATGGCATTCAAATTATGATGAACACTTTTAGAACAATGATAATTCAAGAATTGCTTCAAGTAAAGTTAATCTACTTTCATGATTAACAATTCAAGTTCATTTTTATATTTCTAAAATTAAGGTTCACCTTTCAGTTCATCCCTTAAGATCAATAATCACGTAAAACATGTGGTCACATATTCACAAACAGTTGGTGTGCAAAAACTGAATCATAGTCATCATTCATAGATTAAGGAGAGAAAATATCAAGACATTGTCAATAACAATTGGGCTAATCCCTCATCCTAGAATAAAGAAACTAATCAAACATATTCAGAATAAAATCCATAGGAATCCAAAGTAACATTCAGAATAGAGAATGAAATACAAAAGGAGAAGAAAAAAATGTTAGAGTTGAAGCAATGGAGAAATCCTAGAGACCTCCTTTGCAAAATCCCTCTAATCCTTGGTGTTCTTTGTGTTCTGTAGTGTCATGTGTTGTTCTCCCCTTTATTTTTGAGATCCCTACCCTCCTTTTGAACTCCTCCTTTGTTTGTAACCACTTCTCCCTCAACAAAAGACCATAAGTTGGGAGTTATGATTCCGCCGCACGGGATCCACGACCATGGAATGTTCCACGGCCAGGCCGTGGATCGTTCCAGTTGCTTCAAAAATTCACGCAGTAATAGTTTACCAATATCCACGACCATGGAATGTTCCATGGGCTGGCCGAGGATCTTTCAACTGTTTTCTGAAAAGCTCCTCTTTGTTCCACGGCCATGGCAGGTTCCATGGTCAGGCCGTGGACCCTTTAGCTGCTGAAATAAATAGTGCAGAACCATCTGTGGGTGTGGTACATTCCATGGCTAACTTGTAGAACTTGCAATCCATCTACTTATGCAACAAAGACAAACAGAAATCATCCGAACTAAAGGTAAAATACAAAATGCATGTAAATGCTAAAAATCACTAAAACCTATGGTAGAAAATGCAATAATTAAATTCTAACTAATATGAAAATTATATGCATGTTTCACACACATCAAACTCCCCCAAGCTTAAGACCTTTCTTGTCCTCAAGCAATAACTATGGCCAAACAAAGATGTCAGATCAAGAGACAATATTAAATGAGGAACCCGAGAAAACAAACAACCAAGCAATAGGCAAAGGCAATCCAAGAAATAGGGAGATAACAAATTTCAAGATGCACTTCCATAAGCTTGATAAGAAACCAAATTTCCACTAATAAATTGCATGCATGCAAGAATCAAAAGGTCTTTCAATGGTTGTAATGGGGCCATGGAATGATGTTAGGAAGGGTAAAGAAAGGAAGGTATACACAAAAGGCTAACAAATTTTTTTTCAATAAACACAAGTGACCCAATAGAACAAAAATGGAGCAAATGTAATACATATATATTTTTTCTTCCAATATCAAGAGCATAACTCCACATTTCCAATCCCTTTTTCTTTATCTTTTTTTCTCCTTATCTTTCTCTTTCTAGACATTCTTCTCATAACCTTTTTTTAACTTTATTTTCCAACTCCCCTCATATTTTTTTTATTTAATTAAGGGAAGAGACTTCATCAATTATTTATTTTATTTGAGAAGAAGAAGGCTCAAAAACATATAATTCCCAACACAACTTTCAAACACAATTTGCTCCATTTAATATTCTACTTGATTACCAACAATGAATCATCATAGGCATCAAGAAAAATAATTATGCAATAAGCTCAAGATGGGCAACTAATGGATGAAAGTGTGACAATTATTTCAGAAGGCCTAGAAAAATACCTAAGACGCCTTTATCACAATCAAGCATGCAAACAAAAATTTCGCCTCAAAATGGTTCGAAATCAAGTTCTAGAGCACAAAATCAATGAGGAATTATCACTCAACACAATGAATGGGAGTAAAGAAAATCATCTAGTGCATACATCCCATGAAGGCTCAAATATCACATTTAGTTGTTTAAAAATCAATGAAAAGCACAAATTCAGAGAACCACAAGCTAATTATCAACCATCAAAAGATTACATCAACTATCAATAAAATCATGGTAGTTGCCTACCACAAAGATCAACAAGTTGGGTTCCAAATCAATACTATCTCACAATCCTCAAAAGAAAGGGGCACAAAGTTCGACAAAAACAAAGAGAGATGATGTGTGTGAAAATGCAATGCAAATTTTGAAATTTTGAAATTTTTTTTAGAAATGCAATGCAATATACAACATGCAACATAAGAATGCAAACATGAAAACAAATGCATGAAAATGCAATACTCCCCCAAGCTTTAAATCAACAGTGTCCTCAATGTAAGCAAAAGCAAAAATGGAGTAAACAACCCAAAACCTACTCAAGTGGTGGAAAATGGACATGTGATATGTGCCAGTTATAAATAGCTTGCACCATCCTCTCCATATTCTGATTAGCCTGGCACAGTTGCGCATGTTCTGCCTGAATACCTTCAATGGAGGTTTGGAGCCTAGCATAAGCATCTTCAGATGAAGTACCTGCAGAAAAATTAGACCGAGGGGGAACACGGGGAGGAGCAGGAAGGGTATTTGAACATCTAATGGCTCATAGTCATTCCCACCAGGATTGTACCAATTGTGCTCATTATGAATAGAAAGCCTCTCAGGATTAGGAAGGGGAAGAGAGTCACGACCACTCAAACAAAGGCAATAATTGTCATCTTTCTTTTCAATCATTTTAATAGCATGACATGCCTCTAAATCAATGCGAGAACTACCAGTAGCCTGCTCCAGGCCATCCAAATCATAATCAAAATAAAGGGCTATTGGTGTAATAAGCCCTCCAACAACAATAGTACCTTTGGATGCTCGACCCACTTTGGCAAGATGCCTCACCAAATAAGAACCTGTGTCCACATGGAATCGGTTCATCATAACCCATAGGAAGATGAGCTCATCCTTTCGGACATTACCATCACTGTCTCCGCGTCCAAAAATAGTATGTGATATGACTCGGTGCATATAACGGATACATGGATGCTCCAAGCCAGTGGCCTTAGCCCTAGAGGAGTCATAAGGGGTATCCTTTGTGATGCTGTCCCAAAAGCGTGAAGCAATAAATCCATTAGGGTCCCTACGTTCCCCTCCAGTTGGCAAATTAAAAATTGAATTAAACTAAGCCAAGTTCAGAGTGTGCTCAGTATTAAAAAGCAGGAAGGTGATCCAGCCGTCATCACTCCCCTCCCCATAGAAGATATTTGCTTCAACGGAATGGAGAAATTCTAAAGTAAGGCAAATATAGATAGGATACTTAAATTTAGTCATGAAATTAGTCCAACCTATGTCTTCTAACATCCAGATAATATCATTTCTCAGTCCTAGAACATCCAAAACATTATCATCAAGGTATATTGTGTTTACTATTTTTATTTTAGCAAGCACATTGAACCTATCTATTTGTTCAGGAGAACCAAACACAATACCTAAAGAGGAAGCAGCATTACCTCTAGACCCGGTCCTTCCGGAGAATCTGGTGACTCTGGAACTTGAAGGTTGGGAGACCTTTTGCCTTTTTGATGCCATTTGTCCTTAAAAATTTAGCAATTGCAGTAGCTACCAAAAATTCACCCCCTCCTTTGAGTGAAACTCGAAACTGGGTTTAGGGTTTAGGGAAATTGGGGGTTTTTGGAATTGGTGGGGTTTTAAGTGAAAAGAAGGTGGGTAATGGTGTTTAGTGGTGGTTAGGCTTAGGAATGGTGTTATTTTGATAGAAAGGGGTGGGTGGTGGTGTTTGATGGTGGTTTTCGAAAATGGGTATGGTGGTTTTTGAGTTTGAGAGGTACAAGATGATGGTTGGAGATGGTGATAGTGGGGCGTGTTTGGTGTTTATGGAGGAAGAAGATGATGAAGCTTAGTGGCTATGGTGTTTGTGAGGAGGCAGAAGGTGGTTGGAAGGTGTAGAGGCGCAACTGTAGTATATTGAAAAGGAGAGGAGAGGTGGTGTTTGGGTTTACGGGCACATAATGGAGAAGAGAGGAAGGGGCGCTCTTTTTGTTCTCTGTTGGGCTGCGATCCATGGCCGTGTTAAGTACCACGGCCAGGTCGTGGATCTTTCAGCGGCTGGCCTGCTGTTTTTCCTGCTGTGCACGACCTGTTCCCACATACTCCACGGCCGTGGCAGCTACCATGGCCAGGCAGTGGAGTGTTCAGCTGCTGCACCAATTTCTGTTCCTTTTTACTGTGAATGATTATCAGAGCCCAAGGTCGTGGAACTTTCCATAGGCACGCTGTGGACCTTACAGGTTTTGTCCCCTGAGTGCATCTTCTGAGATCCATGGCCATGCCACGTTCCATAGCCGAGTCGTGGATCATTTTTCTTAGCTTATGCTTTGCACCACACTCCAACCTATGAAAAATCCTGCAAAATAAAATGAACAACCAACAAAAACAACCAAACTAACACAAATAAATCAAAAATTAAACTTTAAAAAATTAAAACTTGGGTTGCCTCCCAAGAAGTGCTTATTTACGGGCATAAGCTTGACCCCTTCAATTATCAATTTGGTGAGTCTGTGTTGAGAAGATTATGAGTCACTTCCTTCTCAATATTGTCATCCATGAAATAGCTCTTCAAACCCATTCACCTTGAAAGAACCTGTGGCTTCACTCCATACCTCTACAGCTCCATAGGGAAACACTTTTTGAACTTGGAATGGCCCGAACCATCTAGACAAAAGCTTCCCTAGAAAGAGTTTCAACATTGAGTTGAAAAGTAGTACAAGATCTCCTTCCCGGAATTCTCTGCGAAGGATGTGCTTGTCATGCCAACGCTTGGTTTGTTCCTTGTAAGTCTTAGCAGTTTCATATGCATCAAGCCTCAATTCATCCAGCTCATGAAGTTGTAACTTTTTTTTCTCCCCAGCTGCCTTCATGTCAAAATTCAACTGCTTGATGGCCCAGTATGCCTTGTGTTCTAACTCAACTGGGAGATGACATGGCTTACCATAGATCAACCGGAATGGAGTCATACCAATGGGAGTCTTATAAGCTGTCCTGTATGCCCATAAAGAGTCATCAAGCTTCAAAGACCAATCCTTCCATGACTTTGACACAGTCTTCTGCAAAATACTCTTGATCTCTCTATTGGAAATCTCCACTTGTCTGCTTGTTTGAGGATGGTATGGTGTAGCAACCTTGTGAGTCAATCCATATTTCTTCAAGAGGTTTTCAAACTATTTCTCAATAAAATACGAACCTCCATCACTTATAACTGTTCTTGGGTCTCCGAACCTTGGAAATATGATCTTTTTGAATAGCTTCATCACAATCTTGGCATCATTTTTTGGGGATGGCACATCTTCCACCCATTTTGAAACATAGTCCACCACCACAAGAATATATTTGTTGCTACAAGATGGTGGAAATGGCCCATGTAATCAACTCCCCAAATATCAAAAATTTCAACTTCCAAGATGGTGTTGAGAGGCATTTCATGTCTCTTGGATATATTCCCAGTTCTTTGACAGTTGTCACAAGAAAGAAAATACCTCCGGACATCTTTGAAGATATTAGGCCAATAAAAACCAGCTTATAGAACTTTTACAGCTGTCTTTGAAGTACTAGCATGGCCTCCATAACTAGAAGAATGACATTGATAGAGTATGTTGTCAACTTCATCTTCCGAGATGCAACTCCTATAAATTGTATCAGCACATCTCCTATATAGGAGAGGTTCATCCCAAACATAATTTTTCACATCAGTAAAGAACTTCTTCTTTTATTGATAGCTAAGCTCCGGTGGCAATACTCCACATACAAGATAATTAAAAAAATCTGCATACCAAAGAGCATTGAGTTTTGCCATAGCTAATAATTGTTCATCAGGGAATGAGTCATCAATGGGTAACTCTTCTTCTCCAACTACATGAAGCTCTTGATGCAACCTTGAGAGATGACCTGCCACCACATTTTTAGCACCCTTCTTGTCCTTGATCTCTAAATCAAACTCTTGCAAGAGTAAAATCCATCGGATGAGTCGGGGCTTGGCTTCCTTTTTTCTCAACAAATACTTGATGGCTGAATGATCTGTGTAAACTATGACCTTAGAACCCACAAGATATGATATGAATTTATCGAAGGTGTAGAAAACCGCCAACAACTCCTTCTCTGTAGTAGCATAATTTACAACAACTTACCGAGGTGGTAGCGGGTACCAGCTCACATGCCTAGTCAGAGGGATTGCATGAAAAATGTGTCACGGCCGTGATGCTCATCACGGGCAGGCCGTGATGCTCATCACGGGCAGGCCGTGATCAATTCTGGTCCATAGGAGCTGGCCTGTCACGGCTAGGCCGTGATGCTCTCTGATCTTCAGGGTCCGCTCATCACGCCCGTGATGGTATCACGGCTGGGCCGTGATCCTTTCTGATCTTCATGATTATCTCATCACGGCCGTGACCACTGTCACGTCCTGGGCGTGATGGCTGCTGACTTTGGGTTGCCTCCCAATAAGCGCTTCTTTAACGTCACTAGCTTGACGTGCCTGTGATCTCAAGGATCACGAAGGCGCATAGCTGTGGTCAATCTCTCGATGTCACCATCCAAGTAGGCCTTGAGCCTTTGACCGTTGACTTTGAAGGTCCTTCTTGAAGTAGGATACTCCACTTCTATAGCTCCATGAGGTGAGACTTCTTTGACAATGAATGGTCCAGACCACTTAGACTTCAACTTGCCCGGAAACAATCTCAACCTGGAATTGAATAATAAAACTTGTTGACCCGGCTGAAATGCTTTCATCACGATCTTCTTATCATGATAAGTCTTGACTCGCTGCTTATAAATAGCTGCATTCTCATATGCATTAAGGCGTATCTCCTCTAATTCATGCAGCTGATGGACTCTTTTCTCACCCGCAAGAGTGGCATCAAAATTAAAGAACTTCAATGCCCAAAAGGATCGATGCTCCAACTCTACGAGTAGATGACATGCCTTCCCATAGACCATCTGAAACGGAGATAACCCCAAAGAAGTTTTTAATGCAGTCCGGTAATCCCACAAGGCATCGTCAAGCTTCTTTGCCCAATCTTTCCTTGAAGTAGCCCAAGTTTTTTCCAGAATTCTGTTAATCTCCCGGTTAGAGACCTCCGCTTGCCCATTTGTTTGCGGATGATATGGAGATGCCACCTTATGCCTCACATCATACTTGGTCAACACATTTCTCAGTTGTGAGTTGCAGAAGTGAGATCCTCCATCACTTATAAGGACCCTTGGGACACCGAACCGGGCAAAAATGTTCTTTTTGATAAACTTAATCACTGTTTGTGCATCATTCTTCGGTGTTGCAATGACCTCCACCCATTTGGAAACATAGTCCACCGCCACCAAGATATATTGATTGGAGAATGAGGGTGGAAGTGGACCCATAAAATCTATGCCCCAACAATCAAATACTTCAACCTCCAATATGTTTCGCAGTGGCATCTCATCCCTTTTAGATATGTTCCCGGTCCTTTGGCACTTGTCACAACTCTTCACATAATTGTAAGCATCCTTGAAGATTGAGGGCCAAAAGAGCCCAGATTGGAGGACCTTTGCAGCTGTCCTATCCCCATTGTAGTGTCCACCATATGGAGAGTTATGGCAATGACATAAAATATTCTTCGCTTCCTCTTGACTGACACACCTCCTCCATAAGCAATCCGGTCCAACCTTGAACAGAAATGGGTCATCCCACATGAAATGGTTGGCATCCGGGAAGAATTTTTTCTTTTGTTGCCAAGTGAGGTGCTCTGGAACAATATTGGGTGCCTTGAAATTTGTCATGTCGGCAAACCATGGTCTTTCATTCCCCAGAAATAAAGCCTCATCCGGGAACTCATCCTGAATGTCCTTTTCTTTTGTAGCAACCTCTTCATTCACTAACCGAGATAAGTGATCAGCCACCATATTTTCGTTGCCCTTTTTGTCCTTAATGACTAAGTCAAATTCCTGCAACAATAGAATCCACCTTATGAGTCTTGGTTTTGAATCTAACTTAGTCAACAAATATTTAATTGTAGCATGATCAGTAAAAACAGTGACTTGTGAACCAATCAAGTATGAACGAAGTTTTTCCAATGCAAACACTATGGCTAGTAACTCTTTTTCAGTTGTTACATAATTTATTTGGTTCTCATTGAGAACCTTGCTAGCATAGTGAATGGCATGGAAAAACTTCTCCCTCAGCTGTCCCAAAACTGCCCCAACTGCGTAGTCATTGGCATCACACATTAATTCAAATGGTGACTCCCTGTTAGGTGCAACAAGAATGGGAGCGGTGATCAACTTTTCTTTCAAAATCTGAAAAGAAGTGAGACAAGCAGTATCAAACACAAATGGAGTGTCCTTGTTCAAAAGGCTACACAAAGGCTTGGCTATCTTTGAGAAGTCTTTGATGAACCGCCGGTAAAAGCCTGCATGCCCAAGAAAACTCCTCACACCCTTGACATTCACTGGTGGAGGTAGTTTCTCAAATACATCAATCTTGGATTTATCTACCTCGATCCCCTTAGCTGAAATCTTGTGCCCAAGCACAATGCCTTCCTGCACCATAAAATGATACTTCTCCCAATTTAAGACTAAATTGGTGTCCATGCACCTTTTTAACACAGCAGCAAGGTTAGACAAACAATTATCATAAGAGGAACCGAAAACAGAAAAAGCATCCATAAAAACTTCAATGTATTTTTCTACCATATCAGAGAAAATGGAAAGCATGCACCTTTGAAATGTTGCAGGCGCATTACAAAGACCAAAAGGCATATTCCGATAGGCAAAAACTCCAAAAGGACATGTGAATGCAGTTTTCTCTTGGTCCTCCGGGTTAACCACAATTTGGTTATAACCCGAATAACCATCCAAGAAACAATAGTAAGCTTGCCCGGTCAACCTCTCCAACATTTGTTCCATGAATGGAAGTGGGAAGTGATCTTTCCTAGTAGCTTGATTTAACTTCCGGTATTCTATACACATTCGTCAACCGGTGACCGTTCTAGTTGGGATCAACTCATTTTTCTCGTTATTCACAACGGTCATGCCACCTTTCTTGGGAACCACTTGTACCGGACTCACCCAAGCACTAACGGAAATCGGATAAATCATTCCGGCTTCAAGGAGTTTCAGCACCTCCTTCCTTACCACTTCTTTCATTGTAGGATTGAGCCTCCTTTGCGGTTGGACCACCGGTTTAAATTCAGCCTCCATCATGATCTTGTGCATACAAAATGTAGGGCTAATACCTTTCAAATATAAGATGGACCATCCAATGGCTGTTTTATGCTCTCTAAGCACCCTCACAAGTTTCTCCTCTTCCAGCTTGGACAATACATTGCTCACCATGACAGGATTTTCAGCATTCTCACCAAGGAACACATATTTCAAGTGGGGAGGTAGAGGTTTAAGCTTTAACTTGAGCTTCTCTTGAACTTCATCCTTTTTGAGCTCTTCTCTCTTAGTATTGGCAGCAAGTTGATTGGGTTGAGCTTCCAAATCACACAAACACTCCTCTATTTCCTTCTCTTCTTCCTCATCAAGGTTTTCAATAGAGTTCATAATTACCTTCTCAAGAGTAGAGGAATGGTGCTGATGTGCAAAGACTTCATTGGCCACCACATCCATAATGTCCATGCGGAAACAATTCTCTTCATCACTCGGGCGATGCATAGCTTCAAATACATTGAAACTAACATCTTGCACTCTGAGTCTAAGTTGGCCCTTATGTACATATATCAAAGCACGACCAGTTGCTAGAAAAGGTCTCCCCAATATAAGTGGAACTTCTACATCCTCCTCCATGTCTAATATCACAAAATCCGCTGGGAAGATAAACTTATCCACTTTAACCAAAACATCTTCCATAATACCATCAGGACTCTTGATTGATCTATCGGCTAGTTGCAATGCCATCCTTGTTGGTTTCACTTCACCACCTCCAAGCTTGTTCAAGATTGAAAGCGGCATCAAATTGATACTCGCCCCCAAGTCACACAAGGCCTTCCCAATAGCAACACTCCCAATTGTGCAGGGGATTGTAAAGCTACCAGGATCTTTAAGCTTTGGAGGTAGCTTCCTTTGAAGTATCGCACTGCATTCTTCTGTCAATGCAACAGTCTCATCTTCTTTAAACCTTCTTTTCTTCGTAAGCGACTCCTTCATGAACTTTGCATAAGTTGGCATTTGCTCAAGTGCTTCAGCAAAGGGTATGTTGATTTGTAACCTCTTAAAGATGTCAAGAAATTTGGCAAATTGTTATTCCTTCTCCTTCTTCTTGCTTAAGTGAGGATATGACAACTTTACATAAGAAGGGATCTCTTGAGGTTTGTCTCCATCTTTCAAAATCTGACTTTTACTCCTCCTCAAAATTGAATTTTCATCCACCAACTTTTCTCTCTTGTCTTTTTCTTCTTCCTCTATTACAACCTCTTTGCCTTTTTCCTCATTTTCTCTCTTTTTTCAGCACCCAACTCTGTTTTTTCAGCAACTCTCTCATTTTCCAACAAAGCCTCACCGTTCACTTTTCAAGACTTTTACCACTCCTCAAAACAATAGCCTTACAATGCTCTTTAGGATTTACTTGAGTATTACCTGAAAAACTGCCGCAAGATTGTTCCGCTAGGTGCTTTGCAATTTGTCCAACTTGAACCTCCAAGTTCTTTATGGCAGCATCAGTGTTTTTCTAGTTTGACATGGACATTTGCATGAATTGATTGAGGGTGTTCTCCAAGATTGAAGTTCGGTCTTGAGGCGGTTGTGTGGGAAGAGGCTTGCTTGCTTGTCCGGCATCTTGTTTCCAACCAAAACTTGCTTGATTCCTCCACCCTTGGTTGTAGTTGTTGGAGTATTAGTTGTTACCTTGCCGCCCATAGTTCCACATATAATTAGCTTCATCATGGTAACTAGGTGTGGCCTCACAATTTCCATTGTCATGATCTCCTCCACAAAAATCACATCTCATTACCTGTTGAGGTGGCATGGTCGTCCCGTCAATGGTCTGGAGTTGTTGTGGGAGTTGAGCTAGTTGCTTGGTAATGGACTCAAGTTGTTGTGTCATAAGCTTGTTTTGAGCCAAAAGTGCAGTTTGTGAGTCTAACTCCAACACTCCCTTTCTTGATGTAGTACCTCGATCATGATGCATCAAATAGTCATTAGATGCCATAGCTTCTATCAAAGTTAATGCTTCCTCCGGTGTCTTTGTGTTCATGGAACCTCCAGCTGAGGCATCCAACATAAACTTGGTTGACGGCCTCAATCCATTTCAAAATGTTTGAATTTGGACAAGATCATCAAACCCATGATTTGGACATCTTCGGAGCAAGTCTTTGAACCTTTCCCATGTGTCATGAAGAGTCTCACCCTCTTGTTGAGCAAAGCTTGTGATATCACCCCGTGTCTTCACAAATCTTGAGGCGGGAAAGAACCTTGCAAGAAATTTAGCCTCTAAGTCATCCCAAGTAGTGATGCTCCCCCTTGCCGATTGACATTTGTATTGGCATAATCCCCAAGTGTCCTCCGTGGAGCACCCTCACCATTGCCTGCCATCTCTAGTGGTTCTTGATGAACTTGTGAAGTGGAGGTCTCTTGTTCTCCTTCTTGTTACTCTAATAGCTTCCGCTGCCTTTCTTGCCTCCGATTCTCCCTAGCTGTTTTCTCTATTTCAGGATCGTAGATGAGCTTGTCAGCTGGGATAGTACCTCGCATACACAAAAGTCTATAGACCAAAACTGTTAGCACTAGATGTCAGCAAAAAGAAACAGATTAGTAAAACAGAAAAATAAAATTGTGCTTAAATTAGTAATCGAAATGGGTATGCTAATATTGAAACACAGTCCCCGGCAACGGCGCCAAAAACTTGTTGAGACGGATCTAGGCAAGTATACCTAGTCGTACAAGTAATACGGTGATGAGACCGATATCGTTCCCACGAGGACTGAGACAAGTACTAGCACGTGCCAATTCAACTACTATCTAAGCGAATCTTTGGATGGAAGGGAGATCAATACTAAATACCAAGCCCAAGAGTTAAATTAAACAAAATAAAAGGGAAAAGTTCTTTTTGTATTTTTATCGAACACTTGGAATGCAGAAAAATGGTTCTTCAAATAAGATGAAAGATGTTGGGATTAAATTTCACCAAACCTTAGTCTCATGCAATACCAAGATCACCAATCCAGTTTATGCTTCAAATATTAAAATCAACCCACAAGATTACTCAAGCCCTAATTCCTTAGATGACAAGAGCCTAAATTCCCTAATTAAACCCTAATTCCTTAGGTGGCCTAATTAGTGAATTTGAATTAAGAGTAAGGATTACACGATTACTAATAAACCAAAATCCATTCCTAGATGCAAGGTTTACTAGGTGATTAATTCCATATCAAGAATTGATAAGAATGTCCCCATTGCAAATCAAATCTCAAAAACATTTCATGGGTGATCAAACCATAAACAACATTAAGCATAGGAATCAAACACTAATACGAAGGCATAAACACAGATTAATCAATCAAGGTAATTACATAAGGTTCAGTTTAGCTACATCTAATCCCAACAAAAAGGGATTTAGCTACTCATACCAATAGATAAAACTAAAACCAAAACAATAGAGAAGAGGGAGAGAAGGGACTCCATGGAAGCTTCCCACAGCAGCCACAGCAGCTCCTTGGTGCAGAGAAACGTTCTTTTTATTTTTAGGGTAAAAGTCTGCTCCTTTTTGTTCTGCCCCTGATACCTTATTTATAGAATTGGGTTCAAATAATGCGCGTCACGACCGTGATGGCCATCACGGCCCGGCCGTGACGGTTTCTGCCTTGGGCGCGCTTTCAATTTTGATTCATCACGGACGTGATACTCATCACGGCTAGGTCGTGATCGCTTCTACCTTCACCAAATGGTCTGTCCCATCACGGCCTGACCATGACAGATTCTGCCTAGAAGGGTCTGGCTCAATTAACATGTCACGACCGTGATGGGCATCACGGCTAGGCCGTGATAACTTCTGACTTTTGCCTTCTTTCTTCCCAGTTATTGCTCGATCATAGCCGTGATGGGCTCTGTTTGGTACATTTTCTTCACTTTTCAAGCTCTATCTTCATCCAAGCTCCATCATGGTCAATCTTGAGCATTTTACCCTTAATTCCTGCAAAACAACACCATGAAACTGCCTTACCCGTTCCAAGGTAAAAACTAATAAAAATCAATTTAAATATGCCTAAACTATATGAAAATGCATGCAAAAATGTACATGAAATATGATGTGAAATCACACTATCAGTAGTCTTTGTGGTAATGCCTATGAAGATACTCAGCACCTTTTCCTGGACTGTAATTTTGCAAGGACAATTTGGCACTGGTTCATGAATCGTCTTAACCTATTCATTGACTATTCTAATTTTACTTTTGTGCTTGCTGTCTGCTCCCGTGGTTGGTCTAGTCAAGCTTATGATATGCTCATCGCTGGTATTCTTAACATTTTGTATACTATCTGGCATTGCAGGAATCAACTTCGGTTCAAAAACAAGTTGGTCCCCATCACCTCGGCATTTGCTTTGATCTCCTCCAATGTTGCCTTGGCCGGTATGCTTAGTAAAGGTACTATGTCTAACTCCATTATGGACTTCTCCTTTGTCAAGGCATTTAATGTCTAATGTCATCCGCCTACTGCAAGAATAATTAGAGAAGTTCGATGGCAGCCTCCTATCACTAACATGGTGAAATGCAACACTGATGGTAGTGCTCTTGGTCGTCCTGGCTCAACTGCTTGCGGTGGTTTATTTCGTGATAGTCACTCTGACTTTATTGGTGGTTTTTCAATTAACCTTGGCTCTCAAGATTCTCTCCATGCTGAATTGCATGGTGCCATGACGGCCATTGAGATTGCTCTCAAGAAAGGTTGGCATAATCTCTGGTTGGAAAGTGATTCTCAACTTGTCGTGGCTGCTTTTGCGAACACCAAACTTGTTCCTTGGAGTCTCAGAAATAGATGGATTAATTGTGTCTTGCTCACTAAACAAATGCATTTTGCTGTCTCTCATATTTATAGAGAAGGAAACCACTGTGCTGACAAGCTGGCTACTTTTGGTTTGAATATCTCAGGATTGTTTTGGTGGGATGCAATTCCTAATTTTATCAGGGAGGACTTTTTTAGAAATAAATGTGGTCTCACTAACTTTAGGTTTCATTAGCTCTTCTTGGGTTTGGTTGATGCCCCCACCCCCCACCCCAAGTTTCTTTTGTAATCTTTTCCTTCTTATTAATAAATTGGGCACTCTTTTTCCTTTTGGTGTTTTTTTCCCTGAGGGTTTTGCACCTTAAGGTTTTAATGAGGCCCCTTTTGATTTAAAAAAAAATATGGCATGCAATAAATAAAAGTACTATTCATATCAAATCAATCAAGTTGTTTTCACATCAAGTCTCTCAATCTGTACCTAATCCTTTTTAAATTATTTTTTTAAAATAAATATCGGTTTTAAATAAATAATGGTTACTTGTAAAAATAAAATAAAAATGATTATGTGTAAGGTAATGATGTTAGGAAATTATTGGGATCAATATTCACGTCAAATCACATCTTTTCAAATCAAACCAAATCTTATTTTGGTAAATCTTGGTAGTCTCGGTTCCATTTATTTCCCGTCGGTGAAAATCGATCGTGTATTCTTTCGCAAATTTTCCACCCGAAAAATTTTATATTGAAAGAATATTTCTAAAATTATGGAAATGCTTATAATTGAGTTAGGAAAAATAAAAATTTTATTTTACTAATTGAAATTCATTTTCAGGGTCAATAAAGTTTTACTGACAGCGAAAACGCAAACCGTTTTCGTTTGTGATTTCAACCAGAATTTTAAATAGTAGCTTCCTACTATAAAATAAGTTATGAAAGTAATTTAGGTTTATTAAAGAAATTTCTCAAATTTAAAATTTAAATATACTAAACGTGCATATACATACATAAGCACATATTATTAAGAAATAGAAAAATCGGGGTGTTACAGTACCATTTACTAATCATGCGTTCTCGTAAGGTCTCGACCAAAACAGAATCCATCAAAACACACCTGCTGATGCGTCAACACACATTGTTTCGACAAGGAAACAATTCAAGCAATGACAAAACAGAGATCACACAGCGAAAACATAACGGACCTATTCCCCAACTATTCCTGAAAGACTCGACCAGCTCTAATACCACCAATGTAACACCCCCTTGGGCATTACCTCCTAAGCACATGCAGAAATAAATTAAAAAGAAAGTTTACTGGTTGCTTTCGGAAAAACTTCTATTATTTTCGTAAGTCTGAAAATATGGGGGCAAACACAATGGTACAAACTATATCATACTCACCAATATACATAGATTGATTTTATTCAAAAACAAACTCTTCTACAATGTACTGATTTCTCTTGAAAATACTTCATTATTTACAACCGAATTTCAAAAAGGTTTTCAACCGCATAAACTGATTTTCTCAAAACACGGAACCCCAGGGGAAAATCCTAAGATGGTCACTCTACAAGACATAAACTAGAAAGAACTCAGTAGTTCTTACCATTATAATCATCGCCAACCTCTTCATAGATCGGGAGTTATATCCCCAAGTGAGGTTAGGAACTTCTCGGCACCACCTGCCCAAGCATACCGGGGTACATCGGCAAGAAACCAGGAAAACCTAATATATTGTAAGGGTGAGATACCAATATATGGATGAATTATGACGACTACATCTAATACAAACATACAAGCAACAAGAACAAATAAGTATACATATTCAACATAAAAGTTTTAAATAGAAGCATAGTATCAAGCAAATCATCGTCGATCTTGAAAACATATGGCACTTATATATTTCAAAAATCTATCTTAATCTCTGGAGACCACAACTCCATGCAGTTTAAGTTTTAAAACAGTGACGTTGGTAGCAAACACATGGCACTCAAATAGCCAACACATGGCACAACATAATTCCCACAGCAACTGTCCAACTCAAGGCACAGTCATCAATGCATGTGGGTTCCAGAGCACACCATCCTACACAAGGCACAGTGAACAAGGCTCATGGAAATCTGGCCACACACAAGAACACCCAAACCCCCGATCACCAAAACTGGGCACGTCCCAAATGATGAAAAAAAAGAATTTTCATTTTCCCATCCCCAGATCAACCCCGACCACCAAAATTTCAACTTAAAACCATGTTGACACGACTTTCCCCATGCCACCCCACCCATAGTCTTCTGAAAACAACTTCACCTTCACCCACCCTATCCACATAGACACACACCACACACGGTCAGGACACCACCACAACAACGATAACCACAACAACGAAAAGACACACACCTCAACCATAGGCCCAACGTTAAAAGGATCAAGGACCCTCAACCACTCGGTTACTAGGTTCACTTTTCAACGTTACGTTTCGTTCAGTGAAAAACAAATACAAAATCAAAACTTCCGTAACTTATCCAAGTTACCGGATATTTTTACTTGAATAAATTATTTTCAACAACATTTTCTTTTCAAATTCATTTTTAAAACTTTAAACTTTAGGAACTCCATTTCTTTTTTCTAAAAATCTCCATTGTATTTGGAAAAGTCTATTTCCTAGTAAACCTTTTTGAAGAAAAACTCTTTCTAAGAACATTAGAAACTAAAATCCCATGTTCTATGGTACTTTACTACAAGTGTTCTCAAAATTATGTTTTATTCAAAATAAGATCTTTCAGCTTAAATAATTTTCCTTTATAAAATTGTTTTGATTCTAAAAATTCTCTTTCATTAAAACGTTAATAAAAGAAATCTTTGCAAAACTTCAAAATAAGTTTGTTTTTCTTCAGAGTTTCTTACCATGAAATCTTTTCAAATTTTGATTTTTCTTAGTGTAAAATCACTTAATTTTTCAAGTAAATTTCCCTCATAAAATTTTTATTTTATTTCAAATATTCTGATAAGGTTTTGAAAGTATAACTCATTTTTCCTTCTTGCAAAACATTACTTCAAAATAAATATTTATTTACATTGTTCTTCATATAGTTTTTCTTAAGACTTTTATCCTAAGGATTTAATTGAGCTCTAACCAAAGGTTAGGCTTTCCATGCAACAATCACAGCACATATACAACAACATCAACATATATAAGTGACATTCATATTTTTCATAAATTATCAACACATTATGAATCTCAAAATCCAACCAAAACAGCCACAACAATAACAACATCAATCAAACACATCAAAACAAACACACATGTCATATAGTCATCATAACATAATTATCCCTCGGGCTTTCTCCCCTTACATGATTCGACGGGTTGAAAAGTCTTTGTTTCCGTGTTGCCCAGAGCGAACTTCCTTTGCCCACAGCGTGTCGCAAGTCTAAGAATTAAGCGAATGACATAAATTAAAAAAAACAAAATAATCTTATCTTTCTAAGCGTAGGTTTTGGCCATGGCTAAAAACAATGATGCTAGAGATGTCCAATCTTTTACAATTTCTTGGATTACATTTTGTCCAAGACTTACTTTTATTTATATATATATATATATATATATATATATATATATATATATATATATACATATAATTTAATCCCATATTTTTATATCTTTACATTAACACTTGTTTGTAGTCCTTTTTATACCAAAATCTTTACTTGACCATGTTAAAAAATTATTTCCAAAATCATATTTTTCACTCAAAATTATGACGAACTCTTTTATAAAAATAATTTCAGAACAACAGTGGGTTTAAAATATGAATGACCACTCAAATGACCTTTAAAATTCCTGAAAATTTAACTGAAGGTACCCAACTCACATATAAACACATTGCAGTTGGTTCCATGTCGAAATTCGAAGGCATTAATTTATTAAAAATCACGCACTGCCTCTGATTGTACAGGATTTTCCAGAAATCCAAGTTCACCAACATGTAAATTTATGAAATTCTTTCTCTTTATATACACATGTAAAAATCTCAAATCTTCAACCAAACTTTATATATACTTCAATATTAACCTAGAAAATTCTATAAAAGTTGTTGACCCTCAAAATCATATTTAAAATCATCATGCAACCAACTATGTTCATATTTTCTCAGACGGAACTTGACTCTACTTTGATAGGGGTTTTGACACAAAATCTTATCCAAATACTTACATATTATATATCCTATTAAAGCACCAGAAGTCTTCTTTCCAAATATGTATTTATTTTTAATAAATAGGTTTTGTATAAATATTTATGGGCTTACGAAAAAATGTATATCAAGCTGCCAGAATCACATTTCACCCATGTTTATCCACACCAAGTTATTATCTTCACTCTAGAATCATCCTCAAGCCACAAAACCAACATGCAAGGGTCCTAGACCCTCAAAAACATACATATAAACATATATCAACCAAAAGTAGTAACCATTATTATCAAATAATGGTTCAAACAAAGAGTTGAGAGGGATCTTTAAATCAAGTATAAGAAATTTTGAACAAAAACACCAACTTTCCTACATAGGGTTTTTCGGCCACCCTATAGGAAATGTGTTTGAATAAAATTTTTGTCACATGCAATTACCTAAAGTAATAGTAGAGAAGAGTATGAGTCCATGAATTTTTTTTTTTTTTTGTGGCAAAAAGGCAGGCAAAGGCATCACAATTGAGTAAGACATCCTAAGTAGGTTGGCACTCCAAACTCTACCAATCATCTGCAGCACACCTTAATATTATTAAAGAAAGAAACATGGGGGGACATGAACCTAACCCATGAAGAATTAATGAAACCTATAATTAGGTAATCCAATCCTATTCCTGAAAAATTCTTCCTTAATAAAATCAGGAAAATATCCCACCAAACTAAGCCAGAAACACTATTGCCATAGCTAGCTAACTTGTCAGCACAATGATTACCCTCCCTATAAATATGGGAGACAATGAATTGTTTTTGCTTTGTGAGAAAGACACAATTGCTCCATCTATTTCTAATCTTCCAAGGGACAATGTTGATGTTATCAAAAGCTGCCACCACAACTTGAGAGTCACTCTCCAACCAAAGATAATGCCAACCCTTCTTGAAAGCAAGCTCAATACAAAACATGGCTCCTTGTAATTCAGCAAGCAGAGAGGATTGAGAACCAAGGGTGACTGTAAAACAACCTAAAAAATCCGAATTACAATCTCTAAAAAGACCACCACAGGCTGCTGGACCAGTAGATCCAAGAGCACTGCCATCGGAGTTACATTTCACCATGTTTCTTAAAGGAGGATACCATTTCACCTCTTTTATCCGAGGAGCAGGTATAGGGTGACATTTCACATTGAAGCTTTTTAAGAAAGTGAATTCAGGTATGGAGTTAGTCATTGTTCCTCTGCTATACTGACCGGACAGAGAAACATTCGAGTGGATTAAGGCCATGGCTGATCTGACTGACTTAAGCTTATTATCAAACCTAGCTTTATTTCTACAAAGCCATACGACATAAACAATGTTAAGAATACCTATAATTATCATATACTGAACCTGCGAGCTCCAGCCTTTATTGCAGATAGAGATAACAACATCAAAAGAAGAGCAGTCAATAGAGTAGTTCAGATTGATCATGAACCATTGCCAAAGAGATTTAGCAAATTGACAATCTAAGACTAAATGCTTTGTAGTTTCAAAAGTCTTCTCACAAAGACTGCACATTGAGACCACAATGCAGCCTCTGCTTTGCAAATTTTCATCAGTGGTCATTTTATTGTTCATGATCCTCCAAAGTATAAAGGATTTTGAGGGAGGAACACATCGATTCCAGATTAATTTAGTCCAAGGAACTACATGGCCTACTTGATTATAAAAGTGAAAGCTTCCTTGAAGCTCAGAGAACCCGAATCTGTGCTAGACCACACAAAACGATCACTACTTGGAGAAAAAGGAATAGCAGTTCTATCAATCTCCTCTTTGAGATCAGGGGATTTAAGGAAAAGATCAATAGGAACACACCAATTACCATCAATGATGAAATCCGAGACTTTAGCTGATAGACCATCAAGCACATCATTAGGAATATTCAGGTCCTCTGAAACAGTTTTTGGCAGCTATTTGTCACCCCAAAAGTTGATGCTCCTTCCATTTCCCAAATTCCAAGAGATATTCTCCAAAACTTCATCCAAGTAGAACTTAATTCCAGGCCAAAGAGAAGAGGAAATGTGGTGGCTGATTGCTTTGTTATGCCTAATGGTTCTAACTTTAAGCAAAGTAGACCATTGATTCTTTGATGAAACAAACTCCCAACTCAGCTTTAGCAAACCCGCCCTGTTAACAGCTTTAATGGATCTAATGCCGAGACCTCCTTCATAGTATGGTTTACAAACCTTATTCCAAGAAACAATAACAATCTTTTTTACCTTAATATCTCCAGCCCAAACAAAGTTTCTCAACCACTTGTCAACAGAATTCAATAAGCTAACATGCCATGCATATAGATGAAAGCTGTAAATTAACATTCCAAGAGCAATGGATCTTACCAATTGAACTCTTCCCATGATAGAGAGAAGGGGTCCCTTCCAAGCAGCTAGCTTACACTTGATTTTATCAGCAATAGGGACGATATGCATTCTTTTAGGCCTACCTTTAAAAAGAGGGACACCCAGATATGTGAAAGGAAGAGCACCATGAGAGAAACTAAGAATCTGAGAAAGAACAACCCTTCTTGAGACAGAGATGCACCCTGTGTAAAACTTAGATTTCTCAGCACTAATAACTTGACTAGAAACCTGCTCATATTCCTTAAATAAAGACAACAGATTGGTTCAACTTGTTTTGGAGGCTCTGCAGAAAATTAAAATATCATCTGCATAAAGAACATGGCTAGGCATTTTGAAATATCTTGGGCCAAACATCAATTGCAACTTGCCATCTTCAACTAGCTTGGTAATACCTCTACTTAGAACCTCCTTGGCTAAACAAAAAAGGAGGGGGGGACAAGGGATCACCCTATCGAACCCCTCGCTTGAAATTAAAGAAACCAATGACCTTACCATTCACCGACATAGACAACTTTGCTGAGAGTAAGATTGTTTCAATCCATGAGCAGAACTGACCATTAAAACCAAAGGACTGAATAACCTGTAGTAAGAAGTTCCAGTCAATAGAATCAAGGCCTCTTTTATGTCAAATTTCAAAGCTATCTGACCACCAAATGATCTTTTATCAAGTAGATTTATACATTCTGAGGCTACTCCAATGCCGTCTGTGATTTGTCTACCCTTAATGAAACCCCTCTGGTTTTCACTTATAATTTTAGGAACTATAACTGCCAATCTGTCTACCAGGATCTTGGTAATTATCTTGATCTTGAAGTTGGCCAGAGCAATATGCCTAAATTGATCAATCTTGACAGCATTAGATACGTTTGGAATTAGAGTAACAATGCTGGAGTTTAAATTGGGAAGAATCCAGCCATGTTGGAAGAATTGAAGCACAACATTGTACACATCTTGGCCAATCACATCCCAATAAGTATGATATAAATGGCCCCCAAAGCCATCTGGACCTGGGGCACCACTAGCATTCATTGAGAAAACAACATCTTTAACCTCCTCTATAGAAGGCAAGTTTGTCAAGAATGCATTGTCCTGAGCAGAAATAATAGTGGGAATAACTCTGCCTATTAGATCATTAGAGTGACAAACATTACCTCTAGCAAACAGATTCTGATAATACAGCAAAATATGACTTTCTATCTCAACGGATTTGCTAAGAATCTGGTCTTCATGCTGAAGGACAATGAGTTTATTAGTAGCACTTTTAATTTTGGCCATATGATGGAAAAATTCTGTGTTTCTATCACCCTCTAGATGCCATTTTATTCTGGATTTCTCCTTCCAAAAATCTTCTTCATAACTAAGAGCAAGCTCCAACAACTTCTAAGCTTCTTTATCATTCTCAAAAGATTTTTCTACATATTTTTCTTGAAATTTTTATCTAAAACCATAAACATGCAACTTAAATAAAATGACATGCATGTTAATAAAAATAAATACTTGAAAAAATGAAGAGTAGGGAGGAGAAATTATACCCTTGTTGACGATGATGAAGGTTGAAGATGGATAAAACACTCAAGCTTATAAGGCCACAAGTAATGAAGGAAAGTGAGTGAGTGAGCTTTGAGAGAGAGAGAAAAAGTGAAGTATGGAGTATGAAGAAGGTATTTATAGAGAATGAGAGTGAGGGAAGGGGGTGCAGATTTGAGTGGAGAGAAAAGAGAGTTTTTTTTTTATTTTTTTATAAATTAAAAACTTGATTTTTATTAAAATAATGAGTTTCTTGTAAAAATTGAAAAAAAATGATTATGTGTAAGGTAATGATGTTAGTAAATTAATGGGAAAACTATTCATGTCAATTCAAGTCTTTTCAATTTAATTTTTTTATAATTAAAAACTTGAATTTGCCATTAAAATAATACATTACTTGTATATATGAATAAAATGTTGAAATGTAATAAATGGAAATACTATTCACATCAAATCTTTCAAGGGTTTTCTCATCAAGTCATTTCAAAATCTGCACCAATGAAATTTGGACAAAATTTTTTTCTTTCGGGTTCCATTAATTTCCCGACGATGAAAATCGATCGTATTTTCTAAATGAAAATTCACCCGGAAAAATTATTTTTTGTAATATTTATAAATAATTTTTTTAAAAATAATGGGAATTGTTGTAAATATTTTAGGAAATCCAAAATTTTATTTTTAATGTCGAAATTCGTTTTCTGTATTAGTAAAGTTTTGCTGACAGCGAAAACGTAGATCGTTTTCGTCTGATATTTCAACCGGGATTTTGACTACAGTTTTCTAAAATAAGAACAAGAATAAAAATAAAAATAAGATACGAGAATAAATTTTTATTTATCAAAATAATTTTCTCTAAATTAAATTAATAATTACACATACACATACATAAGCCCAGATCATTAAGAAACAGAAAAATCGGGGTGTTACAGGTATGGAGTATAAGAAGATACACACATGCCTCAATGATTGCATATTGTACACCGGTGTTTATGAAGACAATCACGATTGCCCCAAGTGTGTGTTATCACTCTACAAAGTGAAGGATGGTGATGATCTTGATGATTCGATATATGATGTGAGAAAAAAGGGTCCTCCTACAAAGGTGTTGTGGTATCTTCCAATAATTCCAAGGTCCAAGTGATTGTTTGCCAATGTGAAATATGCGAAGAATCTTAGATGACATCATGATGAGAGGAAATGTGATGGACAGGTTCGCCATCCGACTGATTCTGTGCAATGGAAGAATATTGATACTTTGTTTCCGGATTTCGCCGATGAGCCAAGAAACCTAAGGCTTAGACTTTCTATGGATGGAATGAATCCATATGGTAACATGAGTAGTATTCATAGTTAATGTCCTGTTCTGTTGATAATTTACAAGCTGCCTCCTTGGTTGTGCATGAAGCGCAAATACATGATGTTGTCTATGATGATTTCGGGCCCAAAGCAACCGGGAAATGACTTAGATGTTTATCTAAGTCCCTTGGTTGAAGACTTGAAAAAGCTGTGCATGGAAGGTGTTGATGTAGTTGATGGGTATTCTCACGAGACTTTCAAGCTTCATGCCATGTTATTTTGCACCATCAACGACTTTCCAGTATATGGGAACTTGTCCGGGTACAATGTCAAGGGGCACAAAGCATGCCCTATATGTGAAGAAGGCACATGCTAGACTCAGTTGCATCATGGAAAGAAGACGGTTTACCTTGGGCATTGGAGATTTCTTAGACGTGATCACCCATATCGTAAGATGAAAAAAGCTTTTAATGGATGCCAAGAGACTGAAGATGCTCCGACGACCTTAAATGGAGATAAGGTTTATCAGAAGGTAAAGTACATCAAAGTTATCTTCGGCAAGTAAAAAAAAAGGGTAAGGCTGCGGAGAAAAACATATGGAAGAAGAGGTCGATATTCTTTGATCTTCCATACTGGCGCAAGCTTGATGTCAGACACTGCATTGATGTGATGCATGTGGAGAAAAATGTGTGTGATAGTGAGATCAGGACGCTTCTCAACATTCAGGGCAAGACAAAGGATGGTGTGAATGCTTGTCTCGACCTCGTTGCTATGGGTATACGAGAGCAGTTAGCACCAATTGTTGAGGATGGTAAGCAGACTTGTTTGCCTCCAGTATGTCATACTTTGTCAAAAAATGAGAGACAAAGTTTTTGTGAGTGTCTTCAGGGCATCAAAGTTCCACATGGTTACTCTTCAAATATCAAGAGACTTGTCTCTGGTGATCTCAAATTGGTTGGCTTAAAGTCTCATGATTGCCACATCTTGATGCAACAACTTCTGCCCGTTACTATTCGTGGTATTACTCCAAAAAATGTGAGACATGCCATTACTCGATTGTGCTCATTCTTCAATTCTATATGTAGCAATTCGTTGACCCCCATAAGTTGGATGAGTTGGAAGTTGAGACTGCTACAATCTTGTGCCAATTGGAGATGTATTTTCATCCTTCCTTTTTCGACATCATGGCTCACTTAATTGTTCAATTGGTGAGGGAGATTAGATTATGTGGGCCTGTTTTTCTGAGATGGATGTACCTAGTTGAGCGCTACATGAAGATCTTAAAAAGGTATGCGAAGAATCCAGATCGTCTTGAAGCATCTATTGTTCAAAGGTATGTTGCAGAAGAAGCTATTGAGTTTTGTTTAGGCTACCTTCATAACACGGATCCTATAGGGGTTCCTAAGCCTCGTCCTGATGAGAGAAGATGTCAAGGTAAGGGTACACATGGTTTAACAATTAATAACAAGGGTTAGGAGGAAGTGCTTCAAGCACATTTGTATGTATTGAACAACATCGATTTTGTTCAACCTTACTTTTGTGAACATAAAAGAAAAGTCAAGGAAGAAAACCCTCGAATGAACGAAAGGTGGTTGTTGAACAAGCAAAACAAGACTTTCTTACAACGGTTTATGGAAGAAATGTTTAAGGATGGTAGTAATGCTTCTGACGAAGTAATATGGCTAGCACGTGGGCCTAGCTTCAATGTCATATGTTGGAGCGGATACGACATCAATAACTTTTCCTTTTATACAAAGGAACAAGATAACAATAGTACCATGCAAAATAGTGGGGTTATGATCGTGTCTGAAGCAATGTACTTCTCTAGTTCAAAGGACACAAAACCCGTTAAAGCACTGATACCTTACTTTGGAGTCATTGAAGAGATTTGGGTGCTCGATTACACTAAGCTTATGGTGCCGGTTTTTAAATGTAAGTGGGTTGATAGTAAAGGTGGTGTACAAACCGATGAATGCGGGTTTACATTGGTAGACCTTTACAAGTTAGGTCATACAAATAAGCCTTTCATAATGTCTTCCTAAGCAAAACAAGTGTTCTACATCACTAATCCTTCTAAAAAAAGGTTATCCGTGGTTCTCCAAGGAAAAAGCATGCATAATGGTAGTGATGAAAATCAAGATTCAACTCTTGATATTCTTGAGACTCCTTATTTTTCAACCAACATGCCTACTATAATTGAGGAAACACAAGTGGACGATGTACATGCCACTCATGATGATCATCACGAAGGGATATTGATATAGGTAATTTAAACTTGATTATAGTGTGAGTTTTGTTCTTTTAAGGCAAACGTCTTAATATTTACCGTTTCTGAACAGGAATACACATGGATCACTCGGACCCGCGTGCACGGGAGGACACTATGGGGCCTACGCAGGACACTATGGGGCCTACGCAGGACACTATGAGGACTACGCTTGATGATACTGTAAGTTTACATGTTATATACTATCTTTATTCTTTATTTATAATGTAAGTTTAAGTTCTTTATATATTCTTTATTTATCCTTGTTATACATAACCCTCTAATTTAACAATTTTTTGTCCAAACAGACATCACAGTCTCGGAGGAAACGGGGTAGAAGAGCCACGTCATTGAAGAAGTTAGAGAAGGCTAGGCAAAGTGGTCAGCCTCTTGAGGTGTCCTTTGATGCTAAAATAAAGCCCCAGGGCCCCCGTGCAAGAGAATTTAAATTGTGGGTGATTTTACAAACCAAGCAGCACATTAGCATCCTATACAACCATTGGGATGACGTTCCACAGAATGTTAAGGATCAGATTTGGGAGGTTGTCACGGTATTTTAATTTTACATTCTTTTGATGTACAATATTAAATAATTATTCGAGTTCTAATTCATCCTGTTTGTTATGTATTTAATGTGTAGATAGCTTGGACCGTGCCGAATGACAAGCATCACCGTGCGAAATGGCTCTCATTGGGGGCAAGGCGTTGGAGTAGGTTCAAGCATGATCTTACTAGGCACTGCGTATCTGGGAAGAAGAAGCTTGATAAGATGTTCTTGGATTACCCCTGGATTGATAGGGAGACGTGGGATAAATTTGTTAGGATTCGACATGGGGACGAATTTCAGGTTAGTTGATGAAGTTAATTTATTTATGCTTCATAGAGATCATTTAAGTAAAGAAATTTAATGAATTTAACTCTATTAATTATGCGTTTTTGTTTAAACAGGCTAAGGCAGAGAGGGGTAGGCAGAATCAAGCTAAGAACGTCCACACCCACACCTTGTCTCAGGGTGGGTACGCCACTAGGATCGACAAGATGATGGCGGAGAGACTGAAGGTGAAGCAGGAGGACCTGACTGCGAGGATAGAATGTGGAGAAATGCCCGAGGGCACACCAGTTAGTCCTCCATCAGACATCCCGTGCGAGGATGTCTGGTTAGCTGGCCGGATGACAAAGAAAGGCTCTTTTAAGGATGAAGCCACTCGTGATGTGGCAGATAAGATTGTAAGTAACTAACTATATGCATTTATAGTTGATATTTGTATATGGTTGATATTTTTATGGAACACCTTCTGTTACACGTTTTTTCAATTCTTCATTGTAGATGGAGCTTAAGGAAAAATGCTCCTAAGGCTCATTCGTCCCATCTGGACGTCGGGACATATTGGTCACTGCTCTAGGCAAGGACGACCATCCTGGTCGGGTGATCAGTGTTCCAGTGACGGTGGGCATCAAAGAATATTATGGCAAGTATAATTCACGAAGGCAGGTCGTCGATGAGGTTGCACTTACACAAACCATTACACAAAATCTCCTTTCCGACCCGAGCATTACAGACCAGCTGATGAGTCGCTTCTTATACAACCCAGATTTCAAGCAGGCGCTTATTAGGGAGCTTGCCTCCTTGGGTTCCCAGGACACCGCGGGAGCTGGTAACCCTTCACATTTGAGCACAAAAAAGAGTTATAATAGGACACATGTGGAGGTGGATGGGTTGGCAGAGAGGGAGCAGGAGTTGGAGATCCGACGCCGTGAGCTTGAGTGTGAAGCGAAAAGTAGGAGTTTGAGCTGGCGCAGCGGGAGCTCGAGTTGGCAAGGAAGGTATATATTCATTATTAATGTCCAAATTTGTCAATTAATTACTTATGTTTTTTTTTAATTATCAACAACTTATATACCTGATTTATTTAATATTGAAGGCAAAGGCGGGTAAGGTGTCTCTCATGACTCGGTTGTTCTCGATTGGCGAGGATTATTTTCCCGTGATTTTTCAATGGGAGTTGGAGCATGATGGTTGACTGGCACACCCACTTCATGAGCATGAGCTTGGATTTGTATTCAGTAGTTACGATATTGGGTATCTTTTCAATGAAGGCCAGCAACTATCCACCGCGATTGTGAGTCTTTGGTTAACGTAAGTATGCTTTATAATTTTATAATTAATTCAATTTATATATTTTATTTGAATTTTATGATTTACTGTATTCATATCATAGGTATCTCCATTGACTTCAACTCGAGAGGTGTGACAACCTATTCGGCTTCTTGGAACCCTACTCCCTTCGACCTGAATTCTTTGACAATCACAATGAAGTCACATTGTACTTAACGAGATTACTGGGAGGTGATGATCGCAAGGAGCTATATCTGACACCGTACATGATGAGCAGGCATTGGCAGTTGCTTGTAATTCATCCTGCCAGGTATACTGTCATCTTCATATGCTCTCTCCACAATAACCCGCCACGGGAGGTGGTGGAACTTATCAATAGGTTAGTAATTAATCTTATATTTAATTTAATTTTTAACATTTACTTTAATTTTATGCGACACATGATGAATTGGTTAATTGACATGAATATTCTATTTATGATAGTGTGCTGAAGACTTGTAGTTTGAGCTGTGCCAACGAGAGGAGTAGGACTCTTAAGTCTAAAGGAAATCCTGATTGGATTATCCTCAAGGTTGGTAGTTTGTTAAATAGTATATAATATTAGAATTACTAATTCCAAATATATATGTTTATTTAACTGACACTAAATTTCATTACTTTTGTAGTCTCGATATCAGCCAGACGGTTGGTCGTGTGGATATTATCTGATGCAACATATGCTGAACATAGTCTCCGCATCTATTACAAAAGGATGGAAGAAGGTAATAATACTTAATTAAACAACTTATTTAATTATATGTTATAGTTTTCATTTTCATTGTGTTAATTAATGTTACCGTGATTTATTTGAACATGTGCAGGCTTTTAACAGCAACCAATCTCCTCTTGACAAAAAACAGTTCAAAGACTTGAGGATGCGGTTTGCAGAATTTTTCTTCAAGAATGCTAAGGAGAAAGGATTTCCCGCAAGTATACCGATATCGTTCCCACGAGGATCAGTTGCCAATTACCACTTCACAAATTATACAACTATCTAGACTAAAAAGTGGTATGAAGAGAGATCAAAACATAAAATAAAGAAACAAAGCAGTTAAAATATTTTTGGTATTTTTGTGAACTGTTATCAAATACTTGGAGTGCAGAAACAGTTGTGGTTAACAGTCAGGATTAGACTACACTAATCATCCCTTAATTGCAATGAAATGGTACTAACACAAGTCCTAATTCAATTATGACAATCAAGCCTTTTGAAATACTCAAACCCTAATGTCTTAGGTGGAATGAGCCTAAAACCCCAAGCTAAACCCTAATGTCTTAGGTGGATTAACATGAGACTTTGCATAAAGAGCCAAGACTTATAAGATTGCAAGCATCCCAAGATCTATGTCTAGATTCATGAACTACTTGGCATTTGATTCATGAGCATGCCTTAACATCAATCTTTCAATTGTCTATCAAAGCAACAAATCATTCCAAGGATGGCCAAACCAATGAAAGAATTAAGCATGGAATCAAATAATCATAAAGAATTAGAAACTTGTATTAAAACCAAATCAGAATACAATCAAGTTCAGAAAAGCAAACATCTAACCCCAACAACAGGGGAATTAGCTACACATGATAAAGTCTACAAAAGAGAAAGAGAGAAGAGATGAAGAAAACTCCATGTAGAATCCTCCAATCTTTTTCCAGTCCAAGAGCAGAGAGAACATCATCTTTAGGGTTTCAGTCTTCCCCCAGTCGTTAGCCCCCTTTAGGGTTTCCAAGTCTTTGGTAAAAATCCCCTTTTTCTGTTCAGTGTGGCTCTATTTATAGATCAATCGTGCATCACGGCCGTGATGGCCATCACGGTCAGGCCGTGACGGGTTCTTCCATGGGCGCATCTTTACTTTTTGGTCTGTCACGGTCGTGATGGGCATCACGGCTCGGCCGTGACAGCTTCCGACTTTTTCTTTCTGTCTTTTCAGCTCTGCTTGACCACGGCCGTGATGGTCATCACGGCCAGGTCGTGATGGGATCTGCTTGGCACATTTTCTTCACTTTTCAAGCTCTATCTTCATCCAAGCTTCATCATGGCCAATCTTGAGCATTTTACCCTTAATTCCTGCAAAACAACACCACAAGACCGTCTTACCCGTTCCAAGGTAAAAACTAACAAAATAAAACTAATTATGCCTAAACTGTATGAAAAATGCATGCAAAATGATAATGAAATATGCATTGAAATCACACTCATCATCCCCCCATTTGTTCCCTTGTATATATATACTTTTATTTTATTAATGAAATTTAAGTCAAATATTGGACTGTTGCTAGACTGTTTACTGGATTGGACTATTTACTGAATGCAGGGATAGCTGGGGGAAGGGATATATTGTAAAAATTTAAAAAAAAAGCCTTTAACGTCAGTTGTTTAGTACAACTGACGTTAGAAGTAACTTTAAAAAAATTGCCATTTAACGTCTGTTGTAATAAAAAACTGACGTTAAAAGTTATTTTTTTAAAAAAAATTGGCTTTTAACGTTAGTTATGTAATCAACTGACGGTAAAAGTGTACTTTTAACGTCAGTTTTGAAATGACGTAAAAATTTACACTTTTAACGAATGCTCCAATAATGTCAGGATTATTCAGACGTCCAAAATCAATATTGACTGACGTAAAAAGCACTTCCTGCACTAGTGATTTGAATTGTTCATATTTCCAATTATTACACCAATTATGTCCAAATTTGTTCATGATTGAAGGATCTTTTTGATTCGAAAATTAAGTGTAATTGCTGTGAAATTGTAATTATCAAAAGTCAAGTGACTGAAGTTTAAAAAAAAATCTAGTGCAAAAAGAAAAAGTGGGCAAAAACCATAAATATACAAAGTTTTGGGGCAATAGTGCAAATTCTGGAAAATTCCGGTAAAAGGTAAAAGACTTGCCACCATTTCACATGCTTGTATTTGTATAGATCCTTCACAAATTGGTGTAGCACATTTCACATTGATCATTACTTGTTCAACTACACTTTGATTAAATTTGAATTACACCTTGTTGATCTCTTTCAACTTGTCTTCTTCACATCAATTTGAGTGTGCAATACATCTTGAACCTTTTCTTGTTTGTCTTCTAAACTCCATTAGTTTTGTATTAGTTGTTTTCAAAATTCTTGACCTCGTTGAATTGATTTCTTATTGGTTGATTTGTCATTTGTTTAATGGAGACTAATTGTTGAGATCTTGTTTCAACTTGTAGATCCCTTGAGGAGGATACTCTTGAGTGGAAAGAGACAAGAGAGAAATCATCTTGAAAAAGTCTACATTGAGTGATATACATGAGTGACAATCTTTGAGTGAATGGTGAGTGAGTGGTGAGGTCCTTGTAATATTCATTTTTCACTTGTAATTGTTCTTTTTCACTTGTACTTTAAGTGTAATTGTTCCTTGTTGGATTGTACTTAATTCTTTTGATTTTTGGTGGTGTAAGTGTTCTTATTGGCGTAACCTTCACTTGATTTGTGTACTTTTAAATTCTCTAGAATTTGTATGTAATTTTTTTTCAAATTGTAAAGTGCACCATGGCTTCATTACATGAAGAAGAATTTGAAGATTCGCCTACATCATCACCAAGAACAAGGAAATTAAATAGGAACTTGGATAGAATGACAAGGAACATATAAAGAGTGTTTGAAAGATTATAAGTTATTGAGAACAAAGAAGGATCAAGTCATGCCAACTTCCATAGAGGTTCATCAAATTCCGAAGACAACCTTGACGATAGACCTGGATTTTATATATGGAGACCTAGACATGACAATCGAGGAAGAAGGAATGAGAGGGATGACAATTTGCATAATGTGAAGGTGAATATCCCTAGCTTCCATGGGAAGAGTGATACCGATTCTTACTTAGAATGGGAGACCAAATTAGAACATATATTTTCTTGTTACAACTATAGTGAAGATAAAAAAGTAAAAGTAGCAAGTCTAGAATTTCATGATTATGCTTTAATTTGGTGGGATCAATTATGTAAAGAAAGAAAAAGGTATGGTGAGGAACCAATTAGTACTTGGAGAGAGATGAAGAGGGTTTTGAGAAAAAGATATGTGCCTTCAAGTTACACGAGAGACCTACACCATAGGCTTCAAAGGTTGAGACATGGAAGTATGAGTGTAGAAGAATATTACAAAGAGTTGGAGGTCATCTTGATTAGAGCAAACATAGAAGAAGATAGAGAGGCAACTATGTCTACGTTCTTGGGAGGACTTAACCAAGAAATCCAAGATGTGGTAGAGCTTTACAACTATGTTGAGTTAGAGGACTTGGTGCACCATGCAATCAAGGTTGAAGCTCAAGTAAAGAGAAATAAGTCCTTCAAGAAACCATTCTTCAACAACAACAACTCATCTTGGAAGGATCATTCCAAGAAAGAGGGTGACTCATCAAAATAACTTGAAGTTGTTGGTAAAAGTGGATCAAAGGCAACATTCCCTAACTCTAAACCATCCACTTCTACTCCTTCTTCAAATAGATCTAGAGATATTAAATACTTTAAATGTTTGGGTAAGGGACATATTTCTTCTCAATGTCCCAATAAAAGAACAATGATCTCTAGAACTAATGAGGATATAGAGGTAACAAGTGCCTCTTATAGTGAGTCTTCTAATGAGAGTGAGGAAGATGAAGTTCTCCCACTTGAAGGAGACTTGTTAATGCTGAGAAAACTCTTAGGAGTCAAGGTGAAAAAAGAGGATGAGAGCCAAAGAGAGAATATTTTTCACACTAGGTGCATGATGCATGGATAGTTGTGTGCATTAATCATAGATGGAGGATCTTGCACCAATGTGGCTAGTCAAAGATTGGTGACCAAACTTGGTCTCAAAACCAATCAACACCCTAGGCCATACAAGTTACAATGGCTAAGTGAAAAGGGTGAAATCTTGGTGAACCAAAAATTCTTGTTGAGTTTTGCCATTGGCTCTTATCATAATGAAGTAATGTGTGATGTGGTGCCTATGGAGGCGGGACATGTGTTGCTAGAAAGGTCATAGCAATTTGATAGGAAAGTCATACATGATGGCCTTTCCAATAAATTTACTTTCATGCACCACAACAAAAGATTACTCTTGTACACATCTCTCCTAAAGAAATTGGTGAGGATCAAAAGAAAATGAGAGAGAAAAGGGAAGTTGAGAGAAAAGCCAAGAGTGGAAAAGAAATAAATAAAGAAAATAATGTGCCACAAAAGAATATGAAAAAGGCAAATGGCACAAGTTAACAAAATGTTTTTGAAAAAATAAAGGTAAAGAAATAGATGGCAAAGGATGCTTATATCTAAAAGAA
This sequence comes from Sophora flavescens, assembly GCA_030762895.1. Lineage (NCBI taxonomy): Eukaryota > Viridiplantae > Streptophyta > Magnoliopsida > Fabales > Fabaceae > Sophora > Sophora flavescens. The sequence continues at coordinate 157,763,593 of CM061063.1, read as the reverse complement.
AAGGAAGTCAAGACAATACTAATGGCCAATCAACCAATATATTTACTTTACACCAAAAATAATGATGAAAATTCTACTCCATCTCTTTCTTTGCCAAAACCCTTTGAGTTTCTTTTGGATGATTTCAAAGATGTTTTTCCAAAAGAGCTTCCTAAATGTTTGCCACCTATGAGGGGGATTGAGCATCACATGGACTTAATTCCTAGTGCTTCTCTTCCTAATATGTCGGCCTATAGGAGCAATCCGCAAGAAACAAAAGAAATTCAAAGGCAAGTTGAAGGATTATTGGAAAAAGAATGGATAAGAGAATCACTTTCTCCATGTGCAATGCCCGTTATTTTAGTACCAAAAAAAGATGGTACATTGAGAATGTGCACGGATTGTAGATCCATTAATAACATAACCATCAAATATAGACATCCAATCCCAAGTATAGATGACTTATTGGATGAGCTACATGGGTCACAAATCTTTTCAAAAATTGACCTAAGAAGTGACTATCATCAAATAAGAATAAGAGAAGGGGATGAATGGAAAACCGCTTTTAAAACCAAGTATGGACTTTATGAATGGCTTGTGACGCCCTTTGGACTTACTAATACACCAAGCACATTCATGAGGCTCATGAATCATGTCCTTAAGGAATTCCTTGGTAAATTTGTGGTTGTCTATTTTGATGATATCTTAATATATAGCAAAACACTTGATGAACATCATGGACATTTGATGTGTGTTTTGTTAGTATTAAGAAATGAAAAACTATTTGGCAACATTGAGAAATGCACATTTTGCACCACCAAAGTGGTATTGTTGGGCTATGTTATTAGTGAACAAGGTGTGCAAGTAGATGAAGAGAAAATTAAGGCCATCCAAAGTTGGCCAACACCTAAAAATGTTGGAGATATTAGGATTTTCCATGGATTGGTAAGTTTTTATAGAAGATTTGTCAAAGACTTTAGCACTTTGGCAAGTCCTCTAAATGAAGTTTTAAAGAAAAATGAGCCATTTCATTGGGGTCAAAGCCAAGAAAACTCATTCAATATACTCAAGGAAAAATTGACCAATGCACCAATTCTCACGCTTCCAAATTTTGTGAAATCTTTTGAGATAGAGTGTGATGCTTCTAATGTAGGCATTGGGGCCGTTTTGATTCAAGAAGGAAACCACATTGCTTACTTTAGTGAGAAACTTAATGGGGCACATTTGAACTATTCAACTAATGATAAATAACTTTATGGCCTAGTAAGGAGTCTCAAAGTTTGGCAACACTATCTCTTGCCCAAGGAATTTGTCATTCTTAGTGATCATGAATCATTAAAACACTTAAAGGGGCAAGGAAAATTAAACAAGAGACATGCCAAATGGGTGGAATTCATAGAACAATTCCCTTATGTGATTAAACATAAACAAGGCAAACACAATGTTGTGGCGGATGCACTTTCACGTCGATATGCCTTACTATCAACTCTTGAAACAAAACTTCTTGGTTTGATCACATAAATGAATTGTATATAAATGATCCGGACTTCTCTACAATTTATACTCAAATAGGGTCCATGGCACATAAAGGATTTTTCATAGGTGAAGGGTTCCTTTTTAAAGACAAGAGACTTTGTGTGCCAAGGCATTCTATTAGAGAGTTATTAGTAAGAGAAGTGCTTCAAGGAGGATTAATGGGGCACTTCAGTGTTCACAAGACTTTAGATGTTTTTCATGAACATTTCTTTTGGCCAAACATGAAAATTCAAGTCCAAAAGTTATGTCAAAACTGCATTGAGTATTTGAGAGCAAAGTCAAAGAGTAAGCCTCATAGGTTGTACACTCCCTTACCAAGTCCTTCTTCTCCTTGGATTGATATCTCTATGAATTTTGTGTTGGGATTACCATGGACTATGCGAGGGAATGACTCAATATTTGTGGTTGTGGATAGATTTCCCAAGATGGCCCATTTCATTCCATGTCACAAAAGTGATGATGCTTGCCATGTAGCCAACCTTTTCTTTAGGGAAATAGTTAGACTACATGGGATTCCTAGAAGTATTGTATCCGATAGAGATACAAAGTTTCTAAGTCACTTTTGAAGAACTTTGTGGGGAAAGCTTGGAACTAAATTACTCTTTCTGACTACTTGCCACCCACAAACGGATGGGCAAACCGAGGTGGTCAATAGGACTCTTTCTACTCTCCTAAGAACCATACTCAAGAAAAACCTAAAGTCTTGGGAAGAGTACTTACCATTTATTGATTTTGCATACAACTGTGTATAACGTTCTACTACTAAGCACCCCCCCCCCCCCTTTTGAGATACTCTATGGTTTTAATCCACAAACCCCACTTGATTTGCTTCCAATACCAATTGACCAATCTTTGTTGCATCAAGATGGGCTTGCCAAGGCCGAATTTTTTAAAAATCTCCATGAACAAATAAAATTAAATATTGAAAAACAAGGGGAGCACAATGCAAGTTAGTGTAAATTAGGTATCCTTTAATTGGATATTCTGATTTCGATTTTGCCGAATGTAAATTAGATTGGAAAAGCACAAGTGGCACTTGTCACATTTTTGGTCACTCACTTGTTTCTTGGTTTAGGAAAAACCAAGTTAGTGTAGCCTTATCAACTGCCGAGGCCGAGTATGTAGTCACCTGGTAGTTGTTGCGCTCAGATTCTTTGGATGCAACAACAACTTTAAGAATATGGTATTAAACTAACAAATATACCCATAAGATGTGATAATACAAGTGCAATAAATATTTCTAAAAATCCTATCCAACATTCTACAACCAAATACAGAAATTTGGCACCACTTCATTAGAGATCACATACAAAAAAGAGATTGCATAATGGAATTTGTAGAGACTAGTAAACATTTAGCGGATATTTTTACTAAACCCTTAGCTATGGAAATTTCTTTTATATCCGTAGAGAACTTGGCATAATTGATGATACTAGTCTCCATTGAATTCTTTGTTCCTTTCTTGTTGTTAATATGAAAAATGCATGATGTGTATGTGTATGGTTTTGCTTGTTATACTCTTTACTCCCTATGCGCTTCCATTTTGATACTTTTCTTCTATGCATTTAATGTTTCCTTTTTGATAATGTCAAAGGGGGAGAAAGGTGTCTTGTATTATTATTTTTTTCAGAAATAATGCAAAAATTCAGGGGGAGTGCTAAAGTGTTTGTGACTTCCCAAAAATATTCCATATCTTCATTCAACAAAGGAGTTAACAAATGACATGAAGAGCATAAAGCATTTGTCATCATCAAAAAGGGGGAGACTGAAGTTCAACATATGGTTTTGATGATTGATCTCCAAATGCACACCAAGGAATAAACTCCAATTTTTGAAGGGTTTAATATTTTCTTAAGGAATATTTTGTAAATTGCTTTTAAGATTGAAGTATAAGTTGTAAGTGATGTAATGTAATAAGTGTTTTAGAGTTAAAATGTTTAGAAGATTATTTCAATTTGATTCAAGACATTAAAAACAAGTTTCTGGACTTGCCTTTGAAAATAAAAAGTTGATTTTTCATTTGAAAAAGGCAAGTAGTCGACTACTTGTGTTAAGCAGTCAACTACTTTGTTCTTCAGCATTCCAGAAACGTGTTTGAATCAAAGTAGTCGACTACTTTTTTGAGTAATCGACTACTTTAGTCAGGTAGTCTACTACTTCAGTCAGGTAGTGTACTACTCAGCCGAATTTCTTGAATCTTGGTTCTGTTACACCAAAGTAGTCAATTACTACTATAAAGTAGTCGACTACTTCAGTAAAAACAGAATTAAAAGTTTTCAAATTTTCAAAATAATTTCTAAACTTTTTCTCTATAAATAGGGGTTACTTTGGCATGACAAAAAAAGACTTTTTGAGCTAACAAAACTCTACCAAAATACCTCCACAAAAATCATTAGAGCTTTCATACTTTAATTTGAAATAAGAAATTATAGGTTCTCTTGTATTTCTCTTTGGAAACAATTTTCTTGTAAGCAATAGTAGAGTTGCTTCATTGATTTGGTGGGGCATCCAAATCAATTTCAAGGTGGGGAATCCTTGAATCCAAGGCATCCTTAGCAAGTAAGGATTATTTTGAGTAGGGCATCTCAAAATAATCAAAGGTAAAAAGGTGGGGAATCCTTTAGAGTTTGTAAATTGTAATCTTGTAGACAATTTTCAAATAGTGGAATCTCTCAAGGTTCTTGAGAGCTTGATGTAGATCACTCAGGTTGTGATCGAACCAGTAAAATCGTTTGTGTGATCTTCTCTTTCCCTCACTCTTCTAGTTCTTGCAATTATTGCTTAATTGTTGTTCTTGATTGTATTTGGTTAATTGTGGGGAATTTAATACGCTGATTTTTAATTGAGGTCATTCATACATAATCATTCTCTTCTTCTACTCAATTTCTTTGCATCATACATAGTGTTTCTTGAAAAAAAAATTTAAGAAACCAAAGTTTCCAAGAAAGTGAATAAACTTCAATTCACCCCCCCTCCCCTTTTGAGGTGCCATATTGATTAACATCTTTGTTGCATCAAGATGGGCTTGCCAAGGCCGAATTTGTTAAAAACCTCCATGAACAAATAAAATTAAATATTGAAAAACAAGGGGAGAACAATGCAAGGCAAGTCAATAAGGGAAGAAAACAAGTTCTACTGAAATCGTGTGATTGGGTATGGGTGCACTTAAGAAAGGAGCGGTTTCCATTACAAAGGAAGTCCAAACTCCTACCAAGGGGTGATGGACCTTTCCAAGTATTGGAGAAAATAAATGATAATGCATATAAAATAGATCTCCCCGGTGATTATAATGTAAGTGCCACGTTTAATGTGTCTGATCTCAGTCTTTTTGAAAATGACACAGATGATGATCAACACAATTCATGGATGAACGTGCTTCAAGGAGGGGATGATATGAGCATGGACAAACAAAACCAAGGAACTAGCATTGAAGACCTACATGGACCTACAAGGGCAAGGCTTAGAAGAGCCCATGACACATTGAAGAAGGTGGTGGTCAATCACTTGACTCATAGGCAACCTTATGAAGAGTGCTTCACATTGAACGTCTTGTGCATTGAGCTATTGACCACCTAGTTAGGGATAGGACCTTGGACCCTTGTTTAGATTAGACTTCATGTAATAAAGGTAGGAACTAGGAACCTTGTATAGAGTAGAGCTTATGTAATGAAAGTGGTTATTCAAAAAGCACTTAGGACTAGTTTAGGATTTAGGCCTATTGGGCCATAGCATAATAGTATAAGGCATTAGGCCCAAAACAAAACCCACACTTGGGTGGATGAGCTAGGAGGCACTACTTGAGCTTTAAGTTAGAGTAGCTTGCACTTCAAGTTAGTCTAACTTGCACCTTAAGTAGTATGAGCCTATAAATAGGCTTCATGTAAATCATTTTACAAGTTTAGAATACAATCGAGTTTTCTCACACTTGAGATTGCTAGAGAGAGTTGAGAGTCTCCTCTTCTTGGTTCATGAGTTGAACCATTGATTCTTATATTGAATTTCCATATTCAAGTGGTGAATCATCTTTTTGGCTTATCAAATTCAATCTTCTTCTCCAAGAAGAATGACTTTGTCACGCCTTCCCTCCTCTTCTCTACCTCTTCCATTTTCTATTTTGTTCTTTAATTCTTGCTCTTTAATTATTGTCATTTACTTCTTGCAATTACTTTCTAGTTCATATATCAATTGTTATTCTCTTCTACTCCTTTTTGTTTCTCTACTTGAAGATCAAGCTTCATATCAATTGTTCTTGTTTGTGTTTGATCTTGAATTTTTAGCAATTGAAATCAAAGAATGATTCTAAAATGTTAGTGATGATCTTTTTCTTGATCACATCAGAGGGAGAGGCTGTCGTCACTTAGGGTTGCCTAAAGTGCCAATTTGAGGGTTGTAACTCATAACCCTCACAATCTGATGTCTATATAAAGACTCATACCCGAGCACGGTCGTGCTTACTGTTGAGAACGGACATGCTCAACTAAGCGTCAATGAGACGCGCCTAACTACTGAGCACGGTCGTACTCCCTAATGAGCACGGGCGTGCTCACATCAGCGTCAACAAGACGCATGCAGCCTTAAGCACGGGCGTGCTGGACATGAGCACGGTCGTGCTCATGTACCAGAAAGAGATTTTAAGGCTAAAACCCCACTTAGCCCATTCAAAACCTTCCTAACAAACAAGGCACACACAAAAGAACTTATACGAAAAACAGGGTGTTACAATTATCTCTCATCCGTATGTAGAAACTCAATAGGCCGGTGTAGGTTATGAAGAATCATGAATGGTCGACCTGCCATTCACGACCGTCATGGTAGACGATATCAACATCACTGAGTATCGGGATCCTGTGGAGATAATGCCTTGGTTTGTAGCCCAGGTCCACTGTTGTCGCCGTCCTACTGGCGCTGTTCATCTATCGAGTTTACAAATATAGAAACATAGAGGGAAAAAGGGAGATAAACAATGCTGACATAATCATAAGATGTGGATGGAGACACATAGAACAATAATCACACACACACACACACACACACACACACACACACACACACACACACACACACACACACACACACACACATATATATATATATACACATACAACAAATAATAAGTAACCATCTTCCAAACCACACCAACACAGTACATCCTCTAAGTTCGCTCTCATATCAATCCTATAAGGAGTATCACTCATATGCATGTCGGCCGATATCTCTCATCCGGGTCTTAGCCTCGAGACATTCTCCTTACCGAGCCTCATTGCTTAGAGAACATCAGTTAGTTTGTCCAGGTAACCCTTCTGCTCGTCGTGACCTATAAGAGCTAGTGCATCCCTCTATGAGCACAACACCATTAGTGGTATATGGGTCACCTCGGAACATCCACCCGCGACGTGGATACTCAGGGTAAAGTTGGGAAAACCAGGCTATACTGGGGTACACGACACACTTGGAGATACATAATGATCACTGTGAGCCTCCCGAGTCCAGTTCGTACATCCCCAAGGTCTCTTCATAGACTGGCCCCTCCGTAATCCATACTCGCACTCGAGTACAACTAACCTCTTATGACTCCCAGTCATACGGGTCGCCACTTTGGCAAAATGCAATGCAAGAACCATCGCTATGGTTAACACCAGAACCTTATCACACATTTACATTCTCATCACGGATGCCCATACATCCCCGACCTCAAAGCCACAATCTCGATATTCACCAGACAATAAGTCAATCATGAATCCTCACATACAGACATAAAATAATCATATAATCATGTTCCACATATTAAATATATCAGAGTTCACATATCGTCTTATATCAGTCATATAACAGAGCAACAGGCAATCCAGACAACCTCAGCAAGTATAAATTCCTAACCTAGGGTTTCATGCGTATTGTCGATAAACTTACAACCACTACATCCGAGACAACATTAAATTATTATTTTTTTAGGGTTTAGCCATTGTCGATTATTCGACAATCCTAGTAGGGTTTGAGGAACCCTATACACATTACATAATTATTTTTCTACGCTTGTCTCCTCGACGATGTCGGTTACTTTCTCCCCACCTTTGCTATTCTCGTAAGCTTCCTTGACGTCTCGAAACATGTGTTCCTCTCCTCTAGATTGCTTCCACGTACACACCAGGTATCCTCGGAGCTCCAAAATTTGCTCTAACACATGTACAAAGTCCCGAAAATGTCATAAACACCAATCTTGCAATAGTTTTCCAAATAGAGCTAGAATCGAAGCAATAATTGAAAAAGAAGAAAATGACAATGTTGACGTGTCGGCGTGTTAGGTATTCAAGTATTACCTCAGGTGCATCACAGGATCGATAGTCGATACTTGTAGTACTCGCTGCCCTAATCACAATGGTGTAGTCGGAATCGTGATCGGTCAGACGGATTTTCCTCGGTCAAGTTTACTCTTTCTAACTCTATTCCTTCTCCCTCTTTCCCGCTCTCTGGTCTGTCTTCGAAATAAAAGTGTTCCTCTCCAAGTTTTACGTTTAAAAAGAACCAAGGGGGCCTCTCGGCACTGCGGACGCTCGAGCGCCAGGATCCCTACGCTAAAGCGCTTCCGCGCTCAAGCACTGGATCTTCCCATGCTTGAGCATTGCCCCTTGCATCGTGTCAAAATTCAAGCCAGATGTCAACCACTCCAAGCGTACAAGCCCCACTCCCCAATGCTCGAGCATGCTCCCCACACTTGAACGTTGGGTTCTCCACGTTTGAGCATGGCACTGCTGTTAGCATCCGTCTTTCGCACGTTTCGTCGTGTTCTGAGCTGGTTTGAAGTTTGATTGACCTCAAATTTAAAACATAAGCTCATCAAAACCTAAGGAATAAGATCAAGTCCTCAAACAGGACTAATCCCCTCCTTAAAAAAGAATCAAAAAAATAGGGTGTTACAATTTTCCCCTTTGAGTTTCTTGATTTAGAAGCTTAATCCATCTGTTTTTGTTGTCGTTCCTGAGGAAGTGATCAACGTTTGTGAGACGAGACTCAAACGTACCTTTTCTCCTCTTATCGTTTCTGTTATTTATAGTTTAATCTCAATGTAAGACATGCCTCTTGTTCCCATTTCGATTCTCTCTTGGGTTTGGGAGTTGTGGTCTTCTTTGTAAACTTTTTGTATTTGTAATGGTAGGAACTAGCTAAGGAGGATTTAATTCGACACTCTTATCCCTTCAAGGCTTGTGAATTTAATTGGTGTATGGGTAGAAAGGATTAATATGAACATGTAGGCTTTGGGGTAGTGTAAGATGATGGTTAACCCATGACCCTAATGCATGCTATATGCCTTGTAATGTATGTTTGCTAATGTGATTGTTAATAACATGATTAATTGTCACTGTTATATGAATGATTGATGATAATACATTACAACATGATTGAATGTTATTTGTTAATGATGATTATCATATGCCATGGTTATGTGCATTGATGCTATGTTGTTATAAACTATCGTTTTGTCGTATGAACATGTTAATTAAAGACGTAGGGATGTTAGTAATAAAACAAGGATTAAGGATTAATTCCCAATGTTCATAAGACATGAAGACTAGTAAATAGGGGCGAGATAAATGGACAATGGTATAGTTTAAAGATGATAGGATGGATCTATGATTGCTCTAGGGAGTTTGGTGAGGATTCTTTAAATTTTCTGCCCAGACCGTATGACCGTGCTCTAGTAAGAACGGCCATGATCGAGGACAACATACTATGCTGGGAGTTAACACGACCGTGTTCTCCCCAACTAGAATGTGATGTTAAGTGGAAATTGAGTGGCTTCACCTAGATTTTCCCCATGATGATGCTAGACAATAATTTAAGGGAAAAAAAAAAGAGGAATGGTCCAATCTTACCATAAGCCTTAACAAAGACCATTAAACATAAATATGCTAAAGAGGGATCGGAATACATCAAGTACCGTCGATCCCAATAGTGGGATCAGAAGCCTAACATCTATACAGACTGAGAAAAGAGATAAGATAAACTGGTCAAAAAAAAAAAAAAGATAACAGAAACCTAGTAAAGACAACATCTACCCGCTCGCCTCTCATAAATAATCAAAATCAAAACAAAGATATGCTCGCAGAGGCCAGAGGCTCTCCCTATAAGACGCTACCGACTGACCATATAACAGATGATCTGGGCATCTGGAACTACCCTCGCCCTCAACAAAAGCACAACGATAGTCTCTAGCATCCATGGTCACAATCTGGGGCTCCCACACTGACTCATCGCTACTGATAACGACCCTACGGCGATGATAGCGGTGTGATAAGCCTCTGGCTCGACTAGTTTTATACTAGTAAGACCATGGCTTTTGCACTAATTACTCGAGTTTCAATCTCGTTTTAGCCCAAATTTGGATTTAATTGTCCTCAAGTTACATTTTGAGTTTCTTAAGTAGTTTAGGGCATTTTAGTTAATTTTTGAGTGAAATAAAGCATCCACTGCTATTTCATATTTTTAGGTTAAAAGGGAAGCACTTAGAGTCAAGGGAATGAAGAAAACAATGGAAATTGTAATTCTAGAAGATTCGCCTCGCGAGAAGCTACTCGCCTCGTGAGCCTGAAGACCAGCCTGAACAGCAACAGTCACCCTTTCTGTCTCGCCTCACGAATCACTGTCTCGCCACGCGAGCCTAAAGGCCTGAATGTACCAAAGAGTGTCACCCTTTCAGTCTCGCCCCGCGAATCACCGTCTCGCCTCGCGAGAACCCAATTTTGAACTCGCGCCACTTTTAATGTTCGCCTCGCGAGCGGGCGCAGATCCTGAAGGTTATAAATTGTTGTTTTAGGGCAGATTGAAGGGAACTTTTGATATTCACTGAATACGAATATTTTCTAGGTTTCGTGTTTCATTTGTGATGGAGAACTAATCCCCTGAGATTAGTCTGCTGTAATCGGTTTCCGCCGCACTTGAGGTTCTGTAATTCCCAATTGATTCGCTTCTCCCTTTCAATACTATGCTATATGTTCTGTTTGCTTAATTCAGGATTGTATAGAATGATTATTTAGTTATTTCGATGATTCTATGTTCCTATACCTAATCGCGTTTGCTTAATTCGTGTGTGTTCAATCGTGTTTGGTTAATTCACGAGTGCTTCAATCCGTTTGCTTAATTCGGAATTAGGAACATATATGTCGTAGTGTCAATTTCGCTTGTTAATTGTTTCTACAATCGAAAAGGGATTAGAATCCGCTTAGGGCATGGAATTTATATGAACCGATGATAGTTGGGAAACCGAGAACAGTAGACTAATCGTTTTTAGCTTATTGATATATACTTATTTGCATTGTTTTTCTTAATTGAAGCATTCAACTTCAACCCCCCTCCCCCCCCCCCCCCCAAAAAAAATGATTTCGAGGTTAATAACAATCCAAGAGTCCTTGTGATACGATACCCGAGTTGTTGCGCCTTAGCTGCAGTTTTTGTAAACCACTCGTTCTTTTCGACGCGCGTGCGATAGCGTGTCAAAATTGACGCTGTTGCCGGGGACTGTTGTTGTTATTAACGGATTTGCTGATTAATTTCTGAATTAGTTCTGGCTACTAGGTCTGGTTGTTCCGACTTGTTTGAATTTGATCCTGAAATTGAAAGAACTTTGCACACACGCCTTAGAGCAATTCAGGCTATCACTAGTTCACCAACCAGTAGCGATTCTGATTTTGTACTTGCTTTTGATAACATGGCCGATCAAAGAACATTGAGCCAGCTTGCTGCTCCTGATGTTAATTATAATGGTTTGTGTATTGAGTATGTTGATGTTGTTGCTCCTTTTGAATTAAAATCTGGTTTAATACACTTGTTGCCAAGGTTTAGTGGTCTTGCAGGTGAGGATCCGCATAAGCATCTGAAGGAATTCCAGGTTGTTTGCTCTACACCTCTGAGACCGGAAGGAATAACAGAAGACCATATCAAGCTGAGAGCCTTTCCTTTCTCACTTCAAGGTGCTGCGAAGGATTGGTTGTATTACCTTGAACCGAATTCTGTTACAACCTGGAATGATTTGAAGAGGGTCTTCCTAGAGAGATACTTTCCTGCCTCCAGAGCTGCATCAATCAGGAAGGATATATGTGGTATTAGACAGGGCAATGAATCATTGGCTGAATATTGGGAGAGATTCAAGAAGTTGGTATCTAGTTGCCCTCAACACCAGATTTCCGAGCAGCTGCTTATCCAGTACTTTTATGAGGGGTTGCTACCGATGGATAGGAACATTTCGGATGCTACGAGTGGGGGAGAACTTGTTGATAAGACTCCAGCTGCTGCCAAGTAATTGATTGAAAACATGTCACTCAACTCCCAGCAGTTCACAACCAGAAACAACTCTGTCGAGACTGTTGGAAATTTGCGTATAAAACAAAATAACACAGCGGAAAAAAAATCCCATCGAAGGATCCTTGCGAATGGTCATGATTCATGGTTAGAAGATTTACCTCTTGAAGCGATGACAATTGATTGAAATCGTCTATCACGAACACCGCACGAACGATGTCTCTAAGGTATCCACATGAGCAGATTCCGTGAACGTCCAACGTCACGAACCCGAAGCGTCTCTGTCTCACAGTGCTAGCTTTGAAAACCGAGACCTGCTGCTCACTCTCACTCTCTATGTGCGGCTAGGGTAAAACAAAACCGTGTAGGCACAATAGCTTAAGTGGTCTACTTATAGTAGCACATCCTTAAGTGAGTTAGTGAGCAGCATTTGACCTAAGCCCCGTGTACTATGCGCTAGGCCCAATAGAAAAGTCCAACTCTCATTTTAATGCTTCTTTTAATCCGTTCTTATGTGTGTGACCCTATAGGTTCCCAAAACGTTAGTAGTAATATTAAATCCCATTTAATATTACAAACAGTGAGTGGTATCTAGCAATACATCACTGCTACCTAAGTAGTGAGAAAGTCAGTGATTTGACGAAACCTTTCTGTGACAAATATTCATGTGCATTATTATCCCTTTGTCCATATATCTATATTGAACACAAGACATAGAATGTGTCACCCTTGTATGGTTCAATATCATGTTCCCTGATACCCGAGTAGACTTAACAACAAATGAGGTCAATATCTCATATTGACTCATTTCAGCACGGCCATGCATTTTACAGTCTCACTCTATCAGGGGCCCCACAGATATTACTCCTGTTATGTATGAGGGACAAATTCCATCTAGGTCACTCACATCCCTCTGCATGGCTCGTGGTATGACCAATGACCGTCTTTATAATCATCCTATTACATATGACGTTTGACGATATTAAAGCACACGACTCCTCATGTAGGGATCGTAGTGATTTCAGGTCGAAGGATTGCATACACCATTGTCACTATGAGAACTACTTATGACACTCATATAACGCTCCATGTAGTGTTCTCATGGTGGGTCAATCCAGTACATCATTACTCTAATGTGTACCTATGTGGCGACTCGATATCTCATATCCATGACCCGTGAGATATGGTCATCAGTCTGCACACATAATAGTCTCAATGTATTATTATTGTCCTTATTAATAAAATACTTGACTACGGATATTTAAGAATAGGATTTCATTGTTCAATAGTGTCTCACGATCAAGTCATGTACTTGATATTCTATTAACCTGAAATTTCTATTCTAAGGACTTTATTATGTTTAAACAAGTAACACAATAAACTGGAATGCCTCATATATATATATATATATATATATATATATATAATGGCAAGATACAAATGTAAGTCTAAGAAATACACTGGTCTCTAGGGCTTACACCAACAATCTCCCACTAGCACTAGAGCCAATCAGGCATAAATCTAATGCCCATCGACCTAGTGTGACCTTCATGCTTCTGTTGAGCAAGAGGTTTCGTAAGTGGGTCAGCAACGTTATCAAGTGTTGGTACTTTGCATATTTTCACATCTCCTCTATCGATAATCTCTCGAATGAGATGGAAGCATCTAAGTATATGTTTGGATCGTTGATGAGATCTAGGTTCCTTAGCTTGTGCAATGGCCCCATTGTTATCACAATAGAGATCAATGGGGTCCACAATACTAGGAACTGTACCAAGCTCAGCAATGAACTTCCTGATCCAAACAGCCTCCTTTGCTACATTGGAGGCGGCAATATACTCAGCCTCTGTAGTAGAATCGGTGACTGTCTCCTGCTTTGAGCTCTTCCAGCTCACCGTCCCGCCATTCAGGCAGAACACATAACCAGGTTAAGATCTGGAATCATCCTTATCGGTTTGGAAGCTAGCATCGGTGTAACCTATTACAGCAAGCTCTTCCTCGCCTCCATATACCAAGAACGAATCCTTAGTTCTTCTCAAGTACTTAAGGATGTTCTTGACAGCAGACCAGTGACTTTCACCGGGATCAGACTGGTACCTGCTCGTTATGCTTAAAGCATACGATACATCTGGTCGAGTACATAACATGGCATACATGATAGATCCAATTGCGGATGCATATGGAATCTTACTCATGCGATCCCTTTCTTCTTGAGTGGAAGGGGATTGTGCCTTTGATAGGCATATACCATGTGACATAGGCAAGAGTCCTTTCTTGGATTCATGCATGTTAAAGCGTCTCAACACTTTGTCTATGTATGTACTCTGACTTAGGCCAAGCAATTTCAGCGATCTATCCCTATAGATCCTGATTCCCAATACATAGGTAGGTTCACCCAAATCTTTCATAGAGAAGCAATTCCCTAACCATGTCTTTACATTTTGTAGTGTAGGGATGTCATTTCCAATGAGTAATATGTCATCTACATATAACACCAGAAAAAACAACAATGCTCCCACTAACCTTCTTGTAGACACAAGGTTCATCTTCATTTTTGATGAATCCGTACTGTCTTACAGTATCATCAAAACGAAGGTTCCAACTTCTGGAAGCTTGCTTCAATCCATAGATTGATCGCTGCAATTTGCATACCTTTCCGGCATCCTCTGAAATGTCAAAGCCTTCAGGTTGTGTCATGTACACATCCTCAAGAAGCTTTCCATTAAGGAAAGCAGTTTTGACATCCATCTGCCATATCTCATAATCATGGTATACAGCGATAACAAGTAAGATCCGGACGGATTTAAGCATCGCAACAGGCGAAAAGGTCTCATCATAGTCGACACCATGAATTTGCTTGAAACCCTTAGCGACCAATCGCGCCTTAAAGGTGTGTACCTTACCATCCATGTCAGTTTTATTTTTGAAAACCCACTTGCACCCTATGGGTTTCACCCCTTCAGGTGGCTCTACCAAGGTCCATACTTGGTTGGTGTACTTGGAATCCATCTCAGATTTCATGGCCTCAAGCCACTTCTCAGATTCTGGGCCAGTGATGGCCTCCTGGTAAGTCACAGGCTCATCTTCATCCATGAGCAATACATCACCTCGTGGAGTCATGAGAAATCCTCCATATCTCTCAGGCTGGTGACGTATCCTGTTAGAGCTACGCTGGTCTTGTGCTACTGGAGCAGGTTGTTCCTCCACAACATTTTGTGAAGGTTGC
Source organism: Sophora flavescens (assembly GCA_030762895.1). Taxonomy (NCBI): domain Eukaryota; kingdom Viridiplantae; phylum Streptophyta; class Magnoliopsida; order Fabales; family Fabaceae; genus Sophora; species Sophora flavescens. The sequence goes on along the minus strand of CM061063.1, from coordinate 157,748,559 downwards.
TCCTGTTCCACCAATGGTAGGTCACTACTCTGTGATTCTTGAATTTCTTCAAGTTCTATCTTCCTCCCACTGGTTCCTTTGGAGATAAACTCCTTTTCTAGGAATACACCAGTCCGTGCGACAAACACTTTGCCTTCGGAAGGATTATAGAAATAGTACCCCTTGGTTTCTTTGGGATACCCCACAAAGAAGCATTTATCAGATTTGGGATCAAACTTATTAGAAACTTGACGTTTTACGTATGCTTCACAACCCCAAATCTTCATAAAAGACATGCTGGGTCGTCTACCAGTCCATATCTCATATGGTGTCTTTTCTACCGCTTTGGATGGAACATGGTTAAGTGTAAAAGCTGCTGTTAATAGAGCATGTCCCCAGAAAGAGTTTGGAAGGTTTGCATGACTCATCATAGACCGAACCATGTCCAAAAAGGTTCGATTTCTCCTCTCAAAAACACTATTCCATTGTGGTGTTCCAGGTGGAGTGAGTTGAGATAAAATTCCACACTCTCTCAGATGATCATCAAACTCTAGGCTCAAATATTCACCACCTCGATCTGATCGAAGAGTTTTAATATTTTTACCAAGTTGGTTTTGTACCTCATTTTTGAATTCCTTGAACTTTTCAAAGGATTCCGATTTATGTTTCATAAGATACACAAATCCATATCTACTGAAATCATCAGTGAATGTGATGAAGTACTGAAAACCACCTCTAGCTAATGTGTTTAGGGGTCAACATACATCGCTATGTATAAGACCCAAAAGATCGTTAGCTCTTTCACCTTTTTCGATGAATGGAGCTTTAGTCAACTTTCCCAATAAACAAGAATCACATATCTCATATGATTCATAATCAAATGAGTCCAAGAGTCCATCTTTATGGAGCTTCGAATTGCGTTTCTCATTTATATGGCCTAAACGACAATGCCAAAGATAAGACGAGTTCAACTCATTTGGTTTGAACCTCTTAGTATTTATGTTATAGATGGGCATTTCAAGATCAAGGACATAAAGCCCATTACTCATGTGTGCACTAGCATAGAAAATATCATCCAAATAAATAGAACAACTTTTGTTCTTTATTATAAAAGAAAAACCAATCTTGTCCAAACAAGAAATGGAAATGATATTCCTGCTAATTGCATGTACAAAATAACAGTTCTCTACCTGAATAGTAAGCCCAGTGGGCAAAGTCAATACATAAGTCCCTACAGCTAAAGCAACAACCTTTGCTCCATTTCCAACTCATAGGTCGACTTCGCCCTTTGCCAATGGTCTACTCCTGTTTAGATCCTGCACATTTGTACAAATGTGAGAACCACATCCAGTATCTAATACCCATGATACAGAAGTAGATAAATTGACTTCTATAACAAACACACCTGAAGTGGAAGTCTCACTTCCCTTCTTCTTCTTGATTTCTTCCAGGTATTTTGGGCAGTTCCTCTTCCAATGTCCGGTCCGACCACAATGGAAGCAATTGCCTTCCTTAGCCACACCACCCACAGGCTTCAAGCCAGAAGTACTGGGCTTGACCTTGTTGATGGCCTTGCCATTGCCCTTGCCCTTTTGTTTGTGCGTGGGCTTCTTGGGATGCTTCTTGCTATTTCCAGCCTGGACCATCAAAATGGCCTTCCCCTTTCCTTTGTTAATATTTTGTTCAGCAGTTCTCAACATGCTCAACAATTCTGGCAAAGGTTTGTCAAGATCATTCATATTATAGTTCATGACAAACTGACTATAGCTCTCAGGCAACGATTACAGAACTAAGTTGGTGGCCAACTCTTGGCCTAAAGGAAATCCCAGTCTCTCGAGATTCTCAATGTGCCCGATCATCTGGAGTACATGAGGACTCACAGGGCTTCCTTCTGCCAATTTACACTGGAAAAGGGCTCTGGAAACTTCGAACCGCTCATGCCTTGCTTGCTTTTGGTAGAGCAGCTTGAGGTGCACGATCATATCGTACACCTCCATGGTCTCATGTTGCTTTTTCAGCTCAGAGGTCATGGTAGCAAGCATAAGACAGTCGACGTCTAAGGCATCATCCTGATGCTTCTTATAAGCATCCCTGTCAGCCCTAGGAGCACTTGAAGCCGGTGGCTCCTCAGGAATAGGCTCCTCAAGAACATACAAATTTTTCTCATGTTTGAGGACAATCCTCAAGTTTCTGTACCAGTCCAGAAAATTTGTTCCGGATAGTTTGTCCTTCTCATGGACGGATCGCAATGACAGGTTACTTGATGTGTTTGATGCCATGGTAATCTACAGAGATAAATATGCAAAATAAAAGTATCATGCTATGAAGTTATTTAATAAGGTCTTTAATTAAATATGCCTCCCACTATTTTACTCAAAACAATGACCCTCATCATTGATTCGGAAAATCCCGTTGGAAGATTTTCTAGTGGGCCAAGATCCATATTTCACCTAGCTTTAAGTCAGCTTTGGCTGATCACTCAAAATTCGGTTATATAGGTAGGAAACACTTTCCGATTGCATCTCATGCAACTCTTGGATAGTTGGGTGAATAACTCTTATTCTAATCCATCACATGGACTAAAGCCTAACTTTTAAGCCTCTAAGCCTTTCAATCCTATTGAAGTTGGCTTAGTTAAGTCAGACCCAATGGATAGCAGTTGAACATTACATTTGTCCCATCGCGTCTTACTAGTATAGATAAAGGTACCCCGCTTTGGCGGACCCACACTTAATCGATCATAGTCTTGACGAGTGCCATGCATTGGAAGGCCTTTAAATGTGACTTAATATTTCCTTTTGAGGGATTTGATTAAAATTTGATCTCATCATTTGTTAAACTCTTTAACTTACTATTTACATACATGCATCTCATACATATATTAGTTAAACCCCTTTTAACATACTATATACATACATGCATCTCATACATATATAAGGCAAATAAATGTGATATGGTTATGGACCCTAACGCATTGATTCTCCCAAGCAAATGAGAGAATCTAAACTGAAACCTAGGAGCGTCCAAGCTTCTCCAAGCATGATCTCCCACAGGATAACGTCTTCTTGTCTCCATCATTACATTACATAAACAGAAACCTCATTTTACATATGAGGGGAGTGAGATGAGAAAAGAATATACATATGGAATATAAGAGAAAGGCACGGCACGCAGGCCTTATTTCAAAATATAAACCAAAAGATTAAAGGACTAAGGCCATAACCATTCACCATACATCACCAAATAAATAGTAACAACCAATAATAATATACAACTATTATTATTATTATTACCTTTTATTAATTAGAGATTTCAAAATCTAAATTTTGAAAACATAACATATATATAATAAATCACATTTATTGTCATTGATGTTATTATAAATCACATTTATTGTAATTGATGTTACTATAAATCACATTTATTGTAATTGATGTTACTATAAATCATATTTATTGTAATTGATGTTACTATAAATCACATTTATTGTAATTGATGTTACTATAAATCACATTTATTGTAATTAAATGGTGACATAAAAGATTTCAAAAATTGAATTTCGAAATAACACACTACGCAGAGGTAGCACGAGGTTCCCGCTTCCTTGGCGGCTAGGGCTTCAACCTCTCAACCCTAAAACCGCAAGGCCCGTGAACACTTCACGCTTCAAGGAACGGTGGCTAGGGTTTCAACCCTTGGAACCTCAGCCGCAAGAACATGAACTTTTCATGTCTGACACCCTTTAACGCCGCCAACAGAGAACTGAAACCGATCATGTTTAACATCAACACTTGACGCCATCGCAGAACATAATAAGGATTCCAGAACCAATGTACATATCGCATATATATACATAAATCTGCTATAGACGCATATATCATATACATACAAAAATTACAGAAACAAGGTTTCGCAAAAACGGATGCAAACGATTTTCAGAAAACAATTTTCAGAAAAACGATTCACATTATTAACATGTTATCATACATAACAGGTAAACCATGTAACAGAATCATGGTTTCGCAAGCGGCTCTGATACCACTGTTGGGAATTTGCATATAAAACAAAATAACGCAGCGGAAAAAAAAATCCCATCGAAGGATCCTTGCGAATGGTCATGATTCATGGTTAGAAGATTTACCTCTTGAAGCGATGACAATTGATTGAAATCGTCTATCACGAACACCGCACGAACGATGTCTCTAAGGTATCCACACGAGAAGATTCCGTGAACGTCCAACGTCACGAACCTGAAGCGTCTATGTCTCACAGTGCTAGCTTCGAAAACCGAGACCTGCTGCTCACTCTCACTCTCTATGTACGGCTAGGGTAAAACAAAACCGTGTAGGCACAATAGCTTAAGTGGTCTACTTATAGTAGCACATCCTTAAGTGAGTTAGTGAGCAGCATTTGACCTAAGCCCCATGTACTATGCGCTAGGCCCAATAGAAAAGTCCAACTCTCCTTTTAATGCTTCTTTTAATCCGCTCTTATGTGTGTGACCCTATAGGTTCCCAAAACGTTAGTAGTAATATTAAATCCCATTTAATATTACAAACGATGTGAGCGGTATCTAGCAATACATCACTGCTACCTAAGTAGTGAGAAAGTCGATGATTTGACGAAACCTTCTCGTGACAAATATTCATGTGCATTATTATCCCTTTGTCCATATATCTATATTGAACACAAGACATAGAATGTGTCACCCTTGTATGGTTCAATATCATGTTCCCTGATACCCGAGTAGACTTAACAACAAATGAGGTCAATATCTCATATTGACTCATTTCAAAGACGGCCATGCATTTTTACAGTCTCACTCTATCAGGGGGCCCACAGATATTACTCCTGTTATGTAGGAGGGACAAATTCCATCTAGGTCACTCACATCCCTCTGCATGGCTCGTGGTATGCCCAATGGCCGTCTTTATAATCATCCTATTACAGATGACGTTTGACGATATTAAAGCACACGACTCCTCATGTAGGGATCGTAGCGATTTCAGGTCCAAGGATTCCATACACCATTGTCACTATGAGAACTACTTATGACACTCACATAACGCTCCATGTAGTGTTCTCATGGTGGGTCAATCCAGTACATCATTACTCTAATGTGTACCTATGTGGCGACTCGATATCTCATATCCATGACCCGTGAGATATGGTCATCAGTCTGCACACATAATAGTCTCAATGTATTATTATTGTCCTTATTAATAAAATACTCGACTACAGATATTTAAGAATAGGATTTCATTGTTCAATAGTGTCTCACGATCAAGTCATGTACTTGATATTCTATTAAACTAAAATTTCTATTCTAAGGACTTTATTATGTTTAAACAAGTAACACAATAAACTGGAATGCCTCATATCATATATATATATAATGGCAAGATACAAATGTAAGTCTAAGAAATACACTGGTCTCTAGGGCTTACACCAACAGAGACAAGGGGTGTGAATGAGATCCATGGCTCTTCTTCCAACAAGGCCCTTGAAACCAGACTTGATGAGCTTACTTCTTTAGTGAAATAGCTGGCAGTGGATAAAGTTCAAACAGCAAGGTTGTGTGGCATTTGTACTTCTCCTGAGAATCTGTCCGATGCATGCCCTATTCTGAAAGATGAGTCGGTCACTGATTTGCCTTAAGCATATGCAGCCAGTCTTTACAATCAAGGCAACAATCAGAACAGGTACAACATCCCTGACCTCTCCACTAATAAGTACCACCCCAACTGGAGAAACCATCCGAACCTTCGGTATCGAAACTCATCTGCACAACAACAACAGCTGATGCTACCACCACAGAATCCACCCCAAGTGACCACCTCTGCACCTTCCGGACCTTCACTAGAGGACCTTGTCAAGCAAATGGCTGCACAAAACCTCCAGTTTCCGCAGCGAACGGATTCTAGTATTCATGCTTTGCAAACACAGATTGGACAGCTTGCCACTTCGATGAATGCCATGCAGCAAGCTCAAGGATCGAACCAACTACCTGCTCAACCAGTGGTGAATCCTAATGTTCCAAATCCTAATGTGAGTGCAATGACTTTGAGATCCAGGAAGATTGCAGAACCAGCACCTGAAAAGAGTAAAGTTGATGAGGTAACACCTGAACCCCCTGTTGTTGTTGAAGCTGAGAAAAAGTATGTGCCACCAATCCCCTTCCCGCAAAGAGTGCTGAAAAGTAAAAATATTGATGAGGAAGACAAAGAGAGAGAGATTCTGGATGTGTTCAAAAAGGTGGCAGTGAACATTCCGCTCCTTGATGCAATTAAGCAGGTTCCGAAATATGCAAAGTTTCTGAAGGATTTGTGCACACACAAGAGGAGGTTGAAGGGTAATGAGAGAGTCAATTTGGGGCAAAATGTTTCAGCCCTCATTCAACCTAAGTCCGCACCTGAAAAGGTTACTGTCTCAGCCCTCACTCAAGCAATGCCACATAAATGCAAGGATCCGGGAACTTTTGCTATTCCATGCACCATTGGGGACAGTTAATTCGACAATTGCATGTTGGATTTAGGAGCTTCTATTAATGTCATGCCCACTTCTGTCTTCAACAATCTTGATCTTGGTCCTTTGCAACATACAAGTCTCACTATCCAGTTGGCAAACAGGACCAATGCTCGCCCCATTGGAGTGGTAGAAGATGTGCTGGTACAAGTTAATGACCTGATTTTCCCTGCTGATTTTTACATCCTGGACATGGCAGGGGAAACAAATTCAAGCAGATCACCAATCATTCTGGGCAAACCGTTCATGAAAACGGCGAAGACAAAGATTGATGTTGATGATGGAACCATGTCCATGGAATTTGGTTACATTGTTGCAAAATTCAATATTTTCGATGCTATGAAGCATCCCTTGGAAAAGCACTCTGTCTTTCAAATAGAGTTGCTCTCTGAAATTGTTGATGACACTTATGATGACTTGGTTGCTGATTTTCCATCTATTTCTGGTTTTGATGATATTTATTCATGTGCTGATTGTACTAACACTGACCCTTGTGCTGTTTGTGCTGAGATTGATGCTACCTTGCAAGGTGACAGTGTAAGTGAAGTTGTTTGTTCAGCAGAAGTTCTTGACAGCACGACTGCCCCAAACATACCATCCATTGAGCAGCCACCCTCCCTAGAGCTTAAGCCACTTCCTGGAAATCTGAAGTATGCTTATTTGGAGAGGAATGAAAAACTTCCAGTTATAATTTCCTCTAACCTTGATTCTGACCAGGAAACTAAGCTCTTGGAGGTTTTGAAGAAGCATAAGAAGGCAATTGGGTGGACCTTGGTTGACATACCAGGTATTAGCCCCTCCAAGTGTATGCATAGGATTTTGTTGGAGGATGGGGCTAAAACAGTTAGGCAGCCCCAAAGGCGGCTCAATCCCTTGATTCTTGATGTTGTGAAGAAGGAGGTAACAAAACTCTTGCATGCTTGTATCATATACCCTATCTCTGACAGTAATTGGGTGAGCCCAATGCAAGTTGTACCTAAGAAATCTGGACTCACAATGGTGAAAAATGAAAATGATGAACTTGTTCCCACTAGAGTTCAGAATAGCTGGAGAGTTTGCATTGATTACAGGAGATTGAACTAGGCTACTAGAAAGGATCACTTTCCTTTGCCGTTCATCGATCAGATGCTTGAACGGCTAGCTGGTAAATCACACTGTTGCTTTCTTGATGGTTTTTCAGGTTACTTCCAGATCCACATTGCACCAGAGGATCAAGAGAAGACAACCTTCACGTGTCCTTTCGGCACTTTTGCTTACAGGAGGATTCCATTTGGTCTTTGCAATGCTCCTGGCACATTCCAGAGATACATGATTAGTATTTTTACTGAATATATTGAGAATTGCATGGAAGTGTTCATGGATGACTTTACTGTTTATGGTTCCTCATTTGATGCATGCTTGCATAGTTTGAATCTGGTTTTGGAAAGATGCATTGAAACTGACCTTGTTTTAAACTATGAAAAATGCCATTTTATGGTTGAACAGGGGATTGTTCTGGGGCACATTATTTCTGAAAAGGGTATTTCAGTAGATCCTGCTAAGATTGATGTGATTTCTACACTACCTTACCCATCTTGCGTTCGCGAGATTCGTTCTTTTCTTGGTCATGCAGGTTTCTATAGGTGCTTCATAAAGGATTTCAGCAAGATAGCCCTCCCTCTGTCAAACTTGTTGAAGAATGACGCCATTTTCAACTTTGATGACAACTGCAAAAAGGCGTTTGATTTATTGAAGAAGGCATTGACCTCCACTCCCATCATCCAGCCTCCTGACTGGACCCTCCCTTTTGAGATTATGTGTGATGCCTCTAACTATGTTGTGGGGGCGGTCCTTGCACAAAGGGTGGGCAAGGTTGCCCTGTTAATTACTATGCTTCTAGAACTTTAGATGCTGCACAGGCTAATTACACCACTACTGAAAAGGAACTTCTAGCTATTGTTTTTGCTCTCGATAAATTCAGATCATATTTGCTGGGTTCCAAGGTTGTTGTTTTCACTGACCATGCAGCTCTGAAGTACTTGTTGAAGAAACCAGAAGTGAAACCGAGATTGATTCGGTGGATGTTGTTGCTCCAAGAGTTTAGTGTGGAGATTAGAGATGAGAGTGGAGCTGAAAATTTAGTGGCTGATCACTTGAGGAGAATAGAGAGGGATGAGGATCCTTCCCCCATTCAGGATGACTTTCCTGATGAGCAGCTTTTACAGTTACATGGGGTAACTCCTAGGTTTGCTGATGTTGTTAACTATCTTGTTGCTGGTGTTTTTCCAACAGGTGCAACTAGATCACAAATTCACAAACTCAAAAGTGATGCCAAATATTATGTTTGGGATGATCCATACCTCTGGAAATTCGGCAGTGATCAGGTAATTATGAGATGTGTCCCCGACTATGAGATTGAATCTATTCTGCACTTTTCTCATGCTTCTCAAGTAGGGGGACACTTTGGGCCACAAAGGACTGCAAGAAAAGTCCTAGATTCGGGTTTTTACTGGCCCACCATTTTTAGGGATGCTTATGAGGTTTACCGCACTTGTAGAGAGTGTCAGACAGCAGGTACAGCCATCACTCGTAAGAGTGAAATGCCTCAGCAACCTATGCTTTTCTGTGAGGTGTTTGATGTGTGGGGAATTGACTTTATGGGTCCCTTCCCTGCATCTTTTGGTTTTCTCTATATTCTGCTTGCTGTTGATTATGTTTCAAAGTGGGTGGAAGTTGTTCCCACTAGGACTAATGATTCTAGAGTTGTTGCAAATTTTGTCAGGTCCAATATCTTCTGCAGGTTCGGAATACCTCGGGCTATCATAAGTGACCAAGGCACTCATTTCTACAACGCACCATGGAAGCTTTACTCCGGAAGTATGGAGTTGTGCACAGGGTCTCCACTGCATATCATCCCCAGACTAATGGGCAAGTTGAGATCTCAAACAGAGAGATCAAACAGATCTTAGAGAAAGTGGTGCTGCCAAATAGGAAGGATTGGAGCCGTCGTCTAGAAGACGCACTTTGGGCTCAAAGAACCGCTTTCAAGACACCAATAGGGATGTCTCCCTATAGACTTGTGTTCGGTAAGGCATGCCACCTTCCTATAGAGATTGAGCACCGTGCTTATTGGGTGGTCAGAAGCTGTAATTTGGAAATGCAAAAACCAGGCATTGAAAGAAAACTCCAATTACACCAGCTTGAAGAGCTTAGGCTAGACGCCTATGAAAGCTCTCGAATTTACAAAGAGAAAACTAAGCACTTCCATGATCAGATAATTTCTAGGAAGGAATTCTCTGTGGGCCAACAGGTTTTATTGTTTAACTCCCGCCTGAAAGTGATGGCTGGGAAACTTCGATCCAAGTGGATTGGCCCATTTGTTGTTACTAATGTTTTCCCTCATGGTGCAGTAGAAATAAAAAGTGCAGGTAGCAACAAGGTCTTTAAGGTTAATGGGCATCACTTGAAGCTATTACATGAGAGCTCAGTGCTTGAAGATGCAACCGTTGAAGAGCTCTCCTTGGGAGAGCCCACCTACACTACAACTTGATCAGGGAGCACCTTCTCCTTTCCCTCACTCTTGTTTTATATCTATGTTCTTTCATTGAGGACAATGTATGTCTTAAGTGTGGGGGAGGGAACCACTTGTTTTGTTTTTGTTTTGTTTTCCTTGTTTGTGTTGCTTTGAGTCGTATGTGTGTTGAGTCTTGTGTCGGTGAGCTTGATGGATTTTAATCAAATTTTGAATAGATGGATTGCAGGATATGTGTTGACTGTGATGATCTCCCCTTAGGTTTTGAGAATTGAAAAATTGTTCCCCATGTGAAAAATTGAAAATTGAACCTTGAGATATTCTATTGTGATTGCATGATCTATGATAAGTTTGGGGTGAAGGGATGCACACACTAGGGATTGAATATCGGTCAAACAATTTGCCAAAAATGTCCAGGTGAGGATTTGAGCCTCCAACATGTTTTTAATTGTGTGAATCACTTTTAAGTTGCACTTTCCCAAATTTGCTTGAATCTCTTCATGGTTTGCATGCTTATGTGGTTGCATCAAATGATTTAGGCAATTTTCTTTGAAGTAACTACTTGACCTAAAAAGAACCATCCCTAATGCATGTTCCCTAGTTAGCCACATTGAGCCTAAAGCCTATTGCTTCTTGATGACCCTATATTATAAGCCAAAAATCAAGAAAAACCATGTTAACCCAATCTTAGGATTAGGAGAGCATGGAAGCCTAGCAAGGCAAGGGTTGCAAGAAACTAAGTTTGGGGTGGCTACAAGGTTTGATATGTCATTCTGGGTTGAGAAAAAGAAAAATAAAGGTTGGAGCCAAAGGCAAAAATAAAAAAAAACATAAAAAAAAGGGAAGAAAAGCACAAAATGTCAAAAAAAGGGTATTGGAAGAAAAAGGCTGTAGTCACCCTAAGCAAAAAGAAAAATGGAAAAAGGAATTTGAGTGGAAGTTCGATGTGTCAAATTTCTCATGCTCTCATAGTTCCTAGGGACTTAAGCCTAGTACCTTTGAATATCCTACCTCTAGCCAGGCCCCATTACAACCTTCAAAAGACCTTTTGATGTTGCATGCATGTTTGCGTGGGAACTTTGTTTGAGATGAAAATCAAATTCATGGGAAGTGCTCTTGAAATGTGAAAATGAGTGAAAAGCCGATAGCCTAGACAAATTGAGCAAATGAGTGAAATATTACATGCCCTTGTGAGGAAGGCAATTGTTTGAAATATTTGATCTCCCTTTTGTGTGTAACTTGGATCCCTTGCTCAGATTACTGACTGCATGAATGATGGAATTCTCAATTGTTTAAAGTAAATGAATGTGGGGATTGCATTGTTGAAAAGGGGGGAAACATTGAAGAAAAATTGTCTTCTCAAAATTGCATGAAATTTGTGAGGAATTTGTTGAATCCCTTAAGCTTGCCAAGTTTGAGTCTTTTTGAGTTTTAGTTTGCTTGGGGACAAGCAAAGTTTAAGTTTGGGGTATTTTGATAAGCCTCTGGCTCGACTAGTTTTATACTAGTAAGACCATGGCTTTTGCACTAATTACTCGAGTTTCAATCTCGTTTTAGCCAAAATTTGGATTTAATTGTCCTCAAGCAACATTTTGAGTTTCTTAAGTAGTTTAGGGCATTTTAGTTAATTTTTGAGTCAAATAAAGCATTCACTGCTATTTCATATTTTCAGGTTAAAAGGGAATCACTTAGAGTCAAGGGAATGAAGAAAACAATGGAAATTGCAATTCTGGAAGATTCGCCTCGCGAGAAGCTACTCGCCTCGCGAGCCTGAAGACCAGCCTGAACAGTAACAGTAACCCTTTCTGTCTCGCCTCGCAAATCATTGTCTCGCCATGCGAGCCTGAAGGCCTGACTGTACCAGAGAATGTCACCCTTTCAGTCTCGCCCCGCGAATCACCGTCTCGTCTCGTGAGAACCCAATTTTGAACTTGCGCCACTTTTAATGTTCGCCTCGCGAGCGGGCGCAAATCCTAAAGGTTATAAATTGCTGTTTTAGGGAAGATTGAAGGGAACTTTTGATATTCACTGTATAAGAATATTTTCTAGGTTTCGTATTTCATTTGTGATGGAGAACTAATCCCCTGAGATTAGTCTGCTGTAATCGGTTTCCGCCGCACTTGAGATTCTATAATTCCCAATTGATTTGCTTCTCCCTTTCAATACTATGCTATATGTTCTGTTTGCTTAATTCAGGATTGTATAGAATGAGTATTGATTTATTTCGATGATTCTATGTTCCTATACCTAATCACGTTTGCTTCATTCGCGTGTGTTCAATCGTGTTTGCTTAATTCACGAGAGCTTCAATCCATTTGCTTAATTCGGAGTTAGGAACATATATTTCGTAGTGTGAATTTTGAGACACCCCGATGTGCCCCATCGTATTATTACATTAAAACCTTAACATTTATTTACTTAATCGCTCGCTTATCGTTGAAAATACGTAAAATTTAAAACTTAATTAATAATTATATAACTTATGCAGATATAAAACATACCAAAACTATATTACATAAATACACAACTGTTTATTTATTACATTACCAAAACACTGTTGAGGGTACCTCTCGTAGGATCCCCTCATGTGCATAAACTGCACTCTGGACATACTTAGCGGAAATATAAATACTCCTTAGACACACTGGCCATAATGTCTATACTCTAATCGCCATGGATCACAGCTCGACCTCCAGCATCTGGTTCATACGAAGTTCCATCTAACTACTCAGCAATTGGTTCCTCCATCGGGTCTTCTCGTACGATCACATCAGAAATAAAATACAACACACAAAGATATAGGGAATAAGAAACAGTTCTATCATCAAAAAGCGGAAAAGAGTAATAGTAAATTATACAGTAATTGTCACAGACACGCATCACTCAAAATCAACAATCATCCTCAATCCACTATATCATCCTCTACCCTCAGCCCATGCAACTAAAACTTTATACTGATGTGGCCATCTTCACTCCTATCACATTAGTTAGTAGTCCAGAACGATCCAGTACCAATAACTTTCGAACGCATCAAAGACTAAACACTTATTAGTCTAAAATGGTCCAGTGCCAAGATCATACGAACTCGTCAAGGAATATCATTCCATAACGGTCCAGTGCCAAGAACATACGAACTCGTCAAGGAACACCATTCCATAACGGTCCAGTGCCAAGAACATACGAACTCGTCAAGGAATATCCTTCCATAACGGTCCAGTGCCAAGAACATGCGAACTCGTTAAGAACTAAAGAGTATTACGGTAGTCTACCTCGGCATCCACATTCGTAGGGCACTCACCCGCAATATCCGATATCCCCAAAATAGGATATCCTGACCTCGTGTGTTCCACTCACACGGCTGTGACTAACAATGCCTCGATAAATGAATCTCCCTAAATTACATCAATAACAACCTAGTGCCTCAACCTTCGATCAAAGTCTCAACACCTTTTTCCTCATAGATAAAACCACTTAATTAAGCTAGGCACCTCTAAATCACCTTTATTCTCTCACCCAAACAATTATCTCCCGAACAACATATATCCTTACTTAAAAATCAGCTAAGCACAATATTAAAAACCAGGCAGATCATGCATAACACAATATCAGAAAATAATTCAAATACCACAAAATATCACATAAGTAATGAAATAATAACAATAAATTCAATCAACCTCAGATAAGATAAACTCATCCTAATGTCGATAAACCTACAATCCCCAAATCACCATTGGTTTTACAGAAAAGGTTTCCAATATGATTTTGGTCTTGTCGATTACTCAACTACTAGTAGGGTTTAGGTCGCCCTACACAATTATCATATAATCTACTAATTATCGATTCCGACGATAGGTTGATTCTTTTCCCCACCTGAGTTATCACCGAAATCCCGAACTCGACGTTCCTCGCTATCACACCACAGCTTAATAGTTTCACCTTGAATCAAACAACATAACTATAATTAATCAAACCAAATCCATCTATGACACTTTAGGGCTAGGTTCGACCAAGTCTAAGAAAATAGGTTTAGGGTTATCTTCTTAATGCCATCTTTTGGATCCTAGTTACTAGAGTCTTAACTAACATAGATTACTTATTACAAGACTCAAATTTGAAACAAAATCCTCTATCCTTTAGGGTTAGGGTTTCAGCCATGTATATGAATTTAAGCTAGGGATTTTTGTTGGACCTAAGCTCTTGGATTTAAGCTATACATGTATTATAGAACTTAAGTCAAGTACTAACTTTCAAAACAAACAACAAAACACCAAACCCATTTTCCTACCTAGGTTCGGCCATTAATGATTAATAGGGAAGGAAAATGACTTTGATCACATGCTTTTGGATAATAAAAGTAGGGATCATAACTAGATCATAGAAATTGGTTTCACATTTTTATGATTTTTCTACAATTTTCTAGAATTATTACAAGTTCTAGATCTAGAAATGGAAATTTATGAAAACTTGATGATCATGGCTTGATCTTACAAAATAAGTGAAGGAGAAGACTTAGATGATTAAGGAGAAGAGCTTTTACCTCTTGAAGATTGAAGAAATGAAGAAAATGATCAACCTTCACTAAGTTGAAAACTGGACAGCTTGAGGGTGTGATGGTATTGTGAGTGTATCTCACAATATACTCATCCAAAATTCACTAACTTTGTATTGTTAGAAATATAAGAAGAAAAGGAACAACTTTTACGTCGAAGGTTTCATTTTGTTCGGATCATAACAGGGGTGAAATGGGACTTCTTTCTGCTGTTTCGTGGGTTGCTGAGAATTCTGGGCAGTTTCGGTATTTTGATCCTATCTCCCAATCCACTTATCCGTTTTTGATGATCTTTAGCTTGTTGGAAATAAGAGAGAAATAGGAACAACTTTTATGTTGAGTGTTTTCCTAGTTTCAGAAAGGAAGAGGGTCATATGTTTGGTGGGAATTCGGTGTTCTTAGGGTTTTGTAACTTGGTGGGGAAGATGAAGAGAATGAAGAAGATGAGTGAAATGGTGAGGGAGGCCACGGTTTTGAAGAGTATTTATAGGCTAGATTTAGGCTTTGTTTGGTTATAAGGAATTGATTTAATGGGTTTTGTGATTATTTAATTAATATAAGTTTAACCATAGTTAATAATTAACTTAACTAGGATTACTTTACTTAACTATGGTTATTAACTGTGTGGCTCACATTTGAGGGAGGTGTGGCTGATTTTGGGCCACACAAAGTGACTCACCAATGAGTCACCGATCTTATCCGTTAGCGGTTCCCGGAAATTCCGTACGCAGCTCCGTCGTTTACCCGATTTCGGTTTTTGAGAGGAAAATAATGAAACGAAAGCAAAATGAAATAGGTAAGATTTATTGGAGCTGGATGCACGAAATTGTAGAGATGTGGGAGGTTTTCAACCATGTAAAATGAGTGGTTAAGAGTGCGTAGATGTGTCTGGTTAATACCCTCGACAGCTTGGGGGTATTTTGGTCTTTTTCACCTAAAAGTCATTATTACTACCATTTAATGCTCATAAATGATTGGTGACTCATCCTACATGAGTCATCATGTATGACTCGTTGTCCCGATCCCTTGACGGGTCTCTGCAGTTCCGTTTTCGACTCCGTCGGCTCCCCGATTAGGGTTTTACGCCCGTATAAAAGCGTAATATTTTGTTTTTGACTGAAAATTTTCAAACTAATCAAACTCGTTGGAAATATGATTTAAATATAAACCATTTCGTTCACGAGTCAAAATTAGGTTTTCTGATCATTAAAATCTTACTGTCAGCGAAAACACCGACTGTTTTCCATCCGAACTTTTACCAAAATCCGTCTGAATAAACATAATATTTTATTTCTGATCAGAAATTTGGAAAGTAGACTTCCTCACGGACAAAATATAAAAAATCTACAAATTTCATTTTTCGGGTCAAATTAGGGTTTTCTGTCAGTATAAAATTATACTGTCAGTTAAAAAAATGTAGACCGGGCTCCGTCTGAATTTTCAACCCAAAATTTCACCGTAACCTTCTACCATAAGAGAGACTATGAATATGATTTTAACTTATTTAAAATCACTTTCTAACTCTCAGATTAAAATATAATTAATTATATTTTAACCGGTTGAACAGCGTAATTAAAAATCAGGCTGTTACATTACTACCCCTCTTAGAAAAAAAATTCCGTCCTCGGAATTTCTTAACTCAAACTAACCATTATCTTGTAATCGTATCTTAATCTAAAGATCTCACATTATATTTCTCATCGCTGTTTTTCCCCTAGGTGACAGCGGTAACTTCATTACAAAATTCATTCTTATATTGTTCTATTTATCCTCAAAACAATCCATCACTACATTATATTCATTGTTCTTAACCTTTCCCACTTGATCTAACATCCTTAAAGGACATAATTAAAACTTAATCCTTCGAACATATCCTATTATTCCAATTTATATCAAAATCATACATACCGTGTATGAGATCTGCAGCGTGAGGGGATTCAACTCCTCTTATGGTAAACACTCTCC
This sequence comes from Sophora flavescens, assembly GCA_030762895.1. Classification (NCBI taxonomy): domain Eukaryota; kingdom Viridiplantae; phylum Streptophyta; class Magnoliopsida; order Fabales; family Fabaceae; genus Sophora; species Sophora flavescens. The sequence goes on along the minus strand of CM061063.1, from coordinate 157,732,030 downwards.
CAGCAGTTTGAGGTCTAACCATCTGCTGACCGGTTGCAGGAACTCCTCCCTGGGTTCCACCTCTATAACCTCCAGCTTCCCTATTCCCAGCTACCGGCTGCGGCATACCTTTCTGTCTACAATCACGAGCATAATGACCTGGTTTCCCACAGTTGAAACAACCAGATCCCTCATTACAATTCCTAACATGGTGCGGTCCTCCGCATCTGAAACAAACTAAGCCTTGTTGTTGCTGGCTTGTTCCGACCACTTGTGTGGTGGCTACTGGTGTTGGTGCCACTGTCTGCAATTGTCTGGCATATGGTCCTTGTCTCTCTTGAGAACCCCTATCTTCTCTCCGTTGGAGACCTGATCGAATAGGACCTCCACTCCTCTGCTGCCTCTGCTCAGCAGCTTGCCTCAGATCTATGCTTTCTATGGCACTGCATCTCTCCACTAGCTCCGGAAAACTCTGGATATCGAGAGATACTATAGCCCTCTGTAGTTCATGTCGGAGTCCTTCCTCAAACCTTCTACATTGCCAATCTTCATCTGGGAATTTCTGATAAAATTCAGAATACTTAATCAGAGCCTCGAATCGTGATGCATAATCACCAACAGTCATGTTGCCTTGTTTGAGACTCATGAATTCCCTTTCTTTCTCGCGTCGAACTAGACGCGGAAAATACTTCTCAAAGAAGCAGTCACTAAACAGCTGCCAGTTGATAACTCTGCCTTCGGCATCCAGCAATCTTCGCTTGCCTCTCCACCAAGACTCTGCTCCTCCAGTTAGCATGAAGGCAGCATACGTCACTTTCCTATCCTCTCTGCAGCGCATGGTATCGAATATCTTCTCGATCTCTTGTATCCACCATTCTGCCTTCTCTGGATCATAATCTCCTCGGAATTGGGGTGGCTTCCCTTTCAGGAAAGTAGCCATTCCGGCATCTTCAGCTGCTGCAGCTCTCCTTTGGTTCTGTTGTTCCTGCTGTTCTTTGTTCATCTGCAGCATCTCAGCATTCTGCTGTGTTTGTAATAACAGGGCAGCAACTATGTTTTTCATGGTATCTTGAGTCTCAGATGACTCTCCTCCACTTCCGGTATGATTATTTTCTACATTGTTAATTCCAACAATTCTTTCAGGAGTTCTGTCATTACTGTCGATCGGACGTCCTCTTCCACGAGCCATGATTCTGTAAAAGAAATCATTCGCTCTTATCAGTATGACATATAATACCACATAGACAAGTATATAAATACCATATGCCACACTAATGTTATTTATCGCGTCGGATTCGGACACACTACCCATCTTCTAAGCATAGTTAAAATCCGATGTGGACTCAACTAGACACGGCCAGTAACAACTTCCTAGACCTCACAGTCCGATTAGAATCGAACTGCTCTGATACCACCAAATGAGACACCCCGATGTGCCCCATCGTATTATTACATTAAAACCTTAATATTTATTTACTTAATCGCTCGCTTATCGTTGAAAATACGTAAAATTTAAAACTTAATTAATAATTATATAACTTATGCAGATATAAAACATACCAAAACTATATTACATAAATACACAACTGTTTATTTATTACATTACCAAAACACTGTTGAGGGTACCCTCTCAGTAGGATCCCTCACAGGCATAAACTGCACTACAGACATACTTAGCGGAAATATAAATACTCCTTAGACACACTGGCCATAATGTCTATACTCTAATCGCCATGGATCACAGCTCGACCTCCAGCATCTGGTTCATACGGAGTTCCATCTAACTCCTCAGCAATTGGTTCCTCCATCGGGTCTTCTCGTACGATCACATCAGAAATAAAATACAACACACAAAGATATAGGGAATAAGAAACAGTTCTATCATCAAAAAGCGGAAAAGAGTAATAGTAAATTATACAGTAATTGTCACAGACACGCATCACTCAAAATCAACAATCATCCTCAATCCACTATATCATCCTCTACCCTCAGCCCATGCAACTAAAACTTTATACTGATGTGGCCATCTTCACTCCCTGTCACATTAGTCAAGAGTCCGAACGGTCAGTACCAATAACTTTCGAACGCATCAAAGACTAAACACTTATTAGTCTAAAATGGTCCAGTGCCAAGATCATACGAACTCATCAAGGAATATCATTCCATAACGGTCCAGTGCCAAGAACATACGAACTCGTCAAGGAACATCATTCCATAACGGTCCAGTGCCAAGAACATACGAACTCGTCAAGGAATATCCTTCCATAACGGTCCAGTGCCAAGAACATGCGAACTCGTTAAGAACTAAAGAGTATTACGGTAGTCTACCTCGGCATCCACATCCGTAGGGCACTCACCCGCAATTTCCGATATCCCCAAAATAGGATATCCTGGCCTCGTGTGTTCCACTCACACGGCTGTGACTAATAATGCCTTGATAAATGAATCTCCCTAAATTACATCAATAACAACCTAGTGCCTCAACCTTCCATCAAAGTCTCAACACCTTTTTCCTCATAGATAAAACCACTTAATTAAGCTAGGCACCTCTAAATCACCTTTATTCTCTCACCCAAACAATTATCTCCCGAACAACACATATCCTTACTTAAAAATCAACTAAGCACAATATTAAAAACCAGGCAGATCATGCATAACACAATATCAGAAAATAATTCAAATACCACAAAATATCACATAAGTAATGAAATAATAACAATAAATTCAATCAACCTCAGATAAGATAAACTCATCCTAATGTCGATAAACCTACAATCCCCAAATCACCATTGGTTTTACAGAAAAGGTTTCCAATATGATTTTGGTCTTGTCGATTACTCAACTACTAGTAGGGTTTAGGTCGCCCTACACAATTATCATATAATCTACTACTTATCGATTCCGACGATAGGTTGATTCTTTTCCCCACCTGAGTTATCACCGAAATCCCGAACTCGACGTTCCTCGCTATCACACCACAGCTTAATAGTTTCACCTTGAATCAAACAACATAGCTATAATTAATCAAACCAAATCCATCTATGACACTTTAGGGCTATGTTCGACCAAGTCTTAGAAAATAGGTTTAGGGTTATCTTCTTAATGCCATCTTTTGGATCCTAGTTACTAGAGTCTTAACTAACATAGATTACTTATTACAAGACTCAAATTTGAAACAAAATCCTCCATCCTTTAGGGTTAGGGTTTCAGCCATGTATATGAATTTAAGCTAGGGATTTTTGTTGGACCTAAGCTCTTGGATTTAAGCTATACATGTATTATAGAACTTAAGTCAAGTACTAACTTTCAAAACAAACAACAAAACACCAAACCTATTTTCCTACCTAGGTTCGGCCATTAATGACTAATAGGGAAGGAAAATGACTTTCATCACATGCTTTTGGATAATAAAAGTAGGGATCATAACTAGATCATAGAAATTGGTTTCACATTTTTATGATTTTTCTACAATTTTCTAGAATTATTACAAGTTCTAGATCTAGAAATGGAAATTTATGAAAACTTGATGATCATTGCTTGATCTTACAAAATAAGTGAAGGAGAAGACTTAGATGATTAAGGAGAAGAGCTTTTACCTCTTGAAGATTGAAGAAATGAAGAAAATGATCAACCTTCACTAAGTTGAAAACTGGACAGCTTGAGGGTGTGATGGTATTGTGAGTGTATCTCACAATATACTCATCCAAAAATCACGAACTTTGTATTGTTAGAAAGATAAGAAGAAAAGGAACAAATTTTACGTTGAAGGTTTCATTTTGTTCGGATCATAACAGGGGTGAAATGGGACTTCTTTCTGCTGTTTCGTGGGTTCCTGAGAATTCTGGGCAGTTTCGGTATTTTGATCCTATCTCCCAATCCACTTATCCGTTTTTGATGATCTTTAGCTTGTTGGAAATAAGAGAGAAATAGGAACAACTTTTATGTTGATTGTTTTCCGAGTTTTAGAAAGGAAGAGGGTCATATGTTTGGTGGTAATTCGGTGTTCTTAGGGTTTTGTAACTTGGTGGGGAAGATGAAGAGAATGAAGAAGATGAGTGAAATGGTGAGGGAGGCCACGGTTTTGAAGAGTATTTATAGGCTAGATTTAGGCTTTGTTTGGTTATAAGGAATTGATTTAATGGGTTTTGTGATTATTTAATTAATATAAGTTTAACCATAGTTAATAATTAACTTAACTAGGATTACTTTACTTAACTATGGTTATTAAATGTGTGGCTCACATTTGATGGAGGTGTGACTGATTTTGGGCCACACAAAGTGACTCACCAATGAGTCACCGATCTTATCCGTTAGCGGTTCCCGGAAATTCCGTACGCAGCTCCGTCGTTTACCCGATTTCGATTTTTGAGAGGAAAATAATGAAACGAAAGCAAAATGAAATAGGTAAGATTTATTGGAGGTGGATGAACGAAATTGTAGAGATGTGGGAGGTTTTCAACCACTTAAAATGAGTGGTTAAGAGTGCGTAGATGTGTCTGGTTAATACCCGCGAAAGCTTGGGGGTATTTTGGTCTTTTTCACCTAAAAGTCATGATTACTAGCATTTAATGCTCATAAATGATTGGTGACTCGTCCTCCATGAGTCATCATGTATGACTCGTTGTCCCGATCCCTTGACGGGTCTCTGCAGTTCCGTTTTCGACTCCGTCGGCTCCCCGATTAGGGTTTTACGCCGGTATAAAAGCGTAATTTTCGTTTTCGACTCAAAAATTTTCAAACTAATCAAACTCGTTGGAAATATGATTTAAATATAAACCATTTCTTTCACGAGTCAAAATTAGGTTTTCTGATCATTAAAATCTTACTGTCAGTGAAAACACCGACTGTTTTCCGTCCGAACTTTTACCAAAATTCGTCCGAATAAACATAATATTTTATTTCTGATCAGAAATTTGGAAAGTAGACTTCCTCACGGACAAAATATAAAAAATCTACAAATTTCATTTTTCGGGTCAAATTAGGGTTTTCTGTCAGTATAAAATTATACTGTCAGTTAAAAAAATGCAGACCGGGTTCCGTCTGAATTTTCAACCCAAAATTTCACCGTAACCTTCTACCATAAGAGAGACTATGAATATGATTTTAACTTATTTAAAATCACTTTCTAACTCTCAGATTAAAATATAATTAATTATATTTTAACCGGTTGAACAACGTAATTAAAAATCAGGCTGTTACAAATTTCGCTTGTTAATTGTTTCTACAATCGAAAAGGGATTAGAATCCGCTTAGGGCATGGAATTTATATGAACCGATGATAGTTGAGAAACCGAGAACAGTAGACTAATCGTTTTTAGCTTATCGATAATTACTTATTTGCATTGTTTTTCTTAATTGATACATTCAACTTCAACCACCCCCCCCCCCCCCCCCCAAAAAAAAAAAAACTGATTTCGAGGTTAATAACAATCCAAGAGTCCTTGTGATACGATACCCGAGTTGTCGCACCCTAGCTGCAGTTTTTGTAAACCACTCGTTCTTTTTGACGCGCGTGCGACAACGTGTCACGGTGCAACGTCTGTGTACTCCTCCTCCTCTTGCCTCTATAGATGCTGCCAACTCCATCCTGAACCACAGACTGCTCTCTCTTGTTCCAACTGTCATCTGGGAACTCTCGCTGTCGTGTCGGATAACACATCTCTATGAAAGGCAGTCATTGAGTAATCCAGTAAGAGCCGAGCATAGTGAAGAACGGAAGTAGATACTGATCGGGCCGACGTAACACATGAAGAACTGTGAGTGGTCGACCTTCCACCCACGATCGTCATGGTATACGATCTCAATATCCCCCAGGGTCTGGACCCTCGGTGGAATCACTTGCAGATAATGCATCGGACGATGCTCTGGTTCGATCGTCGTTGGTGTATGGCTTCTGCTCATCCGACGATCGATACATACACAAAAAGATAAAGAAAAGAAGAAGGGAGATAAGAATCTCGACAAACCATAAAACAAGGATAGGGAAAACACAGTAAATCATACTACCATACAACAACCAACACATTCAACAAACATCTCTGAAGTCATACTGTCACAGTCAACCTCGATTATCCAACTAGGATCAATCCTCTAAGGAGTCACACTCCTATGCATGTCGATCGATCTCACACACTAGGGATACCGATCCCTCGGACATTCTCTTTCTCTCTCCGGCCTATCCGTCACCTAGAGAATGTCAGTTGGTTTGTCTTGGTAACAGTTCCGCTCGTCGCGACCAATTAGGATGCTTCCCCCTATGAGATCAACTCCAATAGGGGTATTTTGGTCTCCTCGAAGGTCCACCATAGACTGGAACACTCCAGGTCGAGACGTCGAGATAGTTGAGTACCAACGGAGATCACGGTAAAATAGGTACAAACCATTGGCCATTGTCGGTCAATCCGAACCTGGCTACATCCCCAAGGTTCCCCAAATCGTCCCGCTTGCATTCCGTACCCGCACCCGGGTACACCAACCTCGCATGACTCCCAGTCACACGGCTCGCCACTCTGGCAATATGCAATGCAACAAAACCTAAGTTGACACTGGTACCATTTGTGAGACCCTCTACCCCGCATGTATTCAAAAGCGATGACACAGATATATAAAGGGGAAAATCACATGCAAATATATATAATATCAAAACTGTGCAGAGACTGCCACATTGTAACATAACACGGAAATAACCAAAACATGTTAATAAAGGAAACATAACATAACTCAAACATAAACGAACCCAACCTCGATGTCACACTACAGAGCTGGTATAACCAATCCGATAAAACAACTCAGATACAACTGGAAACAGACTAAAAACCTACTAAAAGCAGGAAATCCTATCTACGAGCCGCGGCTCCTCGTAGTCACTCCTCAATGGCTACACGTCAACCTCTCGCTTAAACGATACATGCCACAAACGAGAAACATAGAGATAGGGAGTAAGAAAATATATATATATATATATATATATATATATATATATATATATATATATATATATATATATATATATATATATATATATATATATATATATATATATATATAATGGCAAGGAAGAAGTTAGCAAGACGAGCATACATCAAACAAGCATGTTATATCAAACAGCAATATCATGACAATCATCATCATATAATGTGTATGCTATGCAATGCAGTTCTGCTCCACTCCTCTACTATGCACTTGGATCCAAACTAACTTAGGATGCCAACTTTGGGGTTACATTTCCACATTGGCCAATAAGCACCAACGCAGGGGCAATCCACCAAACCATGGGTAGACCCTTAGGACAGCCGACACATCTTATTCTCGGATGCACCACCACGGTGTATACTTGATTCCATTTCGGACGAATCCTGCAGACGGCCAGATCGTATTACTCTCGGACAACCTCCCCTACGTTGCACAACCTCCAATCAACATCTCCGATGCGTGAATGCATGGCAAACAACACACAACCACATCCACCACCTCCGCTTGGGCCCATAGGCTACCCAAATTTTATCACCATCAAGACCTCGACCACTCGGCTATCGAGGATTATCGTTTAACGTTCATTGTTAAGTCTTTTAAGCATTTACAACACTCTGGACATTAAGCACCAGAGCTCAACACCTTGACCATCAAGCATCAAGGCCCCCTCGGAGTGAACACTAGGCTACCAAGGTACAACATCTTATCACTTTTCTTTGGTCTTCGTGTTTCATTGATATCTTATTAAGTCTTTTAAGCGTTTGGGGTGAAAACCCCTAATTCAACATTCTGGTTTCTGTTCTGGTCAGGTGCGCACGGGTGTGCTCACCCTCAGCACGGGCGTGATGGACCTGCAGGCAAGCACAGTCGTGCTTCCTGCTTAGAACGGGTCTGCTTAAATGCGCGCCCTGCTCTGGGTTTCAAACTGGAGCACGGGCATGCTCCTTGTTAAGCATGGTCGTGCTCAATGGAGCATGGCCGTACTGATACGGGCAGAAAGGGTCAAAGACCCTTTCCCAAATCCTTGGGATAGTTCACAGATTCAACCTATTGGCTTTTACTAATCCATTGATCATCTAATTCATTAATCTTAACTATTCTTCATTAATATTCATGTCTTATCATTATAGGGAATTAATCCTTTAATCATATCTCTTTTATTAATGTTCCTAGAACAATCACTAATCAATCCTAGGGTCTTTAACTAAACCCTATGAACATAACCTTACCTCTCACACTATATTCACGTCTTATGAACAACTGGGAGAAGCATCCCTTAAATATCATTATTATCATTAACGTATTTTATGTCTTAACATCCTTGTTTGCATTAACATCCTCAACAATCAACACTCATTAAGAGCACAACATCAAACAATAGCCAACAACATCATCACTCATCATAAACATGGCATCATAACATCATCACATTCATAACAGACAACAATCATTGACAAGAACATTCATATCAATATTATCATCACAAACAGATAATCATCAAATAGCGATTAGGCATATAAACTTGTTATCAAATGAAAGGGTCATGGGTAACCCTTCATCTTATGCTACTCCCAAGCCTACATACTCATACTATTCCTTCTCCTCATACCTGGTATGCAGTCCGCGTTTCAAAAGAAGAAAGAGGGTCTTCTACGGTCTCGTCTTACAAGCACTTATCTACGACCTCAAGAACAAAGAAACACCTTAATTAGACTCTTAGGCCAATAAATCAAAAGGGAAAAGAATGAGAGGGACGAGGTGTACGAATCTTACCTTGTTTGAAGGTTTAAACAGCGAATACGATGATCACGTATTCACAACGATGGTCTCCTATCAAAGAATGGTGAAGAACGGTTCAAGAACGGATTGCCTTGAGAGAGTTTTCTAGAGATGGTTGATGGAAATTGAGAGAAAAAGAGAAGAGAGGCAGCTCTGAGTGTTGGGACGTGATTAACAAGGGTTTAGATCATGTTTTAGGGGTTAAAAACGGGTTGGAACACGATTTGTGCTTAAAAAGAACCTAAAACTCATTTTCTGGTTCTGCACATATTCGCGGGGCAAGCCAGAGAACCAATTTCTGTCAGCTAGATTCGCGGGACGAACCCGAAAGTGCAAAGCTGAATTTTAGATTTTCGCAGGGCGAACATATGCTGGCAGGTGAGGCAAAAACAGTCTAATTTGGCCAAAACAGTTGAAATAAGACTTGTAGATAATTCTCTTAGATTTCCAACGCATCAAATATCCCCTTAATCGGACATCTAGAATTCAAGATATGGCCAAAACGGTGAAACAGGTTACTAGGACTCTAAAAGGATTGAACCTTTCTAAGATTAAACTTCCCCAAATACGAACTTAGGCATCAAAAAAAATATAACAAGCATATACAAACATATATAAATGCATTAAGCTTATTTACGAAAAACGGGGTGTTACACCATTACTCATTTACACCCATTACGATGCACTAGGTATCAACAACCTCATCTCGGTACCCATATACCGCTTTCACATTACATTCACAACATTCTCATAACAGTGTACCCTCAGGTGTCAACTTGGGTTCTAACAGCACAACAGAGTGACAACCTCAATAGTATCATTTCATGCATAATCTCAACATTAACCTTAACCTCATCATATACATATAAACATAGTCAACATCACATCCAGCATCATCAGCCATATAGCAAACACAACACATCAAGCAACATAACGACCATAAACCATTTAAACCATTAAAAAAGGTAACCTCGGCAGTTTCTTGTATAACGATAAAATTAACCTAACATCGATAAGCGTACCGTAACTAGTAGAGTTTGAGGCACCTTACGCATACAGCTTAATATACAATACTATGCTTGCCTCCCCGGCATGTCGGATACTTTCTCCCTATAATAGACAGTCGTAACGCAAAGCCTCGAACTTCGAAAATCGCACCCTCCTAACCAAACAACTGTTGCCTCACTTAGAAATGAACTCCCTGGTGCACCGAAATTTTCCTTGAACACATGGATGGAGTCCCAACAATGTCATGTGAGACGCCCCGACGTCCAGTTAAAGAAATCCCGAAATTATTAAAACCTAATTGTGTTATTTACGTTAAGCGGTTATATTAAAACGATGGAAAAATTGAAACTTAAAATATAAATAATTAACATGCAGGCATATCAACATATACATATTCATACATGCAACAACATATACATACATCCTGATACAGTACTGTAAAGGGAATCCCATCAGTAGGATCACAATATGTACAAACTGGTAAGATAATGAAAATACATCAAAATACTGAAGAAAGAGACCTCACTAACTCTCCACACCCAGTCCCCTCTCAAAATGCATAAAAACCTCACACACACCTACATTGATAACCCTGGCCTGATCTATCACAAACTACTACCCTCGCTGCCATCCCGGGGTCTCGATGGTCCTTCTACTCCTCCGTTACCACTGCAGGAGCTCCTGTCTGAAGTTCTCTGGAACATCCGTCTGTAAACTCTGCTATCTCAGGAAGGTAGCCGGGAGGACACTCGGGAAGACTCTGACCCTGTAGCTCAAACCTCGGGAGTTGCAGGAACCTCTGGAACATGCATAGGGTCTAGAACTGGTGCTATAGGATCCTCCTCTGGTACAGGTGCAGGTCCTGGGACAAGTGCCTCAAAGGGTAACATAAAAGGAACTAGTGCCATATCCGGTATAGGAGGCACCGGTGGTAACTGTCCATCCGGAACTCCAATAGGGAAGGGAAGAGTCAGGCTGGCTCTGAAAGTGCCAACCAAACCTAGGGGAGCTCCATGTCCCAGTCCGGCAGTCACCGAAACGGGACCCGTGTAAAATACAAAGGGGGTGACGGTGTCCAGGAGCCACCCGTTGGGATCGATGCACTCGAACTCAAAGGTTCCCGTGAGAGGGAACCCTGCATCCTGGGTCATCCAAGGATGATCCCAATGTACCATTTGTCTGCTCCGGGTCTAAGGTACAAAATAAAATAAAACAAAACACCACAGTAAACACAAGGGGGATAAGAATCGATTTAACATCAAATGTGGAGAGGGTTTAAGAACATTTAAATCTATAACAGCACACTAAACATCCATCTCCATATAACTATATATATATATATATACACACACACACACACAACCATCCTCGATAACATCTATGATTTTCCTCTACCCTCCATCATGATGCAATGCAATACTGTATGTATACTCAGGTTTGGCCACATATTTGGATCTCCATAACGACACGTCTCCAGAGGCCCTGACGCACATCCTCGTCCGCGGAGGGAGGATGCCCATGCAAAGCAATGGCACTATAGTTGCACAAATACACGACGGTGCATATATATATATATATATATATATATATATATACATATACATATATATACATATACATATACATATACATATACATATACATATACATACATAAATATATACACAACCATCCTCGATAACATCTATGATTTTCCTCTACCTTCCATCATGATGCAATGCAATACTGTATGTATACTCAGGTTTGGCCACACATTTGGATCTCCATAACGACACGTCTCCAAAGGCCCCGGCACACATCCTCGTCCGCGGAGGGAGGATGCCCATGCAAAGCAATGGCACTATAGTTGCACAAATACACGACGGTGCACACCACTGAACCACGACCAGGGTGCTCATGCAAAGCATGAGCTACAACTGCAACAATAATGAAAGAATGTCTGGGACGATCCTGCCAATAGCCTAAACCAAGGGAATTCAACATCCGAGGAATAGACCCCACAGACCATGTTTCAGGTCACCCATATAAATATATCACAGACCATGTTTCAGGTCACCCCCTAGTGTCCTAACCGCTCATCACTATCTCATAAATGACTTCAATAATAATCTCGTCTCAATCAATCTCATCGCCATGTCACAATAATCATCTCGGTTAGGCACTACTAACACATGTATTATGAAATCCCCACATACATGCATAACTCATCATGTCTTATCACTATTTAATCTCTAATCCCAATAATCACCCATCATGTCAACATATCATCATTACAATCATCTCCACATCCAATAATAACATGATACAATAATAAAATAAATATAATATAATCCATATTCATAATCCAGTCAACAAAAATCATATAAACAACCAATAACGATCAAACCTATCCAATCAGTCAAAGCAGTCCAAAATAGTCACACCGATAATAAAATAGTATATTTTATATGTAACAACGATAAACGTACAATTCCAATGTCATCATTGGTACCACCAAGTAGTCCCCAATGTGATATTGACATTGTCCGTTACTCGCTCTCTAGTAGGGTTTAGGCCTCCCTATGCCATTATCGAAATAGATGCCACTTCGCCATTTCCGAAGATAGATGGCTTCTTTCCCCCACCTGGAAAAGTCGTACGATGGAAGAAAACTACGTAATGAGTCGTCCTCGAACCTTCTCAATTCTGCCTTGTGCAATTCTAGGGCCTCCAACCCTCCAAATTTCACCTAAGCATCACATTACGAAGCGTACGTTACCAAGAGTTCAAATTCAAAAATGAGATCGAAATTCGTTAACCAAAACGAAAGATAATTCAAGAACCGTAACAGACAACATTTCGACATAAAAGAGTGAGATTTACCTTCACTTTTAGAAGAAAAGAAGAAGAGAAGAGTGAAGGTATGGTCGCCACGAACTCAACCACGTAATCGGAATCGTGATGGGATGATCGACCGAGTCGATAATCGAACTAGGACTCCTTCTCTCTATAGGTTTTCTCTCCTTCTCTCTCTAAATCCTCTCTTTATGCCTATGCACTTATCTCAACTCTCAGTTTTTTGTTTCTGTCCTTATAGCTTAAGTGACTAGCTTATATTTTTTTTTTTTGCTGATTCACGCTGCCACACTCTAGCGTTGGAAACCCAGCACTTGAGCGCTCCAACGCTTGAGTGTTGGCTTCTCCATGCTCGAGCGTTGGTGGGGGATATGACCACCATGTCATGCAACCAATCCTGAGATGCCACATAAGCCCCTTTTGACATGTGGCAGGTCAACGCCAGAGCTGGTTTGGTTGACTAGGGTGCTTGAGAGCTATTAGACCCACGCTCGAGTGTTGACCACTGTTGACACGCAATCTGGGCAAGTATACCCAGTCGTGCAAGTAATACGGTGGTGAGACCGGTTAACGTATCCATGGGGATTGGATGTCAAGTACCAATTCACAAACTCAGCAACTATCTAGACTAAACTGAGAAATCAAAACAAACAAAAGAAAAGGAAATAAAATCTTTTTGTCTTTTTGGGGACTTTTAACAAACACTTGGAGTGCAGAAAGGATATGTTGGGACTAGACTTCACCAAACCTCTAATTCATGCAATACCAGGACTAGATACCTCCCATTCATGCTTCAGATATTAAAATCAATCCACTAAATTACTCAAGCCCCGATCTCTCGGATGAGAAGAGCCTAAATCCACTAATAGACCCTAATTCCTTAGGTGACCTAGATTAATGAATTTGCATTAGGGTTAGGGATTACGCGATTACTAGTAAACCAAACTCCATCTCTAGACGCAAGGATTACTAGGTGATTAATTCCAATTCCGGTTCTGATACGAACGTCTCCATTACATACCAAAACACTAATCGAGTCATGGGGGTGCTAGCCACAACAAGCATTAAGCATAGAAAATCAATGACTAATACGAAGGCATGAACACAGAATAATCAGTCAAGATAAATACATAATAATCAGTTTGGTTACATCTAATCCCAACAAACGGGGATTAGCTACTCATAATTACAAGAAAGCCAAACCAGAGAAATAGGAGAAGAGGAGAGAACAAGCTCCATGGGAGCTTTCCACCATCGTCACAGCAGCCCCTCTCAGCAACTCCCTTCTAGGGTTGCAATCCTCCCTCAGTCGCAGCCTCCAAGTGCCTCTCTACTCAAAACCCTCAAACTAAAACTAAAAAAAAACTCCTCTTTCTGCCCTAAAACAGCAACTTATACCAATCAGTTCTGCGCGCGCTCGCGATGCGAATGGCCTCTCGCGACACGAATACTAAATGGTTCCCAGTTTGAATTGCAATTCTCGCGATGCGAATGGTGATTCGCGAGGCGAGACAGAAAGAGTCTTCTCATTACACCCATGATGAGTATCAGGGCTTGGGCATGATGGCTTCTGTTCCTCAGGCTCGCGAGGCGAGACATGGTTCGCATGGCGAGACAGAAATGGTTGCATTTTCTGGCACAGTCAGCTTTCAGGCTCGTGAGGCTAATTGTGATTCGTGGGGCGAGACAGAAAGGATGACATTCTGCTGTTCAGCTGGCTTTCAGGCTCGCGTGGCGAGATCCAGTCTCGCGAGGCGAATCTTCAGAATTCTGGTTGGCTCAATTTCTTCTCTTTTCAAGCTCTAAATTCATCCAAGCTTCATTATGACCAAATCTGCACAGTTTTCCTTAAGTTCCTGCAAAACAACACCAAGAAACCGCTTCACCTGTTCCAAGGGAAAATCTAACTAAAATCAAATAACGAATGCCTAATCTATATGAAAAATGCATGCAAAAGTGTACAGAAAACATCATGTAAAATCACACTATCAACCACTGACCAGAAGTCAACTTGTAGCGTTTCGGGTCCGTTCGACGTCTGATTGAGCTCAAATTTGAGATATAAGCTCATCAAGACCTAATAAACAACATCAAACTAAAAAAAATTCCTAATCTCAACCCTAACTCCAAATTTCTTGTTTGTCACTCATACGTCTTAAAAACGATAATCGGGGAAAACCCTATGTTTCGTGTACGTTCAAACTCACTCGAGTTGACTGCGTACTTTCCATGCAAGGGTCTCTAAACCTTAAACAACATCTCAGCTATGTAATCCAAGCCTTAAACCTAATCCTATTACGTAAACAAAACCTCAAACTACGAATGTTACATCATAAACCCTAATCTTGCAACAGTTTCACAGACAAAGCCATAATCGAAGCAAAATTCACAAAAGAAGGTAAATGACAATGTCGACGTGTCGACGGGTTAGGGATTTGAGTATCACTGCCACTGTTTGACAAATCGAAGGTATGTATATGATGTGCTCATTGCTTTGAGAACATATTCGAAATTGGAATCGAAAACGGACGAACGAATCTCCCATAACCAAGCTTTATCTCTCTAAAACCAGCTCTGACCTTTCTCTAGCTCGTTTTGGTCGAAGAAGAAGTGATTTTGCATGCAAGCGAGTGGATAGAAAATGAAGTGGGGGTAGGTGGCTAGCACTGGGCACTCGAGCGCCAGCTACCACAACGCTTGAGCACTGCAGCGCTTGAGCGTTGGCTCTGCCACCTCTTGAGCGCTGCATGCTACTCAAGCCAAGTGTCCTTCCATTGACTCATGGTGCCATGTGTTAGGGACCCCAGAAGGCTAGAGCGTTGGCCATACAGCGTTTGAGCGTTCTGACTGATGTCGATTGCCCGATTTCGTACGTTTCAGTGCACTTTGAGTCCGTCTTAAGTCTGATTGACCTCAAGCTTAATACAAAGACTCAATAACAGTTAACAAACAATATTAAGTCATCATGCACGCTTAATTCTTGTCCAATTTCTTAATCGAGAAAACAGGGTGTTACATTACAGCCGCCCTTAAAAAAATTGTGTCCCCAAAATTTAAATTAAGTTACGTGAAACAAACAGCTGCGGATACTGTTGTTGCATGTCTGCTTCTCTCTCCCATTTAGCATCTCCTGTAACCGCATCCCAAACAACCTTAACCAACGATTCTCTCTTATCTGGATTGATTCTAGCTCTATAATGTGCGATGGATCAAGATGGTTTTTACGAAGCTGAGAGACATGAAAAACATCATGGATATTTGAAAGATTTGGCGGTAAGGCTATTTGATAGGCTACTGGACCAATTCGGCGAAGAATCTGAAAAGGTCCTATGAAACGAGGTGTAAGCTTTCTGGATTTGATTGCCCTACCTATTCCAGTTATTGGAGTGACCCTCATGAAAACATGGTCGCCTTCTTGTAATTCCATCGACCTTCTTCGCTTATCGTTGTAGCTTTTTTGCCTATATGCTGTCGATTTCATGTTTTCCCAAATGTTCACAACCTACTCAGTTGTCCGCTGTACCACCTTGGTCCAATCGACTGACTCTCACCGGTTTAATACTGACAGAGCGGTGTCCTACACTTCCTTCCATATGGTGCTTCGTACGGTGCCATGCTGATACTTGAATGGAAAATGTTATTGTACGCAAACTCAATCTGTGGAAGAAACTCATCCCAACTTCCTGTGTGTTCCAACACTCCATCCGTCTGAGGATGATAAGCCGAATGCATTCATAACTTAGTACCCAATGCACTATTTAAGCTCTTCCAAAACCTTGAAGTAAATCTCGGATCCCTGTCCGAAATTATACTTGCTGGCACACCATGCAACCTCACTAGTTCCTTGATGTACAACTGGGTTAACTTTTCCAAATAAAACATCTTATTGATCGGCAAGAAATGAGCACATTTTGTTAACATATCATTAATTACCCAGATTCCATCATACTTCTTTTATGTCTTAGGCAAACCCGACACAAAGACCATTGCAATGCTTTCCCATTTCCATTCTGGAACATCTTCAGATTGCAATAATCCTGATGGCTTCTGCTGTTCAATCTTTGCTTTCTGACACACCAAGCAGGACTGTGTTGGTTGTGGCTTCTTAATACTCAAGAAGCGGGGGTTGAATTGAGTATGGGTAATTTTGAAAACTTTTCCCCCTTTTTTGCAAAAACTAAAACTTTTCTTTACCTTTGAAAAGATTTTTGTCAACCAACAAACCAAAAAGTGTTTTTGCAAAAGTAGCAGATTCAAGACTTGAAACTTTAACTAGAAAGATTAATAAAGAGATTGCTTTCAGATATGAACACATAGATTATAACATTCAAATTTCCTTAACAATTGTTTAAACACACATTTATCAATAAAGAAAATAAAGAGTTAATGGATAGAGAGAAAAATGCATACTGAGATTTTATCTTGGTTCAACTACCTCCTCTGGTAACCTACATCTAGTCCCCACATTACTGTGAGTTTCGTCCACTAAATCAAAAACCAATTACAAGATTCTTTACAAGCTTCAAACTCAAGTTCCTTCTACCCAATAACATCTTTTAGACAAAGCAATCTTGAAATTCCCAAGAGTCCCTTATACTCTTGTCAATCCACCAAGAGTCCCTTCCACTCTTGATCTAAACAGCAAGAGAACCTTCTCTCTCAACTCTTCTTTTTTAGTAAGAAAAGATTTGATTCAGAGTCTAAGTAATCAGATATCACAAATTGAAATTCTAATAGAAGAACTCATGTATTTTACATGAAAAACTCTATTAGAAAAATTTGTGTGTAATCTCAGTAAAGAATGAGTTAAGATCTATTGGGCACACTTTAGAAATCAGTTAAGATCAAAACAAACTTTCCTGAAAAATTCAGTTATCAGTCAATCGATTGTGTAATCAATGTATTAATCAAAGATTTCACATTTTAGCCTGAGTACATCGATTGCTCAATCGATTGTGTTCTTCGAAATTCTTGATCTTGAATGATACATATATGTGTACATCGATTGTGTTCTTGAAGAACATAAGCATTCTCAGCCCATAAGTCTTTACATTGATTGTTCAATCGATTTCATGATCGTTGTCAAAAGTTCTTGCCTCTGTTTGGGCTTATGCATCGATGTATCAATCAATTGTTTCATCATTTCAAAAAGACTTTACTTTTGTTCTGTATATGCATGGATGTACCAATCGATTGTATGCATGTTTCAAAAAGTCTTGGCTTTTGTTTGGTCTTATACATCAATGTATCAATCGGTTTACAAAAGCTAATTTGCATACTGATCAAGTAGGTCCAGAATCAATCAATGTATACATTGATGTACACATAGGTTTTCATTAAAAGTTAGCTAATTAACTGAAAGTACATCGATGTACTCGTAGATTTACAGAACTTTCAATTAATCCTTTTTCATTCTAAGTTCATTTTATTCTGTGAAAACTATTTTTTTTTAGAGAGCTCATTCAAAGAGAAAAACTCAAAGTTTTCCTTTACATAACAATCCTAATGATCCTTGCTTGAGATTCCTTGAGATTCATCTTTATGGTTCTTCATCTTCAAGTCTTCCTTCATGATCCTTGCTTTTCTCCTTTGATCCTTTGCATCCACTTCCTTGCTCCATTGATATCTTATAAAAACACTTAAGCTTGGCAAGTAGTTAGTGAATCAAAGTGATAATCAATTAAGTTTGATCATTATTCAAAACACAATAGGGTCATTTATCCATAAAATCCCCCTTTTTGATTGAGGAAAAACATACCATACTTTACATATTTAATATTCAATATAACATAGGAAGTAATTGATATATCAGAGTTCATAATGCAACATTAGTTTTATTTTTACTCCCCTGTCTAATTGACAGTTCTAAAACATATAGGATCATCAAAGAACATTGTTTTAAGATCATTAGTTCATTTCATAGTATGGTACCCTTTCTCCCCTTTTGTCATTATCAAAAAGAATTCATGGGAGATGTAAATTAGATAAGTATTAAACACAAGGTACATACAAAAGATATATTCATTGAGAATCAAAGTTCATTCATGCATTAAAAGAATACATTCATGTAATTCAATTGTTCAAAATAGAAAACAACAAGCAAACAACTATAGAAAACACCATCCTAACACTATAACCAGACACACTAAGAGGCCCTAAAGCTAAACATCTGCATTGTTCTTTGGCTCTTCAGTGTTTTGTGATGGTCTAGCTGTTTGTTCTTCATGATTTTCTTCCTCTTCAGGTACAGTAACAGCAGTAGCAGCCCCCTTTGCCATTTACACAACATCCTCATATGTTGGAGTCACTTCTGGAGGTGCAGGTGCAGTGATGGGGATTCCTAGGTGCAAATGCACAGTGGCCATTTGCCCTTCAAGAGTGCTAATCTTCAGACTCATGTAGTCTAGAGTCCTCTTGTTCATCAGGTTTTGCTTGTTTTGCCTTTGTTCAAAGACTTCAATAATCTTTATCAGCTTGTCCATCTTAGCATTCATTTCATTGTTGTCCATTTGAGCCCTTGGTTCATCACCAACTACCCTCATCCACTCGCCATTAACCTTAGCAAGATTCACCTTGCTAATGGTTCCATCACTAAACTTATGAGTGACCTGCTTAGCCTGGAATCACTCCTCATTTTCCATGTAGATCCCAAAATGCTCAAGCAGCTTCACCACCAATCCAGGGTAGTGTAAGGTAGCTCCACTAATCTAGCAATCTACCATATGCCTTACAATGATATAGCTCCAGCTGAGCTGTTTCTTCTCAATCATGGCCCACAACATCAAAATATCATTGTTCTATAAAACTGCATGGTTTCCTAACCTTGGTAGGAGCATCCTACTTAGCACATACGGAAGTAGCCTGTGCTGGACATGTATGGAGCTAATATTGATCAATCTTCCTTCTGGTGCACTCAACCAACAGCACTTCCTGGCTTCTTCCTTGTCATAAACCTTCAACCATGCACTTTCAGGACCAATCCCAGCTATGTTGCTTCCTAAATATTCCAGACCAGTGAATTGTGAGAACTCATCAAAGGTCATTTCTATCCTATTATTCTTGACCTCGGCAGCAAAACCTACACTATACATCGCTAGAGTGCAGTAGAAAGCCTTAATCAGTGTTGGATATATGTCACTTTTGATTTGTAGGAAATCACTCATCTTATAATCTTCCAAGGTTTTGTGAAATTAAAACTCGTTTGCCTGAAAGTAATTAAAATCTACTGTTCTTGCTTCTTGAGTATCTCTGGGTTTAAAATCATTTTTATATAGCATGATATACTCTTCATCAGAGAAATAACTCTTGAGCAACTCAATCTCAGTGATGAGGTCATCATATTCTTCTTCTTCCTCTGACCTCTTCCACTTTTTCTGTACAACCTTCTTCTTTGGGGTTTCCTTCACCACTTTCTTCTTCTTCGCTTGCTTCTTAGGTGCTGGTTTAGATGACTCATGTGATACCCTCTACCTCGCATACATATAAATCATTATAAGATAAGATAATTAAAAATAGAACATGCATCATTTATAAAACCAAACAATGGGTAGAGAACACCAAATTGCGTCAAGTCTCAAAATGCGGAAATAAATATAACATAACATAAAAGGAAGACCCAACCCCGATGTCACATTACAGAGCTGGTATAACCAATCTGGAAAACAACCTCGGATACAAATTGAACAAACTAACTAACTACTGAAAAATTGGAAATCCTAACTAATGAGTTGCGGCTCCTCGGAGTCACTCCTCAACTGGCTGTTCGCCGCCCTCTGCATAAAAGATACATGCCACAACAAGAAACATAATGATAGGGAGTAAGAAACATGAATATGAATATAATGGCAAGGAAGTAGTTAGCAAGACGAGCATACATCAAACAATCATGTCATAGCAGGCAACAATATAACAAAACAATATCATCATACAAACGTGTATGCTATGCAATGCAACTCTGCTCCACTACTCCCATAGGCACTAGGATCCATTCTATCTCAAGAAGTGAACTTCGGAGTTACATTTCCACATCGGTCAATAAGAACCAACGCCGGGGTAATCCACCAAACCTTGGGCGGACCCCTAGGATAGCCGACACACCTTACTTACGGATGCGCCACCGCGAGGGTACCAGGTCCCACGGACGACCAGGTCGTCTTACTCACGGACAACCTCCCCTATGTTGAACATCCTCCACTAACATCACCGATGTGTGAATGCATGCTCAACATAACACACAGGCACAATCTCCACCTCCGCTTGGGCCCATAGGCTACCCAAGTTTTAACACCAACAATTCATCGTTACGCTTCGTATTCATTAATTAAACACTCTAGTTATTCTGTACTAGAGATTACCACATTGACCATCAAGCATCAAGGCCCCCTTGGCCACTAGGCTACCAAGGTACCACATCATCATTAACACTCTAGCCATTAAGCACTAGAGATTACCACCTTGACCATCATGCATCAAGGTCCCCCTTAGCCACTAGGCTACCAAGGTAAAGCAATCTTATCACTTGTATTTGGTCTTCGTGTTCTGTTGGTATTTTATTAAGTCTTTTAGAGCATTTGGGGTGAAACCCCTGCTTCTGCACCATTCTGGTTTTCTGTTCTACACAGGTGAGCACGGGCATGCTCACCCTTCAGCACGGTCGTGCTGAGCTCACAGTCAAGCACGATCGTGCTAACTGTTGAGCACGGGCAGCGCGTCCTGTTGTTCTGGGTAAAAGCGTCGCAGACCCTATTGCCACTTGTTTAGGACATTCTCAGATTCAATCCTAAGGCTCCTCCAATCCATAATTCATCAGTTTCATTAATATTGCATTAATGTTCACGTCTTAAACATTAAAGGGGAATTAGTCCTTTAGTCTCAGTTCATTAAATTATCCCTAATCACTCATAAATCAGACCCTAAGGTTCTTGACTACACCGTTGGCATCGCCTCACTCATTACTAACATTCAGTCTTATGAACAAAGGGGAACAACCTCCCTTAACGTTATATAACAGATTTAACGCATTCATAACAACAATCAAAAGCCAATACATCACAAACTCATAAACATGGCAATTCATTCATTCAAGGCATTCATTTATCATCATACTCATAATAAACAACATTTATCATTATCAATAGTTTAACATCGAATAGTAAATAAGTACATAGGCATACAACATATTAACAAACACATAAAGGGTTATGGGAACGCTTCGTCTTACGCTACCCCCAAGCCTACATACTCATACTATTCCTTCTCCCCATACCTGGTATGAAGAATTCCCGTTAAACTGACGATGCTCCTAAACCGGTTCCCTTGAAAAGCTTGATGAACGATCCCAAGCCTTGGTCAACACAAACAGGGTTAACCCATTAGTTCCCAATTCATGAAACAAGAAAGGAAATAGAAAAGGGAAAGCCAATTACCTTATAAGACACTAACATGCACGTTCCTCTCCCAAACACAGCAGGGATTCCTAGAACTGAGAAAGGTTCAAGGGAGAGAAAGAGAAAGAGAGGTTTCTGCTGTTTTGGAGGCAGAGGAACCAAAATAAGGGTTTCACACAAAACCATCGCGCACTGTTCCTATTTATAGCCTTTGTGACTTGAGCACGGTCGTGCTTACTATTGAGCACGGGCGTGCTCAACATAACGTCAACGAGGCGCGTCTGACTGCTGAGCACGGTCGTGCTCACATCAACGTCAACGAGACGCATGCAGCCTTAAGCATGGGCGTGCTCATGCATCAGGAAGGGATTTTTAACTTAAAGACCTCACTTAGCCCACTCTAAACCTTCCTAACAAACAAGGCACACATAAAAGCACTTATACGGAAAACGGGGTGTTACAATTCGAACCCCACTCCCATGCAGCACTTTCCTCAATCGTCCCACTCCTAACGACTTTAACCAAAGGAATTTCCTTGCCTCTCAACTGCTTCACCCTCTGATCCTCAACTCGAAGGGGTTGTACCTCGAAAGTCAAATTCTCTTTCAATTGAATCTTGTCGGGGACTATCACATGGTTTGGGTCATGAATGTACTTACGAAGTTGTGACACATGAAAGACATTGTGAAATTTAGACAAAAAAGTTGGCAATGCAATTTGATACGCAACTTCACCGACTCTTTTAAGAATTTGGTAAGGGCCAATGAATTTGGAAGTAAGTTTCTTAGCCTTCATCACTCTACCGACCCCAGTTGCTGGTGTAACTCTCAAGAATATGTGATCACCTTCCTGGAATTCGAGTTCCTTCCTCCTTTTGTGATGGAAGCTTTTCTGCCTACTCTGTGCTGTTCTCATCTTTTCCTGAATCATCATCACCTTTTCGATGGTTTCTGGCACTATCTCAGGTCCTAACACAACACTATCACTAGGTTCACTCCAACACAAAGGTGTCCTAGATCTCCTCCCATAAAGAGATTAATAAGGTGCCATCCCAATACTGGAATGGTAGCTGTTGTTGTAGGTGAACTCTATTAGGGGAAAAAACTTGTCCCAACTACCTGACTCTTCTAGCACACAAGCTCTCAGCAAGTCCTAGACAAATTGAGTGAACGAGTGAATTACTAAATACCCTTGTGAGGAAGGTAATTGTTTGAAATTGATGATCTCCCTTTTTTGTGTGTAACTTAGATCCTTTGCATAGATTAATGATTGCGATAATGATGAATTTTTCGTTGTTTAAAGTAAATGAAGGTGGGGATTGTATTGATGAATAGGGGAAAAATTGATTGGAATTGAATTGAAAACAAATTACATGGAATTTGTGCGAAAATAATTGAGTCCATTGAGCTTACCCGATTTTGAGTCTTTTTGATTTTTAGTTTGCTTGAGGACAAGTAAAGTTTAAGTTTGGGGCATTTAGATAAGCCTCTGACTCATCTAGTTTTATAGCTAGTGAGGCCATGGTTTTTGTGCTAATTGTTCGAGTATAATCTCGTTTTCGCCCAAATTTAGATTTAATTGTCCCTAAGCAATGTTTTGAGTCTTTTAAGTTATTTTTAGGATATTTATCCAATTTTTGAGTCAAATAAAGTACTAAGTATTATTTCATATTTTCAGGTTAAAAGTGAAGCTCAAGGGAACTTGGAAAATAGAGAAAACAAGCTAAAAGGAGAATTTCAAGGTCTCGCCCCGCGAGCCAGACACAGTAAATCTGAGAGCGTTATGTCTTACCCTGCGAGATAGTTTTCTCCCTGCGAATATTCAAATCTGCTTGCAGCCAAAGTCACGTGAAGTAAATGGTGCAAGGGCCTAATTGATGGATTCGAAGATTTGATATTAATGGATTATCATAAAAATAGAAGATAGAGATTTCTTTTTACAATTAAAATAGAAGCTCAAAGTTGTTACATTAAATAGGCTACATGGGTCCCACGTGAAGATTTGTTGTTGAATTAATTTGGAACCAAATCACTTTTGTGATTGCAAGTTCAATTGAATTCAATGCAAGGAAACCCAATACCAGCGTGAAACATGGATTGCAAAGGGACCCACATGAATCAATTTAAGAATTTGGTAATTGGCATGTAGCAAAGATCAGGGGCCAAGCAACGTGAAGTAAAAGAATGCAAGGAGGGCCCACGCCAATTTGTGAAGAAAGAAGGATTGCCTTTGGAAATTAAAATCACTTAACAAATCTTATTGAAATTCAAATTGAATATGTTACTGAATGATGGCCCCACGTGAGTTCAACAGAATGAATTGAAATTGCACTTCAATTGAAATTAGAAAAAAGTCAGTGTTAGAAGCAAGCTGGCAGGGGTGTGAATGAGTGTGTAACTTGTTCTTTCCTTCCCTAACTATTCAGCCAACACATGAAGATACTAGCGGACGAAATTGGCTATGCAAATATGAGTGAAATGAGTCTGGAGGAGAATATGAATACTTTGCTATTTTGATTGAATCATTGGATGGCTTCATTTAGTCAAGTGCATGCATGTTAGGCTAGGTATCATTAGGAGATTAATTTAGGGAGATAGTGGAGTCCATGTGTTAAGCTTAGGAATTGTTTGGTTTTTAGTGGATTCCTTGTGTCATTGCCTTAGGCTGAAGTCAGAGTCTGTCACGGCCTGGCCGTGATAGCCATCACGGTCGTGACCTAAAACCCCCACAAGTCAGAGCACATCACGACCTAGCCGTAATATTCATCATGGCCATGAAAAGAAGGCTCGCGACGCGAGCCCACTCTCGCCTCGTGAGAGTCTGAATTCTCTAGAACTGCCAGAAACAGAAGCCATCACGGCCTAGCCGTGATGGCCATCACGGCCGTGACGCGCATTACTTGGACCTGAAGAAACCGATTTGGATCAGAATTTGAGTTAGATTGGGACTCTAACTTCCCAAGTCTATAAATATGGACCAGGCAGATGCAGAAGAGATCCATACAACACATAGACTCTAGGCATAGATTTAGGATCTCTCTTCTTCTCCTCCTCTCTTCTCTTAGTTTATTTTGGTGTTATTTGTAACCCAGCCTATCATCTCCATGGCAAGGCTGGAGTAGCAGCTTAGTTTCTAGGGATTGGGGCTATGCCCGAGATTCGTTTATGATGTTGAATTTGATGTAATATCTTTGTTATTTCGATTTTGCTTTAGATCTTATTTCTAGTGTTTTATTCACTTGTAAATTCGGCGACCACTCATTTGAGAGACGTAGATATTCTAAGGAGGAACCTAGCGGTGAACTTATGATTTATAGTGTTTTAATCACTCGTAAAATTCGGCGGCCGCTTGTTTGCGAGACGTAGATATTCTAAGGAGGAACCTAGCGGTGAACTTAGGTTATTTGCATGACTTAGACATTCTAAGGAGGAACCTAGCGGTGAACTTAGGTGTCGGATCTATAGAGTCAGACTTGGGACTGAAATCACGAGAGTTAGAAGTCGTCCCTCGAGGATCAACGAGTTGTCACGAAACGCAAAGGGTCCAATCTGAGTCCGACTACCACGAGAGTAAGGGTTGGGTCAATTGGGCACGGCTTTTGTAACCCGAGAGGGAGCTTAAGCTATTAGAGGATAAACTCGCCTTCAAGGCAATTTCGCTAATTAACAAGGGTAATCAACTTAGAAACATAAACGATCTTGTTGGTAACCTAAAATCCCTAGGAACCCATTTAGATCTGAAAAACCAAAAAGATTTGTTTTCAGTTTTATTCGATTATGTTTTATCTATCTCTAAATTCAAAACCATTTCAAAATATAAAAATCCTTTTTACACAGTCCAGATTTACTCAATTTGATAATTAACTGCGATTCGGGATCACAGTCTCTGTGGGATCGATATCTTTTATTACTTGGCGACAATCCGGTACACTTGCCGGAATCGCACGCGTCGCGTCGCTCTCGCGCGCGCCTGTCAAGTTTTTGGCGCCGTTGCTGGGGACTGTGCCTTTTCGAATCTCAATTTAGTTTTTAAATTGATTTTTCTGAACCTTTTCTTTTTATTTAGTTTTTATATCTGGAAAAATAAATAAAAAAATAAAAATAAAAAAAATAAAAAAAAATAAAAAAATTTCAATTTTTTTTCCTTCTAGTGTATCCATCTCTCTGTGTGTTATATGCAAAGATCCCTAAGTCTTGGGAGCCTTAGTGAGGTTGATCCAGAAATCGAGAGGACCTTCCATCGACGTAGGAGACTACAAAGAGAGGGAGAAAGGTTGAGTCCCGTTCCACTCATGGCGAATCAACCGGATACGAAACCGCTGAAGGACTACGCAGCCCCAAATGCGAGGGGCTTGCGAACTGGGATAGCCAGGCCAGAGATTGAGGCGGAGAACTACACTATACCGCCTATGCTAGTCAACATGATTAGGCAGCACCAATTCGGAGGATTGCCCTCGGAGGACCCGACTGATCATGCAGAAACATTCTTGGAGTTCACCGATGCAATTAGGATTCATGGTGCACCGGTAGATGCTATTCGCTTGAGGTTGTTCCCCTCATCTCTGACTGGAAAAGCAAAGGCTTGGCTAAAGCAATTGCCCGCCAACACCTTGACTACTTGGGACCAACTGGAACAGGCGTTCTTGGAGAAATTCTTCCCTCCATCCAAGACAGCCTACATACGAACCCAGATCACCGGCTTCTTCCAAAAAGACGGAGAATCCTTATCGGAAGCTTGGGATCGCTACAAGGGACTGCTGGAGTTTTGCTCACACCATGGACTCGAGAGGTGGTTATTAGTGCACACCTTCTACAACGGATTGGACTACTCTTCGAAGGTGTCACTTGATTCTGTAGCTGGTGGAGCCTTTATGAACAGGCCTCTGACTGAGGCATTCAACATCATTGAGAATGTCGCCACCAACTACCACCAATGGGGTTCCTAAAGAGGTAATAACCCGAACAAGATTTCGGGGGGTAAGTTTGAGGTGAATAGTATCGATTTGATTATGTCTAAATTTGACTCACTAAATAAACGATTAGATAAGATTGAAAAGGCTCATGTGAGTTCAGTCGGTGCTACTAATGTTGTTTGTGAGATTTGTGGTGTGCAGGGACATGATATAATGGAGTGCCCACATGGTGTCGCTTCTGAGTCCGGTGCTTCAGGGGAGCAAGTGAACTCTTGCCACAATTTTTACGACACAAACCCGAAGCTGCCAAACTATGCTCCCCCGAACCCCTACAACCAGAGGAGGAATAGTCCTTAACTTTCCTACGGAAACTACAACAACACGTTGAATCACGAGTTCCAAGAAGGACAAGGTAATAGGAAGCCCGCATCTGGGTATCCTCAGGTACAAAAATCTAAGCTCGAGTCTCTCATGGAAAACTTTGTTGCCACTCAAACTAAGCAGAATGAGGCAATAAAAGAGCTAGCATCCAAGGTAGACAACTTAGCCATCCACAACAAGATGCTAGAAACACAAATTGCCCAACAAGCCAGCACATACACTAGACCTAAGGGTACGTTCCCGGGTCAACCCAAAGCTAATCCCATTGAGCATTGTAATGCCATACACTTGAGGGATGATAAACTTGGGGTGGGGGTAATTGAAATGGACGTGGAACCAGAGGAGGACACGAGCGAAAAGGAAGAGCCAGAACCAAAGTATGTCCCTCCACCACCGTACCAACCCCCAATACCTTTCCCACAAAGGTTGGTCAAGAGAAAGCAAGTGGAAGTAGAAACTAAGACCTTAACTGAGGAGCCAAATGTCATAAAAAAATCTAATATGCCTCCTAAACTGAAAGACCCAGGTAGCTTCTCTATCTCTTGCTCAATTAAACAAGTGCAAATAGACCAAGCCTTATGTGATTTCGGGGCTAGTGAGAGCTTGATGCCCCTCACTATCATGGAAAGGTTGGGAAGTAAAGAGTTGAGACCATTCCAATTCTCCTTACAATTTGCGGATGGCTCAACTAGGACTCCTCTAGGCATACTAGAGAATGTTCCTGTAATGGAAGGGAAATTCTTCATCCCTACTGATTTCCTGGTATTGGACATGAAAGGGAATTCTGAATTCCCCATCATTTTAGGAAGGCCATTCTTGGCCACCGCTGGAGCAGTAATAGACGTAAGGAATGGTAAACTCTCTCTAAATGTAGAGGAAGGTAGGGTAGATTTTCAATTGACTAACTCTTATAACAACCCTCCTTTTGAGAGCCATGTGTGCAGAATTGACGTAACGTCTCCAGTGGAAAAGAAAGAGCTTAGCGTGGAAGCAACTCCGAAAATATGCATGGCCGATAATGCACCCTATGGTGATGAAGTTGGAGTTGTTGATCGTGCGGAAACAGAACTTCCGCCGGGAGGAAGGAAGGTCAGGAAGCTCAGAGAGAAAAGAGCGAAGCGGAAGCGCAACTGGCTGTATGAGAAAAATCGGCTGTTCGAAGGAGTTCCATGGAAGGGAAGTGTTCCGGCACATCTACGCCCAGCCGACCCCGGTTGATTGAAGGAAGTATGGTCAAGCTTAAGACCATAAATAAGCGCTTCTTGGGAGGCAACCCAAGTTTTCTTTCCCTTTTCCTTTTGTTTTTGAATTTATCTCTTGAATAATTTGAGAAGATCAAGAGGCAAAAAAATCATAAATTAATAGGTTTGTCTAGTGTTTTCAGGGTAAAGAGGAAGGAAGAGCAAGAAGAGCAAGGACTAATAAAGTCAGAAGCCATCACGGCCTGCCCGTGATAAGCCTCACGGTCGTGATTCTATTTCCACCCAAGTTTTGACTGGAATGTGAGCCAACACCCGCTACCACCTCGGTAAGTTGTTCCAATTTTTCTCATCTCTCCGACTTGATTATTTACATTGGAGACAATGTAAGTGTTAAGCTTGGGGTAGGGGTATCTTTTGCATTTGCATTGTTGAATTCATATTGCATTCTCATAGGCATAGTTTGGTATGATCACATTCTATAGATTGCCCCTCACTTAGAATATGCATCCAATTGTGAGAACTTGGTGCCAAATGAATTGAGATAGTGAATTTTTGAACCAAATTTTTTATTATTCTTGTGATAAGGCTAAAAATAAAAATTCTTGAGATGATCTTTTGATAGTTGATAATTAGCATGTGGTTCCTTAGATTTGTGTTTCTCACTGATTTTTGAACAACTAAATGTAAGATTTTGAGCCAAAAAGGGGTACTCACTAAATCTACCCCATTCCTTGTGATAGAGTGTTTTAATTCCTCTTGGACTGTATTTTCTAGAACTTGACTTGAAACCATTTTGAAACTTGAAAATTTTTGAAAACATTTTTGGAAATGATTGAGGCACTAGGTATTTTTTCCGGCCTCCTGAGCTTCGACTAATTAAATGCTACCCCTTAGTTGCCCAATTTTGAGCCTAAAGATTAAAATACTTTTCTTGGTACCTTGAATTACTTTGATGAATAATTCTTGGTATGGCACCTTTTAAAGTATTGCAAAAGGGTAAAAGGAAGTTTGAAAAAGTATGGGATGAGAAAATTAGAAAATATTTCTCTTGAGCTATAAATCTCCCCTTCTCCAAATAAATAAAAATGAAATAAACACAAAAAAAAATGGAGAAGGGGATGACAAAAGAAAGTGAGAAATGAAAATAAAAAAAAAAGAAAAGAAAAAAAAAGGTGGATAAGTGGATCAAAGCCCCTAAAAGGTATTTTAGAATGTGTCATGCTTTGCAATGTTTGATGATTTGTCTAGCCTTCTTGAAATTCCCTTTCCTTGATTTTCCCACCTAACAATAAATCCCATGGCCACATTACAACCAAAGTAAAAGACCTCTTGATTCTTATGTGTTTTCATTAATAAAGTAGAGATTTGGTTAATAGTCAAGCCTATGGTAGAATACTTTCCTTGAGGAAACTGAGCGAATTGTCATATACCCTAAAATACTTGAGTGAGGTGAGATGAGTGACCAAATCAGTGAGAGTATGAATTTGAAGAACCTAAGCTTCTAATTGGACTTGAAATTGATTATCTCTTTAGGACTTATTTGAACATGCCCGTCACTTGGATTAGTTGCTAGGGTTCTTGATTCACTATCTATGCTTTGATGATTTATATCTTATGGCCTGGGCAATTGCTTGAGGACAAGCAAAATCTTAAGCTTGGGGTGATTTGATGAGTGTGATTTCACATCATCTTTGTCTATCATTTTGCATGGATTTTCATGTAGTTTAGGCATATTTCATTTGATTTTTGGTTATTTTTACTTTGGAACGGGTAAGGTGGTTTTCGTGGTGTTGTTTTGCAGAAATCAAGGGTAAAATGCTCAGGATCAACCATGATGGAGTTTGGATGAAGATGGAGCTTTAAAAGTGAAGAAAATGAGCCAAACAGAGCCCATCACGGCCTAGCCGTGATGCCCATCATGGCCATGATCGAGCAAAACTGAAAAGGAAGAAAGGCTGAAGTCAGAGTCTGTCACGGCCTGGCCGTTATAGCCATCACGGCCGTGACCTAAAACCCCCACAAGTCAGAGCACATCACGGCCAAGCCGTAATATTCATCATGGCCATGAAAAGAAGGCTCGCGATGCGAGCCCACTCTCGCCTCGCGAGAGTCTGAATTCTCCAGAACTGCCAGAAACAGAAGCCGTCACGGCCTAGCCATGATGGCCATCACGGCCGTGACGCGCATTACTTGGACCTGAAGAAACCGATTTGGATCAGAATTTGAGTTAGATTGGGACTCTAACTTCCCAAGTCTATAAATATGGACCAGGCAGATGCAGAAGAGATCTATACAACACTTAGACTCTAGGCATAGATTTAGGATCTCTCTTCTTCTCCTCCTCTCTTCTCTTAGTTTATTTTTGTGTTATTTGTAACCCAGCCTGTCATCTCCATGGCAAGACTGGAGTAATAGCTTAGTTTCTAGGGATTGGGGCTATGCCCGAGATTCGTTTATGATGCTGAATTTGATGTAATATCTTGGTTATTTCGATTTTGCTTTAGATCTGATTTCTATTGTTTTATTCACTTGTAAATTCGGCGACCACTCATTTGCGAGACGTAGATATTCTAAGGAGGAACCTAGCGGTGAACTTATGATTTCTAGTGTTTTAATCACTCGTAAAATTCGGCGACCGCTTGTTTGCGAGACGTAGATATTCTAAGGAGGAACCTAGCGGTGAACTTAGGTTATTTGCATGACTTAGACATTCTAAGGAGGAACCTAGCGGTGAACTTAGGTGTCGGATCTATAGAGTCAGACTTGGGACTGAAATCACGAGAGTTAGAAGTCGTCCCTCGAGGATCAACGAGTTGTCACGAAACGCAAAGGGTCCAATCTGAGTCCGACTACCACGAGAGTAAGGGTTGGGTCAATTGGGCACGGCTTTTGTAACCCGAGAGGGAGCTTAAGCTATTAGAGGATAAACTCGCCTTCAAGGCAATTTCGCTAATTAACAAGGGTAATCGACTTAGAAACATAAACGATCTTGTTGGTAACCTAAAATCCCTAGGAACCCATTTAGATCTGAAAAACCAAAAAGATTTGTTTTCAGTTTTATTCGATTATGTTTTATCTATCTCTAAATTCAAAACCATTTCAAAATATAAAAATCCTTTTTACACAGTCCATATTTACTCAATTTGATAATTAACTGCGATTCGGGATCACAGTCTCTGTGGGATCGATATCTTTTATTACTTGGCGACAATCCGGTACACTTGCCGGAATCGCACGCACGGGCGTCGCTCGCGCGCCGCCTGTCATGGGCATGCACTAGCTTTTAGTTGTTTTAATTTGAATTCAATAATTGTAAGGATTATGTGAGTAAGGTCCAAATTGCTAAGTCATGCATTTGGGACAAGCCCACTTATTCTCCATGCCTTACACGAGTTTAGGGTCTTAGTTGGGAGGGAATCTTTGGCTTGCATGCTATTAGAAACTCCTCATTAGTGTGTGAATAAAGTGTGTAAATTATGGGGGGTCACACTTTTAATTCGAGAAACAAGTGTAACCACCACATAATGAGTGAGATAGAGAGTCGTGAGGGGGGCGCCCCAGTGAACTTAATATGGTGGCTGAGTTATTTTGTGATTTAAGTCTAGTTTTGGGAGTTTTATTGTCACTTAAAGGGGAGGGGCGTAACCTATACTCATGGTGGCTGAGTTAAGTGAGTTTTTATTGTCTTTATTAGGCCAATTATGTGGGTGTTAAGTTGGTGGCTGAATTAAGTGGGAATTAGTGTGTGTTTAGTGTCATGATTAGGTGTGTTAAGTGGGGGTTTTGGAATCTTTTGGAAGGCAAAGTGTTGTAAATAAAATCAGTCTTGTATCTATATGTATGTCACGCCTAAACATGAATAACAACTTTGGATGTTGAATTTTGGATTGATCCATATTTGTGAGATTATTGTCTCCTTGGTTCTTGGTGGAGCCAAACTAGTTCTTATCAAGAATCCAAGATTCTTGTGGCAAACCTCATAGGCTTATCAAACTACATGTTTATGGCGTCATCCATCTTCTTATCTTCTTCCATTTTGTTTCTTTCTTCCTCTTATTTTGGTTCCAAAATTGGTTTCACATTAACTTGTTAAGAATTTAACCAAAAAGATCATTAACAAGGCAACCTCACCATTTGGTTGTCATCAATAGATAATACAGACATCTCATCATATATCAAACAAGTATCCCTAACAGTCAAACCAGTCAATTCAATCAACCTCAATAATAATGTAATATATATTATAAGTAACGGCGATAAACATACAATTCTACTATCATTATTGGTACCTCTAAATAGTCCCCAATGTGATATTGAAATTGTCCGTTACTCGTGCTCTAGTAGGGTTTAGGTCGCCCTACACCATTATTGCATAAAATGTTACTTGGCCAATTCCGACAATAGAAAGCTTCTTTCCCCCACCTGGAAAGTCGTACGATGATCTGAACATAACAGAAAACTCCTCTTCGACTCCTTTCGATTCTGTCTCACAAGAAACTAAGGCCTCCGAGCCTCCAAAAAATCACCTAGACATCACATTGTGAAAAGTACATTACAAGGAGTTCAAAATCGAAGACGGAATTGAATTCTGATAAACGATATCACTATAATTTGAGCTTCAGACTTCTACTCACCAATCCGATGGCTGAAACTGAAGAACAACAAGACTTAAACCATATGCCAAAGTTTTATATTAAGCCAACAATGCACAAAGTCACAGTTGTGATTTTACAGAGACACGGTTTTGGGTTTGGGAATGGCTATTCTATATTTCAAGGCTACTGTTCAAGCTCCATACCTCATATTTCAGACCATTAATAGGCAATTTGGAACGGTGAGAATGAAGAAATACATGTCCCTAACCTCCTTCAAGATTTTCAGCCCGATCCAACGGTGAACAAACCTCGGATGACCGTTCTATGGTGACAGGTTATAAGTTATACGGGTTCAGTTTCTCACCCTCTTCGTCCACTGTGCGAGCTGAATATCTCACACTCTAGAGGTTATTTCAATATTCTGACTATTGGATATGAAGAACAACTAGTCTAGAACCTTCATATGAAATTTGAGCGCGATCCAACGGTGGAATAGTATGTGGTAACGATGTCAATGAAATAGGGTAGGATGAGTTTTTGGGTGTGAATGTGTGTGTAACTTGTTCTTTCCTTCCCTAACTATTTATCCAACACTTGAAGATACTAGGGGACGATATTGGCTATGAAAATATGAGTGAAATGAGTTTAAAGGAGAATATGAATACTTTTCTATTTTGATTGAATCATTGGATGGCTTGATTTAGTCAAGTGTATGCATGTTAGGCTAGGTGTCATCAGGAGATTAATTTAGGGAGATAGTGGTGTCCATATGTTAGGATTAGGAATTGTTTTGTTTTTAGTGTATTCCATGTGTCATTGCCTTAGGCTATGTTAGACAAGTTAGTGGAATTCTAGGTGTCACTTTGGCATCGCGACACATGTCAATGCGTGTTGTTCCGTCGGCACAACCAGGTGTTTTCTTTTGCATTTTCCCTCGTAACTGACTGCTGAAATATTCTTCTGTATTATTTTAGGTTACTTCTAAGACCTATTGTACTTAGGCCCGACCTAATTTAATATTCCAACTCTCAATTCATTTATCGATCAACTAATCACTAGATTTACGTTTCTTTGCGTTCTGGACCCGTTTCAACTCTGATTCTCCTCAAACTTGAAAACCCACTTGCACCCTATGGGTTTTACCCCTTCAGGTGGCTCTACCAAGGTCCATACCTGGTTGGTGTACATGGAATCCATCTCAGATTTCATGGCCTCAAGCCACTTCTCAGATTCTGGGCCAGTGATGGCCTCCTGGTAAGTCACAGGCTCATCTTGATCCATGAGAAATACATCACCTTGTGGAGTCATGAGAAATCCATATCTCTCAGGCTGGTGACGTATCCTGTTAGACCTACGCTGGTCTTGTGCTACTGGAGCAGGTTGTTCCTCCACAACATTTTGTGAAGGTCACTCCTATTCTACCAATGGTAGGTCACTACTCTGTGATTCTTGAATTTCTTCAAGTTCTATCTTCCTCCCACTGGTTCCTATGGAGATAAACTCCTTTTCTAGGAATACACCAGTCCGTGCAACAAACACTTTGCCTTCGGAAGGATTATAGAAATAGTATCCCTTGGTTTCTTTGGGATACCCCACAAAGAAGCAATTATCAGATTTGGGATCAAGCTTATTAGAAACTTGACATTTTACATATGCTTCACAACCCCAAATCTTCATAAAAGACATGCTGGGTCATCTACCAGTCCATATCTCATATGGTGTCTTTTCTACCGTTTTGGATGGAACACGGTTAAGTGTAAAAGCTGCTGTTAATAGAGCATGTCCCCAGAAAGAGTTTGGAAGGTTTGGATGACTCATCATAGACTGAACCATGTCCAACAAGGTTCGATTTCTCCTCTCAGAAACACCATTCCATTGTGGTGTTCCAGGTGGAGTGAGTTGAGATAAAATTCCACACTCTCTCAGATGATCATCAAACTCTAGGCTCAAATATTCACCACCTCGATCTGATCGAAGAGTTTTAATATTTTTACCAAGTTGGTTTTGTACCTCATTTTTGAATTCCTTGAACTTTTCAAAGGATTCCGATTTATGTTTCATAAGATACACAAATCCTTATCTACTGAAATCATCAGTAAATGTGATGAAGTACTGAAAACCACCTCTAGCTAATGTGTTTAGGGGTTCGCATACATTGCTATGTATAAGACCCAAAAGATCGTTAGCTCTTTCACCTTTTCCGGTGAATGGAGCTTTGGTCATCTTTCCCAATAAACAAGACTCACATATATCATATGATTCCTAATCAAATGAGTCCAAGAGTCCATCTTTATGGAGCTTCGAAATGTGCTTCTCGTTTATATGGCCTAAACGACAATGCCAAAGATAAGACGGGTTCAACTCATTTGGTTTGAACCTCTTAGTATTTATGTTATAGATGGGCATTTCGAGATCAAGGACATAAAGCCCATTACTCATGTGTGCACTAGCATAGAAAATATCATCCAAATAAATAGAACAACTTTTGTTCTTTATTATAAAAGAAAAACCAATCTTGTCCAAACAAGAAACGGAAATGATATTCCTGCTAATTGCAGTCACAAAATAACAGTTCTCTAACTGAATAGTAAGCCCAATGGGCAAAGTCAATACATAAGTCCCTATAGCTAAAGCAGCAACCTTTGCTCCATTTCCAACTCGTAGGTCGACTTCGCCCTTTGCCAATGGTCTACTCCTGTTTAGATCCTGCACATTTGTACAAATGTGAGAACCACATCCAGTATCTAATACCCATGATGCAGAAGTAGATAAATTGACTTCTATAACAAACACACCTGAAGTGGAAGTCTCACTTCCCTTCTTCTTCTTGATTTCTTCCAGGTATTTTGGGCAGTTCCTCTTCCAATGTCCGATCCGACCACAGTGGAAGCAATTGCCTTCCTTAGCCACACCACCCACAGGCTTCAAGCCAGAAGTACTGGGCTTGATCTTGTTGATGGCCTTGCCCTTGCCCTTTTCCTTTTGTTTGTACTTGGGCTTCTTGGGCTGCTTCTTGCTATTTCCAGCCTGGACCATCAAAATGGCCTTCCCCTTTCCTTTGTTAATATTTTGTTCAGCAGTTCTCAACATGCTCAACAATTCTGGCAAAGGTTTGTCAAGATCATTCATATTATAGTTCATGACAAACTGACTATATCTTTCAGGAAACGATTGCAGAACTAAGTCGGTGGCCAACTCTTGGCCTAAAGGAAATCCCAGTCTCTCGAGATTCTCAATGTACCCGATCATCTGGAGTACATGAGGACTCACAGGGCTTCCTTCTGCCAATTTACACTGGAAAGGTGCTCTGGAAACTTCGAACCTCTCATGCCTTGCTTGCTCTTGGTAGAGCAGCTTGAGGTGCATGATCATATCGTACGCCTCCATGGTCTCATGTTGCTTTTGCAGCTCAGAGGTCATGGTAGCAAGCATAAGACAGCCGACGTCTAAGGCGTCATCCTGATGCTTCTTATAAACATCCTTGTCAGCCCTAGGAGCATTTGAAGCCGGTGGCTCAGGAATAGGCTCCTCAAGAACATACAGTCTTTTATCATGTTTGAGGACAATCCTCAAGTTTCTGTACCAGTCCAGAAAATTTGTTCCGGATAGTTTATCCTTCTCAAGGACGGATCGTAATGACAGGTTACTTGATGTGTTTGATGCCATGGTAATCTACAGAAATAAATATGCAAAATATAAGTATCATGCCATAAAGTTATTTAATAAGGTCTTTAATTAAATACGCCTCCCACTATTTTATTCAAAACAATGACCCTCATCATTGATTCGGAAAATCCCGTTGGAAGATTTTCTAGTGGGCCAAGATCCATATTTCACCTAGCTTTAAGTCAGCTTTGGCTGATCACTCAAAATTCGGTTATATAGGTAGGAAACACTTTCCGATTGCATATCATGCAACTCTTGGACAGTTGGGTGAATAACTCTTATTCTAATCCATCACATGGACTAAAGCCCAACTTATAAGCCTATAAGCCTTTCAATCCTATTGAAGTTGGCTTAGTTAAGTCAGATCCAATGGATAGCAGTTGAACATTACATTTGTCCCATCGCATCTTACTAGTATAGATAAAGGTACCCCGCTTTGGCGGACCCACACTTAATCGATCATAGTCTTGACGAGTGCCATGCATTGGAAGGACTTTAAATGTGACTTAATATTTCCTTTTGAGGGATTTGATTAAAATTTGATCTCATCATTTGTTAAACTCTTTAACTTACTATTTACATACATGCATCTCATACATATATTAGTTAAACTCCTTTTAACATACTATATACATACATGCATCTCATACATATATAAGGCAAAAAAAATGTGATATCGTTATGGCCCCTAACGCATTGATTCTCCCAAGCCAATGAGAGAATCTAAACTGAAACCTAGGAGCATCCAAGCTTCTCCAAGCACGATCTCCCACAGGATAACGCCTTCTTGTCTCCATCATTACATTATACAAACAGAAACCTCATTTTACATATGAGGGGTATGAGATGAGAAAAGAATATACACATGGAATATAAGAGAAAGGCACGGCACGCAGGCCGTATTTCAAAATAAACCAAAAGACTAAGGTCATAACCATCCACCATGCATCACAACACAAATAATAACAAACAATAATAATACCTCTTTTATTATTATTAATATTATTGTTAAGTGATACAAAAGATTTCAAATATTTGAATTTCGAAATAACACACTATGCTCATGTTGGGAATTTGCGTATAAAAAAAATAACGTAACGGAAAAATTCCCATCGAAGGATCCTTGCGAATGGTCATGATTCATGGTTAGAAGATTTACCTCTTGAAGAGATGACAGTGAATTAAAATCGTCTATCACGAACACCGCACGAACGATGTCTCTAAGGTATCCACACGAGCAGATTCCGTGAACGTCCAACGTCACGAACCCGAAGCATCTATGTCTCACAGTGCTACCTTCGAAAACCGAGAACTACTGCTCACTATCACTCTCTATGTGCGGCTAGGGTAAAACAAAACTGTGTAGGCAAAATAGCTTAAGTGGTCTACTTATAGCAGCACCTCCTTAAGTGAGTTAGTGAGCAGCGTTTAACCTAAGCCCCATGTACTATGCGTTAGGCCCAATAGAAAAGTCCAACTCTCTTTTTAATGCTTCTTTTAATCCGCTCTTATGTGTGTGACCCTATAGGTTCACAAAACGTTAGTAGTAATATTAAATCCCATTTAATATTACAAACAGTGAGTGGTATCTAGCAATACATCACTGCTACCTAAGTAGTGAGAAAGTCAATGATTTGACGAAACCTTTCTCTGACAAATATTCATGTGCATTATTATCCCTTTGTCCATATATCTATATTGAACACAAGACATGGAATGTGTCACCCTTGTATTGTTCAATATCATTTCCCTGATACCCGAGTAGACTTAACAACAAATGAGGTCAATATCTCATATTGACTCATTTCAGCACGGCCATGCATTTTACAGTCTCACTCTATCAGGAGGCCCACAGATATTACTCCTATTATGTAGGAGGGACAAATTCCATCTAGGTCACTCACATCCCTTTGCATGGCTAGTGGTATGCCCAACTACCGTCTTTATAATCATCCTATTACATATGACGTTTGACAATATTAAAGCACACGACTCCTCATGTAGGGATCGTAACGATTTCAGGTCGAAGGATTGCATACACCATTGTCACTATGAGAACTACTTATGACACTCACACAACGCTCCATGTAGTGTTCTCATGGTGGGTCAATCCAGTACATCATTACTCTAATGTGTACCTATGTGGCGACTCGATATCTCATATCCATGACCCGTGAGATATGGTCATCAGTCTGCACACATAATAGTCTCAATGTATTATTATTGTCCTTATTAATAAAATACTTGACTACGGATATTTAAGAATAGGATTTCATTGTTCAATAGTGTCTCACGATCAAGTCATATACTTGATATTCTATTAAACTGAAATTTCTATTCTAAGGACTTTATTATGTTTAAACAAGTAACACAATAAACTGGAATGCCTCATATCAATATATATATATATATATATATATATATATATATATATATATATATATATATATATATATATATATATATAATAACAAGATACAAATGTAAGTCTAAGAAATACACTGGCCTCTGGGGCTTACACCAATAAGAATGAGTGTAATGATTGTGCTTAGAGGATTGAGTAAATCATAATTAAGTTATGTTGAGACACGAGGATGTATTTGGGGATTGCATATGATATGTGATAGCAGTGCCCAACCGAGATAATTATCGTGAGATGAGGTTGAGATTAATGAGATGAGATTATCTTAAGGTTATCTTTGATATTAGGATGACCGGTTAGGGCACTAGGGGGTGACCTGAAACAAGGTCTGTGATATGAGGGACCTGAAACGTGGTCGAGTGGACCTGAAACACGGTCGATTGGGGTCTATGCCTCGGAGGGAAAATTCCCGGGGATAGGCTAAC
The DNA here is from genome assembly GCA_030762895.1 of Sophora flavescens. NCBI lineage: Eukaryota > Viridiplantae > Streptophyta > Magnoliopsida > Fabales > Fabaceae > Sophora > Sophora flavescens. Next base: position 157,692,468 of record CM061063.1, on the reverse strand, counting down.
GGAAGACCATCCAGAGATGATTTCATTTTAGTCGCAGCTATAGTTCATGCATTGCATGAGCATCCTGGATTGTGGTCCAGAGGTATGCACCGGGTTGTGCGTCTATAGTGCCATTGCTTTGCGTGGGCACTCTCCATCCGCGGACAAGGGTGTGCGCCGGGGACTCTGGGACGTGTCGAGAATATTGTTGTGATATCCGGATATGGCCGATACCTAAAGAGATTATTCATACAACATTTGCATTGCATCATGATGGAGGGTAGAGGAAAGATTATAGATGTGGATTGAGGATGATTATGTTATATATATTTATACTGGGGAGACGGATGTTTAGTGTGCCGTTATTTAATTAAATGTTGCTAAACCCTTTCCACGTTTGATGTTATATGGTTTCTTATCCCTATCTTCTCTATATTGTATATGTTTTGTTTTGTGATCGTGATGAGAAGATCCTACAGAGATTCCAGCCATGGAGGAACTTGATGGGACCTCGTATGAACCTGACGTGGGAGAACGAGCAGTGGATCCTCATAGTTGAGTATAGAGTCTATGGCCAGCGCGTCTTGTCTTTTTAGGATGTTGTTTTTATTTTCTGTTTGATTATCAGCTTGTACATTTTGGGATACGACTGATGGGATTCCCTCTACTGTACTGTATCAGGATTTGAGGTGTATATGTTATGTATGTATGTTACGTTTTAAATTTTTTCCGCTGTTTTAATATATTCGCTTAACGATAATAACGAAATTAGGTCTTAATATTTTGGGTTTTCTTTAATGGGACGTCGGGGCGTCTCAGTAGGCTTACCAGAGGAGGTAACTGGACCAGGATAAATCAGTTTACCCATTTTTCTTACCCTTAAACTTCTTACAATTGTCATATGCATGCTTTCTTTGTTAATGATGTTTAAGTGCTCTTGAAACTGAATCTTTATGTTGTAATCTTGTGTCAGACTTACATATAATTGATTGTGCTTTACTATTATCATCATTACCTGATTAGTAACCTGAATCTTGAGAATTAAAATTGTGAAATTGAGTGAAAATCAATTTTCTAAGAAAAATTTGTTTTGGCATTAAAGTACCCAAAAGTTTTAAGTACTCAATTCACCCCCTATTGAGGTTGTAGCCATTACCAACAAAATTCTAGGGTTGATCCTCAACCCGTGACCTGTCCGAAACCGAACAAACTAATTGATAATTTTGTGATGTGGGCAGGGTTTGGTTGGGTCAACGATTTGTTGGGTGAAAGAAATATGTTTAGTATGGGTACCGTCAGGAAGGGTTGGTTTCGTAAAATCCAACCCATCGATAACCGAACCAGATCGAACACATTGACAAAATTAAAACTTTCTTCAACGCTCGGTGACTGTTATGTCTTGGTCTCCCTCTCCCTCTCCCACCATTACCAAGTCACCACAGTCCCAAAATTCACCAGCTTCCTTATTTCCCAACCTAGGTGCCAAGTCCCCAAACCCTCGCTGGCCGCAACCGCGCTGCCGATCTTCAGAGAAGCAGAGCCACCTCGCGGCAGCAACCACCAGCCGCGCCACTTTCCGGATTGTACATCCACCGCCCATAGGCCATAAACTCAAGAGCCAGATCTGCAAGTGTGGTGCCAACAAATTGAAAGAAGAACTGTGGATGTGGGGGCGAACGATGAAGACAGAGAGAGTTTGTTGCGGCGGAGGTTAATGGACGTTGGTCTGATGCGTTGATCTGAAAGAGTACGCGGCCTCTTCTCATTCCACAGATCTGGTCCCATGCGCGGCAGTGGCCTCTTCTCATTCAGCAGATCCGGTCCGATGCGCGGAGGCAGTCCAACCGAACTCCTCTGGTCTTCCTCTCGACTTGGTGGTGGGCGTACCTTTCTCAGATCTGGTCTTCCTCTCCACTCTTCGTCTCCTCTAACTCTTTCTCATAAAAACATTCTCTTTCCTTCATTTTTTTCTTTTTTTTTTTGAAATAATTGAAATAGACAACTATAAACACGAGAAGGGGGGTTGAATTGTGTTTATCAGAATTTAAACAAAGTTGAAATCTTTTCGCATACAGAAGCTAGGTTCAGACGAGTGGAAAGATACAGGACAGACAAGTGACCTGTGTAATGAAATTTTAACAGTTACTTTGGAAAACACACCACTGGATGAACGTGAAGAAAACTAAAGCAACTAAAGAGGTTATAAGGAAAGAGAGATTGACACAGTTATTTATCCTAGTTCGCTCTTCAAAGCAAAGAGCTACGTCCAGTCCTTGGCAGCACCAAGATTTATCCACTATAGCTGATCAGGTTACAGACTCCAAGTATTGTTTGCACACCTAGCCTCTTCAGGCTCCAAGACAAGTAATCTTTGCACACCTAGCCTCTTCAGGCTCAAGACAAGTATTCTTTGCACACTTAGCCTCTTCAGGCTCACTCAGGTTTGTTTGAGAGATTTGGTTTGTAATAAATACAACTTCAGACAGACAAAACTTTCACTAACACTCAAAGAGTGGATTAAATATAAAGCTTAGGAAAGTCTGCGTAATAACTTCAAATGATTGAAGAATATAGAATGAAAGAATGGAGATATTAATGTGGTGAGTAATGGCTCTTTAATGCTATGTGTATTCTCTATCTTCATCTTCAATGACTTCTGTATTTATAGTCTTCAAGCATTTAGGATCCGTTAGAGACATTCCCTCAGATGTTGACTTCAAGCAGAACTTCATTAAATGCAATAGAGTCATTTTGGGCAGCCATTAATGCAATAGGAACGTTGGTTGTACTCTAACATGAAGGATCATGGCTTTATGCATCGTGATACAGCCATATCAGAGTTGTGCAGAGAGCATTTTGTACTTTTATGAGTACAACTCCTTTTTCGTGTAAGGACTAGAGGTACTAGGGAATAAAGCATGTTGGAAGCATTCTTTAACTGGTCTTTGGTTCTGATAACAGAATCTGTTTTCTTGATTCTGGTTCTTGAAATAAGATTCTGATAATTCTTATAGAATTCACGTCCATAAAATAAGTACGCCCATATTGAAAATAACCGCGTCCATCTAGCCATTGAAGATTTACATTCGGACGGGCTAGTAGACGAGCTCCATATGCCATGTCATTCGACAGAGCTTCTCATTAAGGACTTATCAAGTCCAAAGACTTGTGTGGACGAGCGCTTTTGTCACCTCAGTGGACAAGCACTTCTATCACTTCAGTGGACGAGCGCTTCTATTACTTTAGTGGACGAGCGCTTCTGTCACTTTAGTGGGCAGATGATTCTTACAGTTTTAATCTGCACACTAGATAGACAGGTTAGCAACCAATATGAAGGTTAATTAAATCATTAACCAATGTTTAGTTCTCATCAAAACTTAGGGAAATGCACATCAAACATTTTAGAGACTTAACTAATGAATAAAATAATAATAGGCTGAAATGGATTACATTATTCTATAATTGGTTTATGGCGGGTTGACCCGTTCTAACCCGAACCCGTCCGAAATCGACCGTTGCTCACCCTTACAGAATTGTAACACCCCTTTTTCTTATAAAAGTCTTTAAATATATTATATGTTATATATATGATGATAAAGGGCTAAGTGGGATTTCAAAGCAAGTAAATCCTTTCTGATTCATGAGCACAGCCGTGCTCATGTATGAGCATGCCCGTGCTTAGGCACGTGTCTTGTGGCTGCCTGAACCACAAGCACGGTCGTTCTCAGGGGGAACACGACTGTGTCAGAAACCGTGACTTTTGACGCTAAAGTTGGGATCCCATGCTTAAATGAGCACGACCCAGTGCTCATGTTAAGCACGACTGTGCTTAGAGGGAGCACGGTCGTGCTCGGGTCAGAAAGTCTATAAAAAGAAGAGTTACGTGAGGGTTGCGAGCCAAACCCTCATATTAGAACTTTAGGCCATCCTAGTGTGACAGAAACCTCTCCCCTTTCCCTTCCCATGAACCCTTTGATGTTCTTGGTGTTCTCGAGTCCGTTTAGGAGAGAAGTCACGTGCGCTACTTCCATTAAGGTAACATGTTCGTCCCTCTATTAATCTCCTTTCCTAGTTTTTGGATTTGGGATTAATTGGTTGTTCTTATGTGTTTGACCAAGGCTTGAAGAGTTCGTCGAGCTGCTATAACACCCTGTAACACCCCGTTTTTCATAAATAAGCTTAATGCATTTATATATGTTGTATAGATGTTTGCATATGCTTGTTAGGTTTGCTTTTGATGTATAAGTTCATGTTGGGAAGGTTTAGCCTTAGGAATGTTCAATTGTCTTAGAAGTCCCAGTAACCTATTTCACCATTTTAGTCATATCTTGAGTTCTGGATGTTCGATCGAGGTGATCTTTTTGGCGTTGGAAAGCTAAGAGAATTATCTACAAATATCATTTCATGTGTTTTGGCTAAATTCGACTGTTTCAGCCTCACATCACCAGCCTTTGTTCACATCGCGAAAACCCAAAATTCAGCTTTACGCTTCCGGGTTGGCCTCGCGAATCCAACTGACAGAAATTGGTTCTCTAGCTCGCCCCGCAAATGGGAGTTCACCCCGCGAATACGTGCAGAACCAGAAAACGCAATATAGGTTCTTTTAAGTCTAAAACGCATTCCAACCCGTTTTTAACCCCTAAAACACGATCTAAACCCTAGTCTATCACGTCCCAACACTCAGAGATGCCTCCCTCCTCTTTTTCTCTCAATTTCCATCAAACGTCTCTAGAAAACTCTCTCTAAGGAACTCGTTCTTCCACCGTTCTTCACCATTCGTTGATAGGAGAACATCACTGCGAAGACGTGATCATCGTATTCGCTGTATAAACCTTCAAACAAGGTAAGATTCGTACACCTCGTCCCTCTTGTTCTTTCCCTTTTGATTCTTGGCCTAAAAGTCTAATTAAGGTGTTTCCTAGTTGTTCTTCAGGTCATAGATAAGTGCTTTTGAGACGAGACCCTAGAGGACCCTCTTTCCTCTTTTGAAACGCGAACCTCATACCAGCTATGGGAGAAGAATAGTGTATACACTAGGCTAGGGAGTAACGTAAGATGAGGGGTTACCATAAACCCGTTTATTGTTGTTATAATATATTGATGACATGATCTGCCTAGTTGAATGACTGAATTATTTATATGTTTAATTGGATTCATTGGTATGCCTATTTGTTATAATTGTTGAGATGTTCATGATATGGTATGCCTATTGAATTGTCTTATGCCATGAGTTTTGGTTGAATTTGTATGAATACCCATGATTATGAATGTTGTTGTTATGACATGAATTATGTTGATCACATTGACTGGATATGTTGTTGATGATGATGTTACCGTTATATTGAATATGTTAATAAGACCCTAATCGGATTTAATTAGGATTCTTAGTTAACATAGGAATTAAGGGATTAATTCCCCAAAGCTTCATAAGACGTGAACTGTGTTAGTGAGGGGTGAGGTTTCATGCCGAATGTTTTATTTAAGACCCTAGGATCTGATTTGAGAGAATTAGGGAGCCTAAACTCCAAGAACACGTTGAATTCTGCCCAGAACAGTATGGTCGTGGCCAGGAGCATGACCGTGCTGAACAGGGAGCACGACCGAGCTCCACATAAGTGACATCACGACCGTGCTGGGGGTTTAGTACGCCCGTGCTTCACCCTACAGGTCAGAACGTAAGATTAATGAATTAAAGGGGTGCTTACCCCAATTATCCCCAGATGATGTAATAATACACTAATCAAATGATAACAAGTTAGATAACTTAATTAAAGATTAATTAAGATAACAAAGACTGATAAGCTGGTTAAGCCGGTACCCGATGGGTTACCGCACGCTATCACACTCTGGTGCTTTTTGGCCAAAGTGTTCTCGATGCTTTTTAGTCGAGATGCTGTTATGTTAGACCTTGGTGCTTTTTGGCCAAGGGGACCTTGACCTCATGGTTTGGGTCTATGGTGTTAATGTTGATGTTGGTGATAAGTCTTGGGTGCTTTTAGGCTTAAGCAAAGGAGGTGGTTGCCTTGTGTGTTGTTGTGCCATTTGTAGGGAGCATTGGAGTTGATGTTGAGGGGGATGTTCAACATAGGGGAGGTCATCCTAGTTATGACGATCTGGCCCAAGTCTCGGGTGGTTCACCCATGGTTTGGTGAACTGTGCGACCCCTAGGTGGCGTATCCAGTTATGATACGTCGGCTATCTAAGGGGTTCCTCCATGGTTTGGGGAACTACCGGTGTTTGTGCTTTTTGGCCAATACGGATATGTAACTCCGAAGTTGACTTCCTGAGTTAGTTGGATCCACATGCATTGACGGAGTAGTGGAGTAAGGTTGCGTTGCACTGCATAGAATATGTTGGATGATTAACATACTGTTATGATATTATATGATGATGTATATATATTGTATATTGTAAAATTTTTATGCCATGCTATGATGTATGTTCGTCTTATCCCCTATTCCCATGCCGTTGTGTTTACATGATTTCTTACTCCCTGTTTTTGTTTCTGTTGTTGTATGTATTTCCTTAAGCAGAGGACAGTGAGCAGCCAGCGGAGGAGTGACTCCGAGGATCCGCTACTCTAGTTAGAATGCTTAGTTATAGTTTTTAGTTATTTCAGTTTGTTTCCATGATGTATCCGGATTTTTAGTTATGCCAGCTCTGTATGAGACATCGGGGTTGGGTTTTTCTTTATCTTTCTTGTTTATGTTTTATTGTTTTAAAACTATGTTATTTCTACATTCTTTTCGTTGAGATGTGAAACCTTTTGATCCAAGTTTTTATTTTAATCAAATAAATGCATGTTTTATAATTACCTCTTTTAAGTAAATGTTTTATATTAACATGCGGGGTATAAGGGTGTCACATTTAGTGGTATCAGAGAAGTTCGGCCCTGTCCGGACATGTAATGAGTCTGTCGTGAGTTTGTTGTGTGACTCTTGTTTGAATTGTCTATATTTATATAAACAATGTTATGTGGTACTAAGTACCTATAGCTTTTCTTTGGCTTGACTTACTGCATTAGGTGGTTTGTCTTGGATGATCCAAGGATCCCGTGAGTGCTTCTTGTGTTCAAAAAGGTTTTTCTATTATCATTTGATAATGAGAACTTTGTTGTTGATCTTGTATTCTTACCCCTAAATGACCTTGATGTTATTCTTGGCATGGATTGGTGATCTCTTAACCATGTCCTTTTAAACTGTTTTGATAAGACCTTGATTTTTGGAACTCCTGAGGAGTCTAAGAATCTGACCTTTCTCTCTGTCAACCAAGTGAAAGTTTCGATGAAAGACGAAGCCCAAGTGTTCATGATGTTGTCTTCCCTGGAAGTTGAGAGCCCTCCTGATGTCGGAAGTGTTCCTATTCTGCGGGAATTTCCTGAAGTGTTCCCGGGGGATGTTTATGAACTACCCCCAGAAAGAGATGTAGAGTTCACCATAGATTTAGTACCTGGTACTGTGCCTATTTCCATAGCGCCCTATAGAATGTCTCCTCTAGAGCTAGCTAAGTTGAAGGAACAGTTGGAGGACCTGATGAAGAAGCAGTTCATTAGGCCGATGTGTCTCCGTGGGGACCACCCGTGTTGCTAGTAAAGAAGAAGGATGGTAGTATGAGGTTGTGTGTCGACTATCGACACCTCAACAAGGTGACCATTAAGAATCTGTATCCCCTCCCTTGGATTGATGATCTTATGGATCAGTTGATCGGAGCTTGTGTTTTCTCGAAGATAGATTTGAGGTCAAGGTACCATCAGATTTGAGTTAAGTCCGAGGACATCCTGAAGACGGCATTTAGGACGCGTTATGGTCACTATGAGTACTTGGTTATGCTCTTTGGCGTAACCAAGCCCCTGCTGTGTTCATGGACTACATGAATAAGACTTTCACCCTTACTTGGATAAGTTTGTGGTGGTCTTTGTAGATGACATCTTAGTGTACTCTAAGACTAAGGAGGAACATGAGGAGCACTTGAGGGTTGTCTTGCAGACCCTTAAGGAGAAGCAGTTGTATGCCAAGATGTCTAAGTGCGAGTTTTGGTTAGAAGAGGTTAGTTTCTTAGGTCACGTGATCTCAAAAGGTGGGATAGCTGTGGACCCGACTAAGGTTAAGACGGTGCTCCAATGGGAGGCACCAAAGTTAATGACCGAGATTAAGAGTTTCTGGGGTTTAGTAGGGTATTATAGGTAAATTATAGAAGGTTTCTCTAAGATGGCTTTACCCTTAACCTGTCTCACCAAAGAAGGGACAATTGTTTGTGTGGGACTCTTAGTGTGAAGAGAGTTTCCAAACCCTTAAGGATAGGTTGACATCAGTACCAGTGTTAGTTTTACCTGATCCTAGCGAACCCTTCGTAGTTATTGCGATGCTTCTAAGCAGGGGTTAGGTGGTGTGTTAATGTAGAATGGTAAGGTAGTTGCTTATGCCTCTAGGCAGTTGAAACCACATGAGAAGAACTACCCCACCCACAACCTAGAGTTGGGGGCTGTGGTATTCGCCTTAAAAATCAAGAGGCATTACCTGTATGGAGCGAGGTTTGAGGTTTTTAGTGATCACAAGAGTTTGAGGTATATCTTTGATCAAAAGGAGTTGAATATGAGGCAACATAGGTGGATGGAGTTCTTAAAGTATTATGACTTCGGGCTAACCTATCACCCAGGAAAGGTCAATGTGGTGGCTAATGCCTTAAGTAGGAAAACCCCGTATATCACCGCTTTGTTGGTTAAGGAGATTGATCTGATTGAGGAGTTTAGAGACCTTAGTCTAGCTTGTGAGTTTACCCCTAAGAGTATTAGACTTGGAACCTTGAAGGTTACCGACAGCCTGATGGATCAGATTAGAGAGGGTCAGAAGTTAGATGAGTTTCTCTTAGATCAGCGAGAGTTGCTTGCTCAGGGTAGAGACCTTAGTTTCAAGAATGGAAGTGATGGAGTCCTGAGGTTTAGGGATAGGGTGTGCATACCAGATGTTTTTGAGCTTAGGAAGTTGATCCTCGAGGAAGGAGATAGGAGTGTTTGAATGTGCACCCAGGTGCCACTAAGATGTATCAGGACCTTAAGAGGACGTTTTGGTGGCCTAGGATGAAAAGGATGTGGCTGAGTTTGTGTATGCGTGCCTAGTTTGTCAAAAGGCCAAGATGGAACACCAAAAGCCTTCAGGTAAGTTGCAGCTATTGAGTAAGGATTAGATGATTAGTTGCTAATATGAAGGGCATCAAGGACAAATAGATGAGTGGTTTGGTGGTTACTGTAAGAAGGATCTTTAATAGAGACGAGAGGGCAATTATGTTGAGCGGACATAGTTGCACCTAAGCCCCGGTCAGAGACCCTAGTAGAGAGAGATTGACTCATGGAATTATTATTTCTTGAGTTACTATGCTGGACAGGTAGGAGGGACTGATCAACCCAATTACTCGTCGTCGGTAGGTGAAGTAACGATAATTGTCATGAGCTTTATGTCAGTGAGGTTAGTGGCCTACCTTAGTTGTTTAGACACGAATCGAGTAGAGACTAGTCGCTTAGAAAGTTGACTCGTAGTGGCCATGGGCAAGAGTGTTAAAGTTTGAAACTATAGATCTTCAAAATTTAGACTTCTAACCCGTGACTAGTATATATGTTCCCTAGGAGGGGAGGCCTATTTAAGGAATACCTAGATGGAAAGATCAGGTTGGTTCGGGAAAAGATGGGAGTTGCACATAGTAGGCAAATAAGCTACCATGATAAAAGTAGGAAGGGGCTCGAATTCCAGGAAGGCGATCATGTATCCTTGAGAGTTACCCCGATGACGACTGCGGTTGGAAGAGCGATAAAAGCAAGCAAGTCATCCGTTATTAGGAGATTCGAGTCTTTCTACCTTGGTGAACAAGTGCAGGAATCAGAGTGCGCAACGAAAGCATAATGGAGCTGGACCTCCAAGTCCGTGGACACAACCCAAAGTATGCGCCTAATTGGTGAAAGTTTAACCAGTTAAGGTGATAGAAATTTCGAGAACGAAATTTTTATAAGAGGGGTGGAATTGTAACACCCCATTTTTCATAAATAAGCTTCATGAATATATATATATATATATATATATATATATATATATATATATATATATATATATATGTTTGCGTATGCTTGCTATGCTTGTTCTTGATATCTAAGTTCATGTTGGGAAGGTTTAGTTTTAGGAAGGTTCAATTGTCTTATAGTCCTAGTAACATGTTTCACCGTTTTGGTCATATCTTGAGTTATAGATGTCTGATCGAGATGATCTTAGCGGCGTTGGAAAGCTAAGATAATTATCTAGAAATCGTGTCTCATATGTTTTGGCCAAATTCGACTCTTTAGGCCTCGCCCCGCGAGCCTTTGTTCACCTAGCGAAAAACCAAAATTCAGCTTTAAGCTTTCGGGTTCGCCTCGTGAATCCAACTAATAGAAATTGGTTCTCTGGCTTGCACCGCGAATACGTGTAGAACCAAAAAACCCGATTTAGGTTCTTTTAAAGCCTAAAACACATTCCAACCCGATATAACCCCTAAAACAAGATCTAAACCCTAGTCTATCACGTCCCAACACTCAGAGCTGCCTCCTTTCTCTTTTTCTCTCAATTTCCATCAACCGTTTCTAGAAGTTTATCTCTAAGGAACCCATTCTTGCACCGTTCTTCACCATTCGTTGATAGGAGAACATCGTTGTGAAGACGTGATCAACGTATTCGCTGTTTAAACCTTCAAATAAGGTGAGATTCGTACACCTCGTCCCTCTCGTTCTTTCCCTTTTGATTTCTTGGCCTAAGAGTCTAACTAAGGTGTTTCCTTGTTGTTATTGAGGTCGTAGATAAGTTCTTTTGAGACAAGATCCTAGAGGACCCTCTTTCTTCTTTTGAAACGCGGACCTCATACTAGGTATGGGAGAAGAATAGTGTATACACTAGGCTAGGGAGTAGCATAAGATGAGGGGTTCCCATACCCCCATTTATTGTTGTTATAATGTATTGATGCCATGATCTACCTAGTTGTATGACTGAATTGTTTATATGTTTAATTGGATTAATTGATATGCCTATTTGTTATAATTGTTGAGTTGTTCATGATGTGGTATGCCTATTGAATTGTCTTATGCCATGAGTTTTGATTGAATTGGTATGAATACCGATGATTATGAATGTTGTTGTTATGACGTAGATTACGTTAATCACATTGACTGGATATGTTGTTGATGATGATGTTACCCTTATGTTGAATACGTTAATAAGACCTTAATCAGATTTAACTAGGACTCTTAGTTAACATAGGAATTAAGGGATTAATTCCCCAAAGCTTCATAAGACATGAACAGTGTTAGTGAGGGGTGAGGTTTCATGCCGAATGTTTTAGTTAAGACCCTAGGATCTGATTTGAGAGAATTAGGTAACCTAAACTCCAAGAACATGTTGAATTATGCCCAGAACAGTATGACCGTGCCCAGGAGAACGGCCCTGCTGAACAGCGAGCACGATCGTGTTCCCAGTTAAATTCTAGAAAACAGGTCGTGGATTGAGCACAGGCGTGCAGGACAGTGAGCACGATCGTGCTCCACATAAGTGACAACACGACCGTGCTGGGGGTTTAGTACGCCCGTGCTACCCCTACATGTCAGAATTTAAGATTAATGAATTAAAGGGGTGCTTACCCCAATTATCCCCAGATGATGTAATAATACACTAATCAAATGATAACAAGTTAGATAACTTAATTAAAGATTAATTAAGATAACAAAGATTGATAAGCTAGTTAAGCCGTACCTGATGGGTTACCGAACGTTGTCACGCTTTGGTGCTTTTTGGCCAAAGTGCTCTCGATGCTTTTTGGTCGAGATATTGTTATGTTGGACCTTGGTGCTTTTTGGTCAAGGGGACCTTGACCCCATGGTTTGGGTCTAAGGTGTTAATGTTGATGTTGGTGATAAGTCTTGGGTGCTTTTAGGCCCAAGCAAAGGAGGTGGTTGCCTTGTGTGTTGTTGTGCCATTTGCATAGAGCATTGGAGTTGATGTTGAGGGGGATGTTCAACATAGGGGAGGTCGTCCTAGTTATGTTGATCTGGCCCATGTCTCGGGTGGTTCACCCATGGTTTGGTGAACCGTGCGGCCCCGAGGTGGTGTATCCAGTTATGATACGTCGGCTATCCAAGGGGTTCCTCCATGGTTTGGGGAACTACCGGTGTTGGTGCTTTTTGGCCAATACGGATATGTAACTCCGAAGTTGACTTACTGAGTTAGTTGGATCCATATGCATTGACGAAGTAGTGGAGTAGGGTTGCGTTGCACTGCATAGCATATGTTGGATGATTAACATGCTGTTATGATATTATATGATGATGTATATATATTGTATATTGTGAAATTGTTATGCCATGCTATGATGTATGTTCACCTTATCCCCTATTCCCATGTCGTTGTGTTTACATGATTTCTTACTCCCTGTTTTCCTGTTTCTGTTGTTGCATGTATTTCCTTAAGCAAAGGACAGTGAGCAGCCAGTGGAGGAGTGACTCTAAGAAGTCACGACTCTAGTTATATTGCTTAGTTATAGTTGTTAGTTTTGTTAGTTATTTCAGTTTGTTTCTGTGATGTATCCAAATTTTTGGTTATGCCAGCTCTGTATGTGTCATCGGGGTTGTGTTTTTCTTTATCTGTCTTGTTTATGTTTTATTGTTTTAAAACTATGTTATTTTTCCGTTGTTTTCATTGAGATGTGAAACCTTTTTATCCAAGTTTTTATTTTAATAAAATAAATGCATGTTTTATAATTACCTCTTTTAAGTAAATGTTTTATATTAACATGCGTGGTAGAAGGGTGTCACACACCCCGTTTTCTCAAGTCTTAATCGGTAATTATATTATATATTTTTACCTATGATACAGAAAATGATTTTGAGGGGAAAAAAATCATATTTCAAACCTCTATATCGAAGGAAGTTATGATGAAATTTTGGGATGAAAACTCAAACTGAAACCGGTCTGTGTTTTTACTAACAGTATAGTTTTATATCGGCACAAACCCTAATTTGACCAAAATTGAGAAATTCTAGATGTTATCATAATTTCATTGATAAAGTCTATTTCTAAAATTTTTACACAAAAATAATATATTATATTTTATTCGAGCGAATTTTGGTGAAAAACCATAGAAAAACCCTAATCGGGTAAACGAGGGAGCCAGATACTGAACTGCAGAGATATGTCAGAGGATAGGGGTGATGACTTATCTTGGACAACTCAACTAGTGAGTGACCATGATGACTCACCATGTCATGATGGCTTCCTTGAAAAATATCTAAGATTTCATGCGAAATGACCAAAATATCCTTGGACTTCCTTGTTAATTCCTTTTGTGTTCAACATGTGTTTTGACATTTTTGCCCTTCCTCCCTTTGATGTAGGATTCGACCAAGCTCTTAAGTGGCCACCCTTCTATGTCATTTCCACCTTATCATCATGACATTCTTGGAAAATATCTGAAAACCCATGTGAAATGACTTTTTTGCTCCTAAGTTCTTTTATTATTACCAAATGACCAAATTGCAAAGTTGAAATATCTCATCCTCTCCTCCCTTAATGTGACACATGACCACACACCTCCACCACACATTTCTTTCATTCTCATCCTATCATGATGGTTTATAAAATATCTAAGTATTCTATATTATTTATTTTAACTACACCTAAAATTATGATCAACCGAACTATGACTAACCAACAATGGTTTCAACTAAAATATCTTCTCCTCATTACAACAAGAGAAAATTCGGCCAGCCTTCCTCTCTCCAACATTTTCACCTTATTTTACACTTATCATCCTTGTTCATAACACAAAATCCTTTCCTTTGTTCTTAAGCAAGAATTCGGTCATCATCACCACACCCCCAACCATTCACTTGTTTCAAAAACCAAGAGTAGATCCTTTATTCTCTATTCATTCTAAGCCTATCTCATCTCACACAAATTTTCATTTAGAGATTTCCTTCAAAATGGGTATTTTTATAGTTTGATCATCCATCACTTGATCATCATCATCTTGCTTCAACGTAAGTGAATCAAGCCTTGATTTACCTTCCTTGGTTGTGTCTAAGCCTAGTTGTATAACCCTTTGTAATTTTTTGTGTTATTTTGCTAGGTTTTTCAATCACAAAACCGTGAGGGCCCCTTGGTGTTTTAGCATGTTTTTACTTGTTTTAAAGTGATCTACAAGGGGTATGGGGGAGATCAACCACCATCTACCTTATTGTTGGTGTCTTGAAACCCTAACTGTGGGGTTATGTGTTTATGTTCATGTGATCCTGTAAGAAGACTTTGCATGATATTTGTGTTGTGTATGTGGTGTACTTGTGATTTGTTGAGAATATGCTTATTTGATGTATGTTGGTTTGAAGAAAAATGATGATTTAGATTGCATGATCTTTAATTAGTAGGACATCATGTCTAAAATTTTAAGTTATATGCCATGAATCTATGTACTGATACATGGATATGTATATGTGATTGTGAGACTGTTTAATGAAGTGAGAACCTTCACTTTGTTGATGCTTGGTTTCGGCCAAGGCTAGAAGAAATGGCATGACAACTTTATTTTCATCAATCTATGTAACTCTAACCTTGTTTAAAGGTTTAAAAAGGAATAAAACCAAGAAGAAAATAATGTTTGTAGATGATGATGATATTAAGTCTCAAATGAGCTTCCTTTAAGAATAATCTCCACCTATTTCAAGATTAAAGAAATGAAAGTGTTTTGATGATGATTGATGATGATGTAACCATTTTGATGTTTTATGTTTGCTTTAGTAGTTTTGATGTATGTCATAATGTAACTTAGTTTGATTAGATGGATTAACAAATTAAAAAGGTAATAATTCTTAATCTAAAAATATAAATCAATAGAGCTACTATAAAATGCCAAATGATGAAAAATGTTTTCAAAGTCTATAAGCAATCACATACATAGTCGTATATTGGTCTATTTTAAGGAAAACTTAATTCCTTCAAAATTATTCAAATACCAACTCATATATGCCATTACTCAAGCATTTTGGCATATTTAGGGAGAGTATTCGAATACCTCTTCTTGGTATTCGAATACCCTCTATTCTGTTGAGTTTGTTAGCTTCTGTTACAGGGAGTAT
Organism: Sophora flavescens; assembly: GCA_030762895.1. Classification (NCBI taxonomy): domain Eukaryota; kingdom Viridiplantae; phylum Streptophyta; class Magnoliopsida; order Fabales; family Fabaceae; genus Sophora; species Sophora flavescens. The sequence continues at coordinate 157,677,353 of CM061063.1, read as the reverse complement.
TCGAATACCCTGACAGTGTATTCGAACACTCACCTGAAAAATTAGTAAACTTCAACTTTTTCAGTTCCAATTAAAGTCTATATAGAGGGCATATGCTTAAGAGTTTTAAACAACGAAATCATATACAAAAATATATAGTTATAATGCCAAAAATAGAGAGCCATCTATTCATTCTTTGTTACAAGTGATCTTAGAAGGTTTTCAAGCTTTGGTGCACAAGTGTTGTGCTAGGAATTTCTCTTCTACTCAATGTATTTATTAGTTTTGTATTGGGAGTGTGAATCCCATAGTGACTCAAGAGTGTGGTATCTCTTGAGGGGTGTAAATCATTGTTGGTGTGGTATCCATCAAAGTGACTATTGGAGAAACATCTTTGTTGGTGTGGTATCCAATCAAAGTAAGGGTGAGGCATCCCTTTGTTTACAAGAGTGTGGTATCTCTTGTGGTGATTGTTGGTGAGGTATCCAACAAGGTGTAAGGATGAGGCATCCCTTTGTGAATTGTTGGTGAGGTATCTAACAAGGTTCAAGAGTGAGGTATATCTTGAGAGTGTGGCACTTGTGGGTGAGGCATCGTACAAGGGTGAGTGACTTTTGTAAGGAGTATGGTATCTATTGTTCAAACTTTGTCATAGTGAATTTCTCCAAGGGGATTCTTGGAGACTGGACGTAGGCCACTAAGGTTGTGGACCGAACCAGTAAAATACTTGTGTCACTTTTTCTATCCCCACTCTCTTTACTTTCTTGCAAATTTTATTATTGTATGCATAATTCTTTATGTTCTATGCTTATGATACTATATTGCATGATTGTTGTATGATACATTCTCTTAGCTTGTGCAATTGTATATCTTCCTTTAAGTGCATTCTTGAATTGGTATTACAATTGTTTCTTGCTTAAGTTTCAAGGAAAATTTACTCTCTTGCTACACAATTTGAAAAGGGAATATAAATATTTTTTTCGAAAACTTTTTAAAAAGGTCAACTCCCCCCCGACTTAGAATCGTTTCCATATCAATTGATATCTAGAGCAAGTTCTTGAATAAGATCAATCACCTTTCAAGTATCATGGAAATGGGTTCTCAACCAAATGGGACAAGCGATTATGTTTCTATTTCTAAACCCCCTATTTTGAATGGTGAAGGTTATCCTTATTGGAAAGCAAGGATGAAAATTTTCATTGAGGCAATAGATGTAGATATATGGGATACGGTTTTGAATGGTCCTTTTAGGCCTAGGCATGTTGTTAATGAAGAATAAAAAGATAAACCAAGAACTTTATGGACCGATGATGATAAGAAGAAGGTCCAATTAGAGAAGAAGACTAAGAACATCATTACTTTGGGAGTTAGTATTGATAAGTTCTTTAGAATCTCTACTTGCAATTCCGGAAAGGAAATGTGGGATACACTTGAGATAGCCCATGGGGGCACAAGTGAAGTAAGGAGATCTAGGATGAATACCTTGACACGTGAGTATGAATTGTTTAGGATGATGCATGGTGAATCTATTTGTGAAATGCAAAAATGCTTGACTTATATTGTAAATCAACTTAGTGATCTTGGTAAAGTGTTTGATAATTAAGATCTTACTAATAAAGTTCTAAGGTGTTTGAATAGGTCATGGCAACCAAAAGTGACGACTATTAAGGAATCAAGGAATCTCTCAACAATAAGACTCGATACATTATTCGGAAAGCTTCAAGAGCATGAGCTAGAATTATCAAGACTAAATGAGAGTGAAGAGAAAGATAAGAAGAAAGGCATGGCTTTGGCTGTATCCTCAAAGAAAGATGACCTAAGTGATAGTGATGATTCAAGTGAAGACTTCCAAGAGGAGCACCATAACTTGTTGGTGAGAAAATTTGGAAAATTCATCAAGGGAAGAGGAAACTTCAACAAGAAGTTCACAAAGAAAGAGAGTACTTCAAACCCAACTTGCTATGAATGTGGGAAACCCGATCACATGAAATATGATTGCCCTAACTACAAGAAGAAGAATGATAAAGATGAGAAGAAGGGCAAGAAAGACAAGAAGGGAAAGAAAGCATACATAGCTTGGGATGAAAACGAGATGTCATCATCAAGTGATGAAGATAGTCAAAGTGACGAGGCAAACCTATGCTGAATGACTTCACATCAAAGTGAATATGTGATATGCTTGAAAACACTATGCAAGGAGTGGTACTTGGATAGTGGATGCTCTAAATATATGACCAGAGACATCTTCAACTTTTCCCATCTATCTCCAAGGAAAAGTGGTCATGTCACATATGGAGACAACAACAAAGGTAAAATTCTTGGAGTGGGTAAGGTTAGTAAGAATTATAATACCACAATTGATAATGTGCTATTGGTTGAAGGTCTAAAGCATAGTGAACGCGCTGTCGCCACGCGCCAAAAAGAACGAGCGATTATGAAAATAATGCAGTATAGAGCGACAACTCGGATCGTCTCTCAAGGACTCTTTAGGTGTTGTTATTATTAGCAGAAAAAGTTAGAAATGGGGGGTTTTGGATTGAAACTAAAATAAAGAAAACAAAACAGAACAAAGAAAGAAAACAGAGCCGTAAAACAGATTAACAATAAACTAAAGCGATTAACCTACTGCTTTTGGTTTCCCAACTATCATCGGTTCATGCAAATTCCTAGCCCTAAGCAGATTCTAATCCCCTCCCGGTTGTAGCAATAATTCACAAGCGGAACCACTACTACAGATATATGTCCCTATTCCCGAATTAAGCAAACGGGGTTAAGCACTTCGTGAACTAAGCAAACACGAAACGTACACACGCGAATTAAGCAAACGCGATTATATATAGGAACATGATATCACCGAGATAAACCAACACAACACAATATACTCCTGAATTAAGCAAACAGAAATATAAAGCATGGCATTGAAAAGAGAAAAGGAAATGAAAACAGGAAATACAAGAACCTCAAGTATGGATAAAAACCAATTATAGTAGATTAATCTAGGAGACTAGTTCTCCATAACAAAAGAAAACAATAAACTAAGAAAAACAAAAGACTATCAAGTTCAGGAACTAGCCAAAACTGGCTAATTCTGACCCCTAAAAACTAGCTAACTTATCATTCTGCCATAAAGCAGTTTATATACAAATTCTGGAATCCAAGTCCTCGCGAGGCGAAGCACTGCTCGCGAGGCGAATTATGCGAAAGGTCTGCAACTCTTGGTCTTCTCGCGAGGCGAGATTATCTTCGCGAGGCGAACTCTTCAAATTCCCAACTGTAACGCCCGTGACCTCCAGCATGCCCAAACCGTGATCGTCTCTGACTTTTCCAAGGTAGCATTATTCGCGAGGCGAGTCCAGTCTTCGCGGGGCGAGACAGAAAGTTTTGCAATTTCAGGAACAGTCACCTTCTGGTTCGCGGGGCGAGCAGCCTTCTCGCGGGGCGAGAAACTCCAGAATTATTCCTTTTTATTAACCTGAAAATAAGAAAATATAAGTAAATACTTTATTCACTCTAAATCAACTAAATTAACTTAAAAACACTTTACAGACTCAAAATACTACTTAAGGACAATCAAGTCTAATTTGGGTGAAAATGATATAAAATAAGCACAAAGCCAAGGTCTTTACTGGTTATAAAACCAGTCAAACAGAGGCTCATCAAAATACCCCAAACTTAAACTTTGCTTGTCCCCAAGCAAACTAAAACTTAAAAACATAAAAAAAAACTCAAGACCTGGCAAGCTTAAGAATTCAATTAACTTTCCATAGATTTCAAGCAATGCTCTACAAAACATTTTTCTTTCAATGTTCCCCCCTTACAAGCAAAGCAATCCCCACATTCATTTATTCTAAACAGTTGAGAAATTAATCATTCAAACAATCAGAAATCTAAGCAGGGGGTCAAAGTTACACACAAAAGGGAGATCACCATATCCAAACAACTGCCTTCCTCACAAGGGAAATTTATGTTCACTCAATCACTCAGTTTGTGTCAGGCTATCAACATTTCACTCAGTTTCACTTTTAAGAACACTTCCCATAAATTTGATTTTCATCTCAAAATGATTCCCACAGAAAACATGCAAGCAACATCAAAAGGTCTTTTATGGGTTGTAATGGGGCCTGGCTAAGGGTAGGGTATACAAAGGAACTAGGCTGAAGACCCTAGGAACTAAGAGAGCATGAACATTATTTACACTTTGAAATTCACTCAAGTTCCTTTCTTAATTTTTTTCTTTATGCTTCTGGGTGACTACAACCTTTTTATTTCTTTTTGGCATTTTTGCACTTTTATTTTGTTTCTGTTTTTCTTTTCTTTTCTTTTATTTTCTTTTTTTTTTAATTTTTTTTATTTTTTTTTCACATTTTTTTTTACATAAATTTTTTCTCAATCCCAAACAACATGTTATACCTTGCAGCCACCCCAAACTTTAGTTTCTTGCACCCATTCTAAGATTCCATGCTCTCCTAATCCTAAGATCGGGTTAACATGGTTTTCCAGATTTTTGGGCTTATAACATTAGGTTATCAAGAATAAACAATAGGCTAATCAGGCTCAAAAGGGCTAACTAGGGAACATGCATTAGGAATGGTTTATTTTTAGGCTAAGTCGCTATTTACAAAGAAAATGCCTAAATCATTTGAAGCAAACACATAATCATGCAAACCAAAAAGAGATTCAATCAAATTCAGGAAAGTGCAACTTAAAAGAGATTCTCACACAGTCAAAAACATGTTGGAGGCTCAAAACCTCACCTGGACATTTTTTTACAAATTATTTGACAGAGATTCTATCCCTAGTGTGTGCTTCCTATCACCCCAAACTTATCATAAATCATGCCATCATAATAAAATCCCAAAGTTCGGTTTTCAATCACATGGGGATCATTTTTCAAAAAAAAATTCTCAAATCCTAGGGGGAAAACAGTCAATACTATCATGCAATCCATCTATGCAATTTCAATCAAATCCAATAAACTTGCCATAACCAAGACACAAACACAACTCCTGAGCTTCTCAAATTATTCAGGAGCTTTATTCAAAACAAAACAGAATTAAAGTAAGGAAAAGAAAATTAAAAAGGAGAAAGGGTTAAGAAAACTCATTAAGGGCGGTTCCACCAGGATCCCATTGCTTGTAGCATAAGGCCCATGTGGTAGCCAAAGGACTGAAATTCATTCCAAGCCTCCCTAACTTGCAGCTTTGATGCGGAGCTGAGCACTTGACAATTATAATTACTCCACCCAGTGCGGCGGACTTCTCACTACCTCTCGGGTCACAGATGACCTCTTTATCTACAAAGTCTCCCCAATAGAAGTGGGGCTCAACCTCTTGGACCGGCCATGGTGCAAAATCCAAGGGTTTAAACTCCATCACTGGTTCCTCAGGGGGAGGTGGCAAACAGATTAGGCGAGGTTCTTGGTCTTGCTTCATTTTCTGCACTTTCTTCATTCACTGCACGAACAAATTCATCACCTGCTATACATGCAGAAATTTCAGCACACACCACACAAAGGTTAGAGTTAGTACATATATTACAAGAAAATGAATCAGAAAAAGTTAGAATGTCTGGGAATTCTTCACACAGTGCATCCACCCCATTACTCTCAACACATGCATTTACTTTAATTGCATCATCTACTCCCAAAGGTTCTTCATCATCCTCAAGCACGGTGGAGCAGATGTCCTCTTGATCCTCCTTTTCTAAGTTTCTGAAAAAAATAAACCTACAAAACGATCTGCATTTTCTATTTTTCCTGAAAAGTATAAACCTGTAAAACATTCTACACACAAAGCAGTCCCATCACAATAACAAGCATTAGGATCAGGGGATTCAACACATAATTCATCATCAACAGAAATATTATCAGAATTATCATCAGAAATATTTTCAAGAATAACTTGTGCCTCTGTAGGTTCTTCAATGGGCTGCGAAATTAGCATTGCAGCCGAGTTGGCGGTAACTTGATCAATTAGAGCCCACAACTTCCGAGATTCAGCTTGGTCCCTCTGGTATTGAGCCTCCATCCTCTGTTGATATTCAAAATCTTGTTGTGCCATCCGTTGATTGTTCTCTTCCATTTGTTGTAGCATTGAAACAATCTCATCCAAGGTGCTCTGTGAAGGTTCGGAAGGTGCAGAGGTGGTCACTTGGCTAGGATAGTATGGTGGTGGCTCACTAAAATTAGGATAATACATGCAAGGTGGTAGTTCATAATAAACATTAGGCAAATATCCATTCATGTAATTATCCATGGCAATCAAACATCCCAGACAAAGCAGAGACGAGAACTAATTAGCGAAAAAAATATTTTTATTTTTTTTTTTTTTTTATTTTTTTATAAATATTTTCTGCTAATAACAGCAAACAAGAGTCCCCGACAACGGCGCCAATTTTTGAACGCGCGTGCCGCCACGCGCCAAAAAAGAACGAGCGATTATGAAAATAATGCAGTATATAGAGCGACAACTCGGATCGTCTCTCAAGGACTCTTAGGTGTTGTTATTATTAACAGAAAAAAGTTAGAAATGGGGGGTTTTGGATTGAAACTAAAATAAAGAAAACAAAACAGAACAAAGAAAGAAAACAGAGTAGTAAAACAGATTAACAATTAAACTAAAGCGATTAACCTACTGCTTTTGGTTTCCCAACTATCATCGGTTCATGCAAATTCCTAGCCCTAAGCAGATTCTAATCCCCTCCCGGTTGTAGCAATAATTCACAAGCGGAACCACTACTACAGATATATGTCCCTATTCCCGAATTAAGCAAACGGGGTTAAGCACTTCGTGAACTAAGCAAACACGAAACGTACACACGCGAATTAAGCAAACGCGATTATATATAGGAACATGATATCACCGAGATAAACCAACACAACACAATATACTCCTGAATTAAGCAAACAGAAATATAAAGCATGGCATTGAAAAGAGAAAAGGAAATGAAAACAGGAAATACAAGAACCTCAAGTATGGATAAAAACCAATTACAGTAGATTAATCTAGGAGACTAGTTCTCCATAACAAAAGAAAACAATAAACTAAGAAAAACAAAAGACTATCAAGTTCAGGAACTAGCCAAAACTGGTTAATTCTGACCCCTAAAAACTAGCTAACTTATCATTCTGCCATAGAGCAGTTTATATACAAATTCTGGAATCCAATTCCTCGCGAGGCGAAGCACTGCTCGCGAGGCGAATTATGCGAAAGGTCTGCAACTCTTGGTCTTCTCGCGAGGCGAGCATATCTTCGCGAGGCGAACTCTTCAAATTCCCAACTGTAACGCCCGTGACCTCCAGCATGCCCAAACCGTGATCGTCTCTGACTTTTCCAAGGTAGCATTATTCGCGAGGCGAGTCCAGTCTTCGCGGGGCGAGACAAAAAGTTTTGCAATTTCAGGAACAGTCACCTTCTGGTTCGCGGGGCGAGAAACTCCAGAATTATTCCTTTTTATTAACCTGAAAATAAGAAAATATAAGTAAATACTTTATTCACTCTAAATCAACTAAATTAACTTAAAAACACTTTACAGACTCAAAATACTACTTAAGGACAATCAAGTCTAATTTGGGTGAAAATGATATAAAATAAGCACAAAGCCAAGGTCTTTACTAGTTATAAAACCAGTCAAACAGAGGCTCATCACATAGCTTGTCAAGCATTAGTCAACTATGTGATAAGGGCTTTAAAGTTGTCTTTGATGAAAAATGTTGCTTAGTTGAAAGTATGCATGACAAACAAGCTAGGTTTATAGGCAAGAGAATCAATAACATATATATGCTTGATTTGAATGAAATTTCATCTTCCATACAATGCTTGTTAGTAAAGATGATAATGCATGGCGATGGCATAGAAGAATTGCATACATTCACATGGATCACCTTAACAAACTTATCTCTAAGGATTAAGTGATTGGTTTGCCTAAGATAAAATTTAATAAAGAAGGTTTATGTGATGCATGCCAAAAGGGTAAACAAACTAGAGTTAATTTTAAACCCAAGAATGTTGTTTCTACTTCTAGACATTTGCAATTGCTTCATATGGATTTATTTGGTTCTTCAAGGACAATGAGTTTTGGTGGAAACTATTATGCTTTAGTGATTGTTCATAAAAGTGATGCATTCCATGCTTTCAAAAAACTTACTAAAATGATACAAAATGAAAAAATATTTGAAAATAGCATGCATTAGAAGTGATCATGGTGGGGAATTTGAAAACCTTGAATTTGAATATTTTTGTGATAAACATGGAATTGAACATAACTTTTCGGCTCCAAGGACCCCTCAACAAAATGGATTTCTAGTTTTGGGTTTAGCATTATTATATTCTTAACTTTGTTAATCCATCTAATCAATCTAAGTTACTTGTGACTTACATCAAAACCCTAGAAAAGTAAACCATAAGACTTCAAAACGATTACAACATTTTCAATCAACATGATCATCATCAAAACTCATTTCATATCTTTATTCTTGATCATGGGTGGATATATTCTTTACGGAAGCATACTTGAGACTTGTATCTCATCATCATCTACACTCTTTTCATTAAAAAGAAAAAGCATGATATTTTGATTGTTCAAGTATATGTTGATGACATTATATTTGGAGCCACTAATGAATCTATGTGTAAGGAATTCTCTAAGCAAATGCAAGGTGAATTCGATAGACTATGATGGGTGAACTCACTTTCTTATTGGGGCTACAAATAAAACAAGTGCCTAGTGGAACTTTCATCAACCAAGTCAAGTATTGCACATAACTACTCAAAAGATTTAGCATGGACAAGGCAAAAGAAGCTTCCACACCAATGGGCACATCCTCCTATCTTGACAAAGATGAACATGGTAATCCGGTAGATGTAACAAAGTATAGAGGTATAATTGGCTCTCTACTTTATCTTACCTCTACTAGACCGGATACAATGTGCAGTGTATGCATGTGTGCTCGATATCAATAAAGTCCTAAAGAAGCTCACCTAACCGCCGTAAAAAGAATAATAAAATATTTGTTTGGTACAAATAATGTAGGACTTTGGTATCCTAAAGGATCTAGTTGTAGTTTAGTTGGATATTCAGATTCGGACTTTGCCGGATTCAATCTTGATAGGAAAAGTACAAGTGGAACATATCATATTTTTGGTAATTTTTTAATATCATGGTTTAGTAAAAAGCAAGTAAGTGTTGCTTTATCAACCGCCGAAGCGGAATATGTTGCGACCGGTAGTTGTTGTGCCCAAATTCTTCGAATGAAACAACAATTAATTGACTATCGAAGACAATTGTACCAAGTTCCAATTAAATGTGATAATACAAGTGCCATTAATCTTTCCAAGAATCCTATCCAACACTATAAGACTAAACATATTGAAATAAGGCACCATTTCTAAAGAGATCATTTTCAAAGAGGAGATATTGTTCTAGAATTTGTTGAATCAAATAAACAATTAACCGATATATTTACCAAACCTTTGCCTAGTGAAAACTTCTTTTATATAAGAAGATAACTAGGGATCATAGATGAAACATATATTGATTGATCTTGTATGCTATGATTGTTTGGATGGATGTTTATGTGGCTCATATGATGTTATATTGAACTTTAATCTTATAATAATTATGTGGTTTGATCTCTGGATGAGTAATATGTATGAATATATGTGAAATCTGTGTGAATTTTGCTCTCTGTCCAGGGTGTATTCGAATACCACTACAGTGTATTCGAATACACTGCAAAAATTCTCTGTTTTTTGTGTAGTATTCGAATACCACTTGCTGTATTTGAATACCAACAAAATCTGGTACAATTTTTTGGGAGTATTTGAATACTCCTCCTAGTATTTCGAATACTCTGAAGATCTGAAATTTTTTTCATGCTTTAAAAGGCCCTTGCACAAATTATGATGCATTAGAACCTCTCTTCCCCAACATTCTTCTATTATATAGCAAGAACATCATGTTTTGATCATAATTTCTTCAAAGAACCTTGTTCTCGGTCTTTTTTCTTCCTATACTTCTCCCTTGTCATCACCAACCTCTCATCTTTCTCTTCTAAACCTCCTTCATCACCATGACTGGAAAGAAACCTCGAAGAAGAGGAGGAGCTACATCCTCTACTCAAACATGTCCTTCATCTCAACCAAGAAGGACAAGTGATAGGTTGGCTAGTAGATATGGGAAAGGAAAGAATAGGGTTGCTTTGGAAGACACATAGGAAGCCATTTTTATGGAAACTGAAGAGTTGGATGAAAGCTCTACGGAAGGAGAAGAAGAGCAAGTGGAAGAAGAAGAAAGAAGAAGATACCGATAGAGTGGACATGTCTTCTTGGTTTTCAAGCAAGTCAAAATTCATTGAATTCAAAGAAGATTTTATAGAAAAGAAAATGCTAAGTCCAATCTTCATGAAATGCAGCTGGTACGAGAAGCAGAATTTCTCTTTTCACAAGTTGTTCATCAGGCAAAAGTTGTAGTCCTTTGTTGAGTTGAGGGAAACTTATTCTCCAGATCTAGATAGAGTGTTCATTGATGACCTTAATCAAGGTGATAACGGTACGTTACACTGTTCAGTAGCTAGGAAAAACTTTATTATTCATCCTGCGGATTGGGATCATGTGGTAGGCATACCCTATGTGGGACTAGAAATCACAGATCCCTCATCTATTACAAAATTTTCTAGGAGAGGAATAGTAGAAAGTTTTACTAATGGTCCTATGCCTGATCGCCTTGATAGAAAACCTAAGGTTGGCTTACGAAACAGGGAGGGTAGATTGCTTCACTATGCAGTAGCAACTATTTTAAACCCTAGGCAATCTAATACCTCTGTGATACTTGAAGAAGATTTGTTTTTGATGTATTACATGAAACACAAATTGTAAATGAATTGGGCATGGTACATTTCACAGATGGTTGATGTGTAATTACAATTGTCGTAGTCCGATTCAATATGCAAATCTGATCCAAGCGTTTCTGGAATTCTATGATGTTGATCTCAACACAAGCTTTCTTCCTGTGACAAGAAGATTCGGTACAACTACCTTAGCTAGAATAAGTATCAAGAAGGTAAATGATATTTGGTTTCATGATGGATCCCCTGTGAACCAAGCTCACTATACTCCAGATGAACTGGATGCGGCATTGGACATGGCTGACCAAATACATGCTTCACACAGCTCTCGGCCAAGCCATTCTGCACATACCTCTGCACATACCTATGTGTCTTCAAGCTTAAATCACATTGAAACTAGACTGGACACCTTTATAATGCATATGGACTCAAGGTTCACAAATATGGAGGGATACTTGAAGACTGAATTCAGCAGTATGGTTGTTCGTCATCAAGGTCTGTCAACTGATGTTGCATCTTTGACTGGTAGAATGAGGAGGTTTCAGTCACAGTTCAACGATCAAGAGGATGGAGATAATGATGATATATGATATCTCTAGTTCCTCTTTCTGTGCTTTATATGCTTCAATTTTGTTGGATGATTGTATGCTCCCTATACTTCTCTGATTTTATTCTGGATTTGTGCGATGATACTGTTTGACCCTTGATTTTATTTCCTAGATGACTGTACTAGTACACCTTTGTTGGTGTACATTATACTCTGATAGACTTATGTGTGATGGATATTTTTATGCATGCCTTGAACTTATCTGATATTTTGATTATGCATGTATGACATCCATATTATATTTATTTGTCAATATTGTGTCTTTTCTCTCCAAATATGATATGCTTTTTGTGACACCCTCTACCTCGTACACATATAAAAGTGATACAAGATAAGGTAAAATAAAAACATGCATCATTTATTAAAATTAAAAACAACGGGTAAAGGATGCCACATTGTATCAAGTTCAACTGCGGAAATAAAATAAACATAACATAGGTTCCAAAAGGAAAACGTAACATATAAAAGCAAAACCCAACCCTTGATGTCATATACAGAGCTGGTATAACCAATCCGGAAAATATCCTCTGATACAACTGAAACAAACTAAACCAACTAACAAAACTAAAAATCCTAACTACGAGTTGCGACTCCTCAGAGTTACTCCTCAACTGGCTGCTCGTCGTCCTCTGCAAAAAAGATAAATGCAACAAAATACAAAACATAGCAATGGAAAGTAAGAAACATGAATATGAATATAATGGCAAGGAAGCAATTATCAAGACGAGCATGCATCATAACAATCATGTTATCATGGCAACAACATATAACATAAACAATCAATAATATCATACATTAACGTATGCTATGTGATGCAATGCTACTCCATTACTCCCTTGTGCACTTGGATCCATTCTACCTCAGAATGTCAATTTCGGAGTTACATATCCACATTGGCCAATAAGCACAAACGCCGGGGCAATCCACCTTACCTTGGGTGGACCCCTAGGATAGCCGACACACCTTACTCTTTGATGCGCCACCGCGGGGTGCACGATTCACCTAACTCTCAGGTGACTCATCATGGACGGCCAGATCGCCTTACTCTCGGACAACCTCCCCTATGTTGAAAATCCCTCACTAACGTCTCTAATGCGTGAATTCATGATCAACACAACACACAAACATAACCACCACCTCCACTTGGGCCACTAGTGTAACACCCCGATTTTCGTTGCTTTGTAATATCGGTAATAAATATATAAATATATATTTTTTTTTTATCCGAGACTTAGAAAATGATTTTGGATAAACCAAGGTCATTTCCTTGTTATACTTATTTTCATAAGGTTACGGGGAAGTTTTTGGTTGAAAATTCAGACGGAGGCTTGGTCTGCAGTTTTTCGTGTTTTATTGTGACAGAAAAGTTTCTTGCTCAGAAAACCAAATTTTAATTCGTGAACGAAATACTTAAGTTTAGTATTTTATTTTCTACGATTCTGCATTTTTAGAATTATTTTCAGAAAAAATAAAATAATTTACGTATTATGGGCGGAAAGCGTAATCGGGTAGACGACGGAAGGGAAATTAGAGTTTCTAAGAGTGGATAGAGGGTTTTATCTTAGAATTTTGAGATGATTCAAGGGGATGAATCATATTTTTAAGTCTAGAAGGTTTTTCAGGGTTAAATAGAAAATTTCGAAATTTACGGTTAAGTCCCTGAACTTTCTGTAAATTACCCTTTTGTCCCTAAATTAGTTTTTTTCGTTTTTCCAAGTGGATTGGGCTAGAATCCTTGTTTCTAACCTTAAATGGTCGTGGCTTATAAGCCCAAACTTTTCTAGTTCATAGTTGAGTCCATAAAGCTCATTTAAGTTTCTTATCTTAAGTTTAAAGGCTTAAATCTTCAAGTGGGCCCCACAACAAACAAGGAAAATGAAACTAAGCCCAAATGTGTCAAGCCCAAATACATAAGCCCATGAGAGAAGATGACTTTCTCATTTGATGGAGGAATCAAGATTTTTCTAGAATGTTCCACACTTTTCTACATCATTCTTGATTTTTCTTCAACAATCTTCTTCAACAATCTTCTTCAACAAATCTTCTTCAACAAGTTAGGTTTTCTCTAAAATATCTATGACACCAAAATCAGCCAACTAAGTCAAAGATAAGCTAGCATTTAATGTGATTAAACTCATCATCATGACATTCTATTGTCTATTTGCAAACTAGTCCTTCAACTATTGTAATCTTTGCAATTTGGTCCTTGGAACTTAATTGCACTTTGATCCTTTTAACATGACAACTCATCTTCATCTAGATTCTTCTTGAGATGTCGCCACTCACACTATAAATACCCTCCTCTCACTTTTCATTTAGTTCTTTGGTTAGTTGTCTTCTAAAACTCTAAAGTTCTAAGTTCTTAGTTCTAAGTTTCAAAGCAAGTTCTTGGATTGTCTTCATCATTGATTCTCAAGAGGTAAATCCTAATCTTTGTCTTAAATCATGTCTATGTTCTTTAGATAGTTTCTTGATTCAAGACTTATATCATGGTGGTTCATCATTTTCAAGTTTCAAACCCTAGAACTTTGAAAAATCATAATAAATCCTAGGAAAATCTAATGATGATGAAACTACTTTCTATCTTCTAGATATCATGTCTACTATCTAAATCCAAGAGCATGAAGCAATCGAAAATTTCTTTCTTGAAAACCTAGCCTTGGCCGAATCTATCAAAGTAGGTTTGGTAGAGTTTTTGTTCATGGTTTTCATTAATGATCTTGTTAATCAAGCTATTAGTATGTATGATTAATAAATCCAAGTTGGTTTATTAAACTAAGAACCCTAACCCTAAGATTATGTTGAGGCCGAATCTATGTATAAAAGAGTTAGAAAGTTTTGAGTTTCAACTTTAGTTGTTTAGTCACTAATCCATGATTTAGGTTAATCAAGGATCATTAATCTATGACTTAATCATGATTAGGAATTTTAAGGATTTTGAACCCTAAAAGTCAGCCCTTGGCCTAAACCCTAACCCTAAAGGTTAGAGGATTTTGTTTCAAATTTTAGTCTTGTAATAAGTAATCTATGTTAGTTAAGACTCTAGTAATTAGGATCCAAAAGATGACATTAAGAAGATAATCCTAAACCTATGTCTAAGTCTTGGCCGAACCTAGCCCTAAAGTGTCATAGATGGGTGTTAGTTGATTAATTATAATTATGTTGTTTGGTTGAAGGTGATTGTGTTAACTCGTGGCGGGATAACGAGGATCGTCGAGTACGTGTTTTCGGTGCAAACTCAGGTGGGAGAAAGAACCATTCCATCGTCGGAATCGATAAGTAGTATATAATTTATAATAATGGTGTAGGGCGACCTAAACCCTACTAGTGGTCGAGTAATCGACAATACCAAAATCGTATTGAAATCTTTTCCGTAAAACCAATGACGATTTGGGAATTGTAGGTTTATCGCCTTAGGTTGATTATTCATATTTGAGGATGTTTGAATTATTTACTTTTGACTGTTTGTGATACGCTGGTTGAGGTATTCCATCTGCATGTGACGTATTGTTTCGGTGTTTGAATAATTATGATATTGAGGATGTTTGCTGTCTGTCACGGCCGTGATGGTTGTCATGGCCAGGCCGTGACAGGTTCTGTGTTGTAGGATTCTTGTCTTTGTTGTCTGTCACGGCCGTGATGGCTATCGGCCAGGCCGTGACAGAATCTGACTTTGTTATTTAATTGGTTGAACTATTTGAGTTGATTGTGATATGTTGGTTGTGATAATTTGCTATATGTGATATTTTATGATATTTGAATATTTTGTTGATATTGTGTGATGCATGATCTGCCTGGTTTGATAAATTGCTTAGTTGATTTTAAGGAAAGATATATATTGCTCGGAGGTATTTTGTTTGGGTGAGAGTTTTGAATATGAATTAGAAGTGCCTCGCTATTATTTTATAAAAGTGATGTGATATAGAATGTAAGTGGAGGTTATGAGGAAAAGCTTGAGGTACTAGGTTGTTATTGATAAAAGTCAGTGAGAATCATGTGTTGCATTGTTGTTCATAACCGTGTATTTGAGATACACGAGGTCCGAAGTTCTTGTAGACCGTTCCAAATTAGAATTTAAGTTGTGCAGCTATAGTGTCATTGCTTTGCATGAGCACCCTTGACAGAGTGAGAGAGAGAATCAGGGTGTGCACCGACGATACAGTGCAGCTATAGTGTCATTGCTTTGCATGAGCATTCTTACCATGGATAAGAATGTGCATCGACGTGGGGAACGTGTCACTTGGACGACTGACTGGCATCCCTAACGAGGGATGTGTGACAGGAGTAGTAGTGGCCACGTCAGCATAAAGGTCTAGTTGCATGAGTTGAAGGGTAGAGGATGATATAGTGAATTGAGGATGATTGTTGATTTTGAATGATGCGTGTCTGTGACTATTATTGTATTATATGCTATGAATCCTTTCCACTTATGATGATAGAACTGTTTCTTATCTCCCTATTTCTGTATTTTTGGTGTCTGTCTATTTTGTACGTTAGAAGACCATATGGACGACTATATTACGGAGGAGATGGATGGAACCCCATATGAGACGGAGATGGTTGAAGAGTTGAACGACGTTCCGTATGAAGTTGACGTTGAAGAACAACCTACTGATGTTAATAATGTGGCGTAGTTAGTTTAAGGCCAGTGAGTCACATAAGGTGTTTTGTTTCAGTTAGTTATAAGCAGGTTGTGTAAAATAAAGGATACTTATATGTGTAATTATGTAATATAGTTTGGTGTGTTTCATATTTGCATAAGTTATATAATTATTAATTAAGTTTTAATTTTTACGTATTTTCAACAGTAAGCGCGCGATTAAGTAAATAACTAATTAAGGATTTAATGTAATAATACAATGGGGCACAACGGGGTGTCTCAACTAGGCTACCCAAGTTTGATCACCATCAACACCGCGACCACTTGGCTATCGAGGATTATCGTTATTGTTTAATCGTTTTAATCTTTTAAACACTCTGGTCGTTATGCACCAGAGATTACCACCTCGACCACTCGGCTATCAAGGCCCGCTTGGCCACTAGGCTACCAAGGTACATCATCATCTTTAATTAACACTCTAGCCATCAAACACTAGAGATTACCACCTTGACCATCATGCATCAAGTCCCCCCTTGGCCACTAGGCTACCAAGGTACAACATCTTATCACTTGTCTTTTTCTTCAAGTTCGTTTGGTGTCTTATTAAATCTTTTAAGGCGTTTGGAGTGAAACCCCCAGTTTCAGCATTGTTCTGCGCTGTGATCTGCATGTGCTCACCCTCAGCACGGGCATGCTGAGCTCACAGTCACGCACAACCGTCCTGACTGTTGAGCACGGGCGTGCTTAAGCAGATCGCCCTTTCTGGATTATGAACTGGAGCACGGGCATACTCCTTGTTAATCATGACAGTGCTCAATGGTGCGTGGCAATACTGATCTGGGCACAAGGGTCACAGACCCTTGCCAAATCTTGGGATAGTTCATAGATCCAAACCTATTGGCTTTTACTAATCCATTGAACATCAGTTTTATTAATCTTGATTATATATCCATGTCTTACAATTAAGGAGAATTAATCCTTTAATATCAATTTCGTATTGATTGTCCCTAATCACTCATAGATTAATCCGTAGGGTCTTTAACTAACCCTTTTGGCATAAACCTCACACTCATTACTATTATTCAATTTTATGAACAAAGGGTTCCCTTAAAATTGTTCACACTTTTAACGTTTTAACATCATAACGTTCACAACATCAATCAACGGTCAATAACATCATAAACTCGTCATAAACATGGCATCATCATATAATCATGTTCTTAACAGACAACATTCATTAATAACAACATGCCAGTATTATCATTGCAAACAGTTAAACATCAAATAGTAATTAAGCATATAGGCATATAATCATATTATCAAACAATAGGGTCATGTGAACCATTTGTCTTATGCTACCCCCAAGCCTACATACTCATACTATTCATTCTCCCCATACCTGGTATGAAGAATTCCCGTTAAACTGAAGACGGTTCTAAACTAGTTCCCTCGAATGGCTCAACGAATGATTCAAGCCTTGGCCAACACAACAGAAGTTAACCAATTAATTTCTAATTCAAAGGAAAGGAAAAGGAAATGTAAGAGGGGAAGACCCTTACCTTTGATAATTGGCACTAACGCGTGATGGACTCTCCCAAACAGAGCAAGAACACCCAAAAACTGATTGGGTTCAAAGGGGAAAAGAGGGAGAGGATGTCGCCACACTTAGGGTTGCCTAAATTTCCAATTTAGAGGGTTTAACTCGTATCCCTCGCTGTTTGCTCTATATTTAAATATTATGACCCGATCACAGCCGTGCATCCCACTAAGCACGGTTGTGCTTATTTTAGAATCAGCGAGACGTGGTTTCCTATTGAGCACTGTCGTGCTCATGTACTAGAAAGGGATTTTAAGCCTAGAAATCCCACTTAGCCATTCAACAACAACTCTAAAGCAAACAAGGTATACACAAAAGCACTTATATTGATGAACAATGATGAATAGTAATCAATTATATAATCGATTATGTACTTTCAGGAATTTTGAATTTGATTGAATAATCGATTCCCATGATCGATTATCACTCTTCTTCCCACGCTGCTCAAAAAGTCGGTGATGGCATAATTGATTATTATAATTGATTATGACCCTTGTAACACCCTTCTTTTCGTTAAGTGCTTTCCTTAAGCTTGTTTTGTTAAGTTTGTTTAGTTGGTTAAGGGCTTAGTGGGATTTTTAGTTCAAAAGTCCCTTTCTGGAGGATGATCACGCCCGTGCTCATTAGCCAACACGTCCGTGCTCAAAGGCTGTTTCAAGTTTTAAGTTGAGCACGCCCTTGCTCACTGTGCGGACTGCGTCTCGCTGACGCTAAGTCAGCACAACCGTGCTCAGGTGCAGCCTTTATATAGTTGGCACAGAACATGAGGGTTTTCGTGAAACCCTATTTAGTTTGTTTCAGTAGCCTCTATTTTGTGACTAAGCGTGCCTTTTTTCTTGTTTTCCTCTTCATCCATTGCTATAGTGGAGTTTTGGAAGCCTGTTGGGAAGCTAGTTTGATCTGTGTCGGTTAAGAGGTAATGTTCCCTTCCTTTGTGGTTTCTTTTCATGATTTTTGAATAGGAAACTAATGGGTTTGTGTTTTGGTTTGGCTAAGGTTTGAGTTTGAGTTGAGCCGCTATGGGAACTGTAACCGGTTTGTTGTTAGGAACTTACGTTGGAGCGACCTTCAATCCAGGTATGGGGGGAAGGGTAGTGTATACATTAGGCAGTGGGGGTAGTGTAAGGAAAGGGGTTCCCATAACCCCGGAGTTGTCGATTTTGCATGCCTATATGATACTCGTTGTTTAGATGATAATATGGTTTTTTGATTTGTCTATGTTATATGATAACATGTTTTAGTTGTTTGGAATGCCATGATTATATGATTATAATTACGAGTGGTTGTTTATGTTGAATGTGATGATGTATGCATCATTGGCGTCATTGATTATGTTAATTGAATGGTTGTTGCCCTGACTGTGATGATAATGTTGAGTTGATGATGATGAGTTTATAATCTGGAAAATATGTTGTAAAGGTGACTTAGGATTAATGGACTTAATCCCTAAAATAATTGGCTAAATATGTGTTCCAACTTTGCCCAGAACATTACTGTCATGCATTGAGCACGGTCGTCTTTGAACATGGAGCACGGCGTGCTCCGTGTTTCTTCATTCGGAAAATGATCCCGCATTCAGCATGGTCGTGCAGCATAGGAGTACGACCGTGTAGCTGAGCACTGTCTTGCTAAACAGGAAGCACGACCGTGCTGTTGAGCGCGATCGTTCATGAATGGAAGCACGACCGTGCTTCCCTTATGTGATCAGCACGGCCGTGCAGGGGACAAGCACGCCCGTGCTCCCATATCAGACTGAGATGGAATTAAAGGTTTAAATAGAGTTTCTTAACCCCCGATCTTCCCCAATAACGTTATGATAACATAGCTAATCAACATTGAAGACTTGATGACCTAATTAAAGATTAATTACGATAATTAAGATGAAAGATGATTAAGCCGGTACCCATTGGGTTACGGCATGTTGTTGAAGTCTTGGGTGCTTATTGGCCCAAGCACGTTGAGTAGATGTTGAAGTCTTGGAAGCTTTTTGGCTCGAGCAAAGTAGGTGGTTGATATTGTTTGATTGTTGTGCCATTTGCATAAAGCATTGGAGTTGATGTTGAGGGGGAGTTTCAATATAGGGGAGATCTCCCGAGAGTATGGTGATCTGGCCACCCATGGTAGGTTACCCAAGGTTTGGTGACCGTGCGCTCCGTGATGAGGCATCCGATGGTTTGATGCATTGTCTATCCATGGGGTTCACCCGATGGTTTGGTGAACTGTCGGTGTTGGTGTTTTTATGGCCAATATGGATATGTAACTCTGAAGTCGTTCATCCTGAGTTAGTTTGGATCCACATGCATAATGGAGTAGTGGAGTAGTTGTTGCATTGCACCGCATAACACACTTGGTTGATATGATGTTGTTGGTTGTATATATATATATATATATATATATATATATATATATATATATATATATATATATATATATATATATATATATATATATGTTGATGTATGTTATGATGATGCCATGCTGTGAGGAGCCACCACTCATAGTTAGGAATTTTCCTTATGTTTAGTTAGTTCATTTGTATTCTGAAGATTTCATTCTGGAACGGTTATACCAGCTCTGTTGTGACATCGGGTTGGGTTATGTTGTTTATCTTTTGGTTTATTTGTTTTAAACTTGTTTTATTTTTCGTGTTTTGAGAACTCGTTCATGTGGGACCTTTCTACCCATGGAAAAATGCTTCATTTTATCCAGTAAATGCATGTTTTGTTTTATATCTTTATCTTTATCATTAAATTACTTTATAACATGTGGGGTAGCAGGATGTCACATTTAATGGTATCAGAGCAGGTCTGTCCTATCAGGCCTTGATATGAGTCTGTTGTGAGTTTGTTGTGTGGTCTTGTTTTTAATTGTCTATACTTGTTATAGAAAATGATGCTTTAAGTTAGATTGCATATCGCTTTTACCCGCTTAAGTTTCTATATCTAAGAGTTGTGTTGGACGTGTATAGGAACTCATGGCAGGTAGAGGATGCAACGATCAAGCAATTGCGGATGCATTGGAACTTCTTACCAATGCTATCGATTAGGTCAACCATAACAACAACAATGGTGGGACAGCTGAGTTTCAGGGCCTGGATAAGTTCCAGAGGAACAACCCTTCGTCGTTCAAGGGAGCGTATGATCCGGAAGAAGCACTGCTGTGGTTGAGGGAGACTGAGAAGATGTTCAGAGCTATGGATTGTAATGATCAGCATAAGCTCATATTTGGTACCTTCATGTTGACTGAGGAGGCTGAACATTGGTGGGACAAATGCAGGTAGAGGATGCAGGCTGAGAGCATAACAGTTACATAGGTTGTGTTCAGGCAGAGGTTTCTGGAGAAGTACTATCCAGCGGATATCAAGGACAAGAAAGAGATGGAGTTCTTAGCCTTGAGGCAGGGATCGATGTCAGTTAGTGATTATGAAACAAAGTTTGAGGAGCTGGCTAGGTACCTCACTCCGTATCAGCATGAGACAGATAACCGCTCTAAGTGCGTCAAGTTTGAAGCTGGGCTCCGACCTTGGATTAAGCAAGCTATCAGCTACCAAGAGATCAGGATCTTCCTGATTCTGGTCAACAAGTGCAGAATTTATGAGGATGCTAGTCAATTCAGAGTTGCCAGTTCCAGAGGACCGGATAGTCAGAGTGGCAAGAAGACTGATCAGAGAGACAAGGGTAAGGCGGTATGCTCCGACCGGCAAGGACTTCAAGCAGAGTGGCAAGAAGCCACAATTTCAGTAGGATAGGTTTAAGAGCGGGTTCTCTAATGCCACTAGACCTATACGGTGTGGCAAGTGTGCTGCTTCGGATCACTTTTCTTCTCAGTGCAAGGAGTCAGCTGTGATTTGCTTCAGGTGTGTAAAGTCGGATCACATCAGCTGTGAATGTGAGGGAGCCAAGGCAGAGCCTCCCAGCGCTAGTAAGAATCATAAGTCCCAGGCCAACAGATTGAAGACTACTAGAAGAGTCTTTACTCTTAGTGGAGCCAAAGCCTCCGAGTCTGATGGCTTGATCCAAGGTACATGTTTTATTGATGGAACTTGATTAACTATATTGTATGATTCGGGTGCTACTTACTCGTTTATATCACATGATATGGTCAAGAGTCTTAAATTGCATATCATTTTCCTTGAGTTTGATTTGCTTGTGTCTACACCTACAAATAAACCTTTTTCCACTTCTTATGCATGCAAGAACTGTCATATAGTGATAAATGATAAAACCTTTGTTGCTGATCTTGTATGCTTGTCCCTGAAAGACCTGGATATTATTCTTGGCATGGATTGTTATCTTCCAACCATGTCTTTTTGAACTGTTTTGATAAAACCTTGGTTTTTGGAACACCAACGGAGTCTAAGAATCCGGACCTTCTCTCTGCCAGCCAAGTTCAAGCTTCGATTAAAGACGAAGCCCGGGTATACATGATGTTAGCTTCACTGGTAGTAGAGAGCAACCCTCCTGATGTCGCCGGTAAGGCCGATTGTGCGAGACTTTCCTGAAGTGTTCCCGGGGGATGTTTATAACTTGACCCCAGAGAGAGATGTTGTGTTTGCCATAGATTTAGTACCTGGCACCAGGCCAATCTCCATAGCACCCTATAGAATGTCTCCTCTAGAGCTTGCTAAGTTGAAGGAACAGTTGGAGGACCTGATGAAGAAGCATGTCATTAGTCCTAGGTTGTCTCCGTGGGGAGCACCTGTGTTGTTGGTGAAAAAGAAAGATGGCAGTATGAGGTTGTGCGTCAACTATCGACAGCTCAACAAGGTGACCATATAGAATCGGTATCCCCTCCCTAGGATTGATGATCTTATGGATCAGTTGATGGACACATGCATCTTTTTTAAGATAGATTTGAGGTCAGGGTAGCATCAGATTCGGGTTAAGTCTGAGGACATCCCGAAGATAGCGTTCAGAACACGATATGGTCACTATGAGTACTTGGTTATGCCCTTTGGTGTGACCAATGCTCCTGAGGTCTTCATGGACTACATGAACGATACCTTCCACCCTTACTTGGATAAGTTTCTAGTGGTGTTTATAGATGACATCGTAGTGTACTCCAAGAGCAGAGAGGAACATGAGAAACACCTGAGGGTTGTCTTGCAGACCCTTAAGGAAAAGCAGTTGTACGCTAAGTTGTCGAAGTGTGAGTTCTGGTTAGAGGAAGTGATCTTCTTAGGACATGTCATCTCGAAGGGTGGCATAGCAGTGGACCCAACTAAGGTAAAGGCGGTGCTCCAGTGGGAAGTGCCTAAGTCTGTAACTGAGATTAGGAGTTTCTTGGGGTTAGTCGGGTACTATAGGCGGTTCATAGAAGGTTTCTCTAAGATAGCTTTACCCTTAACCCATCTCACCAAGAAGAGACAGTTGTTTGTGTGGGACTCTAAGTGTGAAGAGAGTTTCCAAACCCTTAAGGATAGGTTGACATCAGCACCAGTGTTAGTTTTGCCAGATCCAAGTGAACCCTTTGTAGTTTACTATGATGCTTCTAAGCAAGGGTTAGGTGGTGCGTTAATGCAGAATGGTAAGGTAGTTGCTTATGCCTCTCGGCAGTTGAAACCCCATGAGAATAACTACCCTACTCATGACCTAGAGTTAGGAGTTGTGGTATTTGCCTTAAAGATATGGAGGCATTACCTGTATGGAGCGAGGTTTGAGGTTTTTAGTGATCACAAGAGTTTGAGGTATCTCTTTGATCAAAAGGAGTTGAATATGAGGCAGCGTAGGTGGATGGAGTTCTTAAAGGATTATGACTTTGAACTGACCTATCACCCATGAAAGGCCAATGTGGTGGCCGATGCCTTAAATAGGAAAACCCTGCATGTCTCCGCTTTGATGGTTAGGGAGATGGATATGCTAGAGGAGTTTAGAGACCTTAGTCTAGCTTGTGAGTTTACCCCTAAGAGTATTAGGCTTGGTACCTTGAAAGTTACCAACGACTTGATGGATCAGATTAGAGAGCGACATAAGTTAGATAAGTTTCTCCTAGACCAGCGAGAGTTGCTCGCTCAGGGTAGAGACCTTAGTTTCAAGGATGGAAGTGATGGGGTCTTGAGGTTTAAGGATAGAGTGTGCATACTAGATGTTCCTGAGCTTAGGAAGTTAATCCTTGAGGAAGGACATAGGAGTGGGTTGAATGTGCACCCAGGTGCCACCAAGATGTATCAGGACCTTAAGAAGATGTTTTGGTGGCCTAGGATGAAAAAGGATGTGACTGAGTTTGTGTATGCATGCCTAGTTTGTCAGAAGGCCAAGATAGAACACCAAAAGCCATCAGGTAAGTTGCAACCCTTGAGTATCCCAGAATGGAAATGGGATTGCATCTCCATGGATTTTGTTTCTGGACTCCCTAGGACTCCAACAGGTTTTGAGGCTATATGTGTGACACTCTTCTACCCCGCACGTTAATATAAAACATTTACGTAAAAGAAGAATTATAAAAACTTGTATTTATTTAAATAAAATAAATAATTGGATAAAAAGGTTTCACATCTCAACATATACAACGCGGAAAGAAAGCATAAACATAATATAAGTTCAAAAGGCATAACGTAATGTAAACATAAACAAAGACATAAACCCCAACCTCGATGTCACATACAGAGCTGGTATAACCAAAAATCCGAAATAACAAATCCTCGGATACAACCGAAACAACTAACTAATAACTAAGCAAAACTAGGAATACTAAACGAAGGTAGCAGCTCCTCGAAGTCACTCCTCAATGGGCTGATCGCCATCCTCTGCATATATACAAAAGGTACCTGCAACACAAATCATAACAACAGGGAGTAAGAAACATATATATGAATGTAACGTCAAGGAAGCAATTAGAAAGACGAGCATATAACAAACAAACATGTTATATCAACAACGGTATCGTAAGATCATCATCATAATATGTATGCTACGCAATGCAATCCTGCTCCACGCCTCTACTATGCATATGGATCCAATCTATATCAGGATGAGCAACTTCGGAGTTAAATATCCACATTGGCCACTAAGCACCAACGCCGGGGCAATCCAACTTACCTTGGTGGGACCCCTTGGATAGACGACGTACCTTACTCTTGGGCGAACTCCCCTATGTCGCACAACCTCCAATCAACATCTCCAATGCGTGAATGCGTGACAAACATCATACCATCATGACCTCCACCTCTGCTTGGGCCCATAGGCTACCCAAGTCTTATCACCATCATCACCTCAACCACTAGGCTATCGAGGATTATCGTTTAACATTTATTGTTAAGTCTTTTAATCATTGTGGCCGGTTTGCACTAGAGGTTACCACCTCAACCACTCGTCTATCGAGGTCCCCTTGGCCACTAGGCTACCAAGGTACATCATCATTATCACTCTAGCCCCTTAGGCACTAGAGATTACCACCTTGACCATCCTGCATCAAGGCCCCTTGGCCACTAGGCTACCAAGGTACAACATATTTTCACTTGTCTTTTGGTCTTCATGTTACGTTGGTATCTTATTTAGTCTTTTAAGCATTTGGGGTAAGAACCCCTATCTCAAACCGTTTCTATTTTCTGTTCCGGGCAAGGGAGCACGGGCGTGCTCCTTACCAAGCACGATCGTGCTCTAGAGCAGACCGTACTGTTCTGGGCAGCAAGGGTTGCAAACCCTCGCCAAGTCCTTTGGAGTAAAACTTGATTCAACCTATTGGCATTACTAAGTCCTTTCATCACAGTCTTATCACTTGGTTTAATCTTTATGTCTTATAGACTTATTCTGTGGAATTAATCCTTTTATTGGCTTCACTCAATTTCTCACAAAATCATTCCCTAGGGTCCTTCTAATCCTTTGAACAAAACCTCACAATTATTATTAATATTCATGTCTTATTAACCGAAAGGGGAAAAACCTCCCTTTTTATCATGGTTCACAACGAATAACGCATTCAACCAATAACTAAACATTGTATCATAGGGTAGTCATGGCATCATCATTCAACTCATAACAACAATCATATCAACATTAATCATATCATAAACATGTTGAGACATCATACCATAAACACATATAAATAATTCATATTATCACATCAATATAAACATATAGACATGTTATAAAACAAGACACATCATCAAACACAGGGTCATGAGTTAACCCTTCGTCTTACGCTGCCCCCTATACCTACATATTCATATTGTCCCTTCTCCCTACACCTGGTATGAGGTTCGCGTTTCAAAAGAAGAAAGAGGGTCCTATGGGGTCTCGTCTCACAAGCACTTATCTATGACCTTATTTGAAGGTTGAAACAGCGAATATGATGATCACGTCTTCGCATCAATGTTCTCCTATCAACGAATGGTGAAGAACGGGTTCCCTAGGGAGATTTTCTAGAGACGGTTGATGGAATTTGAGAGAAAAAGAGAAGGGAGGCAACTCTGAGTGTTGGGATGTGATAAACTAGGGTTTAGATCGTTTTTTAGGGGTTAAAAACGGGTGGGAAAGTGTTTTGGGCTTAAAAAGAACCTAAATCGTGTTTTCTGGTTCTGCACGTATTCGCGGGGAGATCCAGAGAACCAATTTTTGTCAGTTGGATCCCCGAGGCGAACCCGAAAGCGCAAAGCTGAATTTTGGGTTTTCACAAGGTGAAATATAATTTGTAGATAATTCTCTTAGCTTTCCAACGCCACAAAGATCACCTCGACCGGACATCTAGAACTCAAGATATGGCCAAAACGGTGAAACGGGTTACTAGGACTTCTAAGACAATTGAACCTTCCTAAGGATAAACCTTCCCAACATGAGCATATACATATAAAGCAAACCTAACAATCATATGCAAACATCTATACAACATATATAAATGCATTAAGCTTATTTATGAAAAAAGGGGGTGTTACAATTCAACCCCCTTATAAAAATTCCGTCCTCGAAATTTCTATCACCTCAACTGGTTAAACTTTCACCAATTAGGCGCATACCTTGGGTTGAGTCTATGGACTTGGAATTCCATCTCCACTATGCTTCCACTGCACACTCTGATTCCTGCACTTGGTCATCAAGGTAGAAATATTCGGATCTCCTGATAACAGATGACTTGCTTGCTTTCATCGCTCTTCCAACCGCAGTCGTCGGGGTAACTCTCAAGGATACATGATCACCTTCCTGGAATTCGAGTGCCTTCCTCCTTTTAACATGGTAGCTCCTTTGCCTACTATGTGCAACTCCCATCTTTTCCCGAACCAACCTGATCTTTCCGTCTAGTTACTCCTTATATAGGCCTCCCCTCCTAGGGAACATATACACTAGTCACGAGTTAGAAGTCTAAATTTTGAAGATCTATGGTTGCAAACTTAACACTCTTGCCCATGGCCACTACGAGTCTACTTTCTAATTGCCTAGTCTCTACTCGATTCATGTCTAAACGACTAAGGCCACTAACCAAACTGACATAAAGCTCATAACAATTATCATTACTTCACCTACCGGCGACGAGTAATTGGGGTGATTAGTCCCTCCTACCTCTCCAGCACAGTAACTTAAGCAATAATAATTTCATGAGTCAATCTCTATCCACTAGGGTCTCTGACAGTGGCTCGAGTGCAACTATGTCCGCACAACATAATTGCCCTCTCATCTCTATTAAAGATCTTTCTTACAGAAACCACCAAACCACTCATCTATTTGTCCTTGATGCCCTTCCTATTAGCAACTAATCATCTAATCCTTACTCAATGGCTGCAACTTACCCGAAGGCTTTTTGTGTTCCATCTTGGCCTTCTGACAAACTAGGCATGCATACACAAACTCAACCACATCCTTTTCATCCTAGGCCACCAAAACGTCCTCTTAAGGTCCTGATACATCTTTGTGGCACCTGGGTGCACACTCAGTCCACTCCTATGTCCTTCTTCAAGGATCAACTTTCTAAGCTCCGGGATGTCTGGTACACAGACTCTATCTTTAAACCTCAAGATCCCATCACTTATATCCTTAAAGCTAAGGTCTCTACCCTGAGCGAGTAACTCTTGCTGGTCTAAGAGGAACTTGTCTACCCTCCGGCCCTCTCTAATATGATCCATCAAGCTGTTGGTAACCTTCGAGGTACCAAGTCTAATACTCTTAGGGCATCAGCCACCACATTGGCCTTTCCTGGATGATAGGTCAGCTCGAAGTCATAATCCTGTAAGAACTCCATCCACCTATGTTGCCTCATATTGAGATCTTTTTGGTCAAATAGATAATTCAAACTCTTATGATCACTAAAGACCTCAAAATTCGCTCCATACAGATAATGCCTCCAAATCTTTAAGGCAAACACCACAGCTCCTAACTCTAGATCATGGGTAGGGTAGTTCCACTCATGGGTTTTCAACTGCCTAGAAGCATAAGCTACTACCTTACCATCTTGCATCAACACTCCACCTAAACCTTGCTTCAATGCATCGCAATAAACTACGAAAGGTTTACTAGGATCGGGCAACCTACTCTTAAGGGTTTGGAAACTTTCCTCACACTTAGAGTCCCACACAAACAACTGTACCTTTTTGGTGAGACAGGTCAAGGGAAAAGCTAACTTAGAAAAGCCTTCTATAAACCGCCTATAATACCCGGATAAACACAAGAAACTCCTAATCTCGGTCACAGACCTTGGCGCTTCCCACTGGAGCACCGTCTCAACTTTGGTTGGGTCCACGACTACGCCACCCTTAGAGATGACATGACCTAAGAAACTAACCTTTTCTAACCAAAACTCACACTTAGACATCTTGGCATACCACTACTTCTCCTTAAGGGTCTGTAAGACAACCCTCAAGTGCTCCTCATGTTCTTCCTCAGTCCTAGAGTACACTAAGATGTCATCTATAAAGACAACCACAAACTTATCCAAGTAAGGGTGAAAGGTCTTGTTCATGTAGTTCATGAACACAGCAGGGGCATTGGTCACACCAAAGGGCATAACCAAGTACTCATAGTGACTATAAAACATCCTAAATGCTGTCTTCGAGATGTCTTCAGACTTAACCCGAATCTGATGGTACCCTGACCTCCAATCTATCTTCGAGAAAACACAAGCTCCGATCAACTGATCCATAAGATCATCAATCCTAGGGAGGGGATACCGATTCTTAATGGTCACCTTGTTGAGCTATCGATAGTCGACACACAACCTCATACTGCCACCCTTCTTCTTTACTAACTGTAAGACTAAGCCCTCATTCATGTTTTGATGTATGACAAAAAAATGTATTTTGCATAAGATTTTTTATTTTGACTATGTACTTATTATGTGTTAAGTTTCATGCAAAATCAATCATGAAAAAGATAAATCAAGGATTAAAGGATGGAAGGCCAAGGACACAAAGCAATGAACAAAGACTAAAGCATCAAGCAATGAAGATCTTATACTTTAGATGCTATTGTAAAAATATCACATTTGATTTCTTAGGTGAAGCACTTAAATTTAAGAAGAAACTAATTTTTACAAAGGATAATATAAGCACTCGTCCAACACTGGGATAATATAAGCGCTCGTCCACTAAAGTGACAGAAGCTCGCGTCTACTAAAGTAACAGAAGCTCGCGTCTACTAAAGGTACAGAAGCTCACGTCGAATAAAGTACCAGAAGCATTCGTCTACTTAAATAACAAGAAGCACTCGTCTGCTGATATGGCACATGGAGCTCGTCTACTTAAGTAACAAGAAGCGCTCGTCTACTGAAGTAACAAGAAGTGCTCGTCTACTAAAGTGGCACATGGAGTTCGTCTACTAAGGTTACGCTCTTTGGACTTACTAAGTCCTTAATGAGAAGCTCCGTCCACTAAAGTACTAAATGGTGCTCGTCTACTAGCCCATCCAAATGTAAAATCTTAATGTCTAGATGGAAACTGTAATTTTCAAGATGGACGCGAATTCTACAAGAACAATCAGAATCTTATTTCAAGAACGAGAATCAAAAAAACAGATTTTGTTAAATCATATCCAAATCTGTTTTAATTGATTCCAATGACTATAACTTGTTTTCTATATAAAGAGGGATCAAGGGAACACTTTTCAATAACCTTACACATTCTGAAAGTGAAAATACGAAAGATTCAAAAGCTTCCAAAAGTGCTTCATCTTTGAGAGAAAAGTGTTATATTTCTCAGAACTTCAATTTGTATAATCAGACTTTTAGAGTCTTTCTTCTACTCAATTCTTTATGTGAATTAGTGTGATTAAGAGAAGGTATCTCTTAGGATTGACCAAGGATCGAAGGGATCCTTGGGTATAGAAAAGCAAGTGTGCTTTTTGGTGTGTTCTTGAGCAAGGAGGTTATCCTTGTGAATGTTGTAATTGGATATTGTAATTTCTGGTTATAGTGGAGAAAACCACAGAGGTGTGAGACTGGATGTAGGCTTACCAGAGGAGGTGTCCGAATCAGGATAAATCAGTTTGCGTGTTCTTCTCATCTCTAAACTCCATATACATATTATATGCACTTGTGTGTTGTGGATGAGTTTTAAGAATGCTTGTTAACTTGAATCTTTGATCTACAATCTGTGTTAAACTTGTTGCTACTTCTTATAATTCTTCTTAACGTCATTACTTGTTACATAACCTGATTCTTGGGAATTTAAATTGAGTGATAACCAATTTTCGTTAAGAAAACTCTATTTTTATTTAAATTGTTGAAAATGTTTTCAATATCTCAATTCACCACCCCCCCCCCCTGAGATTGTAGCCATTACCAACAAGTGGCATCAGGGCTAAAACTCTTGTTACAAAGCTTAATAGCTTCAAGAGACGGCTACAAATGATATCCTGGGTGATGGGGCTTCACTCACTAGACCCCCTGCCTTTAATGGCTCCCAATACATGTATTGGAAAGAGAGAATGCTTATCTTTCTTGAGGCTGCAGGTTTAGATGTATTAGATGCTGTTGAAAATGGTCCCTATGTTCCATTTATTCTTGATGCTAAGGGAAATAAACAAAATAAACCAAAAGATGATTGGAATGATGATGAAAAAGAAGAGTTGGTTATAATGCTAAGGCAAAAAATATTATAACAGCTGCTTTGAATTATGATGAGTTTTTCAGGGTCTCCAATTGCAAAACGGCAAAGTAAATGTGGGATACTCTTCAAGTCACCATGAAGGAACCAACGATGTTAAAAGAGAAAGAATGAATCCACTAGTCCATGAATATGAACTCTTTCACATGAAGAATGGTGAGGAGATAGATGAACTGCAAAAGAGGTTTACACACATTGTGAACCAGCTAGAAGGACTCGGACATACAATCACAGATGAGAAAAAGATTAACAAGATAATAAGATGTTTGAGTCGTGAATGGCAGCCAAAAATTACTGCAATTACTGAAGCAAAGGATCTAGACACCATGCAGATTGCTACTTTATTTGGCAAGTTGAAAGAACACGAATTGGAACTCAATAGATTGAAAAGTCATGAAGATAAGAGAAAAGGAAGAAAGGACTCTCACTCAAGGCTCATATCTCCAAAGAATCAACAGAAATTGATGAAGATGAACACCTTGATGAAAGTGAAGAATCCGAAGAAGAAGACATGGGATTGCTTGTGAGGAAATTTAGAAGATTCATCAAAAAGAATAGAAACAAGAAGCAATTATGTTTTCCTACCAAAAAGAACACGAACAAAGGTGAAAGCTCTTCCTCAACAATCAAATGTTTTGAATGTGGAAAGCTTGGATACTACAAAAATGAATGTCCAAAGCTAAAAAATAAATAAAAGTATGAGAAGAATGACAACAAAGAAAAGAAAGGAAGAAAGCCCAGAAAGAGCATACATAGCTTGGGAAGAAAATGATATGAATTCCACTAGTAGTGAATCTGAAAATGAAGAAGCCAACCTATGTCTCATGGCAAATAAACAAAGTGATAGTGAAACCAAGGTGTGTTTGAAGGCCAAAAGCTCAAGCTGGTTTTTAGATAGTGGCTGCTCCATACACATGACCGGAGACATCACAAAATTTACATCTTTCACTCCTAAAGAAGGTGGAAACGTCACCTATGGAGACAACAACAAAGGAAGAATTCTTGGTGTTGTAACAATAGGAAAAAGTCCAGTAATCAAGATTGAGGATGTTCTCTATGTGGAAGGGCTCAAACACAATCTACTAAGTATAAGCCAATTATGTGATAAAGGCTACAAGGTAAACTTTAACTCAAATTTGTGTATGATCGAATCTATTCATGATAATAACATAAAATTGATTGGAAATAGAATCAATAACATCTATATGCTGGACTTAAACAATTTAACTTCCAATGATGCATGTTGCTTAATTTCCAAAGAAGATGAAAATTGGCTTTGGCATAGGAGAATAGCTCACATTCATATGGATCACTTGAATAAATTGATTTCCAAAGAACTTGTAATTGGTTTACCAAATAAGAAGTTTGTTAAAGAGGGCTTATGTGATGCATGCCAAAAGGGTAAACAAGTGAAAACCTCATTTAAGGCTAAAAACACTGTTTCAACTAGTAGACCCTTACAATTGTTGCACATGGACCTTTTTGGACCTTCTAGGACAAAAAGCTTTGGTGGAAATATTTATGCTCTTGTAATTGTTGATGACTTCTCTAGATTTACTTGGACCTATATTTTAGCACAAAAGAATGAAGCTTTTAAAGCTTTTAAGAAAATGGCTAAGGTTGTTCAAAATGAGAAAGACATGAAAATTGTTTCAATTAGGAGTGACCATAGAGGAGAATTCCAAAATGAGGAGTTTGATAAATTTTGTGATGAACATGGTAAATCTATAGATGTATCCAAGTATAGAGGTATTATCGGATCCTTACTTTATCTCACTGCAAGTAGGCCAGATATAATGTTTAGTGTGTGTATGTGTGCGATGTATCAAGCTAATCCTAAAGAATCACATCTTCCTGCAGTTAAAAGAATCACGAAGTATCTTTTAGGAACAAAAGAAATGGGGCTGTGGTATGCCAAGGGATCCACTTGCACATTAATAGGATATTCTGACTCTGACTTTGCTGGATGCAAGTTAGATAGGAAGAGAACAAGTGGAACATGTCATTTATTAGGAAATTCCCTAGTGTCTTGGTTTAGTAAAAAGAAAACTAGTATGGCCTTATCCACAACTGAAGTAGAATATGTTGCAGCTAGGAGTTGTTGTGCTCAAATCATATGGATGAAACAACAATTAATTGACTATGGTGTTCATCTAGATCATGTACCAATAAAGTGTGATAACACTAGTGCAATTAATCTAACAAAGAACCCCATTATGCATTCAAGAACCAAGCATATTGAAATTAGGCATCATTTTATCAAGGATCATATTCAAAGTGGTGATGTTGTGATTGAACATATAGATACAACCAAACAATTAGCTGATATATTCACCAAACCACTAAATAAGGAGAGTTTCTTCTTTATAAGAAGGGAACTTGGCATAATTGATCCTCAAAATAATTGATATCAGATGTTATTTTTGATAATATAGTCAATATGGCAAGCGAGGCAGCACAAGTTACTGAAAATTATGAAGGACATGGGTAAGATGCTTTTATCTAGTCTCAATTTAGACTAAGTGTCCTTGGGTGTCTGTAATTCCTTTTTTTTTATTTTAGTGTTTTGGTTGTTTTGATGTATTGCATATGTTCTGTAATGATTTATTATCAATAAATGCAAGACTGTTTTTCAGTTTGATTTCAATATTCTCCATAGTTTCTTTTTGATAATGATAGAGGGGGAGAAAGATGAACCATACAACCATTAATTATGTCTTGCATTTGCTGTAAAAAAAATTTCTCTCTGATACCTAAGTATGAACTGCATTGAAAAGACATACTTGAATTAATAATAAATGCAACATCACTTTTTCATGACAATGATATGATAACACTTGATTTTTGAAAGACATCAATGATACAGGGGAGGATGAAACTGACTCAAGAACCATGCTTACTGAACAGCTGCACTCTGATTTTTAATAACTAAGGTTAAGTATGGTAAGGTTTGTCATAATCAAAAAGGGGGAGTATGTAAGACTGATTTTTGATTTTGACTATGTACTTATTATGTGTTAAGTTGCATACAAGATCACTCGTGAAAAAGATAAATCAAGGATTAAAGGATGGAAGACCAAGGACACAAAGCAATGAACAAGGACTAAAGCATCAAGCAGTGAAGATCTTATACTTTAGATTCTATTGTAAAAATAACACATTTGATTTCTTAGGTGAGCACTTAAATTTAAGAAGAAACTAATTTTTACAAAGGATAATATAAGCGCTCGTCCAACACTGGGATAATATAAGCGCTCATCCACTAAAGTGACAGAAGCTCGCGTCTATTAAAGTAACAGAAGCACGTGTCTACTAAAGTAATAGAAGCTGGCGTCTACTAAAGTGACAGAAGCTCACGTCCAATAAAGTAACAAAAGCACTCGTCTACTGAAGTAACAAGAAGCGCCCGTCTGCTGATGTGGCACACGGAGCTCTTCTACTAAAGTAATAAGAAGTGCTCGTCTACTGAAGTAACAAGAAGCGCTCTTCTACTAAAGTGGCATATGGAGTTCGTCTACTAAGGTTACGCTCTTTGGACTTACTAAGTCCTTAATGAGAAGCTCCGTCCACTAAAGTACTAAATGGAGCTCGTCTACTAGCCCATTCGAATGTAAAATCTTAATGGCTAGATGGAAACGGTTATTTTCAAGATGGACGCGAATTCTACAAGAACAATCAGAATCTTATTTCAAGAACGAGAATCAAGAAAACATATTTTAATAAATTAATTCCAAATCTGTTTTAATTGATCCTAACGACTATAACTTGTTTTCTATATAAAGAGGGATCAAGGGAACACTTTTCAATAACCTTACACATTCTGAAAGTGAAAATACGAAAGATTCAAAAGCTTCCAAAAATGCTTCATCTTTGAGAGAAAAATGTGATATTTCTTAGAACTTCAATTTGTATAATCAGACTTTTAGAGTCTTTCTTCTACTCAATCCTTTCTGTGAATTAGTGTGATTAAGAGAGGGGATCTCTTATAATTGAACAAGGATAGAAGGGATCCCTGGGTATAGAAAAGCAAGTGTGCTTTTTGGTGTGTTCTTGAGCAAGGAGGTTATCCTTGTGAATGCTGTAATTGGATATTGTAATTTCTGGTTATAGTGGAGAAAACCACAAAGGTGTGGGACTGGATGTAGGCTTATCAGAGGAGGTGGCCAAACCAGGATAAATCGGTTCGTGTTCTTCTCATCTCTAAACTCGATATACATATTATGTGCACTTGTGTGTTGTGAATGAGTTTTAATAATGCTTGTTAACTTGAATCTTTGATCTACAATCTGTGTTAAACTTGTTGTTACTTCTTATTGGGAATTAAAATTGAGTGAAAACCAATTTTCTTTAAGAAAACTATGTTTTGCTTTAAATTGTTGAAAAGGTTTTCAATATCTCAATTCACCCCCCCCCCCCCCCCCCTTGAGATTGTAGCCATTACCAACACTAACAACACTGGCGCTCCCCATGGGGACACGCTAGGCCTAACAAACTACTTTTGGACAAGGTCCTCTAATTTTTCCTTCAAATTGGCTAGTTCTAGAGGAGACATTATATAGGGCACTATGGAAATAGGTCCGATACCGGGTACTAAATCTATGGTGAACTCCACATCCCATTCTGGGGCTAGTTCGTAAACGTCGCTAGGGAACACTTCAGGAAACTCCCGCACAACAGGCACACGTCTGACATTAGGAGGGTTCTCAACTTTCAGGGAAGACAACATCATGAACACTTGGGTTTCGTCTTTCATCGAAGCTTTCACTTGGTTGGCAGAGAGAAAGGTCGGATTCTTAGACTCCTCAGGAGTTCCAAAAATCAAGGTTTTATCAAAATAGTTCAAAAGGACATGATTGGTAGATAACCAGTCTATACCAAGAATAACATTAAGGTCCTTTAGGGGTAAGCATACAAGTCCAAAAAAAAAGTTCTCATTGTCAAATGATAATAGAACAACCTTTTTGAACACAAGAAGCACTCACGGGCTCCTTGGTTCATCCAAGACAAACCGCCTAATGCGGTAAGTCAAGCCAAAGCAAAGCTATAGGTACTTAGTACCACGTAACATTGCCTATATTAATATAGACAATTTAAACATGAGCACATAACAGGCTCATGACAGACCCATACCACGTCTGGACAGGGTCGAACTGCTCTGATACCACTAAATGTGACACCCTTCTAACCCGCAAGTTAATATAAAAAATTTATTTAAAAGAGGGATTATAAAAACTTGCATTTATTTAAATAAGATAAATACTTGGATAAAAAGGTTTCACATCTCAACATATACAACACGAAAAGAAAGCATAAACATAATATAAGTTCAAAAGGCATAACGTAACTTAAATATAAACAAAGACATAAACCCCAACCCCGATGTCACATACAGAGCTGGTATAACCAAAAATCCGAAATAACAAATCCCCGGATACAACCGAAACAACTAACTAATAACTAAGAAAAACTGGGAATCCTAAGTGAAGGTAGCGGCTCATCGGAATCACTCCTCAATGGGCTGATCGACATCCTCTGCATATATACAAAAGGTACATGCAACACAAATCATAACAACATGGAGTAAGAAACATATATACGAATATAACGGCAATGAAGCAGTTAGCAAGACGAACATACAACAAACAAACATGTTATATCAACAACGGTATCGTAAGATCATCATCATAATATGTATGCTATGCAATGCAATCCTGCTCTATGCCTCTACTATGCATTTGGATCTAATCTATCTCAGGATGAGTAACTTCGGAGTTAAATATCCACATTGGCCACTAGGCACCAACGCGGGGCAATCCAACTTACCTTGGTTGGACCCCTTGGATAGCTGACGCACCTTACTCTCGGATGCGCCGCCACGGAGGTACCACGTCCCGTGGACGGCCAGAACGCCTTACTCTCGGGCGAACTCCCCTATGTCGCACAACCTGCCATCAACATCTCCAATGAGTGAATGCATGACAAACATCATACCATCATGACCTCCACCTCGGCTTGGGACCATAGGCTACCAAGGTCTTATCACCATCAACACCTCGACCACTAGGCTATCGAGGATTATCGTTTAACATTTATCGTTAAGTCTTTTAATCACTCTGGCCATTTTGCACCAGAGGTTACCACCTCGACCACTCGGCTATCAAGGTCCCCTTGGACACTAGGCTACCAAGGTACATCATCATTATCACTCTAGCCCCTTAGGCATTAGAGATTACCACCTTGACCATCCTATATCAAGGCCCCTTGGCCACTAGGCTACAAAGGTACAACATATTTTCACTTGTCGTTTGGTCTTCATGTTTCGTTGGTATCTTATTTAGTCTTTTAAGCATTTGGGGTAAGAACCGCTATCTCAAATCGTTTCTGTTTTCTGTTCTTGGCAAGGGAGCATGAGCGTGCTCCTTACCAAGCATGGTTGTGCTCAAGAGCAAACTGTACTGTTCTGGGAAGCAAGGGTTGTAAACCCTCGCCAAGTCCTTTGCAGTAAAAATTGATTCAACCTATTGGCATTACTAAGTCCTTTCATCACAGTCTTATCACTTGGTTTAATCTTTATGTCTTATAGACTTATTTTGGGGAATTAATCCTTTAATTGGCTTCTCTCAATTTCTCACAAAATCATTCCCTAGGGTCCTTCTAAACCTTTGAACAAAACCTCACAATTATTATTAATATTCATGTCTTATTAACCGAAAGGGGAAAAACCTCCTTTTTTATCATGGTTCACAACGAATAACCCAATCAACCAATAACCAAACCTTGTAACATACGGTAGTCATGGAATCATCATTCAACTCATAACAACTATCATATCAACATTAATCATATCATAAACATGTTAAGACATCATACCATAAACACATATAAATAACTCATATTCACACATCAATATAAACATATAGACATGTTATAAAACAAGACACATCATCAAACACAGGGTCATGGGTTAACCCTTCGTCATATGCTACCCCCTATGCCTACATATTCATATTGTCCCTTCTCCCCATACCTGGTATGAGGTTCGCATTTCAAAATAAGAAAGAGGGTCCTCTAGGGTCTCGTCTCACAAGCACTTATCTACGACCTTGTTTAAAGGTTGACACAGCGAATATGATGATCACGTCTTCACAGCAATGTTCTCCTATCAACGAATGGTGAAGAACAGTGCAAGAACGGGTTCCATAGGGAGATTTTTCTAGAGATGGTTGATGGAATTTGAGAGAAAAAGAGAAGGGAGGCAGCTTTGAGTGTTGGGACGTGATAGACTAGGGTTTAGATCGTGTTTTAGGGGTTAAAAACTGGTTGGAAAGCGTTTTGGGCTTAAAATAACCTAAATTGCGTTTTATGGTTCTATACGTATTCGCGGGGTGAATTCCATTCACGGGGCGAGCCAGAGAACCAATTTCTGTCAGTTGGATTCGCGAGGCGAACCCAAAAGCGTAAAGCTGAATTTTGGGTTTTCGCGAGGTGAAAAAAGACTCTCGAGGCGAGGCCAAATCATTCGAACTTGACCAAAACACATGAAATATGATTTGTAGATAATTCTCTTAGCTTTCCAACTCCACAAAGGTCACCTCAATCGGACATCTAGAACTCAAGATATGGCCAAAACGGTGAAACATGTTACTAGGACTTCTAAGACAATTGAACCTTCCTAAGGCTAAACCTTCCCAACATGAACATATACATCAAAAGCAAACCTAACAAGCATATGCTAACATATATACAACATATATAAATGCATTAACCTTATTTATGAAAAACAGGGTGTTACAATATGGTTTGTTGTGGATAGATTGACTAAGTTCGCCCGTTTCATCCCGATGAACATAGACTATCCTTTAGAGAAGTTAGCCAAGTTGTACATCAAGGAGATAGTTAGTCTTCATGGTGTACCCTCTAGTATAGTATTAGATAGAGACCTGAGGTTTACCTCTAAGTTTTGGGGTAGTTTGTAGCATGCTTTAGGGACAAAGCTTAGGCTTAGTTCAGCTTACCACCCACAGACTGATGGGCAGTCTGAGAGGACCATCCAATCCTTAGGGGACTTGTTGAGGGCTTGCGTGTTAGATCAGTCTGGTAGTTGGGACAAGTTTCTGCCCTAGATAGAGTTCACCTACAACAACAGTTTCCATTCCAGCTTTGGGATGGCACCTTATGAGGTTCTTTATGGGAGGAGATGTAGGACACCTTTGTGTTGGAGAGAACCTAGTGATAATATGGTGCTAGGGCCAGAGATAGTCCAGGAAACAACAAAAAAGATCAGTTGGTTCAGGAAAAGATGAGGGTTGCACAGAGTAGGCAAAAGAGCTATCATGACAAAAGGAGGAAGGTACTTGAATTCTAGGAAGGCGATCATGTATTCTTGAAAGTTACTCCAACGACTGGGGTTGGTAGAGTGATGAAGGTGAGGAAACTCACTCCGAGGTTTATTGGTCCTTACTAAATCCTCAAAAGAATCGGCGAAGTCGCTTACCAAATAGCCTTACCATCGTTCTTATCAAACCTCCATAATGTTTTTCATGTGTCACAATTCAAAGTATATCCATGACCCTAGTCACGTGATAGTACCCGACGCAATACAGTTGAAATAGAACTTGACATTCGAGGTGTTACCGCTTCGAGTCGAGGATAGGAGGGTGAAGAAGCTAAGAGGCAAGGAGATTCCTTTGGTCAAAGTGGTTTGGAGTGGGGCAACTGAGGAAAGTGCTACCTGGGAGCTGGAAGGCAAGATAATGGAAGCGTGCCCCCACCTTTTCGTTTGAGGTACGTAGAAATTTCTAGGCCGAAATTTTTATAAGGGGGGTGGAATTGTAACACCCTGCTTTTCGCTAAGTGCTTTCCTAAAGCTTGTTTTGTTAAGTTTGTTTGGTTGGTTAAGGGCTTAGTGGGGTTTTTAGTTCAAAAGTCATTTTCTGGTGGATGAGCACGCCCGTGCTCATTAGCCAGCACGTCCGTGCTCAAAGGATGAATCATGTTTCAAGTTTTAAGTTGAGCACGCCCGTGCTCAACAGTGAGCACGCCCGTGCACACCGTGCGAACCGCATCTCACTGACGCTAAGTTAGCACGACCGTGCTCAAGATTTAGCAAGATCGTGCTCAGGTGCAACCTTTATATAGTTTACACAGAACCCGAGGCTTTTCGTGAAACCCTATTTAGTTAGTTGCAGCAGCCTTTGTTTTGCGACAAAGTGTGCCTTTTTCCCTATTTTCCACTTCATCCATTGCTATAATGGAGTTTTGGAAGCCTGTTGGGAAGCTAGTTTGATCTGTGTCGGTTAAGAGGTAATGTTCCCTTCCTTTGTGGTTTCCTTTCATCATTTTTGAATAGGAAACTAATGGGTTTGTGTTTTGGTTTGGCAAAAGTTTGAGTTTGAGTTGAGCCACTTTGGGAACTTTGATCGGTTTGCTATTAGGAGCTTATGTTGGAGCGACCTTCAATCCAGGTATGGGGAGAAGGGTAGTGTATACATTAGGCAGTGGGGGTAGTGTAAGGTAAGGGGTTCCCATAACCCCGGAGTTGTCTGTTTTGTATGCCTATATGATACATGTTGTTTAGATGATAATATGGTTGTTTGATTTTTCTATGTTATATGATAACACGTTTTAGTTTTTTGGAATGCCATGATTATATGATTATCATTATATGATTATAATTATGAGCGGTTGTTCATGTTGAATATGATGATGTATGCTTCATTGAAGTCGTTGATTATGTTGATTGGATGGTTGTTGCCATGAATTGATGATAATGTTGAGTTGATGATGATGAGTTTAAAATCTGGAAAATATGTTGTAAAGGTGACTTAGGATTAATGGACTTAATCCCTAAAATAATTGGTAAAAACTGTGTTCGAACTCTTCCCGGAACAGTACTGTCGTGCATTGAGCACGGCCGTGCTGAATAGGGAGCACGACCGTGCTCCCAGTTTGAATTCTTGAAAATGGTCACGCATTAAGCACGACCGTGCAACAGAGGAGCATGACCGTGCAGTTGATCAGGACCTTGCTAAATAGGAAGCACGGTCGTGCTACTGAGCACGACCATGCATGAATGGAAGCACGACTGTGCTTCCCTTATGTGATCAGCACGACCGTGCAGGGGACAAGCACACCCGTGTTCCCCTATTAGACAGAGATGGAATTAAAGGTTTAAATAAGGGTTTTTAACCCTGATCTTCCCCAATAACGTTATGATAACATAGCTAATCAACGATGAAGACTTGATGACCTAATTAAAGATTAATTAAGATAATTAAGATGAAAGATGATTAAGCCGATACCCGTTGGGTTACCGCATGTTGTTGAAGTCTTGGGTGCTTATTGGCCCGAGCATGTTGAGGTTGAAGTGTTGGGAGCTTTATGGCTCGAGCAAAGGAGGTGGTTGATATTGTTTGATTGTTGTGTCATTTGCATAGAACATTGGAGTTGATGTTGAGGGGAAAGTTCGACATAGGGGAGATCGCCCGAGAGGTTACCCAAGGTTTGGTGGCCGTACGCCCCGTGATGAGGCATCCGATGGTTTGATGCGTTGGCTATCCATGGGGTTCACCGATGGTTTGGTGAACTGCCGGTGTTGGTGCTTTTATGGTCAATACGGATATGTAACTCCGAAGTCGTTCATCCTGAGTTAGTTTGGATCCACATGCATAATGGAGTAGCGGAGTAGTTGTTGCATTGCACCGCATAGCACACTTGGTTGATATGATGTTGTTGGTTGTATATATATACATATGTTGATGTATGTTATGATGATGCCATGTTGTTTGTTTTACCTTGCTTCCTATCTCCATGCCGTATATGTTTACATGATTCTTACTCCCCGTTCTTTGTTTGTTTGTTTGGCCTGATTGACACCTTGCAGAGAATGGCGAGCAGTCTGGAGAGGAGTGACTCTGAG
This sequence comes from Sophora flavescens, assembly GCA_030762895.1. Lineage (NCBI taxonomy): Eukaryota > Viridiplantae > Streptophyta > Magnoliopsida > Fabales > Fabaceae > Sophora > Sophora flavescens. The sequence continues at coordinate 157,635,785 of CM061063.1, read as the reverse complement.
GAGCCACAACTCATAGTTAGGATTTTTCCTTATGTTTAGTTAGTTCAGTTGTATTTTGAGGATTTCATTCCGGAACAGTTATACCAGCTCTGTTGTGACATCGGGTTGGGTTATGTTGTTTATCTTTTGGTTTATTTGTTTTAAACATGTTATTTTCCATGTTTTCAGAACTCGTTCATGTGGGACCTTTCTACCCATGGATCAATGCTTTATTTTATCCAGTAAATGCATGTTTTGTTTTATATCTTTATCTTTAAATTGCTTTATAACATGCGGGGTAGCAGGGTGTTACATTTATGGCACTTGTGTTGTCACATTTTATCGGAACGGTGTTAAGATTAATTCCATAATCATTTAAATGTAGTTTCATCCAAATAATTTGTGCACAACAACTACCCGCCGCAACATATTCTGCTTCGGTGGTGGATAAAGCCACACTTGTTTTTTTCTTGCTATGCCAAGAAACTAAAGCATTTCTTAATAAGTGGCAAGTTCCACTAATGCTCTTTCGGTCTAATTTGCAACCCGCAAAATCAGAATCCGAATATCCAATTAGGGTGCATTCAGCCCCTTTAGGGTACCATAAACCCATATTTTGTGTGCCAATGAGATATCTTATAATGAGTTTTACAACGACGAGATGTGATTCTTTTGGGTTTGATTGAAACCGTGTACACATGCAAACACTAAACATGATATCAGGGCGACTGGCAGTAAGATAAAGGAGAGAGTCTACCATACCTCTATACTTACTTTCGTCAATGGACTTACCATTCTCATATTTGTCAAGGTAGCATGATGTGCTCATGGGAGTGGATAGCTCTTTTTAATTATTCATCCCAAACTTCTTGAGAAGCTCTTTGAAATACTTCGATTGGTTTATGAAAATTCCTTCCTTTGATTGCTTGATTTGCAATCCAAGAAAGTAGTTGAGCTCCTCCATCATTGACATTTCAAATTCGCTTTGCATAATTTTAGAAAATTCCTTGCACAAAGCTTCGTTAGTGGCACCAAATATTATATCATCCATATAAATTTCCACAAGTAAGATGTCATGCTTTTTGTTTTTGATAAAAAGTGTGGTATCAAATTTTACTCTTTGAAAACCATTTTCAAGTAAAGAGCAAGAAGCATACGAATAGCCTCTAGTCTAGCTATGGGAGCATAGGTTTCATCAAAGTCTATGCCCTTTTGTTGATTATATCCTTTAGCAACAAGCCTAGCTTTGTTTCTAACAATTATTCTGTTTTCATCTAGCTTGTTACGAAAAACCCATTTAGTTCCAATTATTAAGTGGTCTTTAGGCTTACGTACTAGTTCCCAAACATCGTTTCTCTCAAATTGATTTAGTTCATCTTGCATGGCAAGTGTCCAATGCTCATCAATTATAGCTTTATCAATATTCTTAGGTTCAATTTGTGACATAAAAGCCATGTAATGACACATTTGATTCAGAGAGTTTCGAGTTGTTACCCCTTTAGAGATATCACCTATAATGTTGTAAAGAGGATGGTATCTAGATGTTCTTCATTCTCTTGGAAGATCGGAATGAGGTGTCTCTTCTTCTTGTGGAGGTGGTTGATCAATAAAGTCATTCTCTTGAGTACTTTTCTCCTCAACATAGGTTTTTCCCAAAATTTCAGCAAGATCATCAACACTTTCCTCTGTTGGTGTAAACCCTAGAGGCCATTGTATTTCTTTAGACTTACATTTGTATCTTGCTATTATATATATATGATATGAGGCATTCTAGTTTATTGTGTTACTTGTTTAAACATAATAAAGTCCTTAGAATAGAAATTTCAGTTTAATAGAATATCAAGTATATGACTTGATCGTGAGACACTATTGAACAATGAAATCCTATTCTTAAATATCCGTAGTCAAGTATTTTATTAATAAGGACAATAATAATACATTGAGACTATTATGTGTACAGACTGATGGCCATATCTCACGGGTCATGGATATGAGATATCGAGTCGCCACATAGGTACACATTAGAGTAATGATGTACTGGATTGACCCACCATGAGAACACTACATGGAGCGTTATGTGAGTGTCATAAGTAGTTCTCATAGTGACAATGGTGTATGCAATCCTTCGACCTGAAATCACTACGATCCCTACATGAGGAGTCGTGTGCTTTAATATCGTCAAACGTCATCTGTAATAGGATGATTATAACGACGGTCATTGGGCATACCACGAGCCGTGCAGAGGGATGTGAGTGACCTAGATGGAATTTGTCCCTCCTACATAACAGGAGTAATATCTGTAGGCCCCCTGATAGAGTGAGACTGTAAAATGCATGGCCGTGCTGAAATGAGTCAATATGAGATATTGACCTCATTTGTTGTTAAGTCTACTCGGGTATCAGGGAACATGATATTGAACCATATAAGGGTGACACATTCTATGCCTTGTATTCAATATAGATATATGGACAAAGGGATAATAATACACATGAATATTTGTCACAGAAAGGTTTCGTCAAATCACTGACTTTCTCACTACTTAGGTAGCATTGATGTATTGCTAGATACCGCTCACTATTTGTAATATTAAATGGGATTTAATATTACTACTAACGTTTTGGGAACCTATAGGGTCACACACATAAGAGCGGATTAAAAGAAGCATTAAAAGGAGAGTTGGACTTTCCTATTGGGCCTAGCGCATAGTACATGGGCTTAGGTCAAATGCTGCTCACTAACTCACTTAAGGAGGTGCTACTATAAGTAGACCACTTAAGTTGTTGTGCCCACACGGTTGATAACCTAGCCGCACATAGAGAGTAAGTGTGAACAGCAAGTCTCGGTTTTGAAGCTAGCACTGTGAGACAGAGACGCTTCGGGTTCGTGACGTTGGACGTTCACGGAATCTGCTCGTGTGGATACCTTTAGAGACATCGTTAAATGCGGTGTTCGTGATAGACGAATTCTGATCAACAGCCATCGCTTCAAGAGGTAAACCTTCTAATCATGAATCATGACCATTCGCAAGGATCCTTCGATGGGAATTTTTCCGCTGCGTTTCTTTTTGTTTTATACGCAAATTCCCAACAGTGGTATCAGAGCCGCTTGCGAAACCATGATTCTGTTACGTGGTTTACCTGTTTTGTATGATAACATGTTTATAATGTGAATCATTTTTCTGAAAATTGTTTTTTGAAAATCGTTTACATCCGTTTTGCGAAACCTTGTTTCTGTAATTTTCGTATGTATATGATATATGCGTCTATTGTATGTTTGTATGTATGCGATATGTACATTGGTTCTGAATCCTTATTATGTTCTGCGATGGCGTCAAATGTTGATGTTAAACATGATTGGTTTCAGTTCTCTGTTGGCGGCATTAAGGGGTTTCAGACATGAAGAGTTCATGTTGTTGCGGCTGAGGTTCCAAGGGTTGAAACTGTAGCTGCCGTTCCTTGCAACGTGAACTGTTCACGGGCCTTGCGGTTTTAGGGTTGAGAGGTTGAAGCCCTAGCCGCCAAGGAAGCGAGGCACACTTCGGAGAGAAATTTTTTCTTCGGGGCGCTGCCCCGCACCCAGCAAGGGGCGGCCTCCCCTTGACCCCCGCCCGCTGACTGGGCAGCGGGAACCCCGTGCTACCTCTACGTAGTGTGTTATTTCAAAATTCAAATTTTGAAATTTTTTATGTCACCATTTAATAATAACATCAATTACGATAAATGTGATTTGTATCAATTACGATAAATGTGATTTATATCAATTACAATAAATGTGATTTATATCAATTACAATAAATGTGATTTGTGGTAACAACAATTGCAATAAATATGATTTATAGTAACATCAATTATAATAAATGTTATTTATTATATATATGTTATGTTTTCAAAATTCAGATTTTGAAATCTCTAATTAATAATAATAATAATAATGATTATGTGTTATTATTGGTTGTTACTATTTATTTGGTGATGTATGGTGAATGGTTATGGCCTTAGTCCTTTTATCTTTTGGTTTATATTTTGAAATATGGCCTGCGTGCCGTGCCTTTCTCTTATATTCCACATGTATATTCTTTTCTCATCTCACTCCCCTCATATGTAAAATGAGGTTTTTGTTTATGTAATGTAATGATGGAGACAAGAAGACGTTATCCTGTGGGAGATCATGCTTGGAGAAGCTTGGACGCTCTTAGGTTTCAGTTTAGATTCTCTCATTGTCTTGGGAGAATCAATGCGTTAGGGGCCATAACCATATCACATTTATTTGCCTTATATATGTATGAGATGCATGTATGTATATAGCATGTTAAAAGAGTTTAACTAATATATGTATGAGATGCATGTATGTAAATAATAAGTTAAAAAGTTTAACAAATGATGAGATCAAATTTTAATCAAATCCCTCAAAAGGAAATATTAAGTCACATTTAAAGGCCTTCCAATGCATGGCACTCGTCAAGACTAGGATCGATTAAGTGTGGGTCCGCCAAAGCGGGGTACCTTTATCTATACTAGTAAGACGCGATGGGACAAATGTAATGTTCAACTGCTATCCATTGGGTCTGACTTAACTAAGCCAACTTCAATAGGATTGAAAGGCTTAGAGGCTTATAAGTTGGGCTTTAGTCCATGTGATGGATTTGAATAAGAGTTATTCACCCAACTGTCCAAGAGTTGTATGAGATGCAATCGGAAAGTGTTTCCTACCTAAATAACCGAATTTTAAGTGATCGGCCAAAGCTGACTTAAAGCTAGGTGAAATATGGATCTTGGCCCACTAGAAAATCTTCCAACGGGATTTTCCGAATCAATGATGAGGGTCATTGTTTTGAGTAAAATAGTGGGAGGCGTATTTAATTAAAGACCTTATTAAATAACTTCATGGCATGATACTTATATTTTGCATATTTATCTCTGTAGATTAACCATGGCATCAAACACATCAAGTAACCTGTCATTGCGATCCGTCCTTGAGAAGGACAAACTATCCGGAACAAATTTTCTGGACTGGTACAGAAACTTGAGGATTGTCCTCAAACATGAGAAAAAGTTGTATGTTCTTGAGGAGCCTATTCCTGAGGAGCCACCGGCTTCAAGTGCTCCTAGGGGTGTGAGGGGATGCTTATAAGAAGCATCAGGATGACGCCTTAGACGTCGGATGTCTTATGCTTGCTACCATGACCTCTGAGCTGCAAAAGCAACATGAGACCATGGAGGCGTACGATATGATCATGCACCTCAAGCTGCTCTACCAAGAGCAAGCAAGGCATGAGCGGTTTGAAATTTCCAGAGCCCTTTTCCAGTGTAAATTGGCAGAAGGGAGCCCTGTGAGTCCTCATGTACTCCAGATGATCGGGTACATTGAGAATCTCGAGAGACTGGGTTTTCCTTTAGGCCAAGAGTTGGCCACCGACTTAGTTCTGCAATCGTTGCCTGAGAGCTATAGTCAGTTTGTCATGAACTTTAATATGAATGATCTTGACAAACCTTTGCCAGAATTGTTGAGCATGTTGAGAACTGCTGAAAAAAATATTAACAAAGGAAAGGGAAAGGCCATTTTGATGGTCCAGGCTGGAAATAGCAAGAAGCAGCCCAAGAAGCCCAAGAACAAACAAAAGGGCAAGGGCAAGGGCAAGGCCATCAACAAGATCAAGCCGAGTACTTCTGGCTTGAAGCCTATGGGTGGTGTGGTTAAGGAAGGCAATTGCTTCCACTGTGGTCGGACCGGACATTGGAAGAGGAACTGCCCAAAATACCTGGAAGAAATCAAGAAGAAGGGAAGTGAGACTTCCGCTTCAGGTATGTTTGTTATAGAAGTCAATTTATCTACTTCTGCATCATGGGTATTAGATACTGGATGTGGTTCTCACATTTGTACAAATGTGCAGGATCTAAATAGGAGTAGACCATTGACAAAGGGCGAAGTCGATCTACGAGTCGGAAATGGAGCAAAGGTTGTTGCTTTAGCTGTAGGGACTTATGTATTGACTTTGCCCACTGGGCTTACTATTCAGTTAGAGAACTGTTATTTTGTGCCTGCAATTAGCAGGAATATCATTTTCGTTTCTTGTTTGGACAAGATTGGTTTTTATTTTACAATAAAGAACAAAAGTTGTTCTATTTATTTGGATGATATTTTCTATGCTAGTGCACACATGAGTAATGGACTTTATGTCCTTGATCTTGAAATGCCCATCTATAACATAAATACTAAGAGGTTCAGACCAAATGAGTTGAACCCATCTTATCTTTGGCATTGTCGTTTAGGCCATACAAATGAGAAGCGCATTTCGAAGCTCCATAAAGATGGACTCTTGGACTCATTTGATTATGAATCATATGAGATATGCGAGTCTTGTTTATTGGGAAAGATGACTAAAGCTCCATTCACCGAAAAAGGTGAAAGAGCTAACGATCTTTTGGGTCTTATACATAGCGATGTATGTGGACCCCTAAACACATCAGCTAGAGGTGGTTTTCAGTACTTCATCACATTTACTGATGATTTCAGTAGATATGGATTTGTGTATCTTATGAAACATAAATCGGAATCCTTTGAAAAGTTCAAGGAATTCAAAAATGAGGTACAAAACCAACTTGGTAAGAATATTAAAACTCTTTGATCAGATCGAGGTGGTGAGTATTTGAGCCTAGAGTTTGATGATCATCTGAGAGAGTGTGGAATTTTATCTCAACTTACTCCACCTGGATTACCACAATGGAATGGTGTTTGAGAGGAGAAATCGAACCTTGTTGGACATGGTTCGGTCTATGATGAGTCATGCAAACCTTCCAAACTCTTTCTGGGGACATGCTCTATTAACAGCAGCTTTTACACTTAACCGTGTTCGATCCAAAACGGTAGAAAAGACACCATATGAGATATGGACTGGTAGACGACCCATCATGTCTTTTATGAAGATTTGGGGTTGTGAAGCATATGTAAAACGTCAAGTTTCTAATAAGCTTGATACCAAATCTGATAAATGCTTCTTTGTGGGGTATCCCAAAGAAACCAAGGGATATTATTTCTATAATCCTTCCGAAGTCAAAGTGTTTGTCGCACGGACTGGTGTATTCCTAGAAAAGGAGTTTATCTCCATAGGAACCAGTGGGAGGAAGATAGAACTTGAAGAAATTCAAGAATCACAGAGTAGTGACCTACCATTGGTGGAACAGGAGCAACCTTCACAAAATGTTGTGGAGGAACAACCTGCTCCAGTAGCACAAGACCATCGTAGGTCTAACAGGATACGTCACCAGCCTGAGAGATATGGATTTCTCATGACTCCACAAGGTGATGTATTGCTCATGGATCAAGATGAGGACTTACCAGGAGGCCATCACTGTCCCAGAATCCGAGAAGTGGCTTGAGGCCATGAAATCTGAGATGGATTCCATGTACACCAACCAGGTATGGACCTTGGTAGAGCCACCTGAAGGGGTAAAACTTATAGGGTGCAAGTGGGTTTTCAAAAAGAAAACTGACATGGATGGTAAAGTACATACCTTGAAGGCACGATTGGTGGCCAAGGGTTTCAAGCAAATTCATGGTGTCGACTATGATGAGAACTTTTCACCTGTTGCGATGCTTAAATCCGTCCGGATCTTACTTGCTATCGCTGCATACCATGATTATGAGATATGGCAGATGGATGTCAAAACTGCCTTCCTTAATGGAAAGCTTCTTGAGGATGTGTACATGACACAACCTGAATGCTTTGACATTTCAGAGGATGCCGGAAAGGTATGTAAATTGCAGCGATCAATCTATGGATTGAAGCAAGCTTCCAGAAGTTGGAACCTTCATTTTGATGATGCTGTAAGACAGTACGGATTCATCAAAAATGAAGATGAACCTTATGTCTACAAAAAGCTTAGTGGGAGCATTGTTGTTTTTCTGGTGTTATATGTAGATGACATATTACTCATTGGAAATGACATCCCTACACTACAAAATGTAAAGACATGGTTAGGGAATTGCTTCTCTATGAAAGATTTGGGTGAAGCTACCTATGTATTGGGAATCAGGATCTATAGGGATAGATCACTGAAATTGCTTGGCCTAAGTCAGAGTACATACATAGACAAAGTGTTGAGACGCTTTAACATGCATGAATCCAAGAAAGGACTCTTGCCTATGTCACATGGTATATGCCTATCAAAGGCACAATCCCCTTCCACTCAAGAAGAAAGGGATCGCATGAGTAAGATTCAATATGCATCCGCAATTGGATCTATCATGTATGCCATGTTATGTACTCGACCAAATGTATCGTATGCTTTAAGCATAACGAGCAGGTACCAGTCTGATCCCGGTGAAAGTCACTGGTCTGCTGTCAAGAACATCCTTAAGTACTTAAGAAGAACTAAGGATTCGTTCTTGGTATATGGAGGCAAGGAAGAGCTTGCTTTAATAGGTTACACCGATGCTAGCTTCCAGACCGATAAGGATGATTCCAGATTGCAATCTGGTTATGTGTTCTGCCTGAATGGCGGGGCTGTAAGATGGAAGAGTTCAAAGCAGGAGACAGTTGCCGATTCTACTACAGAGGCTGAGTATATTGCCGCCTCCAATGCAGCAAAGGAGGCTGTTTGGATCAGGAAGTTCATTACTGAGCTTGGTATAGTTCCTAGTATTGTGGACCCCATTGATCTCTATTGTGATAACAATGGGGCCATTGCACAAGCTAAGGAACCTAGATCTCATCAGCGATCCAAACATATACTTAGGCGCTTCCATCTCATTCGAGAGATTATCGATAGAGGAGATGTGAAAATGCAGAGTACCAACGCTTGATAACGTTGTTGACCCACTTACGAAACCTCTTGCTCAATAGAAGCATGAAGGTCACACTAGATCGATGGGCATTAGATTTATGCCTGATTGGCTCTAGTGCTAGTGGGAGATTGTTGGTGTAAACCCTAGAGGCCAGTGTATTTCTTTAGACTTACATTTGTATCTTGCTATTATATATATATGATATGAGGCATTCCAGTTTATTGTGTTACTTGTTTAAACATAATAAAGTACTTAGAATAGAAATTTCAGTTTAATAGAATATCAAGTATATGACTTGATCGTGAGACACTATTGAACAACGAAATCCTATTCTTAAATATCCGTAGTCAAGTATTTTATTAATAAGGACAATAATAATGCATTGAGACTATTATGTGTGCAATCCTTCGACCTGAAATCACTACGATCCCTACATGAGGAGTCGTGTGCTTTAATATCGTCAAACGTCATCTATAATAGGATGATTATAAAGACGGTCATTGGGCATACCACGAGCCGTGCAGAGGGATGTGAGTGACCTAGATGGAATTTGTCCCTCCTATATAACAGGAGTAATATCTGTAGGCCCCCTGATAGAGTGAGACTGTAAAATGCATGGCCGTGCTGAAATGAGTCAATATGAGATATTGACCTCATTTGTTGTTAAGTCTACTCGGGTATCAGGGAACATGATATTGAACCATACAAGGGTGACACATTCTATGCCTTGTGTTCAATATAGATATATGGACAAAGGGATAATAATGCACATGAATATTTGTCACAGAAAGGTTTCGTCAAATCACTGACTTTCTCACTACTTAGGTAGCAGTGATGTATTGCTAGATACCGCTCACTGTTTGTAATATTAAATGGTATTTAATATTACTACTAATGTTTTGGGAACCTATAGGGTCACACACATAAGAGCGGATTAAAAGAAGCATTAAAAGGAGAGTTGGACTTTCCTATTGGGCCTAGCGCATAGTACATGGGCTTAGGTCAAATGCTGCTCACTAACTCACTTAAGGAGGCGCTACTATAAGTAGACCACTTAAGTTGTTGTGCCCACACGGTTGATAACCTAGCTGCACATAGAGAGTAAGTGTGAACAGCAAGTCTCGGTTTTGAAGCTAGCACTGTGAGACAGAGACGCTTCGGGTTCGTGACGTTGGACGTTCACGGAATCTGCTCGTGTGGATACCTTTAGAGACATCGTTCGTGCGGTGTTCGTGATAGACGAATTCTGATCAACAGCCATCGCTTCAAGAGGTAAACCTTCTAATCATGAATCATGACCATTCGCAAGGATCCTTCGATGGGAATTTTTCCGCTGCGTTTCTTTTTGTTTTATACGCAAATTCCCAACATCCTCTACCACACTTTTGGGGTTATTCTCATCAAAATAAACATGCACAGATTATTCAATGGTCATATTTATTTTATTATAGATTCGTAAAGCTTTACTAGAATTGGAATATCCAAGAAATATACCTTCATCAGCTTTAGCATCGAATTTACCAAGGTTATCTTTACCATTATTTAAAACAAAGCACTTACATCTGAATACGTGAAAGTGGGAGATGTTAGGTTTCCTTCCCTTGTAAATTTCATAGGGCGCTTGTTTCATAATAGGTCTTATGAGGACTCTATTCATCATATAGCATGCAATGCTTACTGCGTCTACCCGAAATACTTAGGAAGGTTGGTCTTATTGAGCATCATCCTCGCTAGCTCTACTAGAGGCCTATTTTTCCTTTCCACCACCCCATTTTGTTGGGGAGTCCTTGGTGAGGAAAAATTATGCCCGATTCCATTTTCAGTACAAATGCCCTTAAATGCCTCATTTTGGAACTCACCACCATGATCACTTCGGATAGTTACAATGTTTAATCACATCTCGTTTTGAATAACCTTGGCAAGTTTACAAAAGGCATCGAAAGCGTCATTTTTATGAGGAATAAACGATGTCCATGTATAACGAGAATAGTCATCCACAATAAGAAGCGCATAGTAATTACCACCAAGGCTCATGGTTCTAGATGGACCAAACAAATCCATATGTAAAAGCTGTAAAGGCTGGTTTGTAGAAACAACATTTTTAGTTTTAAAAGAGGTCTTTACTTGTTTTCCCTTTTGACAAGCATCACACATCTTGTCTTTTTCAAAATGGAGCTTTGGTAAACCAATTACTAGGTCCTTGCGAACCAACTTATTAAGATGGTCCATGTGAATAGGAGCCATCCTCCTATGCCATAGCCAAGTTTCATCCTCTTTACTTATTAGACAGCATACATCATTTGAAGGTAGCTCATCCAAGCAAACCATATAAATATTTCCAATTCTTTGTCAAATTAATTTAGTTTGATTGTTAGAATCCATGACCATGCACTTTGAGTTATCAAAAACAACGTTTAAGTTTTTATCATAAAGTTGGCTAATACTCAAAAGATTATGTTATAGACCTTCAACATACAAAACATTTTCAATGATGGGATTTGGACTCTTACCAACCGTTCCAATTCCCAAGATTCTACCTTTTTTGTTGTCACCATAGAAAACAAATCCACTCTTTTTAGGTGTAAGTGACGAGAACTCGGTTTTCTCTCCCGTCATGTGGTTGGAGCATCCACTGTCAACATACCAATTTGAGTTCCTTGTTTTCAAGCACACCTACAAAACAGTTTCAAGTTTTAACTTTTGGTACCCAAATCATGTTGGGTCCTTTAGAGTTAGCTTTGGGCGCATTGTCCTTTTGAACCCATACTTTATTGCCATTGACATTCACATTCTTTCTAGTTACAAATAGATGCGGTATGTCCCTTTCTACCACAGTAAAAACATTTTATGAAAGGGCTACTAGAAGTGTTGGTTGGGCTAAAGAACTTTTTAAAAGATTTTTCATGTAATTTAGGGTGATAACCCAAACCGGCTTTATCATAAGTTCCTTTTTGGTTTCCTAACAAAACATTGAGATTGTCTCTCCCATTTGTGAATTATGCAAGAATGTCATACAAGTCCTCAATTTTGATTTTCAAAACATTACGTTCATTGCATTTTGAAACTTCACTTTTGTTTTCACATGATAAGCATGATGAAGTTTTGTTTGAAAGAACTTGTTTTTCCTTAATAGATCCATTTCTTTATTTAATAAGTCTATTTTTGTTTCAAGACTAGAAATGGCTTTCTTTGAACATAAAATGATTTTTTGAAGATGCAACTCTTCACAAGTAACAAGTAAATCATCATAAGACAATTCATTTTCAGTTTCATTATCAGTTACCTTATCCTCATCATCCTCATGATTGGCCACGAGGCAAAGGTTTGCTTCCTCGTTGTCGGATTCATCGGAGGAGTCCATGTCATTGTCTTCCCAAGCAATGTACACTCTCCTTCCTTTTTTATCCTTTTGTGGTCTCTTCTCAAACTTGTCATTCTTCTTTTGACTTAGAGGACACTCGGGCCTTATGTGACCCTTCTTCTTACATTTGAAGTATGTTGGCACGTAAGTGGTTCCTTCTCCATCATATCCTCCACCAAGCTCATCAAGTTCATCAAAGTCACTATTTTCCTCGTTTGTTTCACTTATAATAGACTTGAGAGCAAGGCCTATCTTCTTTTTGTTGCTTTCCTCATTTTCAATGAGGCGATTAAGTTCTAGCTCGTGTTCCTGTAATTTTCCAAATAGAGTTGCCAAAGACATAGACGTTAGATTACGTGATTCAGAAATAGTTGTTACTTTGGGTTGCCAACTTCTATTTACACATATAAGAACTTTATTTATCAAATCTTCATTATTAAACACTTTCCCAAGATCCCTAAGATGATTTACAATATGGGTAAAATGTTTTTGCATATCTTGTATGCTTTCACCCTGTTTTATCCTAAATAGCTCATACTCGTGGGTTAATGTGTTCATCCTAGCCCTTTTGACCTCGGTAGTACCTTCATGGGTCAATTCAAGAGTGTCCTACATTTCCTTAGCGGTCTTGCAATTTGAGACCTATAGAACTCATCGTAGCTTAAAGCTGAGGTGATGATGTTCCTAGCTTTCAAATTGTATTGGACCTTTTTCTTTTCCTTGTCGGTCCAAAGGGTTTTTGGTTTATCCACCGAAGCACCATCGACTTCGTGCTTCGGGACAAATGGACCATTTCCCACAGCATCCCAAATATCAATATCAGAGGCTTCCAAAAAGATTTGCATTCTTTCTTTCCAATAACCATACCCTTCACCATCGAATGATGGGGGTCTGTTTACGGAATTACCCTCATTACGAAAACTGTTTGAAGTCATCTTTCCTCTTGAGACGGTTTCGTCCTTTATGTCCAAGAGTTAAGCTCTGATGCCATATCACTACTTTTCTCTGGTTTTTACTCAAAAAATCTCTCTACCTATAAACCCTTCATCTCTATTCATCATCCATCATCATCATGCCTCCAAAATGCCAAAGAACTGCTGTTATCTCTCCTAGACCTCTCACTCAAGAACAAGTGGAGAAATACTTCTCAAATGGAGATTAGTTTACTAACTGCCAGAGTACCTATATTAGCAAGGAGATTTAGAAACCACGTTTTCTGGATATTGAGTGGATGAGGAAGAAGAACTTCAAATTTCTGGCGTTTTTGGATTTTGCTGGAATCACTGATTTTGTGTTAATCTGAGGATATCTATACAGATTTGGTAAAGGTATTCTAATTTAACCTTAAACTTGTGGGTGGGGTTATGATTTCTGAAGTTTGTCGCAAACCCATTCTTCTCACTGATGAATCGTTTGGAAGAGTAGTTGGCATGCCTTCTGAAGGCACCTATGCCACTGCCGAGGGTCCTGCTGTGGAACCCTTGGTTAATAAGTTTGCTAGGATTCAGGCTATTAAGGATGTCTTGACTGATCCCTTGGATGTAAATGATAAAGAGATAATTGTTGGTCAAATGAAAGTGCAAAGTAGGTTTTTGCACTATGTGTTAGGTAGACTTCTGTTTCCTAGACTCTATAATTTTTCACAACTGCTGAGAATGGATGTTGTTTTACTTTGGTTGCTTGAGAAGAAAAAGATAGTGAACAGGGCTGGCTTGGTCATGCAGCACATGTATGACAATAGGGAAGTGTTGAGTTGTTCTATGGTCATATTGTGACCCGCATCCTTCGGCACGTTAGGGTTAAGCTCACTGGTGAGGTTAAGCTGGACTACAAGAAATTTCATGCCATGATGAAGGAGGGCACAATCAATCAAATGGGGATCATTAACCATGGTGGTGATTGGGAATACAAACTCAAAAGTATGAAACTATATGATACAACACGACCTCGTCTAGATGGAGCATCATCTTCTTCACAGGTTCCTCCAGCTCCCGGCTCCTCAGAGATGATGGCCTTATTACAGAGTATTCTTGATGAGGTTCGGGTGAACACCACGGAGATCCGAGCTAACTCTACTGCTATTCGTGAGCTTTCATTGGAGGTCAAGTCATTAGAGCATAGAGTTACTCCAACAGATGTCAGTCCACTCAGAGCGGCCCCACAGACTCAGGATAACTTGGACAACAGCAGCACGGATGATGATGGTGGTGATGATAAGGGTGGAGATCATGATGTTGGTGGAGATTATGGAGATGATGAGTACTATATTTAGTACTATTTTCATATTTTCATATTTTTTTCCATATTTTATGACTTTTATTAATATTTCTGGATGACTGTGTCACATTTATTTTCCTGGCACTCTAGCTTCCGTACGTACATTTTGATTATCAATCTATTGTGTTTGGATAATTTATTGTTTTGCATGCCATGGTATATATATCAACTGCTTGAATGGATTAAATATTGGTGGATATATTCCATGATAGGTTTCACTGCTTTTCCCACTTTTTGATAATGCCAAAAGGGGGAGAGATATATGATTGCATGCTTAAGGGGGAGAGGATTTTAAGTAATACATAAAGTGAGGGGGAGTAGAGCAAATAACGTTTAAAAACCTTTGATATAATATTTACTCGTTGCTCTAACTCTACTTTTTAGAAAATCCCTCCTGAGATATTTGTCATCATAAAAAAGGGGAAGTTTGTGGATATATGCCCTGACAGGTACCTATGTTTTAATGATGGACAAAAGAAAAAGGTCTAGAAGGACTAAAGTGCAAAAAGCGGAAAATTGTAAAGCAAGCAAGCACAAGGGGTAAAATGAGAATTTTACTATTTGTATTGTTTGTTTTAGAATTATGTTTAAATGATAAGTAAAGTTCTCAAATTCAATATTGGTCCCACACACGCATTTAACATGTGCTTAAAAGTTTTTATCATATGCTTAAATGTTTTTAACATGTGTTTAAAAGTATTAAAACTGACAATTAATTGAATTTAATTGAACAATCATTTTCTTAATTGTCAAGTTTTTGAAATCCAATCTGGTACGCACCATAATCGATTATGGTATTCCTATAATCGATTATGAGTCGTGGTTAAATGGCTTTAATTGGTGTTAATGAGTAATTATGACATTAAAGCTGTGGAGTTCAAATTTTGAAATAGAATAATCGATTATGGTATTTGTATAATCGATCATGACCTTAATGACTTTCAATGAGCTTCAAACAGAAACCCTGTAATCGATTATGTAATCGATTATAGCTTTTTGTGTAAAAGTCAATAGACTCCTAATCGATTATGCTTATTATGTCCAAATGCATAATTCCTGAAAATACTTTAATAATCGATTATACCTTTTCAATAATCGATTATTACTCAACATAAATTAATTATATTAGGCTTGACCTAATTTATTTTGAACTATCACCCTTTTCATTTAAATAGAAACTTGGGCAGCCTTCTCTAATATACAATACTCTACTATCTTACTCTGTGCTTAAAATCTGATCAATTTCTTTGTACTATTTCATCTCTTGCACTTACACTTGATTATATTGCTATCAGAATTCTATACACCATATAGGTGTCTTTGTAATTGAGCTTCAATTTGTATTTCATATCAGCACTTTTGAGTGCTTTCTCATTGTAATTCTTTTAAAGCTTTTCTAAGTGAGTGTGATCTCATGAACTATTTTTTTGAGACTCTTGCGCAAGGGATAGTACGTCCTGTGATTTGTGCTAAGTGTGCTCTAATTTGTAAAGGTTCTAATTTAGCCGGTTTTCAAAACTATAGTTGATTGAAAACCCTTGGTCGTATTGCCTTGGGGACTGGACGTAGGCCACATGGGTAGTTGTGTGGCCGAACTAGGATACATCGTTATGTCATCTTTTTCCCTTATCTCTTTACTTTTTCGCAACGCTTTTATATTTCTTAAGCTTTATTTCGCAATGTTTTATTATTAATATATCGCTTTGCGAAAACCATTTTTAAGTGTTTTTTAAATTAGTAAAAGTTTTCAAAAATCAATTCACACACAATTCACCCCCCCTTTTGTGTTTGAGGTCACTTGTCAACAAAACGGGGTGTTACACTTTTTGATAATGCCAAAGGGGGAGAAAAGGTGTGCTTTTGTGTTTATTTTGCAAGACTGACTACTTTACTCATAAGGAGTGTCACATATTCAGGGGGAGTTCGGTAAAAATTATGATACACTTTATTTGCAAGTTCAATGAAAACCTTATGATACAAAAGCAAAGCAAGATTCAAGTTTCATCAAAAGATCAAAACAGTTTTCATCATCAAAAGGGGGAGATTGTAGATGATGATGGGATTAAGTCTCAAATGAGCTTCCATGAAGAATAATCTCCACCTATTTTCAAGATTGAAGAAATGAAAGTGTTTTGATGATGATTGATGATGATGTAACCATTTTGATGTTTTATGTTTGCTTTAGTAGGTTTTGATATTAGTCATTTTGTAAATTAGTTTGATTAGATGGCTTAACAAATTAAAAAGGTAATAATGCTTAAACTAAAAAAAGAAATCAATTATAGCTACTATAAAATGCCAAATGGTATCCAATCAAAGTAAGGGTGAGGCATCTCTTTGTTTACAAGAGTGTGGTATCTCTTGTGGTGATTGTTGGTGAGGTATCCAACAAGGTGTAAGGGTGAGGCATCCCTTTGTGAATTGTTGGTGAGGTATCCAACAAGGTTCAAGATTAAGGTATCTCTTGACAGTGTGGTACTTGTGGGTGAGGCACCCTTCAAGGGAGAGTGACTTTTGTAAGGAGTGTTGTATCTCTTGTACAAACTTTGTCATAGTGAATTTCTCCAAGAGGATTCTTGGAGACTGGACGTAGGCCACTAAGGTTGTGGGCCGAACCAGTAAAATACTTGTGTCACTTTCTCTATCCCTACTCTCTTTACTTTCTTGCAAATTTTATTATCATATGTATGATTCTTTATGTTATATGCTTATGACGCTATATTGCATGATTGTTGTATGATACATTCTCTTAGCTTATGAAATTATATATCTTTCTTTAAATGCATTCTTGAATTGGTATTACAACTGTTTCTTGCTTAAATTTCAAAGAAAATTTACTCTCTTGCTACACCATTTGAAGAGGGAATGTAAATCTTGTTTTTCAAAAACTTTTTAAAAAGGTCAATTCAACACCCCCACCCCTCTTGACTTAGAACCGTTTCCACATCCTTCAATTTTTTGCAAAACTGTTTTCATAGTATTTTAATCTGACTTTTGTGGGTTTAATGTCTCCAAATTAGTTTTAATTTGAGTTTAGGTCTTAAGAGGACAAAAATCATGTTTTAGCGGACTTAAAAACAATATTTTCATGAAATCGGGCACGTAAAATGAACAATGGTTCTAATTTCAACCAAAACTGTTTTGACTGCTTGAAACTGTTTTTTAAGTCTATCTATGTGTCCTAAGACTCCAAAATAATGTTTGGACCATTAGGCTTAAAAATCGTTGATAAAGGATTTATGCGATTTTCAAATTTAGCGACATTCGATCAAGTTTTAGGATTTTTATACAAACTATAGAGTGAAGCTCGAAATTAGCATTTTAATATGTTAACCTAAGTATTTGAATCTAATAAAGTGATGGGTTTGAGAAAAAATATCATATTTTCGAAAATACGAAAGTTAAGTTGAAATACAGTAAAAAGCGGAAACTGTGTTTTAAGTAGTTAGATGTTTTTGAGAAACAGTTTTGAGGAATTTGGTACTTATGTACTTCTAGTTAAATTTTCTTTCAAAATGATTTGGTTTTAGTTAAAGGTTTTGGTTTTAAACCAAAAATAATTTTAGTCCTCAAAGACTAGGATTTATAGTAAAATGTAAAACCTAAGTCATAAATGACTTAGTGAAAATACAAACATAATAATTTATGACTTATGGTGAAGCAAGACCATTTGTCATAAAGTGTGGATAGTTCAATATCCACACATCCATAAACTTAATGACAAAGAGTATTTTAAGGTTTCTTGCTCGGCAAGTAATCCCGTCCGAGAATTGACTTAAAGAGGTATAATGAGTTGGTGACGAACGACCAACCTTCATAATATACTAAATCATTGAAACATGGATAGTCCAACGAGGGGTGATTCTCAATAAGTTGGTACTGTCTACTTTACCTCTAGAATGACTTTTGTTTCTGTAAGGAACCCCAAAATTTATCCGGTGGATAAATTTGAACGTACATGTCGTTATCGGCTTGATCCAAATGAAATTGTTAGTAAGGCCTTTGTGCCTAGGAAGCGGGCTTACATGTTTGTGCGCATGCATATGTGATAGTGACGATCTTCAATGGTCTCGGGGATGGTCAGGGTAGCAAGATGCCTAATATTGGAAGTTGTGATACATGTTCTCTAACCAATCCTTCCGAACGTTATCTTAGCTCCGGAGTTAGGGTCAGATCTTCCTTGAGGCTGTGTAGGTATGGGACTATGCAGTTTCAATCAGTTACCTCCATTCTCGTGTCTCTATGAATTGACAGCGTCTGTCATATTTTGTTAAGCATGTTGTTAGAGAGATATTGTTTACCTTCGGGTATGTGTGGAATTGCTGATAATTATACTGTGATGTGTATGTTGTCATATGTAAATGTGTCGTACTACTGCATGTGTGCCTTATGTTGTATGATGAATGGGGATCTCACCTTATTTTCTGTTTGTCTGGCTGTGGCTCTATCTTACATTATGCAAAGACAACGGTAGCATTGCCGAACCATCGAACCCAATTTGAGTATGAGATAGTACACTTACATGTACATATCCTTCGAAACTGAGGAACAAAAGATTATAAAGTCAGGATTTTGTTGGAGCTTTTGGATCGCCTATAGACCATCAAGTAGATCCAGACGGTGGAGTCGTTCCTTGGTCATGCCCAAGTTTTCCTCTCCTTGAGTCGGGTATGACTATTGGTAGTTCATGGGCCTGACTTTTCCTTCGGAATGGAAAAGGGGCTTAGCTTGAGAAAGTTACACCTGTAGTGGCTACAGGAGTATCATCTATGGCGACGTCTGTAGTTGTCTCAAATGGAGCTCCCACTAGACCTCGTCAGTTGGTTCATCCTTCTCGCACTGTGAGAGAAAGGATAGTTTATCTTTTTTATGTTTTAGTTTGGCCAGCTTGGTTTGTCTAGAGTAGTGTTATCGTTTATGGAGCTGCAACACCAAGTATCTGGTATTTTAGGAGCTGTGTCTCCATATCTTTATACTGGATCTGTATATTTCTATATTTTCTGTTTATGAATCGGGTTGGGTCTTATGTAAATGATTTTCGAACTTTTAATCTTAGTTATGATTTATGAAATATTTTATTTTACATTTACTTGAATCAAAGTAAATATATTAATGCCTTACGAAAAAGAAAAATTACCCCGCTATATAAAATTGATATTTTAATTAACCCACTTTTCGGCCTTAAATGTCATGGACAATATAACGCTCGAGAAGGGTGTTACTGCCCCTCGAGGGAACAAGAGCAGTTTCATTTACGCTTAGTTAAGGGGCTTAGATCTTCATACCGGGTATGGGGAGAAGGGATAGTATGAACACTTAGGCACTGGGGGTAGCGTAAGATGAAAGGTTAACCCATGACAATATTGCTTGCTATGTGTTCAATTGTTGCTTTGCTATATGCTTGTTTATGATGTTGATAATTGGCATTCTTTTATGTGTTGTTTTGGCTTCAATGACTCAAGAGGCGGGGTGAATTGAGTCTTCTTAAAATATTTCCCTATTAAAAAACTTTTCACAAAACTTTAGTTTTCATATTTGTGGCCATAGGATCTTTTACAAAATCAATGAAGGGTTTATATAAAATCTTGAATTGAAAGATGATGAAGATAAGAAAGATTGATTCAGAATTAATAGATCACAGAATAAGTTCAGGTTCAAAACTCAGTAATAACAAAATACAGAAATTTATTAAACCTTTAAAGATTAAGAACAGGTTACGCAAGTTTCAGATACAAGCATTAACAATCAAGAACAAACTTGCATGTTTCAGTTTCAGTATATGATGCAAGATTCAATTCAAATATTGATCCTTAAGAACAGAATTGAATACACCGTTATTATTACAGTTTACTCAAGGTTCAATACTGATTATGCAGATCAATAACTAATATCAATTGAATACTTAGAACATCAAGATCATAGTTATATGCGCAAGACAAATTTAAGAGTTTGAGTTTAGAGATACCACACAACCAGATGTATTCTGGTTCAATCACCACCACTGTGACCTACATCCAGTCCCCACTCCACCTGTGGATTTTCATAAACTAACACAACAAGCTTTAGCTAGGTAGCTTGAAAAACCTTTACACCACAGAGCACTCCTTCACCTCGAGATGTCACACTCTTGTGAAGAGCCTCAATGTTCTTCCTTAGGGATACCTCACCCTAATCACTCAGAGAGACTCCCTCTCTCTTTACAATCAAAATAGAACAAAAATTGGTTCCTAACTCTCAATAGTTAAATAAACAAATTGAAGCACTTATGAGAATCAGACACTCTTTTTCACAATAAGCTCAAGAAAGATGACGAATGATTTTCAAAATTGATTTCGTAAACTTTTCTGATTGTGTTCAATATGTTGTAAATGATGAAAAGTGTTCCTTTGATCCCTCTATATATAGAAAACAAGTTATAGTCGTTGGGATCAATCAAAACAGATTTGAGTCTAATAACATAATCTGTTTTCTTGATTCTGGTTCTCGAAATAAGATTCTACATCAGCGTCGTCTTCAATCCTCAGGGCTCGTAGTTGATAGTAGACGAGCTCCATATGCCATGTCATTGGATGGATACTCCTTTAACTGGTTGAACGCAACCTAGTGATAAGCCTCTGGCTCGACTAGTTTTATAACTAGTAAGACCATGGCTTTTGCACTAATTACTCGAGTTTAATCTCGTTTTCGCCCAAATTTGGATTTAATTGTCCTCAAGAAACATTTTTGAGTTTCTTAAGTAGTTTTGGACATTTTAGTTAATTTTGAGTCAAATAAAGCATTTACTGCTATTTCATGTTTTCAGGTTAATAAGAAGAGCAAAAAGGGAAGGACTCTTGAAGCAGAAGCCATCACGGCCAGGCCGTGACACTGGTCACGGCCGTGATGAACCACCCATGAAGATCAGAGAGTATCACGGCCCAGCCTTGATGACAATCACGGGCGTGATAAGAAGACCCTGGAAGTCAGAAAGCATCACGGCCAAGCCGTGAAACCCATCACGGGCGTGATGAGAGAACCCTGAAGAACAGAATTGATCACGGCCCAGCCGTGATGGAGGTCACGACCGTGACAGATCAGCACCCAAAGTCAGAATGCATCACGGCCTGGCCGTGATTGGCATCACGATCGTGATAGACCAGAATTTGAATGCGCTCCCTTGGCAGAATGCGTCACGGCCCCATCACGGTCGTGACGCGAATCCTGATTTATAAAAGGATCAGGGCAGACGCAAATCATATCCAATTTTCACTGTCTTTAGTCTATTCCAAGGTTTTGTATCATGTTTTTGATGGAGAACTAATCACCAGGGATTAGTCTGTTGTAATCGGTTTCCGCCAACACTTGAGGTTCCATAATTCCCGATCAATTTGCTTTGCTTGTCTCTTTCAATATTATGATGTATGCCTTGTTTTCTTAATTCAAGTTGTATAGAAATAGTATTGATTTGTTCCGATTATTCTATGTTCCTATACCTTGATCGCGTTTGCTTAATTCGCGTGTGTTGATCGTGTTTGCTTAATTCACGAGCACTTCAATCCGTTTGCTTAATTCGGAAATAGGAATATATATCTCGTAGTGTCAATTGCGCTTGTTTAATTGCCGCCACAATCGGAAAGGGATTAGAATCCGCTTAGGGCTTGGAATTTATATGAATCGATGATAGTAGGGAAATCGAAACAGCAGATTAATCGTTTCAACTTATTGATAATCAATTAATTGCACTGTTTTTCTTAATCAATTCTTCTTTCGCTGAACCTAACCCACCCCCCACCCCCCTCCCCCCCAAATTGATTCATAGGTTAATAACAATCCAAGAGTCCTTGAGATACGATACTCGAGTTGTCGTGCCCTAACTGCAGTTTTTAAATCACTCGTTCTTTTTGACCCGTGCGCGACAGCGGATCAAAAATCGGCGTCATTGTCGGGGACTCTTGTTGTTATTAACGGATTTGCTGATTAATTTCTGAATTAGTTCTGGCTACTAGGTCTGGCTGTTCTGACTTGTTTGATTTCGATCGTGAAATTGAAAGAACTTTGCACACACATCGTAGAGCAGTTCAGGCTAGCACTAGTTCACCAACCAATAGTGATTCTGATTCTGTACTTGCTTTTGTTAACATGGCTGATCAAAGAACATTAAGACAGCTTGCTACTCCTGATGTTAATTATAATGGTTTGTGTATTGAATATGCTGATGTCGTTGCTCCTTTTGAATTAAAATCTGGTTTAATACACTTGTTGCCAAGGTTTAGTGGTCTTGCAGGTGAGGATCCACATAAGCATCTGAAGGAATTTCAGGTTGTGTGCTCTACACCTTTGAGACTGGAAGGAATAACAGAAGACCATATCAAGTTGAGAGCCTTCCCATTCTCACTTCAAGGTGTTGCGAAGGACTGGTTGTATTATCTTGAGCCTAACTCTGTTACAACCTGGAATGATTTGAAGAAGGTCTTCCTAGAGAGATACTTCCCTGCCTCCAGAGCTTCATCAATCATGAAGGAGATATGTGGCATTAGACAAGGCAATGAATCATTGGCCGAGTACTGGGAGAGATTCAAGAAGTTAGTATCCAATTGTCCTCAGCACCAGATTTCCGAGCAACTACTTATTCAGTACTTTTATGAGGGATTGCTACCAATGGAAAGAAACATTTTAGATGCTGCTAGCGGGGGAGCACTTGTTGATAAGACTCCAGCCGCTGCCAAGTTACTGAATGAGAACATGTCACTCAACTCCCAGCAGTTCACAACCAGAAACAACTCTGTCGAGACAAGGTGTGTGAATGAGGTCCATGTTTCTTCCTCCAACAAGGCCCTTGAAACCAGACTTGATGAGCTCACATCTTTAGTGAAATAGTTGGCAGTGGATCGATAAAGCTCAAACAGCAAGGTTGTGTGGTATCTGTACTTCTCCTGAACACATGACCGATACATGTCCCATTCTGAAAGATGAGTCGGTCACTGATTTGCCTCAAGCATATGCAGCCAATCTCTACAATCAAGGCAACAATCAGAGCAGGTATAACATTCCTGACCTTTCCACTAATAAGTACCACCCCAACTGGAGGAACCATCCGAACCTTCGGTATGGAAACTCATCCACACAACAACACCTGATGTTACCACCACAGAATTCTCCCCAAGTGACCACCTCTGCACCTTCCGGAACTTCACTAGAGGACCTTGTCAAGTAAATGGCTGCAAACAATCTCCAGTTTCAGCAGCGGACGGATTCTACTATTCATGCTTTGCAGACACAGATTAGACAACTTGCCACTTCGATGAATGCCATGCAGCAAGCTCAGGGATCGAACCAACTACCTGCACAACCAGTGGTGAATCCTAATGTCCCAAATCCTAATGTGAGTGCAATTACTTTGAGATCCGGAAAGGTTGCAGAACTAGCCCCTGAAAAAAATAAGAAAGTTGTTGAGGTAACACCTGGTCCTTCTGTTGTTGTTGAGGCTGAAAAGGAGTATGTGCCACCAATTCCCTTCCCGCAAAGAGTACTGAAAAATAAAAAGGTTGATGAGGAAGACAAAGAGAGAGAGATTCTGGATGTGTTCAGAAAAGTGGTAGTAAACATTCTGCTCCTTGATGTGATTAAGCAGGTTCCAAAATATGCAAAGTTTCTGAAGGATTTGTGCACACACAAGAGGAGGTTGAAGGGTAATGAGAGAGTCAATTTGGGGTGAAATGTTTCAGTCCTCATTCAACCTAAGCCTGCACCTGAAAAGGTTACCGTTTCAACCCTCACTCAGGCAATGCCACATAAATGCAAGGATCCGGGAACTTTTGCTATTCCATGCACCATTGGGGATACTAAATTCGACAATTGCATGTTGGATTTAGGAGCTTCTATTAATGTCATGCCTACCTCTGTTTTCAACAATCTTGATCTTGGTCCCTTGGAGCACACAAGTCTTACTATTCAGTTGGCAAACAGGACCAATGCTCGCCCCATTGGAGTAATGGAAGATGTGCTTGTTCAAGTCAAAGACTTGATTTTCCCTGCTGACTTTTACATCCTGGACATGGCAGGGGAAACAAATTCAAGCAGATCACCAATCATTCTGGGTAGACCATTCGTGAAAACGGCGAAGACAAAGATTGATGTCGACGATGGAACCATGTCCATGGAATTTGGTGACATTGTTGCAAAATTCAACATTTTCGATGCTATGAAGCATCCCTTGGAAGAGCATTCTGTTTTTCAAATAGAGTTGCTCTCTGAAATTGTTGATGACACTTATGATGATTTGGTTGCAGCTGCTGATTTCCCGTCTATTTCTGGTTTTGATGATGTTTATTCATGTGCTGATTGTACTAACACTGACCCTTGTGCTGTTTGTGCTGAGATTGATGCCGCCTTGCAGGGTGACAGTGTAAGTGAAGCTGTTTGTTCAGCTGAAGTTCTTGACAGAACGGCTGCCCCAAACATACCATCCATTAAGCAGCCACCCTCCCTAGAGCTTAAGCCACTTCCTGAAAATCTAAAATATGCTTATTTGGAGAGGAATGAAAAACTTCCGGTCATAATTTCCTCTAACCTTGATGTTGACAAGGAAACTAAGCTCCTATAGGTTTTGAAGAAGCATAAGAAGGCGATTGGGTGGACCTTGGCTGACATACCAGGTATTAGCCCCTCCAGGTGTATGCATAGGATTTTGTTGGAGGATGGGGCTAAAACAGTTAGGCAGCCCCAAAGACGGCTCAACCCCTTGATTTTTGATGTTGTGAAGAAGGAGGTAACAAAACTCTTGCATGCGGGTATCATATACCCCATCTCTGACATTAATTGGGTGAGTCCAGTGCAAGTTGTACCTAAGAAATCTGGACTCACAGTGGTAAAAAATGAGAACAATGAACTTGTCCCCACTAGAGTTCAGAATAGCTGGAGAGTTTGCATTGATTACCGGAGATTGAACCAGGCTACTAGAAAGGGTCACTTTCCTTTGTCGTTCATCGATCAGATGCTTGAACGGCTAGCTGGTAAATCACACTATTGTTTTCTTGATGGTTTTTCAGGTTACTTCCAGATCCACATTGCACCAGAGGATCAAAACCTTCACGTGCCCTTTCGGCACTTTTGCTTACAGGAGGATGCCATTTGGTCTTTGCAATGCTCCTGGCACATTCCAGAGATGCATGATTAGTATTTTCACTAAATATATTGAGAATTGCATGGAAGTGTTTATGGATGATTTCACTGTTTATGGTTCCTCATTTGATGCATGCTTGCATAGTTTGAATCTGGTTTTGGAGAGATGCATTGAAACTGACCTTGTTTTGAATTATGAAAAATGCCATTTTATGGTTGAACAGGGGATTGTTTTGGGGCATATTATCGCTGAAAAAGGTATTTCAGTAGATCCTGCTAAGATTTAGGTGATTTCTACACTGCCTTACCCATCTTGCGTTCGCGAGATTCGCTCTTTTCTTGGTCATGCAGGTTTTTACAGGCGTTTCATAAAGGATTCCAGCAAGATAGCTCTCCCTCTATCGAACTTGTTGAAGAATGATGCCATTTTCAACTTTGATGACAACTGCAAGAAGGCGTTTGATTTCTTGAAGAAAGCATGGACCTCTACTCCCATCATCCAGCCTCCTTACTGGACCCTCCCTTTTGAGATTATGTGTGATGCCTCTAACTATGTCGTGGGGGCGATCCTTGCACAAAGGGTGGGCAAGGCTGCCCATGTGATTTATTATGCTTCTAGGACTTTAGATGCTGCACAGGCTAATTACAACACTACTGAAAAGGAACTTCTAGATATTGTTTTTGCTCTTGATAAATTCAGATCATATTTGCTAGGTTCCAAGGTTGTTGTTTTCACTAACCATGCAGCTTTAAAGTACTTGTTGAAGAAACCAGAAGCAAAACCGAGATTGATTCAGTGGATGTTGTTGCTCCAAGAGTTTAATGTGGAGATTAAAGATAAGAGTGGAACTGAGAATTTAGTGGCTGATCACTTGAGCAGAATCGAGAGGGATGAAGATCCTTCTCCCATTCGGGATGACTTTCCTGATGAACATCTTTTACAGTTGCATGGGGTAACTCCTTGGTTTACTAATATTGTTAACTATCTTGTTGCTGGTGTTTTTCCGATAGGTGCAACTAGGTCACAAATTCACAAACTCAAGAGTGATGACAAATATTATGTTTGGGATGATCCATATCTTTGGAAATTTGGCAGTGATCAGGTAATTAGGAGATGTGTCCCCGACTATGAGATTGAATCTATTCTGCATTTTTCTCATGCTTCTCAAGTAGGGGGACACTTTGGGCCATAGAGGACTGCAAGAAAAATCTTAGATTGAGGTTTTTATTGGCCCACCATTTTCAAAGATGCTTATGAGGTTTACCGCACTTGTAAAGAGTGTCAGACAGCAGGTACAGCCATCACTCAGAAGAGTGAAATGCCTTAGCAACCTATGCTTTTCTGTGAGGTGTTTGATGTGTGGGGAATTGACTTTATGGGTCTTTTCCCTGCATCCTTTGGTTTTCTCTATATTCTACTTGCTGTTGATTATGTTTCAAAGTGGGTGGAAGTTGTCCCCACGAGGACTAATGATTCTAGAGTTGTTGCAAATTTTGTCAGGTCCAATATTTTCTGCAGGTTCGAAATACCTCGTGCTATCATAAGTGACCAAGGCACTCATTTCTGCAACCGCACCATGGAATCTTTACTCCGGAAGTATGGAGTTATGCACAGGGTCTCCACTGCATATCATCCCCAAACTAATGGGCAAGCTGAGATCTCAAACAGAGAAATCAAACAGATCTTAGAGAAAGTGGTGCAGTCAAATAGGAAGGATTGGAGCCGCCGTCTAGAAGATGCACTTTGGTCTCAAAGAACAACTTTCAAGACACCAATAGGGATGTCTCCCTATAGACTTGTGTTCGGTAAGGCGTGTCATCTTCCTGTAGAGATTGAGCACCGTGCTTATTGGGCGGTCAAAAGCTGTAATTTGGAGATGCAAAAAGCAGGCATTGAAAGGAAACTCCAATTACAGCAGCTTGAAGATCTTAGGTTAGAAGCCTATGAAAGCTCTCGAATTTACAAAGAGAAAACAAAGCACTTCCATGATCAGATGATTTCTAGGAAGGAATTCTCTATGGGCCAACAGGTTTTATTGTTTAACTCCCGCCTGAAAGTGATGGCTGGGAAACTTCGATCCAAGTGGATTGGCCCATTTATTGTTACTGATGTTTTCCCTCATGGTGCAGTAGAAATAAAAAGTGCAGGTAGCAACAAGGTTTTTAAGGTTAATGGGCAGCGCTTGAAGCTATTCCATGAGAGCTCAGTGCCTGAAGATGCAACTATTGTAGAGCTCTCCTTGGGAGAGCCCACCTACACTACAACTTGATCAGGGAGCACCTTCTCCTTTCCCTCACTGTTATTTTATATTTATGTTCTTTCATTGAGGACAATGTATGTCTTAAGTGTGAGGGAGGGAACCAATTGTTTTGTTTTTGTTTTGTTTTCCTTGTTTGTGTTGCTTCGAGTCTTATGTGTGTTGAGTCTTGTGTCGGTGAGCTTGTTGGATTTTAATCAAATTTTGCATAGATGGATTGCATGACATGTGTTGACTATTGATGATTTCCCCCTAGGTTTGAAAAATTGAAAATTGATCCCCATGTGAAAAATTGAAAATTAAGCTTTGAGATATTCTGTTGTGACTGCATGATTTATGATAAGTTTGGGGTGAAGGGATGCACACACTAGGGATTGAATCTCGGTCAAACAATTTTCGAAAAATGTCCAGGTGAGGAATTGAGCCTCCAACATGTTTTTAATTGTGTGAATCACTTTTAAGCCGCACTTTCCCGAATTTGCTTGAATCTCTTCATGGTTTGCATGCTTATGTGGTTGCATCAAATGATTTAGGCAATTTTCTTTGAAATAACTACTTGGCCTAAAAGAACCATCCCTAATGCATGTTCCCTAGTTAGCCACGTTGAGCCTAAAAGCCTATTGTTTCTTGATGACCTTATGTTATAAGCCAAAAATCTGGAAAAACCATGTTAACCCAATCTTAGGATTAGGAGAGCATGAAAGCCTAGCAAGAGAAGGGTTGCAAGAAACTAAGTTTGGGGTGGCTGCAAGGTTTGATATGTCATTCTGGGTTGAGAAAAAGAAAAAAAATGAAGGTTGGAGCCAAAGGAAAGAAAAAAAAAGAGAAGAAAAGAACAAATTGTCAAAAATGTCAAAAAAGGGTATTAAAAGAAAAAGTCTGTAGTCACCCAAAGCAAAAAATAAAAATGGAAAAAGGAATTTGAGTGGAAGTTCAATGTGTCAAAATACTCATGCTCTCTTAGTTCCTAGGGACTTGAGCCTAGTACCTTTGAATATCCTACCTTTAGCTAGGCCCCATTACAACCTTTAAAATACCTTTTGATGTTGCATGCATGTATGTTTTCGTGGGAACTTTGTTTGAGATGAAAATTAAATTCATGGGAAGTGCTCTTGAAATGTGGAATTGAGTGAAAAGTTGATAGCCTAGACAAATTGAGCGAATGAGTGAAATATTAAATGCCCTTGTGAGGAAGGCAATTGTTTGAAATTGGTGACTTCCCTTTTGTGTGTAACTTGGATCCCTTGCTCAGATTACTGATTGCATGAATGACGGAATTCTCAATTGTTTAAAGTAAATGAATGTGGGGATTGCATTGTTGCAAAGGGAGGAAAACATTGAAGAAAAATTGTTTTGATAAAATTGCATGAAATTTGTGAGAAATTGGTAGAATCCTTAAAGCTTACCAAGTTTGAGTCTTTTTGAGTTTTAGTTTTCTTGGGGACAAGCAAAGTTTAAGTTTGGAGTATTTTGATAAGCCTCTGGCTTGACTAGTTTTATAACTAGTAAGACCATGGCTTTTGCACTAATTACTCGAGTTTAATCTCATTTTTGCCCAAATTTGGATTTAATTGTCCTCAAGTAACATTTTTGAGTTTCTTAAGTAGTTTAGGACATTTTAGTTAATTTTGAGTCAAATAAAGCATTTACTGCTATTTCATGTTTTCAGGTTAATAAGAAGAGAAAAAAGGGAAGGACTCTTGAAGCAGAAGCCATCACGGCCGTGATGATCCACCCATGAAGATCAGAGAGTATCACGGGCGTGATAAGAAGACCCTGGAAGTCAGAAAGCATCACGGCCAAGCCGTGAAACCCATCACGGGCGTGATGAGAGAACCCTGAAGAACAGAATTGATCATGGCCCAACCGTGATGGAGGTCACGGCCGTGACAGATCAGCACCCAAAGTCAGAATGCATCACGGCCTGGCCGTGATTGGCATCACGACTGTGATAGACCAGAATTTGAATGTGTGCCCTTGGCAGAATGAGTCACGGCCAGGCCGTGATGGCCCTCACGACCGTGACGCGAATCCTTATTTATAAAAGGATCAGGGCAGATGCAAATCATATCCAATTTTCACTGTTTTTAGTCCATTCCAAGGTTTTGTATCATGTTTTTGATGGAGAACTAATCACCAAGGATTAGTCTTCTGTAATCGGTTTCCGCCGACACTTGAGGTTCCATAATTCCCAATCAATTTGCTTTGCTTGTCTCTTTCAATATTATGATGTATGCCTTGTTTGCTTAATTCAAGTTGTATAGAAATAGTATTGATTTGTTCCGATGATTCTATGTTCCTATACCTTGATCGCGTTTGCTTAATTCGCGTGTGTTGATCGTGTTTGCTTAATTCACGAGCGCTTCAATCCGTTTGCTTAATTCGGAAATAGGAACATATATCTCGTAGTGTCAATTGCGCTTGTTTAATTGCCGCTACAATCGGAAAGGGATTAGAATCCGCTTAGGGCTTGGAATTTATGTGAATCGATGATAGTAGGGAAACCGAAACAGCAGATTAATCGTTTCAACTTATTGATAATCAATTAATTGCACTATTTTTCTTATCAATTCTTCTTTCGCTGAACCTAACACCCCCCCCCCCCCCCCCACCACAACCCACCCACCAAATTGATTCATAGGTTAATAGCAATCCAAGAGTCCTTGAGATAAGATACTCGAGTTGTCGTGCCCTAACTGCAGTTTTTAAACCACTCGTTCTTTTTGACCCATGCGCAACAGCGGATCACCTAGTAGACGAGCTCCATATGCCACGTCATTGGACGAAGCTTCTCATTAAGGACTTAGCAAGTCCAAAAACTTGTGTGGACGAGTGCTTCTGTCACTTGTGTGGATGAGCACTTCTGTCACTTTAGTGGACGGGCACTTCTGTCACTTTAGTGGACGGGCACTTCTGTCACTTTAGTGGACGAGACCTTGTATTACTTTAGTGGACGAGCACTTATGTCACTTTAGTGGACAAGCGCTTGTATCACTTTAGTGGACGAGCACTTCTGTGGAATCTTATTTCCAAAAATCATTTTCATTAACGAAAACTTATTCCTTTTAATGTAGGTTATGAAAATTGATTTTCCTCATGCTTCTTTTTAGTTGAGCCATTGTGTGACTAAGAGATTTCTTTCTCTTACAAATCATCTAAGACTTAAATCTAAAATTCTCCGTTAAGATTTTACCCTTGATGATTCCTTGATCTTTGTCTTTGCTTTTTGATTCCTCCATGTAGCTCTTTTGATTTCTTCAAGTTCTTCCTGGAATATTTTCCTTGAATTTGCTTAATAAACTTGTTGATCATTGCTTGATACCTGTCTTTGCTATTTGACACTAAAACACTTGCACACACATTAAATTTTTTTTGTCATATATCAAAAACTCTAAGTCATTGAGTCTAACAAACTCCCCCTTTTTGATTATGACAAATCTTCTAATAATTTATAAGATCAGAGTATAAGTGTAGCAGAAGCTAAGTGTTTTTGACAGATTTATATCATGGTATCAGAGCATAAGTATATTAGAGGAAAAAAAATATTATCAGAGCAGAATTTTATTTACTCCCCATTAATCATGTAAGCTTATAAGCTCCCCCTCAACATATGCATGTATAATTTGTTATTTTCCCCTTTCTCTATATCATACTTTTTCCTCCCCCTTTTGGCATTATCAAAATGGTAAAGAAAAGAAACATTCAAAGCAATAGAGAAGCCGAGCATTTAAACATTCAAACATAGCATATAAAATTGTTCATGATAGAGGGATAGGTGAAGGATAAATAAATAAAAAAACACGTCCATCTAAAATTGTTCTTTTTTGATTTTCTTTTGTTTCTTTAGAGATTAGATATATGATTGATCAATTATGCCCAATTCTCTTCTAATGAAAAAGAAGCTTTCCTTGTTCAAGGGCTTGGTAAAAATATCAGCAAGTTCTTTAGTTGTATCAACATATTCAATCTCAATTTCTCTACTTTGAATAAAAGTTTTTATGATAGAGATCATGTTCAAAGTTAATTGCTGCATAGCAAGTAAAACAAATCATTCAAGGCTTCATCAATTTTCTTAGATTCAATTTGTGAAACAAAAGCCAAATGATTATTCCATGATTGATCAAATATCTTTAATACATCAATGTAGACGTACTATATAAGTCAACACCAAGATTCACAATCATACATTAATAATGATAATTAGAAAACATATTCAATCAATATTTTTTTTATTGTTACCCATTTTGTGTTTGGTGAAGGCTCTATGTCATGATTCCAATTTTTGATCTTAACCTTCCACCACACCTACAAAACAAAATTTCATGTTTGTGCTATAGGTACCCAAATCTGTTTGGGTCCTTTTGAGTTAGTTGCAGCAATAGTTCCTTTAGGAACCCATATATAGTTAGATTTATTGCATGCTGATTTTATGTATTGACATGTAGAAGCTGTGTGACCTTTTCTAGCACAAAAATTGCATTTAACAAATGGTGTGTTTGATGTCTTAGGTGCAGCAAAAAATTTCTTGAAAGATTTCTCATGTATCTTAGGTTTATAGCCTATTCCAGCCTTATCATAAACACATTTTTGTTGTCCTAATAAAGCATCAAAGTTATCTCTACCATTTGTGAACTTGGCTAAGTCATTTTTCAGTTTTTCAACTTCTTTAGTCAATGTACAACACTTTGGAACAATTAGAGTTAGTAACTATAGATAGATCATCATTCAAATGATTTATATGTTTTTCCAACTTAGGACAATTATCAGATATAGGTGGTTCCAAAACAGTAGCCACTCTTTCTTTTACAGCACAATTTTCTATTTTTAATTCATCTAGCTCTTTGTTTAAAATGGAATTTTTATCTTCTAGGCATGTGATGGTTTTCTTAGACTTAATTATTAATCTAGAAAGTCTAATGGATTCTTTATGAAATTCTTCAAAAGCATTTTGCAATTCACCATAAGAAGGTTGATAATTAGAACTTACTTCACTTTCTGAATCACTATGATTGCTGGCCATCAAGCACAAGTTTGCCTCCTCAGATTCAGATTCTTCAATGGAATATACATCATTATCATCCCAAGCAATGTAGGCCTTTCTTGTCTTTCTCCACTTCTTGTCCTTTGAGTCAAACTTTTCTGTTTTGTCCTACTTTTGCAGTTTTGCACAATCAAGCTTCATATGGCCAATCTTTCCACATTCATAGCATGTGATGTTGTTGGAAGAGTTGTCTCCTTTGCTGAAATTTATCCTTTGAAAAGTGGATGACTTTCTTTTGAAGTTGCCTTTCTTCTTTAGGAACTTCTTGAATTTTCTAACTAGCATTCCCATCTCTTCTTCAGATTCTGCCTTTTGTGCTGAATCATCATCATCACTGTCTTCTACTTCTCTGACTTGTGATTTCAGAGCCAATCCCTTTTCTTTTTGTCAGTTTCTTCATTCTCATTCAGTCTTTTCAACTCCAATCCATGCTCTTGAAGTTTTCCAAACAATGTGGCAATGGTCATTGATGAGAGGTCTGTAGATTCTGAGATTGCAGTGACTTTAGGTTGACATTCTCTACCTAGGCATCTCATGAATTTGTTAACTTGATCTTCATTGGAGATTGTCTTTCCAAGTGCAGCCAATTGATTCACAATGTGTGAGAATCTCTTTTGCATAACCTCCATTAGTTCTCCACGATTCATACGAAATAACTTATACTCATGTGTGAGGGTGTTCATTCTTGCTCTTTTGACTTCTATGGTTCCTTCATGTGTTACTTGCAATGTATCCCACATCTCCTTTGATGATTTACAATTTGAAACCCTGAAAAACTCATCACGGCTTAAACCAGATGTTATAATATTCTTAGCACGTGCATTATATTGAACTCTTTTCTTATCATCCTAATTCCATTCAGTTTTAGGCTTATTTCTTGGAGCACCATTAGCATCTACAGTGGAGGGGACAAATGGTCCATTCTCTACTGCATCCCAAATGTCTACACCTGCTGCCTCAAGACAGATTATTGTTCTTTCCTTCCAATAGATATACTCAGATCCATTGAAGGCAGGAGGGCATGCAAGGGAAGCCCCTTCATTCAAACAGTCATTGGAAGCCATGCTCTTATAGCTGTTAAGCCAAACTTAAAAGTTTAGCTCTGATGGCAATTGTTGTTTTGGCTTCAACGACTCAAGAGGGGGGGTGAATTGAGTCTTCTTAAAACATTTCCCTCTTAAAAAACTTTTCACAAAAAAATTAGTTTTCAGATTTGTGGCCTCAGGATCTTTTACAAAAATCAATTAAAGGTTTATATAAAATCTTGAATTGAAAGATGATGAAGATAAGAAAGATTGATTCAGAATTAATAGATCACAGAATAGGTTCAGATTCAAAACTCAGTAATAACAAAATACAAAAACTGGTTGAACCTTTAAAGATTAAGAACAAGTTATGCAAGTTTCGGATATAAGCATTAACAATCAAGAACAAACTTGCAAGTTTCAGTTTCAGTATATGATGCAAGATTCAATTCAAATATTGATCCTTAAGAATAGAATTGAATACACTGTTACTATTACAGTTTACTCAAGGTTCAATACTGATTATGCAGATCAAGAACTGATATCAATTGAATACTTAGAACATCAAGATCATAGTTATATGCGCAAGACAGAAATTTAAGAGTTTGAGTTTAAAGATACCACACAACCAGATTTATCCTGGTTCAGTCACCACCACTGTGACCTACATCCAGCCCCCACTCCACCTGTGGGTTTTCATACACTAACACAACAAGCTTTAGCCAGGTAGCTTGAAAAACTTTTACACCACAGAGCACTCCTTCACCTCGAGATACCACACTCTTGTGAAGAGCCTCAATGTTCTTCCTTAGGGATACCTCACCCTAATCACTCAGAGAAACTCCCTCTCTCTTTGCAATCAAAATAGAACAAAAATTGATTACTAACTCTCAATAATCAGATAAACAAATTGAAGCACTTATGAGAATCACACACTCTTTTTCACAATAAGCTTAAGAAAGACGATGAATGATTTTCACAATTGATTTCTCAAATTGATTTCGTAAACTTTTCTGATTGTGTTCAATATGTTGTATATGATGAAAAGTGTTCCTTTGATCCCTCTATATATAGAAAACAAGTTATAGTCGTTGGGATCAAACAAAACAGATTTGAGTCTGATAACAGAATCTGCTTTCTTGATTCTGGTTTTTGAAATAAGATTCTACATCGGCGTTGTCTTCAGTCCTCAGGGCTCGTAGTTGATAGTAGACGAGCTCCATATGCCACGTCATTGGACGGATACTCCTTTAACTGGTTGAACGTAACCTAGTAGACGAGCTCTATATGCCACGTCATTGGACGAAGCTTCTCATTAAGGACTTAGCAAGTCCAAAGACTTGTGTGGATGAGCGCTTCTGTCACTTGTGTGGACGAGCACTTCTCTCACTTTAGTGGACGAGCACTTCTGTCACTTTAGTGGATGAGCACTTGTATCACTTTAGTGGACGAGCACTTCTGTCACTTTAGTGGATGAGCACTTCTGTCACTTTAGTGAACGAGCGCTTGTATCACTTTAGTGGACGAGCACTTCTGTGAAATCTTTTTTCCAAAAATCATTTTCATTAACGAAAACTTATTCCTTTTAATGAAGGTTATGAAAATTGATTTTCTTCATGCTTCTTTTTAGTTGAGCTATTTTGTGACTAAGAGATTTCTTTCTCTTACAAATCATCTAAGACTTAAATCTAAAATTCTCCGTTAAGCTTTTGCCTTGATGATTCCTTGATCTTTGTCTTTGCTCTTTGATTCCTCCATGTAGCTCTTTTGATTTCTTCAAGTTCTTCCTTGAATATTTTCCTTGAATTTGCTTAATGAACTTGTTGATCACTGCTTGATACCCGTCTTTGCAATTTGACACTAAAACACTTGCACACACATTAAATTGTATTTGTCATATATCAAAATATCTAAGTCATTGAGTCTAACATTATGATGATACGTTGATGCCATGAATGAATGATTTATGATGATGTTTATGTTATGCTTTAGATGATGATATTGCCAGGGATGTTTGCCTTGGCTGTTTGGTGAATGTTAATAAAACATTAAAATACGATAACAATGATGAATGAAATTAAGGGATAAATTCTCAATTGTTCATAAGACTTGAATCGTAGTAATGAGAGGCGAGATTGATTGTATTAGGATAGTCATGACCCTCGGATTGAATCTTGAGCATTTTAGGGATGTTAATAATGAAGCTGGAATTAAAGGATTAATTCCTCAATGGGTACAAGACATGGAGAATAATTAAGAGTACAATACAGCCATGCTCCAGTAAGCACGGTCGTGCTCTCTTAGATAGAACAGAACGCTGAAGGACAGAACCGGGGTGTTTCACCAAAATTGTTCCAAATGATGATAATAAGACACTCAACGAAGAAAATACAAGTTAGATGATCCAATGAAGACTTTATAAGTGTAATTAAACGAAAATGTATAGATGTTAAGACGGTAACGATGTTTACCACATGTTGTTGTACCTTGGTGCCAAGTTACCAAGGGGGCCTTGATGCTTAAAGGTCAAGATGTTGTTGATGTTGAACCCTAGTAGCCTAGTGGCCAAGGGGGCCTCGATGCCAAGTGGTCGAGGTGTTTATGGTGATAAAACTTGGGTAGCCTAGTGGCCCAAGCAGAGGTGGTGTTTGTTTGATTTTGTGTTGATTGTTCCTCACGCATTCATCATTGGCGATTTTAGTGGGGTATATTCAACATAGGGGAGGTCATCCAAGAGTAAGACGATCTGGCTGTCCGCAGTGATTCAAGTGAATCGTGTACACCCGTGGTGGTGCATCCGAGAGTAAGGTGCGCCGGCCATCAAAAAGGTTCACCCATGGTTTGGTGAACTGCCAACGTTGGTGCTTATTAGTCAATCTGGATATGTAACTCCGAAGCTGACTTCTTAAGGTAGATTAGATCCACATGCATAACGGAGTAGTGGAGTAGTGCTTCACCCTATAGCATACATTGTTTGAGTTGATATGGATGATATGAACATGTTATGTATGTTGATGTGATATTATATGCTACTGCTATGATGTATGTTCATCTTGCTAACTGCTTCCATGCCGTTATGTTTATACACATGTTTCTTATTCCCCGTCTTTTGTTGTTTGTTTACATGCACCTTTATGTTATGCAGAGGATGGTGAGCAGCTTGTTGAGGAGTGACTCTGAGGAGCCACTACTCGTAGTTTAGGATTTCCTATTTTTAATTTGCTTATCCGTGATGTTTCCGAATTTTGGTTATACCAGCTCTGTAATGTAACATCGAGTTTGGGTTATGTTTTTCATGTTATGTTTTTATTTCCATGTTGTTTTAGTTTGGTTACAATGTGGTACTTTCTATCCATGATTTTCATTTCATAATAAATGATCATATGCATGTTTTTATTTTGTCTCTTTTTATTTTAATGCTTTATAAATACATGCGGGGTAGAGGGTGTCATACTGATACATAAGAATAAGAGTAACAAATCCAGTGTGCTTTCACCTTCAGAGAGTGAGTGGCCTCCTTCCAAGAACCCCCCTCCAACATCAACCTCTTCGACCCTGGGGCACCCTGAGGATGGGGAGATTGTTTTGATGGGGGTGATTTCCAAATTGTTCAACAAAATTATGTAATTTTTTTTTAATCTGGGTATTTACTCATTTAAGTGATTTTGTTAGCTCTTTGAGACAACCTACTCCAGCCGGTAAATATGTGGCCTCTCACTGTGAGAGACATCCCGGCTCGCTCACCTTAGAAAAAGTCATGGTTAATGACCACTCAAATTTTGATGTTAACAGAAAGATTAAACTCGAAGAACAAAGATGTTTTTATTGGCTAACATATTTTCCTTAAGTGTGCAAGAATTACAAAGTCCAAAGACTTATCGTAAAAGTCTAATATATCAGTAATTTTGTTAAATAGATGACTAGTCTATGAGACGTCCAATAGTTTCTTATATGCTTAATCAACAACATCAAAAGACGTATTTGGATATTAGAACAAGTATTTGGCACTCGTCCAGACGAATAACTCGACGTATATTGTTTTACCTGACTTTATCTTTATGCTTCATTTAAAATACAATATTGTTTTGGTAATAGTAAGTCTAATACATAGTACCATTGATTACAAAAATGGCTTTCTTGTCCTGAAACATAGTTGCTTCAACTCTACCCAAACAAGGAAAGACAAAAGGCAACTTTCAGGTACAACAGAGAAGTGACAGTTCTACTTTGAGATATCTAATAACCAAGGGTGCTTTTCAGAAGAACAAAAGAACAAGTTATCAAAATCAACGGGCCTTAGCATTTTGTAATCTCTAAATGGATACATCTTGAAGACCGTGGAAGACAAAATTGTTGAAAGTGCACCTCGCCTATAAATATTGGACGACTTCCATCGAAGAAGACAGAATTGGTTTATATCCAATATTCAAAGCATACAAACTCTGCTCATAACTCTCTGTAATATGTGTGAATATTTCTTCGAGCTTAATCTTTGTAATATCATTATACATAGTGGGTTGAACTTAGCTCAAACCTTAGCAACTCTTAGTTAGAATGAGCCTAAAGAAGCTTGACTGGAAAAGAATACTTGAGTACCTAGAGAGATGTTGAATACTTGAGTGATTGTAAGCCTAAAGAGGCAAGAAGAAAGGATACTTGTAAGCTATTTGATTAAAGTGGATAAAGTCTTCAAGTAAAACGGATTGGACATAGCTCTCGTTTGGAATCAGTGTTTTAAAAATCGGACCGGACCGGCCAGTTTAACCGGTTGGACCAGGAACCGGCTGTGTCTGCGGTCCGGTCAGGCCTCCAAAACCGCTGGTCATGTTGAACAGTTAAAAACATGCGTTCAACCGCCAAACTGGAACGAACCAGTGAACTAGAGATGGTTTGTGGAAACCGCCCGGTTCAGAAACCTGCCCATTTTTTATTTTATTTTTTAATTGTTTTTTACAATTTACCATCACATATCCTCTACCCCATCGATACCCTTCTCCTCTCATACCTCACTTTCTGACTATGAAACCTGAAGTCCCTAACGCCGCCGCTCCTGCTCCTCCCACGCTGCCGCTCCTCACATGCTGCCGCTCTTCCGTTCTCCAGTGTCTCGCTTGCTCTCTTTGTCTCCGCTCATCTCGCGCTCGTCTCCTCTCATTGTAACACCCCGTTTTTTGTATAAAGTCTTTAAACGATGTTATATGTTATATAAATGTTAAAATGGGGCAAAGTGGGATTTTGAGGCTAAAAATCCCTTTCTGGCACATGATAATGGCCGTGCTCTTGTACCAGCATGCTCGTGCTTGTTTGACGTGTTCAGTGGCTGCCTTAGACACGAGCACTGAGACACCCCGTTGTGTCCTTTTATGTCATTTAGTTTAAAACCTCATTATTTAATTACTTAATCACACGCTTAACGTGAAAATTACGTAAAAATTGAAACTTAATTTCTTAAGCAAATAGATTCATATAGAACAGAATATGAAAACATAAATATATTAAACATACTTAAAGCATCAGAGTTATCAAAACACTGTTTAAGGGCATCCCATCAATAGGATCCCGAACTGGTGCATAGTTATACAAAACATAAGCGGAAAGATAAAGCTTCACGACACAGATGCACTGGCCATAACTAACTAGACCCTAATCACCATGGGTCACCGCTCGTCCTCCGGCATCTGGTTCGTAAGGAGTTCCATCCGACTCCTCCTGGTTACGTTCATCCACAGGGTCTTCTCGTATGGTTCCACAAGGAGACAAAATACAACATACAAAAATATACAGGGGATAAGAAACAGTTCTATCATCAAAAGCAGAAAAGAGTCATAGTAAACTATACAGTAATTATCACAGACACAACATCAATCAAGTCATCCATCTTCCATAAAATTATTATATCCATCCTACCCTCACTCCAGCAACTAAAACTTGATACTGAAAATGGCTATGGTTTCCCTATCATAGTTATGGTTATCGGTCAGTCGTCCAAGCACACGTCCCATTCCCGGTGCACATCCTTGGTAATGGTGAGAATGCTCATGCAAAGCAATGACACTATAGCTGCACATTAAACCCGGTGCACACCCCGGACCGTGGATGCTGATGCAAAGCAATGACACTATATCTGCACGATTATCCCGGTGCACACCTACAAATGGTAAGAACGCTCACGCAAAGCGTGACACAACAGCTGTACGATGATCCCGGTGCACACCTCGTCCACTCCCAGAGGTGCTCATGCAAAGCAATGATACTCGTAGCTGCACAAGTTAAGTTTACCCTTTGGACGGTCCCACAAGGACTTCGAGTCTTGTATGTGTCCCACATACGTTTATAGTAACAACACAACTTATGAACCTCGCAGACTCCTATGGTCATAACCTAGTGCCTTAACCTCTCATCAAGACCTCAACACATGCTCTATGTCACAACACCTCTTTAACATATTTCATGTAGGTTAGGCACCTCTAAAAATCATCATGATCCTCATGTCCAAAACAACTCATCTCTTAGGCCATGTATATATCTTCACTTAATCCACTAATCTATTTATAGGCTTGCTAAAAATAGGGAAAGAAAGACAAGAGACTTGGACCAAGTGAAGTGTATTAAGGATGAAGAAGGTAAAGTTTTGGTTAAGGAACAAGATATTAAAGATAGATGGAAGAATTATTTCCACAAGTTATTTAATGAAGGATTTGAAGTTTTATCATGCTCACAGGTGCTTGACATCAGAGAGGAGGACCAAAATTACACTTTTTATCTTAGAATCCAAGAGCATGAGGTAAAAGAAGCTTTGAGAAGGATGGATAATGGCAAGGCAGTTGGACCGGACAATATAACTGTGGAGGTATGGAAGAGTCTAGGAAATAGAGGCATTAGTTGGCTCACGAAGTTTTTTAACGAGATTATGAGGTCAAAGAAAATGTCGGACGAATGGAGGAGAAGCACTTTAGTTCCGATTTACAAGAACAAGGGAGATATACAAAATTGCGCAAATTATAGGGGGATTAAGCTTATGAGTCATACTATGAAGCTATGGGAAAGGGTGCTTGAACGGAGACTAAGAAAAGAAACCAAAATCACCTACAACCAATTTGGTTTTATGCCCGGGAGGTCGACCATGGAAGCAATTTACTTGCTACGACGAGTGATGGAACAATATCGACGGGATCAAAAAGATTTACACATGGCCTTCATTGATTTGGAGAAAGCATATGATAGGGTGCCAAGAGAGGTTTTATGGAAAGCCCTAGAAAAGAAAGGTGTTCGGATTGCCTATATTCGAGCTATCAAGGATATGTATGAGGGGACCACGACTAGTGTGAGAACGCAGGGTGGAGCCACAGAAGATTTCCCAATAGCCATAGGCCTGCACTAGGGGTCAGCTTTAAGCCCCTATCTTTTTACCTTGGTCTTGGATGTACTTACGGAGCACATTCAAGAGCCAGCACCGCGATGCATGCTTTTCAGTGATGATATAGTCCTAGTTGAAGAGTCGAGAGATGATATAAATGGAAGGTTGGAGACTTGGAGACAAGCTTTAGAAGCACATGGCTTCCGCTTGAGTAGAAGCAAGACGGAGTATATGGAATGTAAGTTTAGCAAAATGCGAAACACCTCTAGCTTAGAGGTGAAAGTTGGAGACCACAACATACCACAAGTCACACGGTTTAAATATCTTGGGTCTATTATACAAAATGACGGAGAAATTGAGGGAGATGTAAACCATCGGATTCAATCAGGGTGGTCGAAATGGAGGAAGGCTTTGGGTTTTTTGTGTGATAAAAAGGTACCTCTTAAGCTAAAGGGAAAATTTTACCGTACAGCTATTAGACCGACGATGTTGTATGGGACGGAGTGTTGGGCGGTAAAAAATCAACACGAGAGTAAAATCAATGTAGCACAGATGAGAATGTTGCCCTGGATGAGCGGAAAAACTAGACGTGATAGGATTAGGAATGATAGAATTAGAGAGAGAGTTGGGGTAGCACCTATTGTAGAAAAGATGGTTGAATCTCGACTTAGGTGGTTTAGGCATGTATGGAGGAGACCTTTAGATTCTGTAGTAAGGAGAATGGACCAAGTGGAAGGCAATCCAATAGCTAGAGGCAGAGGTAGGCCAAGAAAAACTATAGGAGAAACTATTAAGAAAGATTTGAAGGCCAATGATTTATCTATTAACATGATTCATGATAGAACATTATGGCACCGTATGATCCATGTAGCCGACCCCACCTAGTGTGATAAGGCTTGGTTGTTGTTGGTTGTTGGTAATCCACTAAGCATAAAGTAAACTAGGGTATGATGCATCACAGTATACATCAAACTGTCCTAGAGGGTCTGGTAAGATAAACACAGGTGATGTAGTCAACCTTTCCTTCAACTTTTGAAAACTCTGCTCACACTTGTCCGTCCATACAAAAGTTGTATCCTTTCTTGTTAACTGCGTCATGGACAACGCAATCTTAGAGAATCCCTCTATGAACCTCCGATAATATCCAGCAAGTACTAAGAAACATCGTACTTCACTCACTGACTTAGGTCGTTCCCATTTAAGAACTGCCTCAACCTTAATTGGATCTACGGCTATTCCTTCTTTATTAATCACGTGCCCTAGGAATTGCACTTCTTCCAGCCAAAACTCACACTTTCAAAGTTTGGTATAAAGTTGCCTACCCTTTAAGACTCGCAATACCAAACTCAAATGTTCCTCATGCTCTTCCCACGTACGAGAATAGATAAGAATATCGTCGATAAACACAACAACAAACTTATCAAGTAATGGTCTAAAAATTCGGTTCATGTAATCCATGAACACGGCTGGCGCATTAGTTACACCGAAAGGCATGACCAAATACTCATAGTGCCCATACCTCGTCCTAAAAGCCGTCTTGGGTATATCTTCCTTCCTTACCCTGATCTGATGATACCCAGATCTTAAATCAATCTTCGAGAATATTGCTGCTCCCTTCAACTGATCCATCAGGTCATCGATCCGAGGCAACAGATTCTTGTTCTTAATTGTCACCTTATTCAACTGTCTGTAATCTATGTACAACCTCGCACTTCCATCCTTTTTCTTAACGAACAACATCGGTGCCCCCCAAGGCGAAACACTCGGTCTGATGAACTCTTTCCCCATCATATTGTCCAATTGTTCCTTCAACTCAACCAACTCAACCGGTGACATCCGATAATGTGCTATAGATATAGGCCCTGTCCCTGGTACTAGATCTATAGTGAATTCCACTTCTCTTTCTGGTGGCAAACCTGGAACGTCTGGAGGGAAAACTTCAGGAAACTCTCTCACGATAGGTATAGAATCTATACTGGGGATCTCATTAGCCTCCATTGCACAAAGCCTCACAAATTCCTGAGAGTTGTTACTCCTCAGAGGTACTCCTTCATTGGCAGACACTATACTAGAAGGTTCAATAAATGATAAGGTCTTACAAGAACAATCTAGCATTACATGGTTAGCCGAAAGTCAATCCATGCCAAGGATAACATCTATCTATTGAACAGGCAGACAGATAAGGTCTACAACAAAAGTTCGATTTTCAATCACTATAGGACACTTTAAGCAAACAGATATGGCAATCAAAGGATTACTAGTTGGAGTACATACCGTAAGGGTATAAGGCAATTTGGAGACAGTTAAGTTCAAATGATCCTTACACTCATGCGAGATAAAAGAATGAGTAGCGCCTGAGTCAAACAATACGTTAGAGAGTCTACCAGCTATCAGACACATACCTTGTATGATTTCAGTAGATTGAGAGGATTCAGCTCCCGTCACGGTAAACACCTTTCCAGTGGCTTGTGGTCTAGTTGTTGGGACACCTCTTCCAGCTCCACCTCTATTATTTGCGGAACCTTTTCCCGTAGCTGCTAGTTGTTGCATAACCTTCTGTCTGCAGTCTCGTGCCATCTGACCTGATTTCCCACAGTTGAAATAGTTGGGTCCACTTGAACAGTTGTTTGCATAATGTGGTCCCCCACATTTGAAGCAAACTACACTTTGCGATTGCTGACTAGTTCTAGTCGCTAGTGCTGGTCCCCATTTCTGCCCAGGTCTAACATATGGTTTCTGTCTCCACTAGTAACTTGATCGGTTAGGGCCTCCAATCCTCATTTGTTTCTGCTCAATAGCTATCCTCAGATCTATGCTTTCGATGGCACTACATCTCTCGACTAGCTCTGGGAAGTATTGTATGTCAAGAGACACTACAGCCCTCTGCAGCTCATCTCTGAGCCCTTCCTCGAATCTTCTACATTGCCAGTATTCATTCGGGAACCTCTGATAGTATTCTGAAAACTTCACCAGCACCTCAAACCTCGATGCATACTCACCAACAGACATATTGCCTTGCTTGAGGTTTGTGAATTCTTTTTCCTTCTCGCGTCTAACTATACGCGGAAAATACTTCTCGAAGAAACAATCAGTGAATAATTTCCAGGTAACTACACTGCCTTCAGCCTCCAATAACCTTCTCTTGCCCTTCCACCAGAATTCTGCCCCCTCAGTCAACATAAAGGCGGCATAAGTCACCTTTCTATCCTCTCGGCAGCGCATAGTATCGAATATCTTCTCAATCTCTTGTATCCACCATTTTGCCTTCTCTGGACCATATTCTCCTCTGAATTTAGGTGGCTTCCCATTCATAAAGGTTGCCAATCTGGCATCCTCAGCTGCTACTACCTTCCTCTGGTTCTTGATCTCTAGCTGCTCTTTGTTCATTTGCAGCATCTCAGCATTCTGCTGGGTTTGCAATAGCATAGCAGCAGCTATTGTCTCCTTGGTGTTGGGAGTCGAAGATGATCCTCCTCCAATGTCAGCATTGTCATTGACAACTCCAATGACCTTTTCTGGAGTCCTTTCTCCACTGTTAGTTGGACGTCCTCTTCCACGTGCCATGATTATGGTGAAAGAAATCAACCGCTCTAATTAGTATGACATATAATACTACATAAGCAAGTATATAAATACCATATGCCATACTAATATTGACTTTTGTATTAAGTTTGGACACTCTACCCCACTTCTAAACATAGTCTAAATCCGACGTGGATTCAA
Source organism: Sophora flavescens (assembly GCA_030762895.1). NCBI lineage: Eukaryota > Viridiplantae > Streptophyta > Magnoliopsida > Fabales > Fabaceae > Sophora > Sophora flavescens. The sequence goes on along the minus strand of CM061063.1, from coordinate 157,590,880 downwards.
CTAGACACGGCCAGTAACAACACCCTAACTTTTAGCAGTCCGATCAGAATCAAACTACTCTGATACCAAATGAGACACCCCGTTGTGTCCCTTTATGTCATTTAGTTTAAAACCTCATTATTTAATTACTTAATCGCATGCTTAACGTGAAAATTACGTAAAAATTGAAACTTAATTTCTTAAGCAAATAGATTCATATAGAACAGAATATGAAAACATAAATATATTAAACATACCTAAAGCATCAGAGTTATCAAAACATTGTTTCAGGGCATCCCATCAATAGGATCCCGAACTGGTGCATAGTTATACAAAACATTAGCGGAAAGACAAAGCTTCACGACACAGACGCACTGGCCATAACTAACTAGACCCTAATCACCATGGGTCATAGCTCGTCCTTTGGCATCTGGTTCGTAGGGAGTTCCATCCAACTCCTCCTGGTTACGTTCATCCACAGGGTCTTCTCGTATGGTTCCACAAGGAGACAAAATACAACATAAGAAATATACAGGGGATAAGAAACAGTTCTATCATCAAAAGTAGAAAAGAGTCATAGTAAACTATACAGTAATTATCACAGACACAACATCAGTCAAGTCATCCATCTTCCATAAAATTCTTATATCCATCCTACCCTCACTCCTGCAACTAAAACTTGATACTGAAAATGGCTACGGTTTCCCTATCATAGTTATGGTTATCGGTCAGTCGTCCAAGAGACATGTCCCATTCCCGGTGCACATCCTTGGTCATGGTGAGAATGCTCATGCAAAGCAATGACACTATAGCTGCACATTAAACCAGGTGTACACCCCGGACCGTGGGTGCTCATACAAAGCAATGACACTATAGCTCCATGATTATCCTGGTGCACACCTTCACCATGGTAAGAGCGCTCACGTAAAGCGTGACACTACAGCTGCACGATGATCCCGGTGCACACCTCGTCCACTCCCAGAGGTGCTCATGCAAAGCAATGACACTCGTAGCTGCACAAGTTAAGTTTACCCTTTGGACGGTCCCACATGGACTTCGGGTCTTGTATGTGTCCCACATACGGTTATAGAAACAACACAACTTTTGAACCTCGCAGACTCCTATTGTCATAACCTAGTGCCTTAACCTCTCATCAAGACCTCAACACATGCTCTATGTCACAACACCTCTTTAACATATTTCATGTAGGTTAGGCACCTCTAAAAATCATCATGATCCTCACGCCCAAAACAACTCATCTCTTAGACCACATATATATCTTCACTTAATCCACTAAGCATAAAGTGAATACCGCACAGATCATGCATAACATCAATCCAATCAAAGATATTTCAAAACAACAACATAGCACTAAATCAGTTCAATAAAGGTAATAAAACTCAAATCAACCAACAACAGTATAAACATCAACCTAATATCGATCAACCTACAATCCCCGAACCACCATGGATGTTTTATAAAAGCAATTTAAAGCGATTCTGGTCTTGTCGATTATTCGACTTCTAGTAAGGTTTAGGTCGCCTTACATAATTACTACATAATCTACTACTTATCGATTCCGACGATAGGTTGATTCTTTCCCCCACCTGAGTTATCACCGAAAGCTCGAATTCCCAGCTCCTCGTTATCCGACCACGAGGTGTTAACACCACCTTCAACGAAACAACATAAAAACAAATAAATCAAATAAACTCATCTATGTTCTCATTAGGTAGGTTCGGCCATTTAAATCTAATGAGAGTTAGGTTTCATTTCACACTCTAAGATTTTAGATACTTAACTCTTAGGTTCTAGGTGACTTAGATAATTTGTTATAACTTGAAAATATTGAATAAAATCATCCAAACTCTTAGGTTAGGTTTCGGCCTTGTATAGTAAAATAGGTTAGAAAACTTTAAACCTTCCAATCTCTTAGATTTTGCATCCTAATGTATTTTGGAGCTCAAATCCATGATCCTATTGAAAATAAAAGAAAACAAAATATCCTATGTCCATAAACCTCATAGGTTCAGTCATCATAAGATAACTAGGTTAAAAATCTCTAAACTTTCCAATCTTTTAGACTTAGCATCCTAATGTCTTAAGGATCTTCAAGTCCATGATCATTTTGGAAAATGAACACTCAAACATCCTAGCTCCAAAACATTGAGTTTCGGCCTAGCCTAGGAGAATGAGGAAAACCTTTTGTTTGATGAAAACTCTTAGGTTTGGCATCACAAAGTATTAAGAGGTCTAAATCCATGATCATAGTTAGAAAGTTGAAATCAAGCATCCTAGGTCCAAAACCATATAGGTTTTGCCATCCTTGGATAAATAAGCTAGAGATTTTCAAACCTTTCAAGACTTTAGATTTAAGATCAGGAGGGATCTAGAAGCTCAAATACATGATCATCTTTCAAAAAGTTGAAACAAAACTTCCTAGGCCACCATGTATAGGTTTCGGCCATCCTTGGAAATAAGAGGTAGAAATTTTTGTTTTATACAAAATCTTTGTATGTGAAAATATAAGTTAATACAAGACTATAGAAAGTGGTTTCAACTCAAAAGGATTTTTCTACAATTTTATAGAGATTTTAGAAGTTGAAAACCCATTAAAAACACTTAAAGAAAAAGAAGAGTAAACCATACGGTAAAAGAAGACACTTGCAAAAAGATTGACATAAGAGTATTACCCTTGATACAAGTATCAACTTTTGTGAAGAACTTGAGTTGAAAAGATGAATAAAAATGCAAGCTTTATGAGTATGAAGTTTGAAGAGAAAGGAACAAGGTGAAGAAATAGTGTTTTTGGAGAAGAAAAGTGAGTTGAAGAAAATGAAAGTGTGATATATAGGGAGAGAGAGAGAGAGGGCCACGGTTTTGAGGGAGAGAAATGAGTGCTTGGAGGCCAAGTTTTGAGTTATGTCATGTTTGGTTGACAAAAGTTGAAAGGAATGGCTTAATTGATTATAAAATAGTAAATTTTGAAAAAAGTAATGATGGTACTTTTTTGGATGTGACATAAAGCGTCTACAACCATGCCTCCTTTCCCTAACAAGTCACCTCATCTCTTTTGTATCCCCTAGTCTGCTCCATTTCGTACCCGGTTACAATTTCGATCGTATATTCCCGACGTGTTCACCCGAATAAAATATTTTATTTTATTTTATTTTTGAATGAAAATTTTTAAAATAACCAAAGTTGAAGGAAACATGATAAAAACACTAACCGTCTTGTACACGGGTCAAAATTAGGTTTTCTTCTCAGTAAACTTATACTGGCAGTGAAAACGCAGACCGACTTTCGTCTGAATTTTCAACCGAAAATTTTACTGTGACTTCATATGATAAGGTGGATTAGGAATATGATTTTATTTTATTAAAACAAAATATTTTCTACTTTCGTATTAAAATATAATTACTTATATTTTAATTGATTAAACAGTATAATGAAAATCAGGCTGTTACAAGCACGATCGTGCTCAAGGGGAGCACGGCCGTGTCGGAAATGTGCATTCGTGAGGCTAAAGTTGCGCCCGTGCTTAAACGAGCCCGACCCCGTGCTCACGTTAAGCACGGTCGTGCTCGGGGTCTGATGCTTATATAAGAGAGTTTTAGAGAGGGTTATGAGTTAACCCTCATTGTGACACTTTTAGGAATCCTAGTACATCAGAAAACCTCTGTTTACCCCTTTCCTTCAAACTCATCATAGTTCTTGGGTTTCTTGCCGTCGTTTGGGAGAGAAAGTGCAAGTTAGTGTCAGTAAAGGTAAACTGGTTATCCCTCTCTTTAATCTCCTTTTCCATTTTGTGATTTGGGACTAATTGGTTAACCTTTTGTGTTGGCCAAGGCTTGGGAAGTTCGTCGAGCCGCTCGAAGGAAACAGGTAGAGTCTCTTACATTGGTGTTAAGGGGAATTTTCATACCAGGTGTGGGGAGAAGGGATAGTATGAACATGTAGGCTTCGGGGTCAAGGCCCACACCAAGACTTATCACCAACATCAACATTAACACCTTAGACCCACACCGTGGGGTCAAGGTCCCCCTTGGCCAAAAAGCACCAAGGTCCAACATAACAACATCTCGACCAAAAAGCATCGAGAGCGCTTTGGCCAAAAAGCACCAAACCGTGACAACGTGCGGTAACCCATCGGGTACCGACTTAACCAGCTTATCAGTCTTTGTTATCTTAATTAATCTTTAATTAAGTTACTAACTTGTTATCATTTTATTAGTGTATTATTACATCATCTGGGGATAATTGCGGTAAATACCCCTTTAATTCATTAATCTTAAGCTCTGACCAGTAGGGGGAAGCACGGGCGTACTAAACCCCCAGCACGGTCTTGCGGATACTTAAGTGGAGCACAATCATGCTCACTGTCGTGCACGGTCGTGCTCAATGCGCGGCTTGTTTTCCAGAATTTAACTGGCAGCACGGTCTTGCTCCCTATTAAGTATGGCCGTGCTCCTGGGCAGGGTCGTACTGTTCTGGGTATAATTTAACGTGTCCTTGGGGAATCAATCCATTAATTCCTATGTTAACTAAGAGTCCTATTTTAGTCAATTAGAGTCTTATTAACATATTCAACATAACGGTAACATCATCATCAACAACATATCTAGTCAATGTGATCAACATAATCCATGTCATAACAACAACATTCATAATCATGGGTATTCATACCAATTCAACCAAAACTCATGGCATAAGACAATTCAAATGGGCATATCACATCATGAACAACTCAACAATTATAACAAATAGGCATACTAATTAATCCAATTAAACATATAAACAATTCAGTCATACAACCAGGCAGATCATGGCATCAATACACTATAACGACAATAAACAGGGCTACGAGAACCCTTCATCTTACGCTACTCCCTAGCCTAGTGTATACACTATTCTTCTCCCATACTTGGTACGAGGTTCGCGTTTCAAAAGAAAAAAGAAGATCCACTAGGGTCCCGTCTCACTAGCGCTTGTCTACGACCTCAAGGATGCCAAAGAGACACTTTGGTTCAACTCTAAGATCAAGAAATCAAAAGGAAGAGATCAAGAACTTGAAAGAAAAAACACAAGGGACAAGGTGCACAAATTTTACCATTCCTAAAGTCCCAAACAGCAAGCACAACGAACCCCTATTTGTAGCGATGTTCTACTATCAAGAAGCAGTGAAGAACGGTACAGGAACGAGTTCCCTAGAAAGAGTTTTAGGGAGAAAAACCATAAGGATTCAAAGAGGAAGGAGGGAGGCATTTTTCTGAGTGTTGGGGTCGTGTAAACTAGGTTTAGGTCGAGTCTAATGGCATATATATGAGTTTGGGTCATAACGGGTTCCTATTTCATCTTAAACTGTATATAGTTCGGTATTTTGACCATAACTTGAGCTACAAGTTTCCGTTTGAGGCGTTCTTGGTGTCGTTAGAAAGCTCAGAGAAATATCTACAAATTAATATCTAATGATCGAATCCTAAATCAGATTATAATAAGATCTTAAGATATAAAAAAATAGGATAATCCTATATTGATAAGAACTCAAATCTGATTGGTTCAGGGGCTAAAATCTAAGAATAACACTAACTCTATTTAAATACTAAATCACACAATATCTTATCATATCATTCTTAATCGTTTATTATTAATAAAATCACATATCATATATTAACATATAAAATCAAACATTAAGAGACACAATCTCATATTAATGCAAATAATCATATATTAATATACATATTATCATATGCGATAATATATACACATATATATATAAATATCAAACGTGTCAAATATATATATGTCAAACTAACACATATAAACATAAGGGTGAATCTTGAGGTGTTACAATTCCACCCCCCTAATAAAAATGGTTAACTTTCATCAATTAGGCGCATATGTTTGGTTGAGTCCACGGACTTGGAGGCTCCAGCTCCACTACGCTTCCGCTGCGTACTCTGATTCCTGCTAGCACTCTGTGGTTCTGACATTTGTCCTTTACAATTCCTGCTTAGGCTCCTTGCATTGATGGGTATAGTGACCTTCTCCACGTTTTCCACATCTGACATGTTTAGGAGAATCCCAATCCTTAGGCTTACCTGCTGAGAACTGTGATTCATTGCCATTCTGCTTTAAGTCTCTGCCGATGACATTATCTCGCCTCGTTCTTCTGATCTTCGTCCTTACTGCTCTGGATCTCTGAACTTTTGCGGCTTGCGATCCAGGCCTCATAAGCATCCTCGAAGATTCTGCACTTGTTCACCAAGGTAGGAAAGACTCGGATCTCCTGAAAACAGATGGCTTTCTTGCTTTCATCCCTCTACCAACCGCAGTCGTTGAAGTAACTCTCAAGGACACATGATCACCTTCCTGGAGTTCTAGCGCCTCCTCCTTTTGTCATGGTAGCTCTTTTGCCTACTCTATGCCACTCTCATCTTTTCCTGAACCATCCCGATCCTTTCTGTTGTTTCCTGGACTATCTCCGACCCTAGCACCACACTATCACTAGGTTCACTCCAACACAAGGGTGTCCTACATCTCCTCCCAACTTCCAGATTATTCTAGCACACAAGCTCTAAACAAGTCCTCTAAGGACTGGATGGTCCTCTAACTATCTACCTGATGTACAGCTTAGACAACTTTTCCAAAGAGTATTCCATGTTCATCGGGATGAAATGGGTGGACTTAGTCAGTCTATCCTTGACAACCCATATAGCCTCAAAACCAGCTGGAGTTCTAGGGAGTCCAGACATAAAATCCATGGAAATACTATCCCACTTCCATTCTGAGATACTTAACGGTTGTAACTTTCCTGATGGCTTCTGGTGTTCTATCTTAGCCTTTTGACACACTAAACAAGCATACACAAACTCAGCCACATCTTTCATCATCCTAGGCCACCAAAACATGCGCTTTAAGTCCTGATACATCTTAGTGACACCTGGGTGCACACTCAGTCCACTCCTATGTCCTTCTTCAAAGAACAACTTTCTAAGCTCTGGGACGTCTGGTATACAAACTCTATCTTTGAACCTTAAGACCCCATCGCTTCCTTCCTTAAAACTAAGGTCTCTACCCTGCGCAAGCAACTCTCGTTGATCTAAGAGAAACTTATCTAACTTCTGACCCTCTCTAATATGATCCATCAAACTATTGGTAACCTTCAAGGTTCCAAGCCTAATGTTTTTAGGGGTAACTTCCCAAGCTAAACTCATGTCTCTAAACTCCTCAATTAGATCCATCTCCCTAATCATCAAAGCTGAGATGTGCAAGGTTTTTCTACTTAAGGCATCGGCCACTACATTGGCCTTTCCTGGGTGGTAGGTTAGATCAAACTAATAATCCTTTAAAAATTCCATCCACCTACGCTGCCTCATATTCAGCTCCTTTTGATCAAAAAGATACCTCAGACTCTTATGATCACTAAAGACCTCAAACTTCGCTCCATACAGGTAATGCCTCCAAATCTTTAAGGCAAACACCACAGTCCTAACTCTAGATCATGGGTAGGGTAGTTCCTATCATGGGTTTTCAATTGCCTAGAAGCATAAGCCACTACCTTACCATCTTGCATCAACACTCCACCAAAACCTTGCTTGGAAGCATCGCAATATACTACAAAAGGTTTACTAGGATCGGGCAACACTAAAACCGGTGTTGATGTCAACCTATTCTTAAGGGTTTGGAAACTCGAGTCCCACACAAACAGTTGTCCCTTCTTGGTGAGACAGGTTAAGGGTAAGGCTAACTTAGAGAAACCTTCTATGAACCGCCTATAGTACCCTGCTAAACCCAAGAAACTCCTAATCTCGGTCACTGACTTTGGCGCTTCCCATTGGAGCACCATCTCAACCTTAGCCGGATCGACGGCTATCCCACCTTTTGAGATCGCGTGACCTAAGAAACTAACCTCTTCTAACCAAAACTCGCACTTAGACATCTTAGTATACAACTGCTTCTCCTTAAGAGTATGTAAGACAACCCTCAAGTGCTCCTCATGTTCTTCCTTAGTCTTAGAGTACACTAAGATGTCATCTATAAAGACCGCCACAAACTTATCCAATTAAGGGTGAAAGGTCTTGTTCATGTCGTCCATGAACACAGCAGGGGCATTGGTCACACCAAAGGGCATAACCAAGTACTCATAGTGACCATAACGCATCCTAAACGCTATCTTCGGGATGTCTTCAGACTTAACCCGAATCCGATGGTACCCTAACCTTAAATCTATCTTCGAGAAAACACAAGCTCCGATCAACTGGTCCATATGATCATCAATCCTAGGGAGGGGATACCGATTCTTAACGGTCACCTTGTTGAGCTGCCGATAGTCGACACACAACATCATATTGTCATTCTTCTTCTTTACTAGCAACACTGGCGCTCCCCATGAGGACACGCTAGGCCTAATGAACTGCTTTTGGATAAGGTCCTCTAATTGTTCCTTCAACTTGGCTAGCTCTAGAGGAGACATTCTATAGGGCGCTATGGAAATAGGCCCGGTACCAGGTACTAAATCTATGGTGAACTCCACATCCCTTTCTGGAGATAGATCGTAAACGCCCCCCGGGAACACTTTAGGAAACTCCCGCACAACAGGCACACATCCGACATCAGGAGGGCTCTCAACTTCCAGGGAAGACAACATCATGAACACTTGGGCTTCGTTTTTTATCGAAGCTTTCACTTGGTTGGCAGAGAGAAAGGTCGGATTCTTAGACTCCGTTGGAGTTCCAAAAACTAAGGTCTTATCAAAACAGATGAAGGGAACATGGTTGGAAGATAACCAGTTCATCCCAAGAATAACATAGAGCGGTTTTAAAAAAAAGTAGGCGCATAAGATCAGTTGCAGATTTCATATTATCAAGAGATAACAGAACAACCTTCCTAAACACAAGAAGCACCCCGAAGGCTTCTTGGATCGTTCAAGACAAACCGCCAAATGCAGTAAGTCAAGCCCAAGCAAAGCTATAGGTACTTAGTACCACGTAACTTTGTCTATATAAATATAGACAATCCAAACATGAGTCACACAACAGATTCACGACAGACTCATACCACGTCCGGACAGTGCCGAACTGCTCTCATAGCACTAAATGGGACACCCTTCTACCCCGCATGTTAATATAAAACATTTACTTAGAAGAGGTAATTATAAAACATGCATTTATTTGAAAATAAAAATAAAAACTTGGATAAAAAGGTTTCACATCTTAACAAAAACAATGCGGAAATAACATAGTTTTAAAACAGTACAACATAAACAAGACAGATAAAGAAAAACCGAACCCCGATGTCACATACAGAGCTGGTATAACCAAAATCCAGATACATCACGGAAATAAACTAAACAACTAACAAAACTAACAACTATAACTCAGCATTCTAACTAGAGTCGCGGCTCCTCAGAGTCACTCCTACGCTAGCTGATCATCGTCCTCTGCATAAGGAAATACATGCAACAACAGAAACAGGAAAGCAGGGAGTAAGAAATCATGTAAACACAACGGCATGAGAATAGGGAATAAGATTAACATACATCATAGCATGGCATAGCAATATGACAACATACAATATTTATGCATCATCATCTAATACCATAACAACATGTTAATCATCCAAAATATGCTATGCAGTGCAATACAACCCTACTTCACTACTCCATCAATGCATGTGGATCCAACTAACTCAGGAAGTCAACTTCGGAGTTACATATCCGTATTGACCAAAACGCACCAACACCGACAGTTCCCCAAACTATGGAGGAACCCCTTGGATAGCCGACGTATCATAACTGGATACGCCACCTCGGGGGCGCATGGTTCACCAAACCATGGGTAAACCACTCGAGACTTGGGCCAGATCATCATAACTAGGATGACCTCCCCTATGTTGAACATCCCCCTCAACATCAACTCCAATGCTCTGGGCAAATGGCACAACAACACACAAGGTAACTACCTCCTTTGCTTGGGCCTAAAAGCACCCAAGACTTATCACCAACATCAACATTAACACCTTAGACCCACACCGTGGGGTCAAGGCCCCCTTGGCCAAAAAGTACCAAGGTCCAACATAACAACATATCGACCAAAAAGCATCGAGAGCACTTTGGCCAAAAAGCACCAAACCGTGACAACGTGCGGAAACACATCGGGTACCGGCTTAACCATCTTAAGTCTTTGTTATCTTAATTAATCTTTAATTAAGTTATCTAACTTGTTATCATTTGATTAGTCTATTATTACATCATCTGGGGATAATTGGGGTAAACACCCCTTTAATTCATTAATCTTAAGTTCTGACCAGTAGGGGTAAGCACGGGCGTACTAAACCCCCTGCACGGTCGTGCTGCCACTTAAGTGGAGCACGATCGTGCTCACTGTCCTGCACGACTGTGCTCAATGTGTGACCTGTTTTCCAGAATTTAACAGAGAGCACGACCTTGCTCCCTGTTCATTCAGCATGGTCGTGCTCCTGGGCAGGGCCATACTGTTCTGGGCAGAATTTAACGTGTTCTTGGAGTTTAGGCTCCCTAATTCAATCAAATCAGATCCTAGGGTCTTAACTAAAACATTCGGCATTAAACTTCACCCCTCACTAACACAGTTCATGTCTTATGAAGCTTGGGGAATTAATCCCTTAATTCCTATGTTAACTAAGAGTCCTAATTAAGTCAATTAGAGTATTATTAACATATTCAACATAATGGTAACATCATCATCAACAACATATCCAGTCAATGTGATCGACATAATCAATGTCATAACAACAACATTCATAATCATGGGTATTCATACCAATTCAACCAAAACTCATGGCATAAGGCAATTCAAATGGGCATACCACATCATGAATAACTCAACAATTATAACAAATAGGCATACTAATTAATCCAATTAAACATCTAAACAATTCAGTCATACAATCTGGCATATCATGGCACCAATACATTATAACGACAATAAACAGGGCTATAGGAACCCCTCATCTTATGCTACTCCCTAGCCTAGTGTATACATTATTCTTCTCCCACACCTGGTATGAGGTTCGCGTTTCAAAAGAAGAAAGAAGATCTACTAGGGTCCCGTCTCACTAGCGCTTGTCTATGACCTCAAGGATGCCAAAGAGACACTTTGGTTCAACTCTAAGATCAAGAAATCAAAAGGAAGAGATCAAGAACTTGAAAGAAAGAACACAAGGGACAAGGTGCACGAATTTTAACTTTCCTAAAGTCCCAAACAACAAGCACAACGAACCCCTATTCGTAGCGATGTTCTCCAATCAAGAAGCAGTGAAGAACGGTGCAAGAACGTGTTCCCTAGAGAGAGGTTTAGGGAGAAAAACCATAAGGATTCAAAGAGGAAGGAGGGAGGCATTTTTCTGAGTGTTGGGGTCATGTAAACTAGGTTTAGGTCAAGTCTAATGGTATATATATGAGTTTGGGTCATAACGGATTCCTATTTCAGCCCAAACTGTATATAGTTAGGTATTTTAACCATAACTTGAGCTACAAGTTTCTGATTGAGGCGTTACTGGTGTCGTTAGAAAGCTCAGAGAAATATCTACAAATTATTGGCTAATGATAGAATCATAAATCAGACTCTAAGATAGTCAAAAGTTCGATGTAAATTTAGCGACAGATTTGGTAGTTATTCCTAGATAGGATCCTTAGGAGATTATGATAAGATCTTAAGATATAAACAAAAAGATGATGATCCTATATTGATAAGGACTCAAATCTAATTGGTTGAGGGGATAAATTCTAATAATAACACCATCTCTATTTAAATACAAAATCACACGATATCTTATCATATCATTCTTAATCACTTATTAATTATTAACAAAATCACATATCATATATTAACATATAAAATCAAACATTAAGAGACACAATCTCATATTAATGCAAATAATCATATATTAATATACATATTATCATATACAATAATATATACACACACATATATATATATATATATATATATATATATATAAATATCAAATGTAGCAAATATATATTCCAAAACTAACACATATAAACATAAGGGTGAATCTTGAGGTGTTACACTTCTATTGTGTAAAATCTTTATCTCTTGGATATAAGAAATTCGTTCCATCGAAATCATAAACCTTTGTACTCTGTCAACTACATTGTTGTAAAGATAAAATCAAGTACAAAGAAGGAAAGTCAGAAAGCAACCTTTGGTACAACAGAGAAGTGACAGCTCTACTTTGAGCATTCCTCTGACAATCAAAAGCACTTCTCAGTGAAGCATATCAAGTTATCAGTCTCAATGGATCCAAGTATTTAATGCTAAGTCTAAACGGATACAATTTGAAGACCGTTGAAGAAGATCAAGACAGAGAAGCACTTCAACTATATATACTTGAAGAGCTTCAAAAAGATATAGATACACAAGCACAGTTATATACAAACATATACAAGCACTGATATCATAAGTGTAGAAACTCTGTTTAAATTGTAAAAAAATTTACGTGTAAATCTTGTTGATCTTAAACCTTCAAATCCTCACACATAGTGAGTTCTTAGATCGAATCAGTTTATCTCTTTGTTAGAGTTAGAGCTTGAAGCGGCTTGGTACAGAAAGAATACTTGTATCCTTAAGAGGTGTTGAATACTTGTAATCTATTTGGAGAATAGTGGATAAAACCTTCAGGTATAAGGGACTGGATGTAGCTCTTGGTTGGAAGAGAGTGAACCAGGATAAAACACTTGCGTGAACCTTCTAAACCCTTATCTTTTACAGTTTTGTTTATACTAACTGTGGGGATCTGAATCTGAGTTTATTAACTCTTCAAAAACGTTTTCCTGTTGTTGTGTGCCCTTTACTATGATCTGCTTGCAAAAGTTTTTGAGGCTTTTTTCGAAATTCTGTTAAGAAACACAATTCAACCACCCTTCTTGTGTTTCCCTGTGTCAACTTCAGTTGGTATCAGAGCTCAACCTCGAAAGGGTTGAGCATCTAACAAGTGTTGAGGGAGTACCATCCAACAAGCATGGATACAGAAGGACAAGCAATCAACAGACCTCCTCTCTTTGATGGTAGTGATTATGACTACTGCAAAAAAAAAAGAATGATGGCTTTTCTTGAAACACAAAACGTGAACATCTAGGAGCTGATTGAAACTGGCTACACCGAGCCAAGAGGTGATGCTGGAGCTGCTATTCCTAGAGCTCAATGGACTCAAGAGCAAAAAACTCAACATCAACTCAATCTGAAAGCTAAACACTATTTGATGTGTGCTATCACCAGATCTGAGCATGATAAAGTCCGTAGCTGTAACCCGGCTAAGGAAATATGGGATCCTCTTGCCCTAGCTCATGAAGGATCATCCCAAGTTAAAGAGTCAACAATAAGCATTTTGGTTCATCAGTATGAATTATTTAAAATGGCTGAACATGAAACTATAGATCAAATGTTTGGAGGATTCCAAACTATCACCAACAGTCTTAGATCTCTTGGAAAAACCTATGAGAACAGAGATCATGTCATAAAAATTTTGAGGATCTTACATAAACAGTGGAGACCTAAGGTCACTGCTATTCATGAAGCAAAGAACCTCAACACTCTCACTTTGGAGGAACTTCTTGGATCTTTAAAAGTTCATGAGCTTGAGCTCAATGAAGAAGAAAGTTCCAGAAAAGGAAAATCTATTGCCCTAAAGGCAAAGAAGGCTTGCTCTTCTAAAGTTCTTAAAGCTGAGGAATCCTCTGATGAAGTAGACCCTTCTGACAGTGATGAAGGATCTGATGAGGATGAACTGACTTTCATCTCCAAAAGGATTCAACATATGTGGATAAAGAAAGGTGGTTTCAGAAGGAAGCGGTTCAACAAAAAGTTCATCAAGGAGAAATCAGACTCTAAGGAAAAAGGTCCACCTCTGTGCTTCGAGTGCAAAAAGTCTGGTCATTTCAAAGCTGACTGCCCAGAACTGAAGGACAAAAATAAATTCTTCAAAAAGAAGAAGGGCTTGATTGTTTGGAATTTGCGTATAAAACAAAATAACGCAGCGGAAAAAAAATTCCCATCGAAGGATCCTTACGAATGGTCATGATTCATGGTTAGAAGATTTACCTCTTGAAGCGATGACAATTGATTGAAATCGTCTATCACGAACACTGCACGAGCGATGTCTCTAAGGTATCCACACGATCAGATCCCGTGAACGTCCAACGTCACGAACACGAAGCATCTCTGCCTCACAGTGCTAGCTTCGAAAACCGAGACCTGCTGCTCACTGTCACTCTCTATGTGCGGCTAGGGTAAAGACCGTGTAGGCACAATAGCTTAAGTGGTCTACTTATAGTAGCACCTCCTTAAGTGAGTTAGTGAGCAGCGTTTGACCTAAGCCCCATGTACTATGCACTAGGCCCAATAGAAGAGTCCAACTCTCCTTTTAATGTTTCTTTTGATCTGCTCTTATGTGTGTGACCCTATAGGTTCCCAAAACGTTAGTAGTAATATTAAATCCCATTTAATATTACAAACAGTAAGCGGTATCTAGCAATACATCACTGCCACCTAAGTAGTGAGAAAGTCAGTGATTTGATGAAACCTTTCTGTGACAAATATTCATGTGCATTATTATCCCTTTGTCCATATATCTATATTGAACACAAGACATAGAATGTGTCACCCTTGTATGGTTCAATATCATGTTCCCTGATACCCGAGTAGACTTAACAACAAATGAGGTCAATATCTCATATTGACTCATTTCAGCACGGCCATGCATTTTACAGTCTCACTCTATCAGGGGGCCCACAGATATTACTCATGTTATGTAGGAGGGACAAATTCCATCTAGGTCACTCACATCCCTCTGCATGGCTCGTGGTATGCCCAATGACCATCTTTATAATCATCCTATTACAGATGACGTTTGACGATATTAAAGCACATGACTCCTCATGTAGGGATCGTAGCCATTTCAGGTCGAAGGATTGCATGCACCATTGTCACTATGAGAACTACTTATGACACTCACATAACGCTCCATGTAGTGTTCTCATGGTGGGTCAATCCAGTACATCATTACTCTAATGTGTACCTATGTGGCGACTCGATATCTCATATCCATGACCCATGAGATATGGTCATCAGTCTGCACACATAATAGTCTTAATGTATTATTATTGTCCTTATTAATAAAATACTTGACTACGGATATTTAAGAATAGGATTTCATTGTTCAATAGTGTCTCACGATCAAGTCATGTACTTGATATTCTATTAAACTGAAATTTCTATTCTAAGGACTTTATTATGTTTAAATAAGTAACACAATAAATTGGAATGCCTCATATCATATATATATATATATATATATATATATATATATATATATATATATATATATATATATATATATATATATATATATATATATAATGGCAAGATACAAATGTAAGTCTAAGAAATACACTGGCCTCTAGGGCTTACACCAACATTGATGGCTACTTGGGAAGATCTGGATCTTTCTTCATCTGATGAAGAAAATGAAGCAAAGGAATACGAAATTATCTGTCTCATGGCTGGTACATCATCAGAAAGTGAATACATTGATGCTGAGGTAATGGATTCTAACCCTTCCATTCTTCAAGATGCATTTGATGAATTACTACATAACTCATCAATTATGTCTCATGAATATAGAAGTCTCAAAAAGAAATTTTCCAAACTATCTAAAGAATTTGATAAGGTTTTCATGGAGAAAATAAGTCTTGTAAATGAAAATGATAAACTAAAATCAGAGAATGTCAGTCTAACTGACAAACTCAAGTGTGAGTCAACTGTCTCTTGTGAAGTTGCAAAACTAAAACAAAATGTGACATATCTGACAGACACTCTGTCTAAATTTGTAGGTGGCTCGGATAAACTAAGTTTAATTTTAAGGTACTCTAGGTCTCCTCATGATAAACTCGCCTTGGTTATATGACAAAGAAAAACATGAAGCATCTCATAAAAAGTCAAAACCACATATGCATAGTATAACCTCAAAAGCTTAAACACTGCATGTTAAACTATACTGAGCTCGTCCAACACTTACTGTAAAGTGTGTGGAAAAAGTGGTTATATAACATCTAGATGCATACATCATAAGCATATTAAACATGATCTTCCAATGACTACTAACAAGAAAGGACCCAAGTCAATCTGGGTACCTAAAGATAAGATTGTACCTGTTGCAGACTTTCTTAACAACAGGAAAGAAACACATATCCTGGTTCTTGGATAGTGATTGCTCACGTCACATGACGGGCGAAAGGTGTATGTTCCAAGACCTCAAACATAGGGATGGTAGCTGGGTTACCTTTGGAGGTAATCAAAAAGGGAAGATAATTGGAGTAGGTAAAATAGGTAAACATCATTTTTCCTCCATCGATAATGTTCTTTTAGTTAATGGTTTAAAACACAATCTGCTAAGCATAAGTCAATTGTGTGATAGTGGGTTTGTTGTTTCCTTTGATAAGAACATGTGTAATGTCAAGAAGACTGATGGATCACTCTTATTCACTGTCAAGAGGCAAAACAATCTATATAAGATTGACTTGGAGGACCTTACGAATCAAAGTGTCTCATGTCTAGTGTCCATAGAAGATGAGCGATGGATTTGGCACAAAAGGCTAGGTCATGCAAGCTTGAAGTTAATTTCAAAGCTAAATAAGCATAACCTTGTGAGAGGATTACCAAACCTTAAGTTCAAATCTGATGCTCTTTGTGATGCATGTCAAAAGGGAAAACAAGTCAAAGGTTCCTCTGAATCTAAGAATATTGTTATATACCAATAGACCACTAGAGTTGCTACACCTTGATCTATTTGGACCAACTAGGACTGCCTCTGTTAGTGGAAAGAAATACGGTCTAGTCATAGTAGACGACTACACTAGATGGACATGGGTTATGTTCCTAGCTCACAAGGATGAGTCTTTCAATGTCTTCTCTGTATTCTGCAAACGTGAACAGAATGAAAAAGGCATGTGTATCACTTCAATCAAAAGTGACCATGGGGGAGATTTTGAAAATGAGTTATTTCATAAGTTCTGTGAAGAAAGTGGTATACTTCACAACTTCTCAATACCTAGAATACCACAGCAAAATGGTATGGTAGAGAGAAAGAAAATATCTCTTCAAAAGATGGCTAGAACAATGCTCAATGATAACTCTGTCCCTAGACATTTTCGGGTTGAAAGTCATTATCTACGCTGCTACATTTAGAACAGGATATACATTAGACCAATTTTGAATAAGACTCCTTATGAATTGTGGAAAGGATGAAAACCCAACATATCTTACTTTCATCCTTTTGGTTGTAAATGCTATATATTGAATACTAAAGATCAACTTGGTAAGTAAGTTTGATGCTAAAGTAGATAATGGAATTCTGTTAGGATATTTTGAATCATCAAAAGGGTTTAGAGTTTATAATTCTAGAAATTTAGTAGTAGAAGAATGTATACATGTTAAGTTTGATGACAAGCAGCCTGATAAGAAATTATCAGAGCTTGATGAAGCTATTGCAGATTTGAATCTCAAGGACTATGAAATTCAAGAAAATGTCAAACCTGATGATCAAGTGGACGACCTTCAACAACATGATTAAAAACTTCAACTTCTCAACAAGAAACTATTCAGAGATCTTGGTACTTCAGGAATTATCATCCACAAGATCAAATCATTAGGAATCCTAATGATAAGCTAAGAATCAGATCTACATTCAGAGAGCAAGATGATTCTGCCTTAGTCTGAGTTAGAACCAAAGACAGTAGACGAGGCTCTACTGGACGAGGGCTGGATTCTTTTAATGGAGGAAGAACTGAGCCAATTTGAGAGAAGTGAAGTGTTGACTCTTGTTCCTTTACCAAAAGACAAATCAGTTATTGGAACCAAATGGGTTTACAGAAACAAGCTTGATGAAAATGGTAAGGTGGTAAGAAATAAAGCTAGACTTGTTGCACAAGGTTATTCTCAGGAAGAATGTATAGACTACACTGAAACTTTTGCACCAGTTGCTAGATTAGAGGCAATTCGCATCTTATTATCATTTGTTGCACATCATAGTATAATATTATATCAAATGGATGTAAAAAGTGCCTTTCTAAATGGTGTTATTAGTGAGGAAGTATATGTTATGCAACCTCCGGGTTTTGAAAGTGAAACCCAACCTGAACATGTATATAAGCTAAAGAAAGCTTTATACGGTCTCAAACAAGCTCCTAGAGCTTGGTATGAAAGGTTAAGTTCATTCTTAATGGACAATGGATTCAGTAGAGGAAAGGTTGATACAACCTTATTTAGAAAATCCAATAAGTCCAGTTTTATTGTTCTTCAAATATATGTTGATGATATAATTTTTGGTGCCACTAATGAATCTCTCTGTAAAGAATTCTCTAAGATTATGCAGAAAGAGTTTGAAATGAGCATGATGGGAGAACTCAAGTTCTTTCTTGGACTTCAAGTTAAGCAAACAGTGGACGAGGTGTACATCCATCAAACTAAGTATACAAAGGAATTGTTAAAGAAATTCAAGATGGATGATTGCAAGCCTATGAACACCCCTATGCATCCCACGTCCAAACTGAACAAGGATGATAAAGATAAAAAGGTAGACCAAAAGGTATATAGAGGTATGATAGGATCTCTACTATATCTTACTGCGTCTAGACCTGATATTATGTTCAGTGTATGCTTATATGCTCGATTTCAATCTGATCCAAAAGAATCTCATTTATCAGCAGTTAAAAGAATATTTTGATATTTAAAAGGTACTACTAATCTGGGTTTGTGCTTTAGGAAAAATGGTGATTACAGATTAGTTGGTTTTTGTGATGCTTACTATGCTGGAGATAGAATAGAAAGAAAAAAACAAGTACCAGTGGAGGATGCCACTTCATTGGAGCTAATCTAGTCTCATGGTCAAGCAAAAGACAAAGCATTATTGCCTTATCAACTGCTGAAGCTGAGTATATTTCAGCTGCTAGTTGCTGCTCACAACTTCTATGGATCAAACATCAATTGGAGGACTACAATGTGTTTGTAAGTAGTATGTGTAATAATACTGCTGCAATAAATCTATCTAATAATCCAATATTGCATTCAAGGGCTAAGCATATAGAGATTAAACATCACTTTATTAGAGATTATGTGCAAAAAGGTATTATTGATATACAATTTGTAGATACTGACCGTCAATGGCCGGATATCTTTAATAAACCTCCTGCAGAGGACAGATTCATATTTATTAGAAAACATCCTAATATGATTTGTGTGGATTGATTGTGCGTCTAATGCATATTACATGCGCGTCTATTGCTTAAGTGCAACCAATGCATGTTGCATGCGCGTCCAGTGGGCACTACATCTATTGATTATTTGCATGGTTTTATCAGACTCGTCTATGCTATCTATTATTATATTTGCATTGATTTATGTCCAAGACAAATTTAATAATATTCTTATGCTGAGTCAGTTATTTCCATCAATCCTATCAATAGCTTTTTATAGTTTCAAAAACCTTCGTCGCATCAGCACTTATTACTCCTTTTCTCACACGTTTTCATTTTATTTTTTTAATTAATTTATTTGGGAAAACTCTTCAAATTCGAAACCTTTTTAAGTAATACTCTTTCCCTCTAAAAAAAACCTTTCACAATCTTCTCTCTTTGAATCCTCGAGTACTCTGTTTCTTGCTACAAAACCCTAAACTCTCAAACCTCATCAATGGCTTCATCTTCTGTTGCTGCAACTTTTAATGTGGACAAGTTGAACCTTGCTATTGAGAACTACTTCAACTTTGGAATTCTGCAATAATACAACTTAGATGTAAGTAAGAACATCAATGTTGCTGGTCGGGGAGGACTCTTCGTTGAAAAAGTCTCTATCTACCCAAACCTAGTTAGGGATTTTGGGAGAAACCTTCAAGTATCAATTGCTGAGATTTCTACTGTGGTTCTCGGAAAAAGAGTAGTGGTCTCTAAAAAGACCATCTCTGATGCTATCAACTGCGCTCAAGAAGGAGTGGTTTTTACTGATACTTGGGAGACGGACCTATATGGTTCAGAGGTGATAGCTGCCTTCCTGATGTGTGAAGATAAAGTAAGAAATCATTCCTGGAAGTCAGTGGAGATGAAGGATGATGTTCGAATTCTTCATCAGTTGTTGAACATGGTTGTTTTGCACAAAATTGGGTCTAAGGACAACTTGTCAGCTTTACATAAGTTTTGTCTCTGCCATCTCATCACTGAGATTAAAATCAACCTGCCCATAATTCTATATGGAAGATTTAGGGATGTTTTTGTTCACAGGAAGAGGCTCTCTGCAATTCCAAACTTTCATTATAAAATTACACTGTCAGTAAAAACCCAGATCGGTTTTTTTCTGAGTTTTAAACCCAACTTCGAACACTAACTTCCTAAAATATAATGGGTTGTCTGAGCTTTGTTGATTTTTACACTTTATGTTGTGTTTTTATTATAGATTATGTCAACATCTACATCTGTTGGTCAACCATCGGCAACTCAATCTTCTAAAGCTGATCCATCTACACAATCAATTAGACAAAAATCAGATCCTACATAGAATCATTGTAAATTTACCTCAGAACCAGGAGGGAAGAAAGTGCATACCTGTTTGTATTGTGCGAAAACTTTTATAGGTGGAGGAATCAATAGAGTTAAACAACATCTTGCCGGAAAAACTGGTGATGCATTAAGTTGCAAAAAAATTGATGTCGATACTCGATTTAAATGGAACAGAACTTGAAGGAAATTGAATCAAAGAAGAAAAAAGGTTCGGAAAAAAGGGATGATGAAAATCCTTATGGTTTGAATGTCATGTAATTTGATGGGGATGACTTGCAAGAAATACCTCCTCCACAATTTGTTGAAGCGGGGGATAATGCGACTGTACCTTCTTCCTCATAAAATGCAAAAAAGAGAGCAATTGGAGGAGAAGGTAATTACTTTGCTCACAGAACTACCCTTGGATCTCAACCAACAATTAAGAGCATGTTGGCAGGTAAAAAAGCCAAGCATAAGGTTGATCTTGCTATTGTAACATTTTTTTTTTTGGAAAATTGCATCCTAATGAATGCCTTAAATTCATAGTCTTATCAATTGATGATTGATGCAATTGTTGCATTTGGTCCTTGTTATAAAGGCCCAAATTATCATGCTATGAGGACTAAATTATTGTGTGATATGAAACAAGATGTCCAATTGTTGGTTGATTCTTGTTGTAGTAATTAGGTAGAAACAGGGTGCACTATCTTGGCAAATGGGTGGCAAGACCCAAAAAAAAAGTAATTGATTAATTTTCTGGTGTATTTCCCCAATGGAATCAGTTTTATCATATATGTTGATGCTTAAGATGTTGTTAAGGATGCAGTCACCCTTTGTAATTTGTTTGTTGAGTTGGTTGAATTTGTTGGTCCAAAGAATGTTGTGCATCTTGTCACTGATAATGCAGCTAATTATAAAGCTATAGGAAGATTTCTGAATGACAAGTATCCTAATGTCTTTTGGTCACCATGTGTTGCACATTGTCTAAATTTGGTTTTAGGTGACATAGGGAAGATGGAACTTGTTGTAGGTCTATCAAAACCTGCATCCTTGATTACAAAGTGTTTATAATCAAGGATTTTTGTTAGCTTGGTTGAGGAAGAGAGAAGGATAGACAGAAATTATACGTCTTTGTACAACATGTTGCCACAACCTTCATTGCATTGAAGAGTATTCACCAACACAAGCATGATCTTCAAGCCTTGGTAACTAGCAATTCTTTTGTGCAGTCTAGATACTATAGAGACTCAAAGGCTAGAAATTTTATTGATATTGTCCTTGATTCTAGATTTTGGAATAATAATTGTGGGATTGTTGTTAAAATTGTTGCACCACTCATACTATTTTTTTTTTTGATAAGTAAAAGAAATTTAATAAAAAGAGTACAAAGGTTACTCTAACCTGTATACAATGAGAAAAGCAAGTAGCATGCAAAAGCATCACAAAGAGGAAAGTCATCCCAACTATGTTGGCACCACAAACCCCAACAATCATTTGCATCACACTACCAAAAAGCAATAAAAAGATGACTTTGAAAATCAGCTATGTCAGTTATATCTAAAAACTAAGAAAAGCTAAACAAAGGCACCCCTCAGCTCTCCAAAACTGATACAGCACTATAGCAACCCAGAAAGCCGAAATTCCAACCTTGCAGGTGCAGCCATCAGAAAAAAAAAATCATCCAGATTCGCAAAAAGTGCAGGACCCATATAAAAACTTGCAACCTTGAATTAAGAAAATGACAAATATCCAGGTGCAAAGAACAAATGAACATTAACAGCCAAAATCCAAAACAAATCCAGATCAGATAAATTCAGAGCTGCACAAACAGACTACCAGGCAAGAGGGAACAACACCAAAAACATGGCAGCACAGAGAAAAGAAATGAAATAAAGCTCAACATCCCATGCATTCTATTGGATTAATGCACCAATCAGAAAAACATCTTGTCGAACCTTTGCCCCCCTTATTGATAAACCAACTTCAAGATAAAACCTTAATCTGATCAAGCAATGCAGTCAAATCAAAAGTGGCACCCTGAAAAATGATTCTATTGCACAGCAGCCACATATACTAGCAAACTAAATGCCAAATTAAAGATTTAAACTTACTAGAATTGTTCCTCTATAAAATTGCACATGTTGAGCCATGTGTTGTGAAGCTAAATTTGGTAGTACCACCGAGAAACCCATCCAGCCATAAATAAGAGACCATACTTTATAGGATATATTACATGAAAAAAAATAAATGGATGCTATCTTCTCGATGAGAGAAACAAAAGGCACTGATAAATACCCCCGAAGCAGCAGAGATAACCCCACGGTGATTGAGTTGTAATCGGGTTAGAAGACGATCTTGTAATAATCTCCATGAAAAGACCAAAACTTTTGATGGAATTAAACATTGCCAAAAACTCTTAAAAATCCCCTTTGAATCAACATTACCTGGAATGAGATTATAATAAGAAGACAAAAAGAAATATGTTGATTTGACAGAGAAAGAATTAGAAGGATCAAGCGAACAACTCCAAGAATCAGCACAAAACTGATTTAGAACCACCGAGGCCAAGGAGTTTTTTCATCTACCAAAATCTCCTCCTCCTAAACAAATAAATCATGACGCCACACTAGTGGAAAATATACATTAGACGGTAAAGGTTTACGTCAGTTAACCAAAAGCTAGACGTTAAAAAGGAGGCGGTGGCAGTTTTGTAAATATCAGGCTTCATTAATTAAATTTTAACGTCAGTTGTTTTAATGACTGACGTTAAAAGTGAAGTGACTCACTTTTAACGTCAGTTCAATAAAGAACTGACGTTAAAAGTGAACATTTTAACGTCAGTTCGATAAAGAACTGACGTTAGAAGTAAGTCTCTTCACTTTTAACGTCAGTCCCTACATCAACGGACGTTAAAAGTTATTTTAATAATTTTTTTTATCTAGTATACGATTCCTTCCGCATTGCCTTCCTCAAAGTTTCAGTTTCACATGAATTGCTTTGATGTTTTGTGTTTCTGTTTTGAAAACTAAAATATATGTGCGAAGTATAAGTTGAATCAATAACCCAAACCGGATCTCATTCATGAAGTGTAATACCTGATCGATCGATACAAAAGATTGAAATGGTTTAAAATACTATAAAAAGTTACATTGAAAGGGTTTAAAATCCTATAAAAAGTTACATTGAAAGGGTTTTAAATCCTAAACATTAAAGCTACATCCCATCAGAGAGTTTTATGAAATATATGCCAAAGGGAAAACTATATATACTCCGAAGACCTCAGAAAACTGGGGGGCATGAGAGAGCTCAAGAGAGAGGCAAAAACAGGTGCACTAGATCTGTTTCAAGCAAAGGCAGTGGTTCCAGAGACTTCCAAGACGGTCACTTGCTGCCAAAGGCGAGGTTTTGGAACTGTGACCCCGAGCACTGATTAGCCCTCCAAAGAATGATTCTCCGGAAGGTGATAAGGTGAGCAACTCACATAATGTAATTTACTCAGACTTATCACCCATGTAATGTAATTTACTCAAACTCAGAAGTTGTTTGACCATTAAGACAAAGACCTTTGAGTCTAGGAATAGGAAGAAAGAGTGATGAAGTTAATCTCCACGGCAGAGCCATATTGTGAAGCAGAAAATTAAAAGGATGGAAGGAAGCTATTTATAGGAGCAGGGGATGAAGTTACTAAGCTATTCTGATTTTATTGAAAACTTACCTATAAACTTAATGCTCATTAAGATGATTGAGTTACAAGGTGCATGGGTAAGTAGCACGATAGATCCAAAGGAATGAATGTTTTTGCATATATCTTTAACCTTTTAACGTCGCTTTTTAAAAAAGCGGCGTTAAAAGTGTTTTTAAATAAAAATATTAATTGTTAACGTCGGTTTTTATACAACCGACGTTAAAAGTTTGATTTTTACTTGAGTTAAATAAATAGCTGGCGTAAATAATCCTATATATTATAAACGCAGAGAATGAATATTGGAAATAATGTAATTAATATACGGGAACTTGGCAGTCATCAATTAAGTTGACGTTAAAAATGAGGTGGTGGGTAAACTATTTGCGTCAGTTCTATAAATAAATGACGTATATAATTATGAAACTCATTTCATTGGTTGTCATGTCCTTGTTGTCCCTCTTAACGCAGATCACTCCATATAGTACTGCAGTTTATTTCTAAACCTTTTTTTAATTTATACAAGTTTATTTTTAATTTTTATTAATTAGCTTGAATTAGTAAACAAATTATTGTGCAAATTAAAATAAATAAACACTTAACATAAAACAAGTTATATGTATAATCAAATCGTATGACATTGAAGCGATTCATAAGTTAAAATTACATGATTAAAAGATAAAAAATTTCTGCAACGTAGCCCTAAAATATAAAAAAGTTTCTGCATCAACATCATTTTCTTCTCAGTCCTGTCATCAGAAACTCCAATGGATGCATCACCTCCCTCACTTGAATTCCAAGATGCAAAGTAAATCCTCAGTCACTAGCAGCGAAAGCAAAGTGAAATGGATCTTTGCATCTTTCTTCTTCAGTGGAGTTCCTTGATGCATCATCTTGAATCCACAATCACTTGCTTCCAAAGCAAAGTGAAAGGGATGACGGGGATGAAATAAAGTGAGAGAATCACATTACGTGATTCACCCAACCTTAATATCCATGCAATGTAATTTACTCAAACTCAGAAGTTGTTTGACCATTAAGACAAAGACCTTTGAGTCTAGGAATAGGAAGAAAGAGTGATGAAGTTAATCTCAACGGCAGAGCCATATTGTGAAGCAGAAAATTAATTAAAAGGAGACGGAAGCTAGGAAGCTATTTATAGGAGCAGTGGATGAAGTTACTAAGTTATTCTGATTTTCTTGAAAACTTATCTATAAACTTCATGCTCATTAAGAGGATTAGGTACAAAGGTGAATGGGTAAGTAGCACAGTAGTCAAGGGAATGAATGTTTTTGCAGAAACTAATAAACCTTTAACGTCCGTTGTGTAATACAACTGACGTAAGAAGTTGTGAGTGTTTTTAACGTCAGTTTCTTAATACAACTTACGTTAAATATATGACCTTTAACGCCGATTATTACTACCACCTGACGTAATAAGTGTGATAGTTTTTAACGTCAGTTTATTAAGACAACTGACGTTAAATATATGATCTTCAACTTCAGGTTTTACCAAAAACTGACGTAAAATGTTGTTTTATTTTAATTATAACGTTTACCCCCGCGCGCCTCCTCCACTTCTCTACGTCTTTTCTCTTTTCATCACGCTCAACCCTCACTCTCGCTCTCACTCTGCCCTAATCGCGAGCTCATCTCCACCGCAACCACCGCGAGGGCTTCTTCGCCACCACCGTGAGGTACACTCTTAACCCCTAACTTTGTCTTTCCCGCTCCTTCTTTGCAATAACTTGACATCTCTCTTTCCCCTGGCCTTCCCGTGCACTAACTCTCCTTGTCCCTCTGCTCTCAGTAACCACATCGAACGTTGGACACCACTCGAGCTTCCCCACCACCACCACGTGAGCGCCTATTTCTGGTGAGTCTTTAATTAGGGCACATTTTTTTATTCACGGTTTTGAGTGCATGCATGTTGCTCTGCTGGTTTGAAACTGTAGTCTCAGTAGTTGAAACTTGAAACTGTGAGTTTGAGTTGTTTGGAATGTCTCTATTTTTGGTTTTGAGTGTATCTTTGAAACCGTAGTCTCGATAGTTGTAACTTTAAACCATGAGTTTGAGTTGTTTGGAATGTCTCTATTTTTGGTTTTGAGTGCATGTTGCTCTGCTGGTTGATCTGTCACGGCCGTGATGCTCATCACGGCTAGGCCGTGATCAGTTCTGCCTATGAGGGTCTGGTTCAGTTGGCACGTTACGGCCGTGATGGAAATCACGGCCAGGCCGTGTTTTGCTTGGCAATCTACAAAATCTATAGTTTTCAATCTCACGTATTGTCCTTATATTGGATATATAGATGTTTTGTATATCTACAGGACCTATCTAGTTATTTTTATTTATACTTCTGTATTTATTTTGAGTTATAACCTATGTTAATACATATATATTGTTTTTGAACAGGCATACATATGGATCAGTCAGATAGCCCACATGCACGGGAGGACATTGTGGGGGTTTCGCAGGACCCGATCACGCCTACGCCTGCTGATTCTAGTGTAAGTTTACATGCATGTTATATACTATCTTTAGTCCTTCTTGTTAATGTAAGTTTATAATGTTAAGACCCTCTATTTTATCATTTTTTTTTTGTCCATACAGACATCACAGGCTCATAGGAAACGGGGTAGAGGAGTCACCTTGTTGAAGAAACTAGAGAAGGACAGGCAGAGCGGACAGAAGCTTGAGGTGTCCTTTGATGCTAATCTAAATGCCCAGGGACCCTGTGCTAAAGAATTTAATAAGTGGGTGTTTCTACAAGCGAAGCAGCACGTAAGCATCAACTACAACCACTGGAATGACGTTCCACAGAACGTTAAGGATCAGATTTGGGAGGCTATCACGGTATTTTACCTTTACATTCGTTTAATTTACATTATTAGATAATTATCCGAGTTATAATCCATCCAGTTGTTATATATGTATCTAATGTGTAGGTAGCTTGGACCGTGCCAAATGACGAGGATCATCGTCATAAATGTATGAAAATGGCATCAAAGCGTTGGAATGGGTTCAAGCATGATCTTACCAGGTACTATCTATCTGGGAAGAAGCGGCTTGATAAAATGTTCTCGGATCATCCCTGGATTGATCAGGATACTTGGGATACGTTTGCCAGGAGTCGACAGGATGAAGAATTTCAGGTTGGTTGATTAAGTTAATTTTGTATGCTTATTATAGATCATTTAACTATATTTAATTATGTGTTTTTGTTTGAATAGGCTAAGGCAAATAAGGGTCGGCAGAATCAGGCGAAGAACGTCCACCGCCACACCATGTCTCAGGGTGGGTACCATACTCGGATCAAAGAGATGATGGCGGATAGGATGAGGTAGAAGCATGAAGAGCACTCTGCTAGCATTGAAAGAGGAGAGGTGCATGAGGGCACACAATAAACTCATCCGACGTACATCGAACGCTAGGATGACTGGTTAGCCGGCCGCATGACAAAGGCGGGATCTTTTAAAGTTGATGCCACTCGCGAAGTGGCAGATAAGATTGTAAGTAAATAATTAACTTGATTTCAATTGATATTTGTATAGATATTTGCAACACTTTTCACTTGCACGTTTTTTCATTTTTTTTCATTGTAGATGGATCTTAAAGCAAAATCCTCCCAGGGCGCATTCGTCCCTTCTGGACGGCAGGACGTCTTGATGACTGCTCTAGGCAAGAAAGACCATCCTGGTCGGGTTCTCGGTGTTCCTGGGAACGTGACCATCAAACAATATTATGGCAAGTCTGCTTCACGAAAGCGGGTGGTCAATGAAGCATCAATTTTGGCTGACATTACTCAGCACCTCATGACCAACCCAGATATTACAACACATCTGATGCAAGGCTTAATAGCCAACCCAGAATTCAAGCAGGCGCTTGCCAGAGAGCTTTCCTCCATCGGTACATCCCAGGACACCGCAAGGCTTGCCAACGCTTCACATGTGAGCACAAAAGAGAGTTTTAGTATGGCACATGTGGAGGACGATGAGTTGGCAGCTAGGGTGCGGGAGTTAGAAGTCCAGCGCCATGAGCATGAGTTGGAAATGAAAAGGCGTGAGCTTGAGTTGGACTCCAAACGACGTGAGCTCGAAATTTTAGCAAAGGTATTTATTCATTATTAATGTCCAAATTAGTCAAATAATTACTTGTGTTTTTTTTAATTATCAAAAACTTATATATTTTATTTTTCCTAAACTGAAGGCCAAGTCGACGTCGGTGTCGCTGTCACCTATCACTCGTTTGTTCTCACTTGGTGAGGATTATGCGTATGAGATTTTTGAATGTCCATTGGATCACGATGGATGGGTGGCACGCCCAGATCAACAGAGGATATTTTCCTTCGTTGGTGACGATCTCGGAACGCTCGCAGAAATAACGTCTGGATGAACAGCAATGTCATCAGTCTCTGGTGCACGTAAGTTAATTTTAATTTTATAACTTATTTATTTTTGGTATTTTTCCATTTAATAATTTATTTTAATTTAAATATATATATTATGTAGTTAACATCCATACCCTTTTCATATCTTAGGTATCTCCATCGTCTTCAGCTTGATAAGGGCGTTGCATCAGTTTACGGTTTCTTAGATCCGTCAATCCTTCTGCCCGAGTTCTTTGCTGGCGATGCATTGAGTAAATACATAGGGAAGTTGTTGGGAGACAATCCGAAAGAATTATATCTGGCTCCCTACTGTAGGGATGACCATTGGCAGTTGTTGGTACTTCACCCGTCTAGGCATACTGTCATATTCTTCTGCTCTCTCCACCATGATCCGCCACCGAAGGTGGTGGAAGCTGTAAATATGTAAGTAACTAATCTTAAATTTAATTTAAGTTTTAATATCAGTTGTTTTTAGTTTATTACACATGTGATAAATGAGTTTGTTAATTGATCGACATGATTATTTGTTTATGATAGCGCGCTGAAGGCGAGTAGCATAAGTTGCGCCAACGGGAGAAGTAGGACTTCTAAGGCTAAAGCAAATCCTGTATGGAACATCCTCAAGGTTTGGTAGTTTATTTATCAAATAATTATTATTATAATTACTAATTTATGTGTATATTCAACTGACGTTGAAATTAATTTTGTTGGTAGTCTCGATTTCAACCTGACAGTTGGTCATGCGGCTATTATGTGATGCTTCATATGCTGAACATAGTCTACGCATCTATTACGGATGGATGGAAGAAGGTAATATTTAAACAACTTGTTAAATTATATATTATAGTTTTGAGGATGACTTGCATTGATGTTATTGTTATTATTTGAACGTGTCTAGGCGTTTATCGACCAATCGCCTATTCAAGAAGATGAGTTAAGAGACTTGAGGATGCGCTTCGCTGAATTCTTCTTCAAGTATGCGGCTGAAAAAGGAATTGCCAACATACCTCCGCACTACTTAGATAAATAGTTTTTTTGTTAGACTTTAGAAACTAATTAATAACATGTATATATATATATATATATATATCCTTAGATAGTTTTGTTTTTTAGACATTGGAACTAAAATTTATTTATATATATACGTGGGTTTTGGTTTTAAGTCCCCCCATTGTTCAATTTTCCTTTGCAATTCTGTAATGTGTGTGATATTACGTATTTCTGGACTGAATGCAGGGATAGCTGAGGGGAGTGATATTTTAAAACTGAATTTAAAAAAAAAAACCTATTAACGTCAGTTGTATCAAACAACTGATGTTAATAGTATTTTATAAAATATACAGTACACTATTAACGTCAGTTGTTTATTACAACTGACGTTAAAATTAAACATTTAACGTCAGTTCTTTATAAAAACTGACGTTAGTTTTAACAAAATCAACGTCCGTTGTATTAAAAAACTGACGTTAATAGTTTTAGTTTAACGTCAGTTGTTTAAAAAACCGACGTTAATTATTATAAAATTAACGTCGGTTTTGTTAAGGAACTGACGTTAATAGTGTTATATTTAACGTCGGTTCTAAACTGACGTTAAAATATTAACTATTAACGTCAGCTGTATTTACGTCAGTCAGTATTCTGACGTAAAAAATCAATTTTAACAGACGTAAAAAGCACTTATTGCACTAGTGCCACCACCATTCCCACAACCACCCATTTGCTGACCACACTCCCATTTCAAAAATAGTAGAGGATTTATCTAATGAAATCTGATAAAGTAGAGGATAAACCTCCAATAAGCTCATTGAACCAAATCAACAATCATGCCAAAAACGAACGAATTCACCATTTCCAATCTTCTGCAACACTGCACCTGAAAACCAATCAGCAAGAGGACCAGGAGTTGTGTCCAAAAGAACCAAATCACGCCACCATATTTACTGAAGGGAGGAATGGTTGTTTTGAATAACAATTGAATCAATCCTGCCATACCTAAAACGAAGAAAATATACCAAACTGTTGAATGGTCCACTAAACAATGCCACTTCCACTTGGATAATAAACTAATATTAAAAAGCTCCAAGTTTTTAACACCAAGACCACCTCTAGATTTAGGCAAACAAACACGATCCCAGCTTACCCAACTGATTTTCTGTGCCTCACTACAAATTTCTATGATCCTTATATGATTCTACTTTCATAATCCAAGTGTATGTAAGCAAAATAATTTTCCTTCCTATTTTTATATATTTGGCCGAATCTAAGTATTGGTGGGAAAATGAGATTTTGTTTTGTCCAAATTTTAACTTAGATAAATTTGTTTATAAGCTATCTAGGGTTTCTATGTTCTAAATCTAATAGTTTGAAATCAAAATAAACTCATAACCTTATTTTATTGTCTTGGCCGAAATTTGGGTTATATGAACAAAATAACTTTTCTTCAATCTTTAACTAGATCATGATTTGTATCAACTATTTAAGGTGTAGGTTCTAGATCCAAGAGTTTGTGAGCCAAAGGAATTTCTAGATTTTGTTTCATATTTTTGAATTGTAACGCTTGATTTATGTTAGTTAATACTCTAGGAACTAAGATCCAAAAGATGGAGTTGAGAAAATAACCCTAGCCTGTTTTTGATATCATGGCAGAACCTAGCATGAATTAGTCATAGTTGGTTTTTGTTTGATTTATTTGTATTATGTTGTTTTGGTTGAAGGTTAACCATTAACTGTGGTAGAGTAACGAGGATTGAAAAGTTCGGGACTTTGGTGATAAGTTCAGGTGGGGAAAGAATCAACCTATCGTCGGAAATCGATAAGTAGTATATTATATAATGATTGTGTAGGGCGACCTAAACCCTATTAGTGGTTGAGTAATCGACAAGACCAAAATCACATTGGAAACCTTTTCTGTAAAACCAATGGTGATTTGGGGATTGTAGGTTTATCGACGTTAGGATGATTTTATCTTATCTGAGGTTGATTGAATTTATTATTATTATTGAATTGCTTATGTGATATTTTGTGGTATTTGAATATTTATAATAATGAGGATGTTTTTGTTTCATCACGGCCGTGATGGTTGTCATGGTCGTGCCGCAAGAGGTTACGTGTTGTAGAAATGCTTGCCTTTGATGGTCATCACGTAGTTGATGGCTATCACAGTCAGGCCGTGACAGAGTCTGACTTTATGATATTGATTTTACTGTGATACGCTGGTTGAGGTATTCCACCTGCATGTGACGTATTATTTTTGGTGTTTGAATATTTTCTGATGTTATGTTATGCACGATCTGCCTGGTTTTTAATATCGTGCTTAGTGGATTTTAAGCAAAGATATATATATTGTTCGGGAGATAATTGTTTGGGTGTGAGGATAATGGTGACTTAGAGGTGCCTAACCTAAATGAATTATTTTAAAGAGGAAGGGTGACATAGAATATGTGTTAAGGCTTTGATGGAAAGTTAAGGCACTAGGATGTTATTAATATAGGTTAGTGATATTCATGTGTTTACGTTGTTGTTCACAACCGTATATTTGGAATATATGAGGTCAAGAGTTCTCGTTAGACCGTTTCACCTTAGAATTTAAGTTGTGCAACTATAGTGTCATTGCTATGCATGAGTACCCTTGATAGAGATGAGAGAAAATCAGGGTGTGCACCGACGGTAATGTGCTGCTATAGTGTCATTGCTTTGCATGAGCATTCTCACCATGGATGAGAATGTGCACCGGCGTTGGGAACGCGTCACCTGGATGACTGACTGACATTCCTAACGAGGAATGTGTGACAGGATTAGTGGTGGCCACGTCAGTATAAAAGTGTAGTTGTGTGAGATTGGGGTAGAGGATGGTAAATTAATTGGAGGATGATTTGTTAGTTTTGTATGTTGATTGTCTGTGACATTTATTGTATGATATGCTATGACTCTTTTCCACTTTTTGATGATATAACTGCTTCTTATTCCCTATATCTTTCCGTGTGTTGTATTCTGTCTTTTTATGATATCGTACTAGAAGACCCTGTGGTTGAGCTTGATGCTGAGGCGTTGGATAGAACTCGGTATGAACTGGATGCGAGAAGACGAGATGTGGTTTTCAGCAATGTAGTTTAGTGTCTAGAGCCAGTGAGTCTTCTAAGACATTTTGTTTTTATTATTAATTGTTGTTTTAAGATGCCTGCTAGGGATCTTACTGATGGGATACCCTAGACAGTGTTTTAAATATTCTAATGCGTAAACCTATGGTATGTAATGTATATAGATGGTGTGTTTAATTTGAAATTTTCTTCCGCTGTGTGTTTATAAGTTATGTTTTAAATTTTTACGTATTTTGGAATACTCGTTTTCACATTAAGCATGCGATTAAGAAATTAAATAATAAGGTTTTAATTTAATGACACAAAGGGGCACAACGGGGTGTCTCATTATTTTGTTTCGGGAAATAGATGGATCCGGACGCACCATTGATTCACTCTCGGGTTCGAGCCCTCATATTTGAGAACTACCTGTATCCAGATGCATGGGACTTTCAACTGGGAGCCCACGTAGCTTATTATACTGGCCTGGTGTGTATAGTGGAGGGTAGAGCTTTGGATGGACCCGTTCGGAGGGTTCACACTACAGAGATAGTGCGTATCACATTACCACCTGTGGATATTTGCATACATTATTGGGCTGCCCGGGGTTTAGTGGTCTTAGGTCCTCAACTACCCCAGGACCCACCTCATTAGGAGGCAGCACCTGTTGAGCTTGTTGAGGAGGACCCACAGGAGATTATGGAGGAGGACCCTCAGGAGGATTTGGAGGGCGTTCCCGTTGAGGAGATAGATGAGGATCCTCAGTACCATCCACTTGACGATGATGATGACGATGCTCCCGATTGATGTGGATGACCCTTCACCAGTTGTATCTCAGCGGGGTGGAGATAACCGTAGTGGTCTCCCTAACGGATACCACTAGGACTAGACCAGTCATAGGTTTTTTTTTATTTTGAGGTGGTAGTATATGTGCAGTTATTTTGACTTTTGTATCTGACCACGTCTCTTTAAACTTGTTTAACTCTTTTCAAGCTTATTGATATTTGAACTAGTTGTTGTGAAAAACCATGTTGAACCACTCAATGTAACTTCTGTCAAAATAGCCTCATCAAGAAGGCTTTTGTTAATATAAAATGGTGTTTATGTATATTTATAGTGTTATTTACATTTTCATCATTTACGTTTAAGGGCGCTTGTGGTGAAAAGTTATATGATATTTTCAACAATGTAAATATTCAATATAATTATATATTTTCCAAAAGAAATCGACACATCATTAATAATAACATTTTCTGTAACACATAGTAATTAATGTGATGCTTGAGGAAAGGGTGTCATATTAAGGGTGGTATCAGAGCTGGTCGAGTGTTTCGGGAACCTTTGGGAATAGGCCTGTTGTGTTTATGTTGTGTGATCTCTGAATAGGCTTGTTTGAATTACTTCTTAGAAGTAATGGATGTTGGAAATAAATTGAATATTTCGTATCTAGTTGTCATTTAACTACTTTTATCTTGTTGGTCAGTTATGGAGCTAGATGCAGGACGAGGATGTGGCCGTAGAGGAGGCCGTAGAGGTGGTTTCGTTGGTGGGCGCGGACCTGTTGGTGGGGGAATGGATTTTGCAGCACAAGCTATGGCAGATATTGTAGCTGGCATTACTCAACAGACTGCTACTATGGCTGCACAACACCAACAGGAGCAAGCTCGTGCTGAGCAAGCCGCTGAAAGTCGTGCTCTAACAGCATTTCGACACTAGAACCCACCACAGTTTCATGGGGATGTTGACCCTACAAAATCTGATTTGTGAATTCAAGAACTCGAGAAGATTTTCGAGTTAATTAACAGCCCTGAAGCAGTACGAGTACCGTATGCTACTTTCTTGTTAATGAGAAAGGTTGAATATTGGTGGAGAGGCACCAAGCAACTGCTCGAGGTGAACCAACAAGAAATTGCTTGGGAGATTTTCTGTACTGCATTCTGGGACAAATACTTCTCACAGAGTGCTCGAGGTGAGAAAGAATAGGGATTTCTACGCCTTCGCCAAGGAGACATGATTGTTGAAGAATATGCGTCCAAGTTTGAATCATTAGCCAAATATTTTTTCTTTTTCCAAGATAATCCAGAAGAAAGCTGGAAGTGTGAAAGATTCAAAGGAGGATTAAGGTAGAAATCAAGGAATCAGTGCTGCCACTGGAGATCAGGAATTTCCAAACTCTGGTGGAGAAATGTAGAAAAGTGGAACAGATGCAGAAAGGAAGGGACAATCGAGGGAACATTGGGGGACCCTCATGATCAAGAAACCAGTTCCAAGGTCAGAACTAGAAGGGGAGGCAAACTCAGAAAAATCCATACTCTAGACCAGTTGGAAATAACCGAAGTCAACAACAGTACCATCCCGTTACTTTGGCCACTGGAAGTGTCAACTAGAGGAGTCAAGGGCAAAGTCAAGGGAGATGTTTCAAATGTGGAGAAACGAACCACTTGGCTGATGTATGTCCCATGAGAGGGATGAAATGCTTTAACTATGATTGAGTGGGGCATTTGGCAAAAGATTGCAAGGTACCGAAGCGGGAGCCTACCGTCAATAGTGCCAGAAATTCTAAACCAACAGCTAAGGGAAGAGTCTTTACCATGAGTGGTGTTGAAGCCTCTAACTCCAAGGAGCTCATCAAAGGTAGTTGTGATATACCCGATAATCTTTTAACTATGCTTTTCGATTCTAGTGCGACGCACTCATTGTGAACACCCATTTTTGTTCGTCTTCATTTTATTCTATTCTAATTTTATTATTATTTTATTATATTTCAGGGAGACTAAAAAAATAATAGTGAAGAAAGAAGGAATAAAAAGAAGATAATGAAGAAAGGAGGAGGTTCCATCCGTTGCGTATCTAATTTTCTGTTGGACGAGGAGGTTCCGTCCATTGCATACCTAATTTTCTGTTGGACGAGGAGGTTCCGTCCATTGCATATCTAATTTTCTATTGGAAGATAAGATTCCATCCATTACATATCTAATTTTATGTTGGACGAGGAGGTTTCGTCGGTTGCGTATCTAATTTTCTGTTGGACGAGGAGGTTCCGTCCATTGCATATCTAATTTTCTGTTGGACAAGGAGGTTCCGTCCATTGCATATCTAATTTTTTGTTGGACGAGGAGGTTCATATCCAATTTTCTGTTGGATGAGGAGGTTCCATCTATTGCGTATCTAATTTTCTGTTGGACGAGGAGGTTCCATCCATTGCATATTTAATTTTCTATTGGACGAGGAGGTTCCGTCCTTTGTATATCTAATTTTCCGTTGGATGAGGAGGTTCCGTCCACTATAATTTTATTTTCAAACTGGAGGCTAAAAAATAATAGTGAATAAAGAAAGAAGAAAAAGAAAATAATGACGAAATGAGGAAGAAAAGAAGGAGAAAAGAACAATCAGCAAAAAGAGAAGAAAGGAGATTGAGTTACTTCTCCTAATCCTAAAAAACCCTATTTTGCATATCAGACAAAACCACTCTTCCTCCTCCCACTCTCCAACCGCCCCTACGCCTCCTCTACCCATTGGTCCTTCTTCTTCCTCATCTCCCCCACTCTCTTAACCGCATCACACTTCCTTCTCTCTTCAAACACGCAACCTTCATATCAAATCGCCTCCTTTCCTCTGCTCGCGCCACCTCCATCTGGACACACGCGATCTCTGCTCAGAACCGCCCAAGCTTCGGATTTCGCAAGACCAACCTTGAAGCCGCTTGGTAAGGAGAAGCATGAAGTCCTCTCCTCCATCTATAAAAAGAGGGGGGAAGAACGAAAAAGGGGGAGAGGACATACGGAGGAAGGATACGAAGACGGAGAGAGAGAGAGATTTTTATCTGATGTTTTAAATGGAAAGAGGGGATTTTTGGGTTAAGGATTTGAGTTTTTTTTTCTCTTTTCTGTCATTAGAGTGGTTCCAAATTTTTAGAAGAAGAAAGTGTTAAAAGAGTCAGTGAAACTGAAATGTGAGGGTTTTGATCTTAAAATTTTACTACTGGGAGAAAGCAAAATCATTGTTATTCTGCTCTCATTTGGTAATCCTTGTTCTCTTTGTTGATATTATTCATGAGTTTCTCTTGACATTCTTATTTTTGTGTCTATTTATGACAAAAATAAAATCCATAGATATTGAAACTAGATGAGTTAGTATGATGTTTGCTATATGAGTTCTTATGTCTATTTCAAAAACGATGTATCGTAGGGTTCCTATTTCATTGTTTGCCGTCATATGCTGAAATGCATGATACACTAGTAATCTTCATATGGCTATATTGTTACTAAACACTTAAAATGTTTCATTTTTGTTCTATTTTCATAAGGCAAAACTATTTTTTTTTACATAAAAATAAAAGATGATCACTTAAATCCCCTTCAACCGGTTTGTTCCCTTTTTACAAAATAAAGAAAATTGCCTTTTGACAAATAAATAATTGAACTTGTTTTATTTAGGGATGGCCTATGGACTTGGTTGCCATATTCAATCCCTTAGAATAAAGGTTTCCCTATGGACTTATGTTCCATGTTCAACCTATTTAGGACTTTTCAACATTTAATCAAAAAGGTAGAATAAAATAAAAAAATGAGATCATGAAATAACATTTCTCTTCCTAATTCCTATGTGGCATTTTTCTAAAATACTTAATTAAATCAATGTTATTTTTGGGTTGCTCAATGACAAGTGTCATGCTCAATCCTTTAGATTTTGAGGTTGCCATGTGGACTTACGTGTCATGTTCAACCTCATTTAGGTTTAATCAAAAAAATTCACAAATATAAAACCGATAAAAAATACAAAATATCTTAAAATAAAAAATGATTTTTTCCTTTAAATGATTTTCGGGGTAAAACAAATATTTTCAAAGTTACTAATAATTTACACAACTAATTTTGGGTAACCATTTTTATGGATGTTCTAGGGTGCCATGGGGTTAAGTCTCCATGCCTTCCTTAGACGTAATCGACTCCCGAACCCAAAGTTTTTTAAAGGGTTTTCCAACTTTCCCGAAATTAAATAAAGTTGGTGGCGACTCCATGTTTATTCTCTAAAAGAAATTCAGGTTTTCTTTTTGTTCGCCATTGCGCCACGATCACGGTCGCGACAGATGGCGACTCCACTGGGGAAACTTGTAAGAGAGTCAAGCCCGTAAAAATTAGTTTTACAAATTTTTAATAACTTGTAGCTTATTTGTTTTACCTTTTATTGCTATGTCTTGTTTTTTTTTCTTACAATAATTAAATAACAAAAACAAAAAAAAAATGTTTTTTATTTTTAGTGATGTTTGTTTAGATTGTCCTTTTTGTTTGGGTTTTCCTTTTACTTAAACAAAAATGAGAAAAATTAGTTGTATTTACATTTTAACTCATGTTATTTTTGTATATGTTTCACTGACAATGTTTTTGTTTCCTCCTCCTTTCTTTTCTTTTTTCCTATATTTTAACAATAGGGTAGAGGACTTATAACCATTGTTATATGTACCTATGTTTTTATTTTGCAGGTTTTTCTTGTCTTTTCTTTTCTTTTTTATTTTTTAAGTGTAACAGGTTTGTATGGCCCCTTCACACAC
Source organism: Sophora flavescens (assembly GCA_030762895.1). Lineage (NCBI taxonomy): Eukaryota > Viridiplantae > Streptophyta > Magnoliopsida > Fabales > Fabaceae > Sophora > Sophora flavescens. Next base: position 157,552,616 of record CM061063.1, on the reverse strand, counting down.
ATCACTATCACATATTACGCATGCTCTTGGCTCTATACCTGAGCTTGCTCAAAACCCAAGGATTAGGTCGTGCTCCGACATTGTCATTGAAGAGGGCTTGTACCTCTCTGATACTTGTCGGTTCACCACTCAGATTGTACATGAGATCATGGAATAGTCATATTGAGAGGGTTTATCCCTACTTGTGGCTAGATTCATGAATCAGATCCTTATAAGGGCAATCTGGGGACCATGACTTTTAGAGGTCTAGACCCGTCCCAATTTTCACTAGTAGAGCAAACCTAGTGGCCGACCTGTTTAGAGTCCTAACTTAGGGTGTGTCCATCCTTAGGTTTTACCTGGCTTAGGACAAAAGGGGGGTATACTTTTATTTCCTCTCTCTATCATCATAAGCATAAATTGTCATGCATGTTCATTGTGAATATTCACAAAACTAGGGGTGTCACATTGCCGCCTCAAACTTGAATGACATATTCGAATATTATTGCACATCTAATAGGCGCTATGTCATAATGAAGGTGATGCATTGGCAGCATACCCATCAGGGTTTTCAACCCCATTGGGTCTCATACAACATGAATCATGCGAGATATATTTGTTTCACTATACTCATTTTTGTTTTTTCGCTTCTGCCTCTTTGTTAAAAGACTTTAGTATTCATCTTATAGCAAGAAAATGGAAAATTTTGGTTCCGAAAAGAGTACTAGCAATGTGAGTTGTTCCAAGAAAAGTATCAAGATCAATGTTACTCAATGACGTGGAGAGTTTATGTGAACTTAGCAAGGAAATGCCAGAAAAAGCACGCTCAGGCTTTGTCAGTAAGTATGGTAGAATATTGGAACTGTTGCGTGTTCTGGTGGAAGTCCCCCACTCTGAGTGCGTTGGACCAATATTGGAATTCAACTTTGAGGTGTTTTGAATTGCCTGACTTAGACATTACTTCGACCATAGAAGAGTATGCTTATATGCTAAGACTTCCAATTCAAAAGAAGACCCGTGTCTACATGTATTATGGCCAATATGTAACATATTGGAAGATAGCAAGTCTATTGGAGCTTCAACCGGAATAGCTAGAGAAATTGTAAAAAGGAACCACCAAAGGATTGAAGAGGCGATTTTTGGAAGTGTATTTCAACAAGCTGGCCCAGTAACAATGATGGGTTACTTTCAACAATGTACTAGCCCTCATGATATATGGGTTGGTGCTCTTTCCTTTTGTACCAGATCCGAGTGATCAGTCAGCTATGGATGTTTTAAATAGGGTTGAAGAATATGGTGTGAACCCGGTCCCTGCTATCTTAGCTGAAACTTTCCTCTCCCTACAGGTTTGTCATCATAATCAACAAGGGAAACTGCGATGTTATGCATCAATATTGTATGTCTGGATCATGACTCACTTGTACGCTCGTGATAAAATTGATAGAACAGATGACCCGTTGAAAGGATTCTCTTGCATGTAACTAAAGCCACGTAAGCTATATGAATGGAAACAAGAGTTTGATCAGATCGACCCGCGGTCATTTAGTTGGATGTGTCCATGGTACAATGGAAATTCAGTTGTATTCAGTTGTGGAAGCTTTTCAAATGTTCCATTGATGGGTCCCAGAGGTTGTGTATCATATTCACCAGCTTTGGTGATGCGTCAGCTCAAGTGGACACAGGATGAACCCCCCGAAGAGCTGCTCGGTGGGGCATTCTTCCTATACCAAGAAAGTGAAAGCATCAAGAGTCAAACAATAGCAGTAAGGTCACCATGAAATGATGTTCATATGAAGGACCTGATGAATTAGGAAGGCGAATCATAGCTCACACAAAAAGATATGAAGTATGGAGAAAAGAGAGAAGAGGTTACCCAAGACCGGCATCCCCTCTCCGTAGTGAAAATAATCCTCTTACCGAAGATCAAATGTTGAAAAAAAAATCAAAATTTTAAAAGCTCAGATGAGGATTTTGGATTAGAATAACCAAGCTGCCGAAGTAACTATTGTCATGCTACGAAGCCAAGTGCAGAAGCTAAGTTTACAAATTGAGCACTTGAGAAATGAATGCGCGGATGCCTACGAAGCCTCGAGTCTTACAAAAAGGGCAAGAAAAGAAAAATAAGCGGAAATTCCAGAGCTGCTGGCAAAGATAGAATATCAAGATAAGATGCTTGTCAAACTTCAAAGGAAGAAAAAAGATCTCAAGACAAATGTAAGGGTTCATGTTGAAACAATACATATACTAGAAGAGATAGTTGAATCCCAACAAGAATCCTTGGCCCAAACAAAACTGTACTCTAATCGAGGATGGAACGAAGCAGCCAAGTATCGCGAGCTACTAGCGGAGGCCAACATGAGAGAATTGGCTCAGAGCCAAAATAAAAGACACTGAAAGAGTTGAAGCTTAACGTCACGAGAATGGGTAAAGGGATGGAAATTGGTAATGAAGGATGTAATGAATGAAAAGGAAGCATGGAAAAGAAAATACGAGGACATGATGGATAAGCTCCAATATCACACTTCCAAGCTGGTGGAGCTATTTGAAGAAGCATCCATCCACATTCGTATGAACCATTTCCTTCAGATACTGCCAAAGGTGACCGAGTTTTTCAATCATTTTGGGAAACTAGCCAAAGGGTTCAGGAAAAAGAAGATGGGACTCTTAACATAATGCTTTGTGGACCTCGGAGAGAGATGGAAACTATCAACGTGTTTCTTTTATTTTGATCAAAGACTCATGATTTGTATCGAAATATTTATAATGGAATGGAAGTTTTCATCAATGTCTGTCGAGTGTTTTTTAGATGATATCTATCAAGGAGTGCGTACTCCCTTAGATACGTCATCAACTATATTTTTACCCTAAAAATGACGTGTTTTCTATGTAAAAATAAGAACATTGCTAGTATGGGTGTAGTCTATCAAGGAGTAGATTCTCCCTTGCACTTGACACCAACTGTATTCAAGCTAGAGGGAACCATACCACTAGATTTGATTGCAGGATGAGTATTCTTGCTATAGGTGTATACGACAGTCTTTTTAAGATCACTCTCACGATCAAACAAAGGGTGTTAACTTGCACATCTATACACACACAAAAAAAAATTTGGGTTTACTAATGAGATTCTTGGATGCTTTACAGAGTCACATATTTCTGAGAATCCGGGAACCATTAGGCGACCTAGGAAAGGTGACACCAATCAAATGAAATAGATGAAGTGAGGGGAATGATAATTGAAATGACTGAAACCCAAGAAAGATTAGAATTCATACTGCAGGATATGAGGGAATCTCTCAGCATGCTTAGTGCGAACAGAGATGCAAATGAACCTGGTAGGCGATGGATTTCTTCCGTGGTAACAGCACCGATGTTTTCAAACATTAGCACGGGTCTCATTCAGGGAATATCTGGCCCCAACCAGACACATCACACGACACCAACAACATTTCCCATTGGAGAAGGATATCCCCCTTTTGAAAATGCCTATCATGAAGTTCCGGGCTATACCGCACCGATATGGGAGCAACCTCATGTATCTACTCACAGTCAGTCAGCGGGAGTTTAGGCTGGTAAGGATAAGATGAAATATGAATGGATGGAGAAAATGGAAGAACAGATAAAAGCAATAAAAGGTCCGAATACCTACGACCCTCTTCTAATAGAAGAACTCTGTCCCGCCACAGATGTCGTGATCCCCAAGGACTTCAAGATTCCTGATTTTTCCAAATATGATGGAAGTGGGAATCCACGATTTCACCTCATCAGTTATGCTACCAAGATGGCAATTTGGTCCAAGGATGACAAATTCCTTATCAGCTTTTCCCATGAAAGTTTGACTGGCCTCGCCTTAGAATGGTATCTCCAATTGGACCATTCCAAGATCTCGAGATGGATGGAATTGGATGACTTATTCATGGACCAGTACAAGTTCAACCTGGATGCAGCTCCGAGTCGTGAACAGTTGACTACAATGCAGAAAAGAAATGAGGAGCCCTTCAAGAAATATGCCCAAAGGTGGAGGAGTTTGGCTGTACAAGTTCAACCTCCCGTGGACTTTATCTGAAATGTGCTCATACCTACGACCCTCTTCAAATAGAAGAACTCTGTCCCACCATAGATGTCGTGATCCCCAAGGACTTCAAGATTCCTGATTTTTCCAAATATGATGGAAGTGGGAATCTACGATTTCACCTCATCAGTTATGCCACCAAGATGGCAATTTGGTCCAAGGATGACAAATTCCTTATCAGCTTTTTCCACCAAAGTTTGACTGGCCTCGCCTTAGAATGGTATCTCCAATTGGACCATTCCAAGATCTTGATATGGACGGAATTGGCTGACTTATTCATGGACCAGTACAAGTTCAACCTGGATTTAACTCCGAGTCGTGAACAGTTGACTACAATGCAGAAAAGAAATGAGGAGCCCTTCAAGAAATATGCCCAAAGGTGGAGGAGTTTGGCTGCACAAGTTCAACCCCCGTTGACTTTATCTGAAATGTGCTCATACTTTTTAGGAACCCTCGGAGTGCCTTTTATAGGGGCCATGACTGGGGCAGCCTATAAAGATTTCTCCGACTTGATCGCCGCCGGTGAAAGGACTGAATTTTTAGCAAGAGTTGGAAAACTTCACATGAATGATGTTGAAGGAAGTGCATCCCAGAAAGGATTCCAACCAAAGAAGAAAGAAGTTGAGGCAAATTATGTACAATGCCAACAGAACTTTAATCGTCGGTACCAAGCAACATAGAACCCTAATCCACATATTCCATACCAGTCACGAACCCTGCTTTACCCGTTACAATCATCCTCACAAACCAACACTTACCCACAAAACCAAATCAACAATATTCATACCCCTCAACCATATAACCTTGCTCGCCCATCATACACCCGTTACCCACCTGCACCCCCACAAAACCGCCCAAACTATCCTCCGCCTCGCCCAAATTTCCAAAACCAAGGACGTTTCCAAAATCCAAATCTGCCACCCTTCCCGAGATTCTCCATCTCTAATGCGGATTTATTCCAACAATTGTTTGACCGCCACTTAATTGCGGGGAACCCTGTGCGTCCCCTAGAACCACCATTTCCTGCTTGGTACAATCCAAATCAGACTTGCAAGTATCACATGGATGTCACAGGACATTCCATTGAGGATTGCGAAGCTTTTAAGATGGCGGTGAGAAAGTTGATTACTTGTGGGAAACTAGGTTTTGAAGAAGAGGTCGGGCCTAATATTGTTAAAAATCCAATCCCGAATCATAATGATGGAAATCGGGTGAACAATTTGGAGGTAAGAGGGTCCCCAATCAGGAAGGTACTAGAATTGTGAGTGCCAATGCAAAAGATCTTCGAAGAACTAAAGAAAGCGGGATACAAAATTATTGCACCAGTAAGAATTCCAAGAGAAGAAAGGAGGTATACCGAAGATCTAAGGTGTGACTATCATCATGGGCAAGTGGGGTACGACATCGAAACTTGTTGGGATTTCAAAGTCCGAGTTTAGGGATAACTCACCCTGGGGGTGATTCAAGCTAGACGGGGTGCTGCCGAGGAAGTCAATGTAGTTGAAAAGGTTGTGCTCCGATTAACACCCATAAACAAAGTTTCGGCCCCAGAAAGAGTCATTGTACGGGTGAAGAAGCCAACTCCTTTTTCTTATGATGATACACATGTTGTACCATGGAATTATGAACAGAAGGTTGAACTAGCTGGAGCGGTGGGAGAGACCTCGAAGGCCCAAGTTACTAATATTGTGAGAATTGGAGGCATTACAAGGAGAGGGCGATGCTATAGCTCCTTTGAAGAAGAAATGATGAAGGAATCCAAAGAAAAGGAAACCATGGATGAAGGAAAAGGAAAAGAAGAAGAAGAGTTTCTAAAGATCGTGAAGCAAAGTGAATATGATGTGGTAGAACAGTGAAAGAAAACTTCGTCAAGGATATCTCTTTTATCACTTGTCTTGACATTAGAGTCGCATCGTAAGGCATTATTGAAGGTGATGAATGAAGCTTATGCCAAGCCTGACGTCACTCCGGAGAATGTGGTCAATATGGTAGACCCAATAAGGCGTGTCAACATGATTACTTTCTCGGAAGATGAAGTGGTTTCGAAATCCCGCATTAGCACCAAAGCCTTACACATTACCCTATAGTGTAAAGGGTTTGTGATTGCAAAGGTGATTGTAGATGGTGGTTCGGCATTGAATGTGGTTCCAATGTCCACTCTCGAGCAACTAAACATAAGCATGGCGGATTTGACACCACAAGAAATTATTGTACGAGCCTTTGATGGGAGAGCAAGAGGAATCTTCGGGGAGATAACTCTGTCCCTTGAAATGGGGCCTAGTTACTTTTCTGTCCTCTTTCGGGTTATGGAGATCCAACCAGCCTATACTATGCTTCTGGGAAGGCCTTAGATTCATGAAGCAGGGGTTGTTCCATCGACTTTACATCAGTGTTTGAAGTATATTCAAGATGGGTCCGTGATTACTGTCCATGGTGAAGATGAAATTATGCTGACAAGGCCCGCCGCAATACCTTATGTAGAAAGTACAGAGAAACTGGAAGATGATTCACTGCATAGTTTTGAGGTATTGAAGCCAGAGAACAAGAAAAGGGAGCCCCCAATGAAGAATGTGAATGAAGTAGCAATCCGCATCATGGAAAAAAATGGGTATCAAAGAGGAAAAGGCCTAGGGCCTAAGCTTCAAGGGATCTCTCAACCAATTGAAGCAGCTATGAGAGAAGGAAGGCATGGATTGGGGTATCAACTCTACTTGGCAGAAAAGATGAAATTCATGACTCTCGAAAACAAGAAAGAAGAAGATGATGAGAGAAAGTATCTTCCCCTTCTGACAGAGACTTTCCCAGTAGCTATTGAAGTTATTAGTCCTGAAAATTTATTTTCCCCTCACTTCATTATCAGCACACTTGAAGAGGAGTTGGACGAGAACCATGTCATCTATCTCCCTGCTAGCAATGAAGTTCTCAATAATTGGCGATCTGAACCATTTGTTGATGTTATTTCCGTGAAGTAATTATCCTATTGTACTAAATATGAACTGATGTTTACTTTGTTTGAGACATGAATGAGAATGTAGCACTTTGTCTGGTGTTTTCCTTTTGGTTCCATCGTTTCTTTTCTCTCTCTTTCATTTCTTTACTTTGTTTAAGCTTTTCTTTCATGAATACGACTCTCGCCTATACTTCTCCTATTCCCGACTTTTTCTTCCAAGAATACTTCTTCCACTAAAGATTTACCTCGGGAGGGGAACTTTAAAAACTCATTTATTGATTCCCTCGCGGTCGTTGATGAATACAACCTTGAATCCGATGAGGAAGAAGACATTGAAGAATTCATGAAGATGGTGAAACGGTCAAAAGAAGGGATTAGCTCGAATGATGAGGTTGCAAAAGTGATCAATATGGGAGCCGAGGAAGACAAAAATGAGTTGAAAATAGTGGATAACCCAGAGCGTGAAGAAATGGTTGCACTATTCAAAGAGTATCTGGACTTTTTTGCATGGTCCTACAGAGATATGCCAGGTTTAGATCGTGAGATAGCATCACATAAAATTCCCTTATTCCCAGATGTGGTTCCAAAGAATCAAAAATTAACGAGGATGCTAATGAGTGTGATTTCACCTCATATTTCCTTGACATTTTACATGCATTTTCATGTAGTTTAGGCATTTTTAATTTGACTTTTGTTAGTTTTTACCTTGGAACGGGTAAGGTGGTTTTGTGGTGCTTGTGTGCAGGAACTGAAGATTAAAATGCTTAGGGTCAGTTATGTTGGAGCTGACATGAAGATGGAGCTTGAAAGGCAAGAAAATGAGGCAAACAGAACTGATCAAGGCCTAGCCGTGATGGCCATCACAGCCATGATCGAGTAGAGCTGAAAAGAAAGAATGGAAAAGTCAGAGCTGGTCACGGCCAGGTCGTGATGTCCATCACGGTCGTGACATGTCAGCTGATAAGCCTCTGGCTCTTCAGGTTTTATAACTAGTAAGACCATGGATTTTGTGCTAATTATGCGAGTTACGTTTAATCTCGTTTTCGCCCAAATTTGGATTTAATTGTCCTCAAGCAACATTTTGAGTCTCTTAAGTAGTTTTAGGATATTTTAGTTAATTTTGAGTCAAATAAAGCATTTACTGTTATTTTATATTTTCAGGCTGATGAGAAGATCAAAGAGGGAAGGACACATAAAGCAGAAGCCATCACGGCCTAGCCGTGACAGTGGTCACGGCCTAGCCGTGACAGTTGTCACGGCCGTGATGAACTACCCATGAAGATCAGAAAGGATCACGGCCCAGCCGTGATACCCATCACGGGCGTGATGAGAAGGACCATGAAGAACAGAGAGCATCACAGCCTAGCCGTGATGGAGGTCACGGTCGTGACAGATCAGTACCCTTGAACAGAGAGCATCACGGCCTAGCCGTGATGAGCATCACGGTCGTGATGCTCCAAAATTTGAAAACGCGCCTTGGCAGAACCCGTCACGGCCTGGCCGTGATGGCCATCAAGGCCGTGACGCGCGACTGATCTATAAATAGAGCCACACTGAACATAACTGGGGAACTTTTTGCAAAGGCTTGGAACCCTAGGACTGGAGCATTTGGATGCTGGTGGCTGGGGGTGATTCTAACCCTAAAAAGGGATGTGTTCCGTGCTCTGGGATTGGAAGAAGATTGGAGGATTCTTCATGGAGTGTTCTTCATCCCTTCTCTCCTTTTCTTTTGTAGTTTCCCTTTTTATGTATACCTAAACCCCTATTGTTGGGGTTAGATGATATCTTTTCTGAACGTGGTTGTCTATTGATTTGGTTTTAATACAAGTTCCTATTTCTTTATGAGTATTTGATTCTTTGCTTAATGCTTTCCTTGGTTTGATCACCCTTGGGATGATTTGTTGCTTTGATAGACAATTGAAATATTGATGTTAAGGCATGCTCATGAATCATATGCCAAGTAGTTCATGAACCTAGACATAGGTCTTGGGGTGGTTGCAATCTTATAAATCTTGATTCTTTATGAAAAATCCAAGGTTAATCCATCTAAGACATTAGGGTTTAATTTGGGGTTTTAGGCTCATTCCACCTAAGACATTAGGGTTTGAGTATTTCAGAAGATTTGATTGTCATAATTGAATTAGGACTTGTGTTAGTAATCATGTCATTGCAATCAAGGGAGGATTAGTGTAGTCTAACCCTGACAATTGTATCCATTTGTTTCTGCACTCCAAGTGTTCGTAAAAAATCCCAAAAGACCAAAAACATTTTAATTGCTTTTGTTTCTTTATTTTATGTTTTGATCTCTTCATACCACAGTTTAGTCTAGATAGTTGTTGAGTTTGTTAATTGGTAATTGGAAACCGATCCCTGAGGATGATATCCGGTCTCACCACCGTATTACTTGTTTGCGACTAGGTATACTTGCCGAAATCGTATCAAGTTTTTGGAGCCGTTGCCGGGGATCGGCTTTGCCAATATCATTAGTAACAAGGAGACAACTAATTTAGACATTTTTATTTTTGTTATTTTTGTATATATTTGATAGCTTTCTTTTGTTAGTTTTGTTTTAATTAATTTTTTTAAAAATTTTGAACTTGTGCTTCTTCAATCTTGAGCTTTAATTGTCTGTGAGGTGGACTTTTAATTGACAGGATCATGGACTACAATTATTATCATCCAGCTGATGAAGAAATTGAGATATCTGAGCTACAGCTGCGGGCAGATATGCTAGAATTGTGCATAAACATCCAACAGGTGAGCAATATGTTGTCAAGGGCAACAGTCTCTCCTCCACCAGTGGTAGGCTATTCTGAATGGGGAAATCAATACCCCAGCACTTCCACTCCATGGTGGGGGAATCCTCCAAACAATGCTTGGATTGATCAAGAGGAACATTGGGAATCTTCCACACCTTCATATCAACTACAACCATCTCGATGTTATGATAAGCCATCACCATTGGAAGTTGCTTGGGAGAAATTCAAATCCGCAATCACAGTCAACTTTGAGCAACCTATTCCGGATGGTCGGTCTCACTTGGAGATTGTTATGGAGAACTTCATGGTAACAACAATGGAAAGTTTAGAAAATCAAGAATATACCATTTGAAGTCTCGGGGCACGTATTGAGAAAATCTCTAACCAACTATCCGGAATGTCAAATGGGAACTTGATGGATGATGATGAAGATGATGCCATAATGGATGAAAAGGAAGATGAAGAGGTGGGAGCAACCGAGTCAAGAAGAGAAGAACCTGTTTGTGAGGACATAGTTGCACCATCTCCCATTGAACCCTTGACTGAAGAGACTGAGAGGAAAAGGCATTTTGAGGACATCTATTTCACCATGCTTGAGGATGATGAAGAACTTTTGGAATTAAATGATTCTATTGGCTCCTATGCATGTGTTGATTGTGATGGGAGAAACACTTGTGTGGTTTGTGCTGAAATTGCTGCATACATGGAAGGTGATGGATTTAATAATGCAGTGAGTGAAGATTGTGCAGAAGTCAAAGCAGCACCAGTGATCCTCTCTACATGTTTGCCACTTCCCACTGTGAAGCAACCAACGATGGAGTTCAAGCCTCTGCCTGAGAAACTGGATTTTGCACCTTTAAATATGAAGGCACTATGTCCAATCCAAGAGGTTGAACCCCATTTTTACTGGGAAGACTTTGTTGATAAAGAGGTCATCTTTGACCCGGGAGATATTGAAAAGTCCTTCACACTTGAAGAAGTCACCATGATTGTCAAGCGCTCACTGTCGTATTCATGCTGCATGCCATGGGATCCGGGAGGATTATGTTACAATTTGAGCATTCCTTAGCCGTTGTATCACAGGCAGTCGGATCCCGGTGGAAGCGCTTTCATGATTTTTTCTAAACCCTTATCTTTTTAATTATTTTGTTTCTTTTCAATTGAGTCGTATATGTGTGTTGACTGTTATGTCGGTGAGCTTGATGGATTTTAATTAAATTTAGCATAGATTGATTGCATGATATATGTTGACTGTTGATGATTTCTCCCTAGGTTTTGAAAATTGAAAATTGATCCCCATGTGAAAAATCGAAAATTGAACTTTGAGAAATTTTATTGTGATTGCATAATTTATGATAAGTTTGGGGTGAAAGGATGCACACATTAGGGGTTGTATCTCGGTCAAACAATTTGAGAAAAATGTCCAGGTGAGGAATTTGAGCCTCCAACATTGTTTTTAATTGTGTGAATCACTTTTAAGTTGCACTTTCTCGGATTTACTTGAATCTCTTCATGGTTTACATGTTTATGTGTTGCATCAAATGATTTAGGCAATTTTCTTTGAAATAACTACTTGGCCTAAATTGAACCAATCCCTAATTCATGTTCCCTAGTTATCCACATTGAGCCTAATAAGCCTATTGTTTCTTGATGACCTTTTTTATAAGCCAAAAATCTGGAAAAACCATGTCAACCCAATCTTAGGATTAGGAGAGCATGGATGCTTAGAAAGACAAGGGTTGAAAGAAACTAAGTTTGGGGTGGCTACAAGGATATGATATATTGTTTTGGATTGAGAAAAAGAAAAATAGAGGTTGGAGCCAAAGGCAAAAAGAAAAAGAAGAAAAGTACAAAAATGTCCAAAAGGGTATTAAAAGAAAGAGGCTGTAGTCACCCACAGTAAAAATAAAAAGAAGAAAAGAAAAAAAAAGAGAGAGAAGAAAAAGGAATGAGTGGAAATTCAATGTGTCAAAATGTTCATGCTCTCTTAGATCCTAGGGACTTAAGCCTAGTACCTTTGAATATCCTACCTTTAGCCAGGCCCCATTACAACCTTTAAAAGACCTTTTGATGTTGCATGCATGTTTTCGTGGGAACCATTTTTGAGATGAAAATCAAATTCATGGAAAGTTCTCTTGAAATGTGAAATTGAGCGAAAGTTGATAGCCTAGACAACTTGAGCGAATGAGTGAATTATGAAATGCCCTTGTGAGGAAGGCAAATGTTTGAAATTGGTGATCTCCCTTTTGTGTGTGACTTGGATCCTTTGATTAGATTGATTATTGCATGAATGATGAAATTCTCAATTGTTTAAAGTAAACGAATGCAGGGATCACATTGATGAAAAAAGGGGGAAAACATTGAAGAAAAATTGTATTGTTAAAATTGCATGAAATTTATGCGAAATTGATTGAATCCTTTAAGCTTGCCAAGTTTGAGTCTTTTTGAGTTTTGGTTTGCTTGGGGACAAGTAAAGTTTAAGTTTGGGGTATTTTGATAAGCCTTTGGCTCTTCTGGTTTTATAACTAGTAAGACCATGGTTTTTGTGCTAATTATGCGAGTTTAATCTCGTTTTCGCCCAAATTTGGATTTAATTGTCCTCAAGCAACATTTTGAGTCTCTTAAGTAGTTTTAGGATATTTTAGTTAATTTTGAGTCAAATAAAGCATTTACTGCTATTTTATATTTTCAGGCTGATGAGAAGCCATCGCGGCCTAGCCGTGACAGTGCTCACAGCCGTGATGAGCTACCCATGAAGATCAGAAAGGAGCACGGCCCAGCCGTGATACCCATCACGGGCGTGATGAGAAAGACCCTGAAGAACAGAGAGCATCACGACCTAGCCGTGATGGAGGTCACGACCGTGACAGATCAGCACCCTTGGACAGAGAGCATCACGGCCTAGCCATGATGAGCATCACGGTCGTGATGCTCCAGAATTTGAAAACGCGCCTTGGCAGAACCCGTCACGGCCTGGCCGTGATGGTCATCAAGGCCGTGACGCGCGACTGATCTATAAATAGAGCCACACTGAACAGAACAGGGGGACTTTTTGCAGAGGCTTGGAGCCCTAGGACTGGAGCATTTAGAGGCTGGCGGCTGGGGGTGATTCTAACCCTAAAAAGGGATGTGTTCCGTGCTCTGGGATTGTAAGAAGATTGGAGGATTCTTCATGGAGTGTTCTTCATCCCTTCTCTCCTTTTCTTTTGTAGTTTCCCTTTTTATGTATACCTAAACCCCTGTTGTTGGGGTTAGATGATATCTTTTCTGAACGTTGTTGTCTATTGATTTGGTTTTAATACAAGTTCCTATTTCTTTATGAGTATTTGATTCTTTGCTTAATGCTTTCCTTAGTTTGATCACCCTTGGGATGATTTGTTGCTTTGATAGACAATTGAAAGATTGATGTTAAGGCATGCTCATGAATCAAATGCCAAGTAGTTCATGAACCTAGACATAGGTCTTGGGGTGCTTGCAATCTTATAAATCTTGATTCTTTATGAAAAATCTCAGGTTAATCCATCTAAGACATTAGGGTTTAATTTGGGGTTTTAGGCTCATTCCACCTAAGACATTAGGGTTTGAGTATTTCAGAAGATTTGATTGTCATAATTGAATTAGGACTTGTGTTAGTAATCATGTCATTACAATCAAGGGAGGATTAGTGTAGTCTAACCCTGACAATTGTATCCATTTGTTTCTGCACTCCAAGTGTTTGTAAAAAATCCCAAAAGACCAAAAACATTTTAATTGCTTTTGTTTCTTTATTTTATGTTTTGATCTCTTCATACCACAGTTTAGTCTAGATAGTTGTTGAGTTTGTGAATTGGTAATTGGAAACCGATCCCTGAGGACGATATCCGGTCACACCACCGTATTACTTGTTTGCGACTAGGTATACTTGCCGAAATCGTATCATGAGCTGAACCAGACCCTCACAGGCAGAACTGATTACAGCTAGGCCGTGATGGTGGTCACGGCCGTAACAGACCAACCAGCAAGGCAACCTCCAAGTCAGAATCCGTCGTCGTCGTGACGCGCAATATCTGGATCTTTAGAAATTGATTTGATCTGAATTTGTAATTGCTTGGGATTCAAGTTACCCTAATCTATAAATAGAGCAATTAGGCTCGAAAATAGGATCACTTTTTGGGGCTGCTACCTTAGGCAAAATTAGGATTTCTCTTCTTCGTCTTCTTCTCTTCTCTTAGGTTTTCTTTTATGTTTTTGTTAATCAAGCTTGCTATGAACATGGAAATGCTTGAGTAGTAGTCTTATTTCTAGGGATTGGGGCTATGCCCAAGATTTGTTTATGGTGACGAATTGACATTTGGTCTCTTGTTAATTTCGATTTTGCTTTCAATTTGATTCCTATTGCTTTAATTACTCATAAATTCGGTGGCCACTTATTTGCTTGTCGTAGATACTCTAAGGAGGAACCTAGCGGTGAACTTAGGTATCGGATCTATAGGAATCAAACTTGGGACTTAAATCACGAGAGTTAGAAGCGGTCCTTCGAGGGTTCACGAATTGTCACAGAACTTAAAGGGTTCAATTTTAATTCAATTACCACGAGAGTAGGGGTTGGTTTAATTGGGCACGGTTTTTGTAACCCGAGAGGGAGCATTAACTTATTAAGTATAAATTCGCCTTCAAATCAATTTTGGAAATTAACAAGGGGTAGTCAATTTGGTAACATGAACAATCTTGTTGGTAACCCAATTCCTAGGAATCTCTTTTGATTTGAAAAACCCCTAATTGATTTGCTTTCCCATTTTAATTGATTGTGTTCTTAAATATCTGATTCTCTAGTTAATTCTTATTACAAAAATCAAATCTTTTCCAAATCCTTTTTTATATAGTCCAGTTTAATTGATTTAATAATTAATTGTTGCTTGAGATCACGGTCTCTGTGGAATCGATCTTTTTATTACTTGACGACGAATCCGATACACTTGCCGGAGTCCCACCAAGTTTTTGGCGCCGTTGCCGGGGACTGTGCTTTCTTGAATTTCAATTTAATTTTTAAATTTATTTTTCTGGACATTTTTTTTAATTATTTATTTAATTTTTATTCTTTCTTTTTCTAGTGTATCTACCTCTCTCTTTGCAGGAATTTTTCTCTCTTATGCGAAGATCCCAAAGTCTTGGAGATCTTGTTGAAGTTGACCCCGAGATCGAAAGGACCTTTCGTAGACGTGGGAGACTACAAAGACAAGGAGAGAGAGAGAGGTTGATTCCCATTCCACTCATGGCGAATTTACCGGATACCAAACCACTGAAGGACTACGTAGCCCCAAATGCTAGGGGTTTGCGAACTGGGATTGCTAGGCCAGAAATCGAGGCGGAGAACTACACTATACCGCCTATGCTAATTGGCATGATTAGGCAACATCAATTTGGAGGATTACCCGCGGAGGACCCGACTGATCATGTGGAGACATTCTTGGAGTTCACCAATGCAATTAGAATTCATGGTGTCCCGATTGATGCTATTCGCTTGAGGTTATTCCCATCCTCTCTTACTGGAAAGGCAAAAGGTTGGTTGAAGCAAGTGCCCGCTAATACCCTGTCAACTTAGGACCAACTGGAGCAGGCATTCTTGGAGAAATTCTTCCCTCCATCCAAGATTGCTTACCTACGAACTCAGATCATCGGCTTCTTCCAAAAGGACGGAGAATGCTTATCTGAAGCTTGGGATCGTTACAAAGGATTACTGGAGTCTTGCCCACATCATGGGCTCGAGAGGTGGTTGTTAGTGCATACCTTCTACAACGGATTAGATTACTCTTCGAAGGTGTCACTTGCCTCCACAGCTGGTGGAGCCTTTATGAATAGACCTCTGACTGAAGCATTCAATATCATTGAAAACGTGGCCACAAACTATCACCAATGGGGTTCAGAAAGAGGTAATAACCCGAAAAAGATTTCGGGGGGTAAGTTTGAAATGAATAGCACTGATCTAATTATGTCTAAAATTGACTCACTGAATAAACGCTTTGATAAGCTTGAAAAGGCTAATGTGAGTTCAATAGGTGCTACTAATGTTGTTTGTGAGATTTGTGGAATGCAGGGACATGACATAATGGAGTGCCCACATGGTATTGCTCCTGGATCCGGTGCTTCGGGGGAACAAGTGAACTCTTGTCACAATTTCTATGACACGAACCCGAAGTTGCCAAACTATGTTCCCCCAAATTCTTACAACCAAGGAAGGAAGAATAGCTCTTATCTCTCCTATGGGAACTACAACAACATGTTGAACCACGAATTCCAGGAAGGCCAAGGTAATAGGAAACCCGCATCGGGGTATCTTCAGGTACAAAAGTCTAAACTTGAGTCTCTTTTGGAAAATTTTGTTGAAACACAAACAAAGCAAAATGAAGAGTTTAGGCAACAAGGTAGGGCAGTCAATGAGGCAATAAAAGATTTAGCATCTAAGGTAGATAACTTAGCCATCCATAATAAGATGTTAGAAACTCAGATTGCCCAACAAGCTAGTACATATTCTAGAACTAAGGGTACGTTTCCAGGACAACCCGAAGTTAAACCCAATGAGCATTGTAATGCTATATACTTAAGAGATGATAAGCTTGGGGTAGTTGAAAAGAATTTGGAATGTGAGGAGGACATGAGTGAACATGAAGAGATAAAGCCAAAGTATGTCCCTCCACCACCTTACCAACCCCCAATACCTTTCCCACAAAGGTTGGTCAAGAAAATGCAAGTAGAAAAAGAAACTAAAAGCTTAATTGAGGAGCGTGATGTCGTGATAAAAACTAATATGCCTCCTAAACTAAAAGATCCAGGAAGTTTCTCTATTGCTTGCTCAATTGGAGAATTAAAAATAGACCCAGCCTTATGTGACTTAGGGGCTAGTGCGAGTTTGATGCCGCTTACTATCTTTGAGAGGTTAGGAACCAAGGAATTGAGTCCATCCAAGTCCTCTTTATAATTTGTAAATGGATCAACTAAAACTCCTCTAGGCATACTAGAGAATGTTCCCATAAAGGTAGGGAAAATTTTCATTCCTACAGATTTCATAGTGTTGGACATGAACGGGAATTCTAAATTCCCTATCATTCTTGGAAGGCCGTTCTTGGCCACAGCTGGAGCGATAATAGATGTAAAAAATGGAAAGCTCTCTCTGAATGTAGAGGAAGGTAGGGTGGATTTTGATTTGACTAACTCATATAACAACCCTCCTTTTGAGAGTCGTGTGTGCAGGATTGAGATAATGCCCCCAAAGGTGAAGGAAGAGCTTAACATGGAAGCAACTCCCAAACTTTGCATGACAAATGATGCACCAAATAAAGATGAACCAGGAGTTGCTCAACATGTGGAGTTAAAACTTCCCCCAGAAGGAAGTAAGGCCATGAAACTCAGAGTGAAAAGAGCAAAGCAAAAGCGCAATTGGCCATACGAACAAAATAGGCTCTTTGAAGGACTTGCATGGAAGAGAGGTGTTCTTGCACTTCCTAGCCCAGCTGATCCCGGTTGATTGAAGGAACCATGGTCAAGCTTAAGACCGTAAATAAGCGCTTCTTGGGAGGCAACCCAAGTTTTCTTTCCCTTTTCAATTTGTTTTTAAATTTTGACTTTGAATAATTTGAGAAGATTAAGAGAAAAAATATCACTAATTGATGGTTTTGCCAAGTATTTGTAGGTTATGAAGGCAAGAAGAGCAAAAATGGCATGGAAAAATAAAGTCAGAATTGATCACGCCCAGGCCGTGACACATCTTCCAGCAGTTCTTTGACTGGCATTTGAGCCAACACCCTCCACCACCTCGGTGAGTTGTGTAACACCCTAGTTTTTACACACATGATTAATTATTTTATTTGGATGTTTATGTTTATTTGTTTATGCGGTTTAGTTTGAGTAATTAAATTACTCTCTTCGAATTATTTTATTGGGTGCGTTAGCACTGACTTATTTCAGTGAATGCACGCTTACTAGACAATAATTTAGGTTATTGCCACTATTATTACCAGTACAGAAAAATGTTTTAGATAATATGATTGAAAGAAAAATATTTTCATATTTTATCCTATTTAATTTTAGACTTGAAAATAAACTGGTTTGACATCAATCGGAGATTAAATTTTGGATCGAGTATTTTCTTAGTTGATCAGTTCAATTATTAATCTTTACTCTAATTTGAATTTTGAAATCATATATTTATCAACCTTTATTTTTAGATTCCAAAAATTAAAAGGATATTTATTTTAGGCTTAATATTTACCACTCATTTTGTACCCACTAATACAAAAATCAGATTTTTCTCTCTCCCATTTCTATCTAAAACCCGTAACCCCCCTCCCCCTCACTTTCTCTTTTCTTTCCCTGCTGTCTTTTTTTCTCTTCTTTATTTTCACCTTCTTCCTCCATCAAACCCACACACTTCCTTCTCTTCACCTCCATCTTCTTCCTCCTCCTTTCCCTAACTCAGCCACGCCGCCAGCCACCATGGAGCGTCGTCCGGTCGTCCCTAGGAGCACCCCCACCGCCGCCCTGACTGATAAGACGAGCGCCGCCACTCGGTTGCTCCGTCCGGTGAGCCTGTGTCGTTTTTCGGCGCTGCCCAAGACCGTCCGACCACCGTTTGACAACGTTTCGAGGGAGGAGCTTACCCCGCGCTTCGAAGCTCCATCCCAAACGTGTTAGGTTATTCACTGTGTCTCTATAATCACCGGAGTCACCGTGCCGCCAACCGCCGCCGCGCCGGACCACCTTCAGCCACCATGACATCTTCTCTTCCTTCATCTTGGGTAAGTGTTTTACCCTCTAATCTCTTCTAGATTGAAAATCCCCAAATTTATTTTGAAACCCTAACTTTTCATCTTACTTTAATCATGAAATTGGTTCAGTTTTAGTGCAATTGGGACTTGTAATTAATGGTTTCTAAGGTTAATTTTATGATTTTCTATTTAAATCAAATTTTCCCCAAATTGCTCTTTGAACCCTAAACCCCCAATTTGATTTTATTTGAAATTGATTATGTTTCTATGAAATTAATTATGTTTTCTTCAAATTAGGACCTTTAATTTGAGATTTCTAAGTTCAATTTCATGTTTCTCAAACCAAATCAAATGTTCCCCGATTTTAAATTATGGATCCTTTTTACCCAAATCGATGTTATTGAGAAATCGATTCTATTTACTGAATTAAACATATGGTTTCTTTTGATTATATGTTTTGAGAATGAAAATTGGATTGATGAATTTATTTGTTTGTTATCGTGTTTGGTTTGTGTCTCTGCGATGTTGAACACGGCTATGCTTTCTTGATGGAGTAGATAATTACACTCTTGGAGCTAACGTGAGCATTAAGACAAGGATCCTTCACTTGTCTTCAAAGGTAAGGGGAGTTTTCCTGGGGATATTCAATGACCATGTGCATGTGTGTATGTGTTTAATTGAGTGTTGTGAATATTATGGTGATATTGAGCAAATACTTGAATGACTTGTTTACTTGAACTATTGTGATTATTACTTGAAGTTGAACGTTACTTGATTTAAAGTGTTATGAATTATATTTATATGTGTGTGTGTGTGTGTGTGTGTGTGTGTGTGTGTGTGTGTGTGTGTGTGATGAACTGTCATTAACTGTGATATTATTATTGTTGTGAATATATTACTGTTGATTGAAGTTTGAGAAGCCGGACTTGAGTCTGTGCCCAATGACTATAAGGACTAAAACCTTAATAAGCCTTGAATAGAACTTTGAAAGTTTTGGGTTCACTTATAAAAGTCTCTTGTTTAAAGTGCTTACTTCAGAAGAATAAGATCTTGGTTTTTAGAAAAAAAATTGTTGAAGTGATTTTGAGTTGAAGGAAACTACATTTTTATGATCAAAAGTTTTGTACGAGATAAAACCTTTTCGAACGACGTGTTTTATGAAGGAAAGACCCTTTGAAAATATTTGACTTTATTCCATCAAGGATTTCAAAAGTAAACGAATTTCCAAATGTTTTATAAAAGACTTTGTAAAGGAAAAGATTTTCTCCTAAATGATTTAGAAACGTTCCGGTCACTTGAATAAGTGACCGAGGTTTTGTTTTGGTTTTTGATTTTCACTGAGCGAAAAGTAAGCACATGTGAAAGAGAATACTAGTTCGCGAGACGTCGCCTCTAGTATTCAGTTGTATCCACGTGATCTGGGATCCGTGTCAAGAATTATGGACCAAGGGTCCCAATCGTGATATTATGGGCTAGGAGTCCTGACTTTGGAATTGAGGACTGTGTGTCCTAATTTCGTTGTTATGGGCTAGGAGTCCTTATCATGTTAAGATAAAAACATGGATAAAACTATAAGTATTTATATGAGCACAACCCTCTACTGAGGCATCGGTCTAGGTTGTTGTGATTGAGCACTCGGACTGCGCGTCATGTGTTATTTTTCCAAGTGTCGGAAATTGTGAATAGTCGTCAGCCTTGAGCTTCGACAACGAAAAAGAGTAAACACAAATAAAAGCTCGATAATTAAAAGACTTTTATTCATATGCATTTCCCCTTGGCAGACGTGCTTGAGTAATCCGAGTACCCGCTTAAGTTGAGGTATTCGATGAGGTGTTTATCTGAATGGCCTGCATAATGAGGCATCCGAGATGATGTTGATCCGGGTACCTTGGTGCACGAGGTGACGGAGACAACTTGCCAATGTGGCATTTGAGCCTGATCAACTCTTTATTCCCTTATGATAAAACGATGTTGGTATCTCATGAGATTAGGTTTAGAGCCTGATGATTGAAGTGTCATGCATTCTCTTTATAAAACTAATTGATTCGGGCATGAGACCCACTGATATGACACTTGTCATTTTATCTCTGTATAATTAAATGTTAATGTGCTGAGGTGATGTATGTATCGTGTATATGGTTGTTGTGTGATATATCCATTGTCGGTATCTCACCTTTACAGATATATCAGGTTTCTTCTGGTTCGCTATTGTACTCTGGGTAATTTAGTACAGATGGTGCAGAGGAGTCTTCCTAAGTCACTCAGAAACTTAGATCTGGTTGTTTGATGAAGTACTTGATTGTGGAATGACCACGTGAGTTTTCCTCAGGAATAACTTTTAGAATGACCAGCTTAGGGTTTGAGACTTAGATTATTTTTGATAGTGTGTATGAGTATGGCTCAGAAAGCCTTTAATTTAAAATGGAATGTTTATGCCTCGGAGAGCAACTCTTTTGAATGAAAACCTAAGTTGTTCCTTTTGGTCTTGTGCAGCTTATTGATATAACTATTTTTAGCATATTACTGCTTGGTTGTATTTGGTGTAACTGGAATTCTAGAATGAAAATGTAATTATTTTAGTAGGTGTTCTTTTACCTGGGATGTCCGAATTACAGAGGAAACTCTGTCGAAATTGTTGTAAAAATATTAGCTTTTATTCAATATATCTCTAAATTAAATAGGCTTGCCAGGCTAGGATTGTAAGTCGGTTTGCCGATCAAGGCTTAGGTTTGGAGTCGTGCCAAATTTTTACACCCAATTTCAGACGCTTATGTATTTATATAAATTATTTTCTGAAAGCAACCAGCAAATTATCTTTTTAATTTAAATTCCGCCCGTGTTTACAAAGTAATGCCCAAGGGGAGTGTTACAAGTTGTTCCATTTTTATCCTCTCTCCGACTTGATTATTTACATTGGGGACAATGTAAGTTTTTAAGCTTGGGGTAGGGGTATTTTTGCAATTTTTTTGCATTTTTACATTTTTCATGTTGCATTCATATAGGTGTAGTTTTTCATAATCACATGATTAGATTGCCTCTTGCTTAGAGTATGCATCCAATTGTCAGAACTTTGCACCAAATGAATTGAGACAGTGAATTTTTTAACCCAATTTTTGTATTCTTGTGATAGGCTAAAAATAAAAATGCTTGATATGATCTTCTGATAGTTGATAATTAGTATGTGGTTCCTTAGATTTGGGTTTCTCATTAATTTTAAACTACTAAATGTGAGATTTTTGAGCCTAAAAGGGGTACTCACTAAATCTACCCCATTCTTTATGATTGAGTGTTTTATTCCTCTTGGATTGTGTTCTCTAGAACTTGACTTGAAACCATTTTGAAACTTAAAATTTTTTTGAAAACATATTTGAAAATGATTGAGGCACTAGGTATTTTTCTGGCCATCTGAGCTTTGACTGATTAAATGCTACCCCTTAGTTGCCCGGTTTTGAGCCTAAAAGAATAAAATACTTTTCTTGGTACCTTGATTTGTTTTGATGAATGATGCTTGGTATGAGACCTTTTAAAGTATTGCAAAAAGGGCAAAAAGAAAGTTTGAAAAATAAATTGTGGGATGAAAAAGTTAGAAAAATATTTCTCTTAAGTTGGAAATCTCCTCTTGATTCTTATGTGTTTTCATTAATAAAGTAGAGATTTGGTTAATAGTCAAGCTTATGGTAGAATACCTTCCTTGAGGAAATTGAGTGAATTGTCAAATATCCTTAAACACTTGAGTGAGGTGAGAAAAGTGTCCTAATTAGTGAGAGGCATGAATCTAGAGAACCTAAGCTTCTAATTGGACTTGAAATTGATTGTCTCTTGGTTATTTATTTGGATATACCTGTTACTTGGATTAGTTACTCAGGTTCTTGGTTCACTGTCCATGCTCTGACTGTTTATCTTGTCCGGCCTTGGTTATTGCTTGAAGACAAGCAAAATCTTAAGCTTGGGGTAGTTTGATGAGTGTGATTTCACCTCATACTTCTTTGACATTTTACATGCATTTTTATGTAGTTTAGGCATTTTTAATTTGACTTTTGTTAGTTTTTACCTTGGAACGGGTAAGGTGGTTTTGCAGTGCTTTTGTGCAGGAATTGAAGATTAAAATGCTCAGGATCAGTTATGTTGGAGCTGGCATGAAGATGGAGCTTGAAAGGCAAGAAAATGAGGCAAACAGAACAGATCACGGCCTAGCCGTGATGGCCATCACGGCCATGATCAAGTAGAGCTGAAAAGAAAGAATGGAAAAGTCAGAGCTGGTCACGACCGTGACATGTCAGTTGAACCAGACCCTCACAGGAAGAACTGATCACGGCTAGGCCATGATGGTGGTCACGGCCGTGACTGACCAACCAGCAAGGCAACCTCCAAGTCAGAATCCGTCACGGCCTAACCGTGACAGGAATCATGGCTGTGACACGCAATATCGGGCTCTTTAGAAACTGATTTGATCTGAGTTTGTAATTGCTTGGGATTCAAGTTACCATAATCTATAAATAGAGCAATTAGGATCGAAAATAGGATCACTTTTTGGGGCTGCTACCTTAGGTAAAATTAGGATTTCTATTCTTCTTCTTCTTCTCTTCTCTTAGGTTTTCTTTTATGTTTTTGTTAATCAAGCTTGCTATGAACATGGCAATGCTTGAGTAGTAGTCTTATTTCTAGGGATTGGGGCTATGCCCAAGATTTGTTTATGGTGACGAATTGACGTTTGGTCTCTTGGTAATTTCAATTTTGCTTTCGATTTGATTCCTATTGCTTTAATTACTCATAAATTCGGTGGCCACTTATTTGCTTGTCATAGATACTCTAAGGAGGAATCTAGCGGTGAACTTAGGTATCGGATCTATAGGAATCAAACTTAGGACTTAAATCACGAGAGTAAGAAGCGGTCCTTCGAGGGTTCACGAATTGTCACAGAACTTAAAGGGTTCAATTTAAATTCAATTACTACGAGAGTAGGGGTTGGTTTAATTGGGCATGGTTTTTGTAACCCGGGAGGGAGCATTAACTTATTAAGGATAAATTCGGCTTCAAAGCAATTTTTGAAATTAACAAGGGGTAGTCAATTTGGTAACATGAACAGTCTTGTTGGCAACCCAATTCCTAGGAATCTCTTTGGATTTGAAAAACCCCTAATTGATTTGTTTTCCCATTTTAATTGATTGCATTCTTAAATATCTGATTTTCTAGTTAATTCTTATTACAAAAATCAAATCTTTTCCAAATCCTTTTTTATATAGTCCAGTTTAATTGATTTAATAATCAATTGTTGTTTGAGATCACGGTCTCTGTGGGATCGATCTTTTTATTACTTGACGATGAATCTGGTACACTTGCAGGAGTCCCACCAGATGCATCCTGAGAGGTCGTTGAAGATCAAGGAAGAAGTGACCAAGCAGTTAGAGGCTGGATTTCTGGAAGTAGCTAGACACCCGGAATGGGTAGCTAATATTGGTCCGGTACCAAAAAAGGATGGAAAGGTCAGAATGTGCGTGGACTACCGAGATCTGAACAAAGTCATTCCAAAGGATGATTTCCCGCTACCTCATATTGATGTCCTTATAGACAGTACAGCCAGAAGTCATAGGTTTTCTTTCATGGATGGGTATTCTGGGTACAATCAGATCCTCATTGATGATGATGACAAAGAAGCGACAACTTTTATCACTCCTTGGGGAACTTTTTGTTACAAAGTGATGCCTTTTGGGTTGAAGAATGATGGGGCCACTTACCAATGTGCTATGGTAGCATTGTTCCATGATATGATGCATAAGGAGGTAGAGGTATATGTTGATGATATAGTGGCTAAGTCCAAGGAAGAAGAAAGCTATGTAGTAGTTTTGTGAAAGTTGTTCGAGCGGCTAAGGAAGTACAAGTTGCGACTCAACCTTGCAAAATGTACTTTTGGTGCATCCGCATGGAATTTACTTGGCTTTGTTGTCAGTAGAGAAGGAATAAAGGTGGGCCCTAACAAGGTAAAATCAATATATGACATGCCAGCACCTAAGAACGAGCGAGAAGTAAGGGGTTTTCTTGGAAGGTTGAACTATATTGTGCCCTTCATTGCAAATTTGAATAGCACATGCTAGCCAATCTTCAAACTCCTCAGGAAGAATAATCCCGGAAGATGGGATGATAACTATCAAGAAGCCTTTGACAAGATAAAGGCATATTTACTGAATCCCCCAGTATTGGTACCACCTACCCAAGGTCGTCCATTGTTACTCTATCTCACTATATTGCCAACCTCAATGGGGGAAATGTTAGGACAACATGATGAATCTGGTAGGAAGGAGTAGGTAATTTACTATCTGAGTAAGAAGTTTAATGCCTGTGAGGCTCGTTATATGGCAATCGAGAAGACTTGTTGTGCGCTAGTGTGGACCTTCAGAAGACTCAGACAGTATATGTTATATCACACCACTTGGCTAATTTATCAAATGGATCCTTTGAAGTATATCTTCGAAAGTCCTCATATCTCCTTAAGAGTTTCGAAGTGGCAAGTGATATTGTCAAAATTTGACATCAAATATGTGACTCAAGTCCATCAAAGGAAGTGCGATTGATGATCATTTAGCAGAGAATCCTCTTGAGGATGGATGGCCTGTCAACTCCGAGTTCCCAGATGGAGAGATAATGTCCCTCGAGGAAGATGAAGAACAGGAAGATGTGTGGAAGATGTATTTTGATGGATCAGTCAATATGAATGGCAGTGGTATAGGAGCAATGGTTATCTCACCAAACGGCAAGCAGTACCCGGTGGCCGTAAAGCTGAAATTTGAATGTGTGAATAATATTGCAGAATACGATGCATGTGCTAGTGGATTACAAATGGCACTTGAACTTGGTATAAAGCAGTTGAAAGTCTTCGGGGATGCAGCTCTAATCATTTACCAAGTCAATGGTGAAAGGCAAACCGAAGACTCCAAGTTGATTCCGTATCAGAAATACTTGACTCGGTTGATTGCGAAGTTTGACGAGATTACTTTCTCGCATTTAACTCGAGACAAGAATCGGTTTGCTGATGCTTTAGCCACACTAGCTGCCATGACCAAGATGGACATCCATACCAATGTCCAGCCCATCCAAGTTAGAGTGCAAGTTTAAGCGTCATACTGTGTCCATATGGAAGGAGAACCGGATGGTAAGCCTTGGTATCATGATATCAAGCAATATATTCAGAACACGAAATACCCGGCAGAAGCGAGTGAAGCAAATAGCAAGACCATCAGAAGGCTAGCTTTGGCCTTTTTCTTAAGCAAGGAAGTCCTGTATAAAAGAGGATATGATGGTACCCTACTCAGATGTGTGAATGCTCGTGAAGCTAAGTTGATCATGATTGAAGTTCATGAAGGAATCTGTGGGACTCAAGCCAATGGCGACATGATGGCTTGGAAAATCTTGAGAAGCGGCTATTATTGGTCTACTATGGAGTCGGATTGTATAGAGCATCTTCGTAAATGCCAAAAATGTCAGATGTATGTAGACCGGGTCAAAGCACCTCCATTTCGACTGCACAATTTAGTATCCGCATGGACTTTTTCGATGTAGGGAATAGATGTCATCGGTCCCATCAATCCCAAGGCTTCCAATGGTCATCGTTTCATTTTGGTAGCGATAGACTATTTCACTAAATGGGTAGAAGCTGCTTCATATGCCAGCATAACTCAAAAGGTGTTTCTCAAATTCCTCAAGAAGGACATCGTCTGTAGATACAGGATCTCAGAGAGGATAATCACAGATAATGCTGCTAATCTTAATGGTGCCGAGATTCAAAAGTTTTGTGATGGTTTCAAAGTCAAACACCACAATTCAGCTCCTTATAGACCTCAAATGAATGGTGCAGTTGAAGCAGCAAACAAAAATATCAAGAAGATCATTGCCAAGATGGTTGTAAATTATAAAGACTGGCATGAAATGTTGCCAAATGCTCTACATGCTTATCGGACTAATATACGATCAAGCACTGGGGCAACCCCTTTCTCTTTGGTATACGGGATGGAGGTTGTCTCACCTATCGAAGTAGAACTCCCTTCGGTAAGAGTCTTGATGGAAGCAGATTTAGAATAATCTGAGTGGGTGAAAACTCGATATGAGCAGTTGAACATGATAGAAGAAAAAAGACTGGCAGCTATCTGTCACGGGCAATTGTATCAAAGCAGAATGGCAAGAGCCTTAAATAAGAAGGTTCGCTCTAGAGAATTTTGTGCGGGAGACCTGGTTTTAAAGAAAATCCTCCCTAATCAGGATGATGCCCAGGGAAAATGGGCGCCGAATTATGAAGGTCCTTATATTGTCAAACAAGCATTCTTAGGAGGAGCTTTGATTCTGCAAAACATGGATGGGGAAGAGTTACCAAGGCCAGTAAACTCTGATGCTGTGAAAAAGTTCTATGCTTGAAAAAAAAAAACAAAAAAACCCACTAGGTTGAAAACCCGAAAGGGCGGCCTAGGAAAAAGTTAGGGCAAAGAACAATGAAAACAAAAGAAAAGAAAAGGCCCGCTAGATTGAAAACCCGAAAGGGAAACCTAGGCAAAAGTTAGGGTAAAGAAACCTTAGGATGAAAACCTATAAAGACGGCCTAGGGGGAGGATATGGTCCAACACTTCTGCAAGCACTCACCACACTGGGGCAATTTTATCCGACTGAGTATACTGGGGAAAAATTGTTAAGGGATGATTGAAGAAGGTGTGTTTGAAGAATCAAAAACATAAGCCATGATCTGTGTCATCAAAAGGCTGTGGGGAATCAATTAAATGAAAATCAAAGGACCAACACTAGGGCAAATTTTATGTGATTCTCGTAATTTTCTTTTTTATCTTTGCTTTTAATCTTCATGATCCCTTTTGTAATTTTGTTCTCATATTGTTATTTTCTCTTAACAAACTAAATTCTCGTATTAAGGCAAGAGGCTATTCCTTCATACTCCCCTATCGTGTTCACTCTCATTTTTAATCACTATGGTCATGTCTTAATAAAAGTAAATATAAGTTTAATGGTATGATTTGATAATTCTAATGGTAGCACCAATGAATGGTTTGAACCAAAAGGACTCAATATTTCAAATTCAATGGAAGAGATGGCATGCACTGGACAACAAAAGAATGATGCAAATAAGCTTGGGAGAATAAACATAACATCCACCTTATATGATTCAGATTCTTGGGTGACCCATGTTGTTAAAAGAATGAATAATGCCTCGGCTCTGAGTGGTCGGTGAACAAGGGTTCGGTTGGTGGAAGTTTTTCCATGGAGAATTTGGTTCCGCTGTCTTCAAAAGGAAGGGATTCTCATTAGTTTCATATTACCGATTGAATTTTGTGAGCTCTGAGGCTCATTGCAATTTAATTTTCAAGCTCTAAGGATCACTGCAAGTTTATTTTCGAGCTCGGAGGCTCGCTACATTTTATTTTCCATGATCAGAGGTCCATCGCATGTTTCGAGTTCTGAGGCTCGCTGTATATTTAATTTTCTGTTGGATGAAGAGGCTCCGTCCGTTGCATATTTATTTTCCTGTTGGACGAGGAGGTTCTGTCCGTCGCGTATTTAATTTTCTGCTGGACGAGGAGGTTCTGTCCATTGCATATTTAATTTTCTGTAGGACGAGGAGGTTCCGTCCGTTGCATATTTAATTTTATGTTGGACGAGGAGGTTCCGTCCGTTGCATATTTAATTTCCTGTTGGACGAGGAGGTTCTGTCCATTGCATATTTAATTTCCCGTTGGACGAGGAGGTTCTGTCCGTTGCATATTTAATTTTCTGTTGGACGAGGAGGTTCCGTCCACTGCAATTTTATTTTCAAACTGTGAGGTTTTCTTTTGAGCTCCTCACGTTTTGTAGGACAAAATATGTGTTCATTTTCTTTACTTGTTCATTACGACAATACATGAAAAGTCATGACTAATCATGTCTTCTAGTATGCAACAAGTAAAGAGGGGCAACTGTGAACAGCCATTTTTGTCTGTCTTCATTTTATTTTATACTAATTTTATTGTTATATTATTATATTTCAGGGAGACAAAAAAAATAACAATGAAGAAAGAAGGAAGAAAAAGAAGATAATGAAGAAAGGAGGAGGTTCCGTCCGTTGGGTATTTAATTTTTTGTTGGACGAGGAGGTTCCGTCCATTGCATATCTAATTTTCTGTTGGACGAGGAGGTTCCGTCCATTGCATATCTAATTCTCTGTGGGACGAGGAGGTTCCGTCTATTGCGTATCTAATTTCCTGTTGGACGAGGAGGTTCCGTCCGTTGCGTATCTAATTTTCTGTTGGACGAGGAGGTTCCGTTCGTTGCGTATCCAATTTTCTGTTGGACGAGGAGGTTCCGTCCATTGCATATCTAATTTTCTGTTGGACGAGGAGGTTCATATCTAATTTTCTATTGGATGAGGAGGTTCTGTCCGTTGCGTATCTAATTTTCTGTTCGACAAGGAGGTTCCGTCCATTTCATATCTAATTTTCTGTTGGACGAGGAGGTTCATATCTAATTTTCTGTAGGACGAGGAGGTTCCGTCCACTGCAATTTTATTTTCAAACTGGAGGCTAAAAAATAATAGTTAAGAAAGAAAGAAGAAAAAGAAAATAATGAAGAAATGAGGAAGAAAAGAAGGAGAAAAGAACAATTAACAAAAAGAGAAGAAAGGAGATTGAGTTACTTCTCCTAACCCTAAAAAACCCCATTTTGCATATCAGACTGTGAGGTTCCGTCCGTTGCATATTTAATTTTCTCTTGGACGAGGAGGTTCCGTCCACTGCAATTTTACTTTCAAACTGTTAGGTTTTCTTTTGAGCTTCTCACGTTTTGTCAGACAAAATATGTGTTCATTTTCTTTACTTGTTCATTACTACAATACATGAAAAGTCACGACTAATCATGTCTTCTAGTATGCAACAAGTAAAGAGTGGCAACCGTGAATGCCCATTTTTGTCCATCTTCATTTTATTTTATTCTAATTTTACTATTATGTTATTATATTTCAGGGAGACTAAAAAAATAATAGTGAAGAAAGAAGGAAGAAAACGAAGATAATGAAGAAAGGAGGAGGTTCCGTCCGATGCGTATCTAATTTTCGGTTGGACGAGGAGGTTCCGTCCATTGCATATCTAATTTTCTGTTGGAAGAGGAGGTTCCTTTCGTTGCGTATCTAATTTTCTGTTGGACGAGGAGGTTCCGTCCATTGCATATCTAATTTTCTGTTGGACGAGGAGGTTCCGTCCGTAGCGTATCTAATTTTCTGTTTGACGAGAAGGTTCCATCCATTGAATATTTAATTTTCTATTGGACGAGGTGGTTCCGTCCGTTGCATATCTAGTTTTCTGTTGGACGAGGAGGTTCCGTCCACTGCAATCTTATTTTCAAACTGGAGGCTAAAAAATAATAGTGAAGAAAGAAAGAAGAAAAAGAAAATAATGAAGAAAGGAGGAAGAAAAGAAGGAGAAAAGAACAATCAACAAAAAGAGAAGAAAGGAGATTGAGTTACTTCTCCTAACCCTAAAAAACCCCATTTTGCATATCAGACTGTGAGGTTCTGTCTGTTGCATATTTAATTTTATCTTGGACGAGGAGGTTCCGTCCACTACAATTTTACTTTCAAACTATTAGGTTTTCTTTTGAGCTTCTCACGTTTTGTCAGACAAAATATGTGTTCATTTTCTTTACTTGTTCATTACTACAATACATGAAAAGTCACGACTAATCATGTCTTCTAGTATGCAACAAGTAAAGAGGGGCAACCGTGAATGCCCATTTTTGTCCATCTTCATTTTATTTTATTCTAATTTTACTATTATGTTATTATATTTCAGGGAGACTAAAAAAATAATAGTGAAGAAAGAAGGAAGAAAACGAAGATAATGAAGAAAGGAGGAGGTTCCGTCCGATGCGTATCTAATTTTCTGTTGGACGAGGAGGTTCCGTCCATTGCATATCTAATTTTCTGTTGGACGAGGAGGTTCCGTTCGTTGCGTATCTAATTTTCTGTTGGACGAGGAGGTTCCGTCCATTGCATATCTAATTTCTGTTGCACGAGGAGGTTCCGTCCGTAGCGTATCTATTTTTCTGTTTGACGAGGAGGTTCCGTCCATTGAATATTTAATTTTCTATTGGATGAGGTGGTTCCGTCCGTTGCATATCTAATTTTCTGTTGGACGAGGAGGTTCCGTCCACTGCAATTTTATTTTCAAACTGGAGGCTAAAAAATAATAGTGAAGAAAGAAAGAATAAAAAGAAAATAATGAAGAAAGGAGGAAGAAAAGAAGGAGAAAAGAACAATCAACAAAAAGAGAAGAAAGGAGATTGAGTTACTTCTCCTAACCCTAAAAAACCCCATTTTTCATATCAGACAAAACCTCTCTTCCTCCTCCTACTCTCCAACCGCCCCTACACCTCCTCTACCCATTGGTCCTTCTTCTTCCTTGTCTCCCCCACTCTCTTAACCGCACCACACTTCCTTCTCTCTTCAAACACGCAACCTTCACATCAAATCGCCTCCTTTCCTCTTCTCACGCCACCTCCATCTGGACACACGCGATCTCTACTCAGAACCGCCCAAGCTCCGGATTTCGCGGGACCAACCTTGAAGCCGCTGGGTAAGGAGAAGCATGAAGCTCTTTCCTCCATCTATAAAAGGAGGGGGGAACGAAAAAGGGGGGAGGAGAAACGGAGGAAGGATACGAAGACGGAGAGAGAGAAATTTTTATCTGATGTTTTCTTTGTGAAGAAAAAGAGATTAGGTTTGAGGTAGAAATGGTGGGGATCTTCGTTTTTTAAACGGAAAGAGGGGATTTTTGGGTTAGGGATTTGAGTTTTTTTTTCTCTTCTCTGTCATTAGAGTGGTTCCAAATTTTTAGAAGAAGAGAGAGTTAAAAGAGTCAGTGAAACTGAAATGTGAGGGTTTTGATCTTAAAATTTTA
Source organism: Sophora flavescens (assembly GCA_030762895.1). Lineage (NCBI taxonomy): Eukaryota > Viridiplantae > Streptophyta > Magnoliopsida > Fabales > Fabaceae > Sophora > Sophora flavescens. The sequence continues at coordinate 157,521,198 of CM061063.1, read as the reverse complement.
CTACTAGGAGAAAGCAAAATCATTGTTATTCTGCTCTCATTTGGTAATCCTTGTTCTCTTTGTTGATATTATTCATGGGTTTCTCTTCACATTATTATTTTTGTGTCTCTGTTTATGACGAAAAGAAAATCCATGGATATTGAAACTGAATGAGTTAGTATAATGTTTTCTATATGAGTTCTTATGTCTGTTTCAGAAATGATGTATCGTAGGGTTCCTATTTCACTGTTTGTCGTCATATGTTGAAATGCATGATACTGGCTATACTGTTACTAAACACTTAAAATGTTTCTTTTTTTTTCTATTTTCATAAGGCAAAACTATTTTTTTTACATAAAAATAAAAGATGATCACTTAAATCCCTTTCAACCATTTTGTTCCCTTTTTACAAAATAAAGAAAATTGCCTTTTGACAAATAAATGATTGAACTTGTTTTATTTAGGGATGGCCTATGGACTTGGTTGCCATATTCAATACCTTAGAATAAAGGTTGTCCTATGGACTTATGTGCCATGTTCAACCTATTTAGGACTTTTCAACATTTAATCAAAAAGGTAGAATAAAATAAAAAAATGAGATCATGAAATAACATTTCTCTTCCTAATTCCTATGTGGCATTTTTCTAAAATACTTAATTAAATCAATGTTATTGCTCTATGACAAGTGTCATGCTCAACCCTTCAGATTTTGAGGTTGCCCTGTGGACTCACATGCCATGTTCAACCTCATTTAGGTTTAATCAAAAATAATTCACAAATATAAAACCGATAAAAAATACAAAATATCTTAAAATTAAAAATGATTTTTTTCCTTTAAATGGTTTTCGGGGTAAAACAAATATTTTCAAGTTACTAATAATTTACACTACTAATTTTGGGTACCCATTTGTATGGATATTCTAGGGTGCAGTGGGTTTAAGTCTCCATGCCTTCCTTAGAAGTAATCGACTCCCAAACCCAAAGTTTTTTTAAAGGGTTTTCCAACTTTCCCGAAATTAAATAAAGTTGGTGGCGACTCCATGTTTATTCTCTAAAAGAAAATCAGGTTTTCTTTTTGTTCGCCGTTGCGCCGTGATCACGGTCGCGACACTCATTCATCACAAATGATAGTGTAAGACTCTTGGCGTTGTCTGTTACTTGTTTGATGTATGATTTGATAGTCTCAACCCCTACCGTTGAACCTGTTACTGTTGATTTAGTGTGTTTAAGCTGTCCGATTATCATTCAGGTTCGACCCTTTCTTGTTGATCTAATCTTCTTACCTTTAGTGCAAATAGATGTGATTTTGGGCATGGATTGGTTATCCTCCAATCATGTTCTTTTAGACTGCTCTCATAGAACATTGATTTTTATGGACCCTGAGATTTCTAGATTTCTCTCTACCCATCCAGTGAGATCTTTTTCGAAGGAAAAGGATCATAAATGCTTGCTTTTAACAAGCTTAGAAGTCGAGGAGGAAGTTGTTAGAGTACAATACCAGTTACAAGGGACTTTCCGGAGGTTGACACCCTAAAACACGGCATCACATGGTTACCCGTTGCGGAAAGGAAACTTATTTAAAACGTTGGTCGCTTTCAGAAAAATAACCTTTCATATAGGGTTACTGGAAAAGGGTACAAAAATTTTTTTTTTAAAAGAAGTTAAGAAAAGGTGATGAACACTCAGAACATGAAAATAAACATCATACATATAAATATAACTGTCCCACTTGGGATCTTAGGTTTGATTACAAAACAGGCCTTGTCGAAATGGCCAACATACACTAAAACAGCTACTAAAGAAACAGGTAAAAAAAGAAACATCAAACCGGGGATAAGGAACTGGGTACAAGACTCACAAGATGGCTATAAAAGCCTAGGGACTAACGGGACAACTCCAAAAGCTGACGAACGATCTACCAATGCCTCCTGCATGCAGAGTGACCACATACGCTACCCCCAGACGAGATATCAGATGCCGGATCGATAACGTCACCACCATCGTCGATAGGGACATCGTCATCTCCGGGATCCCGCGGATGGTACTCTAGCTCCTCCTCGTCCTCGACCTCTATCAGCTCAAGAGGTTCTTCCTAGGGATCCTCCTCCACTGGATCCTCCGCAAGCGGTTCAACTGGATCAAAATGCTCATGAAGGAGACCGGTGACTTGTAGCGTATGAAGGTAGTACCATGGAGGTGGAAGCGCCACAGTCCTCATCTCGACGGTATGAATCCTTCGTACAGGCACTCCATTATCATTCGTCTCTGTAGTCGTGACTGGTCCTCGATACGTCGCGGTCGTCATACCCTCATGTATAGTTCAGTTCCCTGCCGTCCTGGCATGATCAAACACTTCGCTCCTCGAGCTCGACTGTGCCAAGGGAACGTTTGGATTCATCTAAAAGCACGCGCATGCCCGATACAAGAAGAAAAGAAAAGAACATACAGATGTGCAAGAGTGAGATACCATCATAAGATATATCCCACAACAACCATATACATGATACATACATCACATAATCATATAAGCAGTTAAATCATGCATATACATAACAAAACAGCGTTATATCAAAGGGTCTCAAACCCGCACAGTCAACCTTTGAAAATATGCATGGCACTTCAATATCAGGCTCTAACTTAATCTCATGAGATATCAACACCGTTTTCCACTGGAGATGAATTAGAGTTGGTCAATCTCAGGACGAGCAACGTCACATGTGCCTCTGAACCGATCACATGGACTGACTCCCAAATACCACCTTGTATCTGATATGTTAGAAAGCATGTCTGCCGGGGGAAATGCACATGAGAAAATATTTTATTCAAAAGGTTTTCTTTGTGTTCATTCTTTTTCATTGTCGCAGCTCAAAGCTAATGACTTAATCATCATTTCCCCATCACTTGAAAAATCAGAAACATAGGACACACAGTCCGAATGCTCAATCACAACGCCCGAGACCGATGCCGCAGTCAAGGGTTGTGGTCATATAAATCACTTATGCTTTTATTCATGTTTTGAACTTAACATGATAAGGACAATAGCCCCAACAACGAAATTAGAACGCACTGTCCTCGATTTCGAGAATTGGACTCTTAGTCCAGAACATCATGAATAGGACTCATGGCCCCGAATTAACACTGATCCAAGATCACGTGCGTATAACTGAATACTAGAGGCGATGTCTCGGGTACTAGATTCTCTTTCTTAAGTACTTATTTTTCGTTCAGTGAAAATCAAATTCAAAACCGAATCCTCTATAACCTATCCAGGCTATCAGAAAGTTTCTAAAACATTAAGGAGAAAACCTTTTCTTTGAAAATCTTTTATAAAGCATCTTTTAAATACTTTTATCTTTGAAAATACCCAATAGGATATTGCCAAATAATCTTGAAAGTTTTCACTTGAAGACACATAGTTCGAAAAGGATTTTTCTCTTGTATAACAATAGTTCACCAAAACCATTTCAACATTTAAAACAAGTACTTTAAGTTAATGAGCTTTTGGAAAAGAACACCAATCCTTTCATCTTCAAAGCTTATTAAGGTTTTTAATCATTATAACAGTTGAACATTGACACAAGTCTGGCATATCAAACTTTCAATCAACAGTAGTATATATTCTCAGTTCAATACTAATATCACAGTTGAAAGCAGTTCATCACATATATGCATTATAACATTTAGAACAAGCACAGTTCAACATCAGATAATAGCATAACAGTTCAAGTACATTAGATAACCAAGTAATCTCAATCAACATATAAATATCCAATTAAGCACACACACACATGCATACAGTTATTGAATATCTCTAGGAAATCCCCTCTTACCTCACGTCGGAGTTAAGAGTTTTGGATTTGAAAAGAAGGTTCACGAACGTCCTCACTTCTCCGGCGATGGAAGTCTAAGGTTACCAACATAAAATCATGAGTTAAAAAAAATAAACTCGAGAACACTAACCATAAGGTATAGGTTCGGTTCATACAATAAACTAGGATTAGGGGTTTCCAAAATTTATGCGACTCTTGAATTTATGATCCTTAAGTGCTAGAAGTTCATAAACAACAATCTTTTAACAAAGTTGAATTATAAATCCCACTAAGTACTTGACTTAAGGTTTCAGCCAAGCATAGGTAAATAGGCTAGGAATTTATAAACTTTCCAATCTCTTTAGGTTAGCATCCATACATAGTAAAGAGCTTGAAACCATGATCATTTCTGAAAATGGAAAAATCAAATGTCTTAGACCATGAACTCTTAGGTTCGGCCTTAACAAGTTTGTGAGGCTAGAGATCTTTAAATCATCCAATCTTTTGGACATAGCATCCTTTAACATGAAGGAGCTTTAATCCATAATCATCTTGGAGAACAAAATAAAATAACACATCCTAGGTCAAATGTTACATTCGGCCAATGTTGGACGAAATCTAGGCAAGTATACCTAGTCGTACAAGTAATACAGTGGTGAGACCGTTTATCGTTCCCATGAGGACTGTGACAAGTACTAGCACGTACCGAATCAATTACTATCTAAGCGGATATTTGGATCAAAGGGAGCTCAATAGTAAATACCAAGCCCATTCAGATTTAAAACCTAAAATAAACAAAATAAAGAGAAAAGTTCTTTTTGGATTTTTGTCGAACACTTGGAAGGCAGTTAAAAGGATTCTTCAACTATATGAAAGATGTTGGGATTAGGTTCACTAAACTTCATCCCCGTGCAATGAAATGACTAATAAACGGTTTCTACTTCAAATATGACAATCAATCCACTAGATTACTCAAGCCCTGATTCCTCAGATGACAAGAGCCAAAATCCACTAATATACCCTAATTCCTTAGGTGGACTAGATTAATGAATTTGCATGATGATTCGGGATTACACGATTGCTAATAAACCTAAATCCATTCCTAGATACAAGGTTTACTAGGTGGTTGATTTCAGTTCTAGTTCTAATACGAATTTTCCAATTACATACCAAAACAATAATCAAGTCATGGGGGATCACGCCACAACAAGCATTAACCATGGAAATCAATCACTCATAAGGAAGCAAAAACTGTATTAAAAAGTCAAGTCAAATACATGGAGAATTCAGAAATAGCTACATCTAATCCCAACAATGGGAAGTTTAGCCACTCATGATCAATGACAAAATCAAAGAAATAGAGATGAAAAGGAGAAGAAACTCCATGGAATCCTTGTGCAGCTGCCCCCGGGTTCAGAGAGAGTGTCTGAGGGTTTCAAAAATTGTCTTCTTCTGTTCTGCCCGTGCCTTTTTATTAATCAGATGCGCGTCACGGCCGTGATGGCCATCACGGCCAGGCCGTGACGGGTTCTGCCTTGGGCGCGCTTTCAAAATATGTTTGTCAAGGCCGTGACACTCATCACGGCTTGGCCGTGATAGCTTCTGCCTTCACCAATTGGTCTGTCATGACCGTGATGGGCATCACAGCCTGGCCGTGACAGATTCTGCCTAGAAGGGGTCTGACTCAATTAACATGTCACGACCGTGATGGGCATCACGGCTAGGCCGTGACAGCTTCTGACTTTTGCCTTCTTTCTTCTTCAGTTTTGCTCGATCATGGCCGTGACGATCATCACGGCTAGGCCGTGATGAGCTCTGTTTGGCTCATTTTCTTCACCTTTCAAGCTCTATCTTCATCCCAGCTCCATCATGGTCAATCTTGAGCATTTTTCCTTAAATTCCTGCAAAACAACACCAAGAAACCGCCTCACCCGTTCCAAGGTAAAAACTAATAAAAATCAATTTAAATATGCCTAAACTATATGAAAATGCATGCAGAAATGTACAAGAATTATGATGTGAAATCACATTATCAAATCACCCCAAGCTTATTCATTTGCTTGTCCTCAAGCAATTACTAAGGCCAGAAGATATAAATAATCAAAGCATGGATAGTGAACCAAGAACCCGAGTAACTAATCCAAGTAACAGGCATTTTCAAATAATTTAGCAAGAGACAATCAGTTTCAAGTCCAATTAGAAGCTTAGGTTTCTTAGACTCATATTCTCACTGATTCGGACACTCTTTCTCACCTCACTCAAGTGTTTAGGGATATATGACAATCCGCTCCATTTTCCTCAAGGAATGAATTCTACCATAGGCTTGACTATCAACCAAATCTCTACTTTATTAATGAAAACAGTTAAGAATCAAGAGGTCTTTTACTTTGGTTGTAACGGGTCCATGGGATTAATCGTTAGGTGGGGAAATCAAGAAAAGAAAATTTCAAAAGGCTACACAAAATATCAAGCATTGCAAAGCATGACACCTTCTAAAATACCTTTTTGGGTTTCGATTCCTTTTTCCACCTTTCTTTCTTTCTTTCTATTTTATTTCTCACTTCCTTTTGTCATCCCCTTCTCTATATATATTTTCTTTCTTTTTTTTTATTTTTTTCATTTTTTTTTTTTGTGCGATTTGGAGAAGGGGAGATTTTCAATTCAAGAGAAATATTTTTTTCCTGACTTTCTCATCCCATACTTTTTCTACTACCTTTTTACCCTTTTTGTAATACTTTAAAAGGTGCCCTACCAAGCATTATTCATCAAAGTAATTCAAGGTACCAAGAAAATTATTTTATTCTTTCAGGCTCAAAATTGGGCAACTAAGGGGTAGCATTTAGTCAATCAAAGCTCAGAAGTCTGGAAAAAAATACCTAGTGCCTCAATCATTTTCAAAAATGTTTTCAAAAATTTCTAAGCTTCAAAACGATTTCAAGTCAAGTTCTAGAGAAATACAATCCAAGAGGAATAACACTCTATCACAAAGAATGGGGTAGATTTAATGAGTACCCCTTTTTGTCTCAAAATCTCACCTTTAGTAGTTCAAAAATCAGTGAGACACACGAATCTACGGAACCACATGCTAATTATCAACTATCAAAGGATTATCTCAAGCATTTTTATTTGTAGCCTTATCACAAGAATAAAAATTTTGGGTTCAACAATTCACTATCTCAATTTATTTGGCACTCAGTTCTCACAATTGGATGCATAATCTAAACAAGGGTCAATCTAATCATGTGATCATGCAAAACTATGCCTATATGAATGCAACATGAAGAATGCAAAAATGCAAAAGTACCCCTACCCGAAGCTTAAAAATTTACATTGTCCCCAATGTAAATATCAAGTCGGAGAGAGGAGAAAAATGGAACGACTTACCAAGGTGGCAGCGGGTGCTGGCTCACATGCCTAGTCAGAAGGAATTGCATGAAAATTGGATCACGGCCGTGATGCTCCTCACGGGCAGGCCGTGATCAATTCCGGTCCTCATGGCTGGCCTGTCACGGCCGTGACCTCCATCACGGCCTAGCCGTGATGCTCTCTGATCTTCAGGGTCCTCTCATCACGCCCGTGATGGGTATCACGGTTGGGCCGTGATCCTTTCTGGTCTTCACATTAAGCTCATCACGGCCGTGACCAGTGTCACGGCCTGGGCGTGATGGTTGCTGACTTTGTTGTCTCGGCCCTTTTTTCTTCTCCTTCCTCCTTACCCTGAAAACACTTAACAAAACTATTAATTTATGATCTTTTTCCTCTTGATCTTATCAAATTATTCAAGAGTTAAAAATCAAAAACAAAAGAAAAATGAAAAGAAAACTTGGGTTGCCTCCCAATAAGCGCTTCTTTAACGTCACTAGCTTGACGGGTGAGTGATCTCAAGGATCATGAAGGCGCACAGCTGTGATCAATCTCTCGATGTCACCACCCAAGTAGGCCTTGAGCCTTTGGCCATTGACTTTGAAGGTCCTTTTTGAAGTAGGATCCTCCACTTCTACAGCTCCATGAGATGAGACTTCTTTGACAATGAATGGTCCCGACCACTTAGACTTCAACTTGCCCGGAAACAATCTCAGTCGGGAATTGAATAATAAAACTTGTGGTCCCGGCTAAAATGTTTTCATCACGATCTTCTTGTCATGGTAGGTATTGACTCGCTGCTTGTAAATAATTGCATTCTCCTATGCATTAAGGCGCATCTCCTCTAATTCATCCAGCTGATTGACTATTTTCTCACCCGCCAGAGTGGCATCAAAATTCAAGAACTTCAATGCCCAAAAGGCTCGAAGCTCCAACTCTACGGGTAGATGACATGCCTTCCCATGGACCATCTGAAACAGAGATAACCCCACAGAAGTTTTCAATGCAGTCCGATAAGCCCACAAGGCATCATCAAGCTTCCTTGCCCAATCTTTTTCTTGAAGTGGCCACAGTTTTCTCCAGAATTCTCTTAATCTCTCGGTTAGAGACCTCCGCTTGCCCATTTGTTTGCGGATGATAGGGAGATGCCACCTTATGCCTCACATCATACTTGGTCAACACATTTTTCAGTTGTGAGTTGCAGAAGTGAGATCCCCCATCACTTATAAGGACCCTTGGGACACTGAACCGGGCAAAAATGTTCTTCTTGATGAACTTAATCACTGTCTAGGCATCATTATTCGGTGTTGCAACGGCCTCCACCCATTTAGAAACATAGTACACCGCCACCAAGATATATTGATTGGAGAATGAAGGTGGAAGTGGACCCATAAAGTCTATGCCCCAGCAATCAAATACTTCAACCTCCAATATGTTTTGCAGTGGCATCTCATTCCTTTTTGAAATGTTCCCGGTCCTTTGGCACTTGTCACAACTCTTCACATGATTGTAAGAGTCCTTGAAGATTGAGGGCCAAAAGAGCCCAGATTGGAGGACCTTTGCAGCTGTCCTATCCCCATTGTAATGTCCACCATATGGAGAGTTATGGCAATGCCACAAAATATTCCTTTCTTCCTCCTAACTAACACACCTCCTCCATAAGCCATCCGGTCCAACCTTGAACAGAAATGGGTCGTCCCACATGAAATGGTTGGTGATCGTGTGATTTTACATGATGTTTGCTGTACACTTTTGCATGCATATTTCATATAGATTAGGCATTATTTAGTTGATTTTATTAGATTTTCCCTTGGAACGGGTGAAGGTGGTTTTGTGTGTTGTTTTGCAGGAATTACTGAGAAATTTGGTTAACTTAGAGCCAAGGGAATGAAGAATCAGAAAGAATGAAATTCTGGGAATGCTCGCCCCGCGAATCATACCTCGCCCCGCGACCCTGAGAGCTGACTGTTCCAGAGAATTGCAACATCTTCTGGTTCGCGTCGCGAAGACATACTCGCCTCGCTAGTATGGAAGAGCGCCCAGCGCTAGGAGTGGGCGCCCAGCGCCAAGGAGGCATAGCATCAGACAGAGAGCACTGTTTTGGGCGCCCAGTGCAGGCCAGGGGCGCCCAGCGCTTGCACACGAGCAGACCAGAAATTTAATGTTTGCCTCACGAGATACAGCTCGCCCCGCGAGTGTGCAAAAAGCAGAACCATTGTTATAAGCTGTATAAGGCAGAATTGGAAGGGACACCAGAGAAGTGGAAAGGTTACGAGTTGGAAACCCAAAAGGCTCTGGGAACCTGAGGCAGCTTCTGGAGGATTGCCCCCATGGAATCCCTTCTCTCCTTCATCCATTTTTCTCTTGTTGTGGATATTGTTATGAGTAGCTAAACCTCCATTGTTGGGGTTAGGGTAACTATGTCTGAATTCTCATGTATTTGATTTAATCTTGCAATACAGTTTCTACTTTATTATTGAGTGGTTAATTTTCTGTGCTTAATGCTTGTTGTGGCTAGCACCCCCATGACTCGATTAGTGTTTTGGTATGTAATGGAGACGTTCGTATCATAACCGGAACTGAAATTAATCACCTAGTAATCCTTACATCTAGAGATGGAGTTTGGTTTACTAGTAATCGCGTAATCCTTAATCCTAATGCAATTTCATTAATCTAGGCCACCTAAGAGATTAGGGTCTATTAGTGGAATTAGGCTGTTGTCATCCGAGAGATCGGGGCTTGAGTAGTTTAGTGGATTGATTGTCATAACTGAAGTAGAAACTGTTTGTGAGTGTTTCATTGCATGAGGATGAAGTTTAGTGAACCTAACCCCAGCTCCTTTTATCATATTTGAAACCCATCTTTTATTGTCTTCCAAGTATTTGAGAAAAGTACAAAAAGAGTTTGTGTTTCTTGCTTTGTTTATTTTTACATTTATGGGCTTGATAATTAGTTCAGAACTCTCTTCAATCCAAGAATCCGCTTAGATAGTAGTTGAAGTGGTACGTGCTAGTACTTGTTGCAGTCCTCGTGGGAACGATTAAACGGTCTCACCACCGTATTACTTGCACGACTGGGTATACTTGCCCAGATTCATCTAACAAGTTTTTGGCGCCGTTGCCGGGGACTGTATTTCAATATTAGCATATCCATTTTGGTTACTAATTTGAGCACAAAATTTTTCTGTTTTAAAATTTTTCTTTTCTGTTATAAACTGTGTGCTGTCATTTTTTTTAGTGTGTTTGCTGTTGTGTGCTAACCTTTACTACTAACAATCTTGGTTGCTAGACTGTTTGTGTATGCGAGGTACTATTCCAGCTGACCAACTCCTATACGATCCAGAAATTGAAAGAACAGCTAGGAAGAATAGGAAGCAAGCAAGACAGCAGAAGTTGTTAAGACAACAAGGAGAAGAACAAGAGACTTCCACCTCTCAGGTTACTCAAGAAGAACTCAAGATGGCAGGGAATGGTGAAGATACTCCACCACCACGGAGGACACTTGGTGATTATGCCAATACAAATTTCAACCGGCATGTCACTAGTATAGTGAGACCTCCGGTTAACTCCAACAATTTTGAACTCAAGCCAAATCTCATCAACATGGTTTCACAAAATCAGTTTGCTGGATTGGAGAAGGAAGATCCTAACAGCCATATTTCCACTTTCCTGGAATTGTGTGATACAGTGAAGATAAATGGTGCCTCTGATGATGCAATCCGACTGAGATTGTTCCCTTTTTCTTTAAGAGATAGAGCCAAGTCTTGGCTCCAATCACAACCAAGGGGGAGTTTCACTACATGGGACAACTTAGAGGCAAAGTTTCTGGCAAGGTTCTTCCCCACATCAAGATTTGTAAAGGCAAGGGGTGACATCATGAGCTTTTCTCAACAAGAAGGTGAGACATTGCATGACGCCTGGGAAATGTTCAAGGAATTGCTCAGAAGATGCCCAAATCATGGTTTTGATGATCTTACTCAGATGCAAACATTCTGTAATGGATTGAGGCCATCAACCAGGTACATGTTGGATGCCTCAGCTGGAGGTTCAATGAATACAAAAACAGCAGAGGAAGCCCTGACCTTGATAGAAGCAATGGCCTCTAATGATTACTTGATGCATCATGATCGGGGTCCCACACAAAGAAGGGAGTGTTGGAGTTGGATTCACAAACTGCATTGTTGGCTCAGAACAAGATCATGACACAACAATTGGAGTCTCTTACCAAACAACTAGCTCAACTCCCACAACAACTCCAATCGGTTCAAGGGACGACCATGCCACACCAACAGGTACTGAGATGTGATTTTTGTGGAGGTGATCATGAGAATGGAAGATGTGAGGCACCACCTAGTTCCCATGAAGAAACAAATTATATGGGGAACTATGGGGGACAAGGCAACAACCAAGGGTGGAAGAATCAACCAAGTTTTGGTTGGAATCAAGATGCCGGGCAAACAAGCAAGCCTCCTCCTACACAACCACTTCAAGATCGGGTTTCTAATCTGGAGAACACACTTAATCAGTTCATGCAGATGTCCATGTCGAACCAGAAGAATATCGATGCTTCTATAAAGAATTTGGAGGTTCAAATTGGCCAAATTGCAAAGCACCTAGCCGAGCAAACTAGCAGCGGTTTTTCTGGTAACACTCAAACTAATCCGAAGGAGCAATGCAATTCTATTGTATTGAGGAGTGGAAAAAGTCTTGAGAATGTGGGTGGTGAACCTTTGGTGAAGAATCAGAATGTTGATGGGAAAACAGAAGAGGTTGTAGTTGAGGAAGAAGAAAAAGCCAGTGAACAAGACAAGAGGGAGAAACTAGTAGATGAGAATTCAATTTTGAGGAAGACTAAAAGTCAGCTTTTGAAAGATTGGGACAAGCCTCAAGTGATTCCCTCTTATGTGAAGTTGCCATACCCTCATTTGACCAAGAAAAAGGAGAAAGACGAACAATTTGCCAAGTTCCTTGATATTTTCAAGAGGTTGCAGATCAATATCCCTTTTGCTGAAGCACTTGAGCAGATGCCCAATTATGCAAAATTCATGAAGGAACTGCTCACGAAGAAAAGAAAGATCAAAGAAGGCGAAACTGTTGCCTTAACTGGAAAGTGCAGTGCGATACTGCAAAGGAAGCTACCTCCGAAGCTGAAAGATCCTGGTAGTTTTATAATCCCTTGCACTATTGGGAATGTTGCTATCAGAAAAGCCTTATGTGACTTGGGAGCTAGTTTCAACTTGATGCCGCTTTCCATGTTGAACAAGCTTGGAGGTGGAGAGGTAAAACCAACCAGGATGGCATTGCAGTTAGCTGACAGATCAATCAAGCATCCTTATGGTATCTTGGAAGATGTTCTGGTAAAGGTGGATAAGTTTATCTTCCCAACAGACTCTGTGGTTTTAGACATGGAGGAGGATGCTGAAGTTCCGCTCATACTGGGGAGACCTTTTCTGGCAACTGGTCGGGCTTTGATAGATGTAGAAAAAGGCCAGTTGAAATTCAGAGTGCAAGAAGAAGAAGTAACTTTCAATGTATTGGAAGCTATGCATCGCACGAGCAAGGAAGAGGAGTGTTTCCGCATGGACATGGTGGATACAGTAGATAAGGAAGTCATTGCACATCAACACCACCCCTCTACTCCAGAGAAGAAGGAAAAGCCCAACATGAAAGCAAATCTGAAGCTATGCAAGACAAATGATGTATCAGTTGGTGAGGAAGTTGGCTCTGCTCATCTTGTGAAAACAGAACCTCCACCGGGAAGGAGTAAGAAAAAGGGCAAAAGGCCCAGAGCGAAAAAGGCAAAGCAGAAGCACAATTGTTGGTCTTCTAAGAAAAATCAGCTCTTTACAGGAGTTTCATGGAAGAAAAGTGCTCTTGCACTTCTATGTCCAGCAGACCCCGGTTAATTGAAAGAAGTTGTCTACACGTCAAGCTAGTGACGTTAAAGAAGGGCTTATTGGGAGGCAACCCAACGTTTCTTAACTCTTCTCTTTAGTTATTTTCATTTTCTTAATAATTTTGTTTTTGATTTTAACATCTTGAATAATTTGAGAAGCTCAAGAGGAAAAATAATAAATTGAGAAGTGCCAAGTTTTTTAGGGTAGGAAGGAAGGAAGGGAGAGCAAGAAGACAAGGAGACATCAAAAGGGGCAGAGAAAAAGCAAAGTCAACACCCGCTACCGCCTCGGTAAGCCGTTCCAATTTTTATTTTTTTTATTTTTTTTCTCCTCTTTCCATCTTGATTGTTTACATTGGGGACAATGTAAATTCTTAAGCTTGGGGTAGGGGTATTTTGCATTTGCATCTTGCATGTTGCATTCATATAGTTTTGCATGATAGCTTTGCATGTTCACATTATTAGATTACCCTTGCCTGAATTTTGTATCCAATTGTGAGAACTAAGTGCCCAATAATTTGTGATAGTGAATTGTTGAACCCAATTTGTTATTCTTGTGATATGGCTGCAAATAAAAATGTTTGAGATAATCTTGGATAGTTGATAATTAGCATCTGGTTCTGTGGACTTGTGATTTTCATTGATTCTGAACTAAAATGTGAGATTTTGAGCCAAAAGGGGTACTCACTAAATTTTACCCCATTCTTTGTGTTAGAGTGTTATTCCTCTTGGTTTGTTTTCTCTAGAACTTGACTTGAAACCATTTTGAAAATGATTGAGGCAATAGGTATTTTTCTGGCCTTCTGAGCTTTGAATGATGAAATGCTACCCCTTAGTTGCCCAATTTTGAGCCTACAAAAGAATAAAATGCTTTTCTTAGTACCCTGAAATGTTTTGATAAATATGTTTGATAAGGGACCTTCTAAAGTATTACAAAAAGGTAAAAAGGTAGTCGAAAAAGTTTGGGAAAAGAATCAGAAAAAAATAATTCTCTTGAGTTGAAAAAAAAAATGAGAAATAAAAAGAAAAAGAAAGAAAAGAAAGGTGGAAAGTGAATTGAAACCCAAAAGGTATTTTAGAAGGTCATGCTTTGCAAATGTTAGTATGTTGTGTAGCCTTTTGAAATATCCTTTTATTGATTTCCCCACCTAAAGATTAATCCTATGGCCACGTTACAACCAAGTGAAAGACTTCTTGATTCTTAATTGTTGTCATTAATAAAGTAGAGATTTGGTTGATAGTCAAGCCTATGGTAGGATTCATTCCTTGAGGAAAATTGAGCGAATTGCCTTATTCTCCTAAACACTTGAGTGGTGAGAAAGAGTGCCCAAATCAGTGAGAACATGAGTCTAAGGAACCTAAGCCTCTAATTGGACTTGAATTGATTGTCTCTTACTGAATTGTTTGAATTGCCTATTACTTGGATCATTTACTCGGGTTCTTAGTTCACTATCCATGTTCTGTTTATTCTACTGGCCTTAGTGATTGCTTGAGGACAAGCAATTGAATAAGCTTGGGGTGATTTGGTAGTGTGATTTTACATGATGTTTGTTGTACACTTTTGCATGCATATTTCATATAGATTAGGAATTATTTAGTTGATTTTATTAGATTTTCCCTTGGAACGGGTGAAGGTGGTTTTGTGTGTTGTTTTGCAGGAATTACTGAGAAATTTGGTTAACTTAGAGCCAAGGGAATGAAGAATCAGAAAGAATGAAATTCTGGGAATGCTCGCCCCGCGAATCATACCTCGCCCCGCGACCGTGAGAGCTGACTGTTCTAGAGAATTGCAACATCTTCTGGTTAGCGTCGCGAAGACATACTCGCCTCGCTAGTATGGAAGAGCGCCCAGCGCTAGGAGTGGGCGCCCAGCGCCAAGGAGGCAGATCATCAGACAGAGAGCACTGTTTTGGGCGCCCAGCGCAGGCCAGGGGCGCCCAGCGCTTGCACACGAGCAGACCAGAAATTTAATGTTCGCCTCGCGAGATACAGCTCGCCCCGCGAGTGTGCGAAAAGCAGAACCACTGTTATAAGCTGTTTAAGGCAGAATTGGAAGGGACACCAGAGAAGTGGAAAGGTTACGAGTTGGAAAGCCAAAAGGCTCTGGGAACCTGAGGCAGCTTCTGGAGGATTGCCCCCATGGAATCCCTTCTCTCCTTCTTCCATTTTTCTCTTGTTGTGGATATTGTTATGAGTAGCTAAACCTCCATTGTTGGGGTTAGGGTAACTATGTCTGAATTCTCATGTATTTGATTTAATCTTGCAATACAGTTTCTACTTTGTTATTGAGTGGTTAATTTTCTGTGCTTAATGCTTGTTGTGGCTAGCACCCCCATGACTCGATTAGTGTTTTGGTATGTAATGGAGACGTTCGTATCATAACCGGAACTGAAATTAATCACCTAGTAATCCTTACATCTAGAGATGGAGTTTGGTTTACTAGTAATCGCGTAATCCTTAATCCTAATGCAATTTCATTAATCTAGGCAACCTAAGAGATTAGGGTCTATTAGTGGAATTAGGCTCTTATCATCCGAGAGATAGGGGCTTGAGTAGTTTAGTGGATTGATTGTCATAACTGAAGTAGAAACTGTTTGTGAGTGTTTCATTGCATGAGGATGAAGTTTAGTGAACCTAACCCCAGCTCCTTTTATCATATTTGAAACCCATCTTTTATTGTCTTCCAAGTATTTGAGAAAAGTACAAAAAGATTTTGTGTTTCTTGCTTTGTTTATTTTTACTTTTATGGGCTTGATAATTAGTTCAGAACTCTCTTCAATCCAAGAATCCGCTTAGATAGTAGTTGAAGTGGTACGTGCTAGTACTTGTTGCAGTCCTCGTGGGAACGATTAAACGGTCTCACCACCGTATTACTTGCACGACTGGGTATACTTGCCCAGATTCGTCTAACAGTTGGCATCCCGGAAGAATTTTTTCTTTTGTTGCCAAGTAAGGTGTTCTGGAACAATGTTGGCTGCCTTGAAGTTTGCCATGTCGGCAAACCATGGTCTTTCATGCACCAGAAACAAGGCCTCATCCGGGAACTCATCCCGAATGTCTTTTTCTTCCGCAGTAACCTCTTCATTCACCAACCGAGATAAGTGGTCAGCCACCAAATTTTTGCTGCCCATTTTGTCCTTAATGATTAAGTCAAATTCCTGTAACAATAGAATCCACCTTATGAGTCTTGGTTTTGAATCTAACTTAGTCAACAAATATTTAATTGCAGCATGATCAGTAAAAACCAAGGTTTACAAAACCGGACCAGACTGGCCGGTCCAACCGGTCCGATCGGGACCCGGACACCAAGCCGGTTCGGTTGATCCTCAAAACCGGCCTCACATGAAACCGGTGATGGAACCGTTGAACCGATTCAAAACCGGCAAAACCGGTGAAAACCGGTGGGAGGCCGGTCTAGACCGGTCTGCCCTTGTTCTTCATTCTTGATCGGGCTCCATGCCTCCACAACTTCCAGTGCACTGCCATCTGCTCCTGACTCCTTCACAGCCCCAAATCGGCGACGAAGTGCTCTGGCTTTTCTACTCCAATCTGCGGCGACGAGGTGCTCTATTCCCCAGCGAGCGGCTGATGTCTCAGGAGTCAGGATGTATGGCTCTCTGATCTTGGGGAGGAAGAAAGAAAAACTGAAAAAGTGAGAAAGAAAGGAAAATGAAATGTCAAGGAAGTAGGAAGTGGGAGTGGCCGACTTGGGGAGGAAGAAGAAAACGAAAAAGAGAAAGAAAGGAAAATGAAAGAAAAGGACGAAAGGACGGAAGAAAGGAAGAAAGGACGTATGGCTCTCTGATCTTGGGGAGGAAGAAAGAAAAACTGAAAAAGTGAGAAAGAAAGGAAAATGAAATGTCAAGGAAGTAGGAACTAGGAACTAGAAAGTGATAGTATGGGGAATCTGTCAAACTATTCTCACGTGCCCTAGGTAAAGTGATAAGTTTCAACTTTTTTAAAAAGATATTGTAAAATCATTTATTGATGCCTATTAACGATGCAGCCTAGGAAATCAACCCATATATTAATTGTCCATTAGATAAGGGTGCCTTAGTCTGACTAGTGTTCCCTACAAAATAAAAAAATTGACCAATAATAACATTTTTAACAGTTCACTAATGTAAATATTGTTTTTTATTGTTGTTATTATTAGTATATATTAATTTATATATTATATATTTATATATATATTATTAAAAATTTAATAAAATATTATTTAATTATTACCGGTTCGACCACGATTGGACCATTAAACCTTGAACCGGTGACTTTACCGGTTCAATGACCGGTCCGGTTTTGTAAACCTTGGTAAAAACAGTGACTTGTGAACCAATCAAGTATGAACGAAATTTTTCCAATGCAAACACTATGGCCAGCAACTCTTTTTCAGCTGTTGCATAATTTATTTGGTTCTCATTGAGAACCTTGCTAGTATAGTGAATGGCATGGAAAAACTTGTCCTTCCGCTGTCCCAAAACTGCCCCAACTGCGTAGTCACTGGCATCACACATTAATTAAAATGGTGACTCCCAGTTGGGTGCAACAAGGATGGGAGCAGTGATCAACTTTTCTATCAAAATCTGAAAAGAGGTAAGACAAGCAGTATCAAACACAAATGGTGTGTCCTTGTTCAAAAGGCAACACAACGGCTTGGCTATCTTTGAGAAGTCTTGGATGAACCGCCGGTAAAAGCCTGCATGCCCAAGAAAACTCCTCACACCCTTGACATTCACTGGTGGAGGTAGTTTCTCAATCACATCAATCTTGGATTTATCCACTTCGATCCCCTTAGCTGAAATTTTGTGCCCAAGCACAATGCCTTCCTGCACCATAAAATGACACTTCTCCCAATTCAAGATTAAATTGGTGTCCATGCACCTCTTTAACATAGCAGCAAGGTTAGATAAACAATTATCATAAGAGGAACCGAAAACAGAAAAATCATCCATGAAAACTTCAATGTATTTTTCTACCATATCAGAGAAAATGGAAAGCATGCACCTTTGAAATGTCGCAGGCGCATTACAAAGACCGAAAGGCATCTTCCGGTAGGCAAAAACTCCAAAAGGGCATGTGAAAGCAATTTTCTCTTGGTCTTCCGGGTTAACCACAATTTGGTTATAACCTGAATAACCATCCAAGAAACAATAATAAGCTTGCCCGGCCAACCTCTCCAACATCTGGTCCATGAATGGAAGTGGGAAGTGATCCTTCCTAGTGGCTTGATTTAGCTTCCGGTAATCTATACACATTCGCCAACCGATGACCGTTCTAGTTGGGATCAACTCATTCTTCTCGTTGTGCACGACGGTCATGCCACCTTTATTTGGAACCACTTGTACCGGACTCACCCAAGCACTATTGGAAATCGGATATATCATTCCAGCTTCAAGGAGTTTCAGCACCTCCTTCCTTACCACTTCCTTCATTGTAGGATTGAGCCTCCTTTGCGGTTGGACCACCGGTTTAAATTCAGTCTCCATCATGATCTTGTGCATACAAAATGCAGGACTAATACCCTTCAAATCTGAGATGGACCATCCAATTGCTGTTTTATGCTCTCTAAGCACCCTTACAAGTTTCTCCTCTTCGAACTTGGATAATACATTGCTCACTATGACATGATTTTCATCATTCTCACCAAGGAACACATATTTCAAGTGGGGAGGTAGAGGTTTAAGCTCTAACTCGAGCTTCTCTTGGACTTCATCCTTTTTGAGCTCTTCTTTCTTAGTGTTGACAACATGTTGAATGGGTTGAGCTTCCAAATCACACAAACAGTCTTCTATTTCCTTCTCCTCTTTCTCATCAAGATTTTCAATAGAGTTCATAATTACCTTCTCAAGAGTAGAGGAATGGTGCTGTTGTGCCAAGACTTCTTTAGCCACTACATCCACAATGTCCATGCGGAAACAATTCTCTTCATCACTCGGGCGATGCATAGCTTCAAACACATTGAAAGTAACCTCTTCATCTTGCACTCTGAGTCGAAGTTGGCCTTTTTGTACATCTATCAAAGCACGACCAGTTGCTAGAAAAGGCGTCCCCAATATAAGTGGAACTTCTGCATCCTCCTCCATGTCCAATATCACAAAATCCGCCGGGAAGATAAACTTATCCACTTTGACCAAAACATCTTCCCTAATACCGTAAGGACGTTTGATTGATCTATCTGCTAGTTGCAATGCCATCCTTGTTGGTTTCACTTCACCACCTCCAAGCTTGTTCAAGATTGAGAGCGGCATCAAATTGATACTCGCCCCCAAGTCACACAAGGCCTTCCCAATAGCAACACTCCCAATTGTGCAAGGGATTGTAAAACTACCAGGATCTTTAAGATTTGGAGGTAGCTTCCTTTGAAGTATCGCACTACATTCTTCTGTTAAGGCCACAGTGTCACCTTCTTTAAACCTTCTTTTCTTTGTAAGCAACTCCTTCATGAACTTTGCATAGGTGGGCATTTGCCCTAGTGCTTCTGCAAAGGGTATGTTGATTTGTAGCCTCTTGAAGATGTCCAGAAATTTGGCAAACTGCTCTTCTTTCTCCTTCTTCTTGCTCAAGTGAGGATATGGCAACTTTACATAAGAAGGGATCTCTTGAGGCTTGTCTCCATCTTTCAAAATCTGACTCTTGCTCCTCCTCAAAATTGAGTTTTCTTCCACTAACTTTTCTCTCTTGTCTTTTTCACTGCATTTTTCTTCTTCCTCAATTACAACCTCTTTGCCTTTTTCCTCATTCAACTCAGTTTTTTCAGCATTCATCTCTGTTTTTTCAACATCTCTCTGATTTTTCAACAAAGGCTCACCGCTCTCTTGCTCAAGACTTTTACCACTCCTCAAAACAATATCCTTACAATGCTCTTTAGGATTTGTTTGAGTATTACCTGAAAAACTGCTGTTGGATTGTTCCGCTAGGTGCTTTGCAATTTGTCCAACTTGAACCTCCAGGTTCTTTATGGCAGCATCAGTGTTTTTCTGGTTTGACATGGACATTTGTATGAATTGATTGAGGGTGTTCTCCAACATTGAAGTTCAGTCTTGAGGCGGTTGTGTGGGAAGAGGCTTGCTTGCTTGTCCGGCATCTTGTTTCCAACCAAAATTTCCTTGATTCCTCCACCCTTGGTTGTAATTGTTGGAATATTGATTGTTACCTTGCCGCCCATAGTTCCCCATATAATTTGCTTCCTCGTGGGAACTAGGTGGGGCCTCATAATTTCCATTATCATGATCTCCTCCACAAAAATCACATCTCATTACCTGTTGAGGTGGCATGGTTGTCCCTTGAACAGTTTGGAATTGTTGTGGGAGTTGAGCTAGTTGCTTGGTGATGGACTCAAGTTGTTGTGTCATAATCTTATTTTGAGCCAAAAGTGCAGTTTGTAAGTCTAACTCCAACACTCCCCTTCTTGATGTGGGACCCCGATCATGATGCATCAAATAGTCATTAGATGCCATAGCTTCTATCAAAATCAATGCTTCCTCCAGTGTCTTTGTGTTCATGGAACCTCCAGC
Source organism: Sophora flavescens (assembly GCA_030762895.1). Classification (NCBI taxonomy): domain Eukaryota; kingdom Viridiplantae; phylum Streptophyta; class Magnoliopsida; order Fabales; family Fabaceae; genus Sophora; species Sophora flavescens. The sequence goes on along the minus strand of CM061063.1, from coordinate 157,500,638 downwards.
TGAGGCATCCAACATATACCTGGTTGACGGCCTCAATCCATTGCAAAATGTTTGCATTTGGGTATGATCATCAAACCCATGATTTGGGCATCTTTGGAACAAGTCTTTGAACATTTCCCATGTGTCATGAAGAGTCTCACCCTCTTGCTGAGCAAAGCTTATGATATAAGCCCTTGTCTTCACAAATCTTGAGGTGGGAAAGAACCTTGCAAGAAATTTTGCCTCTAAGTCATCCCATGTAGTGATGCTCCCCCTTGGTTGAGATCGGAGCCAAGACTTGGCTCTATCTCTTAGAGAGAAAGGAAACAACCTTAGGCGAAGTGCATCATCGGAAGCACCATCCATCTTCATCAT